>CM065817.1:75483432-76955000 GCA_033398695.1 Orobanche coerulescens | reverse complement strand
AAGGTTCATAAAGTTCCTAGAGGACTAGGCTCATGACGTTTCTTTGGATTTGGATTAAAAGTTCATGAGGTTCATAGAGCTTTATATTTGGGTTTAAGGTTCATGAGGTTCCTAGAGGAGTAGGCTCATGAAATTCCCCCGGATTTCGATTAAAGGTTAATGAGTTTCCTAGAGGACAAGGATCATGAAGTTCCTTTGGATTTCGATTTAAGGTTCATGATGTTCCTAGAGGACTAGGCTCATGAATTTCCTTTGAATTTGGAATTTAAAGTTCATGAGGTTCCTAGAGGACTAGGCTCATGAAGTTCCATTGAATTTGGATTTAAGTTTCATGAAGTTCAGAGAGGACTAGGCTCATGAAGTTCCTTAGGATTTGGATTTAAGGTTCATGAGGTTCCTAGAGGACTAGGCTCATGAAGTTCCTTTGGATTTGGAGTAAAGGTTCATGAGGTTCCTAGAGGACTAAACTCATGATGTTCCTTTGAATTTGTTTTTAAGGTTTATAAGGTTCCTAGAGGACTAGGCTCATGAAGTTCCATTGAATTTGGATTTAAGTTTCAGGAGGTTCTTATAGGACTAGGCTCATGAATTTTCATTGGATTTGGATTTATGTTTCATGAAGTTCCTATCGGAATAGGCTCATGAAGTTCCTTCGGATTTAGATTTAAGGTTCATGAGGTTCTTAGAGGACTAGACTCAAGAAGTTTATTTGAATTTGGATTTAAGGTTCATGAGATTCCTAGAGGACTAGGCTCATGAAGTTCTTTTGGATTTGGATCAAAGGTACATGGAGTTCCTAGAGGACTAGGCTCATGAAGTTCCTTCGTATTTGGATTTAAGGTTCATGAGGTTCCTAGAGGACTAGGCTCATGAAGTTCGATTGAATTTGGATTTAAGTTTCATGAAGTTCCGAGAGGACTATGCTCATGAAGTTCCTTAGGATTTTGGATTTAAGGTTCATGAGGTTCCTAGAGGACTAGGCTCATGAAGTTCCTTCATATTTGGACTAAAGGTTCTTGAGGTTCCTAGGACTCGACTCAAGAAGTTCGTTTTCAATTTGGATTTAAGATTCATGAGGTTTCTAGAGGACTAGGCTCATGACGTTCCTTTGGATTTGGATTGAAGGTTCATGAGGTTTCTAGAGGAATGGGCTCATGAAATTCCTTTGGATTTGGGTTAATGGTTTATGAGGTTCCTAGAGGACTAGGCTCATGAAACTCCTCCGGATTTGGATTAACGGTTAATGAGATTCCTAGAGGACTAGGCTCATGAAGTTCCTTTGGAATTGGATTTAAGGTTCATGATGTTCCTAGAGGACTAGGCTCATGAAGTTATTTTGAATTTGGAATTTAAAGTTTATGAGGTTCCTCGAGGACAAGGCTCATTAAGTTCCTTTGGATTTGGATTGAAGGTTCCTAGAGGACAAGGCTCATGAAGTTCCTTTGGATTTGGATTGATGGTTCATGAGGTTCCTAGAGGAATGGGCTCATGAAATTCCTTTGGATTTGGGTTTATGGTTCATGAGGTTCCTAGAGGACTAGGCTCATGAAATTCCTTCGGATATGGATTAAAGGTTAATGAGTTTCCTAGAGGACTAGGCTCATGAAATTCCATTGAATTTGGATTTAAGTTGCATGAGGTTCCTAGAGGACTAGGATCATAAAGTTCCATTGGATTTGGATTTAAGTTTCTTGATGTTCCTAGAGGACTAGGCTCGTGAAGTTCCTTTAGATTTGGATTAAAGGTTTATGAGGTTCCTAGAGGACTAGGCTCATGAAGTTCCTACGGATTTGGATTAAAGGTTCATGAGGTTCCTAGAGGACTTGGCTCAATAGGTTCCTTTGAATATGGATTCAAGGTTCATGAGATTACTAGAGGACTAGGCTCATGAAGTTCTTCTTGTTTTGGATTAAAGGTTCATGAGGTTCCTAAAGGACTAGGCTCATGAAATTCATTCGAATTTCGATTAAAGGTTCATGTGGTTCTAGAGGACTAGGCTCATGAAGTTTCTTTGGATTTGTATTAAAGATTAATGAGGTTCCTAGAGGACTAGGCTCATGAAGTTCCTTTAGATTTGGATTAAAGGTTCATGAGGTTCATAGAGGACTAGGCTCATGAAGTTCCTTTGGATTTGGATTTAAGATTCATGAGGTTCCTAGAGGACAAGGCTCATGAAGTTCCATTAAATTTTGATTTAAGTTTCATGAAGTTCCTAGAGGACTAGGATCATGAAGTTCCTTTGGAATTGGATTTAAGGTTCATGATGTTCCTAGAGGACTAGGCTCATGAAGTTCTTTTCAATTTGGATTTAAGGTTCATGAGGTTCCTAGAGGACTAGGCTCATGACGTTCCTTTGGATTTGGATTGAAGGTTCATGAGGTTTCTAGAGGAATGGGCTCATGAAATTCCTTTGGATTTGGGTTTATGGTTTATGAGGTTCCTAGAGGACTAGGCTCATGAAACTCCTCCGGATTTGGATTAACGCTTAATGAGGTTCCTAGAGGACTAGGCTCATGAAGTTCCTTTGGAATTGGATTTAAGGTTCATGATGTTCCTAGAGGACTAGGCTCATGAAGTTCTTTTGAATTTGGAATTTAAAGTTCATGAGGTTCCTCAAGGACAAGGCTCATGAAGTTCCTTTGGATTTGGATTGAAGGTTCCTAGAGGACAAGGCTCATGAAGTTTCTTTGGATTTGGATTGAAGGTTCATGAGGTTCCTAAAGGAATGGGCTCATGAAATTCATTTGGATTTGGGTTTATGGTTCATGAGGTTCCTAGAGGACTAGGCTCATGAAATTCCTTCGGATATGGATTAAAGGTTAATGAGTTTCCTAGAGGACTAGGCTCATGAAATTCCATTGAATTTGGATTTAAGTTGCATGAGGTTCCTAGAGGACTAGGATCATAAAGTTCCATTGAATTTGGATTTAAGTTTCTTGATGTTCCTAGAGGACTAGGCTCGTGATGTTTCTTTAGATTTGGATTAAAGGTTTATGAGGTTCCTAGAGGACTAGGCTCATGAAGTTCCTACGGATTTGGATTAAAGGTTCATGAGGTTCCTAGAGGACTAGGCTCAATAGGTTCCTTTGAATATGGATTCAAGGTTCATGAGATTACTAGAGTACTAGGCTCATGAAGTTCTTCTTGTTTTGGATTAAAGGTTCATGAGATTCCTAAAGGACTAGGCTCATGAAATTCATTCGAATTTCGATTAAAGGTTCATGCGGTTCCAGAGGACTAGGCTCATGAAGTTTCTTTGGATTTGGATTAAAGATTAATGAGGTTCCTAGAGGACTAGGCTCATGAAGTTCCTTTAGATTTGGATTAAAGGTTCATGAGGTTCCTAGAGGACTGGGCTCATGAAGTTCCTTTGGGTTTGGATTTAAGATTCATGAGGTTCCTAGAGGACAAGGCTCATGAAGTTCCATTAAATTTTGATTTAAGTTTCATGAAGTTCCTAGAGGACTAGGATAATGAAGTTCCTTTGGAATTGGATTTAAGGTTCATGATGTTCCTAGAGGACTAGGCTCATGAAGTTCTTTTGAATTTGGAATTTAAAGTTCATGAGGTTCCTAGAGGACTAGGATCATGAAGTTTCTTTGGATTTGGATTTAAGTTTCATGAGGTTCCTAGACGACTAGGCTCATGAAGTTCCATTGAATTTAAATTTATGTTTCATGAAGTTGCTAGAGGACTAGGCTCAGGAAGTTCCTTTAGATTTGGATTAAAGGTTTATGAAGTTCCTAGAGGGCTAGGCTCATGAAGTTCCTTCGGATTTGGATTAAAGGTTCATGAGGTTCCTAAAGGACTAGGCTCAAGTGGTTCCTTTGAATTTGGATTTAAGGTTCATGAGATTACTAGAGGACTAGGCTCATGAAGTTCTTCTGGTTTTGGATTAAAGGTTCATAAAGTTCCTAGAGGACTAGGCTCATGACGTTTCTTTGGATTTGGATTAAAAGTTCATGAGGTTCATAGAGGAATTGGCTCATAAAATTCCTTTGGATTTGGGTTTAAGGTTCATGAGGTTCCTAGAGGAGTAGGCTCATGAAATTCCTTCGGATTTCGATTAAAGGTTAATGAGTTTCCTAGAGGACAAGGATCATGAAGTTCCTTTGGATTTCGATTTAAGGTTCATGATGTTCCTAGAGGACTAGGCTCATGAATTTCCTTTGAATTTGGAATTTAAAGTTCATGAGGTTCCTAGAGGACTAGGCTCATGAAGTTCCATTGAATTTGGATTTAAGTTTCATGAAGTTCAGAGAGGAGTAGGCTCATGAAGTTCCTTAGGATTTGGATTTAAGGTTCATTAGGTTCCTAGAGGACTAGGCTCATGAAGTTCCTTTGGATTTGGATTAAAGGTTCATGAGGTTCCTAGAGGACTAGACTCATGATGTTCCTTTGAATTTGTATTTAAGGTTTATAAGGTTCCTAGAGGATTAGGCTCATGAAGTTCCATTGAATTTGGATTTAAGTTTAAGGAGGTTCTTATAGGACTAGGCTCATGAAGTTTCATTGAATATGGACTTATGTTTCATGAAATTCCTATCGGAATAGGCTCATGAAGTTCCTTCGGATTTAGATTTAAGGTTCATGAGGTTCCTAGAGGACTAGACTCAAGAAGTTCATTTGAATTTGGATTTAAGGTTCATGAGGTTCCTAGAGGACTAGGCTCATGAAGTTCTTTTGGATTTGGATTAAAGGTACATGGAGTTCCTAGAGGACAAGGCTCATGAAGTTCCTTCGTATTTAGATTTAAGGTTCATGCGGTTCCTAGAAGACTAGGCTCATGAAGTTCCATTGAATTTAGATTTAAGTTTCATGAAGTTCCGAGAGGACTAGGTTCATGAACTTCCTTAGGATTTTGGATTTAAGGTTCATGAGGTTCCTAGAGGACTAGGCTCATGAAACTCCTTCAGATTTGGATTAAAGGTTCTTGAGGTTCCTAGAGGACTAGACTCAAGAAGTTCCTTTTCAATTTGGATTTAAGGTTCACAAGTTTACTAGAGGACTAGTCTCATGACGTTCCTTGGGACTTGGATTGAAGGTTCATGAGGTTTCTAGAGGAATGGGCTCATGAAATTCCTTTGGATTTGGGTTTATGGTTTATGAGGTTCCTAGAGGACTAAGCTCATGAAGTTCCTTTGGAATTGGATTTAAGGTTCATGATGTTCCTAGAGGACTAGGCTCATGAAGTTCTTTTGAATTTGGAATTTAAAGTTCATGAGGTTCCTAGAGGACAAGGCTCATGAAGTTCCTTTGTATTTGGATTGAAGGTTCCTAGAGGACAAGGCTCGTGAAGTTCCTTTAGATTTGGATTGAAGGTTCCTAGAGGACAGGGATCATGAAGTTCCTTTGGATTTGGATTTAAGGTTCATGATGTTCCTAGAGGATTAGGCTCATGAATTTCCTTTGAATTTGGAATTTAAAGTTCATGAGGTTCCTAGAGGACTAGGCTCATGAAGTTCCATGGAATTTGGATTTAAGTTTCATGAAGTTCATAGAGGAGTAGGCTCATGAAGTTCCTTAGGATTTGGATTTAAGGTTCATTAGGTTCCTAGAGGACTAGGCTCATGAAGTTCCTTTGAATTTGGATTAAAGGTTCATGAGGTTCCTAGAGGACTAGACTCATGATGTTCCTTTGAATTTGTATTTTAAGTTTATAAGGTTCCTAGAGGATTAGGCTCATGAAGTTCCATTGAATTTGGATTTAAGTTTAAGGAGGTTCTTATAGGACTAGGCTCATGAAGTTTCATTGGATATGGACTTATGTTTCATGAAGTTCCTATCGGAATAGGCTCATGAAGTTCCTTCGGATTTAGATTTAAGGTTCATGAGGTTCCTAGAGGACTAGACTCAAGAAGTTCGATTTGAATTTGGATTTAAGGTTCATGATGTTCCTAGAGGACTAGGCTCAAGAAGTTCTTTTGGATTTGGATTAAAGGTACATGGAGTTCCTAGAGGACTACGCTCATGAAGTTCCTTAGTAATTGGATTTAAGGTTCATGAGGTTCCTAGAGGACTAGGCTCATGAAGTTCGATTGAATTTGGATTTAAGTTTCATGAAGTTCCGAGAAGACTAGGCTCATGAAGTTCCTTAGGATTTTGGATTTAAGGTTCATGAGGTTCCCAGAGGACTAGGCTCATGAAGTTCCTTCAGATTTGGATTAAAGGTTCTTGAGGTTCCTAAGACTCGACTCAAGAAGTTCGTTTTCAATTTGGATTTAAGGTTCACGAGGTTTCTAGAGGACTAGGCTCATGACGTTCCTTGGGTTTTTGATTGAAGGTTCATGAGGTTTCTAGAGGAATGGGCTCATGAAATTCCTTTGGATTTGGGTTTATGGTTTATGAGGTTCCTAGAGGACTAAGCTCATGAAGTTCCTTTGGAATTGGATTTAAGGTTCATGATGTTCCTAGAGGACTAGGCTCATGAAGTTCTTTTGAATTTGGAATTTAAAGTTCATGAGGTTCCTAGAGGACAAGGCTCATGAAGTTCCTTTGGATTTGGATTGAAGGTTCCTAGAGGACAAGGCTCGTGAAGTTCCTTTGGATTTGGATTGAAGGTTCATGAGGTACCTAGAGGAATGGGCTCATGAAATTCCTTTGGATTTGAGTTTATGGTTCATGAAGTTCCTAGAGGACTAGGCTCATGAAATTCCTTCGGATATGGATTAAAGGTTAATGAGTTTCCTAGAGGACTAGGCTCATGAAATTCCATTGACTTTGGATTTATGTTGCATGAGGTTCCTAGAGGACTAGGATCATGAAGTTCCATTGGATTTGGATTTAAGTTTCATGATGTTCCGAGAGGACTAGGCTCATGAAGTTCCTTTAGATTTGGATTAAAGGTTTCTGAGGTTCCTAAAGGACTAGGCTCATGAAATTCCTTTGGATTTGGGTTTATGGTTCATGAGGTTCCTAGAGGACTAAGCTCATGAAATTCGTTCGGATATAGATTAAAGGTTAATGAGTTTCCTAGAGGACTATGCTCATGAAGTTCCTTAAGATTTGGATTTTGGGTTCATGATGTTCCTAGAGGACTAGGCTCATGAATTTCCTTCGAATTTGGATTTTAAGGTTCATGAGGTTCCCAGAGGACTAGGCTCATGAAGTTCCATTGAATTTGGATTTAAGTTTGATGAAGTTCATAGAGGTCTAGACTCATGAAGTTCCTTAGGATTTGGATTTAAGGTTCATGAGGTTCTTTGAGGACTAGGCTCATGAAATTCCTTCGGATATGGATTAAAGTTTAATGAGTTTCCTAGAGGAATAGGCTCATGAAGTTCCTTTAGATTTGGATTTAAGTTTCATGATGTTCCTAGAGGAATAGGCTCATGAATTTCCTTTAGATTTGGATTTAAAGGTTTATGAGGTTCTTAGAGGACTAGGCTCATGTAGTTCCTACGGATTTGGATTAAAGGTTCATGAGGTTCCTATAGGACTAGGCTCAATAGGTTCCTTTGAATATGGATTCAAGGTTCATGAGATTACTAGAGGACTAGGCTCATGAAGTTCTTCTTGTTTTGGAATAAAGGTTCATGAGGTTCCTAAAGGACGAGGCTCACGAAATTCGTTCGAATTTGGATTAAAGCTTCATGAGGTTCCTAAAGGACTAGGCTCATGAAGTTCCTTTAGATTTGTATTAAAGGTTCTTGAGGTTCCTAGAGGACTAGGCTCATGAAGTTCCTTTGGATTTGGATTTAAGATTCATGAGGTTCCTAGAGGACTAGGCTCATGAAGTTCCATTAAATTTTTATTTAAGTTTCATGAAGTTCCTAGAGAACTAGGCTCATGAAGTTCCTTTGGAATTGGATTTAAGGTTCATGATGTTCCTAGAGGACTAGGCTCATGAAGTTCTTTTGAATTTGGAATTTAAAGTTCATGATGTTCCTAGAGGAGTAGGCTCATGAAGTTTCTTTGGATTTGGATTATAGATTAATGAGGTTCCTAGAGGACTAGGCTCATGAAGTTCCTTTAGATTTGGATTAAAGGTTCATGAGGTTCCTAGAGGACTAGACTCAAGAAGGTCCTTTGTATTTGGATTTAAGGTTCATGAGGTTCCTAGAGGACTAGGCTCATGAAATTCCATTGAATTTGGATATAAGTTGCATGAGGTTCCTAGAGGACTAGGATCATGAAGTTCCATTAGATTTGGATTTAAGTTTCATAAAGTTCCTAGAGGACTAGGCTCGTGAAGTTCCTTTAGATTTGGATTAAAGGTTTATGAGGTTCCTAGAGGACTAGGCTCATGAAGTTCCTACGGATTTGGATTAAAGGTTCACGAGGTTCCTAGAGGACTAGGCTCAATAGGTTCCTCTGAATATGGATTCAAGGTTCATGAGATTACTAGAGGACTAGGCTCATGAAGTTCTTCTTGTTTTGGATTAAAGGTTCATGAGGTTCCTAAAGGACTAGGCTCATGAAATTCGTTCGAATTTGGATTAAAGGTTCATGAGGTTCCTAAAAGACTAGGCTCATGAAGTTCCTTTAGATTTGGATTTAAGGTTCGTGAGGTTCCTTGAGGATTAGGCTCATGAAATTCCTTCGGATATAGATTAAAGGTTAATGAGTTTCCTAGAGGACTAGGCTCATGAAGTTCCTTTAGATTTGGATTTAAGGTTCATGATGTTCCTAGAGGACTAGGCTCATGAAGTTCCTTTGGATTTAGATTTAAGATTCATGAGGTTTCTAGAGGACTAGGCTCATGAAGTTCCATTAAATTTTGATTTAAGTTTCATGAAGTTCCTAGAGGACTAGGATCATGAAGTTTCTTTGGAATTGGATTTAAGGTTCATGATGTTCCTAGAGTACTAGGCTCATGAAGTTCTTTTGAATTTGGAATTTAAAGTTCATGAGGTTCTTAGAGGACAATGCTCATGAAGTTCCTTTGGATTTGGATTGAAGGTTCATGAGGTTCCTAGAGGAATGGGTTCATTAAATTCCTTCGGATATGGATTAAAGGTTAATGAGTTTCCTAGAGGACTAGGCTCATGAAGTTCCTTTAGATTTGGATTTAAGATTCATGATGTTCCTAGAGGACTAGGCTCATGAATTTCCTTCGAATTTGGATTTTAAGGTTCATGAGGTTCCTAGAGGACGAGCTCATGATGTTCTATTGAATTTGGATTTAAGTTTCATGAAGTTTATAGAGGTCTAGGCTCATGAAGTTCATTAGGATTTGGATTTAAGGTTCATGAGGTTCCTTGAGGACTAGGCTCATGAAATTCCTTCGGATATGGATTAAAGGTTAATGAGTTTCCTAGAGGACTAGGCTCATGAAGTTCCTTTAGATTTGGATTTAAGGTTCATGATGTTCCTAGGGGACTAGGCTCATGAATTTCCTTCGAATTTGGATTTTAAGGTTCATGAGGTTCCTAGAGGACTAGGCTCATGAAGTTCCATTGAATTTGGATTTAAGTTTCATGAAGTTCATAGAGGTCTAGGCTCATGAAGTTCCTTAAGATTTGGATTTAAGGTTCATGAGGTTCCTTGAGGACTAGGCTCATGAAATTCCTTCGGATATGGATTAAAGGTTAATGAGTTTCCTAGAGGACTAGGCTCATGAAGTTCCTTTAGATTTGGATTTAAGGTTCATGATGTTCTTAGAGGACTAGGCTCATGAATTTCCTTCGAATTTGGTTTTTAAGGTTCATGGGGTTCCTAGAGGACTAAGCTCATGAAGTTCCATTGAATTTGGATTTAAGTTTCATGAAGTTCATAGAGGTCTAGGCTCATGAAGTTCCTTAGGATTTAGATTTAAGGTTCATGAGGTTCCTAGAGGACTAGGCTCATGATGTTACTTCGGATTTGGATTAAAGTTTCATGAGGTTCCTAGAGGACTAGACTCAAAAAGGTTCTCTGAATTTGGATTTAAGGTTCATGAGGTTCCTAGAGGACTAGGCTCATGAAATTCCATTGATAAATTGCATGAGGTTCCTAGAGGACTAGGATCATGAAGTTCCATTGGATTTGGATTTAAGTTTCATGAAGTTCCTAGAGGACTAGGCTTGTGAAGTTCCTTTAGATTTGGATTAAAGGTTTATGAGGTTCCTAGAGGACTAGTCTCATGAAGTTCCTACGAATTTGGATTAAAGGTTCATGAGGTTCCTTGAGGACTAGGCTCAATAGGTTCCTCTGAATATGGATTCAAGGTTCATGAGATTACTAGAGGACTAGGCTCATGAAGTTCTTCTTGTTTTGGATTAAAGGTTCATGAGGTTCCTAAAGGACTAGGCTCATGAAATTCGTTCGAATTTGGATTAAAGGTTCATGAGGTTCCTAAAGGACTAGGCTCATGAAGTTCCTTTAGATTTGGATTTAAGGTTCGTGAGGTTCCTTGAGGACTAGGCTCATGAAATTCCTTCGGATATGGATTAAAGGTTAATGAGTTTCCTAGAGGACTAGGCTCATGAAGTTCCTTTAGATTTGGATTTAAGGTTCATGATGTTCCTAGAGGACTAGGCTCATGAAGTTCCTTTAAATTTAGATTTAAGATTCATGAGGTTTCTAGAGGACTAGGCTCATGAAGTTCCATTAAATTTTGATTTAAGTTTCATGAAGTTCCTAGAGGACTAGGATCATGAAGTTTCTTTGGAATTGGATTTAAGGTTTATGATGTTCCTAGAGTACTAGGCTCATGAAGTTCTTTTGAATTTGGAATTTAAAGTTCATGAGGTTCTTAGAGGACAAGGCTCATGAAGTTCCTTTGGATTTGGATTGAAGGTTCATGAGGTTCCTAGAGGAATGGGTTCATTAAATTCCTTCGGATATGGATTAAAGGTTAATGAGTTTCCTAGAGGACTAGGCTCATGAAGTTCCTTTAGATTTGGATTTAAGGTTCATGATGTTCCTAGAGGACTAGGCTCATGAATTTCCTTCGAATTTGGATTTTAAGGTTCATGAGGTTCCTAAAGGACTAGGCTCATGAAGTTCCTTTAGATTTGTATTAAAGGTTCTTGAGGTTCCTAGAGGACTAGGCTCATGAAGTTCCTTTGGATTTGGATTTAAGATTCATGAGGTTCCTAGAGGACTAGGCTCATGAAGTTCCATTAAATTTTGATTTAAGTTTCATGAAGTTCCTAGAGAACTAGGCTCATGAAGTTCCTTTGGAATTGGATTTAAGGTTCATGATGTTCCTAGAGGACTAGGCTCATGAAGTTCTTTTGAATTTGGAATTTAAAGTTCATGATGTTCCTAGAGGAGTAGGCTCATGAAGTTTCTTTGGATTTGGATTATAGATTAATGAGGTTCCTAGAGGACTAGGCTCATGAAGTTCCTTTAGATTTGGATTAAAGGTTCATGAGGTTCCTAGAGGACTAGACTCAAGAAGGTCCTTTGTATTTGGATTTAAGGTTCATGAGGTTCCTAGAGGACTAGGCTCATGAAATTCCATTGAATTTGGATATAAGTTGCATGAGGTTCCTAGAGGACTAGGATCATGAAGTTCCATTAGATTTGGATTTAAGTTTCATAAAGTTCCTAGAGGACTAGGCTCGTGAAGTTCCTTTAGATTTGGATTAAAGGTTTATGAGGTTCCTAGAGGACTAGGCTCATGAAGTTCCTACGGATTTGGATTAAAGGTTCACGAGGTTCCTAGAGGACTAGGCTCAATAGGTTCCTCTGAATATGGATTCAAGGTTCATGAGATTACTAGAGGACTAGGCTCATGAAGTTCTTCTTGTTTTGGATTAAAGGTTCATGAGGTTCCTAAAGGACTAGGCTCATGAAATTCGTTCGAATTTGGATTAAAGGTTCATGAGGTTCCTATAAGACTAGGCTCATGAAGTTCCTTTAGATTTGGATTTAAGGTTCGTGAGGTTCCTTGAGGATTAGGCTCATGAAATTCCTTCGGATATAGATTAAAGGTTAATGAGTTTCCTAGAGGACTAGGCTCATGAAGTTCCTTTAGATTTGGATTTAAGGTTCATGATGTTCCTAGAGGACTAGGCTCATGAAGTTCCTTTGGATTTAGATTTAAGATTCATGAGGTTTCTAGAGGACTAGGCTCATGAAGTTCCATTAAATTTTGATTTAAGTTTCATGAAGTTCCTAGAGGACTAGGATCATGAAGTTTCTTTGGAATTGGATTTAAGGTTCATGATGTTCCTAGAGTACTAGGCTCATGAAGTTCTTTTGAATTTGGAATTTAAAGTTCATGAGGTTCTTAGAGGACAATGCTCATGAAGTTCCTTTGGATTTGGATTGAAGGTTCATGAGGTTCCTAGAGGAATGGGTTCATTAAATTCCTTCGGATATGGATTAAAGGTTAATGAGTTTCCTAGAGGACTAGGCTCATGAAGTTCCTTTAGATTTGGATTTAAGATTCATGATGTTCCTAGAGGACTAGGCTCATGAATTTCCTTCGAATTTGGATTTTAAGGTTCATGAGGTTCCTAGAGGACGAGCTCATGAAGTTCCATTGAATTTGGATTTAAGTTGCATGAAGTTTATAGAGGTCTAGGCTCATGAAGTTCCTTAGGATTTGGATTTAAGGTTCATGAGGTTCCTTGAGGACTAGGCTCATGAAATTCCTTCGGATATGGATTAAAGGTTAATGAGTTTCCTAGAGGACTAGGCTCATGAAGTTCCTTTAGATTTGGATTTAAGGTTCATGATGTTCCTAGAGGACTAGGCTCATGAATTTCCTTCGAATTTGGATTTTAAGGTTCATGAGGTTCCTAGAGGACTAGGCTCATGAAGTTCCATTGAATTTGGATTTAAGTTTCATGAAGTTCATAGAGGTCTAGGCTCATGAAGTTCCTTAAGATTTGGATTTAAGGTTCATGAGGTTCCTTGAGGACTAGGCTCATGAAATTCCTTTGGATATGGATTAAAGGTTAATGAGTTTCCTAGAGGACTAGGCTCATGAAGTTCCTTTAGATTTGGATTTAAGGTTCATGATGTTCCTAGAGGACTAGCCTCATGAATTTCCTTCGAATTTGGATTTTAAGGTTCATGAGGTTCCTAGAGGACTAGGCTCATGAAGTTCCATTGAATTTGGATTTAGGTTTCATGAAGTTCATAGAGGTCTAGGCTCATGAAGTTCATTAGTATTTGGATTTAAGGTTCATGAGGTTCCTAGAAGACTAGGCTCATGATGTTCCGTCGGATTTGGATTAAAGTTTCATGAGGTTCCTAGAGGACTAGACTCAAGAAGGTCCTCTGAATTTGGATTTAAGGTTCATGAGGTTCCTAGAGGACTAGGCTCATGAAATTCCATTGAATTTAGATTTAAGTTGCATGAGGTTCCTAGAGGACTAGGATCATGAAGTTCCATTGGATTTGGATTTATGTTTCATGAAGTTCCTAGAGCACTAGGCTCGTGAAGTTCCTTTAGATTTGGATTAAAGGTTTATGAGGTTCCTAGAGGACTAGTCTCATGAAGTTCCGACGAATTTGGATTAAAGGTTCATGAGGTTCCTTGAGGACTAGGCTCAATAGGTTCCTCTGAATATGGATTCAAGGTTCATGAGATTACTAGAGGACTAGGCTCATGAAGTTCTTCTTGTTTTGGATTAAAGGTTCATGAGGTTCCTAAAGGACTAGGCTCATGAAATTCGTTCGAATTTGGATTAAAGGTTCATGAGGTTCCTAAAGGACTAGGCTCATGAAGTTCCTTTAGATTTGGATTTAAGGTTCGTGAGGTTCCTTGAGGACTAGGCTCATGAAATTCCTTCGGATATGGATTAAAGGTTAATGAGTTTCCTAGAGGACTAGGCTCATGAAGTTCCTTTAGATTTGGATTTAAGGTTCATGATGTTCCTAGAGGACTAGGCTCATGAAGTTCCTTTGGATTTAGATTTAAGAATCATGAGGTTCCTAGAGGACTAGGCTCATGAAGTTCCATTAAATTTTGATTTATGTTTCATGAAGTTCCTAGAGGACTAGGATCATGAAGTTCCTTTGGAATTGGATTTAAGGTTCATGATGTTCCTAGAGTACTAGTCTCATGAAGTTCTTTTGAATTTGGAAGTTAAAGTTCATGAGGTTCCTAGAGGACAAGGCTCATGAAGTTCCTTTGGATTTGGATTGAAGGTTCATGAGGTTCCTAGAGGAATGGGTTCATTAAATTCCTTCGGATATGGATTAAAGGTTAATGAGTTTCCTAGAGGACTAGGCTCATGAAGTTCCTTTAGATTTGGATTTAAGGTTCATGATGTTCCTAGAGGACTAGGCTCATGAATTTCCTTCGAATTTGGATTTTAAGGTTCATGAGGTTCCTAGAGGACAAGCTCATGAAGTTCCATTGAATTTGGATTTAAGTTTCATGAAGTTTATAGAGGTCTAGGCTCATGAAGTTCCTTAGGATTTGGATTTAAGGTTCATGAGGTTCTTTGAGGACTAGGCTCATGAAATTCCTTCGGATATGGATTAAAGGTTAATGAGTTTCCTAGAGCACTAGGCTCATGAAGTTCCTTTAGATTTGGATTTAAGGTTCATGAAGTTCCTAGGGGACTAGGCTCATGAATTTCCTTCGAATTTGGATTTTAAGGTTCATGAGGTTCCTAGAGGACTAGGCTCATGAAGTTCCATTAAATTTGGATTTAAGTTTCATGAAGTTCATAGAGGTCTAGGCTCATGAAGTTCCTTAAGATTTGGATTTAAGGTTCATGAGGATCCTTGAGGACTAGGCTCATGAAATTCCTTTGGATATGGATTAAAGGTTAATGAGTTTCCTAGAGGACTAGGCTCATGAAGTTCCTTTAGATTTGGATTTAAGGTTCATGATGTTCCTAGAGGACTAGCCTCATGAATTTCCTTCGAATTTGGATTTTAAGGTTCATGAGGTTCCTAGAGGACTAGGCTCATGAAGTTCCATTGAATTTGGATTTAGGTTTCATGAAGTTCATAGAGGTCTAGGCTCATGAAGTTCATTAGGATTTGGATTTAAGGTTCATGAGGTTCCTAGAGGACTAGGCTCATGATGTTCCTTCGGATTTGGATTAAAGTTTCATGAGGTTCCTAGAGGACTAGACTCAAGAAGGTCCTCTGAATTTGGATTTAAGGTTCATGAGGTTCCTAGAGGACTAGGATCATGAAATTCCATTGAATTTGGATTTAAGTTGCATGAGGTTCCTAGAGGACTAGGATCATGAAGTTCCATTAGATTTGGATTTAAGTTTCATGAAGTTCCTAGAGCACTAGGCTCGTGAAGTTCCTTTAGATTTGGATTAAAGGTTTATGAGGTTCCTAGAGGACTAGTCTCATGAAGTTCCGACGGATTTGGATTAAAGGTTCATGAGGTTCCTTGAGGACTAGGCTCATGAAATTCCTTCGGATATGGATTAAAGGTTAATGAGTTTCCTAGCGGACTAGGCTCATGAAGTTCCTTTAGATTTGGATTTAAGGTTCATGATGTTCCTAGGAGACTAGGCTCATGAATTTCCTTTGAATTTGGATTTTAAGGTTCATGAGGTTCCTAGAGGACTAGGCTCATGAAGTTCCATTGAATTTGGATTTAAATTTCATGAAGTTCATAGAGGTCTAGGCTCATGAAGTTCCTTATGATTTGGATTTTAGGTTCATGAGGTTCCTTGAGGACTAGGCTCATGAAATTCCTTCGGATATGGATTAAAGGTTAATGAGTTTCCTACAGGACTAGGCTCATGAAGTTCCTTTATATTTGGATTTAAGGTTCATGATGTTCCTAGAGGACTAGCCTCATGAATTTTCTTCGAAATTGGATTTTAAGGTTCATGAGGTTCCTAGAGGACTAGACTCATGAAGTTCCATTGAATTTGGATTTAGGTTTCATGAAGTTCATAGAGGTCTAGGCTCATGAAGTTCATTAGGATTTGGATTTAAGGTTCATGAGGTTCCTAGAGGACTATGCTCATGATGTTCCTTCGGATTTGGATTAAAGTTTCATGAGGTTCCTAGAGGACTAGACTAAAGATGGTCCTCTGAATTTGGATTTAAGGTTCATGAGGTTCCTAGAGGACTAGGCTCATGAAATTCCATTGAATTTGGATTTAAGTTGCATGAGGTTCCTAGAGGACTAGGATCATGAAGTTCCTTTGGATTTGGATTTAAGTTTCATGAAGTTCCTAGAGCACTAGGCTCGTGAAGTTCCTTTAGATTTGGATTAAAGGTTTATGAGGTTCCTAGAGGACTAGTCTCATGAAGTTCCGACGGATTTGGATTAAAGGTTCATGAGGTTCCTTGAGGACTAGGCTCAATAGGTTCCTCTGAATATGGATTCAAGGTTCATGAGATTACTAGAGGACTAGGCTCATGAAGTTCTTCTTGTTTTGGATTAAAGGTTCATGAGGTTCCTAAAGGACTAGGCTCATGAAATTCGTTCGAATATGGATTAAAGGTTCATGAGGTTCCTAAAGGACTAGGCTCATGAAGTTCCTTTAGATTTGGATTTAAGGTTCGTGAGGTTCCTTGAGGACTAGGCTCATGAAATTCCTTCGGATATGGATTAAAGGTTAATGAGTTTCCTAGAGGACTAGGCTCATGAAGTTCCTTTAGATTTGGATTTAAGGTTCATGATGTTCCTAGAGGACTAGGCTCATGAAGTTCCTTTGGATTTAGATTTAAGATTCATGAGGTTTCTAGAGGACTAGGCTCATGAAGTTCCATTAAATTTTGATTTAAGTTTCATGAAGTTCCTAGAGGACGAGGATCATGAAGTTTCTTTGGAATTGGATTTAAGGTTCATGATGTTCCTAGAGTACTATGCTCATGAAGTTCTTTTGAATTTGGAATTTAAAGTTCATGAGGTTCTTAGAGGACAAGGCTCATGAAGTTCCTTTAGATTTGGATTGAAGGTTCATGAGGTTCCTAGAGGAATGGGTTCATTAAATTCCTTCGGATATGGATTAAAGGTTAATGAGTTTCCTAGAGGACTAGGCTCATGAAGTTCCTTTAGATTTGGATTTAAGGTTCATGATGTTCCTAGAGGACTAGGCTCATGAATTTCCTTCGAATTTGGATTTTAAGGTTCATGAGGTTCCTAGAGGACGAGCTCATGATGTTCTATTGAATTTGGATTTAAGTTTCATGAAGTTTATAGAGGTCTAGGCTCATGAAGTTCCTTAGGATTTGGATTTAAGGTTCATGAGGTTCCTTGAGGACTAGGCTCATGAAATTCCTTCGGATATGGATTAAAGGTTAAGGAGTTTCCTAGAGGACTAGGCTCATGAAGTTCCTTTAGATTTGGATTTAAGGTTCATGATGTTCCTTGGGGACTAGGCTCATGAATTTCCTTCGAATTTGGATTTTAAGGTTCATGAGGTTCCTAGAGGACTAGGCTCATGAAGTTCCATTGAATTTGGATTTAAGTTTCATGAAGTTCATAGAGGTCTAGGCTCATGAAGTTCCTTAAGATTTGGATTTAAGGTTCATGAGGTTCCTTGAGGACTAGGCTCATGAAATTCCTTCGGATATGGATTAAAGGTTAATGAGTTTCCTAGAGGACTAGGCTCATGAAGTTCCTTTAGATTTGGATTTAAGGTTCATGATGTTCCTAGAGGACTAGCCGCATGAATTTCCTTCGAATTTGGATTTTAAGGTTCATGAGGTTCCTAGAGGACTAGGCTCATGAAGTTCCATTGAATTTGGATTTAGGTTTCATGAAGTTCATAGAGGTCTAGGCTCATGAAGTTCATTAGGATTTGGATTTAAGGTTCATGAGGTTCCTAGAGGACTAGGCTCATGATTTTCCTTCGGATTTGGATTAAAGTTTCATGAGGTTCCTAGAGGACTAGACTCAAGAAGGTCCTCTGAATTTGGATTTAAGGTTCATGAGGTTCCTAGAGGACTAGGCTCATGAAATTCCATTGAATTTGGATTTAAGTTGCATGAGGTTCCTATAGGACTAGGATCATGAAGTTCCATTGGATTTGGATTTAAGTTTCATGAAGTTCCTAGAGCACTAGGCTCGTGAAGTTCCTTTAGATTTGGATTAAAGGTTTATGAGGTTCCTAGAGGACTAGTCTCATTAAGTTCCGGAGTTGGATTAAAGGTTCATGAGGTTCCTTGAGGACTAGGCTCATGAAATTCCTTCGGATATGGATTAAAGGTTAATGAGTTTCCTAGAGGACTAGGCTCATGAAGTTCCTTTAGATTTGGATTTAAGGTTCATGATATTCCTAGGGGACTAGGCTCATGAATTTCCTTCGAATTTGGATTTTAAGGTTCATGAGGTTCCTAGAGGACTAGGCTCATGAAGTTCCATTGAATTTGGATTTAAGTTTCATGAAGTTCATAGAGGTCTAGGCTCATGAAGTTCCTTAAGATTTGGATTTTAGGTTCATGAGGTTCCTTGAGGACTAGGCTCATGAAATTCCTTCGGATATGGATTAAAGGTTAATGAGTTTCCTAGAGGACTAGGCTCATGAAGTTCCTTTAGATTTGGATTTAAGGTTCATGATGTTCCTAGAGGACTAGCCTCATGAATTTTCTTCGAATTTGGATTTTAAGGTTCATGAGGTTCCTAGAGGACTAGGCTCATGAAGTTCCATTGAATTTGGATTTAGGTTTCATGAAGTTCATAGAGGTCTAGGCTCATGAAGTTCATTAGGATTTGGATTTAAGGTTCATGAGGTTCCTAGAGGACTATGCTCATGATGTTCCTTCGGATTTGGATTAAAGTTTCATGAGGTTCCTAGAGGACTAGACTAAAGAAGGTCCTCTGAATTTGGATTTAAGGTTCATGAGGTACCTAGAGGACTAGGCTCATGAAATTCCATTGAATTTGGATTTAAGTTGCATGAGGTTCCTAGAGAACTAGGATCATGAAGTTCCTTTGGATTTGGATTTAAGTTTCATGAAGTTCCTAGAGCAATAGGCTCGTTAAGTTCCTTTAGATTTGGATTAAAGGTTTATGAGGTTCCTAGAGGACTAGTCTCATGAAGTTCTGACGGATTTGGATTAAAGGTTCATGAGGTTCCTAGAGGACTAGGCTCAATAGGTTCCTTTGAATATGGATTCAAGGTTCATGAGATTACTAGAGGACTAGGCTCATGAAGTTCTACTTGTTTTGGATTAAAGGTTCATGAGGTTCCTAAAGGACTAGGCTAATGAAATTCGTTCGAATTTGGATTAAAGGTTCATCCGGTTCCAGAGGACTAAGCTCATGAAGTTTCTTTGGATTTGGATTAAAGATTAATGAGGTTCCTTGAGGACTAGGCTCATGAAATTCCTTCGGATATGGATTAAAGGTTAATGAGTTTCCTAGAGGACTAGGCTCATGAAGTTCCTTTAGATTTGGATTTAAGGTTCATGATGTTCCTAGAGGACTAGCCTCATGAATTTCCTTCGAATTTGGATTTTAAGGTTCATGAGGTTCCTAGAGGACTAGGCTCATGAAGTTCCATTGAATTTGGATTTAAGGTTCATGAGGTTCCTAGAGGACTAGGCTCATGATGTTCCTTCGGATTTGGATTAAAGTTTCATGAGGTTCCTAGAGGACTAGACTCAAGAAGGTCCTCTGAATTTGGATTTAAGGTTCATGAGGTTCCTAGAGGACTAGGATCATGAAATTCCATTGAATTTGGATTTAAGTTGCATGAGGTTCCTAGAGGACTAGGCTCATGAAGTTCCATTGAATTTGGATTTAAGTTTCATGAAGTTCATAGAGGTCTAGGCTCATGAAGTTCCTTAAGATTTGGATTTTAGGTTCATGAGGTTCCTTGAGGACTAGGCTCATGAAATTCCTTCGGATATGGATTAAAGGTTAATGAGTTTCCTACAGGACTAGGCTCATGAAGTTCCTTTATATTTGGATTTAAGGTTCATGATGTTCCTAGAGGACTAGCCTCATGAATTTTCTTCGAAATTGGATTTTAAGGTTCATGAGGTTCCTAGAGGACTAGACTCATGAAGTTCCATTGAATTTGGATTTAGGTTTCATGAAGTTCATAGAGGTCTAGGCTCATGAAGTTCATTAGGATTTGGATTTAAGGTTCATGAGGTTCCTAGAGGACTATGCTCATGATGTTCCTTCGGATTTGGATTAAAGTTTCATGAGGTTCCTAGAGGACTAGACTAAAGATGGTCCTATGAATTTGGATTTAAGGTTCATGAGGTTCCTAGAGGACTAGGCTCATGAAATTCCATTGAATTTGGATTTAAGTTGCATGAGGTTCCTAGAGGACTAGGATCATGAAGTTCCTTTGGATTTGGATTTAAGTTTCATGAAGTTCCTAGAGCACTAGGCTCGTGAAGTTCCTTTAGATTTGGATTAAAGGTTTATGAGGTTCCTAGAGGACTAGTCTCATGAAGTTCCGACGGATTTGGATTAAAGGTTCATGAGGTTCCTTGAGGACTAGGCTCAATAGGTTCCTCTGAATATGGATTCAAGGTTCATGAGATTACTAGAGGACTAGGCTCATGAAGTTCTTCTTGTTTTGTATTAAAGGTTCATGAGGTTCCTAAAGGACTAGGCTCATGAAATTCGTTCGAATATGGATTAAAGGTTCATGAGGTTCCTAAAGGACTAGGCTCATGAAGTTCCTTTAGATTTGGATTTAAGGTTCGTGAGGTTCCTTGAGGACTAGGCTCATGAAATTCCTTCGGATATGGATTAAAGGTTAATGAGTTTCCTAGAGGACTAGGCTCATGAAGTTCCTTTAGATTTGGATTTAAGGTTCATGATGTTCCTAGAGGACTAGGCTCATGAAGTTCCTTTGGATTTAGATTTAAGATTCATGAGGTTTCTAGAGGACTAGGCTCATGAAGTTCCATTAAATTTTGATTTAAGTTTCATGAAGTTCCTAGAGGACGAGGATCATGAAGTTTCTTTGGAATTGGATTTAAGGTTCATGATGTTCCTAGAGTACTATGCTCATGAAGTTCTTTTGAATTTGGAATTTAAAGTTCATGAGGTTCTTAGAGGACAAGGCTCATGAAGTTCCTTTAGATTTGGATTGAAGGTACATGAGGTTCCTAGAGGAATGGGTTCATTAAATTCCTTCGGATATGGATTAAAGGTTAATGAGTTTCCTAGAGGACTAGGCTCATGAAGTTCCTTTAGATTTGGATTTAAGGTTCATGATGTTCCTAGAGGACTAGGCTCATGAATTTCCTTCGAATTTGGATTTTAAGGTTCATGAGGTTCCTAGAGGACGAGCTCATGAAGTTCCATTGAATTTGGATTTAAGTTGCATGAAGTTTATAGAGGTCTAGGCTCATGAAGTTCCTTAGGATTTGGATTTAAGGTTCATGAGGTTCCTTGAGGACTAGGCTCATGAAATTCCTTCGGATATGGATTAAAGGTTAAGGAGTTTCCTAGAGAACTAGGCTCATGAAGTTCCTTTAGATTTGGATTTAAGGTTCATGATGTTCCTTGGGGACTAGGCTCATGAATTTCCTTCGAATTTGGATTTTAAGGTTCATGAGGTTCCTAGAGGACTAGGCTCATGAAGTTCCATTGAATTTGGATTTAAGTTTCATGAAGTTCATAGAGGTCTAGGCTCATGAAGTTCCTTAAGATTTGGATTTAAGGTTCATGAGGTTCCTTGAGGACTAGGCTCATGAAATTCCTTCGGATATGGATTAAAGGTTAATGAGTTTCCTAGAGGACTAGGCTCATGAAGTTCCTTTAGATTTGGATTTAAGGTTCATGATGTTCCTAGAGGACTAGCCTCATGAATTTCCTTCGAATTTGGATTTTAAGGTTCATGAGGTTCCTAGAGGACTAGGCTCATGAAGTTCCATTGAATTTGGATTTAGGTTTCATGAAGTTCATAGAGGTCTAGGCTCATGAAGTTCATTAGGATTTGGATTTAAGGTTCATGAGGTTCCTAGAGGACTAGGCTCATGATTTTCCTTCGGATTTGGATTAAAGTTTCATGAGGTTCCTAGAGGACTAGACTCAAGAAGGTCCTCTGAATTTGGATTTAAGGTTCATGAGGTTCCTAGAGGACTAGGCTCATGAAATTCCATTGAATTTGGATTTAAGTTGCATGAGGTTCCTATAGGACTAGGATCATGAAGTTCCATTGGATTTGGATTTAAGTTTCATGAAGTTCCTAGAGCACTAGGCTCGTGAAGTTCCTTTAGATTTGGATTAAAGGTTTATGAGGTTCCTAGAGGACTAGTCTCATTAAGTTCCGACGGATTTGGATTAAAGGTTCATGAGGTTCCTTGAGGACTAGGCTCATGAAATTCCTTCGGATATGGATTAAAGGTTAATGAGTTTCCTAGAGGACTAGGCTCATGAAGTTCCTTTAGATTTGGATTTAAGGTTCATGATATTCCTAGGGGACTAGGCTCATGAATTTCCTTCGAATTTGGATTTTAAGGTTCATGAGGTTCCTAGAGGACTAGGCTCATGAAGTTCCATTGAATTTGGATTTAAGTTTCATGAAGTTCATAGAGGTCTAGGCTCATGAAGTTCCTTAAGATTTGGATTTTAGGTTCATGAGGTTCCTTGAGGACTAGGCTCATGAAATTCCTTCGGATATGGATTAAAGGTTAATGAGTTTCCTAGAGGACTAGGCTCATGAAGTTCCTTTAGATTTGGATTTAAGGTTCATGATGTTCCTAGAGGACTAGCCTCATGAATTTTCTTCGAATTTGGATTTTAAGGTTCATGAGGTTCCTAGAGGACTAGGCTCATGAAGTTCCATTGAATTTGGATTTAGGTTTCATGAAGTTCATAGAGGTCTAGGCTCATGAAGTTCATTAGGATTTGGATTTAAGGTTCATGAGGTTCCTAGAGGACTATGCTCATGATGTTCCTTCGGATTTGGATTAAAGTTTCATGAGGTTCCTAGAGGACTAGACTAAAGAAGGTCCTCTGAATTTGGATTTAAGGTTCATGAGGTTCCTAGAGGACTAGGCTCATGAAATTCCATTGAATTTGGATTTAAGTTGCATGAGGTTCCTAGAGAACTAGGATCATGAAGTTCCTTTGGATTTGGATTTAAGTTTCATGAAGTTCCTAGAGCAATAGGCTCGTTAAGTTCCTTTAGATTTGGATTAAAGGTTTATGAGGTTCCTAGAGGACTAGTCTCATGAAGTTCTGACGGATTTGGATTAAAGGTTCATGAGGTTCCTAGAGGACTAGGCTCAATAGGTTCCTTTGAATATGGATTCAAGGTTCATGAGATTACTAGAGGACTAGGCTCATGAAGTTCTTCTTGTTTTGGATTAATGGTTCATGAGGTTACTAAAGGACTAGGTTCACGAAATTCGTTCGAAATTGGATTAAAGGTTCATGCGGTTCCAGAGGACTAGGCTCATGACGTTTCTTTGGATTTGGATTAAAGATTAATGAGGTTCCTAGAGGACTAGGCTCATGAATTTCCTTCGGATATGGATTAAAGGTTAATGAGTTTCCTAGAGGACTAGGCTCATGAAGTTCCTTTAGATTTGGATTTAAGGTTCATGATGTTCCTAGAGGACTAGCCTCATGAATTTCCTTCGAATTTGGATTTTAAGGTTCATGAGGTTCCTAGAGGACTAGGCTCATGAAGTTCCATTGAATTTGGATTTAGGTTTCATGAAGTTCATAGAGGTCTAGGCTCATGAAGTTCATTAGGATTTGGATTTAAGGTTCATGAGGTTCCTAGAGGACTAGGCTCATGATTTTCCTTCGGATTTGGATTAAAGTTTCATGAGGTTCCTAGAGGACTAGACTCAAGAAGGTCCTCTGAATTTGGATTTAAGGTTCATGAGGTTCCTAGAGGACTAGGCTCATGAAATTCCATTGAATTTGGATTTAAGTTGCATGAGGTTCCTATAGGACTAGGATCATGAAGTTCCATTGGATTTGGATTTAAGTTTCATGAAGTTCCTAGAGCACTAGGCTCGTGAAGTTCCTTTAGATTTGGATTAAAGGTTTATGAGGTTCCTAGAGGACTAGTCTCATTAAGTTCCGACGGATTTGGATTAAAGGTTCATGAGGTTCCTTGAGGACTAGGCTCATGAAATTCCTTCGGATATGGATTAAAGGTTAATGAGTTTCCTAGAGGACTAGGCTCATGAAGTTCCTTTAGATTTGGATTTAAGGTTCATGATATTCCTAGGGGACTAGGCTCATGAATTTCCTTCGAATTTGTATTTTAAGGTTCATGAGGTTCCTAGAGGACTAGGCTCATGAAGTTCCATTGAATTTGGATTTAAGTTTCATGAAGTTCATAGAGGTCTAGGCTCATGAAGTTCCTTAAGATTTGGATTTTAGGTTCATGAGGTTCCTTGAGGACTAGGCTCATGAAATTCCTTCGGATATGGATTAAAGGTTAATGAGTTTCCTAGAGGACTAGGCTCATGAAGTTCATTTAGATTTGGATTTAAGGTTCATGATGTTCCTAGAGGACTAGCCTCATGAATTTTCTTCGAATTTGGATTTTAAGGTTCGTGAGGTTCCTAGAGGACTAGGCTCATGAAGTTCCATTGAATTTGGATTTAGGTTTCATGAAGTTCATAGAGGTCTAGGCTCATGAAGTTCATTAGGATTTGGATTTAAGGTTCATGAGATTCCTAGAGGACTATGCTCATGATGTTCCTTCGGATTTGGATTAAAGTTTCATGAGGTTCCTAGAGGACTAAACTAAAGAAGGTCCTCTGAATTTGGATTTAAGGTTCATGAGGTTCCTAGAGGACTAGGCTCATGAAATTCCATTGAATTTGGATTTAAGTTGCATGAGGTTCCTAGAGAACTAGGATCATGAAGTTCCTTTGGATTTGGATTTAAGTTTCATGAAGTTCCTAGAGCAATAGGCTCGTTAAGTTCCTTTAGATTTGGATTAAAGGTTTATGAGGTTCCTAGAGGACTAGTCTCATGAAGTTCCGGCGGATTTGGATTAAAGGTTCATGAGGTTCCTAGAGGACTAGGCTCAATAGGTTCCTTTGAATATGGATTCAAGGTTCATGAGATTACTAGAGGACTAGGCTCATGAAGTTCTACTTGTTTTGGATAAAAGGTTCATGAGGTTCCTAAAGGACTAGGCTCATGAAATTCGTTCGAATTTGGATTAAAGGTTCATCCGGTTCCAGAGGACTAGGCTCATGAAGTTTCTTTGGATTTGGATTAAAGATTAATGAGGTTCCTAGAGGACTAGGCTCGTGAAGTTCCTTTAGATTTGGATTAAAGGTTTATGAGGTTCCTAGAGGACTAGACTCAAGAAGGTCCTTTGAATTTGGATTTAAGGTTCATGAGGTTCCTAGAGGGCTAGGCTCATGAAATTCCATTGAATTTGGATTTAAGTTGCATGAGGTTCTTAGAGGACTAGGATCATGAAGTTCCATTGGATTTGGATTTAAGTTTCATGAATTCCTAGAGGACTAGGCTCGTGAAGTTCCTTTAGATTTGGATTAAAGGTTTATGAGGTTCCTAGAGGACTAGGCTCATGAAGTTCCTATGGATTTGGATTAAAGGTTCATGAGGTTCCTAGAGGACTAGGCTCAATAGGTTCCTTTGAATATGGATTCAAGGTTCATGAGATTACTAGAGGACTAGGCTCATGAAGTTCTTCTTGTTTCGGATTAAAGGTTCATGAGGTTCCTAAATGACTAGGCTCATGAAATTCGTTCGAATTTGGATTAAAGATTCATGAGGTTCCTAAAGAACTAGGCTCAAGTGGTTCCTTTGAATTTGGATTTAAGGTTCATGAGATTACTAGAGGACTAGGCTCATGAAGTTCTTCTGGTTTTGGATTAAAGGTTCATAGAGTTCCTAGAGGACTAGGCTCATGACGTTCCTTTGGATTTGGATTAAAGGTTCATGAGGTTCCTAGAGGAATGGGCTCATAAAATTCCTTTGGATTTGGGTTTAAGGTTCATGAGTTTCCTAGAGGAGTAGGCTCATGAAATTCCTCCGAATTTCGATTAATGGTTAATGAGGTTCTTGGAGGACTAGGCTCATGAAGTTCCTTTCGATTTGGATTTAAGGTTCATGATGTTCCTATGGGACTAGGATCATGAATTTCCTTTGAAATTGGAATTTAAAGTTCATGAGGTTCCGAAAGGACTAGGCTCATGAAGTTCCATTGAATTTAGATTTAAGTTGCAGGAAGTTCCTATAGGACTAGGCTCATGAAGTTCCACTGGATTCGGATTTAAGTTTCATGATGTTCCTATCGGAATAGGCTCATGAAATTCCTTCGGATTTGGATTTAAGGTTCATGAGGTTCCTAGAGGACTAGACTCAAGAAGTTCATTTGAATTTGGATTTAAGGTTCATGAGGTTCCTAGAGGACTAGGCTCATGAAGTTCTTTTGGATTTGGATTAAAGGTACTTGGAGCCCTAGAGGACAAGGCTCATGATGTTCCTTCGTATTTGGATTTAAGGTTCATGAGGTTTCTAGAGGACTAGACTCATAAAGTTCCATTGAATTTGGATTTAAGTTACATGAAGTTCCGAGAGGACTAGGCTCATGAAGTTCCTTGAGATTTTGGATTTAAGGTTTATGAGGTTCCTAGAGAACTAGGCACATGAAGTTCCTTCAGATTTAGATTAAAGGTTCTTGAGGTTCCTAAGACTAGACTCAAGAAGTTCCTTTTCAATTTGGATTTAAGGTTCATGAGGTTCTTAGAGGACTAGGCTCATGAAGTTCTTTTGGATTTGGATTAAAGGTTCATGGAGTTCCTAGAGGACTAGGCTCATGACGTTCCTTTGGGTTTGGATTGAAGGTTCATGAGGTTCCTAGAGGAATGGGTTCATGAAATTCCTTTGGATTTGGGTTTATGGTTCATGAGGTTCCTAGAGGACTAGGCTTATGAAACTCCTCCAGATTTGGATTAAAGGTTAATGAGGTTCCTAGAGGACTAGGTTCATAAAGTTCCTTTGGATTTGGATTTAAGGTTCATGATGTTCCTAGAGGACTAGGCTCATGAAATTCCTTCGAATTTGGATTTTAAGGTTCATGAGGTTCCTAGAGGAGTAGGCTCATGAAGTTCCATTGAATTTAGATTTAAGTTTCATGAAGTTCATAGAGGTCCAGGCTCATGAAGTTCCTTAGGATTTGGATTTAAGGTTCATGAGTTTCCTAGTGGACTAGGCTCATGAAGTTCCTTCGGATTTGGATTAAAGGTTCATAAGGTTCCTAGAGGAATAGACTCAAGAGGTTCCTTTGAATTTGGATATAAGGTTCATGAGATTACTATAGGACTATGCTCATGAAGTTCTTCTGGTGTTGGATTAAAGGTTTATAGGTTCCTTGAGGACTAGGCTCATGAAATTCCTTGGAATTTGGATTAAAGGTTAATGCTGTTCCAGAGGACTAGGCTCATGAAGTTTCTTTGGATTTGTATTAAAGATTCATGAGGTTCCTAGAGGACTAGGCTCATGAAGTTCCATTGGATTTGGATTTAAGGTTCATGAGGTTCCTAGAGGACTAGGCTCATGAAGTTCCTTCAGATTTGAATTAAAGGTTCTTGAGGTTCCTAGAGGACTAGACTCAAGAAGTTCCTTTTCAATTTGGATTTACTGTTCACTAGGTTCCTAGAGGATTAGGCTCATGAAGTTCCATTGAATTTGGATTGAAGTTTCATGATTTTCCTAGAGGACTAGGCTAATGAAGTTCCTTTAGATTTGGATTAAAGGTTTATGAGGTTCCTAGAGGACTTGGCTCATGAAGTTCCTTCGGATTTGGATTAAAGGTTCATAAGGTTCCTAGAGGACTAGGCTCAAGAGGTTCCTTTGAATTTGAATTTAAGTTTCATGAGATTACTAGAGGACTAGACTCATGAAGTTATTCTGGTTTCGGATTATAGGTTCATAGAGTTCCTTGAGGACTAGGCTCATGAAATTCCTTCGAATTTGGATTAAATGTTCATGTGGTTCCAGAGGACTAGGATCATGAAGTTTCTTTGGATTTGGAATAAAGATTCATGAAGTTCCTAGAGGACTAGGATCATGAAGTTCCATTGGATTTGGATTTAAGGTTCATGAGGTTCCTAGAGGACTAGGCTCATGAAGTTCCTTCAGATTTGGATTAAAGGTTCTTGAGGTTCCTAGAGGAATAGACTCAAGAAGTTCCTTTTCAATTTGGATTTAAGGTTCACTAGGTTCCTCGAGGACTAGGCTCATGAAGTTCCATTGAATTTGCATTTAAGTTTCATGATTTTCCTGGAGGACTAGGCTCATAAAGTTCCATTAGATTTGGATTAAAGGTTTATGACGTTCCTAGGGGACTAGGCTCATGAAGTTCCTTCGGATTTAGATTAAAGATTCATGAGCTTCCTAGAGGACTAGACTCAAGAAGTTCCTTTGAATTTGGATTTAAGGTTCATGAGGTTCCTAGAGGACTAGGCTCATGAAGTTCCATTAAATTTGGATTTAAGTTTCATGAGGTTCATATAGGACTAGGCTCATGTAGTTCCATTGGATTTGGATTTAGGTTTCATGAAGTTCATAGAGGTCTAGGATCATGAAGTTCATTAGGATTTGGATTTAAGGTTAATGAGGTTTGAAGAGGACTAGGTTCATGAAGTTCCTTCGGATTTGGATTAAAGGTTCATGAAATTCCTTCGAATTTGTATTAAAGGTTCATTTGGTTCCAGAGGACTAGGCTCATGAAGTTTCTTTGGATTTGGAATAAAGATTCATGAGTTTCCTAGAGGACTAGGCTCATGAAGTTCCATTGGATTTGGATTTAAGGTTCATGAGGTTCGTAGAGGACTAGGCTCATGAAGTTCCTTCAGATTTGGATTAAAGGTTCTTGAGGTTCCTAGAGGACTAGACTCAAGAAGTTCCTTTTCAGTTTGAATTTAAGGTTCACGAGACTCCTAGAGGACTAGGCTCATGAAGCTCTTCTGGTGTTGGATTAAAGATTCATAGAGTTCCTTGAAGACTAGGCTCATGAAATTCCTTCGAATTTGGATTAAAGGTTCATGCGGTTACAGAGGACTAGGCTCATAAAGTTTCTTTGTATTTGGATTAAAGATTCATGAGGTTCCTAGAGAACTAGGCTCATGAAGTTCCATTGGATTTCGATTTAAGGTTCATTAGGTTCCTAGAGGACTAGGTTCATGAAGTTCCATTGGATCTGGATTTAAGGTTCATGAGGTTCCTAGAGGACTAAGCTCATGAAGTTCCATTGAATCTGGATTTAAGGTTCATGAGGTTCCTAGAGGACTAGGCTCATGAAGTTCTTTCAGATTTGGATTAAAGGTTCTTGAGGTTCCTATAGGACTAGACTCAAGAAGTTCCTTTTCAATTTGGATTTAAGGTTCACGAGGTTCCTAGAGGACTAGGTGATAGGAGTATGCCCTCGAATGCCACTCAGAGGATGTTGAGTGAGGGCATTGTACTTGTTATTATATAATTCCTTATCATAAGGAAATGGATGTTTCTTTATTTACTGGTAGTTACTGGCATTCCTAACTCGTAAATATATATATAGAAACTAGTCCGTGTATTTGAGAGCAAAACGTTCCACTCCTTATTGGATAAGGGGGTAGGCACTGGAAAGGTTTATATCTCGAATACTTAATCATTCGCAAGTCGATGAAACTTGACTGGGCGTTAAGTTTATGTGAAGACTTGTATGACGTGTTCTTTGACATGGAGAGTTCCTGTCGAACACTAATGGTTAGTGGGAGCACACATTATAGGTATGCTAATTGGATTAGTATAGTCGAACCGACTCTCCATCGATTCGTCACACGAATTTCACTCTGGGACTGTGAATGACGGAATCGAAAGGTTGCGATGTATTCGTTAATCTTCGATTTGAGGATTTAGTAGGGATGTGCTTGTGACATTAAGATTTTCATTAGAGTAGTTTGACCCTGTAAACCAGAAGACGGGGGTCAACCTCAATGTTCGTCTTGACGGGCAAGTAACCGGTCCTACTGAATACCAAGATTGAATTCTTTCTCCTGTTAGTGAATGGGTTATATGTCCTATGCGGATGAGATCATAAGTCTTTGGCCAAAGCATTGGAGCTAGTTGTATTGGATACACGAGAGCTTGATGATCTCGATTTGCAATAACTCATGCATAGCATCAAGTATAGATAGGGTTTGACTCACGGTGACCCTATAACTTGATCGGGACATTTGAAAGAAGGGTTTATAGGTATACTGGTATTCACGAAAGAATGGTTCTTGAATGATCCCATCATTAGTTCTCAGTTGGGGTACAGTGTAGGCCGCCAGGCTGGCTAGGTGGTGCTACTACTCTTTGATTTCTCCCATTGCTGACTGAGATGGACCTACCGAGTCGCGCAATAGGATTGACGTCGGAATGAATCAAGCTTATTCTCTCATTATGAATATTAGATATTGGATATCTAATTTAGGACATTGGATGTCTAAATTAATTTATTGGGTAAATCAATTTACGGCGTAATGAATTAAATGAATTACTGGGTGATTAATTTAATCCATGAATATAATTATTTCTTGGAGAAATTAATTATGTTATTATGTATTTGATATGATTAATTAACTGGATTAATTAATTGATATAGATACATCGGAACGGAATTGAAGCTTATCTGTTTGGACTCACGGGAGTCCGAAACAAACCGAACTCGTCTGACTCCTTCTAGATTGCCCCCCCCCCCCCCCCCCACCTAGTCCCCTTGGTCTTTGTCTCCATTTTAATGATGGATGACTCATGACCTTTATAGATAGAATATATCTTATTATATAGTAAAGGGGATTTGAGGAGATAATGTTGGAAGAATATAATGAAGACTTTCTCTCACTTCCTCACTTGGTGCATTCATACGGTTTAAGAGTGAGAGAGAGAAAATAGTTTTCTCAATTGTCTTCATCTTCTTCTTCATTTCTTCTTGGTGCTTCTTAGAGAAAAATCAAGAAATCAAAGAGAGATAGTGAGTTATACACTTAGAGTTCTATAATCACAATTGAAAGTTTCATCATCCTAGCTCTAGCCGTATCCTTGGAGGATAGCAAGGTGATCGTCCTTCCGTTCGTTTCTCCGGCGCGTGGTAAGTAGAGACACGGTGGGCATTGGATCATCCAAGAGCTTGAAGCCGATTGGATCGTAGGAAAATCAACTAAAGCTTGGGGAATCGCTCAAGAGAAGGACACCATTTAATCAACAGACTACAGGGGTATGTTTCTTATATCATCTTGTGCTTTGTTTAATATTCGTATATACGTTGCTCGATCGATCCTGTAGGGATTCGGATTGAATTAGTTTTTGTTTTACCGCTTCCGCTGGGCCTTCTTTTAAGCACCGAATCCCAACAGTGGTATCGGAGCATAGGTCTTGCGATTGTATATATGATATTAGCATTTGGAATGCTTGATTAGATGGTGAATGATTTGGAATCATTTATATTCATAATCGTGGTGTATGTTTTTCGTTCGTTGTAGTTGTATTTTTCGTAACTTTATATCTAAATATAAGTCTTTAATTTCTGGGAAATGTTTTATATTGAAGATATGAAAGTCGGAAAATATTGATATTGGATATACGGTCGAAAATATCGCTCCGAATCATAGTCGGTAGACTTTTCGGACAAGGGGCAGGAAGCTGTCGGGCTGACCCGACCGTGTCAGGCGACACGGGCCGTGCCAGCCGGCTAGTCTCGGCAGACTGTCGGGATGACCCGAGCGTGCCATTCGGCATGGGCCGTGTCTGGACGGCAGGCTATCGGGACGACCCGACCGTGTCAGGCGACACGGCCGTGTCTGGCAGGCCAGCTTTAGAAGTTGTCGGGGTAACTCGACCGTGCCATTCGGCACGGGCCGTGTCTGGCCGGCAGACTGTCGATGGTGACTCAGCCGTGCCAGGCCAGTTTTGCCCCGGCTCGATTTTTCCGTGTATTCTAGAAAATTAATCTCCCGCATGTTAAATTGGATTTAATATGATTAAAATGATTTATGGTATTTCATTTTATAAGGGAAATTTGATTAATTGGAATATTTGTGGGTGACCGAATACTTTGAAAGTTTTCATATTACCGATTGTGTGAATTGATTGGATCGATTCTAATTGTTGTTTATATGTTGATTGGATCAATGTATCTCTTCGCTTTCCGTTTATATAATATTTTTTGAATGGGGATGTGGTTCATGGACTTAGATTTGAATTGTTCGTTTTATTCGATTGGGTTTTAAAGGCCGTTTTGAGCCTATTTATTTTACTAGAAATATTTGTATATAGGATTCAATTTTTTTTCGATGTAAAATTTATATGTAATGACGAACACCGGAGAAAGATCCATTTCGAGAAGACGAAGATTTAAGACGAAGACTTGTAATTAGATTATGGAGTTTTTGTTTCTAGGAACGGTCTATGAACTACATGTTGGTAGCAACTAGGTTGCGAATGGTTGTTCATATTGTATGAATGCCATAAACGCGCTTAAATGAATTAATGTGCAAAGTGTAACATTAATCTCAAAAATTCTCCCACGAAAAATTATTAAGTTTATAAGGTTTCAAGGTTTTCCTTCCTTCCATCGAGCTTTCGGGAAATTGAAATCCAAACCGGATGTGCATGCTTCCGAGTTATCGGGGTAGTCGTTCGGGGAGGATGATAAATTACCAGAAGCGCATTGAATGCCTTCAGTTGGAGCAAATTTTATCCCTAGAAACCTGATAGGTTGCCGGATAATATTAAATGGCATAAACTTAACTTGTTCACGAACCATAGAAATCGTATAGGTTGAGGGGAGTGAACAAGGGGAAAATGAAGATCGTGTCATCCATTAGATGGGTTGGTGTTGGATGCCACTATATGAAAATTAATAGACTAGAAACCTGTTTGGTTTCCCTCTATTAAGATTTATAAAGAACACGATCACCACTATGAAGTAGTGCGAACGATACTTCCGAATTTCACATGGGAGTGTGTTATTCCGATAAAAATAGTGGGAGCTGAGTAACAACAATATAAAAGACCTTAATTCTATACTCAGATCATAATTAAACGAGTAACTAATTGATCTATCATACTTAAATGTAGATATAACTCTCAATGTGACAATGAACCCACTCGGAATTCTCCTCGAAAATAACACCTTGATCGGACCTAACTTTGTGGATTGGCTCCGCAATCTGATGATAGTCCTCAGTATAGAGGCACTGTGATACATCTTGGAGACGGACATTCCGGCACCTCCAGTGCGGACAAGAGCCAATCAAGAAGAGATTGAAAATCACGAAAAGTGGGTTAAGGATGATGTAAAAGTCCGTGCATACATGATAGCTTCTATGTCTAATGAGCTTCAGAGAGCTCATGAGAAAATGACTTCTGTTAGGCAGATTCTATCTCACTTAACCGAGCTTTATGGTGAGCACAGTCGAACGACTAAATATGAGATATCCAAGCAACTGTTCGGTGCAAGGATGAAGGAAGGTGAGAAGGTTGGGGACCACGTCCTCAAAATGATATCTATGATCGAGAGATTAGAGGCTCTTGATTTTAAGATGGATGCTTCTCTTAAAACCGACCTTATCCTATAGTGTCTCCCTGATTCCTTCTCACAATTTGTTATGAACTTCAACTGCAATGAGATTGCATGTAACTTAGTTGGGCTAATGAACAAACTAGTGACCGCTTAGTCTCAGATGAAGACTCCGCGGATGAAGGAGTCAGTCCTTGTGATTTCTTCTGGACCTCGGAGGTCTAAGAACAAGAAGAAAAAGACCAAGAAGCAGACGGGACCACAAGTCAAGGACTTCAAGGGTAAGGGCAAGGCCCCAATGGTTCCAAAGAACAAGAAGAAGAAGGACGCTTGTCTCAAGTGCGGTGAGCTGGGTCACTGGGCTACAGACTATCCGATTCTTCATGGCACTTCAGGTACAAAACTTTTAGTTTTGGAAACAAATTGTTCTGCTACTGTATTTTCTACTTCCTGGATACTGGATTCTGGTGCTAGTTCTCATATTTGTACCGTGAATCAGGATCTAGAACAAAGTAGGAAGCTTGGAGCTAGGGAAATGATGATCACTGTCGGAAGCGGGCATAGTGTCGAGGCAACCGACATAGGATCACTTCTTTTGGGTTTAGAATCCAGTTTTGTTCTGACTTTAGAAGATGTACTTGTTTTACCCAAGGGGCATAAAAACATTGTATCCATTCCGGTCATGGATCGGAAAGGCTTTTCATTTTTCATTGGTGATGGTTCCTGCAAAATTTATTTTAGAAATGAACTAGTGGGCACTGCTACATTGTTAAATGGACTGTATCATCTAAACCTCAGTAACAAAGTCGTTGTGAATACTATGACTAGGAGGCGTGGTAGGGATGAAACTAATCAAGTTTTGAAATGGCATCTTAAACTTGGTCATGTTGGTCATACCAAGGTTTACAAAATGGAAAAAGATGGACTTATGGGTCCATTGGGATCGAATCCCTTTCCTACTTGTGAATCTTGCCTTAAAGGCAAAATGACTAAGTCCCCCTTCACATGGACTTTTGAAAGAGCCGCTGACAAACTAGGATTATTCCATACCGATGTATGCGGTACTTTGGAAGCAGCATGTGACGGATATCAGTATTTCATTATGTTTACAGATGATCTTACTAGGTATGGTTACGTATACTTAATGAAACATAAATCTGAGACCTTTGAGAAATTCCAGGAATTTAAGGCCCTAGTCGAAAATAAAACTGGTAATCATATCAAAGCACTTTGGTCGGACCGAGGTGACAAGTATATGAGTGCGGAGTTTGACGAGTTCCTAAAGAAACATGGAATGGTATCACAACTAACATCTCCAGGTACGCCTCAGTTAAATGGTATGTCAGAAAAAGGAACCGGACCTTGTTGAACATGGTCCGTTCCATGCTGGGCTACACTGACTTACCGATTTACCTATGGGGGTATACCCTTGTGCTTGCCGCTTATATCTTGAACATATGTCCTTCCAAATACATTCCTAAAACTCCACATGAGATGTGGGAGGGCAGGAAACCAAGGCTTAATCACATTAGGATTTGGGGATGTCCCACCTATGTCAAGAAGACTAAGGTGGACAAGTTGGAAGCGAGGTCCGTGAAGGAATGTTTTCATTATATTCCCATCTGGGACGATGGGTTATCTATTCTACATGCCTTAAGACTGAAAGATCATTGTTGTTTTGCATGCACACTTCCTATAAGATGAGTTCATTCAGGAAGGCGGAGCAGGTAAAAGTATTTATTTGGAAGAATATAATGAAACTCTTCAGGATACACCTATGCAAGAAATTGGAACCAAACCTTATGAAACACAAGTACAACCACCTCGTAGGTTTAGTAGGGTGTCTCATTTACCTGAGAGGTATAGCCTTGTATACTTGGAGGAGCTGGGTCTCCATGAGGTTCCAAGTGATAGCCAAGAGATCGACCCAATGACCTATGACCAAGCGATGGTGGATGTAGACTCCATGAAATAGACTGTAGCAGTCTTCATGTAGTTGGGACCTTCGTTTTGACGAGGCAGTCAAAGAGTTTGACTTCGTTCAAAATGAAGAGGAACCTTGTGTATACAAGATGGTTAGTGGGAGCAAGATCACATTCTTAGTACTATACGTAGATGACATTCTACTAATAGGAAATGATGTTGGAATCCTCAGTTCTGTGAAAGTTTGGCTTTCGAGTAATTTCTCCATGAAAGATTTGGGAGAAGAAACCTATATTCTTGAGATTCGACTCTACTGGGATAGATCAAAGAGAATGATAAGTTTTTCCCAAGCCCTCTATATAGATAAAATCTTAAAGCGATTTAAGATGGATTATTCTAAAAGAGGGTTCCTATCGATGCGACATGGAATAAAAATCACTTTGAAGATGTGTCCTCGTAGTGAGGAACAATGAAAGGAAATGAGTAATATACCATATGCTTCGGAAATGGGTAGCCATACATATACTTTATTGTGTACGAGACATGACATTGCGCATGCTGGGAGCATGGTAAGTAGGTTTCGCGCTAACCCGGTTAGGGAACATTAGACCGCCGTAAAGAACGTTCTAAAGTACTTTAGAAGGACTAGAGATCTGGTTCTTAAATATGGTGGTGGAGAACTGAATGTGGTGGGATTCACTGAATTAGACTTCCAAGGATAGAAAGACGATTCGATGTCTACTTCTGGCTACATATTTACTCTTAATAAAGGAGCAGTATCTTGACATAGTGCCAAGTATATCGTGAGTGCTAATTCACCTGTTAGGCTGAGTATAAAGCGGACTCGGAGGCCTCCAAAGGAAGGATTTAGAAGTTACTGGGTAAACTTCACGTGACACCTTGTGCTGCGCTGCCAGAGCAGTAGCACCGGCCTAGGAGTCGAGGTTTCATAGAAGTACCAAACATATTGAGAGAGAGTATCATCTCGTAAGAGAATTTGTTCGCAAAGAGATACATTGTGCTACATAGAGTAGAGTCAGCTGACAACGTCGCTGGTTCACTGACTAAGCCACTTCCTCATATTAGCTTGGAGCGTCATCTGGAGAACATGGGTATTAGATACCATAATGTATGGCATTAAGTGCAAGTGGGAGATTGTTAGGAGTATGCCCTCGAATGCCACTCAGGGTGTAGGTCACAAGTCGTCCATGAATAAGTCTGAGAGGGGGTGAATAGACTTATTGAAACTCTTTTCCACAAAGGATGAGTTTCTCAGCTGATGGTACAGATGACTTAGAGTCGTCTGTAGTCAATCTAAGTGCGGAAATCAGCTGATGACGAATACAGAAATAATCAATGGAACACTTAAGTATGAATGCAACAGTTAAGTATGATGCTAAAAACAATAAAGTGTGCAGGCAATTTATAGTGGTCTCAGATGTGGGATAATCCTCTACTAATCCACTTTTCTCTAAACTAGTTGGAGATGAATTCACTATAATTCTCAATCAGTGATAAATATTACAGTGATTCAACCAATTACAACAGCTTCCAACCAGTGGAATTCCTTGCCGTTGCAACTCCCTTTCACTGCCTTGCACCTCTTGATCTACGATACTTGGATGCCTTTACAATCTCTCGAACTTCAACCAATGAAGTACCCCGAACTCAGGTTTTAAAGACATGAGTGATTGTCTTCTCCAACTAAGAGCTTCTTCAAATAAGAACTTTTGAACTCTTGCTTTTTCACGATGCTATTGTTCGCTTTGATTGCTTTGCTTGCTTTGATTGCTTGTAAGTGTTGTTCGCATCGTACTGCTCAACTTCAAATCTTCGAATATATATATATATATAGGTGTCGATCCTTGAGCATTTCTTCATAGCCGTTGCAAATCTGTAACAAATCCGTCCGTGGAGAAATAGACTTCATTGTTTTTCTTTCTGAACGTTGCAAGGCTGGATTCCCATATTTTAATCCAATTCTGACCGTTGTGAAGACTTCCATGTGATTGCCCCGAATCTTTTGAATATAATAAGATTAAAGTCTCCAGTGGTGGGTCTGGATGATTTATTTAAATCATTTTCTTTCCGGGAATCTCTCCAATCTGTCTCTAGTCGCCCGCATGTGACTTTCCGTGAATATTAACTATTCAACGCATGCTGACGTGGACTGGAGTACTTGGATGATTACTTAACTGATATCTCTGTGGTCAAACTATCTGATGTCCAGTCAACCTTCTCTGATGTTGACTTCTCTGATGTGCCGACTTGTCTGAAGTCTTCTGACCTGATTGAACTTAACTGATCTGATGGTCAGACTTCACATGACTTGACTTTTGTTCTTGACTGCAGTCTAGTCCAACTTCGCTGATTTAAAATGTTGACCAGAACTTCTCTGATAAGGGTTGCCTGATATGACTCATCTATGGTCAACCTTATCTGATCAGTTGAGTTGACCAAGACTCGGCTGATAGATACTTATATGATTTGCACTTAGCTGATTTTTAAGCCTAACTTATATGGCCTATAGAAGATACTCATTTGGTTCTTCTTTACATTTTGCCAAGTATCTAACTTTAACACAATTTGGCTTATGGAGGATACTCATTTGGTTCTTCCTTACATTTTGCTAAGTAATAAACATACATTTGAATATATAAAGATGACATCATCAAAATCTAATAAGTATTCCTAACAAATTCCCCCTATTTTGATGATGGCAAAACGTAAGTAACTTATTCAAATGAATAGGTCTGCACATAAGTGCAAGACACAAACTAAAATCAGTCTTGTTTTGAGACAACTAGAGGTTGTCATTCAAATGACTGTTTATATATTTCTTCTGATTTTGTTTACAAGTACATCAGCTTTGAATGAACAAACAAATACAGAAAAATTACAAGTCTTTCAAAATCAAAAATTACAAGAAAAATATAAGTACAAATAAATAAATCCTATCTGTCTCTGCCTCTTCAGACAGTTTGCTTGGGTGGCCTAAAAGGTTTTGCACCAATTGGTCTTTTCTTGATAGGTACAAGGCCATACTTCCTTCGGATGACAAGAGCGGAAAAATCTTGTTCTTCTGTGGATGTGAATTTATGCTCTTCACATAGCTTCCTTATCTCGCTCTGCAGGCCTAGCTCATCCAATTCATTGTTTTGCAAAGTGGGAGGGTCTTCAGCTCTGAAGGGAGGAACCATGGGGTAGGAATTCCATGCTTCTGCATGCTTTACTAAGATGGCCCAGAGCTTTGGAAATGTTGATTCCATAAAGTCGATAAAAGTCTGCTGTGGGGAGCAATTTTTCTCCTGGAGTAACTCCCAGATATAATATTTTTCAATGAACTACTTCTTTGCAGATCCACAAATTGGAGCAGGTTCGATAGGTAGAAAGTCCTCAACGAACCAAAGCTTTTTGCCTTCCCATTCTAATGTAGGCTCTGCTCCTTGCCTGATCCTCCTCTTCTTCTCTGCAGGTTGGTCTTCAGGATCAGCTACTTCTTTTCTCTTCTGACTTGATGTCCCAGCTTCAATTAATGGAACATCTTGTCTCTTCTTCGATCTCAGCTCCTGAGCCTGAACATCTCTTACTTCCCCCTGCTTTCCTTCCCCCTTTTTGCCAGCATCAACCAGTATGGTCAATTGTTGCTCTACTCGGTGCATCTAGTCAGACATGCCAAGTGGCATTGTGGAATTGTTAGGAGGAGGAGGTTGAGGTACATTCCTCTGCAATAGGGTACCAACTTTTGCATTTATGGTCTGCAGATCAGGTGAGATTTTTGCGGCAAGCAACTCTTCAAAGGATTCTTTGATAATATTGCGGACTAGCTCAGTCATCACATGGTAGATGGGTGATGGCTGAGGTTAGTGCTCACCGATGCTTTATGTGCCTGCAGGTAGGTTTGTAGTCGACCTACCTGTCTGCAGGCGGCTGATCAGATGGGGTCTGCTCTGGAGTCCCCGACCTGTCATCTTCTTCTTCATCTAGGCTGGTGTGGCGGGCAGGCGCCCCAGCCTTATCTGCTCTGGCTTCATCTTCAGCCTCTTTTTCCTTCTCCTCTTCCTATTTCTTTTCTTCCTCTTTCTCTTCTTCCTTCTCTTCTTCTTTCTCATCTTCCTTCTCTTCTTCTTTCTCTTCCTCCTTCTCTTCCTCCTTATCACCTTTCTTATTATTATCAGTATCACCTTCATCATCATCATTATTATGATCATCATTTTCTTTTTCTTTTTTGACTTCTTCTCCTTCTTCCTCATCTTCTTCTTCTTCTTCTTCCAACTCTTCTATCTTTTCTACTTCTTCTTCTACGGATTGTTTTTCAACTATAGTATTTTCTTCTTTTTCTTTTTCTTTTTCTTCCTGTCTCACTTCCTCTTCTTTTTCTTCAACTATTATTTTTTCTTCGAGTTCTTTTTCTTTCTTCTCAGACATCTCTTTTTCAAGTTCTTCTACTCTTATGTTCTTCTCTCCACTCCCACTCGCATCTTCCGAAACAGTTTCAGCCAAGACACTTTCCATGGCAAGAAAAACACATTTGTCCATTTTTAATTTGAAGTTGGACAGAAACCCATATGTTTTGAGCATCAAAAGAATGTCAGTACCATGACAAAAATTCATGAGAAACTCCTCTGTAGACTGGGGAAGATCCCAGCTATTGTTTTCAACAATTATTTGAAGTTGAGAGAATGGAAGTGATTTAAAGTATTTCCAATCTTCATAAACATTAAGAAAAGACACTTAAAGGACTTCTTGCTTTACCTCTTGGAGCTGTTCCACAGTTAGCCCCAAAGGATTGGTGTCCATCAAGTTAAGATAATATCCTACTTTAGGGATATTGATCATGAGATCAGCTTCCTCTTTTTCAAGGAAAAAATGTGGTTGAACAGGGATAAGAATTGGTGAAGGGATGATCTGCATCTGATCTGCAGGTACAGGTTCCGGTGCAGGTATGTGTTCTGTCTGCTCTTCCTCCTCAAAAGTTAAATGCCTTGGTCTTTTGGGGGATGGTTCAGGTGAGAATGAATCATTGATGGCTCTCCAGGGGCTGGTCCCCTTCTTTTGAAACGAACAGCTATGGGTGTGCTGTCTGAGTCTGAATCAGACTTGTCTGTAGGTTGGTCGCAGCTTGCAGCTTGGTCTTCATCAGACTTGTCTAAGCTAGAGGGGTAACTGTAGGGAGTAGGCTTGATAGGCATTTCCTCCAGAATCTTGGTTGCCTTCCTTACATTCCCCAATATCCTCAAAGTTTCTTGGTCTATGTGACCAAGTCATTTGTTGATGTGGAAGTGATCTGCATTTCCTTTTGCAAGACCCAAGTGCTCCAGAATCCAACTGACTTGGGTTCCAAATGCTAATTTGTTCTTGAATCTTTTCTCATCGTCCAGCCACTGGACTTTGTTCACCTCACGAACCAATTGTCTGTAGATGTAGTCGACCCAATCAATTGGCTCATACTAAATTAAGGATCCCAAAACTGCAAACTTCGCTGATGACAGTTGATCGTAACTGCCAGCCATACCCATCAATATCTTGTTGGTGATATCTAACACATAGCGATATTCCTTCTGAAGCTCACTCCTCTTCACAGTTAGCTTCAACTTTGTCGGCTGGTCAACAACCTTGATTTTCTGCCAGATGTCGGCTGCATCCTGCTTCAGTGCCTCTATGACCATGCCTTTAGATGTCATTATGAAAGCTTCTTCGACCACTCGTGGAGTGATTTCCATTTCTTTTTCGAAAATTGAGCTTTTGATGCCCGATTCCAAAACTCTGGCTTACCTGAAAATTGTGATAACAGTCTCGTAGAGATATTTGGGGCTGATGCTCTAAAACGGGTACATCCCATTCATCTTCATGGATCTGATGATGTCGTACACGTTGTTGTTAAGATTTGCTTCGAGTAAACCTTCAAAATCGACAAGCAGAGAGAAAATTATCTGGTTCTTCACCACCTTCAAATTAACTCCGTTGAAGTATGATTCCATTTCTGCACAAGAGAAACTTTTGAGTGTATTGAAAGCTCGAAGTGGTTTTTGCTTTTCGAAAATTAGGGTTTGTAAGTGTGAAGAAGGTAAAGTGAAACGACTTTTCCGTCTTTAAAGGAAAATTGAAGCGACATTTGGAATATTAAATTAATTTTTTTTAGTCGGTTTAAATTTTGAAATTGTATTAGTGGGGTCGTGTGAACGTGTAATCGTGCTAGCTTGTCATCGTCTAATCGTGTGAACGTGAGATTGTCATGTGTAATAATAATAAAATATTCAGGATTCAGTCAAAATTAGAAAAGTTAGCTGGTTGACCGTTGACTGTTTGTCTGCTTTGCATCAGGTGACTCTCCTTGTCTGCTTCAGGTAGGTTCTAATGCCTGTAGTCACCTTAGTCCGTCCTTCGTCTTTTCGTCTGGTCTGATCAGGTAACTTCCTTCGCTCGTCTGATCTGGTCTTCAGGTAGCTTTCTCGTCTATACTAGATTCTCAATCTAGTAATCCAAGTTCCCTGCTCAGCTCCAAAAACCTTTCTTCTGGTAAAGGTTTGGTGAAAATGTCAGCAATTTGGTATTCTGTGCCGACTCTTTCAACTCTGACTCTATTATTAAGCATGTGGTTTCTTATGAAGTGATGCTTAACATCAATGTGCTTCATCCTTTAGTGCAATACCGGGTTGTTGGTGATTGCAATTGCACTATTGTTGTCGCACCAAATTGGGACTTCATTTTAAATTATGTTGTAATCCCTTAGCTGTTGTATGAACCACAAGATATGGGCACAACAGCTACCTGCAGCTAGGTATTCTGACTCTGTTGTTGAGATAGAGTTAGATATCTACTTCTTGCTAAACCAAGATATCAGTCTGGTTCCTAGGAATTGGCACGTTCCACTTGTGCTTTTCCTATTAATCTTACATCCTGCGAAATCTGCATCTGAATATCCTAACAGCTCAAAGTTGTCATCTTTAGGGTACTATAATCCAACATTAATGGTAGACTTAAGATATTTAATGATCTTCTTAGCTGCTTGTAGGTGTGACTGCTTGGGTTTAGACTGGAATCGCGCACATACTCCTACAGCATATGAAATGTCTGGCCTGCTTTCAGTCAGATAAGTGATCCAATGAGTCCTCTGTAGTGGGTTGAGTCCACTGATATGCCTTCTTCATCTGCTTCTAGATGTGTGCTTGTGCTCATAGGAATTTTTGCTGATTCGGCTGATTCCATTCCAAATCTCTTGATTAGATCTCTGGTGTATTTAGCCTGGTTGATGAAAATTCTATTTTCCATCTACTTAACTTGCAGTCCTAGAAAGAAATTAAGCTTGCCCATCATGCTCATCTCAAACTCTCCTTGCATGAGATTTGAGAACTTCTCACATAGCTCTGGATTGGTTGAGCCAAATATGATATCATCCATATATATTTGAACTAATAATATGTGGTCTTCATGCTCCACTCTGAATAGGGTCTTATCCACCTTTCCTTTGCTGAAACCATTCTTCTCTAGAAACACATATAATGTTTCATACCATGCCCTTGGTGCCTGCTTGAGTCCATATAGAGCTTTTAGAAGCTTGTAGACTTTGTGTCCTTTAACAAATCCAGGGGGTTGCTCCACATAGACTTCTTCTTCTAGAATTCCATTAAGAAAGGCACTCTTTACATCCATCTGGTAGACTATGAAATCTTTGAATGCTGCATATGCAAGGAATAGTCTGATGGCTTCTAATCTTGCAACAGGTGCATAAGTTTCATCAAAATATATCCCTTCGCATTGTGCATAGCCTTTAGCAACAAGTCTGGATTTATTCCTAACAACAGCTCCATCTTCATCGAATTTGTTCTTGTACACCCATTTGGTGCCAATAACCTTCTTATGATCTGGTCTGTCGGTTAGTTCCCAAACATTGATTCTTTCCATCTGGTTGAGCTCTGCTTGCATTGCATTGATCAATGAATATTCTTCCAGGGCTTGCTCTGTTGTCTTGGATTCTATTTGAGACATAAAGCATGAAAACATTGTCATTCCTATGGGTAGAGTAGACTGTCTGGTCTTGAATCCATCAGTTAGCTTCCCAATGATCTGTTGGATAGGATGATCTTTGAGCCACTTAGGAATGTCTTCTTCTTCAGGATTTGTTCCCCCTATAGATTTGCTTTGGGGGGTTTATTCTCTCTCTGCATCAGCTTGGTTCTGATCTCCTTGGTCTGCAATTGGATCAGCTACTGTCTTGTCATCTGCAGGTGGGAGTCCTATCTGATCTGCAGATGGGTCTTTATCAGCTACAGATTGGTCTTCATCAGCAGCAACTGGATTAGGTAGGTTTTGTGGTCCTATCTGATCTGCAGTAGGGTCTTCAGGCTGGTCTGCAGGTAAGTCCTCCATTCCTGTGTCATGGACAATGACTTCTTCTAGGGTGGCAGATTTGAGCTTATTCTCTATCAGCTCCACCTTTTTCCTGTACTCACCAGTAGTTTCATCAAATACAACATGAGTTGTTTCCTACACAACTAACGTTCTTTTATTAAAAACTCTATATGCATTGCTTCTTTGTGAGTATCCCATAAAGAGACCATCTTCAGTTTAAGCATCAAAGGCATTTAGTTGGGTTTTACCGTTGTTGTGGATGAAACACTTACAACCAAAAATATGAAAATATGCAACAGTTGGTGTCCTGCCATTCCAAACCTCATAAGGAGTTTTGACATGTCTCCCTACTATCATACTCCTGTTCTGAGTGTGACATGATGCATTGACAGCTTCAGCCCAGAACCTCTTGGGCAGGTCTGCTTCTGCAATCATGGACCTGGCAGCTTCCTTCAAGGTTCTGTTCCTTCTTTCAGCAACACCATTCTGCTGAGGGGTCCTGGCTGCAGAGACTTCATGCTGGATCCCATTCCAATCACTGTAATCAGTGATTGCCTTGTTGAGAAATTCTCCTCCTCTTTCTGATCTGATCTTGATGATTGAGAGATATTTCTCATTCTGGATCCTCCTTAGAAGCTCATGTAACTTGGTTAGTGTTTTACTCTTTTTATAGAGAAAAACAACCCATGTGTATCTTGAGTAGTCATCTACTACTACTAGAGCGTGCTTTCTGCCACTTAAGGTCCTTGGCTTGATGGGACCAAATAAATCCATGTGAAGTCGATATATCCCCAAGATACAACTGCTATATATTTTTGAGTTAGGTGCTCTCCAAAACTCAGAACTCCGGCGAATGGTCAAGTGCTGGAAACTGTGCACGAAACAAGAGGGAAATATGCTGCAATATGTGGTATGCTTGTATTTTTCTATGTTCTGATCGTATGAAATGTAATGCATAAGACCCTCTTTTATAGGGTCCAATTCCACTCCATCATCGGGGGAGTTACAACAAATTAAAGTGCCATTAATTCTCTTTAATCCTCCAGCTCAAGTGTTACAACAAATTAAATCTCCATAAGGTGGGGAGTTACAACAAATTAAAACTCCATGATTCTCATTTAATTCGGACGTTACATTATGGAGTGTGAAGAGTCATATTCCAGAAGCTAAGTTCTCAACCTTCTTCATTTCAGACGAGACCAAATATCGGATCAGACAGGTCAGATCAGATAGGTCAGATCAGACAGGTTCTAGATCAGACTGGTTCCAGATCAGACAAGCTCCAGATCAGATAGGTCAGATCAGACAGCTTCCAGATCAAAAAGGTTCCAGATCAGACATGTTCCAGATCAGACACGTCCTATATCGCATGTGTTCCAGATCGACAGTTCCAGATCGCATGTCGATCGACGCAGTTCCTATATCGATGTGTCCCATATCGACATGTGCCGATCAGATAGGTCCCAGATCAGATAGGTCCCAGATCAGATAGGTTCCAGATCAGACATCTTTTAGCCCAAATATCAGATGAGTTTTCAAACCTCGTCAACTCTTCACTTTTTCAATTAAATGGCCAAATTTAATCATTTATTTCTCACTCACCGGAAATCGGTTTTGAGAAAATAAAAATACTACGTTCATCTTCTCGAAGCATAGATTCACAATTTATTATTTAATTCCAAAGAATTAAAGATTTCATCATTATTAAATTGGTTTTAAGTTAAAACTCATTTTCTAAAACCAATTTCCAACAATCCCCCACATAAGTGGAAATAAATGCATGCATGAATGCAGACTCACATACCTAGTTTCCGTAAAACACTGCTGCATAGGGAAAGGTAGTTTGTGGCTTTGAACCTTCCTTAATAAAATATCGTCGGATATACTGGCGGATTAGTGGACATTGTGTCTTGAACTAATCTTCCTTGGTGTATACCGAGTCAACGACACTTACACAACAATGTCTCAACACCTTCCGTTCTCATAGTTGTCTCCGTTTTGGCCATGGACAACATCTTGGTTTCCTAATTGTTTATTCGAGGCGGCCCGTCCTCACACTTAGATAGGTGGTCTCCTTTTTATAAAGTATCCTGCAATACTTATCCTTTCCAAGAACAAGGAACCATTAAAAGTCCGGAGACTTAACCTCACCACAATCACAGGACTTAGCTCTTATTCTGCTCTATAGGGATGGATTTATTATAAGCGCTTTTCACTAGAACTTTCATAATTTTGTTTTCCCATTGAACCAAGTTTGTGGGATCTACAGTCTTCAAGGTTGGGTTACCACTATGATTGTTCTTCCAAGATGTGGATTTTAATCCCATTCCCTCTAGCAGTTTATGAAATTGATCTCTATTCAGACCTTTTGTGAGTGGATCCGCCAAATTAACATTTGACCTCATATAGTCAATAGATATAACTCCATTTTTTATCAATTGTCGCACGGTATCATGTCTCCGACGAATGTGTCGAGACCTACCATTATACATGAGGCTCTGTGCTCTTCCAATTGCAGCTTGGCTATCACAATGGATCTTAACACTAGGTAAAGGCTTTTCCCAGTATGGAATATCCTCAAGAAAGTTACGGAGCCATTCAGCTTCTTCTCCACCTTTATATAGAGCTATAAATTCCGATTCCATGGTGGATCGGGCTATACAAGTCTGCTTGCTTGATTTCCAAGATATAGCTGCACCCCTAATAGTAAATATATACCCACTTGTAGCGTGAGAGTCTTTCGAGTCTGAAATCCAATTAACATCTGTATATCCTTCCAAAACTGCAGGATAATTACTATAAAATAGCCCATAACTTAGGGTGTACTTTAAGTATCTTACAACCCTAGTTAGTGCATTCCAGTGCTCTTTACTCAGATTACTCGTGAACCTGCTGAACTTGTTTACAGAAAATGCCAAGTCTGGTCGTGTACAATTTGTAATGTATATCAGGCTTCCAATTACTCTTGAATATTCGACTTGAGCCACTGGATCACCTATGTTCTTACTTAAGTGAATACTGGTATCAACAGGTGTTTTAACAGGTGGGCTGTCAAAAGCGTTAAACTTCTTGAGCACTTTCTCAACATAATGAGATTGTGATAAGAAGATACCTTCTGACTTTCTGCTAATTTTAATTCCAAGAATTAAATCAGCTAAACCCAAATCCTTCATGTCGAAGTTTCTACTTAACATCCTTTTTGTATTCACAATTACTTCATTCCCATGATCAACATATCGTCTATATATAGACAAGCTATAACAAATGGCTTCGGTGTGCCTTTAATAAACACACATTTGTCACATTCGTTGATCTTGTGTAATACCCGGTTGTAATTCATTCATTATCATTCAGTAATTATAAGTCAGTAATTGTCACTCAGTAATTTTCACTCATTATTAATCACTCATCTTTCATGATTCATTCATTTGTGTTAATCGTTGGCATATTGTAACCGTGTATCAGTTACCGATCGTTATTCATCTCCATTTGAGGATCGAGATGACAGTATAATCATAATCATCGTGAATGGTAGTCTTGTGTTGGAAGTATTATCTATCGCGTGTTATTGAACTTAATTACATTCATACAAGTATTGTATGTCGGATCATTCACCGGTTGTAGCAACTAGATGGAGTGGTCGGATTTTTGTCACTTCCAGCAAGGAGTTACGGCCATAACTAATCATGCATTACGGCCGTAACATGTATTCGTTGGTTTAAGGTTGATTTGGCCGAAGGTGAGATACGACCGTAAGGATAGGGAGGCTACGGCCGTAACATGCGTTCGTGGTTTTCAGGTCATGTCGGACGAAGAGGGCTTACGGCCGTAAGGGTTGCGACATACGGCCGTAAGATGAGGTAGGTACGGCTGTAAGTTGGCCGGTTACGGCCGTACGATTCGAGCAGGGTGCCCGGTCAGTTTCGACGAAGGTTTCATACGCCCGTAAGCCTTGCCGAGTACGGCCGTAACAGTCTAGTTACGCCCGCAAGGCATGTGCGGTACGACCGTATGTCTGTCGGCAGATGTTTGGACGAGGGCGAGTTACGCCCGTATGAGATGGTTGGTTATGGCCGTGAAGCCGTTGACTTGGGGATGTTATGGCCGTAAGTAGGCCAAGTTACGGTCGTAACCATGGCAGTACGTACTTAAGGACTTGTACGGGACTTTGAGTTCATTTTTATCATTTCTTCACCTTGTTTCCGAGAGAGAGAGCTTGAGGGAGAGATTTTTCATCATCAATCACTTGGGTGTTCGATTTTCATCATCTTCATTCATTTGTGAAGCTTGGATAGTCGATTTAACACGTGTTCATCGGATCAAAGTATTTGGATCTTCAAGAGGTAAATTCTTCAACATCTTGGATTTCGATTTTGTGTTGAGATATGATGTTTTGGACAATATAATCATGTTGTATGAAGAGATATACATACGATTATGTGTGTGTATGAATATTCATTGGATTATTGAAAGATTAATCAAGAACACTTTGACTATTGAGTTGGATTGGGGGTTTTCGATTAGTTGTTGCTGAAATCACGAATTGGATATTCATATTGGATTATTGATTGTATTGAAGATGTTTTGTTGGTTTGAAACACTCCTTGGGGTTTTGATATGGGTATAATTTAGGATTGGTTGTAAACAATCGAAGATTGGTTACAACGTGTTTGATATAATGCCCCAATGAACTTGGTTTAATCGTATCGACGTTTTGAGTTAGTTATAATCGTGTTTGATTTGTATGTTGAACGGATTGTTGGTAATTGTGTTATTCAAGGTTGTTCGAGCGACCGACACCTTATTTAGAACGTTTGTTTGTGGAAGGACATTTTTCACCGGTGTTGTGTAAGTTAATTCTTACTCGGTTAAAAGGATATTCATTCCTTTCGTTGTTGTTCAGTCATAATCATAATTCATTCATAATGTATTAACTGTATTGAGACTTGTAATTGTCGAATAATCACTTCATTCACAAGGAACGACGGTTCCGATCATTTCATTGAGCTATCATTCACTTCACTATTATTTCATCTCGGTGAGTCATTCTTGACTTTGACGGATTGTTATTCATTAATATTCATCATGGTCATTCTCGTTCATGTGACCTTTTGGGTTCGTATTGCGTGGCCGGGTGGTGATGTGTGGGATTTTTAGTCAGGCATATGATGGTCATGTGTTCGGGTTCACCGACACAATGGACTGTGCACATGGTAACGTACCTCTGTGAGACTAATTAGGTACAAGGACGGGTGTGTCCGGTCACTCGTCTTGTGCACATGCACATACCATTACGGGCGTACTACGATGCCCCTCTTCAGCTTAATTTCATAATTAAGATATATCATGATTGTGTATATTCAACCCTTGAGGATTGTTGTTCTGTGTAACTGACCCCGTTGGGGGATATTGTTTTCAGGTCATGGCAAGACAAAAGCACGGGAAGAGAACGTTGACGGCGAGGAGTCCCAGTGATATTAGTAGGGGGCCCCAGTCCTTTTCAGTCATTCGTGTTCTTCATTTTATTTCCGCTGCAGACTTCCTTTTAAATACTCATTTTTATTCAGTGTTGTATATTTTATCTCCATATAAAATATACATGTATTCTGTATTATCTTGGGTGTATCGTAATGAAACTCCTCATCGGAGTAATGGATGATATAATGTGGTTCGGTACTACGATTATATTATTCAAGTCATTAATTTTCATTCGCTTGGTGGGTCCCAGTCGGGGGTCCACGGTACTGTAATAGTCGCCTAGTTTGGGGTGTTACATCTTGAATCCATTTTCTAACATAATTGTGTCAAACTTCATATGCCATTGTTTAGGACCTTGTTTTAGTCCATATAATGACTCCAACAGTTTACACACTTTCTTTTCCTGACCAGGCGCAATGAACCCTTCAGGCTGTTCCATATAAATTTCTTCTTCTAGTTCACCATTCAAGAATGCAGTTTTCACATCCATTAGATGAATTTCAAGATTGTGCAATGCAGAAATAGCAATAAGCACTCTAATGGAAGTTACTCTGGTTACTGGTGAATATGTATCGAAGAAATCATAACCTTCTTTCTGTTTAAACCCTTTGGCAACAAGCCGGGCCTTAAACTTGTCTATCGACCAGTCATCTTTGTATTTTCTTTTTAGGATCTATTTACATCCTAAAGGCTTACATCCTGGCGGAAGTTCAACCAGTCCCCAAGTAGAATTTTGCATGATGGAATCCATTTCACTATAAATATCTTCCTTCAAAAAAGGAGCATCAGGACTAGCATAAGTTTCCTGTATAGTCTTTGGATCATCGTCAACTGCAATAGTCTCAAAATCAGGACCAAATGACTTAGCCTTTCGAGCTCTCTTACTCTTTCTTGGCTCTTCATTTATAGGATTTGAACTACTTGCAGTTTCAAGAGTTCTTTTGTTTAAGTTTGTCACAATCCTCTCTTCACAAGGATAAACATTTTCAAAGAAAATGGCATTTCTTGATTCAATGACAATTCCTTCATGCATATTAGGAATTTCAGATTTATGAATCAGAAATCGATATGCACTACTGTTGTATGCATAACCTATGAATATGCAATCAACTGTCTTTCGACCGATTCTTACTTGTTTTGGTTCAGGTACTTCAACCTTTGCCAAACACCCCCACACTTTAAGATATTTGAAAGAAGGCTTACGCCCTTTCCATAACTCATACGGAGTTTTATCTTTCCCTTTGTATGGCACTTTATTCGGAATGTGGTTAGCTGTAAGAATAGCTTCTCCCCATATGTTCTGCGGCAACCCTGAGCTTATTAATAAAGCATTCATCATTTCTTTTAGGGTTCGATTTTTCCTTTCGGCAACTCCATTTGACTGAGGAGCATAAGGAGCAGTCGTTTGATGAATTATGCCTGAATCAGCACATAATTGTTCAAATGGTGCTACATACTCACCTCCTCTGTCACTTCGGACTGCTTTTATTTTACAGTTAAGTTGATTTTCAACTTCATTTTTATACATCTTAAATGCCTCGATTGCTTCATCTTTGCTTCTCAAAAGAAACACATAGCAATATCTTGTGCAATCATCTATAAAAGTGAAGAAGTATTTTTTACCTCCTCTAGTTTGCACAACTTTTAAGTCACACACATCAATGTGAATTAATTCTAAAGGAGTAGTATTCCTTTCCACTGAATAAAAAGGCAATTTAGCCATTTTTGCTTCAACACATACTTCGCATTTATTATTAAGTTCAATATGGGTTTTGGAATTAATTCTAGATTAATTAGTCTTTTAATTGATTTTAGACCAACATGTCCCAATCTAGAATGCCATAAATCTGAACACTCGAGCAAGTAAACAGAAGAAGGAGCATTATTATTATTATGTTTTTTCTTGCCTTCACGACTTACAGGCATCACATTCATTTTGAATAATCTCCTGTCAAGATAACCTCGACCAAGGAATATTGCAAACTTGCTCATAATAAATTTTTCAGACTCAAAAACTAGTCTAAACCCATGACTAACTAGTAAAGAATCGGAAACTAAATTTCTTCGGGCGTCTGGGACATGCAGTACATCCTTAAGAATGAGCTCCTTTCCAGAGGTCAGCTTTAAGACCACGTTCCCCACACGTGCAATCACAGAAGAAGCAGAGTTTGCCATATGCAATTTCCTACCATCAGTAACAGTGTAGGAAGAGAACATGTCTTTTTCAGAACAAACATGACAAGTAGCCCCAGTATCAATGTACCAGGCACGGTCCACCATATTGGTTTCAATGACCATGGTTGAGACCTCCTCGTCTAGCTCCTCAACCATAGCTGACAGCTCCAGATCTGGCATGTCAACATCGCCATGTTCAACCACATTGGCAACTCGTTTGCCTTTGTTTCGCTGACCAGTTGAACTTATTGGCAAGCGACAGTCTTTTACCTTATGGTTTGGTTTACCATAGTTGTGGCAATTTCCAGTGAATTTTTTTGCCTTAAACGGCTTTTTCCCTTTATCCTGAACATGGTTCAGTTTCCTCTTTTTGCTAGAGGACCCATGTTCAATCAAATTTACTTTGGCCTCCATAGGGCCTCTCTTGAACTTAGAATTAGATTTTCGGTTGTCTTTTTCAATTCTGAGTCGAACAACCAAATCCTCTAAGATCATTTCCTTTCGTTTGTGTTTCGGGTAATTTTTGAAGTCCTTCCAACTAGGAGGCAACTTCTCATTACTGTTCCCACAACAAATGGTTCAGGAAAGATCATTCCTTCAGCATTGATTTCATGCACAATTAATTGAAATTGTTGGACTTGTTCGATAACGGTTTTGTAGTTCGTCATCTGAAAATCCAGGTAGCGTCCGACCACAAATTTCTTGGCACCAGCATCATCAGTTTTATACTTTTTCTCCAAAGAATTACAGAGCTCTTTGGAAGTCTTGATTTGACTGTACACGTTGTACAAAGAATCAATCAGACCATTCAATATTGTATTACAGCACAAAAAGTCACCGTTAAACCATTGATCGTAAGTAAAACGCTTCGTACGATCAGTTTTCGTCTGACCACAGGAGGATCATCCTTGAGGTAAACAGCAAGCCCCAGGGTAGCGAGATAAAACAACATCTTTTGCTGCCATCTCTTAAAATCAACACCCGAAAATTTCTCGGGTTTCTCAGCCTGAACTGCAATGGTAGGTGCAGCAGCTTTGGCAGCAGCGTCGGCGGCAGCATCAACATCGGTCGCCATTGGAAATTACAGAGAATATAAATAAAATTTTCTTACGATTGTTGGATCCTCTGTGAATTTCCAACAATGTAATTACAATAAAAATTACAAAGAAAGGCAACCTATTACAATCTTAATAAAATAAAAAGATGAATTAAAATTACAACTTTAGTAGAGGCGAGATATCTCTTTCCGTAAGACAATTTTGCCCCCGTATAATAGCAGGCGGCTCAGACAATATGTCCCCAAGATACAACTTCTATATGTTTCTGAGTTAGGTGCTCTCCAAAACTCAGAACTCCGGCGAACGTTCAAGTGCTGGAAACTGGGCACGAAACAAGAGGGAAATATGCTGTAATATGTGGTATGCTTGTATTTTTCTATGTTCTGATCGTATGAAATCAAATGCATAAGACCCCCTTTTATAGGGTCTAATTCCACTCCATAATGTGGGGAGTTACAACAAATTAAAGTGCCATTAATTCTCTTTAATCCTCCAGCTCAAGAGTTACAACAAATTAAATCTCCATAAGGTGGGGAGTTACAACAAATTAAAACTCCATAATTCTCATTTAATTCGGACGTTACATTATGGAGTGTGAAGAGTCATATTCCAGAAGCTAAGTTCTCAACCTGCTTCATTTCTGACGAGACCAAATATCAGATCAGACAGGTTCCAGATCAGACAGGTCAGATCAGAGAGGTCAGATTAGACATGTTCCAGATCAGATAGGTTCCAGATCAGACAGGTTCCAGATCAGATAGGTCAGATTAGACAGGTTCCATATCAGACATGTTCCAGATCAGACAGTCGATCGATGTGTCCCAGATTAGACAGTCCCATATCGCATGTGTTCCAGATCGACAGTCCCGCATCGACAGTCCCATATCAAATAGGTTCCAGACCAGACAGGTTAGATCAGATAGATCCCATATCAGATAGGTTCCAGATCAGACAGCTTTTAGCCCAAATATCATATGGGTCTTCAAACCTCGTTAATTCTTCACTTTTTCAATTAAATGGCCAACTTTAATCATTTATTTCTCACTCACTAGAAATTGGTTTTGAGAAAATAAAAATCCTACATTCATCTTCTCGAAGCGTAGATTCACAATTTATCATTTAATTCCCAAGAATTAAAGATTTCATTTTTATTAAATTGGTTTTGAGTTAAAACTCATTTTCTAAAACCAATTTCCAACACCTAGTTGTAAGAGTGGTAGGCTGAACTGGCTTGAATGATGCTCTTGTTTGCTTCCCTTTCTGACATGCATCACAGAGAGCTTCCTTCTTGAATACTTCTTCTGGAAGTCCTCTGACCAGCTTCTGAGAACTAATCTTGTTGATGGCTTTGGAATTCAGTTGACATAGTCTCTTGTGCCACAGCCATCCATTCTCAGCTATTGTCTTAGATAGAAAACAGGTATTAGCAGTTCCTGTGTTCCAATCTATCATATATACATATCTCCTTCTAAATCCTTGTAGCTTCACTTCTCCAGATAGAATATCTATCACCATGCATTTCCAAATTGTGAAGAATACTAGATTCTTCTCATAACAAAACTGACTTATGCTCAAAAGATTATACTCGAGTCCTTTGACATAGTGAACTTTGGATATGGTGATGTTTCCTCTGTGCATCTCTCCAAAACATTTAGTCTAACCTCTAGAGCTATCTCCAAAGGTTACGTCTGGTCCTTTTTCTTTGGTATAGTTTGTCAGCACCTTCTTGTTCCCGGTCACGTGCCTTGAGCATCTGGAATCTACAAACCATTCTTCACCTCCAAAGTTTGAATTTGTGGAGATGTGGTAGTAGTCCTTCCACCTTTTCTGCAATCATACAAGCAGGGATTTAGGTACCCAAATCTGTGTGGGTCCTCGGGGTTAGTTGGTTTTCTGGAGAACTGGTTTCTCCTGGAATTGTGAAAGTTTCTGTTATTACCCCTAAAAGGTGTGTATTGTTTGGGCCTATATCCTCTGTTGGGATTGTGTACCGGATATACCTCATAAAACTGATGGTGTGGGCCATGCCTAAATCTTGGCTGAGACCATTTATTAAATCTTTGAGGTCTCCACACCTGTTCGTTTTGAAAATTAGGATAACCTTGAGGTTTCCATTTGCCCCTCCCATTTTCAAATCTGTTTTTGGGGAGTCTTTGATAATAATGGGCATGTTGTCTGGCCTGCTGCTTCTGCCTTGGCCATTGCCTAGTCTCATGTCTAGGTGGCTGCCTTGTATACCTTGGCTGCAGTCTAGACCTGTGACTTGGCTGTTGCCTATTTTGAAATACAGGTTTGTATATTAACTCAGTAGACGAGACAATTGTTTCTCCCTTGATGAAAGTGGTTTTCGAACTAGAGGGAGTGTGAGGGTCATATCCAAGGCCTTATCTGGAACATAATGGCCTTTCATTCGTACAAAATTTTTCCAGGGTTAGAGATTCCTTCAGGGAGGTTATTTCCTTTGCCTGAATTTTACCTAGATGAGTCAGTTTTGCAAACTCAGCTTTGACATGAGCAAGTGCAGCTGATTTTTCACTATTTAAAATAGTTAATCGTTGTATCTCAGCTGTGGTATTATCAGTCTGGTTTGTAGAGTTGTCTGCAGCCTGTTTTTCAAGATCAGCTTTGGTTTTATTCAATTCTAGGCTGAGTTTTTCAAAATCATTTTTCAGCTGCCCATTCTCATCTGGCAGCTGGGTCCTCTCGGTTGATACAGATTCGTGTGCAGTTTTTAATCTCTCAAAATCTTTGAGAAGCTAATTTACAGAATCGTGTAAGTCCATGTCTTGTGACTTGTCTGAGCTGTTATTATTTGAAACTGAGGGTTTAGATGTTACCTCTTCATCAGCTAGATTGGCCATCAGACAATCATATTCTTCATCATCATCAGAGAAGAATCCGCTGCTTGATTCTACTCGTTCTTGGTCTTCTCCAATGAGGGCCTTCCTTCGGTCTTCTTTTCTGCTCACCTCTTTCTTGCTCTCGTCCTTCTTGAGATCAGGACAGTCGATTTGGATGTGTCCTGTCTTGTGGCAATGATAACACTCCACCTTCCAACTTCCAGCTTTTTGATTTCTCCTAGGGTTCTCCTTATAGTTCTTCTTGTATTTGGAGTAATTCTTTATGAAGTTGCTCAACCTTTACATTATGAACGCCATTTCTTCCTCGAAATTGAGTGGATTTGGAGGTTTAACAACAGGTAGGTTCTTGGCGGGGGACTCGGCTGCAAAGGCTATTCTCTTCTCTGTAGGCTCGGTTGATGATGAACTTGGTAGTGCGAATTCATAAGCCTTTAGATCGGAGAACAGCTCCTGGATTTTTATTTTATTGAGGTCTTTGGATTCCCTCATGGCCACCGCCTTCATACTCCATTCAGGACTAAGAGATCTTAGCACCTTCAAGGCCATCTCCCTGTTGCCATATGATTTTCCAAGAGAGTTGATTTCATTGATGATCTTTGTGAACCTTGTGTCCACCTGGTCTATAGATTCTCCGAACTTCATTTTGATGTTGCCAAATTTCTGGGTAGAAATTGACAACTTGTTTTCTTTGATCAGCTTTGTACCCTCACACATCACCGCAAGGGTGTCCCAAATCTCCTTGGCATTTTTGCAGTTCTTGATCTTGACCATTATTGATTTATCAAGAGTTTGATACAGCACGTCTCTGGCCCGTTGTCAAGGTTGTATAGCTTTCTTTCTTCAATGGTTAGCTATGTCCTCTTCTTTAGGATCTTCTCTGGCTTACCGGCTGCAATCTCCTCAGGAGTGTTGTCCTTCTCAAAGATGAAGGCACCGTCCTCTATGATGCGCCACATGTCGTCATGGATTGAAGATAAGTGTGCCTGCTTCCTTATCTTCCAAAGATCATACTCGTCAACTGAAAAGACAGGTAATCTAGAATGCATGTGTTCCATTTCTAAAATGAGAGACTAAAATATATCCTCGATATATGGATCTGGTTCTTGAAATATTGAACCAACCGCTCTGATACCACTTGCAGGTCACAAGTCGTCCAGGAATAAGTCTAGAGGGGGGTGAATAGACTTAATGAAACTCTTTTCCACAAAGGATGAGTTTCTCAACTGATGGTACAGAAGACTTAGAGTCGTCTGTAGTCAATGTAAGTGCGGAAGTCAGCTGATGACGAATAAAGAAATAATCAATGGAACACTTAAGTATGAATGCAGCAGTTAAATATGATGCTAAACACGATAAAGTGTGCAGGCAATTTATAGTGGTCTCAGAGTTGGAGATGAATTCACTATAATTAAATATTACAGTGATTCAACCAATTACAACAGCGTCCTACCAGTGGAATTCCTTGTCGTTGCAACTCCCTTTGAATGCCTTGCACCTCTTGATCTACGATGCTTGGATGTCTTTACAGTCTCTCGAACTTCAACCAGTGAAGTACCCCGAACTTAGGTTTTAAAGAAACGAGTGATTGTCTTCTCCAACTAAGAGCTTCTTCAAATAAGAACTTTTGAACTCTTGCTTTTTCACGATGCTGTTGTTTGCTTTGATTGCTTTGTTTGCTTTGATTGCTTGTAAGTGTTGTTCGCATCGTACTGCTCAACTTCAAATCTTCAGATATATATAGGTGTCGATCCTTGAGCATTTCTTCATAGCCATTGAAAATCTATAACAAATCCGTCCGTTGGAGAAATAGACTTCTTTGTTTTTCTTTCTGAACGTTGCAAGGCTGGATTCCCATATTTTAATCCAATTCTGACCGTTGTGAAGACTTCCATGTGATGGCGCTGAATCTTTTGAATATAATAAGATTAAAGTCTCCAGTGGTGGGTCTGGATTATTTATTTAAATCATTTCCTTTCCAGGAATCTCTCCAATCTATCTCTAATCGCCCGCATGTTACTTTCCGTGAATATTGACTATTCAACGCATGTTGATGTGGACTGGAGTACTTGGCTGAGTACTTAACTGATCTCTCTGCGGTCAAACTGTTTGATGTGCAGTCAACCTTCTCTGATGTCGACTTCTCTGATGTGCCGACTTGTCTGAAGTCTTCTGACCTGATTGAACTTGACTGATCTGATGGTCAGACTTCAAATGACTTGACTTTTCTTCTTGACTGCAGTCTGGTCCAACTTCACTAATTTAAAATGTTGACCAGAACTTCTCTGATAGGGGTTGCCTGATATGACTCATCTGTGGTCAACCTTATCTGATCAGTTGAGTTAACCAAGACTCGGCTGATAGATACTTATCTGATGTGCACTTAGCCGATTTTTAAGCCTAACTTATATGGCCTATAGAATATACTCATTTGGTTCTTCTTTACATTTTGCTAAGTACATAACTTTAACACAGTTTGGCTTGTGGAGGATACTCATTTGGTTCTTCCTTACATTTTTCCAAGTAATAAACATACATTTGAAAATATAAAGATGACATCATCAAAATCTAATAAGTATTCCTAACAAGAGGATGTTGAGTGAGGGCATTGTACTTGTTATTATGTAATTTTTTATCATAAGGCAATGTATGTTTCTTTATTTACTGGTAGTTACTGGCATTCCTAACTCGTAAATATATATATATATATATATATATATATATAAACTAGTCCGTGTATTTGAGAGAAAAACGTTCAACTCCTTATTGGATAAGGGGGTAGGCACTGGAAAGGTTTATAGCTCAAATACTTAATCGTTTGCAAGTCGATGAAACTTGACTAGGCGTTAAGTTTATGTGAAGACTTGTATGATGTGTTCTTTGATATGGAGAGTGCCTGTCGAACACTAATGGTTAGTGGGAGCACACGTTATAGGTATGCTAATTGGATTAGTATACTCGAACCGACTCGCCCTAGATTCGTCACACGGATTTCACTCTGGGACAGTCAATGACGGAATCGAAAGGTTGTGATAGGTATTCGTGAACCTTCGACTTGAGGATTTAGTAGGTATGTGCTAGTGACATTAAGATTTTCATTAGTGTAGTTCGATCCTGTAAACCAGAAGGCGGGGGTCAACCTCGACGTGCATCTTAACGGGTAAGTAGCAGGTCCTACTGAATACCAAGATAGAATTCTTTCTCCTGTTAGTGAACGGGTTATATGTCCGATGCGGTTATTGGCAGATGAGATCATAAGTGTTTGACCAAATCATTGAAGCTAGTTGTATTGGATACACGAGAGCTCGATGATCTCGATTTGCAATAACTCATGCATAGCGTCAAGTACAAATAGGGTTTGACTGATCGTGACCCTATAACTTGATCGGGACATTTGAAATAAGGGTAAGGGTTTATACGTATACTGGTATTCACAACAGAATGGTTATTGAATGATCCCATCAGTCGTTCTCAGTTGGGGTACAGTGTAGGCCTCCAGGCTGGCTAGGTGGTGCTACTACTCTTTGGTTCCTCCCATTGCTGACTGAGACGGACCTACCGAGTCGCGCAATAGGATTGACGTCGAGATGAATCAAGCTTATTCTCTCATTATGAATATTATATATTGGATATCTAATTTAGGACATTGGAGGTCTAAATTGATTTATTGGATAAATCGATTTACGACCTAATGAATTAAATGAATTACTAGTGATAATTCATGAATATAATTATTTCTTGGAGAAATTAATTATGTTATTATGCATTTGATATGATTAATTAATTGGATTAATTAATTGATATATATACATCAGAACGGAATTAGAGTTTATCTGTTTGGACTCACGGGAGTTCGAAACGAACCGAACTCGTCCGACTCCTTCTAGATTGGCCGCCCACCTCACCTACTCCCCTTGGTATTTGTCCCCATTTTAATAATGGATGACTCATGACCTTTAGAGATAGAATATCTCTTATTATATGATAAAGGGGATTTGAGTAGATAATATTGGAAGAATATAATGAAGACTTGCTCTCACTTGTCTTCATCTTCTTCTTCATTTCTTCTTGGTGGTTCTTGGATAAAAATCAAGAAATCAAAGAGAGATAGTGAGTTATACACTTAGAGTGCTATAATCACAATCGAAAGCTTCATCATCCTAGCTCTAGCCGTATCCTTGGAGGATAGCAAGGTGATCGTCGTTTCATTTGTTTCTCCGGTGCGTGGCAAGTAGAGACGCGGTACTTTCGGTGTTGGATCATCCAAGAGCTTGAAGCAGATTGGATCGTAGGGAAATCAACTAAAGCTTGGGGAATCGCTCAAGAGAAGGACTCCATTTAATCAAAGGACTACAAGGGTATGTTTCTTGTATCATCTTATGCTTCATTTAAAATTCGTATATACGTTGCTCGATCGATCCTCGTAGAGATTCGAATCGAATTAATTTTCATTTACCGCTTCCGCTGGGCCTTCGTTTTAGGCACCGAATCCCAACACTAAGCTCATAAAGTTCTTTTGGATTTAGATTAAAGGTTCATGGAGTTCCTTGAGGACTAGGCTCATGAAGTTCCTTCGAATTTGGATTAAAGGTTCATGAGGTTTCTAGAGGACAAGGATCATGGAGTTCCTTTGGATTTGGATTTTTCATGAGGTTTTTAGAGGACGAGGCTCATGCAGTTCCTTCGGATTTGGAATAAAGGTTCATGAGGTTCTTAGAGGACTAGGCTCAGAAGTTCGTTTGGATTAGGATTTAAGTTTCATGAGGTTCCTAGAGGATTAGGCTCATGAAGTTCTATTGAATTTAGATTTATGTTTCATGAAGTTCCTAGAGGACTAGGCTCATGAAGTTCCTTTAGATTTTGATTAAAGGTTTATGAGGTTTCTAGAGGACTAGGCTCATGAACTTCCTTCGGATTTGGATTAAAGGTTCATGAGGTTCCTAAAGACTAGGCTCAAGAGGTTCCTTTGAATTTCGATTTAAGGTTCATGAGATTACTAGAGGACTAGGCTCATGAAGTTCTTCTGGTTTTGGATTTAAGGTTCATAGAGTTCCTAGAGGACTAGGCTCATGACGTTCCTTTGGATTTGGATTAAAGGTTCATGAGGTTCCTAGAGGAATGGGCTCATAAAATTCCTTTGGATTTGTGTTTAAGGTTCATGAGGTTCCTAGAGGACTAGGCTCATGAAATTCCTCCAAATTTCGATAAAAGTTTAATGAGGTTCCCAGAGGACTAGGCTAATGAAGTTCCTTTAGATTTAGATTTAAGGTTCATGATGTTCCTAGATGACTAGGCTCATGAATTTCCTTCGAATTTGGATTTTATAGTTCATGAGGTTCCTAGAGGACTAGGCTCACGAAGTTTCATTGAATTTGGATATAAATTTCATGAAGTTCAGAGAGGACTAGGCTCATGAAGTTCGTTCGGATTTGGATTAAAGGTTCATGAGGTTCCTAGAGGATTAGGCTCATGAAGTTCCTTCAGATTTAGATTAAAGGTTGATGAGGTTCCTAGAGGACTAGTCTCATGAAGTTCCTTTGAATTTGTATTAAATGTTCATGAGGTTCCTAGAGGACTAGTCTCATGAAGGTCCATTGAATTTGGATTTAAGTTTCATGAGGTTCCTAGAGGACTAGGCTCATGAAGTTCTATTGGATTTGGATTTAAGTTTCATGAAGTTCCTATCGGAATAGGCTCATGAACTTCCTTCGGATTTGGATTTAAGGTTCATGAGGTTCCTAGAGGACTACACTCAATAATTTCATTTGAATTTGGATTTAAGATTCATGAGGTTCCTACAGGACTAGGCTCATGAAGTTCTTTTGGATTTGGATTAAAAGTACATGGAGTTCCTAGAGGACAAGGCCTATGAAGTTCCTTCGTATTTGAATTTAAGGTTCATGAGGTTCCTAGAGGACTAGGCTCATGAAGTTCCATTGAATTTGGATTTAAGTTTCATGAAGTTCCGAGAGGACTAAGCTTATGAAGTTCCTTAGGATTTTGGATTTAAGGTTCATGAGGTTCCCAGAGGATTAGGCTCATGAAGTTCCTTCTTATTTGGATTAAAGGTTCATGAGCTTCCTAGAGCACTAAACTCATGGAGTTCCTTTGGATTTGGATTTTTCATAAGGTTCCTATAGGACGAGGCTCATGAAGTTCTTTTGGATTTGGATTAATGGTTCATGAGGTTCCTAGAGGACTAGGCTCATGAAGTTCATTCGGATTCGGATTAAGGTCCATAAGGTACCTATAGGACTATACTCATGAAGTTTCTTTGGATTTGCATTTAAGGTTCATGAGGTTCCTAAAGGACTAGGCTCATGAAGTTCCTTCTTATTTGGATTAAATGTTCACGAGGTTCCTTGAGGACAAGGATCATGGAGTTCCTTTGGATTTGATTTTTTCATGAGGTTCCTAGAGGAAGAGGCTCATGAAGTTCCTTCAAATTTGGATTTAAGGTTCATGAGATTACTAGAGGACTAGGCTCATGAAATTCTTCTGGTTTTGGATTAAAGGTTCATAGAGTTCCTAGAGGACTAGGCTCATGAAGTTCCATTGGATTTGGATTTAAGGTTCATGAGGTTCCTGTAGGACAAGGCTCATGAAGTTCCTTCCGATTTGGATTAAAGGTTCTTGAGGATCCTAGAGGTCTAGACTCAAGAAGTTCCTATTCAATTTGGATTTAAGGTTCACGAGGTTCCTAGAGAACTAGGCTCATGAAGTTCTTTTGGATTTGGATTAAAGGTTCCCAAGGTTCCTAGAGGACTATGCTCATGAAGTTTCTTTGGATTTAGATTTAAGGTTCACGAGGTTCCTAACGGACTAGGCTCATGAAGATCCTTCGGATTTGGTTTAGGGTTCATGAGGTTCCTATAGGATTGGGCTCATGAAGTTCTTTTGGATTTGGATTTAAGGTTCATGAGGTTCCTATAGGACTAGGCTCATGAAGTTCCGTTGAATTTGGATTTAAGTTTCATTAAGTTCCTAGAGGACTATGCTCATGCAGTTCCTTAGGATTTAGATTTAAGGTCCATGAGGTTCCTAGAGGACTAGGCTAATGAAATTCCAATGAATTTGGATTTGAGTTTCATAAAGTTCCTAGAGGACTAGGCTCATGAAGTTCCTTTAGATTTGGATTAAAGGTTCATGAGGATCCTGGAGGACTAGGCTCATGAAGTTCCTTCGAATTTGGATTAAAGGTTCATGAGGTTCGTAGAGGACTAAGCTTAAGAAGTTCCTTTTAATTTGGATTTAAGGTTCATGAGGTTCCAAGAGGATGTTGGGATTCGGTGCCTAAAACGAAGGCCCAGCGGAAGTGGTAAAATGAAAATTAATTCGATCCGAATCCCTACAAGGATCGATCGAGCTACGTATATACGAATATATAAACGAAAGGCAAGAGTTGTAAGAAACTAACCCTTGAAGTCCGTTGATTAAATGGTAACCTTCTCTTGAGCTATTCCCCAAGATTTGCTTGATCTCTACGAATCCAATCCGCTCCAAGCTCTTGAACGATCCAACGCCGAAAGCACTGCTTCTCTACTTGCCACGCGCCGAAAAAACGAACGGGATGACTACACCTTACTATCCTCTGAGGATACGGCTAGAGCAAGTTTGTAGGAGCTTGCTAATCAAGATTACAACACTCTAAGTGTTTAATCTATATCTCTCAATATTTCCTTACAAAATTTCTCTAAGAAAAATATGAAGAAGAAGAATAAGAAAAGTGAAGACTTGAGAAAATGATTTCTCTCTCTCTAGATCTTGATTCTCACGAGTTGAATGGGGTTGGAGAAATAAGAGTTGTCTTCACTTTTATTCTACAAGAATCAAAATTAAACCAAGACCATATCACCTTTACCATATAATAAAAGATTCCAAATCTCTTAAAGTCATTTGTCTTCCATTTATAAAATGGAGACAAAGACCAAGATGGGGGGTGATTGGAAAGGGGGCGGCCATCTAGAAGGAGCCGGACGAGTTCGGTCTGTTTCGGACTCCCGTGAGTCCAAACAGATAAACTCTAATTCCGTTTCGATGTATTTATATCGATTAATTAATCTAATTAAATTAATCATATCAAATACATAATGGCATAATTAATTTCTCCAAGAAATAATTATATTCATGAATTAAATTAATCACCCGGTAATTTATTTAATTCATTAGGCCGTAAATTAATTTATCCAATAAATCAATTTAGACATCTAATATCCCAAATTTGATATCCAATATCTAATATTCATAATGAGAGATAAAGCTCGATTCATTCCGTCGTCAATCCTATTGCGTGACTCGGTAGGTCCGTCTCAGTCAGCAATGGGAGGAACCAAAGAGTAGTAGCACCTCCTAGCCAGCCCGGCGGCCTACATTGTACCCCAACTGAGAACGAATGATGGGATCATTCAAGAACCATTCTGTCGAGAATACTACTATACGTATAAACCGTTCTTTCAAATGTCCCGATCAAGTTATAGGGTCACGGTCAGTCAAACCCTATCTGCACTTGATGCAATGCATGCGTTAATGCAAATCGAGATCATTGAGCTCTCGTGTATCCAATGCAACTAGCTCCAATGCTTTGGCCAAAGACCTATGATCTCATCTTCCAATAACCGCATAGGACATATAACCCGCTCACTAACGGGAGAAAGAATTCTATCTTGGTATTCAGTAGGACCTGCTACTTGCCCGTTAAGATGTGCGTCGAGGTTGACCCCCATCTCCCGGTTTATAGGGTCGAACTACTCTAACGAAAATCTTAACGTCACAAGCACATCCCTACTAAATCCTCAAGTCGAAGGTTCACGAATACCTATCACAAGCTTTCGATTCCGTCATGGACTGTCCTGGAGTGAAATCCGTGTGACGAATCGAGAGTGAGTCAGTTCGAGTATACTAATCCAATTAGCATACCTATAACGTGTGCTCCCACTAACCCATTAGTGTTCGACGGGCACTCTCCATATCAAAGAACACATCATACAAGTCTTCACATAAACTTAACGCCTAGTCAAGTTTCATCGACTTGCGAACGATCAAGTATTTGAGCTATAAACCTTTCCAGTGCCGACCCCCTTATCAAATAAGGAGTGGAACGTTTTGCTCTCAATTACACGGACTAGTTTCTATATGTATATTTACGAGTTAGTAATGCCAGTAACTTCCAGTAAATAAAGAAACATCCATTGCCTTATACTAATGATTTACATAATTACAAGTACAATGCCCTCACTCAACATCCTCTGAGTGGCATTCGAGGGCATACTCCTAATAATCTCCCACTTGCACTCAATGCCACACAATATGGTATCTAATACCCATGTTCTCCAGATGACGCACTAAGCTAATCTGAGAAAATGGCTTGGTCAGTGGATCAGCGACATAGTCGGCTGACTCTATTCTATGCAGCACACTGTATCTCTTTGCAAATAAATTCTCTTATGAGATGATACTCTCTCTCAATATGTTTGGTACTATTGTGAAACCTCAGCTCCTAGGCCTGTGCTACCGCTCTGGCAGCGCAGCACAAGGTGTTACGTGATGTTTCCCAGTAACTACTATAATCTTCCTTTGGAGGCCTCCGAGGCCGCTTTATACGCAGCCTAACAGGTGGAATTAACAGTTGCGCTATACTTGGCACTATGTCATGATACTGCTCCTCCATTAAGAGTAAATGTAGCCAGAAGTACACATAGAATCGTCTTTCTGTCCTTGGAAGTCCAATACAGTGAATCCCATCACATTCAGTTCTCCACCACCATATATAAGAACCAGATCTCTAGTCCTTCTAAAGTACTTGAGAACGTTCTTTATGGCGGTCTAATGTTCCCAAACTGGGTTAGCCCGAAACCTACTTACCACGCTCCCACAATGCGCAATGTCAGGTCTTGTACACGTTAAAGCATATGTAAGGCTACCCACTGCCGAATCATATGGTATATAACTCATTTCCTTTCATTCTTCCTCACTATGAGGACACATCTTCAAGGTGAGTTTTATTCCATGTCGCATCGGAAGGAACCCTCTTTAAGATCTAATCTATATAGAGGGCTTGGGAAAAACTTATCATTCTCTTCGATATATCCCAGTAGAGTCGAATCCCAAGAATAGAGGTTTCTTCTCCCAAGCCTTTCATGGAGAAATTACTCGAAAGCCAAGCTTACACAGACCTGAGCATTCCCACATCATTTCCTATTTAGTAGAATCTCATCTACATATAGTACTAAGAATGCGACCTTGCTCCCACTAATCATCTTGTACACACAATGTTCCTCTTCATTTTTCACGAAGTCAAACTCTTTGACCATCTCGTCAAAACGAAGGTCCCAACTACATGAAGACTGCTACAATCCATTTCATGGAGTCTACATCCACCATTGCTAGGTCATTTGTCGCAGGTCAGTCTCTTGTTAATCACTTGGAACCTCGAGGAAACCTAGTTCCTCCAAGTGCATAAAACTATACCTCTCAGGTAATTGAGACACCCTACTAGACCTACAAGGTGGTTGTACTTGTGTTTCAGAAGGTTTGATTCCAGTTTCTTGCACAGGTGTCTCCCAAGGAGTTTCATTGTATTCTTCTAAAGAAATACTTTTACCTGCTCCGCCTTCCTGAATGAACTCATCTTCCAGGAAGTGTGCTTGTAAAGCAACAACGATCTTTCGATCTTCAGGCATGTAGAATAGATATCCCATCATCCCAGATGGGAATTTAATGAAACGTCCCTTCGCGGACCTAGCTTCCAACTTCTCCACCTTAGTCTTCTTGACATAGGCGGGACATCCCCAAATCCTAATATGATTAAGACTTGGTTTCCTGCCCTCCCACATCTCATGTGGAGTTTTAGGAATTGATTTGGAAGGACATCTGTTCAAGATGTAAGTGGCAGTCAGGAGTGCATACCCCCATAGGTAAATCGGTAAGTCAGTATAGCCCATCATGGAACGGACCATGTTCAACAAGGTCTGGTTCCTTCTTTCTGACACACCATTTAACTGAGGAGTACCTGGAGGTGTTAGTTGTGAAACTATTCCATGTTCCTTTAAGGAACTAGTAAAACTTCGTACTCATATACTCGCCACCTCGGTCCGACCGAAGTGCTTTGATATGATTACCAGTTTGTTTCTCGACTAGGGCCTTGAATTCCTGGATTTCTTAAAGGCCTCGGATTTATGTTTCATTAAATATACATAACCATACCTAGTATGCTCATCCGTAAACGTAATGAAATATTGATATCTGCCACGTGCTACTTCCAAAGCACCACATACGTCGGTATGTATTAATCCCAGTTTATCAGCGGTTCTTTCAAAAGACCCTATGAAGGGGGACTTAGTCATTTTGCCTTTAAGGGATTCGATTCCAATGGACCCATAAGTCCATCCTTTTCCATCTTGTAATCCTTGGTCTGACCAACATGACCAAGTCTAAGATGTAATTTCAAAACTTGATTGGTTTCATCCCTACCACGTTTTCTAGTCACAGTATTCACAACTACTTTGTTGCTGAGATTTAGATGATATAATCCATTTAACAATGTAGCAGTACCCACTATTTTATTTCTGAAATAAATTTTGGAGGAACATCACCAATGAAAAATGAAAAGCCTTTTCGGTCCATGACCGGAATAGATACAATGTTTTTGTGCCCCTTGGGCAAAACAAGTACATCTTCTAAATTCAAAACAAAGCCGGATTCTAAACCTAAAAGAAGTGATCCTATGTCGGTCGCCTTGACACTATGCCCGCTTCCGACTGTGATCACAAATATGAGAACTAGCACCAGAATCCAGTATCTAGGAAGTAGAAAATACAGTAGCAGAACAATTTGTTTCTAAACTAAAAGTTCTGTACCTGAAGTGCCATGAAGAATCGGACAATCTCTAGCCCAGTGGCCCAGCTCACTGCACTTGAGATAAGCATCTTTCTTCTTGCCTTTTGGAACCATCGGCCTTGCCCTTTCCTTTAAGGTCCTTAACTTGTGGTCCAGTCTACTTCTTGGTCTTTTTCTTCTTATTCTTAGACTTCTGCAGTCCAGAAGAAATCACAAGGGCATACTCCTTCATCCGCAGAGTCTTCATCTGAGACTGAGCGGTCACCAATTTGTTCATTAGCCCAGCTAAGTTACATGCAATCTCATTGTAGTTGAAGTTCATAACAAACTGTGAGAAGGAATGGGAAAGACTGAAGGATAAGGTCGGTTTAGAGAGAAGTATCCATTTTAAAATCAAGAGCCTCCAATCTTTTGATCATGGATATCATTTTGAGGATGTGGTCCCCAACCTTCGCATCTTCCTTCATCCTTGCACCGAACAGTTGCTTGGATATCTCATATCTAGCAGTTCGACTGTGCTCACAATAAAGCTCGATTAAGTGAGATAGAATCTTCCTAGCAGAAGTCATTTTCTCAGGAGCTCTCTGAAGCTCATTAGGTATGGAAGCCATCATATAAGCACGGACTTTCATGTTATCCTTAACCCATTTTTTGTGGTTTTCAATCTCTTCCTGATTGGCTCTTGTCCGCACTGGAGGTGCCGGAATGTCCGTCTCCAAGACGTATCCCAGAGCCTCTATACTGAGGATAATTATCAGATTGCGGAGCCAATCCACAAAGTTAGGTCCTATTAAGGTGTTCTTTTCGAGTAGAATTGCGAGTGGGTTCATTATCATATTGAGAGTTATGTCTGCATTAAGTATGATAGATTAATTAGTGACTCGTTTAATTATGTTCTGAGTATAGAATTAAAGTCTTTTCTATCCTTGTTACCCAGTTCCCACTATTTTTATCGGAATAACACACTCCCATGTGAAATCCGGAAGTATTGTCGCTCTACTTCATAGTCGTGTTCGAGTTCTTTATTAATCTTAATAGAGGGCAACCGAACAGGTTTCTAGTCTATTAATTTTCATAAAGTGGTGTCCAACACCAACCCATCAAATGGATGATTCATTCTTCTTTTCCCCTTATTCACTCCCCTCAACCTATATGGTTTCTATGGTTCGTGAACAAGTTAAGTTTATACCATCGACGCAAATCAGTTTCACAATTAAATCTTATCTGGCAACCTATCAGGTTTCTATGGATAAAATTTGCTCCAACTGAAGGCATCCAATGCACTTCCGGTAATTTATCCGTCCTCCCCAAATGACTACCCCGATAACTCGGAAGCATAGCACATCTGGTTTGGATTTCAATTTCCCGAAAACTCGATGGAGGGAAGGAAAACCTTGAAACCTTATAAACTTAATAATTTATCGTGGGAGAATTTTCGCGATTAACGTTACACTTTGCACATTAATCATTTAAGCGCGTTTGTGGCATTCATACAATATGGAAACACCATTCACAACCTAGTTGCTACCAACATGTGGTTCATGGACCATTCCTAGAAAACAAAAAACTCCGTAATCTAATTACAAGTCTTCGTCTTGAATCTTCGTCTTCTCGAAACGGATCTTCCTCCAGTCTTTGTCATTACATAAAAATTTTACATTGAAAATTGCATCCTAGATATAAATTTTTCTAGTAAAATAAATAGGCTCAAAACGGCCTTTACAACCCAATCGAACAAAACGAACGATTCAAAAACTAAGTCTACGAACCACATCCCCATTCAAAAGCATTTATCCAATAAATACTACATAAATGGAAAGCGTAAAGATACATTGATCCAATCAACAATGCGAACCGATCCAATCGATTCACACAATTGGTAATATGATAACATTCAAAATAATTCGGTCGACCACAATTATTCCAATTAATAAAATTTCCCTTATAAAATGAAATGACATAAATCATTTTAATCATATTAAATCCAATTTAACATGCAGGAGATTAATTTTCAAGAATACACGAAAAATCGAGCCGGGGCGAAAATGGCCTACCATGGCCGAGTCACTGCCGGCAGCCTTGATAAGTGTCAGTTTTGTACACTTATCCATGGTTTGTATCGATAAAATTCACCCATAATTGAGCTAGTCTACTCGTTTTTTGCTTTTAATTTATTAGTTTTAATAATTTTATTTTTATCGGATGATGATCGGATTAAATAACTGAATTACTCAAGAAACAACATGTTTAATAAATATTCTATTTATTGAATTTTGATATATTCATGTTGTAGGGCTTTCCGAGACGAATTCGGCAGTCTTTCCGGATTCAAAATCAGAGTTATATATCAAAAGTTATCATAGAAGAAGATGCAGGGCAAAACGCAAAGTCCGAGGGAATTCGGTCAAAACGTAACTACCAAAGCTTCAAATGAGCAAATTTACGAAGCCACGTTACGGCCGTAACATTCAGGATTCTGGCCGTAAGTCACCTTAGTTCTGGCCGTAACTCTGAATGTTACGGCCGTAACTCTTGACATTGCTATGATTTGTCTAATTTTTATACTTTTTGTGTATTATTGAGGGATGGTGACATTGATCCGATATAATGTAATAATGCTGTAGTTTTGGAGCTATTAGATGACTTTAGGTGTATAAATAGACCCTTAGATCCTTCATCATTCACCATTCATCATATAATTTTCCATTTTCTTGTAAACTTTTCTTTTTGTGTGAAGAACACACTTGTGTTCTTGAGTGATCTTTGTAAGTGTGGTATAGTATATGTTGTTCAGAGAGTTTATTGCTTCTATCTCCTTTATCTACTAAGGGAGTTAGGATCAATTCTTTCTCTTGATTCAACTAAGAATGACCACCAAAGCTTGTAATATGTGTAATAAACCCTTAATGGGCTAAGTTTCTTAAGTTGGGATTATAAACAAGGTTAGTCATGTTATTTATGTTTGTATAAAGATATATTATGAATTACTTATTATTGTGTGTGATTTTCATTGTTTTAACAATCTTTATTTATTTGGCCAATTAATGAAGATATTTATGATCTTCATATGTTTCAAAGAAAATATGTTTGATTAGATCAAATGATCTTCACTCTAAGTTGTTCTAGGGGATAGAAATATACCCCTAGTCCTTAGATGATTCATTGAGTTATTTTCACAAATCCTAATGCTATGTATTGAAGCCAATCAACATAGAAATATAGTGGATTGATTCAATATGTAAGGGCGTTTATAGTTCGAAGAGAAACCGTCTTTTTAAGGAAAATCGAATCTACACAACATAATAAGTAAATTCATCTTATGATCTCCAATACATCTTTTATAACTAATGACGAACTAAGTTTGTAATCCCAACTATTTCATTTTATCGATAATCAATCTATTATTATTGCTATCTTTTTATTTCCTTATAATATTAGAACTATTATTGCAATTTCTTTGCAATTATTAAACCAAACTTTTTAATTGTGTGTTTCACTCATCTTAAGTATCTATAAAAATAGACTAATAGTGTATAATTCAAATTATAACATAACTTCCTTGTGGGATCGATAAACCGGACTCAAAAAGTCCACTTTACTACTTGATACGATATCGTGCACTTGCGATAGTTACACAAAAAGTGTGTCAAGTTTTTGGCGCCGTTGCCGGGGAAGTATAAGTTATATTTGAACTCTTACATTATAAACTATTTGTGTAGGTACAAATTTCTCGACGTTGTAACTTAGTACTAAATTGTGTTTGTCCGGTCAAGTGGCGGATAATGGTACTCCGTGACTATTAAAGTCGGATTTTTCAGTTTCCCACAACAACTGATATTTGTATATATTTTTTTTTTTTATTATTTTCATTGTCTTTTTATTTTTTTGTTTTTTTTATCATGGATGAAACATTGTTTAAAATTGAAAAAAGATTTCCCTTTCTAAGCAAAAATGCAATTTTAAAAATTTACAAGACAAGGCTTGAAAGGATGAGGTTGCTTACGAATAAAAGCATACCTTTTGACATAAGATTCATTATCGAAGCCAAAGTAAGAATAGAAGGTGAATTCACAGAAACACCAACTAGATTTTTACCAGGGCTTGGAAAAAGTTCATATGCAAAGAAACGACGAGCAAAGATTCTAGCCGTTTGCTATAAATGTGCTAGATGGAACTGTAATGCAAAATGTCGATCTTTAGGAATTCCATCTACAAATAGAGAAGATAAAATTCAGTTCATTAATGATGGTCTGAATAAGGAGAATTTAGATAATATCGAAATTTCTGTTGACACGCATCCTAGTGGACTTGTGTATTACGGAATTCAATGTTTGTGGAATAAATTCAAACTAGAATATGAACAACGTCTTGGGAATCTGACGTTAAAAGACCCTGTTTGCCAATTTGTAAGAAAATTGGATGGGAAGCTTCTCCCCGACTCATAGAAGGCGTTTAGGCCGTTTCTGAACGTAAAATCAGAGGAAGATGTGAGCCACAATCACAACTACTGTACATACGCGTAAGTATCTTTTATTTTTGTCGTGTGGTGAGATTTTCTTAATAAAAAAATGTGATACGCGATAAAATCTTTCATTATTCTATTGAGTAGTTGAAGCACAATCAAACGCAATCACAAACTTGTTAAACAATTTTTACCTTCTTTTTCTTCTATAAAGAAACTTTCTACTGGTTTCTTTCATTCATCCCTCAAACTTGCACTTTTCTCTGTTTCTCTCTAAAAAAAATTTTTTTTTCTTCTTTTCAAAAATGGAGTCATCATCTTCAACAAAAAAATTTTACACATCTGCATTTTTGGTGGATCTAGTTACGGAAAAGAGGCATGCTTCAGGCTGACCCACAACTTGGGTCGTACCTTAGGAGAAAAATGCATTCATGTAGTTTACGGAGGAGGAAGTCTAGGATTAATGGGGCGAGTGCCGCATACGCCTATATGGAAGGAGTAAGAGTGTTGGGAGTAATCCCAAAACCTCTGGTGAAAGTAAAATCACCGGGTCAACTATTGGAGATGAGTTTAGATCTGTGAATATGCAAGATCGCATAACTCACATGATAAATAATTGGCGCCTTTATCGCCCTTCCGGTGGTTTTGGCACACTTGAGGAACTTTTTCATGTGGTTACAGAGCCGACTAAATGTTCATCAAAAACCAATAGGAGTGCTTAATGTCAATGGTTTCTTTGATGGTTTACTTGTCTTTCATCGACTACTCTGTGAAAAGGGATTTATTTCCGAGCGTGCAAAGCGAATCATAGTCGTTGCAACAACACCGAGAAGAACTAATCGAAAAACTCAATGAATTTGTTCCTCAACGAGATCCACTCTAGCTAAAATTGTATGCAGGTAGAAGATTTTACCGTGAGAAAGCGAAAAGTAGATTCATTCCTCTCCCTTTGATAACCCATGTCGGACCCCTTGTATTTTTACTTTTTGTCGTGTGTAATAATCGTGCTAAATAATGGCAGCTTAAGGAGTTTCTTCTTGATCTCTTGACGCGCATCTATTCACGATTTATGTATTTTTATTTCATTACTATAATGTTTATTTCGTGTTTTGCTTTTATAAAAACTTTGATGGCAGCGTAAGGCGACTCTTCGGACTTTCTTGATGCGCATCTAAAAAATTATGTTATACTTACGAGTATATTTTATTTTCTTTTGTGTGTGCCTTATATATTTATTCTCTTGCAGATTCTAAAAGGCGTTAGGCTCAGACATCAACTTTCTTAACAGGGAGTATTCTGCTTTTCTGCATTGATTTTTATTTTTTATTTTATTTTTAAACTGAGGACAGTTTTATTTTCAAGTTTGGGGGTGGTTTGTTTTAGTATTTTGGTGTGTTGTAATTTTGGTGTGGTTTGTTTAATAATTTTGGTGTGTTTTGATTGATTTGGTTATTTGCCTTAATTTTTTTTTTATTATATATATATATATATATTTATAGTATTTTGATTTTTGAGATTTTTAGATCTGGCCATAACACCAATAAATTAGCTATATACAAGCTTCTAAAATCGTTTTAACCGGTAAAAAAATTGTATATTCCAAAAATTTTTTTTTGAGCCTTAATCTCTCTTTCCAAGCCTTGTAATTATCATATAAAATCGAGTCATTCGTTACCTTGAGAAAAGAAGAATCAATTGGTTGATGAAAAATAAAACTGAAATTTACTTAATTTGTGGAGTTTTTGATTTTTCATGCTTAACTAAAAAATGATTTTCTGCAAAAATTCTATTCCCTAAAAAAAGGAGTCATTGGTGAAAAGAGCTACACGTTAGCAAATAACGGTGTGAAAGCTATCACCTAAAAAAATAAATGACGAAAAGGAGAAGTGTTGAGCATGTAACACCCCGAGATAATCGGAATAATTACAGCGCCGTAAACCCTTTAAATAAGGATTTACAAGGCTAATTAAAAAGGAAAGTGAAAATAAGACGTCAATACTGCGAAAATTCGAGTTGAAGAAAACGTACAACTGGTTCAACGGATAATTAATACAACCATATCGAATTAATATCAAAGGACACACGTACTCGAGTACAAAAACCAAACCAAGACAACAAATCTCCAATAACAATAAACATCACTGAACCCCTTTGTCGTCACGTCGGTGCTGTGGCTGTTTCCCTGCTCCTTGGCTACCTGAACATCAAAACAAATGTCCACCCCCGAAGGGGTTAGCAAAACAATGCTAGTACAAGTATCGTATTTAAACAATTCGAATATGCATCAACAATACACAATAAGACACATCACACGGGCTTCCGCTACCGGAACCCGACAATGCGAATCTGCAAGATTCCATTACACAGCATGGGTATTCCAATGATCCAGCGCCCTCAGCATAGATCCCAAGATGATCCCGTCGGACCAACACGAGGTGGAAATAACCCGTCCAATGATCCAGCGCCCTCAGCCTAGATCCCAAGATGATCCCGTCGGACCAATACGAGGTGGACATCCGATCCAGCGCCCTCAGCATAGATCGTACAACGTATACAAACACAACTCATGCATACACATATGCCAAATCATTATGTTCATCCACATGAACATATAAACACTATATAACGAATATCGTGACAAATCAACGAAGTAAATATCATGTTCAACAATAATCATACGCATATTCCAGAAATACCGATATTAACATATCACGATACTTGCCTCGAAGATGGCAAGAATGATATACTTCAATGCTCTCGACGCACTCGAAGGCCGCCCCCTCCGATCAACGTAACAAGCTCGAACCTTAACAAAAGGAACGATATACAAATCATCTCGAGTCGAACAATGGCCTAACAATTCGACCTACGGCCGAAAAGCTCAAACTAAACAAGCTGCCTGGATTGCTTAGCGCGCGCTACGTACTATACGTAACGTGCGCTAAGCTGAACTGTTAGCATACGCTATCGTATAGGACTAGCGTGCGCTAGCCACAAACTGGCAGTCTGACTCGGCTGCCTCATAACGTACGCTACGTACGTTCTGTGCGAAAACCGAACCTCGATAGCGCACGTTAACTCACACATGTTAGCGTGCGCTAATCTTGCATGGCAGAATACTACGAACCGAAAACTGGGTTGAATGATGAAGAACTCATGAACCCTATGGTGATATTACAAGTTATCCTCGGGCATATCATGCTAATAAGGTTTCTGGAAGATTTCTATGATCATGAGATACAAATATACGGATAGTTATCTCGATATCACAATTCCTCTACGATCTTCAAGAAATAATCTAAATTCCATCGTCTTACGTTCCAAAACACATGATTCCAACGTATACAACGTATCAACTGGGTAATATCCGATTACTTGATCATAAATCGATTTAAACATGCTTAGGAGTCCTTATAATAAGATGGTTCAAAGGTTCATTCGACATCTAGTACCGATACGTCAAAAGTATCCTTCTAACATGTGATGACCGATAAAAACGAGATACTTGCTATCCAAACATGATTCAAACTTCCTCATGAACATTACTAATCATTGGTGAAGAATCACCTACCTCAAAGTAGTGAAGAACACGGATGAAAATGAAGCAATCCAACACCCAAGGCTCGAACACCAATCTCCAATGATATATGATCTTCAATCTCGAACTAGGAGGTTGATATGGAGTGTTTAAGACGAATGGAGTTATGTTTCAAGTGCAAGAGTTCGGGTTATGGGGGAAGAAAGGACTGAATTCACGAATAGGATGTTGTCCTATTTATAATAAATGGCTATTAGCGCGCGCTATACACTGTCCGTAGCGTGCGCTAACGGCTCCTGATCTAAGCGTACTCGGCACTTAGCGTGCGCTACGCATAGACCTCTAGCGTGAGCTAAGGCGTTGACTCGGCTTTTCCCGAAAGCCGTCCAGATACATTCGACAGGATCCGACAAGGGTCCCCCGGCCAGATCTCACCTACCGCGCGTCTCAATCAATTTGACCACGCGTAGCGTGCGCTAATTACACTCGGTAGCGTGCGCTATGAAACCATGTTAGCGTACGCTACCCTTAGCCTGTAGCGTGCGCTACATGCACAGAATTTCAATCTTCAAATCACATACACGAAATTATATGCTCGACAACATCGGATTATGAAATACGGAGAATAGTACTCAGACAATAGTACAATCATTACAATATCACAAGTTCCAATTACATAACAGAAATCTCGGGTATTACAGAGCAGCAACAGCTGCCTAATTTTGGAAGTCTTAAATTTTGCGAAAAATAAAGGACTAACCATTGTTGGTGCGTAGCTGCCGTCTCAGAAAAATTGGTGAAAAGAGCTACACGTTAGCAAATAACGGTGTGAAAGCTATCACCTTTTTACGAAAAAAATGAGATAGAAATTGTGTTAGTGAAAAGAGCTACACGTTAGCAAATAACGGTGTGAAAGCTATCACTAAAAGGGATGTAGTTTATGAGCAGATTTGAATTAATTAGCAGCTGAATTTCAATACACTCAATTTTGTAAAAATCACAATATTTGATGACGCCAATGAAATTCTTCTTCATATTGAGTCGAAAAATAAACGAGTGATCGAGAGCAACCATTAAAGGGAGTCGTGTGTATCACGAGTGGGAAAGAAATAATCAACCTTTTGGGGGGAAAACCTTACATTTTGGAATTACAAAATAAAAACCGTGTTTTAACTTCAAAAACATTAGTAGATTTATTTTGAATCTTGATTCATTTCTATCTACTGTATAAAGCTGGTTGTTGTTTATTAATGGCATTTTGATCTCCTTTTCTCTTTTTATATCTTAATTTATGTGTGTATTAATTTTCTTATTTTAGTGATTTTTATTTTTATTTTTGGAGTGTGAATAATAAAGAGTCTTGCTCGGGACTAGCAAGAATTCAAGTTTGGGGGTGTGATAAGTGTCAGTTTTGTACACTTATCCATGGTTTGTATCGATAAAATTCACCCATAATTGAGCTAGTCTACTCGTTTTTTGCTTTTAATTTATTAGTTTTAATAATTTTATTTTTATCGGATGATGATCGGATTAAATAACTGAATTACTCAAGAAACAACATGTTTAATAAATATTCTATTTATTGAATTTTGATATATTCATGTTGTAGGGCTTTCCGAGACGAATTCGGCAGTCTTTCCGGATTCAAAATCAGAGTTATATATCAAAAGTTATCATCCGAAGAAGATCTGGGGCAAAAACGCAAAGTCTGAGGAATTCTGGGCTGAAAACGTAACTACCAAAGCTTCAAATGAGCAAATTTACGAAGCCACGTTACGGCCGTAACATTCAGGAGTTACGGCCGTAAGTCACCTTAGTTACGGCCGTAACTCCTGAATGTTACGGCCGTAACTCTTGACAGATTGCTATGATTTGTCTAATTTTTTATACTTTTGTGTATTATTGAGGGGATGGCTGGCATTGATCCGATATAATGTAATAATGCTGTAGTTTTGGAGCTATTAGATGACTTTAGGTGTATAAATAGACCCCTTAGATCCTTCATCATTCACCATTCATCATATAATTTTCCATTTTCTTGTAAACTTTTCTTTTTGTGTGAAGAACACACTTGTGTTCTTGAGTGATCTTTGTAAGTGTGGTATAGTATATGTTGTTCAGAGAGTTTATTGCTTCTATCTCCTTTATCTACTAAGGGAGTTAGGATCAATTCTTTCTCTTGATTCAACTAAGAATGACCACCAAAGCTTGTAATATGTGTAATAAACCCTTAATGGGCTAAGTTTCTTAAGTTGGGATTATAAACAAGGTTAGTCATGTTATTTATGTTTGTATAAAGATATATTATGAATTACTTATTATTGTGTGTGATTTTCATTGTTTTAACAATCTTTATTTATTTGGCCAATTAATGAAGATATTTATGATCTTCATATGTTTCAAAGAAAATATGTTTGATTAGATCAAATGATCTTCACTCTAAGTTGTTCTAGGGGATAGAAATATACCCCTAGTCCTTAGATGATTCATTGAGTTATTTTCACAAATCCTAATGCTATGTATTGAAGCCAATCAACATAGAAATATAGTGGATTGATTCAATATGTAAGGGCGTTTTATAGTTCGAAAGAGAAACCGTCTTTTTAAGGAAAATCGAATCTACACAACATAATAAGTAAATTCATCTTATGATCTCCAATACATCTTTTATAACTAATGACGAACTAAGTTTGTAATCCCAACTATTTCATTTTATCGATAATCAATCTATTATTATTGCTATCTTTTTATTTCCTTATAATATTAGAACTATTATTGCAATTTCTTTGCAATTATTAAACCAAACTTTTTAATTGTGTGTTTCACTCATCTTAAGTATCTATAAAAATAGACTAATAGTGTATAATTCAAATTATAACATAACTTCCTTGTGGGATCGATAAACCGGACTCAAAAAGTCCACTTTACTACTTGATACGATATCGTGCACTTGCGATAGTTACACAAAAAGCGTGTCAAGCCTGCCGGCCAAACACGGCCCGTGTCGCCTGACACAGTCGGGTCGTGCCGGCAGTATCCTAGACATTCTTTCCAGAGCCGTGTCGCCTGACATGGTCGAGTCACCTCCGGATGCATGCCGACCAGACATGGCCCGTGTCGCCTGACACGGTCAGGTCTACCTGGCAGTGGCCTAGCCAGACTGCCGGACACGACCGAGTCACCCAGGACACGGTCGCGTCACTCTCGGCCAGATTACCCTTTTTGTCCAAAAAGTCGTCCGACGACGATTTGGGGCTAGATTTTCGACCGGATATCTAATATCAATATTTTCCGACTTTCATATCTTCAATATAAATCATATTTCCCATAAATTTAAGATTTATATTTAGACATAAACTTACAAAAAATACAATTATTACGAACGAAAAACATATACCACGATTATGACTAAAATGATTCCAAATCATTCACCATCTAATCAAGCATTCCAAATGCTAATATCGTATATACGATCGCAAGACCTATGCTCCGATACCACTGTTGGGATTCGGTGCCTAAAACGAAGGCCCAGCGGAAGCGGTAAAACGAAAATTAATTCGATCCGAGTCCCTACGAGGATCGATCGAGCTACATATATACGAATATATAAAGAAAAGGCAAGAGTTGTAAGAAACTAACCCTTGAAGTCCGTTGATTAAATGGTAACCTTCTCTTGAGCTATTCCCCAAGCTTTGCTTGATCTCTACGCATCCAATCCGCTCCAAACTCTTGAACGATCCAATGCCGAAAGCACCGCGTCTCTACTTGCCACGCGCTGGAAAAACGAACGAGATGACTACACCTTGCTATCCTCCAAGGATACGGCTAGAGCAAGTTTGTAGGAGCTTGCTAATCAAGATTACAACACTCCAAGTGTTTAATCGATATCTCTCAATATTTCCTCACAAAATTTCTCTAAGAAAATTATGAAGAAGAAGAATAAGAAAAGTGAAGACTTGAGAAAATGATTTCTCTCTCTATAGCTCTTGATTCTCACGAGTTGAATGGGGTTGGGGAAGTAAGAGTTGTCTTCACTTTTATTCTACAAGAATCAAAATTAAACCAAGACCATATCACCTTTACCATATAATAAGAGATTCCAAATCTCTTAAAGTCATTTGTCTTCCATTTATAAAATGGAGACAAAGACCAAGATGGGGGGTGATTGGAAAGGGGGCGGCCATCTAGAAGGATCCGGACGAGTTCGGTCTGTTTCGGACTCCCGTGAGTCTAAACAGATAAACTCCGATTCCGTTCTGATGTATTTATATCGATTAATTAATCCAATTAATTTAATCATATCAAATACATAATGACATAATTAATTTCTCCAAGAAATAATTATATTCATGAATTAAATTAATCACCTGGTAATTTATTTAATTCATTAGGCCGTAAATTAATTTATCCAATAAATCAATTTAGACATCCAATATCCCAAATTTGATATCCAATATCTAATATTTATAATGAGAGATAAAGCTCGATTCATTCCGTCGCCAATCCTATTGCGCGACTCGGTAGGTCCGTCTCAGTCAGTAATGGGAGGAACCAAAGAGTAGTAGCACTATCTAGCCACCCTGGCGCCTACACTGTACCCCAAATGAGAACAAATGATGGGATCATTCAATAACCATTCTGTCGTGAATACCAGTATATGTATAAACCCTTCTATCAAATGTCCCGATCAAGTTATAGGATCACGATCAGTCAAACCCTATCTGTACTTGACGCTATGCATGCGTTAATGCAAATCGAGATCATTGAGCTCTCGTGTATCCAATACAACTAGCTCCAATGCTTTGGCCAAAGACTTATGATCTCATCTGCCAATAACCGCATAGGACATATAACCCGCTCACTAACGGGAGAAATAATTCTATCTTGGTATTCAGTAGGACCTGCTACTTGCCCGTTAAGATGAACGTCGAGGTTGACCCCCACCTTTCGGTTTATAGGGTCGAACTACTCTAATGAAAATCTTAACCTCACAAGCACATCCCTACTAAATCCTCAAGTCGAAGGTTCACGAATACCTATCACAAGCTTTCGATTCCGTCATGGACTGTCCCAGAGTGAAATCCGTGTGACGAATCGAGGGTGAGTCGGTTCGAGTATACTAATCCAATTAGCATACCTATAACGTGTGCTCCCACTAACCATTAGTGTTCGAAAGGCACTCTCCATGTCAAAGAACACATCATACAAGTCTTCACATAAACTTAACGCCCAGTCAAGTTTCATCGACTTGCGAACGATTAAGTATTTGAGCTATTAACCTTTACAGTGCCGACCCCCTTATCAAATAAGGAGTGGAACGTTTTGCTCTCAAATACACGGACTAGTTTCTATATGTATATTTACGAGTTGGGAATGCCAGTAACTTCCAGTAAATAAAGAAACATCCATTGCGTTATACTAATGATTTACATAATTACAAGTACAATGCCCTCACTCAATATTCTCTGAGTGGCATTCGAGGGCATACTCACAATAGAGGAATATGATCAGGAAGTTCTTTTGGTTTTACACTAAAGGTTCATGGAGTTCCTGGAGGACTAGGCTCATGAAATTCCTTCAAATTTGGATTGAAGGTTCATGTGGTTCCAAAGGACTAGGCTAATGACGTTGCTTTGAATTTGGAAAGGTTCATGAGGTTTCTAGAGGACTGGGCTCATGAAGTTCTTCTGGTTTGGGATTAAAGGTTTATAGAGTTCCTAGAAAACTAGGCTCATGAAATTCCTACGAATTTGGATTAAAGGTTCATACAGTTCCAGAGGACTAGGCTCATGAAATTTCTTTGGATTTGGATTAAAGATTCATGAGGTTCCTAGAGGACTAGGCTCATGAAGTTCCATTGGATCTGGATTTAAGGTTCATGAGGTTCCTAGAGGACTAGGCTCATGAAGTTCCTTCAGGTTTGGATTAAAGGTTCATGAGGTTCCAAGAGAACTAGACTCAAGAAGTTCCTTTAGAATTTGGATTTAAGGTTCACGAGGTTCCTAGAGGACTAGGCTCATGAAGTTCTTTTGGATGTGGATTAAAGGTTCATGGGGTTCCTAGAGGCCGAGGCTCATGAAGTTCATTCGGATTTAGTTTAAAGGTTCCCAAGGTTCCTATAGGACTAAGCTCATGAAGTTTCTTTAGATTTAGATTTAAGGTTCATGAGGTTCCTAAAGGACAAGGCTCATGAAGTTCCTTCGGATTTGGTTTAGGGTTCATGAGGTTCCTAGAGGACTAGGCTCATGAAGTTCCTTTGGATTTGGATTTAAGGTTCATGAGGTTCCTAGAGTACTAGGCTCATGAAGTTCCTTATGATTTAGATTTAAGGTCCATGAGCTTCCTAGAGGACTAAACTCATGAAGTTCCATTGAATTTGGATCTGAGTTTCATGAAGTTCCTAGAGGACTAGGCTCATGAAGTTCCTTTGGATTTGGATTAAAGGTTCATGAGGTTCCTAGAGTACTAAGTTTAAGAAGTTCATTTGAATTTGGATTTAAGGTTCATGAGGTTCCCAGAGGACTAGGCTCAGGAAGTTCTTTTGGTTTTGGACGAAAGGTTCATGGAGTTCTTCGAGGACTATGCTCATGAAATTCCTTTGAATTTGGATTGAAGGTCCATACGGTGCCAGTAGACTAAGCTAATGACGTTCCTTTGGATTTGGATTAAAGGTTCATGAGGTTCCTAGAGGACTAGGCTCATGAAGTTCTTCTGGTTTTGGATTGAAGGTTCATAGAGTTCCTAGAGGGCTAGGCTCATGAAATTCCTATGAATTTGGATTAAAGGTTTATGCGGTTCCAGAGGACTAGGCTCATAAAATTTCTTTGGATTTGGATTAAAGATTCATGAGGTTCCTAGAGGACTAGGCTCATGAAGTTCCATTGGATCTGGATTTAAGGTTCATAAGGTTCCTAGAGGACTAAGCTCATGAAGTTTCTTCAGATTTGGAATAAAGGTTCATGAGGTTCCTATAGGACTAGACTCAAGAAGTTCTTTTGGATGTGGTTTAATGGTTCATGGGGTCCCTAGAGGACGAGGCTCATGAAGTTCATTTGGATTTGGATTAAAGGTTCCCAAGGTTCCTAGAGGACTAGGCTCATGAAGTTCCATCGAATTTGGATTAAAGGTTCATGAGGTTCAAAGAGGACTAGGCTTAAGAAGTTCCTTTTAATTTGGATTTACGGTTCATGAGGTTCCAAGGGGACTAGGCTCAGGAAGTTCTTTTGGTTTTGGACTAAAGGTTCATGGAGTTCCTAGAGGACTAGACTCAAAAAGTTCCTTTAGAATTTGGATTTAAGGTTCACGAGGTTCCTAGAGGAGTAGGCTCATGAAGTTCTTTTTTATGTAGATTAAAGGTTCATGGGGTTCCTAGAGGCCGAGGCTCATGAAGTTCATTCAGATTTAGATTTAGGTTCCCAAAGTTCCTAGAGGACTAAGCTCATGAAGTTTCTTTGTTTTTAGATTTAAGGTTCATGAGGTTCCTAAAGGACTAGGCTCATAAAGTTCCTTCGGATTTGGTTTAGAGTTCATGAGGTTCCTAGAGGACTAGGCTCATGAAGTTCCTTTGGATTTCGATTTAAGGTTCATGAGGTTCCTAGAGGACTAGGCTCATGAAGTTTCATTGAATTTGGATTTATGTTTCATGAAGTTCCTAGAGGACTAGGCTCATGAAGTTTCTTATGATTTATATTTAAGGTCCATGAGCTTCCTAGAGGATTGGGCTCATGAAGTTCTATTGAATTTGGATTTGAGTTTCATGAAGTTCCTAGAGGACTAGGCTCATGAAGTTCTTTAGGATTTGGATTAAAGGTTCATGAGGTTCCTAGAGGATTAGGCTCATGAAGTTCCTTCTTATTTGGATTAAAGGTTCATAAGGTTCCTAGAGGACTAGGCTCAAGAAGTTCTTTTGGTTTTGGACGGAAGGTTCATGGAGTTCCTAGAGGACTAGGCTCATGAAATTCCTTCGAATTTGGATTGAAGGTTCATGCGGTTCCAGAAGACTAGGCTAATTTGGATTTGGATTAAAGGTTCATGAGGTTCCTAGAGGACTGGCTCATGAAGTTCTTCTGGTTTTGGATTAAAGGTTCATAGAGTTCCTAGAGGACTAGGTTCATGCAATTTCTTTGGATTTGGATTAAAGATTCATGAGGTTCATAGAGGACTAGGCTCATGAAGTTCCATTTAATCTGGATTTAAGGTTCATGAGGTTCCTAGAGGACTAGGCTCATGAAGTTCCTTCAGATTTGGATTAAAGGTTCATGAGGTTCCTAGAGGACTAGACTCAAGAAGTTCCTTTTGAATTTGGATTTATGGTTCACGAGGTTCCTAGAGGACTAGGCTCATGAAGTTCGTTTGGATTTGGATTAAAGGTTCATGAGATTCCTAAAGGACTAGGCTCATGAAGTTCCTTCGGGTTTGGTTTAGGGTTTATGAGTTTCGTAAGGGACTAGGCTCATCAAGTTCCTTTGGATTTGGATTTAAGGTTCATAAGGTTCCTAGAGGACTAGGCTCATGAAGTTCCATTAAATTTGGATTTAAGTTTTATGAAGTTCCTAGCGGACTAGGCTCATGAAGTTCCATTGAATTTGGATTTTGAGTTTCATGAAGTTCCTAGAGGACTAGGCTCATGAAGTTCCTTTGGATATGGATTGAAGGTTCATGAGGTTCCTATAGGACTAGGCTCATGAAGTTCGTTCGGATTTGGATTAAAGGTTCATGAGGTTCGTAGATGACAAGGCTTAAGAAGTTCCTTTGAATTTGGATTCAAGGTTCATGCGGTTCTAATGGACTAGGCTCATGACCTTCCTTTGGATTTGGATTAAAGGTTCATGAGGTTCCTAGAGGACTGGGCTCATGAAATTCCTTTGGATATGGGTTTAAGGTTCATGAGGTTCCTAGAGAACTAGACTCATGAAATTCCTCCGGATTTGGATCAAAGTTTAATGAGGTTCCTAGTGGACTAGGCTCATGAAGTTCCTTTGGATTTGGATTCAAGGTTCATGATATTCCTAGAGGACTAGGCTCATGAATTTCCTTCAAATTTGAATTTTAAGGTTCGTGAGGTTCCTAAAGGACTAGACTCATGAAGTTCCATTGAATTTGGATTTAGTTTCATGAAGTTTCGAGAGGACTACGCTCATGAAGTTCCTTAGGATTTGGATTAAAGGTTCATGAGGTTGCTGGAGGACCAGGCTGATGAAGTTCCTCCGGAACTAGGCTCATGAATTTCCTTCAAATTTGGATTTAAGGTTCATGAGGTTCCTAGGAGACTATACTCAAGAAGTTCCTTTGAATTTGGATTTAAGGTTCATGAGGTTCCTAGAGGACTAGGCTCATGAAGTTCCATTTAATTTGGATTTCAGTTTCATGAGTTTTTTTTTGGAAGAAAATTAGATGCCATTCCAAAAATGCAAAGTAAGTGCATCCTCTCATGTACAAGTCAAAAAAGGTCATAATAATCAGAAAAACCGACTATACAAAAGCTACCTTACTATAGGGAAATTTTACATATTTCCAGTAGTTTCAAATCTCTCCAACATCTCCCAATGGCTTTCTTTACAATTTCCCACATAATGTCTTGAAAATATTTCTCAATTGCCTGAAAGACTCTGTTATTTATTTCCAACCAAGTTTCATGAGGTTCTTAGAGGACTAGGTTCATGAAGTTCCATTGGATTTGGATTAAAGTTTCATGAAGTTCCTAGAGGACTAGGCTAATGAAGTTGTTTTTTATTTAGATTAAAAGTACATGGATTTCCTAGAGGACAAGGCTCATGAAGTTCCTTCGGATTTGGATTTAAGGTTCATCAGGTTCCTAGAGGACCAGGCTCATGAAGTTCCATTGAATTTGGATTTAAGTTTCATGAAGTTCCGAGAGGACTAGGCTCATGAAGTTTCTTAGGATTTTGGATTTAAGGTTCATGAGGTTCCTAGAGGATTAGGCTCATGAAGTTCCTTCTTATTTGGATTAAAGGATCACGAGATTCCTAGGGGACTAAACTCATGGAGTTCCTTTGGATTTGAATTTTTCATGAGGTTCCTAAAGGACGAGGCTCATGAAGTTCCTTTGGATTTAGATTAAAGGTTCATGAGGTTTCTAGAGGACTAGGCTCATGGAGTTCCTTTAAATTTAGATTTTTCATGAGGATCCTAGAGGACGACGCTCATGAAGTTCCTTCAGATTTGGATTAAAGGTTTAAGGGATTCCTAAAGGACTAGGCTCAAGAGGTTCCTTCGAATTTGGATTAAAGGTTCATGAGGTTCCTAAAGGACTAGACTCAAGAGGTTCCATTGAATTAGGATTTAAGGTTCATGAGATTATTAGAGGACTAGGCTCATGAAGTTCTTCGAGTTCTGGATTAAAGGTTCATAGAGTTCCTAGAGGATTAGGCTCATGAAATTCCTTCGAATTTAGATTAAAGTTTCATGCGGTTCCAGAGGACTAGGCTCATGAAATTTCTTTGGATTTGGATTAAAGATTCATGAGGTTCCTAGAGGACTAAGCTCATGAAGTTCTATTGAATTTGGATTTAAGGTTCATGAGGTTCCTTCAGATTTGGATTAAAGGTTCTTGAGGTTCCTAGAGGACTCCACTCAAGAAATTCCTTTTTCAATTTGGATTTAACGTTCACGAGGTTCCCAATGGACTTGGCTCATGAATTTTTTTTGGATTTGGATTAAAGGTTCGTGGGTTCCTGGAGGACGAGGCTCATGAAGTTCATTCGGATTTGGATTAAAGGTTCCCAAGGTTCCTAGAGGACTAGGCTCATGAAGTTTCTTTGGATTTAGATTTAAGGTTCATAAGGTTCCTAAAGGACTAGGCTCATGAAGTTCCTTCGGATTTGGTTTAGAGTTCATGAGGTTCGTAGAGGACTAGGCTCATGAAGTTCTTTTGGATTTGGATTTAAGGTTCATGAGGCTCCTATAGGACTAGGCTCATGAAGTTCTATTGAATTTGGATTAAGTTTCATTAAGTTCCTACAGGACTAGGCTCATGACACTACTATAAAAAAGACATTCAACATCGCTCGTTTAACATCGATTTTGTTGTTTGTTGATTCTTTAGTCTAATACTCGCAAGCGCACGATTTGTTCGATGTAGATATGCGGTGCAAGGTCGATTCCACAGGGAGGACTATACTAGTGAAGTCAAATTATTCCTATCGTTTTGAACCAAATTATATTAAATTCTAACCTAGTCCCAAATAATTTGATTTTTGATTGGTTAAAATAATTGCATTAAATAACAGTAATTTTTAAGTAGATTTTAGATAAATTGATTTTAAATATATAGTTTACTAGGGTTTAGAATCCACCAATGTCTATTTATTATATAATTTATATTCTAATTCCAAGAAATTCAGGGAATAGATTCTGAAATCAATCTCACTATTTCCCTATAGATTTGACAATAAGTACAAAATTATAATTCAAATATAGATTTTCCTTCGCTTGAAAAATGTAATTTCTAAGCATTATATGTATCCAATTTAATGGAAAACAAGTAATCAAAGAAATTAACTAATATCAATAATCACAAAGCAATGGGGAATTTATAACTATCAAAAATACGTGATATAATTGATGAAATAATATTCCCCTATTGAAGCGAAAATCATAATCATTAAAAACATTTATTTGAAATTATTATATAAATATTAATAATAATATAGACATGGTTTCATCATAACCCCAGTAAAAGAAAATTACTCACTCATAATAACAACATAAATAAATAAATATTTCATAATATTATTACACAAATATAATTTTATTACACAATATTTTTATTTCTCTCCCTTACAATAATATCTCTCTATTTTTTTCTCCTTTTTTCTCCTCACAAAACACTACACATTCATCCCCTATTTATACTACTTCAAAATCAATAAAATAATAATTTTTACAATTAAAAATTTCCAATCCCTAATAATTCATGGCTGCCCATGAGGTGCTGATGTCATGGATGACATTGACATGAGTTGAAATTGCAGTCCAATCGGTGTTTACGTGGCGCGATATAGTGCATACATTTAATTGTCTTGACAGTCATAACTTCTTCATACGAACTCGATTCGGATGAATTTTTTTAAAGCGATCGTCTCGGCAGACGAATAAAGTGAGACCAGTCGTGACTGTATTTGAATTTTGTAAAAATATCGCCCTTGAACCAATTGATCTGTTTTGTACCGGTTGGTTAACCTGCAGATATAATTTAATTCTAATTAATTATCCAAAAATGACACAAAATTATAGAAAATTCTAACAAAATGAAATAATATAAATATATGGTGAAACGAATAAATTATCATACAACACACAATTATATATAAAAAATACTAATAATAATATTACTCAAAATATACCAAACAGATTTTGTGAATTAAATAATGATTTTCTTGTGATGGTTTTCCTTTTTGACGCCTTACATCAGCCCATGAGCAGAACTGAATTGGCATGTCCCTCCACCTTCTTCCATTTTCTCATTCACGTACCTGTATCAATATCGCCTATATTAACTTATTATGTAATCACAAGAAAATTAATGAAAGTTAATTATTTAATTCACTTACCTACACCATATGCACTTGTATAAAAGACATTCAACATCTATGCACTTATTTGACACTTCGTCAAAATCAATTATGATTTGATGGGCCTTTTTGTCCAAAAGCGAATGTGTTTGGTGGCTAAAAAGAGCCTCGTCATGATGGGACACTGCCTTCTTCCAAGCATGAATCCACTATAGTACAAAACATGTTATATAAGCACATTTCTTCTTTCTCTTCTCTACGACGGACCTTGTATTCTTCTTGGGAACAACTTTTTGTTTGATTGGAGTTCTCGACTGTTCGCCAAGGTACATCAAGCCATCATTGTATTAAACATCTTTCAGTCTTGAGGACTTTCGTGGTTTCAATGCCTTTTGGCTTCTTAAGAGTCTTATCAATACATTCTTTGTAGGAGTACTGTAACATCCCCAAACCATTCGGGAATATTACAGCGCCGCAGACCCTCTCCGTGAGGATCTACCAGGCTAAATACAGAAAACACATTAACACTATACATGCCGATATGGCTAAATAACGAACCATTAGACCGATTTGGTCTTTTACCACAACATACACATCGTCCATACATTACTCTTTGTCGTAGCTCATACCCACGCAGGGGTTAACATAAATCAACAATCCCGTAAAATGGGAATAATAGACACAATGGAAGGACAAACCACAAGACATCGCCATAATACTCAACACCGATCTTCATGTGATTAGTATCGTCGTCTTCCATCATTCTTCGTAACGATCCTGTGAATTGCTCCCCAGCAACCTGCAAATACCTGGACGCAAAATAGACATTCACCCCCCGAATACTCGGGGGTTAGCAAAACTCCACCGTTTTACTAGTGCAAGTATAAATACAAAGACAAGCCATACATATCATACTCCAAGAACATAGAAATCGTGAATATACTTCCCGAGATAATTCACTTGCTCAAAATAATTTGAATTATGAAAGATAAGAATAAAACCATTGTACATCTTACAAGACATTTTACGATCTCGGGAGTTTTTGAAAGCATTTGGAGTTTAAGAATTTTCAAGCCTTTCGAAACACTTAGGGACACAGCCCAAAAATCATTTATTTCAAAATACGATTCCGATAACAAAATACGGGGTCCACGACCCAATCGTAACATTCCAACCACAAGCACAGGGGTCCGTGAATCAACTTATTCACATCACATACTCACAAGAATAACCAGGCATAAACTACAACGTGTCCAACATTACCAGGACAACGATCTCACAGAACGACAACAGAGAGCACAACTTTGCAACTTGACCATACGGTCGAACTCAACACACCACAGAGCTACAATACACAGAGCAACCACAGGACTCACGTACCCTTACCAAATTATCACAGTCAAGGGACAAATCACACACAACACATTTATCGATGCCATTCCAGCCAAGTACGATACCATTTGGTGCCATTCTAATCGCATTTAAATATGCGCCAAAAATCACAATTCTCCAACAAAACATTTCAAAGTTAACCGTTGGTACGAGACTCACGGCCTCCGTACCCCGCAGAGCCCCGTCGGACATTCCTGGGTGGTTAACCACAGTTCGTGATACGCACACTCACGGCAATACGTATCCCTAGAGGTCCCGTCAGACCGTCCCTAGGTGAACATACACATATCATCCACAACGCCACGGGAAGCCATAATTCGAATACTATAATATGCATACAAATGCTAGGTACTTCGCTAGAATGGCCACTTTAACTGACATATACTCACAATTTATGTCACATCACGACAAACAAGTACCAATGCCAAACAACACCAAGTGTCTCAACCTCCTTACGAAGGAGTAACAGATAATATCACACGTCATATATTCACCGTATAATTACACATCTCAATACACAATCCTCGGCAAATCATTGTGGCCTACTAAATTCACTATAATATGTTCAATATCTTCCATCACACAACACTGAAATACTTAACCAGAAAACACATTTATTCATAAAGCCTATGAGTTATCTTCGAAGGAAAACCTTTATAAAAATATACCGATCCTTTTTGAAAGTTCATTGAAACATTAAAATTCCACATATAATCAATTACCAATTATTACGTTTACGAAACACGAAATGTATGGGCAAGATACTTGCCTCGATACCACGAGCAACGGAAACAACAAACGGATACGGTCGGGTAGCCTTCGAACCTCCAAAAACGACCAAGACTTCGACAACCTCACGATCGCTACGAAAATAACATCACCACAGATAAATAACGTTAAACGGAATCCGAATCAACCGGAAAAGCAACAAGGATCCGAGAGGGTTCCTTCGAAAAAATCGGAAATCAAGTCCCGGGTGATAAAATCGATATATGAGTTACAAAATCCGAAGATCATGGCCAAGACAACAAGAATACCATAATAAAATCATCCACCACGGATTAAATTGAAGAATCACGAAGAAACCCCCAAAATTACATAACTAGGGTTCTACGGAAGAATTACCTCGATCCGACGAAGAACAGGGATTGGATGATGATATAATTGACAAGGATCTTCCAAAACGTCTTGGAATTGAGTAGAATCGACCAAGAACCCTATTTCCCGTCGCACCCGTCCGATAGCCGCAAGAAAAGTGAAGAAATGAGTAAAACGGCCGCCTGTGCCTTATATAGCAGGCCATCACGGACACTTACGGCCGTAACCGGCAGTGCCTTACGGCCGTAACTCGGCCCATACGGCCGTACTCGGCAAGCCTTACGGCCCTAACCGGCATTCGTCAAAAATCTGCCCAGCACCTGTCGGACACTTACGGTCGTAACTGGCACACATTACGGCCGTAACCGGCCTTCGTCCGGAAGATGCCCAGCGCCCGTACGTCCGTACCCGATCATGCCTTACGGCCGTAACTGGCACACATTACGGCCGTAACCGGCACCTTACGGCCGTAACTCGGCCAGGCCAGGCCCTGCTCCGACCGTGACTCGGCCGTGGCCATTCCGACGGCCCGGACGACCCCGAAACCCGTACCTGAGAAAAAACCGAAGATACGGTTACGAAGTACTCACAAAGACGAATCCAAGCTCTAAGAGAACACATGATTTCGACCACCCGAAGTGTCGGAATTCGACAACGGAAGTAATTACCCTAAACTTTGGGAAATTACAAAAATGGCCCAAAACGTCCGAAAATCACGATACGTGATCGAATAACCAAACCGAAGTTTACAACACGTCTAACAAAGTTAAATGGACTTACGGGAAACTCGAAACAGCAGTTTCGAACGAGATTCGCAAGAATCGAACTCAAGTGCGGAAAAGTCGCCATTAAGCACGGAACTCAACAAAACGACACCGAAACGAACTCGGATGACAAAAAGTGCAGAATTAATCATTCTCGGAATGATGAAACGGTCATGAGAGAGTCGTCAAAACGGACTTTCGCCGAAAAAAAAGAAATTATCGGAAATCAAAATTACGGGTATTACAAGTACATGCCTGCTCAGGAGAATTTTTAGGAAAGATCGTACGTTAATGCTATAGATCAGTAATGCTCGGTTACATCAGGTTTTAAGGTTGATAGGGGGACTTATAGACCTAGGTTGATAGACCCCTATCAACCAGTTCCTCATTTTTAGGGAGCGTACATTCGTCGTCCTATCAACCAGTCCTTTCCCACAGACGGCGCCACTTGATGTAACCGAGCTGATCGACCACCAAGAACCGAGTTAATCTCAGGAGTTTATCTAAGAAAACCCGAATGTATGAAGTATTGCTTTTTGTCTCTCTAAAATATGCTGTAATCTCAGAGTTATGATTGGCCTTTGAAGGAAAGCCCCCCTCCTCCTTTTATAAAAGGGAGAGTCGCCCATCCTTTAAGATCTTTCTTGATTTTTAGGGAAGATCCCGGATATTGTTAGGGAGCGCACATTCGTCGTGTGTGGATCTTAAAGGATGGGCGGCTCTCCCTTCTATAAATTGAGTAGGGTTTTTAGGGAGCGTACATTCGTCGCCCTATCAACCAGTCCCCCCTACTCTAGTCGAGCTGTAAGATCGAGTAGAGTAGGATTTGTTTACAATCTAACGACCTCGACACAGTAGTCCTTGGGGTTCCCGTTCCCAGGTAACGAGGTTCCTCGAGCTTCGTGCGCCTTTATATCAACGTCTTTTCCTTTCCTCGCCTCCCAACCACCGCATCTATGGCCAGGTCCAGGTGTAAACCTGCTATAGGTCGGATGAGGCGGTACCAGATCCAAGCCGTTCTTTTTCAGGAGGCATCGGACGCTCCAGATCGCCCGTTATCTTCTTGGTTTTCGCCCTTCCTCCCTATAAATAGAGATCCTCTACCCCCTCAGCCACTTCTGCTCCTCTTTTTTTTTGCTAAACACTAGTGCGAGGATTTCTCGGCAACACCTGCAACCTTGGTTTCCTGCCTCCGGTGGTGTTTCCACTATTTTTCTCCGGCGTTCTTCCACCCAATCTCATGGGTATGTCTATCTAAACACCTCTTTACTTTTTCTTTTTGTAGACCCGGCAAAATAGGCCCAGGCCCACAGTAGGCCACGTTTTTGGGCGGGCATCAATGCATATTATTAGCCCAAAAAAAACCGGGCCTTTCTGGCCCGGCCCAGATTTGGCCCGCCCGTAGAGGCCCGGCCCAGTTTTTTTTTTAATATATGTTATGTGTAATTATAATATTTAATTTTTTTTCCTTGTTTGTTAGATTATAATACATCTATATGTTAATTATTGATGTAATTTTTTTTTTGGGACTTTGTGATTACTTTGTAGTATCTCATATCAATAATAATATTATTTTATGATTTTATAAGAAATTAGTAGTGATAAATGATATGATGATCAAATAAAAATATTTGTATATTTGTCTTTTGATTATGGTAGTGTAGTAAATAATGTAATTATCAAATAAAAATAATTGTATATTTATTTATCTGATTGTGATAGTATAGTGAATAATATAATAATTAAGAATCGAAAAATATTTGTATATTTATTTCAAAATTAATATTAAAAAAAAATGTGCCCCACGGGCTGGGCCGAGCCCGCCCGGTGCGGGCCACGGGCCTAATAATTTTGGCCCAGTAAAAAACGGGCCTTTTTGGCCCGGCCCAAAAAAGGCCTGCCCGTTTTATGCCCGACCCATTTTGGCCGGGCCCGCCCGTTTGCCAGGTCTATCTTTTTATTTGTTGCTCTGTATTTTCCTTTCTCCTCCCTCCTTCTTCCTTTTATTATGTCGTCTCTTTCGGATTCTCAGAATCTTTCCGCTCAATCGGCCGTGGACTCTTTTTTAGAAGGTTTATCCTCTTCTGATGGGGACTCGGGGGGTAGGTCGGAGCGAGCTACTGGCTCCTCCCTTTGTCTTAGAGATGAACCCCTAGGTGATGTAGATTGGTCCGAGCTGGGTGACATCCCTTCTAACCATCCCTCCGGCATTCCTCTGATCATCGTAGATCCCCCCACCCCTCCTCTTATGGATGAAGTAACTGTGACCGGCCTTTTAGCCTATCCATATCAAACGGTCACAGGGGCTACTCGAGTTCTCCCTCCTCATCCTCTATTTAGGACTAGTCCAGCCGCGTTGGCTAGTTTTATAAAATTTCTTAGACTTCCTCCGGGGTGGAAATTTGTCACGCCCCAGGCTAGTGACACCCCTGATCATCCTCCCCCAGGTCATAGTACCTGCTTCGTGGATCAGGTCGAGACAGTCGTCTGCCCAGTGAGAAACTGTCATGCGCGCTTAGCGTACGCTAAGCTATGTATCTTACGTACGCTAACGGGCAAGGTTAACGGACGCTACGATTGGTACGTAACGTATGTTATATCATCAGACGAGTCAAGTCGACTGATCAGTGAGGGACTGTCGATGCATGGTTAGCGTACGCTAGACTTTGTATCTTTCGTGCGCTAACGAGTAGGCTTAACGTATGCTACCAAGGCTACGTAACATACATTAAGCAGGTCAGACAAGTTACGTTTTATGAACTTTCGACCGTAACTTGGATTGTTAGTTGTTTCGTTCGACATGAGATAAATTCCATATTATTTCTTTTGCTAAGGTTCGAGCTTTGCTACGTGATTGATCGAAGGGGCGACCTTCGAGCGCTTTGATATTCATGGGAGTATTCTTTCTTGTCATCAAACCGAGGCAAGTACCTTAATTGTTTTATGTATTGATGTTATACATATTGTCGTGCATATATGTCGTTGTTGTATGTCCACCTCGTGTTGGTCCGACGGGATCATCGGGGGATCTATGATAGCGTGCGCTGGATCATCAGACGGGTTTTTCCACCACGGGTTGGTCTGACGGGATCATCGTGGGTTCTAGGCAGTGAATGCTGGATCGTCGGATTTACCATGTGTATGTTGTGATATCATGTTGTGATTATTAATTGTGTATGTTATTTATGAATTTCTCGTAGGAGAAGACTCGTTGGTATTTTGTCATTTACGTTATTATTATTCTTCGTGAGATGTTGAATAATATGTTGTGGTACTTGTACTAGCATCGTTGTGCTAACCCTTTGGGGGTGAACATTTGTTTATGTTCAGGATCCAGGAGAGCGGGGAAACAACCACTGGAGCTGCATGACGACGAGGGTGCAGAGTGATGTTCCGGCCGGGTTTATTTGTCTGTTGTTTGTATCGTTTTAAATAAGTACTCGAGTAGGTCGTCGTTTGTGATGATTTGGATTTGGTGATGTATTAATACTTTTCCTTTGGACATTTGTATTTTTTTCATTATTGGTCAGAACTGTTGTATTTTATTTCAGTTACTTTCGTATGTCTTTCCATTTCTTCAGCCTTGTAAATCTCTATGTAAAGGATTTACGGTGCTGTAATATTCCTGAATATATCGGGGGTGTTACAAGTAGGAGATGTGCTTGTGACATTAAGTTAGTCATTAGAGTAGTTCGATCCAATCGCCGGTTGGTGGGGTCAATCTTGAAATGCAACTTAATGGGCAAGTAGCAGTCTCGACTGAACACCAAGATAGGATTATTTCTCCTGTTCGTGAGCAGGTAAATGTCCTATGCGGTTAATGGCAAATGAGACCATAAGTCTTTGGCCAAAGCAGTTAGAGCTAGTTTTATTTGATACACAAGATCTCGGTGATCTCGGTTTGCATTAACAGAATGCATAGAGTCAAGTTACAATAGGGCTTGACTTTATCGTGACCTTAATACTTGACCGGGACATATGATTGAAGGGTTTATACGTATACGATATTCACGACATAATGGTTTTGAAATGATCCGATCATTCGTTCTTAGTTAGGTTACGGTACATAGCACTAGACTGGCTAAGCGTTACCCGTACTCCTTGGTTCCTCCCATTTCTGACTAATACGGACCTATGGAGTCGCGCGCAAGGTTATTTGATGGATAAAATATGTATTTACTACCTCTTCATTAATATTGAATATTAGATATCTAATTTGATTTATTTGATAAATCATGCGGTCTAGTGAATTGAAATTAATTACTGGGTGATTAATTTAATTCATAAATAATTATTTCTTGGAAATATGTTATTATAATTATATATTTGAGATAGAACGAAGTGTACTTAACGGACTAGACACGCGAACGTCCGGTACATGAACCGAGCGGCTCAGCTCGTTTTTCTCACCAACCCATAGTGGGCCGCCCCTTGTCTCCTTACTCACCTTCCATGTGCCTTCTTGGTCTTCTCTTCATGCTTTGTGGGGTGTGGTGGAATATGCCTCACTTGGTGACAAAATGAAGATAAGATGTGATCTTATCCTTATATATCACATGAAGTGACATATGTTGAGATGTTGAAAAATATACACACACACACACTTGCAAGACCAGCCGTGAGTTTTGGGGAGGAGAAGAAAAAAATTTATTTTCTTTTCTTGTTCATCTTAGAGATAGAAAAGGAAGAAGAGAAGAGAAGAAAAATATTATATCAATTCCTAGCCGTGTTCTTTGAGAACGAATTGGTATATTATTTTTTCGATCAATATCCGACGCATGATAACATAGAGACACTCGGCATATTCGGTGTTTGATCATGCATCAAGCTAAAACGAATCGGATTCATGTTCGTGCTGGTGACCAGAAACGATCAAAGATTGGCTCGGGAATTTCACTTCAAGAAGATATTATCAAAGGTCTACAAGGGTATGACTTCTAAATTTTATCTTCGTCAATTTTATATTCATTTATACGATGTTTGAACGATCCGTTTTTTGAGTTTGGTTTTATCCGGTTGGACCGGTTTATTTTCCACTACGTATCTCGATCTTAATTACCAAATCCCAACAGTGGTATCAGAGTGAGGTCTATGCGATCGTATATTCGATATGCATTTGGAATACTTGGTTATTTTTTATGATTTAGAATCATAATTGTTTTAATTGTTAATTTTTAATTGTTCATCTAAAAATTATTTTTCTTGATTTTATATTACAATGTAAATCTATTTTTCTTTTGAAAATATGATTTAAATTTGTAATATAAAGATTATAAAATATTATTTTTGGAATCGGGATGAAAAGACGAGCCAAAAACATGATCAGAACCGACAGCTCGGAGCTCCCAGGCTGCTGCCGTGCGGTTCCATTTTGTGAGGGACCGCGGTCCGGCTGCTGGACCGCGCGGCAGTGGTACGGACTTGGTCTCGCCGTGTGTTTTTAGACTCCTTTTTTTTGTATTTCGTTTGGTAATTAATTTTCTGCAAATTAAATTAGATTTAATTTGACTAAAATATAATTATGGTTATTTTATTTTTAAGGGAATTAATTTAATAAAATATTTATTTTGTCCGGAATAAATTAAATTTAATGATTGTGTGAATAAATTGGATTAATTCTAATTGTTGTATTAATTTTATATTGATTGCATCAATGTTTAGATTAATTATTATTTTCCATTTATTTTAATTTAATGGTTGCATTATTGTTTGAATTGTGGTGTAGTTCGTGGACTTAGTTTATTGAATCTTTATTCGATGGGGTTGTAATAGCCGTTTTGATCCGATTTATTTATTTGAGTAAATTTGTATAGGATGAAAATTTTATTAATGTAATAAATTAGCCATGATGAAGAGCCGAGGATGAACCGCCATGAAGATGAAGATTCAAGACTTGTGATTAGATTACGTGTATTTTTATCGAGTCAATAAAGACTCAGTGCTTAGGAACGATCCATGAACTGCATGTTGTTAGTTTTAGGTTGTGATGTTTTCATATTATTGTAGGTCACAAGTCCACAGGAATAAGTCTAGAGGGGGGGTGAATCGACTTATTAAACTCTTTCCTGAATCTCAGGTGAGTTTCTCAGCTGTGATTAAGTGAGTAACACCCCCAATCCGCTCAGGGATATTACACGCCGTAGACCCTTTCCTCAAGGATCTACCAGGCTAGTAAACAATACCGTACATTTCAAAAATGCCTTTAAGGCTAAAATGACTCAGTAGACCGATTTGGTCTTTCAATAAATACATACAACTCAAACACAATACATGCCCATGCAAGGGTCGAAATACAACAACTCCCGTACAATGGGGAAAAATATTGCAGCGGAAAATAAAGTACAACTGAACCAATACACAATGAACGAGTCCTCATGTGATTAGTATCGATCATCTTTCATCACCCTTCATGCCAACCCTGTGTTATGCTCCCCAAAACCTGAATGCAAAGATAGACATCCACCTCACGATTACTCGGGGGTTAGCAAAATTCCACTATTTTGCTAGTGCAAGTACAAGTGCAAATACGAGCCATATAATTCAAGTTCCAAGAATAACAATAATCAGGAATTCTCAAAGATTCATATACAACGAAACGAATACTTCCCGAGGCAAGAGTTTGAGTAAAACTTTCCGCATCCGAAAGATCACAAATAACGAGAAGAGTTGCAAAACGGTTTAAAATACCCTCGGGTATTTTAATAGAAAACAATTTAGGATTATCAGATCCTACTCTTTCCAAAATCAACAGGGGTCACAACCCAAAGGTTTTGTTTTCACAATTAGAAAACTGATAACAATTCTCAGGGCCAAAACCCAAGTCACGTGTCCTCGACGGACATAAAATCAACACGACATAATCACACACAAGCATCGCTTAGGACCGGGACGAAGCCACGAATCCCACTCGAGGCCTCTAAGGACCCTCCCGAGCTGGCCAGAATCATGAAACAATTCACGTACACACGTCGCCTAGGACCGGGACGAAGCCACGAATCCCACTCGAGGCCTCGAAGGACCCTCCCGAGCTGGCTAGCGAAACACAAGTCACAACATCTTTGGCGCTCATGGTTGGATCAATCACTTGTTGCATCCTGACCACATGATCACATGCCATGTGTCACCGTAGTTTTTCTTAGGCTCTCACGGTTGGATCAATCGCTTGTTGCATCCTGACCACATGATCGCATGCCATGTGTCACCGTAGGTCCCGCCCACATTCACGTATTCACACATATAACACAATACAACAAAGATATCCAAACAATTCACCCAGAGGCATCAAACACTTAGCAAAACATCATGTCAAACCACAACGCACCGAAATGAAGCAATATACGCACACACGCATTATCAATCGTAGCATCAACACCAACCATATCCATAAGATTCACATACTCGATTACAAAACACACCAATCACAAAACACACGCGGTTATGAAAGAGAGCCTTTAACAAGGCTAACCGAATCTTTTGAAGATAATTTTCAAATGACCAAACAAACACATTTAGACGATCACCAATTATCATATACACAAAACAAGAATTATATGGACAAGGTACTTGCCTCGAAATTGACACGCAAGTAGTCCGATGAACACGGCTCAACCAAGAAGCTACGAAACGCCCGATGCCATCGAAAAGGAAGACGACGACGAACGGAAGGGTTCAACACGGTTTATTCGCAAGAAACTCGACCCTAACATCATATAATTAATAAATCAATGATCATACGAGGAAGAATAATCGTAGAACGTCCAAAAACCCCTCTATGACATTCTACCGGACACCTTCAAGGCGTCGATCAAGAACTCGACCAAAACAATGAATCGATATGATCCAACCATGGAATAACAAGGGAAATGATATAATACATCTAAATAATCATCAATCCATCACAATACCAAGTTAAATCGGATTAAACGGATGAAATCAACTAAAATACCCAAATTCCCCAAAACTAGATTTCTAGAAAATCTGACCTCATTCGCTTGATCAAAGTATGTTATAGGGTGGATGATTGATGATATGAACTCCAAGACTTCATGGATTGATTGTCCAGCAACATCTATCCATGATCAACACACCTCCAGCCGCGGAAGGGAAGAAAACGAGTGAGGAAAATGATGAAAAACCCGTCTACAGGGCCTTAAATAGGCTGCCTGCCGGCCGCCTTAGGTACGTAATCGGCCATGGCTTACGGCTGTAACTGGCCATGGCCGAGTCTCTTGCCCAAAAATACCGGCAGTGTTACGTACGTAACCGGCCAAGGATTATGTATGTAACCCGGCCTTACGTACGTAACTGCCGATCCCTTCCAGCCGTAACTCAGCCAGGGCTGGCCTGGGCCCAACCTGCCCGGCCATGACTCGGCCGGGACCAACTCCGACGGCCCGGACAACCCCGAAACCCAAACCTGAATACGAATCGAAGATACGGTTATGAATTACTCACAAAGACGAATTCGAGCACTAAGAGAACACACGATTCCGACCACCCGAAGGCTCGAAATTCGACAACGAAAAGTAATTACCCCAAACTTTGGGAAATTACGAAAATGGCCCAAAATGTCCAAAATACACGATACACGATCGAATCACCAAGACGAAGCCCGCAACATGAATAATAACATTAAATGAACTTACGAGAAACTCGAAACAACAGTTTCGGACGAGATTCGCAAGAATCGAACTCAAGTGCGGAAAAACCGCTTAAGAACACGGAACTCAACAAAACAATACCGAAAAGAACTCGGATGACAAAAAGTGCAGAATTAAATACTCTCGGAATGACGAAACGATCACGAGCGAGTCGTCAAAACGGGCTCCCGCTGAAAAAAAAAGAAAATCACTGAAATCCGAAATTGCGGGTATTACATTCTACCCTCCTTAAAAGAAGTTTCGTCCCGAAACTTAAAACAAGTAGGGAGAAGCAATATACCACCAGGAATATTTCAATGAGATACACAAGAATGCGTAACTAACGCCCAACAGCGAAACATTAGAAACAACGCAAAGGAATATACGGTGTGAAAACACGCTCCACGACGACCAACACAACGCCACCGATAGAGACATAATAAAACCAACAAGTGACAAGCGTCATCAAACAGATAATACAACCAAGTAGATTATCCGAACAATCACAAAACACAAAGCACCCATTACAAGGAAACACGCACAACCAAGAAAACAAAAATAAACACACAAACGATCCACAAGGACAACCACAAACAATTCGGACTACGCCGAAACCCTCAAAAACTACACTAGGCATTTCTGTGTCCTTTCGGAGCAGAGACGCAACCTCAATCCCCAAATCTCTCAACTACCGTCTCACAATGCACAGCTCGGTGACCCACCCGGCCACACTCGAAACAGCTGACTAACGGTGAACGAAAATTCTTCGCGGTACGAGATCAGGCAGACAATCCCGATCGAACAACAACGATCGAACAACAACGATCAAACAACAATGATCAAATAATAATGATCGAACAACAACGATCAAATAACAATGATCGAACAACAACGATCGAAAAAACAATGATCGAGTAACAACGATCGAACAACAATGATCGAATGACAACAGTCGAACAATGATTCCGAAGTCCCCATTTCAACTCCAGACATTAAAAGAACTGGTAGAAAGTGAAAGATGTTACTTTCGAACAAGGTTCACAAGAATCGTACCAAACTCAGAAAAAGTCACAATGATAAACAGATCGATCTGAAACAAGGTCACAACCAGTTCGAACGATGAAAACCTAGACATCAAACAAGTTCAAAAATTATTGACGAACACGTGCAAGTCGATAGAATTTAGAAGGAGAAACTGCAGAAGTCAAAAATAGTACGGGTATTACACCGACCTCTTATAAAAGAAATGGCGTCCCCGCAACTCATAACAACGGAAACAAGGTAACAACACAAAAAGCAACCGACAGAAAAATCTCCCATGGGCCTCTCAGAGCCGATCCTGATATCTGTGCTGAAGCGCGAACTCCGAAAGTCTCGGTAGCCAATTCGCAAAACTGAATTATGTGTCCCTCAAGTCCGCACTTGAAATGCGTTACTGACGAGAAGGACAATTTACACGTGCATGCCCTGGCACATCACGGTTGAAACACCTCGGCTCGGCATACCCAAAATACAAATGCTAGATACAATAGGGCATAACGTAGCAAAACAACATAGCGGAGATGCCAACTCAGCACAACAAAGAATCATAACACATATCATATACAACGATTACCATCGTAAAGTAATACACACACAAAGACTACAGCAACGACGGTATCGTTCGGCGACCTCAACGGCCCGAATGATAACCAGCACATAATTACAAACATCATGAGACAATCACACGTGTACACAAACGTACAAACCCAAGCTTCAACAGCTCACACTCGTGCGACAACACGCAAATCACCACGAGGCGACAAACAGTAAATACCAGTTCACACCTCTCACAGAGGGCTAGTATAACAATTGCGTGGCAATGCCTCAACATTCATGCCACCAATTCGATCATACTCGGGAGCTAACATCATAACGATAATGCGAACATCATACATACATCCCCAGGCCGCAAACGGGAATTGATAGGTTTTAAAAATGAAAACCACCTTTGAAAAAAAAATGATTTTGGAAACACTAGTTGATCTTGAGTATCACCTTACAAAAAGTAGTACAACATCATTATCGAGACTTTGAAAAACCATCTTGCATTTGAACAAAAATGAGGACACTTTTCTTTTAGTGAAAAACTTTCAGAAATATTCGACCCTCGGGTCTAAGCAAAGCATTTCTAAATAATTGAAAATGTCTCAAAATATTTTGGTCCTCGATTGGAATAATATTGAATCGTACTGTGGCACCTTGAAAGTACCATGAGAAAATAGTTCATTTTGAAAAATGTACGTCTCGAAATTTATTTTCTAAGATACTCAAGGTTTTCAAAAATTCAATAGGCCAGAATGCCCGAAACTCACAAAATCCTTTATCAAACCGTCATAAAACATTCAAGGCCAAAATTCCAAAACTCGATTTAGGGAATCGGTTTTACGAAATAAAACTCAGTTTGCAAAATACTGGAAGTCATTTTGAAAGAACTCACGCAGCGGATAAAATACCGTTCGAAAATACATTAGCAGCGACACCGCTCCTTATATAAATAAAATATGAGAGTCGAATACCCACATATCACGAAATCAAAATCTACAGAAGAATTCCATCACTTAACGAATAATCATACAAGTAACTCGCATCAGACGAGGCACAATAACAAAGAAGGGAGACTTACATCCACAGGTCGCACGAAGATGATGATCGCCCCACGATACTAATCATGACCAACAAACTCAGATAACGCATCGCGACACGACTCAGTCAGACAAAATCCGATGAGACAAAACTCAACAGACACAACTTGACCCGACAGCCTAGGTTTCCACAACCTAAGCTCCGATACCATTTATGTAACACCCCCAATCCGCTCAGGGATATTACACGCCGTAGACCCTTTCCTCAAGGATCTACCAGGCTAGTTAACAATACCGTACATCTCAAAAATGACTTTAAGGATAAAATGACTCAATAGACCGATTTGGTGTTTCAATAAATACATACAACTCAAACACAATACATGCCCACGCAAGGGTCGAAATACAACAACTCCCGTACAACGGGGAAAAATATTACAGCGGAAAATAAAGTACAACTGGACCAATACACAACGAACGGGTCCTCATGTGATTAGTATCGATCATCTTTCATCACCCTTCATGCCGACCCTGTGTTATGCTCCCCAAAACCTGAATGCAAAGACAGACATCCACCCCCCAATTAGTCGGGGGTTAGCAAAATTCCACTATTTTGCTAGTGCAAGTACAAGTGCAAATACGAGCCATATAATTCAAGTTCCAAGAATAACAATAATCAGGAATTCTCAAAGATTCATATACAACGAAACGAATACTTCCCAAGGGAAGAGTTTGAGTAAAACATTCCGCATCCGAAAGATCATAAATAACGAGAACAGTTGCAAAACGGTTTAAAATACACTCGGGAGTTTTAATAGAAAACAATTTAGGATTATCAGATCCTACTCTTTCCAAAATCAACAGGGGTCACAATCCAAAGGTTTTATTTTCAGAATTAGAAAACCGATAACAATTCACAGGGCTAAAACCCAAGTCACGTGTCCTCAACGGACATAAAATCAACACGGCATAATCACACACAAGCATCGCCTAGGACCGGGACGAAGCCACGAATCCCACTCGGGGCCTCTAAGGACCCTCCCGAGCTGGCCATAATCATGAAACAATTCACGTACACACGTTGCCTATGACCGGGATGAAGCCACGAATCCCACTCGAGGCCTTGAAGGACCCTCCCGAGCTGGCTAGCAAAACACAAGTCATAACATCTTTGGCGCTCACGGTTGGATCAATCACTTGTTGCATCCTGACCACATGATCACATGCCATGTGTCACCGTAGTTTTTCTTAGGCTCTCACGGTTGGATCAATCGCTTGATGCATCCTGACCACATGATCGCATGCCATGTGTCACCATAGGTCCCGCCCACATTCACGTATTCACACATATGACACAATACAACAAAGATATCCAAACAATTCACCCAGAGGCATCAAACACTTAGCAAAACATTCAAACCACAACGCACCGAAATGAAGCAATATATGCACACACGCATTATCAATCGTAACATCAATACCAACCATATCCATAAGATTCACATACTCGATTACGAAACACACCAATCACAAAACACACGCGGTTATGAAAGAGAGCCTTTAACAAGGCTAACCGAATCTTTTGAAGATAATTTTCAAACGACCAAACAAACACATTTAGATGATCACCAATTATCATATCCACAAAACATGAATTATATGGACAAGGTACTTGCCTCGAAATCGGCACGCAAGTAGTCCGACGAACACGGCTAAACCGGGAAGCTACGAAACGCCCGATGCCATCGAAAAGGAAGACGACGACGAACGGAAGGGTTAAACACGGTTTATTCACAATAAACTCGACCATAACATCATATAATTAATAAATCAATGATCATACGAGGAAGAATAATCGTAGAACGTCCGAAAACCCCTCTATGGCATTCTACCGGACACCTTCAAGACGTCAATCAAGAACGCGACCAAAACAACGGATCGATACGATCCAACCATGGAATAACAAGGGAAATGATATAATACATCTAAATAATCATCAATCTATCACAATCCTAAGTTAAATCGGATTAAATGGACGAAATCAACCAAAATACCCAAATTCCCCAAAACTAAATTTCTAGAAAATCTGACCTGATTTGCTCGATCAAAGTATGTTATAGGGTGGATGATTGATGATATGAACTCCAATACTTCATGTATTGAGTGTCCAGCAACATCTCTCCATGATCAACACACCTCCAGGTGCGGAAGGGAAGAAAACGAGTGAGGAAAATGATGAAAAACCCGTCTACAAGGCCTGAAATAGGCTGCCTGCCGACCGCCTTAGGTACGTAATCGGCCATGGCTTACGGACGTAACCGGCCATGGCCGAGTCTCCTGCCAAAAAATGCCGGCAGTGTTACGTACGTAACCGGCCAAGGCTTACGTACGTAACTGCCGAGCCCTTCCGGCCGTAACTTGGCCAGGGCTGGCCTGGGCCCAACCTGCCCGGCCATGACTCGGCCGGGACCAACTCCGACGGCCCGGACGACCCCGAAACCCGAAGCTGAATATGAATCGAAGATACGGTGTAACGCCCCAACCCGACAAGGGTAGAAACATTACATTATGGCGACACATCAGATACAAACAGATTCAAATCAACAGCGAAAGTCTTAATTAAAATCATCAAAAGAGTATCAAAGGGGACTAAAACAACATCCAACGTCCCCAAAACCAAACAAAACAAAGTACATTACAAATGTCCAAAATCCGAAAATAAACGATAAGGAAGTAAGTTCTATATTTAAAGAAAAACTCTATGGAGAATCCACGCGCTCTCATCCCCAAGCTAACCCCGCTCCTAGCTTAAGTACCTGCCGCATGGAAAGGAAAAGCGGCTGAGCATAAAAAGCTCAGTGAACAGATATGAAGCAAATAACAAAGCATATCAAGGAGATAAGATAATCAAAGGAAATATGAAATGAGATTTCATATGGTGTCAATTGGATAATCAATGGATATCAAAGTTTAATTATGAAAGGTATTTAAGGAAATGGATTCAGTATTTAACCCCAGGCCCACACAAATATCCACACAAACAGATAGTAGCCCAATGGAGTGATCAACTCCCAAATGTGAAGGGACTGCATGCACGCATGCCCAATCACCACACACACACACACACACACACACACACACACACACACATATATATATATATATATATATATATATATATCCCATCCATATCATCATAATAGTAGCCCACACAGATATCACACAAAACTAGGATGCATCCATAGGACCATGCAAACAAATCATAATCATAATAATGACCGTAGCAGATAGCAGATAAGGGACGGTGTGGTACATCTCTCCAACCACACTAGAGTCATAACATTGGTGCATCAATGCTATGGTCGTGGACCCCCCACAACTGGGAACACATAATACCTGGGTAAATACTGAAGGGTCAAGTGATCAAAGTTCAATTCAAAGTATAAGTGCCAAGTCATAATCATGGTTGAATATCAAAGGTTCAAATATCAACGGCTAATATCAAAGGTTCAATTCATATGATCAAATCAAAGATGCAATATCAAAGATTCAAATGAAGAGATCAATATCAATAGTCCAAAATAAGATAGGTAATAATATAGAAGAGAGATAAAAGGTCATGAGAGAGAAAGTAGTTGTACTCTGGCTGAAAGAGTACGAAATATCTGTACGAATAATCAAAACAAACGAAACAACCGATAACAATGGTAGAGAGAAGGGGGTATCAAAAATATCCGTACCTCAAACCGCAAAATGAAAAACAAGTCGGAAGATATAAATATCAGAGGTTACTCCTTCTTCAGCGAATCTACACGAATTAGGTTCATTTTATGCTTATTAGCCATTTAATGTCATAACGGATTCTTAGTTACTTAACACCATTCATTAATGTGATTAGGGTCTCGTTATTGGAATTATGCTAACATGTGACCAATAATATCATAATAAATGTTTAAGTGTATTTTAAGGGTTCATACTTATTAATGAATCTTAGATGATACAATACATACATATTCTTCAAATGACTGGTTTTATAACAAAATTAGGTCCTCTTAACGAATTTTAGTACCATAACAGAAGTCAAAATAAATTTTCCAAAAATTCTTACAGAAACCAAAATGTCTTAGGAGTCTACTTGAATTTTCCCAGATTTTATCATTAAGTATAAAGACCCTAAAAAAATGATATTCCAAGACCTACCCAGAAAATTAACTGCACAAACATGCAGAAAGTTTGCATTTGTTTATCCCATTTATATACTTTATAAAAATCTACAAAAATTCCAAGAAGTCCCTTATAACTTAGATATTACCTATATAAAAGGAGAGTTCTTAACTCTTTATATATTTGACATGAAAAATCCTACAAGTCGACTAAAATAATTTTCTGAAAATGCTGTTTTGACATACGATCACATAAAATTCAGAAATAGGAACAAATCAAACTCAAATCCATCCAAACCAATTGGGGCACTTAGTAACCTCTTTAAACTTAGTTTTGGACTCAATAAATTCAGAGAAACACGTTGTTATAATCAGTTTGTACCCACTTCAATACGACACAAAATTTCTATCAGCTTGAAAACTCATAAGATCACCACTAAACTCTAATCCTTTAACCCTAATCGACCCCTAATTAAATTCTAGGGTTTCTAATCTCTTAAAACATCATTAATGTTTAATTAGGTTTCTCATAACATGTTTTTAACCACAAAAATCAGATTCATCCATATACAACTTTTAACAAGATTAATATACATATTTTGCAAACTTCATGATTTTATGTGACAAGTTCTAGTGGTTATATTCAGATCAGCAAACGAATAAATAGGTCAGATAGCATGTTTAACGATTTGGTTTAGATGTGCTGTTATATTTAGATTTATGATGTCGATTTGGAAAGAAAACAAGAAGGAATTGATGATACCTTGCTGATAACGAGAACAAGAAAGAAGAACACGAACAGAGATCACCCACGAATCAATAGTCTAACACCCACGAAACACAGCAGCAAACCCTTAATACTTCGGGCTTATACTGTTGGGATTCGGTGCCTAAAACGAAGGCCCAGCGGAAGCGGTAAAATAAAAATTAATTCGATCTGAATCCCTATGAGGATCGATCGAGCTACGTATATACGAATATCAAAAACGAATTCACAAGAGATATAGAAACTCACCCTTGTAGTCCGTTGATTATATGGATAACCTTCTCTTGAGCTATTCCCCAAGCTTTGCTTGATCTCTACGAATCCATTCCGCTTCAAGACCTTGAACGATCCAACGCCGAAAGCACCACGTCTCTACTTGCCACGCGCCGGAGAAACGATCGGAACGACGATCACCTTGCTATCCTCCGAGGATACGGCTAGAGCTAAGTGATGAAGCTATATATGTGAAGATTACTACACTCTAAGTGTTTTAATCTTACTCTCTCTTTATGTTTTGATATTTTTCTCTAAGAAAAACAAGAACAAAGTTAAAGAAGAAGAAGACTTGGAGAAAAACTTTTTCTCTCTCTCTTTCTCTATCAAAACTCATGTTGGAAAATGGCATGGAATGAGAAGTGAGAGATGTCTTCTTCCCTTTATTCAACTCTCACTTTAATAATACAAATCATGCCACATGATTTTAAACCCCACAATGTCATGTTCTTTCATATAAAATGAAAGCAACAAGACAAGAGGAAAGTGAGTGGAAATAAAGGGGGGCGGCTACTGTAATACCCGGTTGTAATTCAGTCATTTATCATTCAGTAATTTCATTCGGTAGTTGTCACCATGTAATTTTTTCACTTGTTAATAATTATTCATCCGTGTTCACCGTTCGGAATAACTTCGAGTTGTGTATCGATATTGTTCATTGTTTCAACCTTACTCGGGAATCGAGATAAGAGTATTATCTTGATTGTTATAATTGATTCATTAGTCGATGTTGACGTTGGAGTTCATGTCATTTCTAATCTCCTCATTGTTCAAATTGTGTTTTGTTGGGCGAACCCTTGTAATCATTGCTTGGAACCACCATTTTGGAGTTTCCGTACTTCCATTTCGTGTTATTGTTTCCCAAATATTGATTCCTATTGCTTTTATTCTCTTCCCAGATCATTTTTCATCATTTTTGGACCCAAGGGGGGTGTGGGCCGCAGCACAAGGAATGTGCACCAGGGCACACACATTTTCCAGTTTTTGGCCGAGCACTCTGTACCTTGTGTCGCGGCACATGCCGACAGGGCCGTGGCACACTTCCGATCACTGCTGCGGCACACCCGTACGGGCCGCGGCACACTCGTGTTGCATTTTCGGCCAAACCCGTCTGTACCTTGTGCCGCGGCACATGCCGACGGGGCTGCGGCACACTGCCGAGTCACTGCCGGCAGATTTGGCCCTGTGCCGTGGCTTCGGCTGGGCCGCGGCACACAGGGCAGTCAACTCTATAATTGTGTTTTTTGAGCGAGATTCAGCTCATTTCTTCCATCTTCTTCAACCTTCGAGAGAGAGAGAGAGAGAGCTTGAGGGGAGATACTTTTCATCATCCATCACTTGAGGGTTTGATTTTCTTCATTTACGTTCGATCGTGAAGCCCGGATAGTCGATCTAACGCGTGTTCTTCAGATTAAAGTGCTTGGATCTTCAAGAGGTAATTTCTTCAACATCTTGGATTTCGATTTTGTGTTGAGATATGATGTTCTAGATGTTAAGATCATGTTGTATGAAGTGATATACGCATGATTATGGATATATTTGATTATTCATTGGATTATTGAAGGATTATTCAAGAACAATTTGAATGTTGAGTTGGATTTGGGGGTTTTCGATTAATTGTTGTTGAAATCACGATTTTGGATATTCATAATGGATTATTGATCGTATTGAAGATGTTTTGTTGGTTTGAAACACTTATTGGGGTTTTGATGTTGGTATTATTGAGGTTTGGTTATAAACAATCGAAGTTTGGCCACAAAGTGTTCGATATAATGCCCCAATGAACTTGGTTTAATCGTATTGACGTTTTGAGTTCGTTATATTCGTGTTTGAATCGTATATTGAATGGATTGTTGGTAATTGTATTATTCAAGGTTGTTCGAGCGACCGATATCTCAATTAGGACGTTATTCGTGGAAGTTTTATTCTTGTCAACGAACCGAGGCAAGTACTCTAATTAGAATTGTTTATATTATGACAGTTATGATGTGATTGTATTGTGTAAATGTGTTGTGATTATATGTCCACCATGCGTTGATCCGACGAGAATCATCATGGGAATCTATAGCTATGTGCGATGGATCATTGGACAGGTAGTTCCACCATGTGTTGGTCCGACGGGATCATCATGGGAATCTATAGCTGTGTGCGCTGGATCGTTGGAATACCATCAGTATGTTGGAAACTGTTATGATATGATATGATATGTGTTGTTGATATTTTCTTGTTGGAGAAACTTGTTATGATATAATTGTTGATTATATCACTGTTGTATGATTATTGTACTTGTACTAGCATCGTTGTGCTAACCCCTGCGGGGGTGAACATTTGTTTATGTTCAGGATCCAGGAGAGCGGGGAAACAACCACTGGAGCTGCATGACGACGAGGGTGCAGAGTGATGTTCCGGCCGGGTTTTATTGTCTGTTGTTTGTTGGTTATTTCAATAAGTACTCGAGTGCGTCGTCAGTTTAAGACGTTTGGATTTTGGTGATGTATTAATAACCCTTCATTGGATAATTGTATTCTCGGTATTGAACAAGACTGTTGTATTTTATTTCAGTAATTTCATAAGTTGGTATTTGTTATTGTCATTTCGCTTCTTCAGCCTTGTAAATTCTTACGTAAAGGATTTACGGCGCTGTAATATTCCTGAATATATCAGGGGTGTTACAGAATATAGTATCAGAGCTAAGATTATGGATATCTTGGTCATTGGGATAAAATAGGGGTCATTTACGTCTTTTGAGGTAACCGGCCGTGAATGACATCACTGTACTGCCTACGTCTTCATGCGAAAGGTGGTTGTAAGTTCTAAAACTCTATCTCGTTATTTACATGTTGTATCTCCTTATACTTGAACATTAGAACGATGTTGTTTCCTGTATATTGAGTATTTATACTTACAGTATGTTGAGAGGCGGACGTGGACGTGGTCGCGGTCGTGGACGCGGACGAAGGAATGCTGAAAGGGAAGCGTCGCCTTCTAATCAAAGGCCATAGCTCAAAGTAGCCGCAACGATCTATCAATAACGAACCGAAACCTGCTGTACCAGAAATCCTTCGTCAAGTTGTGAACCAGATGACTCAGTTTGCTCAGGTCGTGGACCGAATGCAAGTGGCGGCGGGATTTCAACAGGGAGATGGACAACAAAGGATTCCAGAAATGGGAAATCGAGGTGACCGATGGTTACAAGAGGTGGCGAAGATGCAACCACCCAAATTTGACGGTTTTTCCAAAACTCCCACATGGGACCATTGGTTGAAGGAACTGGAGAAATTTTTTGCTGGAATAAATTGCCCAGACGATAGAAGAGCTCCTATTGCTCAGTACTTTTTGATAGGGGAAGCATCTGAGTGGTGGTAAGCTATCCGACTTGCAGATCATGATGCTGATTGGACAGAATTTAAAATGATGATGGAAGCTCAGTACTGCCCTCGTCCTGTGAGGGAAGCCAAAGTTCGGGAGTTTTTCTCCGCTCAGCCATCAGACGAACCCGTATCCCAGACCATTAAGACGTTTAATCAGCAGTTAGCGTTTGTTCGACATCTGGTCAGAACAGATGCAGAGATGATGATTCACATTGAAATGAGGATGAAACCAGAAATCCATAGGTACATGTCCGGTTTTGAATGTACCACTCTCCGTCAATACCAGGATAAGGAGTTGGCGTATGAAATCAAAGAAGCAGCAATGGAGAAGTTTATGGAGTCAAAGAAGCAGAAAGTCTCTGGTACTTTTACAGAGCACAAGAACAATGGGCCTCGCAAAGCCCAGTCATCATTTCATTCTTTCAAGAACCTCCGCACCCATCTAAGAGCGGAAAGAATTTCGGAACAATGTCAGCCACGACGGATACAGCTAGGAAGTGCTTTAACTGTGGTCGCCCAGGCCACCTTTGGCGTGATTGTTTGTGCACCCCAATTACATGTTTTGATTGCGGACAGGAAGGGCACCATGCGATGTTTTGCACGGATGCCACCAAGTACCATGGAACCCGTACATCACAGCCAGTTCAGAAGGAAGCTAGTATCCAACAGACGCAGCAAAGTGTTCAGATGCCTCAAAATTTTGGCCGCGGATGAGGTAGAGGACAGTGGGACCGAAGGGGTACATAGAGTGCCGGATCTACTCCCCCACGTCTGTACGAGATGAGGAGGACAGACGATCAGGATGCTGCTGTCGCATCAGGTACTGTTCAGATCCTTTTCGATCCAGTTAGCGTTTTATTCGATATGGGAGCTACACATTCATTTATATCCTCATCTTGTGTAAATCATTTGAATATTTCTGGTTTTCATTACTGTGAACCTTATGTTGTTGGGAACTTAGAGACTAGAGATTTCCCTGTATCATTTGGGGGCAGAGAGTGGCTCTCAAATCTAATTGTAATAGAAATGCAAGGAGACGACCTGATACTCAGAGATGATTGTCTTGAACATTATGGAGCTATTGTAAACTACCGAAGGAGGAATATTTCGCTGATCGCTGACGATGGTTCCGAAATACTATTTGAGGGATGGAAACCGGGAAGCTCAGGAAAGTTGATCAAAGCGATGAAAGCTGTCAAATTGCTGAAACAGGGTTGTACCGGATACTGGTGCTATGCAATGAAGAAAGAAGACGAAATTGTGGAACTTTCATCCATTCCTGTTGTGAACGAATTTCCAGATGTATTTCCTGATGAGTTAGCTGGACTAACTCCACGAAGGGATGTAGAATTTACCATTGAGCTGGAACCCGGAGCCACACCAATTTCTAAGGCGCCATATCGTATGGCACTTACTGAGATGTATGAACTGAAAAAACAGCTGAAGGAGTTACTGGACAAAGGTTATATCCAGCCAAGCATTTCGCCCTGGGGAGCGCCAGTTCTTTTTGTCCGAAAGAAGGATGGATCGCTTCGATTGTGCATCGACTATCGAGAACTAAACAAGATGACGATTAAGAACAAGTATCCGTTGCCATGAATTGATGATCTGTTTGACCAGTTGCAAGGAGCAACAGTGTTTTCTAAAATCGATCTGAGATCAGGATACCATCAGCTGAGGATTAAGGAATCTGATGTTCCGAAATCAGCGTTCAGAACTCGCTACGGACATTATGAGTTTGTAGTGATGTCGTTTGGTCTCACTAACGCACCTGTTGTATTCATGCAATTGATGAACCGAGTGTTCATCAAATATTTGGATAAATTTGTGGTCGTGTTCATTGATGACATTCTGGTGTATTCTAAGAGCCCGGAAGAGCATGCGCAGCATTTGTGGGTTGTATTAGAACTTTTGAGAAGCGAGCAACTGTACGCCAAACTCTCTAAGTGTGAATTCTGGATAAAGGAAGTAATGTTCCTAGGTCATGTGGTATCAACTAAAGGAGTCCGAGCATATCCTCAGAAGATCGAAGCGATTTTGGATTGGAAACCTCCAAAGAACGTGAAAGAAGTCCGAAGTTTCTTAGGACTTGCTGGGTATTATCGTCGGTTCGTGGAAGGGTTTTCCAAAATCTCCCGCCCACTTACTCGACTCCTGCAGAAAACTCAAAAGTTTGTTCAAGAACACTTTGAATGTTGAGTTGGATTTGGGGGTTTTCGATTAATTGTTGTTGAAATCACGATTTAGAATATTCATAATGGATTATTGATCGTATTGAAGATGTTTTGTTGGTTTGAAACACTTCTTGGGGTTTTGATGTTGGTATTATTGAGGTTTGGTTATAAACAATCGAAGTTTGGCCATAAAGTGTTCGATATAATGCCCCAATGAACTTGGTTTAATCGTATCGACGTTTTGAGTTCGTTATATTCGTGTTTGAATCGTATATTGAACGGATTATTGGTAATTGTATTATTCAAGGTTGTTCGAGTGATCGATATCTCAATTAGGACGTTATTCGTGGAAGTTTTATTCTTGTCAACGAATCGAGGCAAGTACTCTAATTAGAATTGTTTATATTATGACAGTTATGATGTGATTGTATTGTGTAAATGTGTTGTTATTATATGTCCACCATGCGTTGATCCGACGGGAATCATCATGGGAATCTATAGTTATGTGCGATGGATCATTGGACAGGTAGTTCCACCATGTGTTGGTCCGACGGGATCATCATGGGAATCTATAGCTGTGTGCGCTGGATCATTGGAATACGATCAGTATGTTGGAAACTGTTATGATATGATATGTGTTGTTGATATTTTCTCGTTGGAGAAACTTGTTACGATATAATTGTTGATTATATCACTGTTGTATGATTATTGTACTTGTACTAGCATCGTTGTGCTAACCCCTGCGGGGGTGAACATTTATTTATGTTCAGGATCCAGGAGAGCGGGGAAACAACCACTGGAGCTGCATGACGACGAGGGTGCAGAGTGATGTTCCGGCCGGGTTTTATTGTCTGTTGTTTGTTGGTTATTTCAATAAGTACTGAAAGGCCATCGCTTAAGACGTTTGGATTTTGGTGATGTATTAATAACCCTTCATTGGATAATTGTATTCTCGGTATTGAACAAGACTGTTGTATTTTATTTCAGTAATTTCATAAGTTGGTATTTGTTATTGTCATTTCGCTTCTTCAGCCTTGCAAATTCTTACGTAAATGATTTATGGCGCTGTAATATTCCTGAATATATCGGGGGTGTTACAGCTACTATGCAAAAACGGACGAGTTCGGTTCGTTTCGGACTCCCGTGAGTCCAAACAGATAAACTATGATTCCGTTCCGATGTATTTGTATCGATTAATTGATCTAATTAATTAAACATATCAAATACAAAATAACATAATTAATTTCTCTAAGAAATAATTATATTCATGAATTAAATTAATCACCCAGTGATATATTTAATTCAATAAGCCGTAAATCAATTTATCCGATAAATCGATTTAAATATCCAATGTCCCAAATTTAGATATCCAATATCTAATATTCATAATGAGAGAATTAACTTGATTCATTCCATCGTCAATCCTATTGCGCGACTCGGTAGGTCCGTCTCAGTCAACAATGGGAGGAACCAAAGAGTAGTAGCACCACCTAGCCAGCCTGGTGGCCTACACTGTACCCCGACTGAGAACGAATGATTGGGATCATTCAAGAACCATTCTGTCGTGAATGCAAGTATACGTATAAACCCTTCTTTCAAATGTCCCGATCAAGTTATAGGGTCACGGTCAGTCAAACCTTATCTGTACCTGATGCTATGCATGCGTTGATGCAAATTGAGATCATCGAGCTGTCGTGTATCTAATACAACTAGCTCCAATGCTTTGGCCAAAGACTTATGATCTCATCTGCCAATAACCGCATAGGACATATAACACGCTCACTAACGGGAGAAAGAATTCTATCTTGGTATTCAGTAGGACCTGCTACTTGCCCATCAAGATGCACGTCGAGGTTGACCCCCGCCTTCCGGTTTATAGGGTCGAACTACTCTAATGAAAATCTTTACATCACAAGCACCTCCCTACTAAATCCTCATGTCGAAGGTTCACGAATACCTATCACAACCTTTCGATTCCATCATTGACTGTCCCGGAGTGAAATCCGTGTGATGAATCGAGGGTGAGTCGGTTCGAGTATACTAATCCAATTAGCATACCTATAACGTGTGCTCCCACTAACCATTAGTGTTCAACATGCACTCTCCTTGTCAAAGAACACATCATACAAGTCTTCACATAAACTTAACGCCCAGTCAAGTTTCATCGACTTGCGAACGATTAAGTATTTGAGCTATAAACCTTTCCAGTGCCGACCCCCTTATCCAATAAGGAGTGGAACATTTTGCTCTAAAATACACGGACAAGTTTCTACATGAATATTTACGAGTTAGGAATGCCAGTAACTACCAGTAAATAAAGAAACATTCATTGCCTTATATAATTTATTTACATAATTACAAGTGCAATGCTCTCACTCAACATCCTCTGAGTGGCATTCGAGGGCATACTCCTAACAATCTCCCACTTGCACTCAATGCCACACACTATGGTATCTAATACCCATGTTCTCCAGATGACGCTCCAAGCTAGTCTGATAAAGTGGCTTGGTCAGTGGATCGGCGACGTTGTCAGCCGAGTCTACTCAGGCAAAGACAATTTATCCATTGCGAAAAAATTCTCTTACGAGATTATACTTCCTCTCAATATGTTTGGTCTTTGTGAAACCTCGGCTCCTTGGCTGCGCTGACTCCGTCGTTGTCGCAGTACAACGGAACAGGCAGTTCAACACATGGTATCACTTGAAGTTCTCCCAGAAACTTCTTAATCCAGAACCCTTCCTTGGAAGCCTCCGAGGCTGCTTGATACTCAGCCTGACAGGTGAAATCAGCAGTCGCGGTTTGCTTGGCACTACGCCAAGATACTGCTCCTCCATTAAGAGTAAATATGTAGCCAGAAGTAGACATCGAGTCGTCCTTCAGTCCTTGGAAGTCCGAATCAGTGTATCCCACCACATCCAATTCTCCACCGCCATACATCAGAACCATATCTCTAGTCCTTCTTAAGTACTTGAAAACATTCTTTACGGCAGTCCAATATTTCCTACCTGGGTTTGCCTGAAACCTACTCACCACGCTTACAGCATGCGCGATGTCAGGTCTTGTACACAACATAACATACATAAGGGTACCCACGGCCGAAGCATATGGTATATTACTCATTTCCTTTCGTTGTTCCTCACTTTGAGGACACATCTTCAAGGAGAGTTTTATTCCATGTTGCATCGGTAGGAACCCTCTTTTAGAATCATCCATCTTAAATCGCTTTAAGATTTTATCTATATAGAGGGCTTGGGAAAGACCTATTGTTCTCTTCGCTCTATCCCGGTAGAGTCGAATACCAAGAATATAGGTAGCTTCTCCCAAGTCTTTCATGGAGAAATTACTCGAAAGCCAAGCTTTCACAGAACTGAGCATTCCCACATCATTTCCTATTAGTAGAATGTCATCTACATATAGTACTAAGAATGCGATCTTGATCCCACTAACCCTCTTGTATACACAAGGTTCCTCCTCGTTTTGCACGAAGTCAAACTCTTTGACTGCTTCGTCAAAATGAAGGTTCTAACTACGCGACGCTTACTTCAGTCCATAAATGGAGCGCTGAAGCTTGCACACTTTCTGAATATCGACTTCGAACACAAAGCCTTTAGGCTGCTCCATATAGATTTCCTCCTCGAGGAATCCATTAAGGAAAGCCGTCTTTACATCCATTTGCCATATCTCATAATCGTGGTAGGCAGCTATAGCAAGCATCATGCGAATAGACTTGATCATGGCTACGGGCGAGAAGGTATGGTGGTAATCGATCCCTTCCTTCTGGGTATAACCCTTTGCCACAAGCCTGGCCTTATAGGCGTCAACCTTGCCATCACCATCAGTCTTTCTCTTGTAGATCCACTTGTTCCCAATAGGCACTATGCCCTTGGGGCGGTCTACTAGAGTCCAGACCTGATTGACATGCATCGAGTCTATCTCAGCTTCCATAGCTTCACACCATTTTGCGGAATCTACATCCACCATCTCTTGGTCATAGGTCGTCGGGTCGGTCTCTTGGCTATCACTTGGAACCTCATGGAGACCCAGCTCCTCCAAGTGCACAAGCCCATACCTCCCAGGTAAATGAGACACTCTACTAGACCTATGAGGTGGTTGTACTTGTGTTTCAGAAGGTTTGGTTCCAGTTTCTTGCACAGGTGTCTCCCGAGGAGTTTCATTGTATTCTTCTAAAGAAACACTTCTACCTGCTCCGCCTTCCTGAATGAACTCATCTTCCAGGAAGTGTGCTTGAAAAGCAACAACGATCTTTCGATCTTCGGGCATGTAGAATAGATATCCCATCGTTCCAGATGGAAATCCAATGAAACGTCCCTTCGCGGACCTAGCTTCCAACTTCTCCACCTTAGTCTTCTTGACATAAGCGGGACATCCCCAAATCCTAATGTGATTAAGACTTGGTTTCCTGCCCTCCCACATCTCATGTGGAGTTTTAGGAATGGATTTGGAAGGACATTTGTTCAAGATGTAAGCGGCAGTCAGGAGTGCATACCCCCACAGGTAAATCGGCAAGTCAGTATAGCCCAACATGGAATGGACCATGTTCAACAAGGTCCGGTTCCTTCTTTCTGGCACACCATTTAACTGAGGAGTACCTGGAGATGTTAGTTGTGAAACTATTCCATGTTCCTTAAGGAACTCATCAAACTCCATACTTATATACTCGCCACCTCGGTCCGACCGAAGTGCTTTGATATGATTACCAGTTTGTTTCTCGACTAGGGCCTTGAATTCCTGGAATTTCTCAAAGGCCTCGGATTTATGTTTCATTAAGTATACATAACCAAACCTAGTATGATCATCTGTAAATGTAATGAAATATTGATATCCGTCACGTGCTGCTTCCAAAGCACCACATACGTCGGTATGGATTAATCCTAGTTTATCAGCGGCTCTTTCAAAAGTCCCTGTGAAGGGGGACTTAGTCATTTTGCCTTTAAGGCAAGATTCACAAGTAGGAAAGGGATCCGATCCCACTGGACCCATAAGTCCATCTTTTTCCATCTTGTAAACCTTGGTCTGACCAACATGACCAAGTCTTAGATGCCATTTCAAAACTTGATTGGTTTCATCCCTACCACGTTTTCTAGTCATAGTATTCATAACTACTTTGTTGCTGAGATTTAGATGATACAATCCATTCAACAATGTAGCAGTACCCATTAGTTTATTTCTAAAATAAATTTTGCAGGAACCATCACCAATGAAAAATGAAAAGCCCTTTCGGTCCATGACCGGAATGGATACAATGTTTTTGTGCCCCTTGGGCAAAACAAGTACATCTTCTAAAGTCAAAACAAAACCGGATTCTAAACCCAACAGAAGTGATCCTATGTCGGTCGCCTAGACACTATGCCCACTTCCGACTATGATCATAACTTCTCCAACTCCAAGCTTCCTACTTTGTTCCAGATCCTGATTCACGGTACAAATATGAGAACTAGCACCAGAATCAAGTATCCAGGAAGTAGAAAATACAGTAGCAGAATGATAAGTGTCAGTTTTGTACACTTAGCCATGGTTTGTATCGATAAAATTCACCCATAATTGAGCTAGTCTACTCGTTTTTTGCTTTTAATTTATTAGTTTTAATAATTTTATTTTTATCGGATGATGATCGGATTAAATAACTGAATTACTCAAGAAACAACATGTTTAATAAATATTCTCTTTATTGAATTTTGATATATTCATGTTGTAGGGCTTTCCGAGACGAATTGGCAGTTCTTCCGATTCAAAATCGAGTTATATATCAAAAGTTATCATCCGAAGAAGATCCGGGGCAAAAACGCAAAGTCCGAGAAATTGGGCCGAAAACGCAACTATCCAAGCTTCAAATGAGCAAATTTACGAAGCCGAGTTACGGCCGTAACATTCAGGGGTTACGGCCGTAAGTCACCCTAGTTACGGCCGTAACTCCTGAATGTTACGGCCGTAACTCTTGACAGATTGCTATGATTTGTCTAATTTTTTATACTTTTGGTGTATTATTGAGGGGATGGCTGGCATTGATCCGATCTAATGTAATAATGCTGGAGTTTTGGAGCTATTAGATGACTTTAGGTGTATAAATAGACCCCTTAGATCCTTCATCATTCACCATTCATCTTATAATTTTCCATTTTCTTGTAAACTTTTCTTTTTGTGTGAAGAACACACTTGTGTTCTTGAGTGATCTTTATAAGTGTGGTATAACATATGTTGTTCAGAGAGTTTATTGCTTCTATCTCCTTTATCTACTAAGGGAGTTAGGATCAATTCTTTCTCTTGATTCAACTAATAATGACCACACAAGCTTGTAATATGTGTAATAAACCCTTCATGGGCTAAGTAATCTTTAGTTGGAATTATAAACAAGGTTAGTCATGTTATTTATGTTTGTATAAAAGATCTATTGTGAATTACTTATTATTGTGTGTGATTTTCATTGTTTTAACAATCTTTATTTATTTGGCCAATTAATGAAGATATTTATGGTCTTCATATGTTTCGAAAGAAAATATGTTTAATTAGATCAAATGATCTTCACTCTAAGTTGTTCTAGGGGATAGAAATATACCCCTAGTCCTTAGATGATTCTTTGAGTTATTTTCATAAATCCTAATGCTATGTATTTAAGCCAATCAATATAGAAATATAGTGGATTGATTCAATATGTAAGGGACGTTTTATAGTTCGAAAGAGAAACCGTCTTTTTAAGGAAAATCGAATCTACATAACATAATAAGTAAATTCATCTTATGATCTCCAATACATCTTTTATAACTAATGACGAACTAAGTTTGTAATCCCAACTATTTCATTTTATCGATAATCAATCTATTATTATTGCTATCTTTTTATTTCCTTATAATATTAGAACTATTATTGCAATTTCTTTACAATTATTAAACCAAACTTTTTAATTGTGTGTTTCACTCATCTTAAGTATCTATAAAAATAAACTAATAGTGTATAATTCAAATTATAACAAAACTTCCTTGTGGGATCGATAAACCGGACTCAAAAAGTCCACTTTACTACTTGATACGATATCGCACTTGCGATAGTTACACTAAAAGCGTGTCAAGTTTTTGGCGCGCTGTTTGGGAAGTATAAGTTATATTTGAAATCTTACATTGTAAACTATTTTTATAGGTACAAATTTCTCGACGTTGTAACTTAGTACTAAATTGTGTTTGTCCGGTCAAGTGGCGGATAACGGTACTCCGTGACTATTAAAGTCGGATTTTTCAGTTTCCCACAACAACTGATATTTGTAGATATTTTATTCAATTATTTTCATTGTCTTTTTATTTTTGTTTTTTTATCATGGACGAAACATTGTTTAAAATTGAAAAAAGATTTCCCTTTCTAAGCAAAAATGCAATTTTAAAAATTTACAAGACAAGGCTTGAAAGGATGAGGTTGCTTACGAATAAAAGCATACCTTTTGACATAAGATTCACTATCGAAGCCAAAGTAAGAATAGAAGGTGAATTCACAGAAACACCAACTAGATTTTTACTGTGGCTTGGAAAAAGTTCATATGCCAAGAAACGACGAGCAAAGATACTAGCCGTTTGCTATAAATGTGCTAGATGGAACCGTAATGCAAAATGTCGATCTTTAGGAATTCCATCTACAAACAGAGAAGATAAAATTCGGTTCATTAATGATGGTCCGAATAAGGAGAATTTAGATAATATCGAAATTTCTCTTGACACGCATCCTAGTGGACTTGTGTATTACGGAATTCAATGTTTGTGGAATAAATTCAAACCAGAATATGAACAACGTCTTGGGAATCTGACGTTAAAAGACCCTGTTTGCCAATTTGTAAGAAAATTGGATGGGAAGCTTCTCCCCGACTCATAGAAGGCGTTTAGGCCGTTTCTGAACGTAAAATCGGAGGAAGATGTGAGCCACAATCACAACTACTGTACATACATGTAAGTATCTTTTATTTTTGTCGTGTGGTGAGATTTTCTGAATAAAAAATGTGATACGCGATAAAAGCTTTCATTATTCTATTGAGTAGTTGAAGCACAATCAAACGCAATCACAAACTTGTTAAACAATTTTTACCTTCTTTTTCTTCTATAAATAAACTTTCTACTGGTTTCTTTCATTCATCCCTCAAACTTGCACTTTTCTCTATTTCTCTCTAAAAAAATTTTTCTTTTCAAAAATGGAGTCATCATCTTCAACAAAAAAATTTAACACAGTATGCATTTTTGGTGGAGCTAGTTCTGGAAAAGAGGCATGCTTTACTGAAGCAGCCCACAACTTGGGTCGTACTTTAGGAGAAAAATGCATTCATGTAGTTTACGGAGGAGGAAGTCTAGGATTAATGGGACGAGCCGTTTCACGCCTATATGGAAGGAGTAAGAGTGTTGGGAATAATCCCAAAACCTCCGGGCCGAAAGTAAAATCACCGGGTCAACTATTGGAGATGAGTTTAGATCCGTGAATATGCAAGATCGCATAACTCACATGATAAATAATTGCGCCTTTATCACCCTTCCGGTGGTTTTGGCACCCTTGAGGAACTTTTTCATGTGGTTACAGAGCTACTAAATGTTCATCAAAAACTAATAGGTGTGCTTAATGTCAATGGTTTCTTTGATGGTTTACTGTCTTTCATCGACTACTCTGCTGAAAAGGGCTTCATTTCCGAGCGTGCAAAACGAATCATAGTCGTTGCAACAACACCAGAAGAACTAATCATAAAACTCAATGAATTTGTTCCTCAACCTGATCCAGCTCTAGCTAAAATTGTCTGGGTTGAAGATTTTACCGTGAGAAAATGAAAAATGGATTCATTCCTCTCCCTTTGATAACCCATGTCGGACCTCTTTTATTTTTACTTTCTGTCGTGTGTAATAATCGTGGTAAATGGTGGCAGCTTAAGGAGTTTCTTCTTGATCTCTTGACGCGCATCTATTCGCGATTTATGTATTGCTGTAATTTTTATTTCGTGTTTTGCTTTTATAAAAACTTTGATGGTAGCGTTGTAACACCCCCAATCCACTCAGGGATATTACACGCCGTAGACCCTCTCCTCGAGGATCTACCAGGCTGATAACTACAATCAAACATCTAAACATCGCCTTTAAGGCTAAAATGACTCAGTAGACCGACTTGGTCTTTCAATAATAACATACAACTCATTCCCAAACACATACCCACGCAGGGGTCAAAATAAAATAAACTCCCGTACAACGGGGAAAAGATACCGCAGCGGAAAAAGAAAATACAACTGGACCAATACGACATCAACGGAACCTCGTGTGATTAGTATCGTTCATCTTTCATCATCCTTCGTGCCGACCCTGTGCTATGCTCCAAAACACGAATGCAAAATAGACATCCACCCCCGAATACTCGGGGTTAGCAAAACTCCACCGTTTTGCTAGTGCAAGTACAAGTGCAAAAATACGAGCCATACAATACAAGTTCCAAGAACAATAATAATCAGAATCCTCAAAGATCCAAACGTAAAGAAAAGTACTTCCCGAGGCAAGAGTTTGGGTAAACATTTCCAAAACCGAAAGATCGCAAATAAGGGAAACAATTTACAAAAGCAGTTTAAAATGCCATCGAGAGTTTTAATAGAAAACAATTTAGGATTATAAAATCCTTCTCTTTCCAAAAGATCGATAGTGGTCACACTCAAACGCTTGTTTTCGCAAATAGGAAATCACCAACAATTTACGTGGTCAAAGCCCAACATCACGTGTCCTCAACGGACGTAAAATCAACGAAACATAATCACGCACGCGCATCGCCTAGACCGGACGATACCACCGACATCCCACTCGAGGCCTCGAAGGACCCTCCCGAGCCGGCTAGCGAAACAAATCACATACATCTCACGGTTGGATCAATCGCTTGTTGCATCCTGGCCACATGATCGCATGCCATGTGCCACCGTAGATTATCTCAGGCTCTCACGGTTGGATCAATCACTTGTTGCATCCTGACCACATGATCACGTGCCATGTGTCACCGTAGACCTTCAACTATATCCACACATTCACACAAATAACATATTACATCAAGGATATTCAAACAATTCGCAAGAGGCATCAAACACTTAGCAAAACACCACGTCAAACCACAACGCACCGAAATGAAATAATATGCGCCCACGCGCAATACCAAGTGCAACATCAACACCAAACATATCCATAGAGTTCACATAGTCATTCTCAAACCACACCATTTACAAAACACACGCGTTTTGAAAGCAAGCCTTTAACAAGGCTAAACCGAATCTTTTGAAAGTTCGAAACACACGGTCAAATAAACACATAGAGACGGTTACTAATTATCATATCCACAAAACAAGAATTGTATGGACAAGGTACTTGCCTCGATACCACGAGCACGGAACCACGAACGGATACGGCTCAACCGGGAAGCTTCGGAACGCCTGATGCTAACGAAAAGGAATACGACAACGAACGGAACGGAAGAATCAAGCACGACCGCGAGGAACCGCGAAAATGAACCTAACGATTCGAATAGCACAATCACAACCACTTCTAAACGATTACGGAAATGGAATACACCGGAAACCCGCCTACGATTCATGTATATTCGCACAAAAATAACAACGAGGGCGGACCACAACCAAACCCTCTCGATTCCGTAAAAATCACGAAATATACCATGAATCCGTAGGGAAACTAAGAATACCAACACGATTAATCATATTCATCAAGAATCCATCAACAAAACGGAAAGAAGCGGACAAACCCCAAAATCCCCAATTATCCAAAAAGGTAGGGTTAAAGGAATTCTTACCTCTTGATGAATCAAGCATTCAAATCCAAAACCACGGGTTAGATCCGCAATCCGAGCCACCCGATCGAAAAGGAATGAAGAAATTTACACAAGTAAGTGATAGATGGAGGAACTCTCCCTCTCAAGTCTCTCTCTCTCGCGCACGGTTGAAGAAGGGGAGGAAATGAACGATTTACGCCAAACAACACATTTATAGTGTAACACGCAGAACCTATCGCCGCCTATCGGCCGATAGGCCCAACCGATAGCCATACCGAAAGTAGGCGAGAGTCTATCGACCCCCTATCGGCCGAAAGGCTCGGAAGTGCTCGCCAAAAGAAACGACCATAACTCTCTCGTCCGACTCATTGACTCACCGCTTGAACCATTGGAAAGCTAACTCGATGTTCTATAATATTTCTAAGATTTATATTTTTTGGAGTTACCAAGAATTAATGTAGATCTAACAAAGACGAAATCATAATTAGAAAAGTCGTTTAGAAAACCGGAATTCAAAAAAAAGAAACCGAAAACCGAACCAGAATAAGAACCGAAGATACGGTTACGAAGTACTCACAAAGACGAATCTAAGAGCTAGTAGGACACACAATTCCGACCACCCGAAGGCTCGAAATTCGACAACGGAAGGTAATTACCCCAAACTTTGGGAAATTACGAAAATGGCCCAAATGCCCGAAAATCACGATACGTGATCGAATAACCAAACCGAAGTTCACAACACGTCTAAAAAAGATAAACGGTCTTGCGTGTATCTCGAAACAACTGTTTCTGATGAGTTTCGCAAGAATCTAACTCAAGTGCGGAAAAGTCGCTAAAAGCACAGAACTCAACGAAACGACACCGAAACGAACTCGGATGTCAAAAGTGTAGAATTAATCATTCTCGGAATGACGAAACGGACATGAGCGAGTCGTCAAAACAGACTTCCGCCGAAAAAAGAAATTACCGGAAATCGAAAATTGCGGATATTACATTCTACCCTCCTTAAAGAAGTTTCGTCCGAAACTTAAAACAAGTAGGGAGAAGAAATATTCCGCCAGAAAACTCAACGAGATACACAAGAATGCGTAACTAACGCCCAACGGCGAAATGTTACAAACAACGCAAAGGAGTATACGGCGTGAAAACACGCTCCACGGCGACCAACACAACGTCGCCGTTAGGGATATAATAAAAACAACAAGTGACAACGTCATCAAACGGATAATATAGCCAAGTCAATTATCCGGCAATCACAAATCACAACGAACGAAAATCAATATGATTGACCAACCCAGTACACCAATCAAAACGCGAGTCAACGGCCGAACAAACACGAAATCCCACCGCCTAAGGGTGGAAGATCAACGAAACTAATTTCCCGAATCAAGGGAATTACGAAGGAGCCCGAATGTTCGCCAATCACGGAACGAGGTCAATATAAACCGAACAATCAAACGATCAAACCACAACGATCGAGACAACAAAGATCGAAGAATCATGTTCGAATCACAAAGAACAATAAAGTTCAAACAACAACTCGGGATGATCCGGTGAGAACTACAAGACATGCATTGCCGAAGATCCGCAGGAAAGGGAATAGCGATTGAAAAGTCACAACGACAACGAGTTATTCGAAATAACACCACACTCGTTCGATCAACAAAAGCAAGGAGCAGGACAAGCTCGAAATGTCAACGAACATAAATGAGTCGACAGAGTCGAAAACACAAGAGTTCCAAAGCCGATCCACTTCGAATAAAAGAACTAGTAGAACCAGATGATGTCACTCCCAAACAAGGTTCACAAGAATCGAACTGAACCCGAAAAAGTAACATCGATAACCAGATCGACCCACAACAAGATCACAGCTCGTTCGGACGATGAAACCGAAATATAGAACAAGTTCATAAAGTACCAACGATCACGAGCGAATCGACAGACTGGAGAAAGAGAAAATACAGAAGTCTAAAAACAACACGGGTACTACATTCGACCTCTTATAAAGGAAGGTGACGACACAACAAGCAACCGACTGAAACATCCTTCAAAGGCCTCTCAAAGCCGATTCTGATATCTGTGCTGAAGCGCGAACTCCGAAAGTCTCGGTAGCCAATTCACAAACTGAATTCGGTGTCCCTCGAGTCCACACTTGAAATGTGTCATCGACGAGAAAGACAATTTACACGTGCATGCCCCGGCACATCACGATTGAAATGTCTCGGCTCGGCATACCGAAGATATAAATGCTCGATACAATGGATCAAAACACCGCAAAACAACATACCGGAGATGCCAACTCAGCATAACATATCAACGCATACAAAAATCACAACAACAACGGCATCATTCGAAGATTACAACATCCCGAACGACAGCCATCACACAATCACAAACATCATGAAACAATCACCCATGTACACGAACATACCAACCCAAGCTTCACAGCTCACACTCGCGTGTCAACACGCAAATCACCACGAGGCGATAAACAGTAAACACCAGTTCACACCTCTCACAGAGGGCTAACAAAACATATGCGTGGCGAACGACTCAACGTTCACACCACCAATTCAACCACAATTCGGGGTTAACACCGTAACGAAAGTTCGAAAACCATACACGCATTTCCGGTCCGCAAACAGGAATGATAGGTTTTAAAAATGAAAACCACCTTTTGAAAACAGTTTGGAAACAACAGTTGATCTTGAGTATCATTTTACAAAAAGTAGTACAAACACCATTATCGAGACTTTGAAAATCATCTTGCGTTTGAACAAAAATGAGGACACCTTTCCTTTAGTGAAAAACTTTCAAAAATATTCGACCCTTGGGTCTAAGCAACTGCATTTGAAAATATCTCAAAAACATTTTTGGTCCTCAACCGGAATTTTTTTTTTTTTTTTTTGAAATGTATTGCGGCATTAGAAAACACCTTGAAAACACCGCAAGAAAATAATTCGTTTTAAAAGTACGTCTCGAATTTCAATTTTCTAAGATACTCAAGGTTTTCAAAAATAATTCAATGGTTTAGAATGCCCAAAAAGGTCGATGACGGTAGTACTTATCAAAACTCACAAAATCATTTGAAAACACCCAACTACCGTCAAAACGGTCAAGGCCAACAACTCGGTTAAAGGAATCGATTTTCGAAATAAAATTCAGTCGGTAAGATACCGAAAGCCATTACAAAGGAACTCACGCAGCGGAAAAAAAAAGAACTACAGTCCAACATGCACAATCCAGCAACTACTCCTCACATGAAAGAAATATGAGAGTCAAATAGTCGCGTATCAAGGAATCAAAATCCATAAGAGGATTCCGTCACTTAGCAAATAAATCATAAAAATAGCTCGTGTCACACGAGGCACAACACAAAGAAGGGAGACTTACAGCCACAGGTCGCACGAAGATGATGATCGCCCCACGATACTAATCACGACCAACAAACTCAGACGACGCGTCGCGACACGACTCAGTCAGATAAAATCCGACGAGACAAAAACTCGATAGACACCATCGACCCGACACCTAGGTTTCCACAACCTAAGCTCCGATACCATTTATGTAACACCCCAATCCACTCAGGGATATTACACGCCGTAGACCCTCTCCTCGAGGATCTACCAGCCGATAACTAAAATCAAACATCTAAACATCGCCTTTAAGGCTAAAATGACTCAATAGACCGACTTGGTCTTTCAATAATAACATACAACTCATTCCCAAACACATACCCACGCAGGGGTCAAAATAAAATAAACTCCCGTACAACGGGGAAAAGATACCGCAGCGGAAAAGAAAATACAACTGGACCAATACGACATCAACGGAACCTCGTGTGATTAGTATCGTTCATCTTTCATCATCCTTCGTGCCGACCCTGTGCTATGCTCCAAAACCTGAATGCAAAAATAGACATCCACCCCCCGAATACTCGGGGGTTAGCAAAACTCCACTGTTTTGCTAGTGCAAGTACAAGTGCAAAAATACGAGCCATACAATACAAGTTCCAAGAACAATAATAATCAGGAATCCTCAAAGATCCAAACGTAAAGAAAAGTACTTCCCGAGGCAAGAGTTTGGGTAAACATTTCCAAAACCGAAAGGTCGCAAATAAGGGAAACAATTTACAAAACAGTTTAAAATGCCATCGAGAGTTTTAATAGAAAACAATTTAGGATTATAAAATCCTTCTCTTTCCAAAAGATCGATAGGGTCACAGCCCAAACGTTTGTTTTCGCAAATAGGAAATCACCAACAATTTACAGGGTCAAAGCCCAACATCACGTGTCCTCAACGGACGTAAAATCAACGAAACATAATCACGCACGCGCATCGCCTAGGACCGGGACGATACCACCGACATCCCACTCGAGGCCTCGAAGGACCCTCCCGAGCTGGCTAGCGAAACAAATCACATACATCTCACGGTTGGATCAATCGCTTGTTGCATCCTGGCCACATGATCGCATGCCATGTGCCACCGTAGATTATCTCAGGCTCTCACGGTTGGATCAATCACTTGTTGCATCCTGACCACATGATCACGTGCCATGTGTCACCGTAGACCTTCAACTATATCCACACATTCACACAAATAACATATTACATCAAGGATATTCAAACAATTCGCAAGAGGCATCAAACACTTAGCAAAACACCACGTCAAACCACAACGCACCGAAATGAAATAATATGCGCCCACGCGCAATACCAAGTGCAACATCAACACCAAACATATCCATAGAGTTCACATAATCATTCTCAAACCACACCATTTACAAAACACACGCGTTTTGAAAGCAAGCCTTTAACAAGGCTAAACCGAATCTTTTGAAAGTTCGAAACACACGGTCAAATAAACACATAGAGACGGTTACTAATTATCATATCCACAAAACAAGAATTGTATGGACAAGGTACTTGCCTCGATACCACGAGCACGGAACCACGAACGGATACGGCTCAACCGGGAAGCTTCGGAACGCCTGATGCTAACGAAAAGGAATACGACAACGAACGGAACGGAAGAATCAAGCACGACCGCGAGGAACCGAAAATGAACCTAACGATTCGAATAGCACAATCACAACCACTTCTAAACGATTACGGAAATGGAATACACCCGGAAACCCGCCTACGATTCATGTATATTCGCACAAAAATAACAACGAGGGCGGACCACAACCAAACCCTCTCGATTCCGTAAAAATCACGAAATATACCATGAATCCGTAGGGAAACTAAGAATACCAACACGATTAATCATATTCATCAAGAATCCATCAACAAAACGGAAAGAATCGGACAAAACCCCAAAATCCCCAATTATCCAAAAAGGTAGGGTTAAAGGAATTCTTACCTCTTGATGAATCAAGCATTCAAATCCAAAAACCACGGGTTAGATCCGCAATCCGAGCCACCCGATCGAAAAGGAATGAAGAAATTTACACAAGTAAGTGATAGATGGAGGAACTCTCCCTCTCAAGTCTCTCTCTCTCGCGCACGGTTGAAGAAGGGGGAGGAAATGAACGATTTACGCTGAAACAACACATTTATAGTGTAACACAGCAGAACCTATCGGCCGGCCTATCGGCCGATAGGCCCAACCGATAGCCATACTGAAAGTAGGCCGTAGAGTCTATCGACCCCCCAAACGGCCGAAAGGCTCGGGACGTGCTCGGCCAAAACCTGACACGACCATAACTCTCTCGTCCGGACTCCGATTGACTCACCGTTTGAACCATTGGAAAGCTAACTCGATGTTCTATAATATTGAAAAGATTTATAATTTTTGGAGTTACCAAAAATTAATGGTGATCTAACAAAGACGAACTCATACTTAGAAAAGTCGTTTAGAAATCCTGAATTCAACAAAACGACACCGAAACCCGAACCTGAATACGAACCGAAGATACGGTTACGAAGTACTCACAAAGACGAATCTAAGAGCTAGTAGGACACACAATTCCGACCACCCGAAGGCTCGAAATTCGACAACGGAAGGTAATTACCCCAAACTTTGGGAAATTACGAAAATGGCCCAAATGCCCGAAAATCACGATACGTGATCGAATAACCAAACCGAAGTTCACAACACGTCTAAAAAAGATAAACGGACTTGCGGGAAACTCGAAACAACAGTTTCGGATGAGATTCGCAAGAATCGAACTCAAGTGCGGAAAAGTCGCTAAAAAGCACAGAACTCAACGAAACGACACCGAAACGAACTCGGATGTCAAAAAGTGTAGACTTAATCATTCTCAGAATGACGAAACGGACATGAGCGAGTCGTCAAAACAGACTTCCGCCGAAAAAAAAGAAATTACCGGAAATCGAAAATTGCGGATATTACAAGCGTAAGGCGACTCTTCGGAGTTTCTTGATGCGCATCTTAAAAATTGTGTTATACTTACGAGTATATTTTATTTTCTTTTGTTGTGTGCATCATATATTTATTCTCTTGCAGATTCTAAAAGGCGTTAGCTCAGACATCAACTTTCTTAACAGGGAGTATTCTGCTTTTCTGCATTGATTTTTATTTTCTTTATTTTTAAACTGAGGACAGTTTTATTTTCAAGATTGGGGGTGGTTTGTTTTAGTATTTTGGTGTGGTGTGTTTTGATTGATTTGGTTATTTGCCTTAATTTTTTTTATATTTATATATATATATATATATAGTATTTTGATTTTTGAGATTTCTAGATCTGGCCATAACACCAATAAATTAGCTATATACAAGCTTCTAAAATCGTTTTAACCGGTAAAAAAATTGTATATTCCAAAAATTTTGAGCCTTAATCTCTCTTTCCAAGCCTTGTAATTATCATATAAAATCGAGTCATTCGTTACCTTGAGAAAAGAAGAATCAATTGGTTGATGAAAAATAAAACTGAAATTTACTTAATTTGTGGAGTTTTTGATTTTTCATGCTTAACTAAAAAATGATTTTCTGCAAAAATTCTATTCCCTAAAAAAAGGAGTCATTGGTGAAAAGAGCTACACGTTAGCAAATAACGGTGTGAAAGCTATCACCTAAAAAAATAAATGACGAAAAGGAGAAGTGTTGAGCAGCAACAGCTGCCTAATTTTGGAAGTCTTAAATTTTGCGAAAAATAAAGGACTAACCATTGTTGGTGCGTAGCTGCCGTCTCAGAAAAATTGGTGAAAAGAGCTACACGTTAGCAAATAACGGTGTGAAAGCTATCACCTTTTTACGAAAAGAAAAATAATGAGATAGAAAATGTGTTAGTAAAAAGAGCTACACGTTAGCAAATAACGGTGTGAAAGCTATCACTAAAAGGGATGTAGTTTATGAGAAGATTTGAATTAATTAGCAGCTGAATTTCAATACACTCAATTTTGTGAAAATCACAATATTTGATGACGCCAATGAAATTCTTCTTCATATTGAGTCGAAAAATAAACGAGTGATCGAGAGCAACCATTAAAGGGAGTCATGTGTATCACGAGTGGGAAAGAAATAATCAACCTTTTGGGGGGAAAACCTTACATTTTGGAATTACAAAATAAAAACCGTGTTTTAACTTCAAAAACATTAGTAGATTTATTTTGAATCTTGATTCATTTCTATCTACTGTATAAAGCTGGTTGTTGTTTATTAATGGCATTTTGATCTCCTTTTTTTTTAATTTATGTGTGTATTAATTTTCTTATTTTAGTGATTTTTTTTGGAGTGTGAATAATAAAGAGTCTTGCTCGGGACTAGCAAGAATTCAAGTTTGGGGGTGTGATAAGTGTCAGTTTTGTACACTTAGCCATGGTTTGTATCGATAAAATTCACCCATAATTGAGCTAGTCTACTCGTTTTTTGCTTTTAATTTATTAGTTTTAATAATTTTATTTTTATCGGATGATGATCGGATTAAATAACTGAATTACTCAAGAAACAACATGTTTAATAAATATTCTCTTTATTGAATTTTGATATATTCATGTTGTAGGGCTTTCCGAGACGAATTCGGCAGTCTTTCGGATTCAAAATCGAGTTATATATCAAAAGTTATCATCCGAAGAAGATCTGGGCAAAAACGCAAAGTCCGAGAAATTCGGGCGAAAACGTAACTATCCAAGCTTCAAATGAGCAAATTTACGAAGCGAGTTACGGCCGTAACATTCAGGGGTTACGGCCGTAAGTCACCTAGTTACGGCCGTAACTCTGAATGTTACTAGTAACTCTTGACAGATTGCTATGATTTGTCTAATTTTTTATACTTTTGGTGTATTATTGAGGGGATGGCTGGCATTGATCCGATCTAATGTAATAATGCTGGAGTTTTGGAGCTATTAGATGACTTTAGGTGTATAAATATACCCCTTAGATCCTTCATCATTCACCATTCATCTTATAATTTTCCATTTTCTTGTAAACTTTTTTTTTGTGTGAAGAACACACTTGTGTTCTTGAGTGATCTTTATAAGTGTGGTATAACATATGTTGTTCAGAGAGTTTATTGCTTCTATCTCCTTTATCTACTAAGGGAGTTAGGATCAATTCTTTCTCTTGATTCAACTAATAATGATCACACAAGCTTGTAATATGTGTAATAAACCCTTCATGGGCTAAGTAATCTTTAGTTGGAATTATAAACAAGGTTAGTCATGTTATTTATGTTTGTATAAAAGATCTATTGTGAATTACTTATTATTGTGTGTGATTTTCATTGTTTTAACAATCTTTATTTATTTGGTCAATTAATGAAGATATTTATGGTCTTCATATGTTTCGAAAGAAAATATGTTTAATTAGATCAAATGATCTTCACTCTAAGTTGTTCTAGGGGATAGAAATATACCCCTAGTCCTTAGATGATTCTTTGAGTTATTTTCATAAATCCTAATGCTATGTATTTAAGCCAATCAACATAGAAATATAGTGGATTGATTCAATATGTAAGGGACGTTTTATAGTTCGAAAGAGAAACCGTCTTTTTAAGGAAAATCGAATCTACATAACATAATAAGTAAATTCATCTTATGATCTCCAATACATCTTTTATAACTAATGACGAACTAAGTTTGTAATCCCAACTATTTCATTTTATCGATAATCAATCTATTATTATTGCTATCTTTTTATTTCCTTATAATATTAGAACTATTATTGCAATTTCTTTACAATTATTAAACCAAACTTTTTAATTGTGTGTTTCACTCATCTTAAGTATCTATAAAAATAGACTAATAGTGTATAATTCAAATTATAACAAAACTTCCTTGTGGGATCGATAAACCGGACTCAAAAAGTCCACTTTACTACTTGATACGATATCGTGCACTTGCGATAGTTACACTAAAAGCGTGTCAAGTTTTGGCGCCGTTCTTGGGAAGTATAAGTTATATTTGAAATCTTACATTGTAAACTATTTTTATAGGTACAAATTTCTCGACGTTGTAACTTAGTACTAAATTGTGTTTGTCGGTCAAGTGGCGGATAACGGTACTCGTGACTATTAAAGTCGAATTTTGATTTCCCAACAACTGATATTTGTAGATATTTTATTCAATTATTTTCATTGTCTTTTTATTTTTGTTTTTTTTATCATGGACGAAACATTGTTTAAAATTGAAAAAAGATTTCCCTTTCTAAGCAAAAATGCAATTTTAAAAATTTACAAGACAAGGCTTGAAAGGATGAGGTTGATTGCGAATAAAAGCATACCTTTTGACATAAGATTCACTATCGAAGCCAAAGTAAGAATAGAAGGTGAATTCACAGAAACACCAACTAGATTTTTACCAGGGCTTGGAAAAAGTTCATATGCCAAGAAACGACGAGCAAAGATACTAGCCGTTTGCTATAAATGTGCTAGATGGAACTGTAATGCAAAATGTCGATCTTTAGGAATTCCATCTACAAACAGAGAAGATAAAATTCAGTTCATTAATGATGGTCTGAATAAGGAGAATTTAGATAATATCGAAATTTCTCTTGACACGCATCCTAGTGGACTTGTGTATTACGGAATTCAATGTTTGTGGAATAAATTCAAACCAGAATATGAACAACGTCTTGGGAATCTGACGTTAAAAGACCCTGTTTGCCAATTTGTAAGAAAATTAGATGGGAAGCTTCTTCCCGACTCATAGAAGGCGTTTAGGCCGTTTCTGAACGTAAAATCGGAGGAAGATGTGAGCCACAATCACAACTACTGTACATACATGTAAGTATCTTTTATTTTTGTCGTGTGGTGAGATTTTCTGAATAAAAAATGTGATGCGCGATAAAAGCTTTCATTATTCTATTGAGTAGTTGAAGCACAATCAAACGCAATCACAAACTTGTTAAACAATTTTTACCTTCTTTTTCTTCTATAAATAAACTTTCTACTGGTTTCTTTCATTCATCCCTCAAACTTGCACTTTTCTCTATTTCTCTCTAAAAAAATTTTTCTTTTCAAAAATGGAGTCATCATCTTCAACAAAAAAATTTAACACAGTATGCATTTTTGGTGGAGCTAGTTCTGGAAAAGAGGCATGCTTTACTGAAGCAGCCCACAACTTGGGTCGTACCTTAGGAGAAAAATGCATTCATTTAGTTTACGGAGGAGGAAGTCTAGGATTAATGGGACGAGCTGCTGCTTCTGCCTATATGGAAGGAGTAAGAGTGTTGGGAATAATCCCAAAACCTCTGGCTGAAAGTAAAATCACCGGGTCAACTATTGGAGATGAGTTTAGATCTGTGAATATGCAAGATCGCATAACTCACATGATAAATAATTCTGGCGCCTTTATCACCCTTCCCGGTGGTTTTGGCACCCTTGAGGAACTTTTTCATGTGGTTACCAGAGCCAGCTAAATGTTCATCAAAAACTAATAGGTGTGCTTAATGTCAATGGTTTCTTTGATGGTTTACTGTCTTTCATCGACTACTCTGCTGAAAAGGGCTTCATTTCCGAGCGTGCAAAACGAATCATAGTCGTTGCAACAACACCAGAAGAACTAATCATAAAACTCAATGAATTTGTTCCTCAACCTGATCCAGCTCTAGCTAAAATTGTCTGGGTTGAAGATTTTACCGTGAGAAAACGAAAAGTGGATTCATTCCTCTCCCTTTGATAACCCATGTCGGACCTCTTTTATTTTTACTTTCTGTCGTGTGTAATAATCGTGGTAAATGGTGGCAGCTTAAGGAGTTTCTTCTTGATCTCTTGACGCGCATCTATTCGCGATTTATGTATTGCTGTAATTTTTATTTCGTGTTTTGCTTTTATAAAAACTTTGATGGCAGCGTAAGGCGACTCTTCGGACTTTCTTGATGCGCATCTTAAAAATTGTGTTATACTTACGAGTATATTTTATTTTCTTTTGTTGTGTGCATCATATATTTATTCTCTTGCAGATTCTAAAAGGCGTTAGCTCAGACATCAACTTTCTTAACAGGGAGTATTCTGCTTTTCTGCATTGATTTTTATTTTCTTTATTTTTAAACTGAGGACAGTTTTATTTTCAAGATTGGGGGTGGTTTGTTTTAGTATTTTGGTGTGGTGTGTTTTGATTGATTTGGTTATTTGCCTTAATTTTTTTTTTATATTTATATATATATATAGTATTTTGATTTTTGAGATTTCTAGATCTGGCCATAACACCAATAAATTAGCTATATACAAGCTTCTAAAATCGTTTTAACCGGTAAAAAAATTGTATATTCCAAAAATTTTTGAGCCTTAATCTCTCTTTCCAAGCCTTGTAATTATCATATAAAATCGAGTCATTCGTTACCTTGAGAAAAGAAGAATCAATTGGTGGATGAAAAATAAAGCGAAATTTACTTAATTTGTGGAGTTTTTGATTTTTCATGCTTAACTAAAAATGATTTTCTGCAAAAATTCTATTCCCTAAAAAGGAGTCATTGGTGAAAAGAGCTACACGTTAGCAAATAACGGTGTGAAAGCTATCACATAAAAAAATAAATGACGAAAAGGAGAAGTGTTGAGCAAAGAATTTTTAATTTTGGAAGTCTTAAATTTTGCGAAAAATAAAGGACTAACCATTGTTGGTGCGTAGTCGCCGTCTCGAGAAAAATTGGTGAAAAGAGCTACACGTTAGCAAAAAACGGTTTGAAAGCTATCACCTTAATACGAAAAAAAAAAAAAATAGAGAGAAAGAGTGTTATGTAAAAGAGCTACACGTTAGCAAATAACGGTGTGAAAGCTATCACTAAAAGGGATGTAGTTTATGAGAAGATTTGAATTAATTAGCAGCTGAATTTCAATACACTCAATTTTGTGAAAATCACAATATTTGATGACGCCAATGAAATTCTTCTTCATATTGAGTCGAAAAATAAACGAGTGATCGAGAGCAACCATTAAAGGGAGTCATGTGTATCACGAGTGGGAAAGAAATAATCAACCTTTTGGGGGGAAAACCTTACATTTTGGAATTACAAAATAAAAACCGTGTTTTAACTTCAAAAACATTAGTAGATTTATTTTGAATCTTGATTCATTTCTATCTACTGTATAAAGATGGTTGTTGTTTATTAATGGCATTTTGATCTCCTTTTTTTTTTAATTTATGTGTGTATTAATTTTCTTATTTTAGTGATTTTTTTTTGGAGTGTGAATAATAAAGAGTCTTGCTCGGGACTAGCAAGAATTCAAGTTTGGGGGTGTGATAAGTGTCAGTTTTGTACACTTATCCATGGTTTGTATCGATAAAATTCACCCATAATTGAGCTAGTCTACTCGTTTTTTTCTTTTAATTTATTAGTTTTAATAATTTTATTTTTATCGGATGATGATCGGATTAAATAACTGAATTACTCAAGAAACAACATGTTTAATAAATATTCTCTTTATTGAATTTTGATATATTCATGTTGTAGGGCTTTCCGAGACGAATTCGGCAGTCTTTCCGGATTCAAAATCAGAGTTATATATCAAAAGTTATCATCAGAAGAAGATCGGGGCAAAACGCAAAGTCCGAGAAATTCGGGCCGAAACGTAACTATCCAAGCTTCAAATGAGCAAATTTACGAAGCCGAGTTACGGCCGTAACATTCGAGGGGTTACGGTAGTAAGTCACCTAGTTACGTAACTCCCGAATGTTACTAGTAACTCTTGACAGATTGCTATGATTTGTCTAATTTTTTATACTTTTGGTGTATTATTGAGGGGATGGCTGGCATTGATCCGATCTAATGTAATAATGCTGGAGTTTTGGAGCTATTAGATGACTTTAGGTGTATAAATAGACCCCTTAGATCCTTCATCATTCACCATTCATCTTATAATTTTCCATTTTCTTGTAAACTTTTCTTTTTGTGTGAAGAACACACTTGTGTTCTTGAGTGATCTTTATAAGTGTGGTATAACATATGTTGTTCAGAGAGTTTATTGCTTCTATCTCCTTTATCTACTAAGGGAGTTAGGATCAATTCTTTCTCTTGATTCAACTAATAATGATCACACAAGCTTGTAATATGTGTAATAAACCCTTCATGGGCTAAGTAATCTTTAGTTGGGATTATAAACAAGGTTAGTCATGTTATTTATGTTTGTATAAAAGATCTATTGTGAATTACTTATTATTGTGTGTGATTTTCATTGTTTTAACAATCTTTATTTATTTGGCCAATTAATGAAGATATTTATGGTCTTCATATGTTTCGAAAGAAAATATGTTTGATTAGATCAAATGATCTTCACTCTAAGTTGTTCTAGGGGATAGAAATATACCCCTAGTCCTTAGATGATTCTTTGAGTTATTTTCATAAATCCTAATGCTATGTATTGAAGCCAATCAACATAGAAATATAGTGGATTGATTCAATATGTAAGGGACGTTTTATAGTTCGAAAGAGAAACCGTCTTTTTAAGGAAAATCGAATCTACACAACATAATAAGTAAATTAATCTTATGATCTCCAATACATCTTTTATAACTAATGACGAACTAAGTTTGTAATCCCAACTATTTCATTTTATCGATAATCAATCTATTATTATTGCTATCTTTTTATTTTCTTATAATATTAGAACTATTATTGCAATTTCTTTACAATTATTAAACCAAACTTTTTAATTGTGTGTTCACTCATCTTAAGTATCTATAAAAATAGACTAATAGTGTATAATTCAAATTATAACAAAACTTCCTTGTGGGATCGATAAACCGGACTAAAAAGTCCACTTTACTACTTGATACGATATCGTGCACTTGCGATAGTTACACTAAAAGCGTGTCACAGAACAATTTGTTTCCAAAACTAAAAGTTCTGTACCTGAGACAAGCATCCTTCTTCTTCTTGTTCTTCGGAACCATAGGGGCCTTGCCCTTACCCTTAAGGTCCTTAGCTTGTGGTCCAGTCCGCTTCTTGGTCTTTTTCTTCTTATTATTAGACTTTCGAAGTCCAGAAGAAATCACAAGAGCAGATTTCCGGTTAAATCTGGGGGTGTTACAGATATAAACCTCAAACTCGGATTTGGGAAAGATTCCTGTATTGATTAATGTATGTACGAATGGTTTGATGACCTTGCGTGGTTACCTTGTTTGTTATTAACGTGGTGCTGGTGTGTAGTGGCGTGGTGATTTTGACAATGCCGGTTGCACAGAAAATATTGTTTTGCAAATAATTTCAAAATGAGACGGTTAAAGTCTATTGTTTACAAGTTTTGATGAAGCAACCCGAGGTACCAAAAATACTTTTAAAGTTTTACTTTGAATAGCACACAAATCCAAGGATTTTCAAATGATATAATTTAAAAGAATATCTCGTGGATTTTCTTATCGAGTTGTTATTAGTTACCTTATGTGATATGTCGTGCTGAGTTGGTACTTTAGCATATTATTTTTGCGAAGTTGTGCCATCGTATCGAGTGAGAATCCGCTTAGTATGCCGAGGGACAGAGGACGCGGTCATGACTGCGGTACAGTTGGTGATGGAGATCAGATGCGGGACCAAGAGGATATGGCCGGTAAGGTCTCTATTCCATCACTTCGTTTTCGTTGTTTAGGTTTCGGGGACGAAACCTCTTTTAAAGGTGATATGATGTAATACCCATATTTTTTCTCGCTTCTGTTTCGTTCGACCGTATCGACTTGGATCGATTTCCTGTGAACCGTGTGCGGAATTAACACCTCGTGGTTCCTATGAGTTTATTGATGTCTTGATTTAAGGTGTGAACTTCAAAGTTGATCATTGTTGTTCGATCACTGCTATTCGTTCGTCGTTGACCAATCATCATTGTTTGATCTCGTAATCATGATTATTGAACATCTGGGCCACTTCGTAATTTCCATAAGTGTTGGGAAATTGTCTTCGTATTTGATCTTCCAAATATTTTAGGTTATTGGAATTACATTCTTGTTCAACGTTGGACTTGTGTTCTGATTGTTGTATTGCTCGGATTTATCAACCGTTGTGATTCATGTTCGTTGCTTTTCGTAAACACTCTTGCGTATTGAATCGGACCACAATAACTCTGTACTGCATGGAGCTCTTGTGCGCTGTCAGTATCAGATAACGTGTGTTATCTAGAGTCGCCTTGCTTTTGTTTTAAGTTTCGGGACGAAACTCATTTTTAGTAGGGTAGAAAGTAATACCTGAGATTCTCGATTCCGGTTATTTTTGAATTTTATCGGTTGTGCAGGTCATTTTGTTCTGTGGATGATTTCTTGGTCCGGCATGATAGACTATGTTGTGATATTCGTCGGGTATGACTTTTCGTTTCGTAAGTCGAGCTAATCGTATGTCCTGTTTTGTTATTATCCGTCTTCTTCCAGATCATAGTTGTGGTCCTATCATAATTTTCAGTTCGTATCGGACTCGTTTTGCAATCGGAGTTTGCTGGCCGGACCTGTACGAAACGGCGATGAAAATGGCGTTGCCGAGCGCCGTGTCCTGCGCCGGATCGGACAGGACTGGTAGGTCTGCCGAGACACGGCCGAGAACCCGCGCCAGTTTTGTGCTGGGTGATGCGCCGTGTCTGACACGGTCGAGACACATGCGCAGGCATTTTGCGCCGGGTGTTTGTAATACCCGGTTGTGAATTCATTTATCATCACTCAGTAGCTGTCACTCATAATTTTTTTCACTCAGTAATACCCATTCATCATTCATGTTCATTCAGTCGTGACCATTGTTCGGCGTACTTTGGAATCGCATATCAGTTGCTATTCGTCATTCATCACTGTTTGAGATCGAGCTGAGATTATTGTCATCATCATCATCATGTTTTAATTTTCAATTTGAGAGGTAGCGCACGCTACACATTCTGGTTAGCGCGCGCTAATGAGGTGCAGGTAACGCACGCTATGATTCAGTATTAGCGCACGCTAGCGCAAGTGGGGCAGACAGTCCAGAAGGTACTGGGTTGATTTGGGAAATTCGTAGCGCACGCTACGAGTGGTAAGTAGCGTACGCTAATTGTGCTGGTAATGCACGATAAGTCATATTAGTAGCGCACGCTAACGCGTTCAAGGCAGAGGACAGTAGGTTCTGGACTTCAGTTTTTGAATACCAGACATCAGTTAGCGCACGCTAACAATCTGGGATAACGCACGCTATCGGTAAGGTGTTAGCGCACGCTACCAAGTCGTAGCGCATGCTAACGAGGCATTTCAGAGCTCACTGGACTGCCCAGTAAACCGCTAGCGCACGCTAAATATCAGGTCATAGCGTGCGCTAAGTCGACAAGATAAATAAGACGATTCGATCAACCTTCGTCATTTCTTCATTTCTCAACCATTTCGAACGAGCTTGGGCGATTCGAAAAGATCTTTTCGAGCTGCAATCATCTAGCATAATCTTCAAGCTCTTAAGTTGGATTAATCATCATCTAATCAGTTTCATCACTCCAAATAATTTTTCATTTAATCTTGAATTTCGGGATTTGAAGGTTTTATCCCCGATCTCTTCGAGTTAGCTTGCTTTCATGTTGGATTATGTTAGATATGGATTATCTATCTTGGATACATGTATTCTTACGGATTCTTTGATGTAATTTTCGGAAATTATGAATCATTGAGGAATTTTTCAAGAACACCTTGGTGTTGACTTTGGAATTTGGGGGTTTTCGACTAGAAGTGGTTGTAATCCCGATTTAAGTATTCCTGTTGGATTATTGATAATATTCATGAGTTTTGTGGGATTGAATCATTCATTGGAAGTTGGTTTCGGATGTAATTGAGTTTTGGTTGTAAACAATTGAAGATTGTTTACAACGCGTTTGTTTAAATGCCCCAATGAGTTTCGGGTATTGTTGTATCGACTTTTGAGTTGGTTGTGATCATGCTTGATTCGTGTGTGAAGAGAATTTTTGGTATTTGTGTTGTTCAAGGTTGTTCGAGCGGCCGATAATTTCATTAAGGACGTTGATTGTGGAAGTACCTTCTCGCCTTCGGTTTGAGGCAAGTTTTATACTTGTACTAGTCAATGAGATTAATGTCATCATATATGTGTATGAATGTGTTGTATCATTCCGAGACTTAGTCTCTTCATGAATTCATTGATATTAAGAGATCGTTTGATACGATACCTTTCGGCAACTATGCCAAATGTTCACTATTGTTCGTTAATGGCCGATTCAAGGCATTGTGATACTCGTTATTAATGTCATTGTCGATAGCCGGTTCGCGGTATCGATGTATCGATTGTTGTTAATATTGATGTCAATCTAACACATCGTTGAGATCATTGTTATTTCTGTTGGGGTTGTCATTAAAACTGTATTGGCCAATTAAAGGCATTGGTGTATTCATTTCTCATCTTCGTCGTCGGTCACCGATTAAAGGTGCCGATGCATCCTTCGTATCATTGTTATCAATTGGCCATTCTCAGGCAAATCGAAATATCCAATCATTCACTATATCATTGTTATCGATTGACAGTTCTAAGGCAATCGAGGTATTCAATCATTCATCGTATCATTCGTATCGATTGGCCATTCTAAGCCAATTTAAGCGCTCAATCATTCATGGAATCATCCACTGCATCATTGTTATCGGTTGGCCATTCTAAGGCAATCGAGGTGTTGAACTGGGACTGTCGAGGACAGTGCCTATCCGTGTGTTACTGTCATCGTGTTGGCCGACTCAAGGCAGCACACTATCATTAATTGTGATACGGCTTCGTGCCGTGGCTTCGGCCCTAATTGTGATACGGCTTCGTGCCGTGGCTTCGGCCCTAATTGTGATATGGCTTCGTGCCGTGGCTTCGGCCCTAATTGTGATACGGCTTCGTGTCGTGGCTTCGGCCCTAATTGTGATACGGCTTCGTGCCGTGGCTTCGGCCCTAATTGTGATACGGCTTCGTGCCGTGGCTTCGGCCCTAATTGTGATATGGCTTCGTGTCGTGGCTTCGGCCCTAATTGTGATACGGCTTCGTGCCGTGGCTTCGGCCCTAATTGTGATACGGCTTCGTGTCGTGGCTTCGACCCTAATTGATACAGCTTCGGGCTATTTTGGCTTTAGGTGATTGTGATATTTGACAGCTTCAGCTGAGTGACTTTTCAGGCCTTTGTGATTGTCTTGGTAACTTCGTTGGAGCCTTCGGGCATTGTGATTCATAATTAATTCAGTTCTGGTTTGGTTCATCTTCACGTAATTCATTGTGATTCATATTTAATTAAGTTTCGGTTTGGTTCATCCTCGTGTAATTCATTGTGGTGTTCTGTATCACTGATTCGCCGTTGGGCACTTATGTTCTAACCTGTTGAACAGGTATTAATAGTATGCCGTGGGCATAGTGTTTCACGAATGCTCGGTTCTTACATTGGTTTGTGAGCATCTCGTATTATTATTATCATTGTACCATTTCATTGTGCCCTTGGATGCATATCATGTTATACATGTATTTGATGTTCATTATCTAGATGACTGGCCCCGTGGGGGCGGAACATGTTTTCATGTTTTAGGTGCTTGCGAAGAGAGAGTTGAGACACAGGGGCATGATGATGGCGACGAGGCATTCGAGCGATACTAGTCAGAGTTGTTCATGTTGGTCAGTCAGTTGGAGTGTTCTCCAGTTTGTCAGTCATTGTCATTTTGTATTACCCGAGCAAATGCTCGTGGATGTTGTTGTATTTTATTTTTGGCCATGTAGGCCCATCGTTGTCGTTGAAATTCCTTATCGGAATATTGTGTCGGATATCATGGTAGGGACTGTGATCTCCCTTGTTGGTTAATTTTAATGTATTTTAGTCATGTTCACCTGGTGGATCTCCGGGTGTGGGGTCCACGGCACTGTAATAACCCAATGGGATTTGGGGGTGTTACAAAAGATGGTATCAGAGATTTTGGGTTGTGAGATACCCTGATATGTGAGTTATGTGGCTCTACCGATGCGGTAGTAGTGGGACTATCAGGTTATGACAATCTGGACAGTCGGGTTTTGTGAGTCGTGAAATTTGCACGACTGCACGAGTCATTCATTCATCGAGTCGTCGTCAGTGAAGACTAGTATCGTGAGACCTCGAAGCTTCGTATGACCTGTGTAAGGACTCGATTCTCTTTATGTTCATACATTCATCATGTCATTAATTATTCATGCTTTGTTGAAACCTATATGTGATATTAGTGTTATGATTGATTCATGACTAATTGCTTTGGAGCATGTGTGACTTGTGTAAGCGTTAAGGATCAACTCATTCATCAATTAATAATCCTCAATCATCATTTCGATCTTGTCAATCATGTTAATTCATTCATCACTCAGTCAATCTCATGACTAAGTTAATTCATTCATCACTCAGTCAATCTCATGACTCAGTTAATTCATTCATCACTCAGTCAATCTCATGACTCAGATAATTCATTCACCACTCAGTCAATCTCATGACTCAGTTAATTCATTCATCACTCAGTCAATATCATGACTCGGTTAATTCATTCACCACTCAGTCAATCTCATGACTCAGTTAATTCATTCATCACTCAGTCAATCTCATGACTCAGTTAATTCATTCATCACTCAGTCAATCTCATGACTCAGTTAACTCATTCATCACTCAGTCAATCTCATGACTCAGTTAATTCATTCATCACTCAGTCAATCTCATTATTCAGTTAATTCGTCATGACTCAGTCAATCTCATTCCTCAATTAATTCATTCATCACTCACTCAATCTCACTGCTCAGTTAATCCATTCATCACCCAGTGAACCTCCCTGTTCAGTTGCTGATCTTGTAAAATGCATTTTCAACCTTATTAACTTGTTCAAGATAATCATTTCAGGAATTTCATCAAATAATCGTGTTAACACACTTGATTTTTCATGCGATCTTATCATATTCCGGCGTCATGCCGACGATCATTTCATTGCATCATTAATGCATTCATCGTGTTAGAGCGTGTATGCTCATTATTATCATTCTGTAACTTAATCATAATGCTATATTCATGCGGGATCTATAATCATCATGTGACTCTCCTACTTCAGTATGGATAGAGCTGTCAGAGGGCGCATGGGAAGAGGCCGCGGTGCGGGCCGGAACCCGGGATCTCGTGTGCATACCCACGCGAACGCGAGGGATATCATTAATTCATTAAATAACGAGGCTACTCATTCATCAGCAGATAATCATTCACTGTCAGGGAGTCATACCCGAGATGCATCTCACTCGGAAGGTGTTAGGGTATTCATACTTATGCAGGGCATGATAGCCCAGATGACTCAGATGACGCGGATGGTAGAGACCATGCAGATGTAATACCCAGTTGTAATTCAGTAATTATCACTCAGTAATTATCATTCAGTATTTATCATTCAGTAATTGATACTCAGTAATTTCATTCATTATTGATCATTTGTCACTCATATTCAATCATGGTATTCATCATTCAGAGTAATTGTATCGTGTATCAATCGTCATTCATCACTAATCTGATTGGAGTTTCGTGCCGTGTTTATCATCATTGTCATTTTCGTTGCAAGCTGCGCTTGAGGAGTAGCGCACGCTACATACTCCTTTTAGCGTACGCTAATTGGGTATAAGTAGCGCACGCTACTGCTCAGCTTTAGCGCACGCTAAGGCTACCTTGTTGCGATCCGTAAGGTACCGGGTGCGGTGAGAATATTTGTAGCGCACGCTACGAGTGGTAAGTAGCGCGCGCTAACGGGTTGTAGTAGCGCACGCTATATGTGTGGAGTAGCGTGCGCTAGGGACGGATCAGGTTGAGTCCAGTGGCTACTGGACTGCACCGGATTAATTCATAGCGCACGCTATGAGTTATATTTAGCGTACGCAATCAATATTATAGCGCACGCTAATCGGTTGTTGTAGCGCACGCTATCGAGGTTAGATTAGAGGGCAGACGGTTTTCTGGACTCCAGTACTGGGCGTCGAATATTTCGCTAGCGCACGCTAATAATGGATATTAGCGCACGCTAGTAGTATGGCCGTAGCGCACGCTACAAATAGGTACGTAGCGCGCGCTACCGTGTTCGGACAATGGGTACTGGACTACCCAAATTACTCGTTAACGCACGCTATGCACAAGGGCTAGCGCACGCTAACCTGGACTGAGTATAAATTGGACAGTTTAGTCAGAGTTCGTCATTTTTCATCTCATTTCATTCCTTCGGTAGTTTTGGGCGATTTCGAGCGATTCGGAGAGGATTCTTCGAGGTGTAATCATCAATCATCATCTTCAAGCTCATCTTTCGGATTGATCATCATTTCATCATCTTCATCACATCGAATCAAAGGTATTAATCTCTTGGATCTAGAATTTCGGATTTTTGGGGTTTTCCTTCCGATTTCTTCGTGTAAGCTTGGATTATCACTGGAATATGTTAGTTATGGATTATCTAACTTGTATAAACATATTCCTACGGATTTAATGGTTATTTTCGGAATTATTTCAAGAACCCTTGGGGTTGACTTCGGTTAATTGGGGATTTTCCGATTGATGTTGTTGTAATCATGAGTTATGGATTCCTAATGGATTATTGATATCCTTGAAAGTGTTTTGATGGTTTGAAATACTCATCTTGGAGTTGGTTTCGATATATTCGAGTCCGGATATTGTTGTATCGACGTTTGAGTCGGTTATGATCGTATTTGAGTCGTGTATTGATCGGTTGTTGGTAACTATTGTGTTATTCAAGGTTGTTCGAGCGACCGATATTTCATTTAGGACGTTGTTCGTGGACGGACATTCATCATCGGTATTGTGTAAGTTAATTCTTACTCGGTTAAAAGGATATTCATTCCTTTTGTAGTTGTTCATTCATAATCATAACTCATTCATCCTTGTATTAATCGTATCAAAACTCGTCATTGTCAATTAATCACCTCAGTCATAAGGAAGCAGCGGTTCCGATCATTTCATTGAGCTATCATTCATTTCACCATCATTCAATCTTGGTGAGTCATTATTCATTTTCATTGTCACTTTTGTCATATTGTGGCATTAGGGTCATCTTGGCGTGCCGGTTGGTATGTGTAGGATTTTCATGTCGGGCACATTATAGTCGTGTGTTGGTTGGTGGCCTCACATTGGGTGTGCACACAGTCGATTGCTCGTGAGGTGATTAGGTACAAGACCACGCGTGTTTGATCGTTGGTGGCTTGTGCACGGACACATTTCCATCCGGACGTAGTGTGGCGCCATTCCTTTGAGTCAAATCGATTAGTCGATTCATATAGCATGTTTGATTGCGTATGTTTCGACAGGATAATTCATAATTTCGAGATATATCATGATTGTGTATTTTCAACCCTTGAGGATTGTTGTTACGTATGGCGGCCCGTTGGGGATACTGTTTTGTCATGGCAAGGCTAAGGCAGGGAGAGCACGGTGACGGCGGGGAGTCCCAGTGATACTAGAAGGGGCCCCAGTCTGTTCAGTCATTTATTCAGTCATTTGTGTTTCTTTTATTTATTCCGCTGCAGACATTCCGTTTGAATGCTCATTTCATTCAGTGTTGTGTATTTTATCGTCACATAAAATACACATGTATTCTAGTTTATCCTGGGTGTTGTATAAAACTCCTCATCGGAGTAATTGATGTTGTAATGTGGTTCGGTACTACATTTACCTGTGTAATTCATTCATTTTCATTCGCCTGGTGGGTCCCAGTCGGGGGTCCACGACACTGTAATATCCGCCTAGTTTGGGGTGTTACAGAGTTGGTATCGGAGCGTGGTTTTGAATACTACCCTCCAAGTCATGTCTCATTTGAAATCATCGTCATCGGACTAGTATCATTGGACTTTCGCGTCATGTGTGACCTGTGCAAATGCCAAGCCAATCAGACCAAGAACTGTAAGATTTCCGATGCCATGGTATAATTTCTGGCAATAATCATTCATTCATAATTCATCAGTTAACAATCCTCATTCATCAATTTCAATTGTGATCAAGTCGATAATGTTAACTCATTAATCACTCAATTCATTTCATTACTCAGTTGTTGATCTTGAAGATCATATCATCAATCTTGTTAAATTGTTCAAGATAATCATTTGATAATTTTATCGAGATAATGATGTCACGTCAATTAATCTTTCATGTTCTCGCTGTTTGTGAGCGCGTATGCTCATTTTCATCATTTGATATTGTTATCTTTATGTGATAGTCCTGCGAAATTTATTATCATCATATGTCTTTCCACTTCGTATGGAAAGGGTCAGAGGGCGTGGAGGACGAGGCCGTGGAGCGGGCCGAATCCAGAACTCGTGCGAATACCGTGCAAATGCGAGAAATAATGCTAACTCATCGAAAGCGACGCGCTGCCACTCATTCACTGGACGCGATCATTCACTATCGGGAGTCGCACCGGGACACGGTTCAGTCAGAGGGTGTCCGGGTTGACCCACTCGCATTCATGCAGGGCATGATGGCCCAAATGACCCAAATGGCTCAGTTGATGGAGACGATGCATAACTCCATCAATCAAAATCAGCAGGCTCCTCCGCCGCCGCCTCAGAGGCAAGAGAGGGGTGTAAGCAATATCATCAGCGATATCTCTCGCCAACGACCACCTACTTTTGAGGGCTCATCTGAGCCGGCGGATATTGTTCATTGGCTTGAGCATTTTGAGAAGTTATTTGCTATGGTGGATTGCCCCGAAGGGCATAAAGTTTCAGTTGCGGCTTACTATCTCGGTAAGAGCACTCATTCATGGTGGTTATCGTTGAAGCCCACAGACGGAACATGTACTTGGGATCAGTTCAAGACTCTCATGATGGAGAGGTACTATCCGGCCCCACTCAGGGAGGCCAAGTTGTCGGAATTACTCACTCCCGACCTTTCGGCGGATGATGACGTTCTCGCCATCGCCGAAAAATTTTAGGAACTTCTTCCGTTCGCCTCATCTATCATTCACTCAGAAGCGGACAAGATCAAGTATTTCACAAGAGGTGAAACCCCGTATGAGACTTGATTACTTAATCATAACCGTGCCACTGCCGAGTTCATTGAGAAAGCTCTTACCTACGAGCTTCCGCTCAGAAATTGCTAAGCGGCAACCTTCGTCTCGCTAGCAAGAAGTCCAAGAATCGTGTCGATCGGCGGAGTCGTGCCACTTTCAAGAAACCACGCGCGGGCTCCACTTTTACGAGCGACCTCCCACGACGTCTAAACCCGCGGAATCTCGATCGCGGCGGCGATTCGGCCATCACTGTTTCAGCGTGAGGAACAGGTCATTTCGGCACTAAATGTCCAAGCGATCATCACGTGCCACAATCGTGGGATTGCTGGGCATAGGGCCCGTTTTGCCGTAGGGACTCTAAACCCACTCCGGCGTCATCTCAAGCCCTGTGTCATTCGGGAGTGCGAAATCAGGCCACTCAGTCAGCGTCGTTCAAGACGACAGGAGCTAAAGGCGGAGCCAAGAGCTATCAGAAGGGAGCATCCGGTTCGGGGGCCGGCAAGCCCCGAATTTATGAGATGAAGAAGACCGATGATCCCGAGGCCCGGATGATCTCAGGTACACTCGATATTCTATCTCAACCTGTGTGTACCCTTTTTGATACTGGTGCATCACATTCATTCATTTCCGAGTCATGTTTGAGTAGACTACGTCTGGGTAGTGCTACTAGTTGTGAGCCTTATGTCATTGGCCTACCTGATGGTAGACGAATTGTCGGAAGTCGTGAGATTCAGAATTATCCGATTCAGCTTCATGGTCGTGTATGGCCAGCGGACCTAATCGTAGTAGATTTGCCGAGGGACGACGTCATCTTGGGTATTGATTAGATGGATCGTCATGATGCCATCATTAGTGTCCGAAAGCGTTTGGTCACTATCATTTCAGACGATGGAGTCGAATGTGTGTTTCAGGGAGGTAATCCCGGCTGTTCTGGCAAAGTCATTAATTTGATGAAAGCAGTAAGATTACTCAATCAGGGATGTGTCGGTTATTGGTGCTATATGACCAAAACCGAGAAATCATCAGTAATGTTAACGGATATTCCGGTGGTGAGGGAATATGCCGATATTTTTCCAGACGAGTTACCTGGTTTGCCTCCACAGAGGGATGTGGAATTCACGATTGAGTTGGAGCCTGGTACGTCCCCGATATCGAAGGCACCGTACCGGATGGCCCCGACCGAAATGCAGGAATTAAAGAACCAACTTGAGGAATTGTTCGAGAAGGGTTATATTCGACCGAGTGCGTCCCCGTGGGGAGCACCCGTGTTATTTGTCAAGAAGAAGGATGGTTCGTTCCGCTTGTGTATTGATTACCGGGAATTGAACCGGGTGACGATCAAGAATAAGTATCCTTTACCCCGTATCGATGACCTCTTAGATCAACTTCAGGGAGCTTCAGTATTTTCCAAGATCGACTTAAGATCTGGATATCATCAGTTGCGGATTCGAGAGTCGGATATCGCGAGGACGGCGTTTCGAACACGCTATGGTCATTATGAGTTCGTGGTTATGCCGTTCGGATTGACTAATGCACCTGCGGTATTCATGGAATTAATGAATCGGGTCTTCATCGACTTTTTGGATCGGTTTGTTGTTGTCTTCATCGATGACATTTTGATTTATTCTCGTGACCGGGAGGAACACGAGTCTCACCTTCATCTAGTTCTCGACGTGTTGAGGCGAGAACAACTTTATGGGAAGTTTTCCAAATGTGAGTTCTGGATGTCCGAAGTGACTTTTCTCGGACATGTAATTTCATCAGACGGAGTTCGTGTCGACCCTCAGAAGACGGAGGCTATTCGGGATTGGCTACCTCCGAAGAACGTTAAGGAAATCCGAAGTTTTCTCGGATTAGCGGGTTACTATCGGCGATTTGTGGAGGGATTTTCTAGAATCGCTCAACCCTTAACGAACCTTTTGCGGAAGGATAAGAAATACACGTGGTCCGATGCGTGTCAACGGAGTTTTGAGGAACTCAAGAGCCGGTTAATGTCAGCACCTGTACTTTCCTTGCCGCAGGGGACGGAAGGATTTGTGGTCTATAGTGATGCGTCGGACGGGGTCTCGGATGTGTACTCATGCGAGCGGGAAGGTTATTGCCTATGCTTCACGGCAATTGAGACCTTACGAGGTTAATTATCCGACCCACGACACGGAGCTAGCGTAGTGGTGTTCGCTTTGAAGATTTGGCGTCATTACCTTTATGGCGTCACTGTCGATATTCACCGATCATAAGAGCTTAAAGTATATATTTACTCGAAGGAGTTAAATATGCGTCGAGACGGTGGTTGGAGTTAATCAAGGATTATGATATCGAGATCCTCTACCACCGGGCAAGGCGACGTTGTCGCCGACGCCTTGAGTCGTAAGTCCGTTCGGGAGCGGATGCTTGCCCGTTTAACAATGCGAAGGAGCTTCAGGAATTCCTTAGACCGAGATCGAGTGCAGCCGGCGAGTTCGGGCGGCTTTGTATGTTAGAGATTTCATCGTCACTCGAGGAGGAAATCCGAGAGAATCGTGGTTCGGACCCATCATTGTTGCGCATCCGAGAGGATGTGGCTCGAGGAAAGCCTGGATTTGTGGTCCACGAGGATGGACTTTTGAGGTTTAAGAATCGGTTGTGCGTGCGGCGAATGACGAGTTGAAAGACTCGATTTTGAAAGAAGCTCATGCTACCCTTATTCTCGTGCATCCGGGGTCTAGTAAGATGTACAAGGACTTGAAACAAAATTACGGTGGAGTAATATGGCGAGAAGTCGCGAGAATTTGTTTCGAGATGCTTAACACATCGGCAAGTTAAGATTGAACATCGGCCGTGGGTATCTTTGAAACCTCTTCCTATTCCCGAGTGGAAGTGGGAAGACATTTCTATGGATTTCATCACGAGTTTGCCGACGAGTCGTCGTGGCATGAACACGATCTGGGTGATCGTGGACCGCTTAACCAAATCAGCTCATTTCCTTGAGATCAAGGATACGTGGGGTCCCGAGAGACTTGCCCAGTTGTTCATTAAAGAGATAGTCAGACTGCACGGTACTCCTAAAAGTATCGTTTACGATCGTGACGGACGGTTTGTGTCGCATTTTTGGAAATCAGTTCATCGTGCTATGGGAACTCAGCTTAACCTCAGTACCGCTTTTCATCCTCAGTCTGACGGACAATCAGAGAGGACCATTCAGACATTAGAGGACATGCGTCCTCGATTGGAAAGACGATTGGGAAGCCCAACTACCATTGATCGAGTTCACGTATAATAATAGTTGGCATGCTTCGATCAAGATGGCACCTTACGAGGCCTTGTATGGTCGTCGTTGTCGATCTCCGTTGTGTTGGGACGACTTATCAGAATCAATCGGCACCGAGCCCGATATGCTTATAGCCGCCCGTGAGAAGGTAGCTTTGATCAGAAGTCGTTTGTTGACCGCTCAGAGTCGACAGAAATCATATGCAAATAACCGTCGTCGACCATTAGAGTTCGAGGCTGGTGACCATGTGTTGGTCAAGGTATCCCCGAGTCGTGGTATCTTCCGTTTTGGGAAGAGGGGAAAGTTGAGTCCGAGATTCATTGGACCGTTTGAGATTTTGGATCGAGTAGGCGAGTTAGCTTATCGATTGGCTTTACCTCCAGCGTTGAGCCGAATTCATAATGTGTTTCATGTCTCTCAGTTGCGGAAGTATGTTGCCGACCCGAGTCACATACTTCAGTTCGACGAAATCGAGATCGCCGATGATCATTCTTATGAGGAACGTCCTATACGAGTTTTAGAGCGGCGAATCAAACAGTTGAGGAATAAGACGATTCCTTTGGTTAAAATCCAGTGGTCTAGACACGGAGTCGAAGAGGCTACTTGGGAAACCGAGGATAGTATGCGAGAGAGTTATCCCGAGTTGTTTGACCCTTAGTTTCGGGGACGAAACTCTTTTAAGGGGGGTGTATGTAATACCCAGTTGTAATTCAGTAATTATCACTCAGTAATTATCATTCAGTATTTATCATTCAGTAATTGATACTCAGTAATTTCATTCATTATTGATCATTTGTCACTCATATTCAGTCATGGTATTCATCATTCAGAGTAATTGTATCGTGTATCAATCGTCATTCATCACTAATCTGATTGGAGTTTCGTGCCGTGTTTATCATCATTGTCATTTTCGTTGCAAGCTGTGCTTGAGGAGTAGCGCACGCTACATACTCCTTTTAGCGTACGCTAATTGGGTATAAGTATCGCACGCTACTGCTCATCTTTAGCGCACGCTAAGGCTACCTTGGCTGCAGTCCAGAAGGTACTGGACTGCAGGTGAGAATATTTGTAGCGCACGCTACGAGTGGTAAGTAGCGCGCGCTAACGGGTTGTAGTAGCGCACGCTATATGTGTGGAGTAGCGCGCTAGGGGCGGATCGAGTTGAGTCCGGTGGCTACCGGATCGGAATTAATTCATAGCTCAAGCTATGAGTTATATTTAGCTTACGAAATCAATATTATAGCGCACGCTAATCGGTTGTTGTAGCGCACGCTATCGAGGTTAGATCGAGGGCGACGGTTTTCGGACTCAAAGATCGGGCGTCGAATATTTCGCTAGCGCACGCTAACAATGGATATTAGCGCACGCTAGTAGTATGGCCGTAGCGCACGCTACAAATAGGTACGTAGCGCGCGCTACCGTGTTCGGACAGTGGGTACTGGACTACCCAAATTACTCGTTAACGCACGCTATGCACAAGGGCTAGCGCACGCTAACCTGGACTGAGTATAAATTGGACAGTTTAGTCAGAGTTCGTCATTTTTCATCTCATTTCATTCCTTCGGTAGTTTTGGGCGATTTCGAGCGATTCGGAGAGGATTCTTCGAGGTGTAATCATCAATCATCATCTTTCGGATTGATCATCATTTCATCATCTTCATCACATCGAATCAAAGGTATTAATCTCTTGGATCTAGAATTTCGGATTTTTGGGGTTTTCCTTCCGATTTCTTCGTGTAAGCTTGGATTATCACTGGAATATGTTAGTTATGGATTATCTAACTTGTATAAACATATTCCTACGGATTTAATGGTTATTTTCGGAATTATTTCAAGAACCCTTGGGGTTGACTTCGGTTAATTGGGGATTTTCCGATTGATGTTGTTGTAATCATGAGTTATGGATTCCTAATGGATTATTGATATCCTTGAAAGTGTTTTGATGGTTTGAAATACTCATCTTGGAGTTGGTTTCGATATATTCGAGTCCGGATATTGTTGTATCGACGTTTGAGTCGGTTATGATCGTATTTGAGTCGTGTATTGATCGGTTGTTGGTAACTATTGTGTTATTCAAGGTTGTTCGAGCGGAGATATTTCATTTAGGACGTTGTTCGTGGACGGACATTCATCATCGGTATTGTGTAAGTTAATTCTTACTCGGTTAAAAGGATATTCATTCCTTTTGTAGTTGTTCATTCATAATCATAACTCATTCATCCTTGTATTAATCGTATCAAAACTCGTCATTGTCAATTAATCACCTCAGTCATAAGGAACGATGCCCGATCATTTCATTGAGCTATCATTCATTTCACCATCATTCAATCTTGGTGAGTCATTATTCATTTTCATTGTCACTTTTGTCATATTGTGGCATTCCGGTCATCTTGGCGTGCGGTTGGTATGTGTAGGATTTTCATGTCGGGCACATTATAGTCGTGTGTTGGTTGGTGGCCTCACATTGGATCGTGCACACGAGTCGATTGCTCGTGAGACCGACAGGTACAAGACCACGCGTGTTTGATCGTTGGTGGCTTGTGCACGGACACATTTCCATCCCTGACGTAGTGTGGCGCCATTCCTTTGAGTCAGATCGATTAGTCGATTCATATAGCATGTTTGATTGCGTATGTTTCGACAGATAATTCATAATTTCGTATATATCATGATTGTGTATTTTCAACCCTTGAGGATTGTTGTTACGTAAATCGGCCCGTTGGGGATACTGCTGTGTCATGGCAAGGCTAAGGCACGGGGAGAGCACGGTGACGGCGAGGAGTCCCAGTGATACTAGTAGGGGGCCCCAGTCTGTTCAGTCATTTATTCAGTCATTTGTGTTTCTTTTATTTATTCCGCTGCAGACATTCCATTTGAATGCTCATTTCATTCAGTGTTGTGTATTTTATCGTCACATAAAATACACATGTATTCTAGTTTATCCTGGGTGTTGTATAAAACTCCTCATCGGAGTAATTGATGTTGTAATGTGGTTCGGTACTACATTTACCTGTGTAATTCATTCATTTTCATTCGCCTGGTGGGTCCCAGTCGGGGGTCCACGGCACTGTAATATCCGCCTAGTTTGGGGTGTTACAGGAGACCTCGATGGTTCGTGGTCCACCGCAACAGGGATTCCAGGTTCCGTTTCATGGACAGACTAGAGGAGTGAATCGGATTGTTGGCGATATCTCTCGTCAGAGGTCGCCTACTTTTGAGGGTTCGTCGGAACCAGCTGATATTGTTCATTGGCTTGAGCATTTTGATAAACTCTTCGATATGGTTCAGTGTACGGAAGAGAGTAGAGTGGCAGTAGCGGCTTATTACTTGAGTAAGGGTGCTTATTCGTGGTGGCTTTCTGTGAAACCCGCCGATCACGATTGTGGTTGGAGTGAGTTCAAGACTCTCATTTTAGAGAGGTGGGCCAGAGGTAAGGACATTCATCACCGGTTTGAACAAGTTAATTCTTATTCGTTAATAGTATAATCATTCATTTCGTTGTCGTTCATTCATTCATATAATTCATTCATCATACATCAATCATGTTGAGACTTGTCATCATGAAACTAATCATTCAATTCACAAGGAACAACGGTTCCAATAATTTCACTTGAACTATCACTCATGATGTTATTAATTCACCTTGGTGAGTCATTCTTAATCCTTGTCGGATTTATAGTCATTTATCATTCATCATTCATTTTAGTCACTTTCATTCTCGTGACCTTCTGAGATCATTTTTAGCGGCGAGTTCATCTTCGGATATACCTTAAATCATTGAGATAGAGGAGATCGATGATATGGAAGGATATCGATGTTGGGTACATTTGAGATGTAACCTTGTTTTTGGATGACTGTGTAAATATATCCGTAATATTGTATCGTGACTGTGGATCATTTATTGTTGATCTATTTTATTATGATCACAATCGAGAATCTTGAGATTTGGGTCATTTGTTGAGAATTCGTCCCTTTGGCGTTGTACTCAAGATTTCGTGATAATTTGGGAAATCGCTCACTGTCATTCGAGACGTCAAGTCTTGGGGACTTGGGCGTGCGATTGATTTGATCCCGAGGACTATTTGTGCATTATTGTTTTCAGATCATGATGGATAGTTCATATCCCGAGTTGTTTACCCTTAGTTTCGAGGACCAAACTCTTTTTAAGGGGGGAGTATGTAATACCCGGTTGTGAATTCATTTATCATCACTCAGTAACTGTCACTCAGAATTTTTTTCACTCAGTAATACCCATTCATCATTCATGTTCATTCAGTCGTGACCATTGTTCGGCGTACTTTGGAATCGCATATCAGTTGCTATTCATCATTCATCACTGTTTGAGATCGAGCCGAGATTATTGTCATCATCATCATCATCATGTTTTAATTTTCAATTTTAGAGGTAGCGCACGCTACACATTCTGGTTAGCGCGCGCTAATGAGGTGCAGGTAACACACGCTATGATTCAGTATTAGCGCACGCTAGCGCAAGTGGGGCAGACAGTCCAGAAGGTACTGGGCTGATTTGGGAAATTCGTAGCGCACTCTATGAGTGGTAAGTAGCATACGCTAATTGTGCTGGTAACGCACGCTAAGTCACATTAGTAGCGCACGCTAACGCGTGCAAGGCAGAGGACAGTAGGTTCTGGACTTCAGTTTTTGAATACCAGACATCAGTTAGCACACGCTAACAATCTGGGATAAAGCACGCTATCGGTAAGGTGTTAGCGCATGCTACCAAGTCATAGCGCACGCTAACGAGGCATTTCAGAGCTCACTGGACTGCCCAGTAAACCGCTAGCGCACGCTAAATATCAGGTCATAGCGTGCGCTAAGCTGGGACAGTATAAATAAGACAGTTCAGTCCAACCTTCGTCATTTCTTCATTTCTCAACCATTTCGGACGAGCTTGGGCGATTCGAAAAGATCTTTTCGAGCTGCAATCATCTAGCATAATCTTAAATCTCTTAAGTTGGATTAATCATCATCTAATCAGTTTCATCACTCTAAATCAAGGTAATTTTTCATTTAATCTTGAATTTCGGGATTTGAAGGTTTTATCCCCGATCTCTTCGAGTTAGCTTGCTTTCATGTTGGATTATGTTAGATATGGATTATCTATCTTGGATACATGTATTCTTACGGATTCTTTGATGTAATTTTCGGAAATTATGAATCATTGAGGAATTTTTCAAGAAAACCTTGGTGTTGACTTTGGAATTTGGGGGTTTTCGACTAGAAGTGGTTGTAATCCCGATTTAAGTATTCCTATTGGATTATTGATAATATTCATGAGTTTTTTGTGGGATTGAATCATTCATTGGAAGTTGGTTTCGGATGTAATTGAGTTTTAGTTGTAAACAATTGGAGATTGTTTACAACGCGTTTGTTTAAATGCCCCAATGAGTTTCGGGTATTGTTGTATCGACTTTTGAGTTGGTTGTGATCATGCTTGATTCGTGTATTAAGAAAATTGTTGGTATTTATGTTGTTCAAGGTTGTTCGAGCGGCCGATAATTTTATTAAGGATGTTGATCGTGGAAGTTGTAATATCCGCAATTTTCGATTTCCGGTAATTTCTTTTTTTCGGCGGAAGTCCGTTTTGATGACTCGCTCATGACCGTTTCATTATTCTGAGAATGATTAATTCTACACTTTTTGACATCCGAGATCGTTTTGGTGTCGTTTTGTTGAGTTCCGTGCTTTTTAGCGACTTTTCCGCACTTGAGTTCGATTCCTCCGATCTCGCTCAAACATTGCTTCGAGTTTCGTAAGTCCGTTTAACTTTGTTAGACGTGTTGTGAACTTTGGTTTGGTTATTCGATCACGTATCGTGATTTCCGCGTTTTGGGCCATTTTGTAATTTCTTGAAAGTTACGTATCCGTATCTGTAATTGTTGTCTCGACCCGCTTTCTTGGTCGCGTATGATTAATTATTGCATTATGTTTTCATTTCGGTCGTTGATGTCATCCGCGAACTTTTCGCCGTGTTCGTTGCGTGCGTTTCGGAATCGAGTCGTCGAGCCACGGCACGGGCGCCAGCCGGACGGCTATGGAGGAACTGCACGGCTTGGGCTCTGGCCGGACGGCGGGCAGGACCGCATAGCGACGCTATCGCCGGAGGTCGCGCGCTAACCGGCAAATAGCGAAGACGCTTATGCGGCACCAGCCGCACGCTACTCGGGCCGGGCGTGAGGCCCCGGTGGTTCGGGACTCCAGAGTTGGCCAGAGCGCACGCTACGGCCGGCCGCGCGCGCTAACCGGCAGACGTAGCGCACGCCGCCGGCATCTAGCGCGCGCTACTGGCGAGGATCAGTCCAGAGCCTCGGATCGACCATGGTCGCCCGCTAGCGCACGCCGGCACGCTTAGCGCACGCTAGGCGATCTGCCTATATAATTGACCGAGCAGCCCTGTTTCAACCCATTTTTTCATTTCAATCTTTTCTTTCCGCGGCTAGAGGTTTTGAGATCAAGGAGGCATGTTATTGAAGAACAAATCCAAGAAGTTCTTGAGTTCATAACATCAATAAATCATCCGTTATCATCCTTTGATCCAGCGAATCAAGGTAATCTTCCTTAGAACCCTAATTTCGTGAATTTGGGGTTTTCGCATTTTTGTCCGATTCGTTCCGTGTTTTGATTAATTCATGATGGGTATGATTAATCTTGGTAGTATTCTTGTGTTTAACATCATTTAATCCATTGTTCTTCGTCGAATCAAGTATATTTCTTGATTTCCTTCGAATTGACTTTCGGGGATTTGTCCTCGATCTCGCTTTTTCATCCGCTGATGGATCGATTATGGTTAAATGATGTTGTTAAACATATTATATGGATTGTATATCCATATTTCAACTCGATTTCCGTTTTCGGGTTTTGACGGGACGAATCGTGTTCTTGGCCGTTTTGGGGGAAATCCTTGAACCTTCGTCATTTGTTCTTTGAATTCAGCGGCTTTGGGTCGTACTTTGGAATTCATTTTCGTTGTTATTGTTTTCGTTCGTAGTTCATTGTTGTGGATTGTCGTCGGTGGAGTCGGCGAGTTCGTAGTCGGTTCGTGCCAACCTACTTGGCCGATTCTCCGTTGTGGTCATTCGAGGCAAGTATCTTGCCCATACATTTCATATTTCTTAGGCATAATTATTGATAAATGATTTTATGCGAAATCCAATGTTTAATGAACGTTAAAAAGGATCGGTATGTTCTCGATAAATATTGTCTTTCAACGATAATTCGTATTCTTCGTGAATGGATATGTTCTCGGAATATGTGTGTTAGTTTCGTACGTTGAGAGACGTTATGATCGCATTGACCATAATTGTTTGCCGAGGATTGTGCATTGAATTGTATATTTGTTCGGTGGGTATTCGACATGATGTGATGTTAGTCGTTACTCCTTTGAAAGGAGGTTGTGATGCTTAGTGTTGCTTGTCTTGATAATCGGTTATTGTTGTGTGCTTATTGTATGTGATGTGCCTCCGGGTAGGATTGTTGAATCTCAGGATCCATACTTGCTAGTATGGGTCGGGCGAAACCGTAGGGTTATCCAATACGGGTATGTCTTGCGGGGACTCCGAGGTTCGGGGCTTGCTAGCCCGATGCCGAGATAATTTGTGGGGTTATCATCGGGTATGTCTTGCGGGGACTCCGAGGTTCGTGGCTTGTTAGCACGATGCCGGGATAACTTATGGTTGTGGTTTGATTATGTAAGTATATGTGCTTTTAGTCACGTGATTGCGGTTACGGTGACATGTGATTTGATATAGTTTCCCTGTGGGTTATTCACTCGGGTTTGTTCTACGGGAGCATCTGAGGTCCGTGGCTTGCTAGCACGGGACGCGAATAATCTGTGGAAACAGGTTGTTATGGTATGATCGGGTCGTGGACCCCACTTGTTGTTATCGAATTTATGTTTTGGGAAAATGACTTTTGGGCTGTGTCCCTAAATGTTTTCGAAAGGCCTGAGGATTTTTAAATCCCAATGTATTCAAAACTCCCGAGGTCGTAAAATGTTTTTCACAAGATGTTTATCGGGTTTACCCCATCTTTCGATTTAATCGTTTGATTAAGTGAATCACCTCGGGAAGTATGTTTATGATTAACATGTTTCGTGGAGTATGATATGTATGGCTCGTTTTCGTATTTTATATTTGCACTAGCAAAACAGTGGAGTTTGCTAACCCCAGAGTATTCGGGGTGGATGTCTATTTTTGCATTCAGGTTTTGGAGCATAACACAGGGTCGGCACGAAGGATGATGAAAGATGAACGATACTAATCACACGAGGATCCGTTGATGTCGTATTGGTCTAGTTGTATTTTCTTTTCCGCTGCAGTATCTTTTCCCCGTTGTACGGGAGTTTATTGTATTTTGAACCCTGCGTGGGTATGTGTTTGTAATCGAGTTGTATATTTTATTGAAAGACCAAATCGGTCTACTCAGTCATTTTAGCCTTGAAGGCATTGTCGAGATGTTAAATGTTGTTACCAGCCTGGTAGATCCTCGAGGAGAGGGTCTACGGCGTGTAATATCCCTGAGTGGATTGGGGGTGTTACATAAATGGTATCGGAGCTTAGGTTGTGAAAACCTAGGCTGTCGGGTCAGTGGTGTCTGTTGAGTTTTGTTTCGTCGGATTTTATCTGACTGAGTCGTGTCGCGACGCGTCGCCCGAGTTTGTTGGTCGTGATTAGTATCGTGGGCGATCATCATCTTCGTGCGACTGTGGATGTAAGTCTCCCTTATTTGTGTTGAGCCTCGTGTGACACGAGCTATTTTTATGATTATTTGTTAAGTGATGGAATCCTCTTATGGATTTTGATTTCTTGATATGTGGTTATTTGACCCTCATATTTCGTTCATATGAGGAGAAGCGTTCTGGATTGTGCATGTTTGACTTTATTTCTTTTATCCATTGTGTGAGTTCTTTTGTAATGGCTTTCGGTATTTTACCGACCGAGTTTTATTTGGAAAACGATTCCCTTAACCGAGTTTTTGGCATTATGGCCTTGATCGTTTTGGCAAAATTCTTATGATCGTATTTATTATTTTCTAAATGGCTTCGTGAGTTTTGAAATATTACCGTCATCGGCCTTTTTGGCATTTTTGTAAATGGTTTTTAGCACAGTGGGTTCGGCGCGGGACACACGGCGCTATAATGTTCCGTGTAAGTACCTAAACTTTTTGGGCATTCTAGCCCATTGAATTATTTTGAAAACCTTGAGTATCTTAAAAATTAAAATTCGAGACGTACTTTTAAAACGAATTATTTTCTTGCGGTGTTTTCAAGGTGTTTTCTAATGCCGCAATACATTTCAAAAATTTTCCGATTGAGGACCAAAAATATTTTGAGATATTTTCAAATGCGATTGCTTAGACCCAAGGGTCGAATATTTTTGAAAGTTTTTCACTAAAAGAAAGGTGTCCTCATTTTTGTTCAAACGCAAGATGATTTTCAAAGTCTCGATAATGGTGTTTGTACAACTTTTTGAAAATGTGATACTCAAGATCAATTGGTGTTTTCCAAATTGTTTTTCAAAATGTGGTTTCGTTTTCTTTAAAACCTATCAATTCCCGTTTGCGGTCTGGGAATGTATGTATGATGTTCGCATTGTCGTTATGATGTTAGCTTCCGAATATGATCGAATTGGTGGCATGAACGTTGAGGTGTTGCCACGTATTTGTAGTACTAGCCCTCTGTGAGAGGTGTGAACTGGTATTTACTAATTGTCGCCTCGTGGTGATTTGCGTGTTGTCGCATGAGTGTGAGTTGTTAAAGCTTGGATTTTTGTGCGTTTATGCACATGGGTGATTGTTTCATGAGGTTTGTAATTATGTGCTGGTTATTGTTCGGGCCGTTAAGGTCGCCGAACGATACCATCGTCGCTGTAGTGTTTGTGTGCGTATTACTTTACGAAGGTAATCGTTGTATATGATATGTGTTATGATTCTTTGTTGTGCTTAGTTGGCATCTCCGCTATGTTGTTTTGCGGTGTTATGTTCAATTGTATCTAGCATTTATATTTTCGGTATGCCGAGCCGAGGCATTTCAACCGTGATGTACCGGGGCATGCACGTGTAAATTGTCCTTCTCGTCGGTAACACATTTCAAGTGTGGACTCGAGGGACACCGAATTCGCTTTGCGAATTGACTACCGAGACTTTCGGAGTTCGCGCTTGACCTGATCATCGGAATCGGCTTTGTGTGGCCTTTTAAAGATGTTTCTGTCAGTTGCTTGTTGTGTTGTCACCTTGATTTCGTGTTGTGAGTTTCGTGAACGACACTTCTTTTAGAAGGGGTCTAATATAATACCCGTATTATTTTGGACTCTGCATTTCCTCTTTCTCGTGTCTATCCACTCGCTCGTGTTCGTTGACACTTTCGAACTTGTTACGTATTTTGGTTTCATCGTTCGAACGAGCCGTGATCTTGTTTTGGGTCGATCCGGTTATCGCCGTGACTTTTCCGAGCCGGTTCGATACTTGTGAACCTTGTTCGGATGTAACATCTTTTGGTTCTACTAGTTCTTTTATTCGAAGTGGATCGATTTTGAACTTCTATATTTTCGACTCTAATTCGTTTATGTTCGTTAACATTTTCCGAGCTTGCCCTATCCCTTGCTTTTATTGATCGAACGAGTGTGGTGTTTGAAATTACTCGTTTGTCGTTGTGACTTTTCAATTGCTATTCCCTTTCCTATGGATCTTATGTGAATCACATCTTGTTGCTTTTACCGGATCATATATTGTCTCGAGCCGAGACGTGAACTGAGAGTTGTTGTTTGAATTTTATTGTTCTTCGTGATTCGAACATGATTGTTCGATTTTTGTTGTCTCGACCGTTGTGGTTCGATCGTTTGATTGTTCGGTTTTGTTGATCTCGTTTCGTGATTGTTGAGCGTCGTAATCCTTCCTAATTTCCTTATATTCGGGAAATTTGTCTCGTTTTCGATCTTCCAACCCTTGGGCGGTGGAATTCCGTATTTCTTCAGCGATTGGCTCGCATTTTGATTGATGTACCGTTGGGGTGGTCAATCATATTGATTTTCGTTCGTTGTGTTTTGTGATTGTTCGGATAATCGACTTGGTTGTATTATCTGTTTGATGACGCTTGTCACTTGTTGGTTTTATTATGTCCCTAACGGCGACGTTGTGTTGGTCGTCGTGGAGCGTGTTTTCACACCGTGTATTCCGTTGCGTTGTTGTAACGTTTCGCCGCTGGGCGTTAGTTACGCGTTTCTTGCGTATCTCGTCGAGTTTTCCTGGCGGGATATTGCTTCTCCCTACTTGTTTTAAGTTTCGGGACGAAACTTCTTTTAAGGAGGGTAGAATGTAATATCCACAATTTTCGATTTCCGGTAATTTCTTTTTTTCGGCGGAAGTCCGTTTTGATGACTCGCTCATGACCGTTTCATTATTCTGAGAATGATTAATTCTACACTTTTTGACATCCGAGATCGTTTTGGTGTCGTTTTGTTGAGTTCCGTGCTTTTTAGCGACTTTTCCGCACTTGAGTTCGATTCCTCCGAATCTCGTTCGAAACTGCTGTTTCGAGTTTCCTGTAAGTCCGTTTAACTTTGTTAGACGTGTTGTGAACTTTGGTTTGGTTATTCGATCACGTATCGTGATTTCCGGGCGTTTTGGGCCATTTTGTAATTTCTTGAAAGTTACGGGTATCCGTATCTGTAATTGTTGTCTCGACCCATTTTTTGGTCGCGTATGATTAATTATTGCATTATGTTTTCATTTCGGGTCATTGATGTCGTCCGCGAACTTTTCGTCGTGTTCGTTCCGTGCATTTTCGGAAATCGAGTCGTCAGGCCACGGCTAGCCGGCCGGACGGCTATGGAGGAACCGCAGACGGTTCTTGGCTCTGGCCGACGGCGCGGCAGGATCGGCATAGTGTACGCCATCTGCCGGAGGTCGCGCGCTAACCGGCAATGAAGCGCACGCTATGCGGCACCTGGCCAGACGCTACCCGGGCCGGCGTGAGGCCCCAGTGGTTCTCGACTCCAGAGTTGGCCGCAGCGCGCACGCTACGGCCGGCCGCCGCGCGCAACCGGCAGACGTAGCGCACGCCGCCGGCATGTAGCGCGCTACCTGGCGAGGGATCACCCAGAGCCTCGATCGACCATGGTCGCCCGCTAAGCACGCCGCCGGCACGCTTAGCGCACGCCGCCAGGCACGCTTAGCGCACGCTAGGGCGATCTGCTATATAATTGACCGAGCAAAATTGCTTTCAACCCATTTTTTCATTTCAATCTTTTCTTTCCGCGCGAGGTTTTGAGATCAAGGAGGCATGTTATTGAAGAACAAATCCAAGAAGTTCTTGAGTTCATAACATCAATAAATCATCCGTTATCATCCTTTGATCCAGCGAATCAAGGTAATCTTCCTTAGAACCTTAATTTCGTGAATTTGGGGGTTTTCGCATTTTTGTCTGATTCGTTCCGTGTTTTTGATTAATTCATGATGGGTATGATTAATCTTGGTAGTATTCTTGTGTTTAACATCATTTAATCCATTGTTCTTCGTCGAATCGAAGTATATTTCTTGATTTCCTTCGAATTGACTTTTTGGGGGATTTGTCCTCGATCTCGTTTTTCATCCGTTTTCGATGGATCGATTATGGTTAAATGATGTTGTTAAACATATTCTATGGATTGTATATCCATATTTCAACTTGGATTTCCGTTTTCGGGTTTTGACGTGACGAATCGTGTTCTTGGCCGTTTTGGGGGAAATCCTTGAACCTTCGTCATTTGTTCTTTGAATTCAACGGCTTTGGGTCGGACTTTGGAATTCATTTTCGTTGTTATTGTTTTCGTTCGTAGTTCATTGTTGTGGATTGTCGTTCGGTGGAGTCGGCGAGTTCGTAGTCGGTTCGTGCCAACCTACTTCGGCCGATTCTCCGCGTTGTGGTCATTCGAGGCAAGTATCTTGCCCATACATTTCATATTTCTTAGGCATAATTATTGATAAATGATTTTATGCGAAATCCAATGTTTAATGAACGTTAAAAAGGATCGGTATGTTCTCGATAAATATTGTCTTTCAATGATAATTCGTATACTTCGTGAATGGATATGTTCTCGGAATATGTGTGTTAGTTTCGTACGTTGAGAGACGTTATGATCGCATTGACCATAATTGTTTGCCGAGGATTGTGCATTGAATTGTATATTTGTTCGGTGGGTATTCGACATGATGTGATGTTAGTCGTTACTCCTTTGAAAGGAGGTTGTGATGCTTAGTGTTGCTTGTCTTGATAATCGGTTATTGTTGTGTGCTTATTGTATGTGATGTGCCTCCGGGTAGGATTGTTGAATCTCGGGATCCATACTTGCTAGTATGGGTCGGGCGAAACCGTAGGGTTATCCAATACTGGGTATGTCTTGCGGGGACTCGAGGTTCGGGGCTTGCTGGCCGATGCCGAGATAACTTGTGGGGTTATCATCGGGTATGTCTTGCGGGGACTCAGAGGTTCGTGGCTTGTTAGCACGATGGGATAACTTATGGTTGTGGTTTGATTATGTAAGTATATGTGCTTTTAGTCACGTGATCACGGTGACATGTGATTTGATATAGTTTCCTGTGGGTTATTCACTCGGGTTTGTTCTACGGGAGCATCCGAGGTCCGTGGCTTGCTAGCACGGACGCGAATAACTGTGGAAACAGGTTGTTATGGTATGATCGGGTCGTGGACCCCACTTGTTGTTATCGAATTTATGTTTTGGGAAAATGACTTTTGGGCTGTGTCCCTAAATGTTTTCGAAAGGCCTGAGGATTTTTAAATCCCAATGTATTCAAAACTCCCGAGGTCGTAAAATGTTTTTCACAAGATGTTTATCGGGTTTACCCCATCTTTCGATTTAATCGTTTGATTAAGTGAATCACCTCGGGAAGTATGTTTATGATTAACATGTTTCGTGGAGTTATGATATGTATGGCTCGTTTTCGTATTTTATATTTGCACTAGCAAAACAGTGGAGTTTTGCTAACCCCCGAGTATTCGGGGGGTGGATGTCTATTTTTGCATTCAGGTTTTGGAGCATAACACAGGGTCGGCACGAAGGATGATGAAAGATGAACGATACTAATCACACGAGGATCCGTTGATGTCGTATTGGTCTAGTTGTATTTTCTTTTCCGCTGCAGTATCTTTTCCCCGTTGTACGGGAGTTTATTGTATTTTGACCCCTGCGTGGGTATGTGTTTGTAATCGAGTTGTATATTTTATTGAAAGACCAAATCGGTCTACTGAGTCATTTTAGCCTTGAAGGCATTGTCGAGATGTTAAATGTTGTTACCAGCCTGGTAGATCCTCGAGGAGAGGGTCTACGGCGTGTAATATCCCTGAGTGGATTGGGGGTGTTACAGAAGCACCTTCTCGCCTTCGGTTTGAGGCAAGTTTTATACTTGTACTAGTCAATGAGATTAATGTCATCATATATGTGTATGAATGTGTTGTATCATTCCGAGACTTAGTCTCTTCATGAATTCATTGATATTAAGAGATCGTTTGATACGATACCTTTCGGCAACTATGCCAAATGTTCACTATTGTTCGTTAATGGCCGATTCAAGGCATTGTGATACTCGTTATTAATGCCGGTTCGTGGTATCGATGTATCTATTGTTGTTAATATTGATTTCAATCTAAGACATCGTTGAGATCATTGTTATTTCTGTTGGGGTTGTCATTAAAACTGTATTGGCCGATTAAAGGCATTGGTGTATTCATTTCTCATCTTCGTCGTCGGCACCGATTAAAGGTGCCGAGGCATCCTTCGTATCATTGTTATCAATTGGCCGTTCTCAAGCAAATCAAAATGTTCAATCATTCACTATATCATTGTTATCGATTGACCGTTCTAAGGCAATCGAGGTATTCAATCATTCAACGTATCATTCGTATCGATTGGCCATTCTAAGCCAATCGAAGCGCTCAATCATTCATGGAATCATCTGCTGCATCATTGTTATCGGTTGGCCATTCTAAGGCAATCGAGGTGTTGAACTCGACCGCCGAGGACGGTGCCTATCCGTGTTATCTTGTCATCGTGTTGGCCGACTCAAGGCAGACACTATCATTAATTATGATACGGCCGCCGTGGCCGACACTAATTGTGATACGGCCGTGCCATGGCCGCCCTAATTGTGATACGGCCCGTGCCGGTGGCCGACCCTAATTGTGATACGGCCGTGCCGTGGCTTCGCCCTAATTGTGATACGGATTCGCGTGGCTTCGCCCTAATTGTGATACGGCTTGCGTGGCTTCACTACTAATTGATACAAATGGCTTTGGCTTCAGTGATTGTGATATTTGACACCGGTGAGTGACTTTTCAGGCCTTTGTGATTGTCTTGGTAACTTCATTGGAGCCTTCGGGCATTGTGATTCATAATTAATTCAGTTCTGGTTTGGTTCATCTTCACGTAATTCATTGTGATTCATATTTAATTCAGTTTCGGTTTGGTTCATCCTCGTGTAATTCATTGTGGTGTTCTGTATCACTGATTCGCCATTGGGCACTTATGTTCTAACCTGTTGAACAGGTATTAATAGTATGTCGTGGGCATAGTGTTTCACGAATGCTCGGTTCTTACATTGGTTTGTGAGCATCTCGTATTATTATTATCATTGTACCGTTTCATTCTGCCCTTGGATGCATATCATGTTATACATGTATTTGATGTTCATTATCTGGATGACTGACCCCGTGGGGGCGGAACATGTTTTCATATTTTAGGTGCTTGCGAGGAGAGAGTTGAGACACAGGGGCATGATGATGGCGACGAGGCATTCGAGCGATACTAGTCAGAGTTGTTCATGTTGGTCAGTCAGTTGGAGTGTTCCCCAGTTTGTCAGTCATTGTCATTTTGTATTACCCGGCAAATGCTCGTGGATGTTGTTGTATTTTATTTTTGGCCATGTAGGCCCATCGTTGTCGTTGAAATTCCTTATCGGAATATTGTGTCGGATATCATGGTAGGGACTGTGATCTCCCTTGTTGGTTAATTTTAATGTATTTTAGTCATGTTCGTCTGGTGGATCTCCGGGTGTGGGGTCCACGGCACTGTAATAACCCAATGGGATTTAGGGGTGTTACAGTATTGCGCCGTGTTGGTCAGGTCGCGCACTGACCCGCAACCCGGTGGTAGACACGGCGCTGGTCTGGGCCGTTTGTTGCGCCGTGTTCTGCACGGGTATAAATATGGCAGGACAGTCGGGTTTACACCCATTTTTCCCATTTCTTCCTTTCCTTTCCGTGGCTGGGGCTTGGAGGGCACGAGGAGATGTTGTTCCACTGTAAATCCACGAAATTCCTGAGTCCATAACATCGATTAATCCTTCCATAACTTGCTCCGATCGATCGAATCAGGGTAAGTTTTCTTAAAATCTAGTTTTGGGGATTTCGTTCGATTCGTCCGTTTAATCCGTTTTAACTCAGAATAGTGATGGGTTGATGATTGTTAAGATATATTATATCGAATTACTTGTTGTTCCATGGTTGGATTGCCGAGGATTCGTCGTTTTATTGAGTTTCTTATCGACGCCTTGAAGGAGTTTGATAAAATGTCACAAAGGGGATTCGGGCGTTCTACGATTATTCTTCCTCGTTCGTTCATTAATTTATTGATGGTATGATGTTAGGGTCAGATTCCTCGCAAAGAACTCGAGTCGGAACTCTTCCGTTCGTCGTTTTCTTCAAGCTTTCCAATCGAGGGTGTATTCATTGTCTTCGCCGGAGAATTGTCGGTGTTCGAGGTTTTCCGGTTGAGCCGTGTTCTTTGGAGTGTCCGGTATCAATTTTCGAGGCAAGTATCTTGCCCATACATTATGTGTTTTGTGGATATAATGGTTTCTAATCATCGATATATGCTAAATAAATATTTATAACCATTTTTCAAAAGAATCGATATATTTACCATCATGGCTTTCTTAAAGGTGACCCGTGTGTTTCGGGAATTAATATGCTTAATTGAATATGTGTGCTAGTGTTGTGTGTAGGATCGCCTTACTTTCGTGTGATGTCATTATGTATGATTATGTCGTCGGTAAATGTAAAGTTTAATTCTTTTGTTAAAATATGTGCGTGGAGTCACGTAGTTATGAATGAATATGTGAGTTTGTTTGATATTGGTTGTGTCGTTCGGTGCTGTTGAGATCTTGTGCTTCCTTATGAATTGTTATAGTTCTGGGTCATAAGTATGTGTTGGATAATTTGGCCGTTCTAGCAGAACCTCGACTATATATATTGTGATTGACTCTCGTGGTTTGTGTTTTTGGAGATGTGATCTGATGAGAGTTGTAAGGTTATTCTCGGGGTAATCTCACCTGGGGTTGCTCGACGGGGCACACAGGGACCTGGCCGTGTGGTCTCGCGCGAGAGTTACTTTCGAGTGGGCATTCTCTCCTGGGGTCACTCGACGGGGCGCACGGGGACTTGGCCGAGTGGTCTTGCGCGAGAATTGCCAGAGTGTTTCTATTGTTGATTAATTGTGATATGTTCAGAGTATCACAATGCCTTGTGCCTGGAGTCGTGAGACATTATATTAAGTCTTGGTGTTTGGCTAAAATGGCATAAGTGTAATGTGTGGTGTGTAATTGTCTGTGGTAATGATTTGAAACGAGCCGGTTGGGCCGTGGACCCTGTGTTTGGTTATCGGATTTGTATTTTGGAAATTAAGCTCTGGGCTGTGACCCTAAGTGGTTTTCGATAAGTTGAGAATTATTCAATTACTAATGTTTTTCAAAACTCCCGAGATCTTGAATTGATTTTCAAAATGACCACTCGTTTCATTTATACGTTTACGGTTTGAACTATTTTATTTAAATGAGAAATCTCGGGAAGTCTTTTGTCTTGGCTGAGTTGCGGATTATTTCAATTATCGTATTCTCAAAATGTGTTTTGTATGGCTCGTATTTGCACTTTATACTTGCACTAGCGAAACAGTGGAGTTTTGCTAACCCCGAGTAATCGGGGGGTGGATATATGTATTGTGTCTAGGTACATGCAGGTTCTCGGGAGCAAATCACAGGATCGGTACGAGGGATGATGAAAGACGAATGATACTAATCACACGAAGGCCAGTTTTGGGTTCAGTTAGTCGGAGTCCATTGTATTGTCTTTTCCGTTGTCATATTGTTTGTTGTTTTAAAGTATTTTACCCTTGCGTGGGTATGAGTCTGGATGGGATTTTGTATTTTGATTTGAAAGTCAGTGATGAAAGACCAAATCGGTCTAAGGATTCGTGATTTTGTCACGTCAGTATGTAATGTAACGTGTTGTTTTTATGTCTGGCATGGTGGATCCTCACAGAAAGGGTATGCGGCGTGTAATATTCTTGGTTTGATTCTGGGAGTGTTACAACCATCACAGCCCTTATTCTTCCTCTCCAACCGACCTCAACTCGCCGCCATCACCTACCGCCGTCCACCGCCAGCCACGACGGCGGCGCCCCGACCTGCACCCTCTCCCTCTCTTCCTCACATCTCTCTATCCATCTCTATATCACTACCATCTCTCCCTCTCTTCCCAACTTCTCTGCGACGCCAGCGACCTCTCGGAACTAACCACTACTGTCACCCCGAAGTCGACCGCCGATCTATTCTCTCTCTCATTACAGTCATTTCTGTCGCCTTGAAAGTGTGACTTTCTCACCACTCCACTCTCTCTCTCCCTCTGTCTACAATTATTTATAGAAATTAGGGGTTTTGGTCGTCTTTCTAAATGCATAACACAACCAGTAATACCAATTCCAATCAAACCCCACAAGCACCAGTTGCGCTAGAGACTGGTGCTAAGGAATCTGAAGAGGAATCATCTTCTCATCTTCATCTTCTCCGAAGAATTCATCGGAAAAACCAGCAATTGTCACTGGGGAAGAAGACGTGGTGATGGCGGAGAAGGAATCTGCAGCCGCTAGTGTGAACCTGCACTATGTTTTTTTTGGAAAAGACCGTTTTACCCCTGAACTTTTAACGGAGTTAGTAACAGATAGACGGCAGTACACGAAGTTTAAGTAAAGTGAATGTTCAGTATTGCATGTGATAGATATTAAAATTTAGTATTTCAAGTAGTGTATTGAGTAAAGTTTACGTACACAAAGTGCACTTTATCCATAATTATTTTATATAATCTAAAATTTATTTGAAATCTCAAAAATTTATTTAAAATATATGAAAATATCTATTTAATGTGGAAAGTATTTTTTAAAAAATTTATTTTCTTGAAAGAGTTTTTATTAAAAATCAAATATTATTCAAAATTCAGAAAAATATTTTTAATAAATTCATTGAAAAAATATTGTGAGAATCAATTTTTTAATACCAAACCATAAAATTGATAAGTTATATATCCTCATTCATAAGAGTGTAAGTTATTGATACCATTTTGTTTAAAAAGACTAAAATGTCCTCCAAAAAGGTGTTGATGTTTACTTTCCTTTTTTACCTTTTAGTGATAGATTTAAGGGTATTAATGTCTTTTGGTATCAAAAACTTATATTCTTATGAATAAGGATATATAACTTGTTACTTTTATGATTTGGTATTATAAAAGATAGAACTCAAAAATATTTATATAAAATATAAATATTATTCAAAATTCAGAAAAGTTTCTTTATAAAATCTAAATTTATGAAATAATTATATTTTGTAATTCGAATATTTAAAAATCGTTTTTACAAAATTAAAATAGTTTCAAAAAATTAAGAATTTTATATTTTACGAATATTATTTTTTACAAAAATCAGCTATTTTCTCATATTTTAAATGAACTAAATATATTTGAGAATAAAATATTTATTTATATCATTTAAATTATTGATTCAAAAAAATAAACAACATATTTTTTTTAAATAAATAAATTTATTCCGACAGATAAATTTATTCATATATGATTTCGTTGGTAAACAATCGAGTTTGTTTGGTAAACCAATTCATTTTGCCGACTCTAAATAAACTTTTTACTTCTAATCTTCTTCCCCAAGTCTGACAAAACCCTCTTCCCAATTCCCACTGCAGATACAGCACACCAGGGTTTGGCTCGTCTCACTCCTTCCATTAACAATCTCACAATCAATGGCCACCGCCACCACTATGGCTGTCGATCCGAAACCCTTCCCATCCGAGCCACCACCAACCCGGCAAAAAACTGAGTACGACCTATCTTCCTCCGCCGATGCGGACGATGATCTCTACTCCCGCCTCAAAACGCTGCAACGCCAGCACGAATTTATCGAGATACAGGAGGAGTACGTGAAGGACGAGCTGAAGAACCTACGTCGTGAGCTGCTGCGGTCGCAAGAGGAGGTGAAGAGAATTCAATCGGTTCCGCTGGTCATCGGACAATTTATGGAGATGATCGATCAGAACAACGCCATCGTCGGATCTACTACCGGGTCGAATTACTACGTTCGGATCCTCAGCACAATCAACCGCGAGCTCCTCAAACCCTCTGCTTCTGTCGCACTGCACCGCCATTCCAACGCCCTCGTTGATGTTCTGCCGCCAGAGGCCGACTCAAGTATTTCGCTCCTCAGCCAGTCAGAGAAGCCCGACGTTACTTATAATGTAAGTTCGTTTTATTTGTTGTCCTTTTATTTTGGATTTTTGAGTTGGGGTTTCTTTCGTTGTTGGTAGTATTGTCATTCCATATGTACTTGGAGCTGGATTATGATACTCCCAGTAATTTTAGGATGTGATTGATATTCAAAGGGTTTTCTAGACCAAAATCGCCAGTAATTGATGTACTTTTAAAGTGAATTCCGATTTTAGTTTAATTTATGCTTTTTGTGGGAATAAGTTCATACTACGTTCTCTTATAATTGCAACATCTGGACGCTCCCCAATACACGATTTTGACTATTAAAATCTTTAATTTTTTATTTTTAAAAATTATAAAAAGTTGATATTTTGAAAGTATATTTCGAGATGAATCTAAAAAGATCTCACATGACTATATTTTTTCATATGTATAAATCACGAAAGATGGTCAAAAGAGAGTATATGGACAGTGTAATAATCAATATGTTGCAATAATAATAGAACGGAGGAAGTATTTGTTCAAGGGATCTAGTGTAATTATGTGATAAGTGGGGTAAAATAAATGTAGAGATGTGGATATCATACTTTATCTACCAATGTTATGCATGAATATTGCTTATTTTCTTTTGCCAGGATGAACGAATTTTTTTTTATATAGCTACATTTTGATCACATTGGTTTTAAGTTGGTCAATATGAAGCCCTAGATAACATTGGGACGACTTGGCTGATACGAGATCAACATGGCCAACCGAAGAAAGACGACGTAGACGACCATGCACACACATGCACCTACACGACATGCACTTACTTCTTTGGACGAGACGACTAATACAAGACTTGAAGCAACCTTGAACACATTTTACATTTGCTACTAGTCCGAGAGAAAAAGGCGAAAAGCGGACAAAATTACCAATTCCCGCGCGTATGACTACTCCGTAGCTGTTTTGGTATTTTAATCATAACTCTCTCATACGAAGTCCGATTTAGGTGATTCAAGCGGCCATGGAAAGATAAAAGAAAGATCTATAAATCATGTGAAACGGTCGAGTCAATTATGCTTATATCAAGCCACACGAACCGTTCAAATGTGCGGATTTTTATGGCGAAAATTGACAAAGATTTGATGAAGGATCCATGAAGGATCTTTGTCCCACTACTTTAAAATTTGTTTTCATTTTCAAAGCCCACCATATCAAGATCAAGGATAGAGATTTGATTCACTCCACCCTTTTGAAATGAAAACAAGCGAACCACATGTAGAGGAAGACACCAAGATGTTACTTTCATGATCAAGTCCTTGTCAAGCCTTTCAAAATATATCACATGACAAGGATCTTGTCCACTCCCTCAAGTACCACGGTGATTTGGAGAAGGAGCCAAACATGTTGTTATTTTCTTTTCCTGTCAAAGTCTTTGTAGATAGTTTAATAAGTGCTTGTATTTTAGCTAGATTTTGTGTGATCTTGTTTGGCTTTGTTAGGAGTTGTAAATGGCTATATAATAGCCTCATCCTCCACATTTGTAAGCATCTCGAAATTTATAAAACATTGTATTTCTCTTGAAATACGTTGACGAGTTCAACAAAACCTGTTATTATTTCGTAGCGTCTCGAATTATAACTTGATCAATTCTCAATAGGTCTTGAGGAGAGATTATCTTTATCGAGTTATAGGTCTAATTCGATAAAACACATTCAAATCCATACACTATCTACCTCACGGCCGAAACCCATATAATTTCGCCACCACCTTTATTTTCATTGTTACTTTGATACTTGTAAAACCGGTTTTACAAGTATCAAAGTAACAATGAAAATAAAGGTGGTGGCGAAATTATATGGGTTTCGGCCGTGAGGTAGATAGTGTATGGATTTGAATGTGTTTTATCGAATTAGACCTATAACTCGATAAAGATAATCTCTCCTCAAGACCTATTGAGAATTGATCAAGTTATAATTCGAGACGCGTCGAAATAATAACCAAGGTTTTGTTGAACTCGCTCAACGTATATTTCAAGAGAAATACAATGTTTTATAAATTTCGAGATGCTTACAAAATGTGGAGGATGAGGCTATTATATAGCCATTTACAACTCCTAACAAAGCCAAACAAGATCACACAAAATCTAGCTAAAATACAAGCACTTATTAAACTATCTACAAAGACTTTGACAAGGAAAAGAAAATAACAACATGTTTGGCTCCTTCCTCTCCAAATCAGCCGTGGGGTACTTGAGGGAGTGGACAAGATCCTTGTCATGTGATATATTTTGAAAGGCTTGACAAGGACTTGATCATGAAAGTAACATCTTGGTGTCTTCCTCTACATGTGGTTCGTTTGTTTTCATTTCAAAAGGGTGGAGTGAATCAAATCTCTATCCTTGATCTTGATATGGTGGGCTTTGAAAATGAAAACAAATTTTAAAGTAGTGGGGACAAAGATCCTTCATGGATCCTTCATCAAATCTTTGTCAATTTTCGGCCATAAAAATCACTGCACATTTGAACGGTTCGTGTGGCTTGATATAAGCATAATTGGACCTTGGACCGTTTCACATGATTTATAGATCTTTCTTTTATCTTTCCATGGCCGCTTGAATCACCTAAATCGGACTTCGTATGAGAGAGTTATGATTAAAATACCAAAACAGCTACGGAGTAGTCATACGCGCGGGAATTGGTAATTTTGTCCGCTTTTCGCCTTTTTCTCTCGGACTAGTAGCAAATGTAAAATGTGTTCAAGGTTGCTTCAAGTCTTGTATTAGTCGTCTCGTCCAAAGAAGTAAGTGCATGTCGTGTAGGTGCATGTGTGTGCATGGCCGTATGCATGGTTGCATGGTCGTCTACGTCGTCTTTCTTCGGTTGGCCATGTTGATCTCGTATCACTTTTCTTTTACACTGAACTTTTTGATTGGTGACCATTGTTTCTTTTTTCCTGTGTTTTATGATCTAGCGTCTTGCTCTCTTTTCCTTCATGGTTAACAGAGGTACCTACTGTTTGCTGACTTTTGATGTTTTATTCCCTAACCATAATATAACACTCTTCATAGATCTTCATGCAAACATACTTGCGGCAATAGCTTACTCCAGATAATCTTCTCCAACTTTCTTCTCCCAGATTCTACCTAGTTCTTGAGCTGTCCATACTGTATTGTTTTACTTCAAGAATTCGAGGGGTTCTAATGATTCTAGTGGTTCTGTAACTCAAAAGCTGCTTGTGTAAAACCGAAAGGTGCTTATTGCCTTGTGCACCACAAGTTAGGGAGGCTTTGGCATATGACGTCTCTTAGTGTCATTTCCCCTTAACTGAGCATAACTTTCTTCATACATTTGGTATGAATTTGTGTGCAACAATGGATTTTTTTTCTTGTTAATCCTTTTTTAAAGGAACTGTTCTTCCTTGTGCTTCTATCAGGATATTGGAGGATGTGACATTCAGAAGCAAGAAATACGAGAAGCGGTAGAGCTGCCTTTAACTCACCATGAGTTGTACCAACAAATTGGCATAGATCCCCCCCGTGGTGTCTTGCTCTATGGTCCACCTGGCACTGGGAAAACCATGCTTGCAAAGGCTGTAGCAAATCACACAACTGCAGCCTTCATTAGAGTTGTCGGCTCAGAGTTTGTTCAGAAGTACTTGGGTGAGGTATGCGGTTGAATTTTGTTGATTCTATGTATGCATAGAAGGTGATATCTCTCGTATTAATTGTTTGTTGTGCATGAGTCGTTTCTGTTTTACTCTGTCAGATATTAGATATATCATATGACCTGATTAAACTACTGCCACAGGATTTCTGACCTGAACATGTTTTCTGGGGATTTAAGAGTCATAGTAACTTATGGAATATGGTCGTGAAATGAGAAAGTTTTCCCTGTTAACTTTGATTCGTGTATGCTTACAGATTAAACTGAGGTGCCATCTCTCTCACCCCTAGTTGGAAACTTATTTGAAGATGCGTAGCAATTTAGCACTCACAGTTGTTCATGCTACGATTTCATTTTCTGATATATATGTACCACGAAATAGGAGCGGTAGTTCGCGTCCTTATTTCCTGTTCGTCGCTATCATGTGTTTTCATGTTTTTTATCTGACTTGATCATAAATAGGACAATTAGGGTAATGTTTAACTAAGTGTACCATTTTGGCTTTCATGTCATGCCTTATTGGTGTCATTATTCTCTTCAATTTGTGTTCGTGGTTGTGTCGTGTAATCAATTGCCTGGGCTTTACAAGTTGACAATGGGATTTTTGAAAACTTAGCTACCTTTTTTGATATATCAAATAGATACTTGGTTGAAGACTTTGCAACTGTTAGCATGTCCGTACAAATTGTAGGACTATTAAGCTGATTCAGTTACTGTGTATTAAATTGAGTTTAACCATATATGCAGGGTCCTCGCATGGTTCGTGATGTTTTCCGTCTCGCTAAAGAAAATGCACCTGCTATAATTTTTATCGATGAGGTAGATGCAATTGCTACTGCAAGGTTTGATGCTCAAACAGGAGCTGATAGAGAGGTCCAGCGAATTCTCATGGAATTATTGAATCAGGTAGAGTTTGACGCTTGGGTGCAAAATCATAGTGGTAAATAGAGCCAAGAACTTTACCCCCCCCCCCCCCCCACCCCAACCCCCAATACCAAAATGGTGAGTATGCCTTTCTAAAGTCAGTTGGAATTCTGAGACTGCCTGTATAAAACAATGGTCATCCAGATTGTTTCTCGTGTCATCCAGTATTAGTGCATTTCAGCAATCTATTTGATTTTTCATTTGCAGATGGATGGATTTGACCAGACAGTTAATGTGAAAGTTATCATGGCAACAAACCGGGCTGACACGTTAGATCCTGCCCTTCTTCGCCCGGGAAGACTTGATCGTAAAATTGAGTTTCCTTTGCCAGACAGACGTCAAAAGAGGCTCGTCTTTCAGGTGAAGCTTCAATACTTATTTTTGTTTTCATTGTATTTGTTTCTTTTCCTATTGAGTGGGTGGAGGGGGGTGGTGGATATGAGGCTTTGTTTAAACAGCATGTTGACTAAGCACACGGATATCCTGCAAAATGAACATGACGGTAACTTCCATCTTGGAACCAACTTTTAGCCCTCTAAAAATGGAGAAAAAGGTATCCCTTTACATTAGGAAGGTTTTTGTGTGGTTGAAACATACACAGTAAATGGAAGTTGTTTCATGTGCAGGTTTGCACTGCTAAAATGAACTTGAGTGATGAGGTGGACTTGGAGGACTATGTTTCTCGTCCAGATAAGATTAGTGCTGCTGAGGTTAGTCAGTGTCCTTTTCATTTCTCCTTGTTTTGGTATAATATCATTTCTTCATAAATTTGGCTATGACTGAATTTTTCAATGGTTTCAGATTACTGCTATATGCCAAGAAGCAGGTATGCTCGCAGTTAGAAAGAATCGGTACGTGATACTCCCCAAAGATTTTGAGAAGGGTTACAGATCTAATGTGAAGAAACCCGACACTGATTTTGAATTCTACAAGTGATCTTTGTAATAATTTCAGAGGGAGAATTTAATTTATGAACTTGCTCTGAACTTCTTTCACTTTTTTTGTTCCCCAATGAGAGGATACGAGAGTGGATTGAATTGTTTACCTGAAGCTGCTGCCATATTAAGTATGTGTACGTTTAAATGTTCATTCCAAAACATTCCAATGGATTCTTTCATGAAGTCTATCAATAACCAGCTATTCGATTATGCAGAGCCTTGATTTTGCATATTTTAATATTCTATTTTTGCTTTTAGGACACACGGAAACTACCCTTGATTTTGCCGGATTTACAGAAAATCCAGTTATCTATATATATACTATATATACATTAGAAACTCGATAATTTAATACTCGATTATTTAATAAACTCTCTAAGATAATAGTTTTGACCGGTCCCGACTCAGGGATAGGGTGCTAAATTAATAATTCGCTAAAATTATAAGATAATACATTTTTGATAATTTCTACAGGTCCCATATAAAATATAAATTAATAATTCCTTAAATATTGTACATATTATAGGAATAATTTATGAAGGTTTCTTAAAAAATTACTCAATTGTATTTCTTTTTTGTTGGAAAAATATACACTGATATATTCAACACAGAACGCATAATAAGATGAGAGATTGAAGGGTTATTTTAAATTGGACCCTTCATTTGATATGTACATGCATTGTACAATAATTAAGTGAAAGTTTGAAAGTTGTTTGTAAATTAAGTATTTCATTATAAATTAATAAAATATTAATTAATATATAAATTAATAATTATTAATTTATCGATTAATTAATAACTCTTTTAATTAATAAATTTTGGTTGTCCCAACAGTATTAATTTATAGAGTTTTTACTGTAATATTTATCCCCCTTAATTTAATGTGGAAGGGGAATTTAATTGTAACTTTTAATTGTAAATATATGAAAAGTCTATTTTAATTGTAACTTTTAATGTAAATAAACTAATTTAAATACAAAAGTTATGATAAACATCACAATGCAAATGTACCTTCTAATAAGTGATTAAAATGAATTTTTAAATGATAGTATAAATTACAAGATGGTTAAATTTTAGCTATGAAATCTTAGATACAATCGGTGCATCGCACGGGTTGAATAAACTAAAAACAACTTCGGAGCAACATACGGGTTAGTAAAGCCTCATTTCATATAACTAATTACATAGAATAAAATAAAAGGACAATAATAATAAAAAAAAGGCTAAAATGCTCCTAGGGTCTCTTAATTTAATTTCAGATAACGATTTAGTCCTTTATCTTTTTTTGTCCCAACTAAGTCCTTTATATTTCTAATTTTAAGCAAATTTAGCCTTTTCCGTTGGTCTCCGTTAACTGTTGTCAGGGTGCGCATTGCAGCCATTACGCGCTATAAACATACCTGCATGGTGAACAAAGTCAACAACCACAAAGTTTTCTCCTTAATTACCTCAGCATAAGCGTCTGATCATCATTTTCTCACGTCCAGTGCAGCGACCACCTTCGTCCCAACAGTCCTACCTTCTCTCAGAACTCATCACAGGGAACCAAACCAACCCCGGTGACCCCTCCACACCAAAACCCACAACATCCTCTCCCATTGTCCATATCTTACCCCAAACCCAAAATTGTTTTCCATCCATAATACCTGGAGTGCCATGTGCAAGAATACAAAGGTCAATTAATTAACAAAACCCTGATAAATGGAATGAAGCATCAGCAATGTTCAACTACTTTGCTATTAGAGTGTCAGATACATCTCAAATGTCTTTATAAAAACCCTCATTTCACATATTTATGCAAATAAAAAAACACTAGCAACATTCATAAATTGAGAGGACAATTACAAAGCCAACACAAAAGATCTAATAGACGATTGCTAACCTCTTGAGAGGTAGATCCATCCAGAACCTTTTGCGCCTCAGGATCGGGCTTTGAGGCGGCTAATGAACTGATTGCATCATCTTCCTCCTCATGAAGCTGCAACAGCCGACAAATCTCGGACGAAAAGCCCAGGCTACTCCCCTATACAATGAGGGTTCCAGTCGTTCAATAGTAATGCATGTATGTCACTTCTATTTTCACAATAAACTGCGACTATCATTCTCATTAAAATTACTCCACAAATTTATCAAACTCAGGATGTAAAGCAAAATAAAAAAAAACTATCCTCAACAACCCCCGCCTTAAAATCTTTTCTTCCAAGGAGTGGATGGAAACATGCTAGACAATAGAACCGCAAATATCCCGCAAGCATCATCGGAGGATTCATCGGCGAACGAATTCAAGCAAGTAAACCGGCCGCATTTTTCGCTAGAATTCGGAGCACCGACCGTTCTTCTCCCAATCGCCGTACCTGGTAGGCTCCGGCCCACGGGCCCCACTGATTTCACCGGTCTGCTTGTTTACAGACTCATCGTCATCTCCATCTTATTCATCTCCGGAAGCTTGTATCCTTTCATCCTCGATTTTGTTATGGATCTTCTCTTCTTCCTCGGAGATCGGTGGCTCTTTAGTTTCCCGCGGATGATTTTGCAAGAGCTGCGCCGTCGTGCAGATGAGTCGGCGGGTCGACGAGCTGGAAAACTCGGATCTCGCGATTGGAGACGAGAACGCGCGGTACAAATTGCTCGCCATTCTATAGTTCTCTTTAGAATTGTTTTCCTAAGCGTGGAGAGACTAGAGAGAAGGAAAATGTGCGCACGTTTCAAGTAGGTCAAGAAATGGACACATAAGTTAGGGATTTGACACATAGATTAAGGATTTGATACGCAGGTATGTTTATAGCCACGTAGGCAACTTAACAGCCACCTAGACAACAGTTAACGGAAACCAACGGAAAATGCTAAATTTGCTTAAAATTAGAAAGATAAAGGACTTAGTTGGGACAAAAAAAGATAAAGGACTAAATCGTTATCTGAAATTAAGTTAAGGGACCCCAAGAGCATTTTAGCCTAAATAAAACATATAAACTTCTCTAAAAGGCATTTAAATTCTGCCATCTGCTCATTCAACCATCTGCCCCAACATTACGTACAAAATCTCTAAAAGGAATTTAAATTTTGCCATTTGCTCATTCAACCGTCTGTCCCAACATTACGTACAAAACACGTGCACCTTCTAATACACAAGGTGATTAAAATGAACTTTTAAATGATAGTATAAATTACAAGATGGTTAAATTTTAGCTATGAAATCTTAGATACAATCGGTTCATCGCACGGGTTGAATAAACCAAAAACAACCCCGGAGCAACATACGAGTTAGTAAGACCTCATTTCATATAACTAATTACATAGACTAAAATAAAAGGACAATAACAATAAAAAAAACATATAAACTTCTCTAAAAGGCATTTAAATTCTGTCATCTGCTCATTCAACCGTCTGCCCCAATATTACGTACAAAATACGTAGATATTCAACCAAAGACCGTGCATCACACGAGTTGGATAATGCCTCGTTTTTTCAGAATTATAAGTGTTTTTAGAAAATGAATATAATTGTACTACTTCAATAGCCACTATTTAGGGGTTCAGTTTGTAAAATAAAAACAGAGCAAGGTTTTTAGTAATTTGAGTGATACGTTGGATTGTTTGAAATTAGACGAGAGTGTACTTTTGCATCTAGCATTTGCATCGATCACTTTTGTTGGCTTCTCATTGCTCTTTAGCAAAAACTATTGTTGTTGAGTGGATTGGAGCCATTTTTCATAGTTTTTCGTTGTTAAAAAGTCAAATTTCTAGTTCTGGTGGAAATTGATTGGTTTTTATTCTTTTAGAATCTTGATTTTCATGTTTGACCAAGAAACTCGAGTCAATGCCATTAGAAGCTTATCACTTACCATCTTAAAAGCGTAAATTTGTGACGACCAAAATGACGTCACACCAATGAGATGAGCTTAATGCCAAAGTCCACTCATTTTTCTTCATAAAACTAGAAATTTCTTCTCAATTTTATTCGGCTAAATCGCCACTCACAAAATCATAACAAAGTACCGCTCCCGTCGCCTTCGCTGCTCCCATTGTTGCTTGCTGCACCTTCCTTCACTTTCCCTGCCCACCAATCCGTCTCTGCTGCGGCTAGCTGCTTTTTCGCCTTCTCCATGTCATTTGGTCAGGTGTCCAATCATTAAACCTATTTTCATTGGTTTTCTATTTATATTTCCATGTTTAGATATTTTTTTTATTTAATTCTTTCTTTGGGCCATGCTTCATTTGGGTGAGGGTTCGTGTTTTCTGAGTTAATGGGTTAGTTTGGCTTCTGTTGTACTTCGGTAGTTTTTTTTTTGTTGCTAAATTATGGTTTTTATCCAATAATTTTTTTTAGGTTTCAATTTTTATCCCAAACGTTTTAAAAGTTTCAAATATATCTCAAACGTTTTAAAAATTTATCTAAGTTTGTCATTTTTGTTAGCTGCCGTTGAAAACTGCTGATGATGCAAGTATTTTTGTGCCACGTTTATTAATGAAAAATTTGTGCAACGTGTATTAATGAATCAGTTTAGGGACATGAATGAAACATGCAAAACATTTGGTTCTCTTTTTCCTCAAAATCACGCGTTTGAAATCTATGGTTTGAGACTCATCTTTTTCTAATTCCAGTTCCACCCTTAAGGCAGTAAAGGCAACTACCATCCACAGCGAAGCTTCTGCAACATCTGTCACCAGTGGGAATCCACCAACGACCATTGCACCAATATATAGGTGTCATTCAGTTTATGTTATTCGTCCGATAGTCAGAGGAATAAATTGTGGAAAATGTTTTCCGGGATGTATGAACTATAAGGTAAGGTTTTTTACTCACTATTCTTCTTCTCTATTCTTCTTTTTTTTTACTCCCTCTTCATCTGATTTCTCTTTTTGTTTCTTAACTCTTGATGACAAGGATGACAAGGATTACATTGAGGCAGAAGAAGATTGGAAAGTTAAAGAAAGATACTTCCAAGAATAAAGAACAAATCTATTTGCTGAAACAAGAATTATCCATATGGAAGCATGAACTTACACAAACCCAAAAAAACTGTTAGGATTCTCATGGCTGGTTGGATGTTCTTTGAGTTTATAGTTCTTGTTTTGCTTAGGGTGGTTTATTTTGGGAGGATTGGTGCAATGTATTTGAACTAGTACTATGTGTAACTGAATTAGTGAAATTGAATGAATGAAATGAAAGGCTTTTATGTTTGTTGCAAATTCCTGTTTTTGTGGGTGCAAGGCATTTTGGGCGGATTGCTGCAAGGTGGTTCATGAAGAAATTGAATGAAAGACATTTTCGCTTATTGTCAATTCTTGTTTCTGTTTCTTGCTCTTGTATTTCTAAATTATTGTTTAACAAATTGTGAAATTAAAATTGAAAGACACTTAAACTAATTTACTAGAAAAAAAGTCCAATTTTAAATATCAATCTGAGTCATTACAATATTTGGCATATCAAAATATGATACCCTAAAAAGAGGTAGAGGCATGCCTAACAACATAGTCATCATCTAATACATCCAAAAATGATCATCTACATCCAAAAAGTGATCATGTAATACATCTAAAACAATCAAAATTAAGGTCGAGTCTTGTCTAACAACATGTTCATCATCTAATACAACCTAAAAGTGATCATCTAATACAATCCAAAAAGTGATCATGTAATATATCTAAATCAATCACAATTAATCGAAAATATCATCATCTAAGCAGGTTCCTAAGGTGCCAATTTCTTTCTTTTTCCATTTGAGATTGGTTCAGACTAGACAATTCCCTTTTGTGCTACAGGCCTCCTTGGTGTCAGTTTATTTCTTTTTTGTTTTGTTTCCCTTGGCAGGAAGCTTCTCCTTCCTTTTTCATTTGTTATAGCAAGTGGTTGCTGAGTTGCTTGTTGCTAAGTTACTGTTTGTTGAGTTGCATGTTGCTGAGTTGTTGGTTGTCGAGTTGCTGGTTGTTGAGTTGGTGCAGATTGTGAAGGTGTTTGCTGGGTTGTTGCTGATGGAATTCGGTAAATAAAAATTAATTTACGCAGTGGAAAACTAAAACTGGTCTAACCGGATAAAAATCGATCCTCTAAGAGGATCGATCAAGCATCATATATTCATCATCATCATCAACAGCACCTTAATCCCAACTATGTTGGGGTCGGTGGCATGAAGATTATAGTGTCGTTTAATTGTCTAAAATTAATCAACACCATAACTCATGCAAATAACAAAGTGGCAAAGTTTTACGCCGGATGCCCTTCCTGTCGCAACCTTCATATGAAGGAGAAATAGAACGAAATTCCAAAACCATCAACATCATAGGTTTTTCCATTTATATGGAAAATATCATGAGACGGCGATGAATTTGAGATAATTGCTATTGTCATGTCACAATACGTGATTGATATTGTAAAATCAACACATACATCATGGAACATGACTTCGATCAAGCATCATATATCGAATATAAATAGATAAAGATAAATTAAAGAAGTCATACTCTCGTTGTCCTTTGATAATTATATCTTGAAGGAAAAACCAAGCCAAGCTCTGAAAAGTTCCCGAGCAACGAAAACCGCCGTTCCTCTTCGTAGCACGAGCACTAATACGAATTCAATTCATTTAGGCTTGATGAATGATTCAACACCGAAGATGCCGGGTCTCTCTACATCACCACGCGAAAGAATTTATTTGGGAAAATTCGATATTAATTCGTTCTCTAAGAATACGGCTAGAAATTGATATAAAAAAATTTCTCTCTTCTTTTTTTCTTTTTTCTCTCTCTAAGATAAACAAGATGAAGGAAAAAAAATTCTCTCCCTCTTCACCCTTGGCTCACGGCCGAGACACACTATTTGATTTGTATATGTGTGTTGTCATGTTTTATAACATGATGAGAGTAGATGTCAAGATCATGATAATCTAGTAGTCATTTAACCACTGCTAGATAATGTGTTGCTAGAGACAACCTATTATTTGGGTAGAAAGAATAATTAATAGATAAAATATTAGATATTATATTTATTAAGAAATTGAATAATGAGAAATATATAATATAGGATATTATATATTTTATTATTTAATTATATCAACTGGGAATAGTAAGTATAATTTTAGATATTATATTTATTAGAGGATTAAATAATAAGTAATATATAATATAAGATATTATATATATATATTTTGTTATTTAATAAGTTGAGGGGTAACTAAGCAAATACTGGGGTTTTAACTCTAGGGTTTACTTAGTATAAATAAATGGTCTTAGACAAGGAGTTGTCATAAGAAAGAGAAGATAAAAATCGACCCCCTCCTCATTTCAACAAATCGACCGAATTTTTCTTGTCCAAGGAGTACGGTTCGGCCATCATATCTTTTTCCCTTAGTTGATTTTGATCAACAGTACAATCCTTCTACCAAGAAATTACCTGTTGTACTATTTATCAATATTATTCATAAGAATCTAGCAATTCGGCTTGTGCAAATTGTTCGTGTGTGAATCACCGAAAGAGGAAGACGATTTTCATCAAATTCTGGTCCGAATTTAGATATGTTCTTCGGATTAAGGTAATTCAGTGAACTGTTTATCAAATCAATTAAATTACTGCATGAAGATCCTCATCTGGGGTTTTCGATAATTATCTGCGTTTCTGCTCAAATTTCTTGTGTTAGGTACACGTAAAACCCAACACGTTTTTATCTCAAATGTATTTATACTTAATTAATTCATCTAATTAACTAATTATATCAAATACAATTATAATTATATTTCTTCAAGAAATAATTATTTATGAATTAAATTAATCACTCAGTAATTAATTTTAATTCATAAGATCGCATCGATTTATTCAATAAATCAAATTAGACATCTAATATCCAATATCACTGAAGAGATACTAAATACAAATTTTCAATCAAATATCCTTGTGCACGACTCGATAGGTCCGTCTCAGTCGGCAATGGGAGGAATCATTGAGTGCGGGGTAACACTTAGCCAACCCCACAACCCAACTGAGAATGAATGATAGAATCATTCTAAAACCATTATGTCGTGAATACCGTATACGTATAAACCCTTCAATCTAATGTCTCGATCAAGTATTAGGGTCACAGTAATGTCAACCCTATTGAAACTTGACACTATGTGTAATGCCCCAATCTTTTATATGCATGATTTATTATAACCTCAAGGGCGACATTAGGGCTTTTGCATTCTTAAGTAATAAAATTTTGACTAATTGGATAAGTTTAGATCTATTTACATAATTTCAATTCAGAAATTGGATGTTCGGTTATCTGGTTGGGATTCTCTTCCGAATTTAATTTTTGTTTTGATAGATAGAATCGTGATTCCGTCGCCTTCTACATGCACTATTTTTACGTTGCAAGTATGATTTTCCAAAGTTCACTTTTTGAGTTTTCGTGTATATTATATGTCGAGTCATTTTCTCAGATAATTGACGTTCCATAAATCGCGAAACATTTCTCCGACTTTAAGATGTAAGTTCGACACGATAATTTAAGTATACGACATACATTTCCTCTTCACTTCATCTTCTTCCCCTCTTCATTTGTCCTTTCGCCCCCCCCCCCCCCATCCCCCCCATTGAAAAAAGAGTCCTCCATTGTTCTTCCATTGGAGCTCCACAAACAAGCTCCATTTGTGTGCCAAATTTGAATCAAAGTTCATATTCAAGTGAGTTAGCCTCTCCTCTTCATTTCCATCCAAATAGAAGTAGATTTTAGCTAACTTTGAAAATCAGAAGTTGATGAAGGAACTTGGGTTTTACTTTCTAATCTTTTATATGTTATTTCTAAGTTGATTCTAAGGTACTTGAGAGTGTTTAAAATAAGTCTTATTCATACTTCGATTTTTGTCATTTGGGCCGAAAATATTAGGGTTCATAGCTCAAGCATGTTGTTTTTCTTATGATTTTCTTACATAATAAGTTTCCACTTGATGAGATGATACTATGATGATTTTATGAGATTTTAATAAAATATCTGATATTTTGAAAGAAAGGAAGAATCATGCTTCGTTCTTGATATGTTAATATATGTTCAAAATGACTTGATATTTGTGATGATGTATGAAAGGAGTGCATGATATGTTTTTACTAGATTTTTATAGAATGTTTTAGAAATTTGTTTGGAAACAAAGACATGAAGTTAATTAGATTTATGAAGTTGATTATGTGTTAGATAATAGTTGATGTAACTAAAGAGCATGTTATGTATTGAGGATTTTTAAATCATATTTAGGTTATTTTCATGTTAGGACCAACATGAGCATAGATTAAATATGTTGATAGATATTTGATGATGTTTAATGTTGATGATGATTGATATAGATGATGTTTGATATTTGTTGATGTTGGAAATATAAAAATGTGATAGTAGTCATTTTTTAAAAGAAAAGATTATGAAATAGAATTTGTAGTGTCGAGATACGTGCTTGCATGTCGACTCCTATATGTGTTATAGTATGATATGCATGATTAAAGTTTGCATATTTAAGGTTTTCGTTGCTAGAAACGAGCTCTAGATTAATATGACGTTTTTTCCCATTTTCGCCGGATATGAGCAGTTTAGCTATACTTCACGGAAATGGCCATAACTTTCTCCACGATTAATATTTTTGAGATCCGTAAAATTGACATGAAATTAGACTTCAGTGGCTTTCCAGTGATATAAGATATACTGTCCAGTTCTTAAGATGTAATTACAAAAGTCCAATTCTTTCCATCCTTTGTGCATATTATATTTTTTATTATGGCAAGTGTTTGATAATGGTTTTCGAACCAAGGAATGTGTAACGGAATCGAGTTCGGTTATCGTTGTTAGTATCTTTATGTGTTATATGGTCAGTTGGGTGCTCTAAGATAATCATAGCTTTTATTATTAAATTTAAGTCGAATGCAAAACCCTAAAGTCTAAACATGTAGATCGAGTTCTTTGTCCGTTAGACTTCGTTAAGCTCGATCGACCGCTAAACTTAATTGTTTCCGATGAAAGGTAGAGCAGCAGATTGAAGTTGAAGGAAGAGCCAAGAATCATTTTTCTTGCATTTATTACTTATCCAGGTGGGCTTTCGATACGAAAATATTTATGGTGGGCTTTCTATACGAAGATATTTATGGTGGGTTTCTATACGAAAATAATTTGAGCTTTTCTCTATTTTGATAAAATGTTTTACAAGGAAATTATGATTTTAGTGATTATGATGCATAAAAACTTTTATGTGGATTCTTTTGAACCTATCACCATTGGCTTGCCAATCTATGAAATGATCGGATCCTGAGCTAGACAAAGGTCGCTGGCCAGGGTTAGTGTCAACAGTACTCGGGATTGTGAGCATTCTTCGGAGTGGCCGATCTCGGGGAGTAACATCCGCGGGAGGTGGCCACCTCCCCGGCGTGATATGGTGAATCTGATGATATGTGCAATGAAACGAAATGATTTAGTAAATATGGGTTTTTTCTTAAAACTCCTGTGCTACTGCTTATATGCATGATGACAAATACGAAAACATGTTTTATATTTTGGCAATATGTTCACGGAGTATGTTGTACTCAGCCCCTATATCTTTTAAAATGTGCAGGTTGAGCAGGGGATGTGAAGGAGGATGTTGAGTGGAAGTCTTTTGTCTACAAACAATGTTAAGCCCTGGTTACATATCTTCATATATGTAACCAACTATGTTTTTTCCGCTGCAAACACTCTTTATGATTTTGCTTTCTAAGTCACGTCGTTTGTAATGTACCATGAAGCCTTTCCTAAAATTCAAGGCTAATATCAATATTATTACTATGTATTTGTCATTCCAACGGGATTGATTCTCTTCATGATGCCTTGATAGGTTATTCTTGGAAATCCACCCCTATTCTTTATGAAATGTATGTTTCCCCCTTCCTTCCCCGCTTCTAAATTCCTACCCCGGGTCACGCCCCGCCTGTGCCGTCCTTAGGGATAAGGGGCCATGACAGAATGGTATTAGAGACTTTGTTCACTCTGAGTCTATGTTCTTTCAATCGAAGTTTAGTTCGATTCTCTAAACTGATATAAGAATCAATTGTCAACTCAACACCCTGTCACGTCATACTCAACTAAAGAGTAAGGTAAATGATTTACTAGTCTTTATGATTTAAAATTCTTCTGCCATGAAAAATGTATCTCTTTACGAGCTTTTATGAGATGTTAATTATGCATGTATGGAATGATATATGTGTGACGAAGCATGTAATATATGAATTTTTTTTCGATTACGCAGGAATTATTGCTGATGAAGAAGCATGAAAGACGAGAACCTAGAAACTTCCTTAGGGTCTTCTAATACGTGAATGAGAACGTATGCACCTTAAGTATTTCAGTATATGCACGAAAGGGTGAAGAATGACGATATAATAATGAGGATCAATGATGCAGTGACATCTCTAATGAATATCACTTACGTATGAGTAATGCGAGTATGGTTATTTTCTATCGGGATGTCCATTTATTGTAACACCCCCAATCCACTCAGGGATATTACACGCCGTAGACCCTCTCCTCGAGGATCTACCAGGCTGATAACTAAAATCAAACATCTAAACATCGCCTTTAAGGCTAAAATGACTCAGTAGACCGATTTGGTCTTTCAACAATAACATACAACTCAATTCCAAACACATACCCATGCAGGGGTCAAAATACAACAAACTCCCGTACAACGGGGAAAAATACTGCAGCGGAAAAGGAAATACAACTGGACCAAAACGACATCAACGGATCCTCGTGTGATTAGTATCGTTCATCTTTCATCATCCTTCGTGCCGACCCTGTGTTATGCTCTAAAACCTGAATGCAAAAATAGACATCCACCCCCCGAATACTCGGGGGTTAGCAAAACTCCACTGTTTTGTTAGTGCAAGTACAAGTGCAAAAATACGAGCCATACAATTCAAGTTCCAAGAATAACAATAATCATAAATCCTCAAAGATTAAAATACAACGAAACGAATACTTCCCGAGGCAAGAATTTGAGTAAGACATTCCAAAACCGAAAGACCACAATTAAAGGGAAACAATTTATGAAACAGTTTAAAATGCCATCGAGAGTTTTAATAGAAAACAATTTAGGATTATCAAATCCTTATCTTTCCAAAATCAACAGGGGTCACAGCCCAAAGGTTTTGTTTTCGCAAATAGAAAACCTAAAACAGTTCAGAGGGCCAAAACCCAAGTCACGTGTCCTCGACGGACATAAAATCAATACAAACTCGTGAAGTTTTTACTCGTGATTCCCGGACTCAACCCATTAGAAATCCCTCCGTGATTCCGTCGGACCCCCCGAGGTGAGTAAAATACATTCACTAAAATAAAAACCAACCTGTGAAGTCTTTCACTCGTGAATCCCGGACTCAACCCATTGGAATTCCCTCCGTGATCCCGTCGGACCCCCCGAGGTGAGTAAAATACGTTCACTAAATAAACACCAACCTGTGAAGTCTTTCACTCGTGAATCCCGGACTCAACCCATTGGAATTCCCTCCGTGATCCCGTCGGACCCCCCGAGGTGAGTAAAATACGTTCACTAAATAAACACCAACCTGTGAAGTCTTTCACTCGTGAATCCTGGACTCAACCCATTGGAATTCCCTCCGTGATCCCGTCGGACCCCCCGAGGTGAGTAAAATACGTTCACTAAATAAACACCAACCTGTGAAGTCTTTCACTCGTGAATCCCGGACTCAACCCATTGGAATTCCCTCCGTGATCCCGTCGGACCCCCCGAGGTGAGTAAAATACGTTCACTAAATAAACACCAACCTGTGAAGTCTTTCACTCGTGAATCCCGGACTCAACCCATTGGAATTCCCTCCGTGATCCCGTCGGACTCCCCGAGGTGAGTAAAATACATTCACTAAATAACATATCACACCAAGCATCGCCTTGGGAACAGGGTAATACCATTGATCCCGCCCGAGGCCTCGAAGGACCCTCCCGAGCTGGCTAGCTAAACAAATCACACACATAGCACAATGCAACAAAGATATCCAAACAATTCATTCAGAGGTATCAAACACTTAGAAAAACACCTCGTCAAACCACAACGCACCGAAATGAAATAATATACGTCCACACGCAATACCAAGTGCAACATCAACACCAAACATATCCATAGAAATCACATAGTCATTTACAAACTACACCATTCACAAAACACGCGTTTTGAAAGTGAGCCTTTAACATGGCTAGCCAAATCTTTTGAAAACTCATTTCAAATAACCAAACAAACACATTGAGACGGTCACCAATCATCATATCCACGAAACAATAAAAGTATGGACAAGGTACTTGCCTTGAACAACCACAACGCGGAGAATCGACCGGAGTAGGTTGGCACGAACCGACTACGAACTCGCTGACTCCACGGAACGCCAACTCGCGATAATAAACTACGGAGGACAATAACAACAATGAAAATGAATTCCATAGCATGACTCAAAGCCGTTGAATTCAAAGAACGAACGACGAATGTTCAAGTGTTTTCCCCAAAACGGCCAAGAACACGATTCGTCCCGAAAAAACACGAAAACGGAATTCCAAGTTGAAATATGGATATACAATCCATAGAATATGTTTAACAACATCATTTAACCATAATCGATCCATAAAAAACGGATGAAAAATGAGATCGAGGACAAATCCCCCAAAAAGTCGATTTGAAGGAAATCAAGAAATATACTTCGATTCGACGAAGAACAATGGATTAAATGATGTTAAACACAAGAATACTACCAAGATTAATCATACCCATCATGAATTAATCAACAACACGGAACGAATCGGACAAAAATGCAAAAACCCCCAAATTCACGAAATTAGGGTTCTAAGGAAGATTACCTTGATTCGCTGGATCAAAGGATGATAACGGATGATTGATTGATGATATAACCTCAAAAACTTCATGGATTTGTTGTTAAACAACATGGCTCCATGATAATTACACCCTCAGCCTCAGAAGAGAAGGAGAAGAAGGAGAAAAATGGCCAAAAACCCGTCTCCAGGGCCTTATATAGGCTGTCTGCCGGCCGAGTTACGTACGTAACCGGCGAGGGCTTACGTCGTATCGGCCATGGTGAGACGCCGCCAAAAATGCCGGCATCCTTACGACGTAACCGGCCAATGGTTACGACGTAACCGGCATTACGTCGTAATCGCCGAGCGCTACCGACGTAACTCGGCGATCTTGCACAGGCCCAGGCGCCGGCCATGACTCGGCCGGGGCCAACTCCGACGGCCCGAACGACCCCGAAACCCGAACCTAAATACGAATCAAAGATACGGTTACGAAGTACTCACAAAGACGAATTCTAGCACTAAGAGAACACACGATTCCGACCACCCGAAGGCTCGAAATTCGACAACGGAAAGTAATTACCCCAAACTTTGGGAAATTACGAAAATGGCCCAAAACGTCCGAAATACACGATACATGATCGAAACACCTAGACGAAGCTTGCAACATGAATAATAACATTAAATGAACTTACGAGAAAGTCGAAAGAACAGTTTCGAACGAGATTCACAAGAATCGAACTCAAGTGCGGAAAAGTCGCTAAAAAGCACGGAACTCAACAAAACGATACCGAAACGAACTCGGATGTCAAAAAGTGTAGAATTAATCATTCCCATAATGACGAAACGGTCATGAGCGAGTCGTTAAAACGGAATTTCGCCGAAAAAAAAGAAATTACCGGAAATCGAAATTACGGGTATTACATTCTACCCTCCTTAAAAGAAGTTTCGTCCCGAAACTTAAAACAAGTAGGGAGAAAAAATATCCCCTGCCAGGAAAACTCGACGAGATACACAAAAACCGAAAACTCGCACCCGACGACGAAAAGCTGCAAGAAACGCAAAGAGACATACGGCGTGAAAATACGTTCCACGGCGACTAACACAACGCCACCGGTAGAGACATAATAAAATCAACAAGTGACAAGCATCATCAAACAGACAATACAATCGAGTCGATTATCCGTACAATCACAAAACACAACGAATGAAAATCAATAGGATTGACTAACCCAATGGTACATCAATCAAAACGCGAGCTAACCGTTGAACAAATACAGAATTCCACCACCCAAGGGTTGGAAGATTGAAAACGAGACTAACTTCCCGAACTTAAGGGAATTACGAAGGAGCCTGAACGCTCAACAATCACGAAACGAGAACAAAAACCGAACAAACAAACGACCGAGACAACAAAAATCGAACAATCATGTCCGAAACACGAAGGATAATAAAATTCAAACAACAACTCCCAGGATGATCTGGTGAGAACAACAAGACATGCATTCCCATAAGATCCACAGGAAAGGGAATAGCGATTGAAAAGTCACAACGACAAATGAGTTATTCCGAAACAATACCACCCTCGTTCGATCAACAAAAGCAAGGGATAGGGAAAGTTCAGAAAATGTCAGCGAACATAAACGAGTCCACAGAGTCGAAAATACAGAAATTCAAAATCCGATCCACGTCGAATGGAAGAGTTAATAGAAACCAATTGATGTCACTTCCAAACAGGGTTCACAAGAATCGAACCGAACTCAAAAAAGTCACAGCGATAACTAGATTGACCCACAACAAGATCACAGTTCGTTCGGACGATGAAACCGAAATACAGAACAAGTTCATAAGGTATCAACGAACATGAGTGAATCGATAGACTAGAGAAAGAGAAAATACAGAAGTCAAAATAGTACGGGTATTACCCCCAACCTCATCCACGAAATTCACAAAAACAGGAGCAAGGTAACAAGACATTAAACAACCAACACATAACGGAACGATTACCGATGCACACGACCATACCAAACCAAGCTCTAACAGTTCGCACATGCGCGACAATGCAGAAATCACCACGAGGCGACAATATTCAACACCAACATCCCACCTCTCACAGAGGGCTAACACAACAAATGTGTGGAAAGCGACTCAACGCTCACACCGCCAATTCGATCATACTCGGGAGCAAACATCATAATGAGAACGCGAACATCATACATACATACCCAGCCCTTAAACGGGAATGGATAGGTTTTAAAAACGAAAACCTCATTTTGAAAATAATTTTAGAAGAACACCGGTTGATCTTGAGTATCACCTTTAAAAAAAAGTACAAACGTGAGACATCGTTATCGAGACTTTGGAGAACCATTTCACATTAGATAAAAATGAGGACACTTCCTCTTAGTAAAAACTTTCAGAATATTCGACCCTAGGGTCTAAATAAAAGTGTTTCTAAAACATTGAAAATATCTCAAAACATTTTAGTCCTCGAGGTAGAAGAATTTGGAAACATATTGTGGCACCTTGGATGTACCACGAGAAAATAATTCATTTTAAAAGTACGTCTCGAAAATTATTTTCTAAGATACTCAAGGTTTTCAAAGATAATTCAATGGGCTAGAATGCCCAAAAATTTCAGGTAATTACACAAAATTTTATTGCGCCGTGGGTCCCGCGCCGGAACCCACCAGGCTAAAAACCATTTACAAAAACACCAAAAAGGCCGATGACGGTAATATTTCAAAAACTCACAAAAGCCATTTACAAAATACTAAATACCGTCATAAGAATTTCGCCAAAACGATCAAGGCCATAATGCCAAAAACTCGGTTAAGGGAATCGGTTTTCGAAATAAAACTCGGTCGGTAAAATACCGAAAGTCATTACGAAAGAACTCACGCAGCGGATAAAAGAAATACAGTTCAACATGCACAATCCAGCAACACTACTCCTCATATGAACGAAATATTAGAGTCAAATAACCACATATCACGAAATCAAAATCCATAAGAGTATTCCGTCACCGAACAAACAATCATAAAAATAGCTCGTGTCACACGAGGCACAACACAAAGAAGGGAGACCTACAGCCACAGGTCGCACGAATATGATGATCGCCCCACGATACTAATCACGACCAACAAACTCAGACGACGCATCGCGACACGACTCAGTCAGACAAAATCCGACGAGACAAAACTCAATAGACACCACTGACCCGACAGCCTAGGTTTCCACAACCTAAGCTCCGATACCATTTATGTAACACCACCAATCCACTCAGGGATATTACACGCCGTAGACCCTCTCCTCGAGGATCTACCAGGCTGATAACTAAAATCAAACATCTAAACATCGCCTTTAAGGCTAAAATGACTCAGTAGACCGATTTGATCTTTCAACAATAACATACAACTCAATTCCAAACACATACCCACGCAGGGGTCAAAATACAACAAACTCCCGTACAACGGGGAAAAATACTGCAGCGGAAAAGGAAATACAACTGGACCAAAACGACATCAATGGATCCTCGTGTGATTAGTATCGTTCGTCTTTCATCATCCTTCGTGCCGACCCTGTGTTATGCTCCAAAACCTGAATGCAAAAATAGACATCCACCCCCAGAATACTCGGGGGTTAGCAAAACTCCACTGTTTTGCTAGTGCAAGTACAAGTGCAAAAATACGAGCCATACAATTCAAGTTCCAAGAATAACAATAATCAGAAATTCTCAAAGATTAAAATACAACGAAACGAATACTTCCCGAGGCAAGAATTTGAGTAAGACATTCCAAAACCGAAAGACCACAATTAAAGGGAAACAAATTATGAAACAATTTAAAATGCCATCGAGAGTTCTAATAGAAAAAAATTTAGGATTATCAAATCCTTATCTTTCCAAAATCAACAGGGGTCACAGCCCAAAGGTTTTGTTTTCGCAAATAGAAAACCGACAACAGTTCACAGGGCCAAAACCCAAGTCACGTGTCCTCGACGGACATAAAATCAATACCAACTCGTGAAGTTTTTACTCGTGATTCCCGGACTCAACCCATTGGAAATCCCTCCGTGATCCCGTCGGACCCCCCGAGGTGAGTAAAATACGTTCACTAAATAAACACCAACCTGTGAAGTCTTTCACTCGTGAATCCCAGACTCAACCCATTGGAATTCCCTCCGTGATCCCATTGGACCCCCCGAGGTGAGTAAAATACGTTCACTAAATAAACACCAACCTGTGAAGTCTTTCACTCGTGAATCCCGGACTCAACCCATTGGAATTCCCTCCGTGATCCCATTGGACCCCCCGAGGTGAGTAAAATACGTTCACTAAATAAACACCAACCTGTGAAGTCTTTCACTCGGGAATCCCGGACTCAACCCATTGGAATTCCCTCCGTGATCCCGTCGGACCCCCGAGGTGAGTAAAATACGTTCACTAAATAAACACCAACCTGTGAAGTCTTTCACTCGTGAATCCCGGACTCATCCCATTGGAATTCCCTCCGTGATCCCGTTGGACGCCCCGAGGTGAGTAAAATACGTTCACTAAATAAACACCAACCTGTGAAGTCTTTCACTCGGGAATCCCGGACTCAACCCATTGGAATTCCCTCCGTGATCCCGTCGGACCCCTCGAGGTGAGTAAAATACGTTCACTAAATAAACACCAACCTGTGAAGTCTTTCACTCGTGAATCCCGGACTCAACCCATTGGAATTCCCTCCGTGATCCCGTCGGACCCCCCGAGGTGAGTAAAATACGTTCACTAAATAAACACCAACCTGTGAAGTCTTTCACTCGTGAATCCCGGACTCAACCCATTGGAATTCCCTCCGTGATCCCGTCGGACCCCCCGAGGTGAGTAAAATACGTTCACTAAATAACATATCACACCAAGCATCGCCTTGGGAATAGGGTAATACCATTGATCCCGCCCGAGGCCTCGAAGGACCCTCCCGAGCTGGCTAGCTAAACAAATCACACACATAGCACAATGCAACAAAGATATCCAAACAATTCATTCAGAGGTATCAAACACTTAGCAAAACACCTCGTCAAACCACAATGCACCGAAATGAAATAATATACGTCCACACGTAATACCAAGTGCAACATCAACACCAAACATATCCATAGAAATCACATAGTCATTTACAAACTACACCATTCACAAAACACACGCGTTTTGAAAGTGAGCCTTTAACATGGCTAGCCAAATCTTTTGAAAAATCATTTCAAATAACCAAACAAACACATTGAGACGGTCACCAATCATCATATCCACGAAACAAGAAAAGTATGGACAAGGTACTTGCCTTGAACAACCACAACGCGGAGAATCGACCGGAGTAGGTTGGCATGAACCGACTACGAACCCGCCGACTCCACCGAACGCCAACTCGCGATAATAAACTACGGAGGACAATAACAACAATGAAAATGAATTCCATAGCATGACTCAAAGCTGTTGAATTCAAAGAACGAACAACGAATGTTCAAGTGTTCTTCCCAAAACGGCCAAGAACACGATTCGTCCCGACAAAACACGAAAACGGAATTCCAAGTTGAAATATGGATATACAATCCATAGAATATGTTTAACAACATCATTTAACCATAATCGATCCATCAAAAATGGATGAAAAACGAGATCGAGGACAAATCCCCCAAAAAGTCGATTTGAAGGAAATCAAGAAATATACTTCGATTCGACGAAGAACAATGGATTAAATGATGTTAAACACAAGAATACTACCAAGATTAATCATACCCATCATGAATTAATCAACAACACGGAACGAATCGGACAAAAATACAAAACCCCCCAAATTCACGAAATTAGGGTTCTAAGGAAGATTACCTTGATTCGCTGGATCAAAGGATGATAACGGATGATTGATTGATGATATAACCTCAACAACTTCATGGATTTGTTGTTAAACAACATGGCTCCATGATAATTACACCCTCAGCCTCAGAAGAGAAGGAGAAGAAGGAGAAAAATGGCCAAAAACCCGTCTGCAGGGCCTTATATAGGCTGTCTGCCGGCCGAGTTACGTACATAACCGGCCAAGGGCTTACGTACGTAACCGGCCATGGCTGAGACGCTGCCCAAAAATGTCGGCATCCTTACGTACATAACCGGCCAAGGGTTACGTACGTAACCGGCATTACGACGTCTGTCTTGCCGAGCGCTACGTCGTAACTCGGCGATCTGCACAGGCCCAGACTGCCCGGCCATGACTCGGCCGGGGCCAACTCCGACGGCCCGAACGACCCCGAAACCCGAACCTGAATACGAATCGAAGATACGGTTACGAAGTACTCACAAAGACGAATTCGAGCACTAAGAGAACACACGATTTCGACCACCCGAAGGCTTGAAATTCGACAACGAAAAGTAATTACCCCAAACTTTGGGAAATTACGAAAATGGCCCAAAACGTCCGAAATACACGATACATGATCGAAACACCTAGCCGAAGCTTGCAACATGAATAATAACATTAAATGAACTTACGAGAAAGTCGAAACAACAGTTTCGAACGAGATTCGCAAGAATCGAACTCAAGTGCGGAAAAGTCGCTAAAAAGCACGGAACTCAACAAAACGACACCGAAACGAACTCGGATGTCAAAAAGTGTAAAATTAATCATTCACAGAATGACGAAACGGTCATGAGCGAGTCGTCAAAACGGACTTCCGCCGAAAAAAAAATGACCAGAAATCGAAATTACGGGTATTATATTTATGGCGGAACCCGAATAACTTTCATAACGTACCCCATTAGAGAGTATATTACTTTTTTATGTTAGGTGTTTCTCAGAGTCCAGAGTTCGAGTCGAGAACTTAGGATGAGATTTGTATTCTTCTCCTGAGAACCCTTTAGTAGAGTTACTCTATTATGTTGAGACATTGATGTATTATATGTATACCTTCTTCATAGGATGGCGACAACAAAGATGACGCCGCGGAAGTTAGCGAGGAAGGCGGACACCGTGCGACTTTGTGGAGGCATTCCACAGCACGTATCGAGGCACAGGTGCCACCATAGGCCAGTGTGTGGCATACGTCGAGGCGACCTGGCGCCAAGCTGCTCCTCATGGTGTCTCAGACTATGAGGGCATGCAGCGCCTTATCGACCTCCTTCCGATCGAGTGGAGGGAGTGGGCTGCTGCAGTCTCATGGTACTATGTTTTTTGCGTGCCCACTTTAGTACCATCCCGAGATTTCATGGCCTTTGCTATCCGGATCACCACTCAGTACCTCCAGCACTATCCACCTCCCCTGGAGATTGCGTGTATCGACCATATGCTAGGGGAGCTTTGCCAGAGAGGCCAGCTACACCTCTACCCAGCCAGGTGGTTCTTGCTGCACCGCCTCATACTCAGGGTGGGTTAGACCTAGAGGCAGGGACCTCATCACCTCGCCGCAGGGACATGAGGACCGAGCCTTTTATTCTCAGGAGGATGTCTATGCCACTTCGACCTATGCCAGTCATCGATCCAGTCCACCCATTACCGATCGCAGACGCTGCTCATCTACTTCTCCCAAAGAAGCGTAGAGTCGTTGAAGACCCTATTGCAGTCTCTCCAGTTTTAGATGAGGAGTCAGAAGAAGATCTGGAAGAGGAACCGGAGGGAGACAGCTCGACTGCTGAGTCGAGGGCGACTTGAGATAGTTCAGGATGGTTCTAGCCATTTATTTTGTATTTTATATGTGGAACATCATTCTTTTGCTTATATGTGTCCTTCCGATCTCTAGCACTTTCTTATTTTATATACGGCAATGCTATTTGCTAGAGCATCCCGTATTTTGGTATATGTGAAGGCACGTAGTCTAGATTAGCTTGTATAGCTTGATAGTCAGTAAGACCTCTTTGAAGGCAATTGTTCTATTATGATGCATATGATATATTGATATTTCTTTTGACCCTCGATGGGATTTTCTTCTCATGAGTATGATGTTGTTAATTTCTGATATCTTTCTCGACCTTACCACGCGAGTTATCTATGAGTATGTGTTGATGTGTTATGATTATGTAGTCGCGAACTCCTTTCTATGATCAAGCAGGACGATAACTTGGACCAATGAGAATGAACTAATGATTATTATGTGAACCACAAAATGCCACCTAGAAGGGAAATAAGGAGAGGAAGGCATGAATGCGACCCTACACCATCAACTCCTCGACCCCAACGCTCTATTGAAGAGCTTTTCCTCAAGCAGAATCCGCCTACTTTCAATGGGTCAGGAAACCCGAGCGATGCTGAGCTTTGGGTTAGAGCTGTGGAATGAATTTTTAACTTCCTAAGGTGTACCAACCAATAGTGTCTTTATTATACGCTCTTCCAACTCACTGGATCTGCAGACTTCTGGTGGGAAGCACGTAGGAAGATCCTGACGGATGAGCAACTGGAAAACTACTTTTGGGAGGAATTCAAGAAGCACTGTATGACAAGTATGTTCCGAAAACCTTCAAGGTCAAGAAGGAAGCTGAGTTCTATAATCTGAATCAAGGGAAGATGTCAGTGACCGAGTACGATAGAATGTTTTGTGAGTTAGAAAGGTATGCTCCAGACCAAGTTGATATTGATGAAAAGATGGCAGGGAAATTTAGACCAGAACCGAGGCATGAGATAGGCATGGCCTTAGCTAGCCATGGAAGGCTGAGCTACACTGAGTCACTGAACAGAGTTCTGGATATTGAGACAGCAATGCCAGAAGAGAAACGGGAACCCACAGTTACACCACCATCCACTCGGACAAATTCCCACGAACATAAGGGAAGCGTAAGTGGGAAGGACGAAACAATGGTGGCAATAACAACCACAATGGGAACAACCAGGCTTACAGGAAGCCGTGGCAGGGAAATATACCTCATGGGCAGCCTTAGGCTCAAGGAGGCAACAATCAAGGACGACATATGGTTCCTGCTCAGGGAGGCAATAATCAGGGACGAGTTGCAAACCCCTTATATCCCGAGTGTAACAAGCAGCATCATGGTGCCTGTCTCCTGGGCACTGGAAGTTGTTACATGTGTGGTCAAAAAAGCCATATCATGAGGAATTGTCCTAAGCAGCAACAGGGAGAGAGACCAAACCACCAGGGTCAACCTCAACTACTAAGGGCACTGCAAGGACAGCCGCAACTACTGCCACCACCTAAACAGCAGAATCAGAATGCTAGGTCATATGCCATCAATCGGAAGCAACCCGAGAAGGATAAGTGTAACTTGGTAAGTATGGGCAAACTTCTTAACCTACCTATAATTGTTTTGTTCGATATTGGAGCATCGCATCCATTTATTGCTAGAGCATTTGTGGATAATATTAACATTATATCGGAATGTGCTAGTCATGTCATGAGAATATCTACACTACCAGGAGGAATTTCAATTACCACGCATGTTTGTTCTAATCTGGAATTAGAACTCGGAAACCTTAAACTGGTAACTAATAATCTGAATGTTATGACGATGTGGGATGTTAATGTAATCCTAAGAATGGATTAGTTAGCCGAGAATTATGCCATAATTCTTTGTCATGAGAGAAAAGTATCCTTCCAACCACCGGAAAAAGAGCCCACAGACTTTCATGACATTAGAATGGGTAGAGGAGCACCCGTTATCTCTGTCCTTCAAGCCAAGAAGATGACGAGAAAGAAGGATTGTCAGGCTTTCCTTGTTTACCTTAATGAGGAAGCTAGAGAAGAGAAGACGATAGGAGATGTGCCAATTATGAGGGAATTTGAGGACGTATTCCCAAAAGTATTACCAGGTTTACCACTAGATAGACAAGTGGACTTCAACATCGACCTGGAGCTAAGGTCAGCACCAATATCAAAAGCACCATACAGGATGGCACCGAAGGAACTACAAGAACTCAAGATCCAACTACAAGAGCTATTGGATTTAGGTTTCATCAGACCGAGTGTTTCTCTATGGGGAGCACTTGTCATTTTCGTGAAGAAGAAGGATGCTATGCTGAGAATGTGTATAGATTACAGGGAGCTGAACAAGCTCACATTCAAGGACAAGTATCCTCTGCCAAGGATAGATATGACTTGTTTGACCAACTCAAGGGAACAACTGTGTTTTATAAGATGGACCTTAGGTCTGGGTATCACCAGTTGAAGATTCGACCGGAAGATATACCCAAGACAGCATTCCGAACAAGATATGGAGACTATGAGTTTATGATCATGCCATTCGGATTAACTAATGATCCTGCAATACTCATGGATCTTATGAACAGAGTGTCCACCTATACTTGGATAAGTTTGTGTCGGTATTCATATACGACATTCTCATTTACTCTAGAAATGAGAAAGAGCATGAAGAACATCTCAGGATAGTGTTGTAAACACCGAGAACTGAGAAACTCTTTGCCACATTCAGTAAGTGCGAATTTTGGTTGAAAGAAGTAATGTTTCTTGGGCACATTATGTCAACAGATGGTATTAAGGTAGACCCAACTAAAGTGGAAGTAGTACGTGACTGGAAGTCACTAACCAACCTAATGAGATTAGGAGTTTCTTTGGTCTAGCTGGGTACTACCGAAGGTTCATCGACCAAGATTGCTAGACCAATGACACAACTGTTGCGGAAAGGAATTAAGTATTTATAGATGGATAAATGTGATCAGAGTTTTCAGGAACTCAAGAGAAGATTGACTACTGCGTCAGTTTTAGCAGTACCAGAAGCATACAAAGAGTACGTGGTTTAAATGGATGCTTCTAAGAATGGGCTAGATTGTGTATTTATGCAAGACGAGAAAGTGATAGCTTACGCATCAAGAATACTTAGGCCGGATGAGGTGTATTATCCCATGCATGATTTGGAACTAGCCGCAATTGTGCACTCATTAAAGATATGGAGACATCACCTTTATGGGGTGCGGTGTGACTGGTCACAAAAGATTAAAGTACTTTTTCGAGCAGAAGGACTTGAACATGTGACAGAGGATATGGCTCGAATTGGTAAAGGATTATAATTATGGTATTAACTATCACCTTGGCAAGGCTAATGTAGTAGCAGATGCCTTGAGTCGTAAGACTCAATCACAGTTAGGATACCTACTTACCGCAAAAGGGGATCTAATCCAAGATTTTGAAGGAGTGAGTTTAGAGGTGGTTCATCAACTGAAAACAATAATGGTGTAATATCCAGATTAATTATTGAGTATTTCATCTGTATTTGAACCCTGTATTATTCGGAATTGTGATATCGATAATTGAAGTATGATATTTCTAGTATTTGTATACTTGTACATGAGTATGACAACATGTAAATTTCCCCATGCAAATACGTAATAACGTACGCTAAGGAGGAAGCTTAATATACGTTATCCGCCAAAGATAGCGTATGCTACGAATGTAGCGTAGCATATGTTAATCAACCAATAATTGAGCTGGATGGCTAGCACATGCGCCAGCCAGACATGGGTCCAGATCAGATTCCCGCGGATGAACCTGGACACTTTTGAAGTCAACGATTGTTAACGTACGCTAAGGATTATGTCTAGCGTACGCTAATGTATATTACTTACCTACGTAACCTGATGGTGTAACGTACATAATCGAGGTCAGAATCAGGACAGTTAACTATCAGGAAGATAGCGTATGCTAAATTATGCTGGGTAGCATACGCTAAGCGACTAACGTGCGTTATGCCTAAAGACTAACGTACGTTAAGGTCAGAAAATTATAAATAAGACATCACCCTATTTCATTTCAACTCGTTTGTTTCACTTAGCCTTCATTATACTTTGTGCCCAGAGAGATCCCAGCCTCCTTATACATATATAGACCATCTCTACTTGATCATTGAAGATTGGATATCATTTATGCTTGATCATTGAAGTGGAGAAGCATCTTGGATTGCCACACAAGCAACCGGAGTTGGATTCTATCTATTGTCTCGGTGTTTTCTTCATCTTAAGGTATGTTATATTATCTCCAACCTTAGATTCATGTTCTTAAGGATATGATGATCATGCTATCAAGATATTAAGTTCCAGAGATGATTTATTTGACCAACATCATGTTTAGGAAGTTGAGATGATTATGCTTTAAGTACCGTGGTTAAGAACATCATAATTTGAATCTTGTTACGATGAATAAGTAAAGGAAGTTTCTGAGATTGGTAATCCAAATTTAGAAGGTGTCTTCGTAGTAATCACGGACTTTGTATTAACATCATTGTTATTAGACGAACCTAGGAAGTTGATCATGAAAGGATTTGTCATATCTTGTAAAGGTGGATTATTAATTAAACTTCAAGATGATAGTTCGAATGGTATTAATATATTGATATCAATCATAGGCCTTCCGAATTATGTATGAGAATTTGTAATCAAGATTAGAGTATGATCACCATGATGATATACGTATCCTTGAATTCGAAGATGTTGTAATCCGTAAGATCATTCATAATTGTATGAGCATGATATGAATGGAGATAACGTACATTAATCACTGAGGATTTCGTAAGCTTCATCACAAATTGAGACAATCGTCTGCCCAGTGAGAAACTGTCATGCGTGCTTAGCGTACGCTAAGCTATGTATCATACGTACGCTATCGGGAATAGTTAACGTACGCTACTTTTGGTACGTAACGTACGTTATATCATCAGACGAGTCAAGTCGACTGATCTGAGAGGGACTGTCGATACATGGTTAGCGTACGCTAGACCTTGTAGCTTAGGTACGCTAACGAGTAGGCTTAACGTACGCTACCAAGGGTACGTAACATACGTTAAGCAGGTCAGACAGGTTACATTTTATGAACTTCCGACCGTAATTTGGATTGTTAGGTGTTCGTACGACTTGAGATGAATTCTATATTATTTCTTTTGTTAAGGTTCGAGCTTAGCAACATGATTGATCGAAGGGAGCGACCTTCGAGCATTTTGATATTCGTGTGAGTATTATTCTTGTCATCGAATCGAGGCAAGTACTTTAATTGTTCTATGTATTGATGTTATACATATTGTTGTCATATATGTCGTTGTTGTATGTCCACATAGTGTTGGTCCGACGGGATCATCGGGTGATCTATGCTAGCGTGTGCTGGGTCATCGGACTGGTTTTTCCACCACGAGTTGGTCTGACGGGATCATCGTGGGTTCTATGCAGTGAACGCTAGATCGTCGGAATTACCATGTGTATGTTGTGATATCATGTTGTGATTATCATTTGTGTATGTTATTTATGAGTTTCTCGTAGGAGGAGACTCGTTGGTATTTGGTCATTCATGTTATTATTATTCTTCGTGAGATGTTGAATAATATGTTGTGGTACTTGTACTACCATCGTTGTGCTAACCCCTTCGGGGGTGAATATTTGTTTATGTTAAGGATCCAGGAGAGCAGGAAAACAACCACTGGAGCTGCATGACGACGAGGGTGCAGAGTGATGTTCTGGCTGGGTTTATTTGTCTGTTGATTGTGTTGTTTTAATAAGTACTCGAGTACGTCGTCGTTTGTGATGATTTGGATTTGGTGATGTATTAATACTCTTCCTTTAGATATTTGTATTCTCAGTAGTCGCCAGAACTGTTTGTATTTTATTTCAGTCACTTTCATACATCGGTATTGATAAGTGTCAGTTTTGTACACTTATCCATAGTTTGTATCGATAAAATTTACCCATAATTGAGCTAGTCTACTCGTTTTTTGCTTTTAATTTATTAGTTTTAATAATTATATTTTTATCGGATGATGATCGGATTAAATAACTGAATTACTCAAGAAACAACATGTTTAATAAATATTCTATTTATTGAATTTTGATATATTCATGTTGTAGGGCTTTCCGATACGAATTCGGCAGTCTTTCCGGATTCAAAATCAGAGTTATATATCAAAAGTTATCATCCGAAGAAGATGCGGGCAAAACGCAAAGTCCGAGGAATTCTCGGGCTAAAAACGTAACTATCAAAGCTTCAAATGAGCAAATTTACGAAGCCACGTTACGGCCGTAACATTCAGGGGTTACGGCCGTAAGTCACTTAGTTACGGCCGTAACTCCCGAATGTTACGGCCGTAACTCTTGTGATTGCTATGATTTGTCTAATTTTTATACTTTTGTGTATTATTGAGGGGATGGCTGGCATTGATCCGATATAATGTAATAATGCTGTAGTTTTGGAGCTATTAGATGACTTTAGGTGTATAAATAGACCCCTTAGATCCTTCATCATTCACCATTCATCTTATAATTTTCCATTTTTTTGTAAACTTTTCATTTTGTGTGAAGAACACACTTGTGTTCTTGAGTGATCTTTGTAAGTGTGGTATAGTATATGTTGTTCAGAGAGTTTATTGCTTCTATCTCCTTTATCTACTAAGGGAGTTAGGATCAATTCTTTCTCTTGATTCAACTAAACATGACCACCAAAGCTTGTAATATGTGTAATAAACCCTTCATGGGCTAAGTAATCTTTAGTTGGGATTATAAACAAGGTTAGTCACGTTATTTATGTTTGTATAAAAGATCTATTGTGAATTACTTATTATTGTGTGTGATTTTCATTGTTTAACAATCTTTATTTATTTGGCCAATTAATGAAGATATTTATGGTCTTCATATGTTTCAAAGAAAATATGTTTGATTAGATCAAATGATCTTCACTCTAAGTTGTTCTAGGGGATAGAAATATACCCTAGTCCTTAGATGATTCATTGAGTTATTTTCACAAATCCTAATGCTATGTATTGAAGCCAATCAACATAGAAATATAGTGGATTGATTCAATATGTAAGGGGCGTATTATAGTTCGAAAGAGAAACCGTCTTTTTAAGGAAAATCGAATCTACACAACATAATAAGTAAATTCATCTTATGATCTCCAATACATCTTTTATAACTAATGACGAACTAAGTTTGTAATCCCAACTATTTCATTTTATCATTAATCAATCTATTAATATTGCAATCTTTTTATTTCCTTATAATATTAGAACTATTATTGCAATTTCTTTGCAATTATTAAACCAAACTTTTTAATTGTGTGTTTTACTCATCTTAAGTAGCTATAAAAATAGACTAATAGTGTATAATTCAAATTATAACATAACTTCCTTGTGGGATCGATAAACCGGACTCAAAAAGTCCACTTTACTACTTGATACGATATCGTGCACTTGCGATAGTTACACAAAAAGCGTGTCAAGTTTTTGGCGCCGTTGCCGGGGACGTATAAGTTATATTTGAAATCTTACATTATAAACTATTTTTGTAGGTACAAATTTCTCGACGTTGTAACTTAGTACTAAATTGTGTTTGTCCGGTCAAGTGGCGGATAACGGTACTCCGTGACTATTAAAGTCGGATTTTGATTTCCCACAACAAGCGATATTTGTATATTTTTTATTTTTTTTTAATTATTTTCATTGTCTTTTTATTTTTGTTTTTTTATCATGGATGAAACATTGTTTAAAATTGAAAAAAGATTTCCCTTTCTAAGCAAAAATGCAATTTTAAAAATTTACAAGACAAGGCTTGAAAGGATGAGGTTGCTTACTAATAAAAGCATACCTTTTGACATAAGATTCATTATCGAAGCCAAAGTAAGAATAGAAGGTGAATTCACAGAAAAACCAACTAGATTTTTACCAGGGCTTGGAAAAAGTTCATATGCCAAGAAACGACGAGCAAAGATTCTAGCCGTTTGCTATAAATGTGCTAGATGGAACTGTAATGCAAAATGTCGATCTTTAGGAATTCCATCTACAAACAGAGAAGATAAAATTCAGTTCATTAATGATGGTCTGAATAAGGAGAATTTAGATAATATCGAAATTTCTCTTGACACGCATCCTAGTGGACTTGTGTATTACGGAATTCAATTTTTGTGGAATAAATTCAAACCAGAATATGAACAACGTCTTGGGAATCTGACGTTAAAAGACCCTGTTTGCCAATTTGTAAGAAAATTGGATGGGAAGCTTCTCCCGACTCATAGAAGGCGTTTAGGCCGTTTACGAACGTAAAATCAGAGGAAGATGTGAGCCACAATCACAACTACTGTACATACGCGTAAGTATCTTTTATTTTTGTCGTGTGGTGAGATTTTACGAATAAAAAATTGTGATACGCGATAAAAGCTTTCATTTTTCTTTTTAGTAGTTGAAGCACATTCTTACGCAATCACTAACTTGTTTAACAATTTTTACCTTCTTTTTCTTCTATAAATAAACTTTCTCTGGTTTCTTTCATTCATCCCTCAAACTTGCACTTTTCTCTGTTTCTCTCTAAATTTTTTTTTTTCAAAAATGGAGTCATCATCTTCAACAAAAAAATTTTACAGTCTGCATTTTTGGTGGATCTAGTTCTGGAAAAGAGGCATGCTTCATGAAGCGACCCACAACTTGGGTCGTACCTTAGGAGAAAAATGCATTCATGTAGTTTACGGAGGAGGAAGTCTAGGATTAATGGGACGAGCCGTACGCCTATATGGAAGGAGTAAGAGTGTTGGGAGTAATCCCAAAACCTCCGGTGAAAGTAAAATCACCGGGTCAACTATTGGAGATGAGTTTAGATCTGTGAATATGCAAGATCGCATAACTCACATGATAAATAATTCGCGCCTTTATCGCCCTTCCCGGTGGTTTTGGCACCCTTGAGGAACTTTTTCATGTGGTTACAGAGCCCGACTAAATGTTCATCAAAAACCAATAGGAGTGCTTAATGTCAATGGTTTCTTTGATGGTTTCTGTCTTTCATCGACTACTCTGCTGAAAAGGGCTTTATTTCCGAGCGTGCAAAACGAATCATAGTCGTTGCAACAACACGAGAAGAACTAATCGAAAAACTCAATGAATTTGTTCCTCAACCAGATCCACTCTAGCTAAAATTGTGCAGGTAGAAGATTTTACCGTGAGAAAACGAAAAGTAGATTCATTCCTCTCCCTTTGATAACCCATGTCGGACCCCTTGTATTTTTACTTTCTGTCGTGTGTAATAATCGTGCTAAATGATGGCAGCTTAAGGAGTTTCTTCTTGATCTCTTGACGCGCATCTATTCACGATTTATGTATTTTTATTTCATTACTGTAATGTTTATTTCGTGTTTTGCTTTTATAAGAACTTTGATGGCAGCGTAAGGCGACTCTTCGGACTTTCTTGATACGCATCTAAAAAATTATGTTATACTTACGAGTATATTTTATTTTCTTTTGTGTGTTCCTCGTATATTTATTCTCTTGCAGATTCTAAAAGGCGTTAGGCTCAGACATCAACCTTCTTAACAGGGAGTATTCTGCTTTTCTGCATTGATTTTTATTTTATTTTTAAACTGAGGACAGTTTTATTTTCAAGTTTGGGGGTGGTTTGTTTTAGTATTTTGGTGTGTTGTAATTTTGGTGTGGTTTGTTTAATAATTTTGGTGTGTTTTGGTTGATTTGGTTATTTGCCTTACTTTTTTTTATATATATATATTTTTATATATATATATATATATTTATAGTATTTTGATTTTTGAGATTTTTAGATCTGGCCATAACACCATAAATTAGCTATATACAAACTTCTAAAATCGTTTTAACCGGTAAAAAAATTGTATATTCCAAAAATTTTTTTTGAGCCTTAATCTCTCTTTCCAAGCCTTGTAATTATCATATAAAATCGAGTCATTCGTTACCTTGAGAAAAGAAGAATCAATTGGTTGATGAAAAATAAAACTGAAATTTACTTAATTTGTGGAGTTTTTGATTTTTCATGCTTAACTAAAAAATGATTTTCTGCAAAAATTCTATTCCCTAAAAAAAAAAAAAAGGAGTCATTGGTGAAAAGAGCTACACGTTAGCAAATAACGGTGTGAAAGCTATCACCTAAAAAAATAAATGACGAAAAGAAGAAGTGTTGAGCAAAGAATAGTGCCTAATTTTGGAAGTCTTAAATTTTGCGAAAAATAAAGGACTAACCATTGTTGGTGCGTAGCCGTAGTCTCGAAAAATTGGTGAAAAGAGCTACACGTTAGCAAATAACGGTGAAAGCTATCACCTTTTACGAAAAAAATGAGATAGAAATTGTGTTAGTGAAAAGAGCTACACGTTAGCAAATAACGGTGTGAAAGCTATCACTAAAAGGGATGTAGTTTATGAGCGATTTGAATTAATTAGCAGCTGAATTTCAATACACTCAATTTTGTAAAAATCACAATATTTGATGACGCCAATGAAATTCTTCTTCATATTGAGTCGAAAAATAAACGAGTGATCGAGAGCAACCATTAAAGGGAGTCGTGTGTATCACGAGTGGGAAAGAAATAATTAACCTTTTGGGGGGAAAACCTTACATTTTGGAATTACAAAATAAAAACCGTGTTTTAACTTCAAAAATATTAGTAGATTTATTTTGAATCTTGATTCATTTCTATCTACTGTATAAAGCTGGTTGTTGTTTATTAATGGCATTTTGATCTCCTTTTCTCTTTTTATATTTTAATTTATGTGTGTATTAATTTTCTTATTTTTTTATTTTTATTTTTATTTTTGGAGTGTGAATAATAAAGAGTCTTGCTCGGGACTAGCAAGAATTCAAGTTTGGGGGTGTGATAAGTGTCAGTTTTGTACACTTATCCATAGTTTGTATCGATAAAATTTACCCATAATTGAGCTAGTCTACTCGTTTTTTGCTTTTAATTTATTAGTTTTAATAATTTTATTTTTATCGGATGATGATCGGATTAAATAACTGAATTACTCAAGAAACAACATGTTTAATAAATATTCTATTTATTGAATTTTGATATATTCATGTTGTAGGGCTTTCCGATACGAATTCGGCAGTCTTTACGGATTCAAAATCAGAGTTATATATCAAAAGTTATCATCAGAAGAAGATCCGGGGCAAAAACGCAAAGTCCGAGGAATTCTGGGCTAAAAACGTAACTATCAAAGCTTCAAATGAGCAAATTTACGAAGCCACGTTACGGCCGTAACATTCGGGGTTACGGTAGTAAGTCACTTAGTTACGGTAGTAACTCTGAATGTTACGGCCGTAACTCTTGATGATTGCTATGATTTGTCTAATTTTTATACTTTTTGTGTATTATTGAGGGGATGGCTGGCATTGATCCGATATAATGTAATAATGCTGTAGTTTTGGAGCTATTAGATGACTTTAGGTGTATAAATAGACCCCTTAGATCCTTCATCATTCACCATTCATCTTATAATTTTCCATTTTTTTGTAAACTTTTCATTTTGTGTGAAGAACACACTTGTGTTCTTGAGTGATCTTTGTAAGTGTGGTATAGTATATGTTGTTCAGAGAGTTTATTGCTTCTATCTCCTTTATCTACTAAGGGAGTTAGGATCAATTCTTTCTCTTGATTCAACTAAACATGACCACCAAAGCTTGTAATATGTGTAATAAACCCTTCATGGGCTAAGTAATCTTTAGTTGGGATTATAAACAAGGTTAGTCACGTTATTTATGTTTGTATAAAAGATCTATTGTGAATTACTTATTATTGTGTGTGATTTTCATTGTTTAACAATCTTTATTTATTTGGCCAATTAATGAAGATATTTATGGTCTTCATATGTTTCGAAAGAAAATATGTTTGATTAGATCAAATGATCTTCACTCTAAGTTGTTCTAGGGGATAGAAATATACCCCTAGTCCTTAGATGATTCATTGAGTTATTTTCACAAATCCTAATGCTATGTATTGAAGCCAATCAACATAGAAATATAGTGGATTGATTCAATATGTAAGGGGCGTTTTATAGTTCGAAAGAGAAACCGTCTTTTTAAGGAAAATCGAATCTACACAACATAATAAGTAAATTCATATTATGATCTCCAATACATCTTTTATAACTAATGACGAACTAAGTTTGTAATCCCAACTATTTCATTTTATCATTAATCAATCTATTAATATTGCAATCTTTTTATTTCCTTATAATATTAGAACTATTATTGCAATTTCTTTGCAATTATTAAACCAAACTTTTTAATTGTGTGTTTCACTCATCTTAAGTAGCTATAAAAATAGACTAATAGTGTATAATTCAAATTATAACATAACTTCCTTGTGGGATCGATAAACCGGACTCAAAAAGTCCACTTTACTACTTGATACGATATCGTGCACTTGCGATAGTTACACAAAAAGCGTGTCAGGTATCTGTTATTGTCTTTTCATTCTTCAGCCTTGTAAATTCTTACGTAAAGAATTTACGGCGCTGTAATATTCCTGAATATATCGGGGGTGTTTCAGAATATGGTATTGGAGCTAAGATTATGGATATCTTGGCCATTGGGCTAAAATAGGGGTCATATATGTCTTTTGAGGTAACCGGCCGTGAATAACATCACTGTACTGCCTACGTCTTCGTGCGAGCGGTGGTTGTAAGTTCCTAAACTCTATCTCGTGCTTTGCATGTTATACTTCTTTATACTTAAACATTAGAACGATATTGTTTCCTGTATATTGAGTATTTATGCTTACAGTATGTTGAGAGGTGGACATGGACATGGTCGCGGTCGCGGATGCGGACGAAGAAATGCCGAAAGAGAAGCTTCGCCTTCTAATCAGGCCAGCCATAGCTCAGGCGAGCCACAAAGATCTATTCACAATGAACCAGAACCTGCTGTGCCCGAAATCTTTTGTTAGGTGGTGAACCAGATGACTCAGTTCACCCAGGTCGTGGACCGAATGCAGGTGGCAGTAGGGTTACAACAGGGAGATCGACAGCAAGGTATCCCAAACATAGGAAATTGAGGCGACCGATGGCTGCAAGAGGTGGCGAAGATGCAACCACCTAAATTCGACGGTATTTCTGAGACTCCCACCTGGGATTATTGGTTGAAGGAATTGGAGAAATTTTTTGCCGGGATTAATTGCCCAGACGACCGGAGAGCCTCTATTGCTCAGTACTTCCTGATAGGAGAAGCGTCCGAATGGTGGGAAGCCATCCGGCCTGTAGATCATGATGCGGACTGGACAGAATTTAAATTGATGATGGAAGCTCAGTACTGCCCTCGTCCTGTGATGGAAGCCAAAGTTCGGGAGTTTTTCTCCGCTCAGCCTTCGGATGTACCAATATCTCAGGCGATTAAGACGTTTAACCAGCAGCTGGGATTTGTTCGACATCTGGTCAGAACAGATGTAGAAATGATGATCCATTTTGATATGAGAATGAAACCAGAAATTCAGAGGTACATGTCCGATTTTGAATGTACCACTCTCCGTCAATACCAGGATAAAGCTTTGTCGTATGAAATCAAGGAAGCAACAATGGAGAAATTTGTAGAATCCAAGAAGCAGAAAGTCTCCGGTAGTTTCACGGAGCACAAGACTTGTGGGCCCCGCAAGGCCCAGTCATTCTTTCATTCTTTCAAGAATCCTCCGCACCCATCTAAGAGCGGAAAGAACTTCGGAGCAGCATCAGCTACGACGGATGTAACTAGGAAGTGCTTTAACTATGCCCAGACGGGGCACTATCGACGAAATTGCCCCCTACCTGCCGTGACTTATTTTGATTGTGGTCGAGAGGGACATCGTGCGGTGTTCTGTGAAGAGGCTTCAAAGTCTTTTAGAGCCCGTACATCACAACCAGTTCAGAAGGAAGCCAGTATCCACCAGACGCAGCAAAGTGTTCAGCTGCCTCAGAATTTTGGTCGCGGACGAGGCAGAGGATAGTGGGACTGAAAGGGGACATCGAGTGTCGGATCCGTTTCCCCACGTCTATACGAGATGAGGAGAACAGACGATCAGGATGCTATTGTCGCATCAGGTACTGTTTAGATCCTTTCCCAACCAGTTAGCGTTTTATTCGATACAGGAGCCACGCATTCATTTATATCCTTGTCTTGTGTAAATCATTTGAATATTTCTGGTTTTCATAATTGTGAGCCTTATGTTGTGGGTTTACCGAGTGGAGAGAGGATTGTGGGAAACTTAGAAACTAGAGATTTCCCTATATCATTTGGAGGCATAGAGTGGCTCTTAAATCTGATTGTGATATAGATGCAAGGAGACGACCTGATACTCGGAGATGATTGGCTTAATCGATATAGAGCTGTTGTAAACTACCGAAAGAGGAATATCTCAGTGATAGATGACGATGGTTCCGAAATGCTGTTTGAAGGATGGAAACTAGGAAGCTCAGGAAAGATGATCAAGGCAATGAAAGCTGTCAAATTGTTGAAATAGGGCTGTACCGGATACTGGTGTTACGCATTGAAGAAAGAAGACGGAAAAGTAGAACTCTCATCCATTCCCGTTGTGATGAATTTCCGGATGTGTTTTCTGGCGAATTGCCTGGACTACCTCCACGACGGGATGTAGAATTTACCATCGAGTTGGAACCAGGAGCTACACCAATTTCTAAGGCGCCGTATTGCATGGCACCTAAGGACATGTATGAATTGAAGAAGCAACTAGAAGAGTTAGTGGACAAAGGCTATATCGAGCCAAGCGTTTCGCCCTGGGGTGCACCAGTTCTTTTTGTTCGGAAGAAGGATGGATTGCTTCGATTGTGCATTGACTATCGAGAGCTGAACAAAATGACGATCAAGAACAAATATCTGTTGTCACGAATCGATGATTTATTTGACCAGCTACAAGGAGCAATGGTGTTTTCTAAGATCGATCTGAGATCAGGATATCATCAACTGAGGATTAAGGAATCTGATGTTCCGAAGTCAGCATTCAGAACTCGTACGGACATTATGAGTTTGTAGTGATGCCGTTTGGTCTCACTAATGCACCTGCCGTATTTATGCAATTGATGAATCGAGTGTTCATAGAGTATTTGGACAAGTTTGTGGTTGTGTTCATTGATGACATTCTGGTGTATTCTAAGAGCCCGTAAGAGCATGCGCAACATTTGCGGATTGTTCTAGACCTTCTGAGAAACGAGCATTAGTACGCTAAGCTTTCTAAGTGTGAATTCTGGTTAAAGGAAGTAATGTTCCTCGGTCATATAGTATCAGCAGAAGGAGTCCGAGTAGATCCCCAGAAAATCGAAGTAGTTATGGATTGGAAGCCTCCTAAGAACGTGAAAGAAGTCCGGAGTTTCTTAGGACTTGTTGGGTATTATCGTTGATTCATGGAAGGGTTTTCCAAAATTACCCGCCCACTTACTCGACTACTGCAAAAAACTCAAAAGTTTGAGTGGAACGAGATGTGCCAGAATAGCTTTGATGAATTGAAGAAGATATTAACGACGGCACCGATTTTAGCACTCCCACAGGGAACTGGAGGATTCATAGTTTACAGTGACACTTCGAACCAAGGTCTTGGGTGTGTATTGATGCAAAATGAGAAGATGATCGCCTATGCATCACAACAGCTGAAACCTTATGAAGTGAATTACCTAACACATGATTTGGAGCTGGCAGCAGTAGTTTTTGCTTTGAAAATCTGGAGACATTATCTGTACGGGACTCATTGTCAAATCTTTAAGGATCACAAGAGTCTCAAATACATCTTCAGTCAGAAAGAGTTGAACATGCGGCAAAGGAGATGGCTGGAACTGATTAAGGACTATGACTTAGAGATTCTTTATCATCCAGGCAAAGCAAATGTAGTGGCCGATGCACTTAGCCGCAAGCCTGTTTCTATCAGATGCTGGAGACTCTGACCTCCCAGCTCAGCATTCAACGAGAAATGATTCGCGAAGGAATTGAAGTATGGTTGCAAAGAGTCCAAGGACAACTGTGTGTGATGGAATTAACTTCATCGTTAAACGAAGAAATCAAATCTAAGCAAGTAGATGATCCTCTAATGATTCGGTTACGTGATGAAGTGATCAAGGGAAAGGCCCCAGGATTTGTAATTCATGATGATGGAGTGTTGAGATTCCATAGCCGACTTTGTGTTCCCGATGTTGATGTTTTGAAACAAACAATTCTGAAGGAAGCTCACATTACACCCTATTCTATCCACCCGGGCACCAGTAAGATATATAAGGATCTAAAGCAGAATTTCTGGTGGGGAAACATGAAGAAAGACGTAGCCGATTACGTCTCGAAATGTTTGGTTTGTCAGCAGGTTAAGATTGAGCATCAACGACCTGCTGGAATGCTGAAGCTGCTCCCGATTCCTGAATGTAAGTGGGAGGACATATCGATGGACTTCATCACTAATATGCCGAGAACCAACATAGGAATGAACATGATTTGGGTGATAGTTGACCGTCTAATCAAATCAGCTCATTTTCTAGGCATTAAGGACACGTGGGGACCAGAGAAGTTGGCACGAGTATTTATTTCAGAGATAGTCCGATTGCATGGTACGCCGAAGTCCATTATTTTTGACCGAGACAGTCGTTTTGTGTCTCATTTTTGGAAAGCAGTTCATAAGGCATTGGTGACCGAATTGAACTTCAGCACAGCTTATCATCCGCAGACAGACGGATAATCCGAGAGGACTATTCAAATGGTGGAAGATATGCTGAGGGCTTGTGCCTTAGATTGGTCAACTGATTGGGAAGTTCATATGCCGTTTATTGAATTCACCCACAACAATAGTTGGCATGCTTCCATTAAGATGGCACCGTTTGAGGCATTATACGGGAGGAGATGCAGATCGCCCCTATGCTGGGACGATTCATCAGACTTGATCGGGATGGAACCAGAATTGATCGTACAGACACAAGAGAAGATAGCCTTGATTCGTGAAAGGCTGTTGACCGCCCATAGTCGACAAAAATCTTACGCAGATGTACGCCGTCGCCCATTGGAGTTCAGTATTGGAGATCACATACTTTTTAAAAGTTTCTCCTACTCGGGGAATCTTTCATTTCGGAAGAAAGGGGAAGTTGAGTCCGAGATATATCAGACCGTTCGAGATTCTTGAGAGAGTTGGAGAGTTAGCATACAGATTGGCATTACCGCCGTCACTGAGCCATGTTCATAATGTGTTCCACGTATCCCAGTTACGGAGGTATATACCATATCCTAGTCATGTCATCGATTTCGGCGAGATCGAAGTCGCTCAGGATGGCACGTTTGAAGAGAGACCGATCAGGATACTCGAGAGTCGAGTTAAGCAATTGAGGAACAAACCGATCGCGTTAGTCAAGGTTCAGTGGTCACGCCACAGAGTGGAAGAAGCCACTTGGGAAACGGAAGATAGCATGAGGTCCAGATATCCAGAGTTATTTTCGTCTTGAGTTTCAGGACGAAACTCCTTTTTAGTAGGAGAGTATGTAATATCCGGATTAATTATTGAGTATTTCATCTGTATTTGAACCTTGTATTATTTGGAATTGTGATATCGATAATTGAAGTATGATATTTCTAGTATTTGTATCCTTGTACATGAGTATGGCAACATGTAAATTTCCCCATGCAAATACGTGATAATGTACGCTAAGGAGGAAGCTTAACTTACGTTATCCGCCAGAGATAGCGTACGCTACGAATGTAGCATAGCATACATTAATCAGCCAATAATTAAGCTGGACGGCTAGCACATGCGCCATCCAGACATGGGTCTGGATAAGATTCCCGCGGATGAACCTGGACACTTTTGAAGTCAACGATTGTTAACGTACGCTAAGGATTGTGGCTAGCGTACGCTAATGTGTGTTACTTATGTACGTAACCTGATGGTATAACATACTTAATCGAGGTCAGAATCAGGACAGTTAACTATCAGGATGATAGCGTACACTAAATTATGCTGGTTAGCGTACGCTAAGCGACTAACGTATGTTAAGGTCAGAAAATTATAATAAGACATCACCCCATTTCATTTCAGCTCGTTTGTTTCACTTACCCTTCATTATACTTCATGCCCAGAGAGATCCCAACCTCCTTAAATACATATAGACCATCTCTACTTGATCATTGAAGATTGTATATCATTTATGCTTGATCATTGAAGTAGAGAAGCATCTTGGATTGGCACACAAGCAACCGGAGTTGGATTCTACCTATTGTCTCGGTGTTTTCTTCATCTTAAGGTATGTTCTACTATATCCAACCTTGGATTCGTGTTCTCAAGGATATGATGATCATGCTATCAAGATATTAAGTTCCAGAGATGATTTATTCGACCAACATCATGTTTAGGAAGTTGAGATGATTATGCTTTAAGTACATTGGTTAAGAACATCATAATTTGAATCTTGTTACGATGAACAAGTAAAGGAAGCTTCTGAGATTGGTAATCCAAATTTGGAAGGTGTCTTCGTAGTAATCATAGACTTGGTGTTAACATCATTGTTATTAGACGAACCTAGGAAGTTGATCATGGAAGGATTTGTCATATCTTGTAAAGGTTGATTATTAATTAAACTTCAAGATGATAGTTTGAATGGTATTAATATATTGATATCAACCATAGGCCTTCCGAATTATGTATGAGAATTTGTAATCAAGATTGGAGTATGATCACCATGATGATATACGTATCCTTGAATACGAAGATGTTGTAATCCGTAAGATCATTCATAATTGTATGAGCATGATATGTATGGAGATAACATACGTTAATCACTGAGGATTTCGTAAGCTTCATCACAAATCGAGACAGTCGTCTGCCCAGTGAGAAACTATCATGCGTGCTTAGCATACGCTAAGCTATGTATCTTACGTATGCTATCGGGCATAGTTAACGTACGCTACTTTTGGTATGTAACGTACGTTATATCATCAGACGAGTCAATTCGACTGATCAGAGAGGGACTGTCGTTACATGGTTAGCATACGCTAGACCTTGTAGCTTACGTACGCTAACGAGTAGGCTTAACGTACGCTACCAAGGGTACGTAACGTACGTTAAGCAGGTCAGACAGGTTATATTTTATGAACTTCCGACCGCAATTTGGATTGTTAGGTGTTCGTACGACTTGAGATGAATTCTATATTATTTGTTTTGTTAAGGTTCAAGCTTAGCAACGTGATTGATTGAAGAGAGCGACCTTCGAGCATTTTGATATTCATGGGAGTATTATTCTTGTCATCGAATCGAGGCAAGTACTTTAATTGTTCTATGTATTGATGTTATACATATTGTTGTGCATATATGTCGTTGTTGTATGTCCACCTCGTGTTGGTCCGACGGGATCATCGGGGGATCTATGCTAGCATGCTCTGGATCATTGGACGGGTTTTTACACCACGGGTTGGTCTGACGGGATCATCGTGGGTTCTAGGCAGTGAACGCTGGATCGTCGGAATTACCATGTGTATGTTGTGATATCATGTTGTGATTATCATTTGTGTATGTTATTTATGAGTTTCTCGTAGGAGGAGACTCGTTGGTATTTTTCCATTCATGTTATTATTATTCTTCGTGAGATGTTGAATAATATGTTGTGGTACTTGTACTAGCGTCGTTGTGCTAACCCCTTCGGGGGTGAATATTTGTTTATGTTAAGGATCCAGGAGAGCAGGAAAACAACCACTGGAGCTGCATGACGATGAGGGTGCAGAGTGATGTTCTGGCCGGGTTTATTTGTCTGTTGATTATGTTGTTTTAATAAGTACTCGAGTACGTCGTCGTTTGTGCTGATTTGGATTTGGTGATGTATTAATACTATTCATTTGGATATTTGTATTCTCAGTATTGGCCAGAACTGTTTGTATTTTATTTCAGTTACTTTCATACGTTGGTATCTGTTATTGTCTTTTCATTTCTACAGTCATGTAAATTCTTACGTAAAGAATTTATGGTGCTGTAATATTCCTGAATATATCGGAGGTGTTACAAATGGGTCGTGTCGCGATGTTAGTGACGACACCAAATCTGAGAGGACGGATAGTGATGGGCAAAGGGGAGATGAAGCATTTGAGAAACTACGTATAAGAACTAGATCCGATAACCCAAGAAGTTACCACGAAGCGGCTTATAACGTAATTATGTTCGAAGAGAGAATATGTGTTCCACATGATGATAAGTTAAAGAATGAAATTATGAGTGAAGCTCATGATACTCCCTACACCACTCACCTAGGAAGTACCAAGATATACCAAGACCTGAAGAGAAACTTCTGGCGGGACGGTATGAAATGGGATGTAGCTTCATTTATTGAGCGATGTTTGACTTGTCAGCAAGTGAAAGCACTACACCGACCTTATAGAAGTTACAGCCATTGACCATTCCAGAATGGAAGTGCGATGGAATACCGATAGATTTTGTGACTAGTTTGCTGAGGACCAAACGAGGAAACACTGCTATATAGGTTATAGTAGACAGACTCACAAAATCAGCTCACTTTTTGCCTATCCCGATCACTTATGGATCTGAGAAGTTAGCACCATTATATGTCCGTGAAGTTATGCGTTTACATGGAGTTCCGATATCATTCACATCAGATCGAGATCCAAAATTTACCTCTAGATTTTGGACGAGCCTACAGAAGGAATTGGGTACACACCTGAACTTTTGTACCGCTTTCCACTCGCAGACCTATGGACAATCAGAAAGGACGGTTCAGACACTAGAAGACATGTTGAGAACTGTAGTGTTGGATCAAGGTGGAAACTGAGAGTATGTTTTGCCGTTAATAAAATTTGCTTACAACAATAGTCATCAGACAACGATAGATATGGCGCCTGCAGATCACCACTTTATTGGGATGAAGTGGGTGAGAGAATTATTTTAGGGCCAGACACAGTCAGCGAGGTGATCGAGATTCCGCAATATACGACAGAGAGCACAAGAGGCCCAGACTCGACAGAAGTCATACGCTGATACACGCCGAACTGAATTGCATTTCGAAAGTGGGGATAAGGTTTTCCTCAAGGTTTCTCCTTCTAAGGAAATAATCAGGTTTGGCGTTAGAGGCAAGCTTAGGCCACGTCTTATAGGGCCATATGAGACTCTCGAGAGGATCGGCCAAGTTTCTTATAAGTTGGCTCTGCCACGTACTCTTGGGAATGTTCACAATTTCTTCCATGTTTCTCAGCTGAGGAAGTATGTATTTGATCCCAAGCATGTGATTCATCCGACTGACATAGTTCTTAGTCATAATATGAGTTATGAAGAGAGGCCTGAAGCTATTTTAGACTAGAAGATTCAAGAACTAAGGAATAAGTCTATTCCTTTGGTAAAAGTATTATGGAGTCACCACGGTCAGGAAGAAGCTATGTGGGAACTCAAAAACAAGATGAGGCAGAAATACCCAGAACTCTTTGATGAGGCACGTAAATTTTGAGACTAAATTTCTTGTTAGAGAGGTAGGATGTAATGCCCCGGTCTTTTATAAACCTCAAGTGCGACATTAGGGCTTTTGCATTCCTAAGTAATAAAATTTTGAATATTAGATAAGTTTAGATCTATTTACACGTTTTTAATTCAAAAATGAGATGTTCGATTATCTGGTTGGGATAACTTGATTTTTGCTTTATAGACAGAATTGTGATTCCGTATCCTTCTACATGCACTATTTTTATGTTGCGAGTATGATTTTCGAAAGTTTACTTTTTGAGTTTTCGGGTATATTATATGTCGAGTCGTTTTATAAGGTAATTCGCATTCCGTAAATCGCAAAACTTTTCTCCGACTTTAAGCTGTAAGTTCGACATGATAATTTAAGTATACGACATACATACAATACCCGAGTAATTTTATCTGCATAAGAGCGAAACGTAAAATATTCTTCGACCCTTTTATTAAACGACTAGGGTTAACCTAGTATAGAAGGGACATTACCCTTTTTTCTCTTCACTTCATCTTCTTCCCCTCTTCATTTTTCCTCCCCCCCATTGAAAAAAGAGTCTTCCATTGTTCTTCCAGTGACGTTCCACAAACAAGCTCCATTTGTGTGCCAAACTTGAATCAAAGTTCATATTAGAGTATGTTAGCTTCTCCTTTTCATTTCCATCCAAGTAGAAGTAGATTTTAGCTAACTTTAGAAATTAAAAGTTGATGAAGAAATTTAGGATTGATTTTTCTAATCTTTTATATACTGTTTCTAAGTTGATTCTAAGGTACTTGGGAATGTTTAAAACAAGTTTTATTCATGCTTCGATTTTTGTCATTTGGGCCGAAAATATAGGGTTCATAGCTTAAGCATGCATTGTTTTTATTATGATTTTCTTACATAATATGTTTCTACATGATGATATGATGCTATGATGGATTTATGGGATTTTAATAAAATGTTTGATATTTTGAAAGAAAGGAAGAATCATGCTTAGTTCTTGATATGTTAATATATGTTCAAAATGACTTGATATTTGTGATGATGTATGAAAAGAGTACATGATATGTTTTCACTAGATCTTTATAAAATGTTTTAGAAATTTATTTGAAAACAAAGACATGAAGTAAGATTTATGAAGTTGATTATATGTTAGATAATAGTTGATGTAACTAAAGAGCATATTATGTATTGAGGATTTTTAAATCATGTTTAGGTCATTTTCATGTTAGGACCAACATGAGTATGGACTAAATGTGTTCCTAGATATTTGATGATGTTTGATGTTGATGATGCTTGATATTGATGATGTTTGATATTTGTTGATGTTGGAAATATAAAAATGTGTTGGTGTTGGGTACGGAATCGGATATTTGCGCCGTTTGCGGAAGCGTAAATAAAAAATTGCGGAAAATAAAGGACACGAGGATTTATAGAGGTTCGGCTATAAACGAGCCTACTTCCTCTCTTTATCTTTTTCAATAGGTTAAAAATAGCAACCTCTTCGCCTCTCCTCTATCGGTCGAGGTATAACCGTTACAATCACGTCTTCTATTGGTCCGTGATAAACCACTCGTACTTGTCTTTGTGTCGGTCCAAGTTAAACCGTTTTCCTTTCCGTAGGACAAGGAATCAACCTCTCTAGCTTTCTATCGGCACTAGATAAGCCTCACTAAGATAGCGATTGAGATTCTAACAATGCCGGATCCTTGATCCTAATAACACCGAATCCAATCATATCTTTTCTTTTACCACTCGTGTATGATTTTATGTATAACACTCAATCACTCAATATAAGCTCAATATTACAAAAACAATATAATGAATATCAATCTCTGAACAGGGTATAGAATGCTTTGTGTTGTTGTGTTTGATCAATACCATAGACATGGTATTTATAGGCTTCAACCTCAAACTAGCCGTTAGCTGCCAGATTGCTCATTACGTACGCTATCAGCTCCTTATTACATACGTAATCTTCGTTACGTACGTTAACCTTGAATGGTTACGTACGCTAGTCTTTTCACAAATCAGTCCAGAGAGTTTCGTCATTTTGGGTTACGTATGTTATCATTTCCTTTATTACGTACGTTAACATTACGTCACTGCTGACGTCATATATCCGTTGCATGCTTTTCTGACTTTGACTCCTCTAACGTTCACTTGTTTGAACTGAGTTACGTACGTTATCTATAATTCATTACGTACGTAAGCTTCATCATATTACGTACATTAACATTGTCTTGTTACGTACGTTAGCTTTGTTTTTCTCCAGAATTTTGCACTTCGTTTTCCTTCGATGCTTTCTTCATCTTTTCGTTGTTTTGTTTTGTTTAGCAACTTTAATCATCAAAACATTATTAATTTATGTATGGAACAAAATGTTCCAACAATCTCCCCCTTTTTGATGATTACAAAACAACAATACGCCAATGGGATTTACCTGCGAAAATACAAATATATGTATATCTTTACAGACCAAAGTTTTCGACTTTGTCCGTTTCGTTAGAATCTTCTCCCATTTCTTTTTCGACTCCTTCTTTTCTTTTCTCCATTTCTATTCTCATTTTCAAATTTTCGTCGTCTTTTCGACGTCTCCGCATTTTTCTTTTTTCTGTCATTTTCGACTTCTCCTTTTCATTTTTCGATTTTCCCCCCCTTTTAGGGTTAATCCCATTTTCGACTTCTTTTTCTCCTTCTCCATTCTCTCCCCCTTTTTTTCATCAAAAAGTGGATAAAATATCAATTGAAATAAATAATACCAAAATATAAAATATGCATGATACAATTTATGAATAATTGCATAAATGGTAAAAACTCGCCCTGAGAATAATATCTCCCCTTAAAAAAATACTCCCCCTGAGTAAAATACAAAAATCAATTTTTGGGGATCCAACCTATAGTTGGTTTTTGTTTCGAGACATAAACAATATTTGAAATATTTGTTCCGTTAGGAACCCAAATTTTCTTAATTTTTATCGTCCGGCGAGTGCTTTTGCAATTTGAAACATGATGCCCGATTTTCAAACACTTTTCGCAATGGGGTATTTTAAAATTAACGGATTCGTTTTTCGAACGTGGTTTGAATCCTAACCCCTCTTTATTTAAAGTATATTTTTGAACACATAACATTTGTTCAAATTTATCATTGCCGCACGAGAATTTTCTTGTCAAAGATTTTAGTTCATCTTGAACTTTTTAAAGACCATTCTTCAAAATATTCTCATTTTCAATGCATTTCGAATGTTCGATTTCGACAAATTTTCCCTTCTCGATAATTTTGGAATTTTCAATTTCCAAAGATTTAATTTTAGACTTAAGGGATTTAATTTCCGATAAAGCATTTTGGAAATCCGTATGTAATAACTCAAATGCATCAAAAAGGTCGTCACAGGAGGATGTACTTACCTGGCTTTCGACGTCGCTGTCGTCGAATGAACTTCGGGCCATAAGATCGAGATTATTTTGTTCGATAAAATCGTCGTCTTCGTCTTCATCGCTCCATGTTGCCACAAGAACCTCTTTCTTGGGTTTGACACGGCAATGCTTAGCGAAATGGCCTAGTTTTCCACATAGTCGACAAGAGTTGTCGAATTTCTTCGTTTCGCTCGAGATATCCTTCTTCCTCCGGATTAATAAAGTTTGGAATTTATTAATATTCTTGACATAATATGCCGCTTCTTCGTCGCTTTTCTCCACCGGGGTTTCTTCTTTCTTTCTCGATATCTTAGCCTTCATGGCTAATGATCGTTCCTTCGGCTTTGGCTTGACACTTCGTGATTTTAATATAATCTCATAATTTATTAGTGAACCAACAAGGGCACTAAAATCGAGCGTGTTGAGATCTTTGGATTCCATAATCGCGGTTACGGTGCCGTCCCATTCGCTAGGTAGTGATCGTAAAATTTTCTTAACTTTTTCACTACTAGACAATGGTTTACCGAATGAAGCAAGTCCATTTGTGATGACCGAAAATCGGTCGAGCATATTGGTGATAGACTCGTCACCCTTCATCATGAATAACTCGTAGTCATGGAGAAGCATATTGATTTTCATCTCCTTGACTTGAGTCATCCCTTCGTGTGTGATTTCTAGAATTTTCCATATTTCTTTCTCACTCTCACACGATGAGATTCGATTGACCTCTTCCGGATTTAAGGCACAAAATAAAAGTTGGCTGGCCTTACAATTTAGATGGTCATTTTTCCAATCGGCATCGTCGTATTCTTCAAAGGATTTGAGCATACCGTCGGATTTGATAGGAACTTTTGGGCCGAGACAAATAATCTTCCAAATCTCTATATTGTAGGCACGAATAAAGATCGACATCTTTTTCTTCCATGTCAAGTAATTTGAGCCATCAAAGAAAGGTGGTCAGTTGAGAGCAAGGCCTTCGACTGGAGAGAATTGAAACGCCATTATATCTATTTCTCCTCGGATGTTAAGCCGCGTATTGGAGTACCGCTCCGATGCCAATTGTTGGGTACGGGATCGGATATTTGCGCCGTTTGCGGAAGCCTAAATAAAAAATTGCGGAAAATAAAGGACACGAGGATTTATAGAGGTTCGGCTATAAACGAGCCTACTTTCTCTCTTTATCTTTTTCAATAGGTTAAAGATAGCAACCTCTTCGCCTCTCTTCTATCGGTCGAGGTATAACCGTTACAATCACGTCTTCTATTGGTCCGTGATAAACCACTCGTACTTGTCTTTGTGTCGGTCCAAGTTAAACCGTTTTCCTTTCTGTAGGACAAGAAATCAACCTCTCTAGCTTTCTATCGGCACTAGATAAGCCTCACTAAGATAGCGATTGAGATTCTAACAATGTCGGATCCTTGATCCTAATAACACCGAATCCAATCGTATCTTTTCTTTTACCACTCGTGTTTGATTTTGTGTATAACACTCAATCACTCAATATAATCTCAATAGTACAACAACAATATAATGAATATCAATCTCTGAACATGGTATAGAATGCTTTGTGTTGTTGTGTTTGATCAATACCATAGACATAGTATTTATAGGCTTCAACCTCAAACTAGCCGTTAGCTACCAGACTGCTCATTACGTACGCTATCAGCTCCTTATTACGTACGTAATCTTCGTTACGTACGTTAACCTTGAATGGTTACGTACGCTAGTCTTTTCACAAATCAGTCCAGGGAGTTTCGTCATTTTGGGTTACGTACATTATCATTTCCTTCGTTACGTACATTAACATTACGTCACTGCTGACGTCATATATCCATTGCATGCTTTTCTGACTTTGACTCCTCCAACGTTCACTTGTTTGAACCGAGTTACGTACGTTATCTATTATTCATTACGTACGTAAGCTTCATCATATTCCGTACGTTAACATTGTCTTGTTATGTACGTTAGCTTTGTTTTTCTCCAGAATTTTGCACTTCGTTTTCCTTCGATGCTTGCTTTGTCTTTTCGTTGTTTTGTTTTGTTTAGCAACTTTAATCATCAAAACATTATTAATTTATGTATGGAACAAAATGTTCCAGCAGTTGGTAGTCATTTTTTAAAAGAAAAGATTATGAAATGGAGTTTATAGTGTCGAGATGCATGCTTGTATGTTGACTCCTATATGTGTTATAAGTATGATATACATGATTAGAGTTTGCATATTTAGGGTCTCCGTTGCCAGAAACGAGCTCTAGATTAATATAACATTTTTTTCCATTTTCACCGAAATTGGCAATTTAGCTGCACTTCACCGAAACGGCCATAACTTTTTTCATGGTTAATATATTTGGGATCTGTAAAATGAACATGAAACTAGACTTCAGTGGATTTCCAATGGTATAAGATGTTCTATCCAGTTCTTACTGTGCATTTACAGAAGTCCAATTCTTTACAGCCTTTGTGCACATTACGTTTTTGATTATGTTAAATTGTTTGATAATGGTTTTCGAACCGAAGAATGTGTAACGGCATCGAGTTTCGGTTATCGTTGTTAGTATATTTTTATGTTATATGGTCAGTTGGGTTATATAAGATAATCATAGCCTTTAATTAAACTTAAGTTGAATACGAAACCATAAGTCCAAACATGTATATCGAGTCCGTTGTACGTTAGACTTCGTTAAGCTCGATCGACCGCTATACGTAGTTGTTTGCGATGAAAGGTGGAGCAGCATATTAAAGCGTACGGAAGATCCGAGAATTATTTTGCCTGCATTTATTACTTATCCAGGTGGGCTTTCTATACGAAAATGCTGATGGTAGGCTTTCTATACGAAAATATTTATGGTGGGCTTTCTATACGAAAATGATTTGAGCTTTGCTCTATTTTGATAAAATATTTTCCAAGCAAATTATGATATCAATGATTATGATGCATAAAATTTTTTATGTCGATTCTTATGAACCTATCACCGTTGGCTTAACAACCAATGAAATGATCGGATCCTGAGCTAGACAAAGGTCGCTGGCCAGGGTTAGTGTACACAATACTCAGGATTGTAAGCTCTCTTCGAAGTGGCCGATCTCGGGGAGTAACTTTCGCGGGAGGTGGCTGTTAGGAATATGCCCTCGAATGCCACTCAGATGATGTATGAGAGAGGGCATTGTACTTGTTATTATGTAAACTATTATCATAAGGTAATAGTGTGTTTCTTTATTTACCGGGAGTAACTCGCATTCCTGACTTGTAAATATATATATAAAAACTAGTCCATATATTTGAGAGATAATTTTCCACTCCTTATTAGATAAGGGGATAGGCACTGGTAAAGTTTATGACTAAAATACTTAATCGTTCGCAAAGTCGATAAAACTTTACTGGGCGTTAAGCTTATGTGAAGACTTGTATGACGTGTTCTTTAACTTTAAGAGTGCCTGTCATCACTAATAGTTAGTGGGAGCACACGTTGTAGATATGCTAATGGTATTAGTATACTCGAAGCGACCCACCATCGATTCGTCACATGGATTTCACTCTGGGATAGTCAATGACGGAATCGAAAGGTTGTGATAGGTATTCATGAACCTTCGACTTTAGGATTTAGTAGTGATGTGCTTGTGATGTTAAGATTTTCACTAGAGTAGTTCGACCCAAAAAACCGAGATGTGGGGGTCAACCTCGACGTGCGTCTTGACGGATAAGTAGCAGGTTCTACTAAATACCAAGATAGGATTTTTTTCTCATGTAAGTGAACAGGTATATGTCCTATGTGGTTATTGGTAGCTGAGATCATAAGTCTTTGGCCAAAGCATTGAAGCTAGTTGTATTGGATACACGAGAGCTAGGTGATCTCGATTTGCATTAACTCAAACATAGAATCAAGTACAGATAGAGTTTGACTGATCGTGACCCTATAACTTGATCGGGACATTTGGAAGAAGGGTTTATAAGTTTACTGGTATTCACGACAGAATGGTTCTTGAATGATCCCTATCATTTGTTCTTAGTAAGGTTACAGTATAGGCCGCGGGACTGGCTAGATGGTGCTATAACTCTTTGGTTCCTCCCATTGCTTACTAAGACGGACCTACCAAGTCGCGCATTAGGAAGACGACGGAATATTTTGAATTGAATCTCTTATTGTGAATTTAGATATTGGATGTCTCATTTAATTTATTGGATAAATTAAACCGGTCTAGTCAATTAAATAAATTACTGGGTAATTAATTTATCTCATGAATTATTATTTCTTGAAGAAATAATATTTTTATATAATTGATTAATTAATCGATTGTATTAATTTTATTTGAGAGAATCAAGATGTATCAGTCAGACTGAATACACGACGGTTCGTTTCATGGAAAATGAATTGAACCTTTCTCTATCATGGTAGGGGCCGCCTCACATCTTGAAGCATCGTTGATGATGACTTTGTCCCCATGCTTGCATGTGTTGAGGATGTTTCCTAACACTTGGGGACAAAAGGGTGATAAGATGAGATTTTATCATGATCACCCGTAGGTGTGATGGTTGGAGGTTTGTGTAGACTTTGTTATAAAACAAAGTTCATCCTCCACCACTTATAGACAAGAAAATCGGCCACCATCAAGGAAGAGAGAGAGAGAGAGAGAGTTCATTTTTGTTGATGTTCTTACACTCTTAGAGAGAGAAAGAAAAACAAGAACAAAACTTATATTACTTAGAGTGATCACATACTTGAGAGATCATTTCCTACTACTCTTTTCTAGCCGTATCCTTGGAGGGTAATTGAGTAGTTGTTGTTCTGATCATCTCCGAGCGCATGGTTAGTAGAGACGCGGTGCTTTCGGCATTTGGATCATCGAGGACTTACAAAATCAAATTTGTGGTTCATATCTTAACTCTTGTCCTTCTATATTCGTATATACATTGCATGATCGGTCCTCTTTAGGGGTTTGGTAAAATTCATTTTTGCTTCCGCTGCGCCTTTACTTTTTGGTATCGAATCCCAACAATGGTATCAGAGCGAGGTCTTGAGATCGTATATACGATATTTAGAATTTGGAATGCTTGATTTGATGTTTTTATGATTTAGAATCATAATTGTTTTAGTCATTATTTTTTAATTCTTCATATAAAAATTATTTTTCATGATTTTATGTTACAATGTAAATCTATTTTTCCTTTGAAAAACTGATTTAAATGTGTAATATAAAGATTAGAAAAATATTAGACGTAAAGATGATCCGAAAATATGGACGGACCCGGCAGCTCTGAGAAGCCATGCCGCTGTCGTGCGGTCCAACTTTGTGAAGGACCGAGGTCCGGCGTTTCGGACCGCGCGGCAGTGGCCGCGGGATTGGCTCGGGCCGTGTGTTTTCGACTATGTTTTTTATATTTCGTTCGGTAATTAATTTTCCGCAAATTAAATTGGATTTAATTTGACTAAGATATTGTTATGGTAATTTCATTCTTAAGGAAATTAGTTTAATGAAATATTTTCTCGACCGGAACAAAATTAAATTAACGGTTGTATAAATTAATTGGATTAATTCTTATGGATGGATTAATTTATATTGATTGGATCAATATTTAGATTAATTATTTATACCATTAATTTATTGTGATTGTTGCATTATTATTTGAATGGTGATGTAGTTCATGGACGAGTTTTTGAATCGTTTGTTCGATTGGATTGTAAAGGCCGTTTTGAGCCTATTTATTTTACTAGAAAAATTTGTATATAGGATGCAATTTTTTAATGTAAAATTTATATGTAATGACGAAGACCGTAGGAAGATCCATTCGAGAGGACGAAGATTCAAGACTCAAGATATGTAATTATATTACGATATTTTTGATTATAGGAATGGTCCATGAACTACATGTTGGTAGCAAGTAGGTTGTGTATGGTTATTCATATGGTATGAATGTCGACAAATACGCTTAAATGAATTAATGTGCAAAGTGTAACATTAATTGCGAAAATTCTCCCACGGCGAAATGTTAAGTTTAAATGGTTCCAAGGTTTTCCTTCCCTCCATCGAGCTCTCGGAAAATTGAAATCCAAACAGGATGAGCTATGCTTCCGAGTTATCGGGGTAGTCATTTGGGGAGGGTCGATAAATTCTGGGAGTGCATTGGATGCCTTCGGTTAGAACAAATCTTATCCCTAGAAACATGTTCGGTTGCCGGATAAGATTCAATTGTGAAACTAATCAACGTCGATGGTATAAAATTAACTTGTTCACGAACTATAGAAACCGTATAGGTTGAGGGGAGTGAACAAGGGAAAAAAGAAGATCGAATCATCCATTAGATGGGTTGGTGTTGGAAACCACTTTATGAAGATTAATAGACCAGAAACCTTTTCGGTTGCCCTCTATTAAAATTTAAAAATAACTCGATCACCCCTATGAAATAAAGTGAAATAATACTTCCGGATTTCACAAGGGAGTGTGTTATTCCGATAAAAGTAGTGGGAGATGGGTTAAATGAATAGAAAAGACATTAATTCTAAACTCAGATAATAATCAAACGAGTCACTAATCAATCTGTCTTACTTAATGCAGACAAACAAAATAACAACTCTCATAATGTCAATGAACCCACTCGCAATTCTATTCAAGAAGAACAACTTAAGCGGACCAAACTTTGGGGACTGGATCCGCAATCTGATGATTGTCCTCAGTATGGAGGGGCTGGGATATGTCTTGGACGCGGATATTCTGACGGCTCCAGCGCGGACCAGAGCCAGTCAGGAATATGTTGAAAACAATGAAAAGTGGGTTAAGGATGACATTAGAGTCCGTGGCTATATGATGGGCTATATGTCTAATGAGCTTCAGAGAGTTCATGAGAAAATGACTTCTGTTAGGCAGATCTTATCTCACTTAACTCAGCTTTATGGTGAGCACAGTCAAACTGCAAGATATGAGATATCTAAGCAGCTCTTCGGTGCCAGGATGAAGGAAGGTGAGAAAGTCAGGGACCATGTCCTAAAATGATCGCTATGATCGAGAGATTAGAGGCTCTTGATTTTAGGATGCATGTTTCTATCCAAACTGACCTTATCCTACAATCTCTTCCTAATTCCTTCTCTAAGTTTATTATGAACTTCAACTGCAATGAAATTGCTTACAATTTAGCAGGGTTGATGAACAAACTTGTAACCGCTCAGTCTTAGATGAAGATTCCGCGAGTGAAGGAATCTGCCCTTGTGATTTCTTCTGGATCTCGGAAATCCAAGAATAAGAAGTAAAAGACCAAGAAGTAGATGGGCTCACAAGGTAAGGCTTTTAAGGGTAAGGGCAAGGCCCCGATGGTTCTGTAATAACTGAGTCAGCGGTCGAGCGAGCTTAGAGAACCCCTCGACAAATCTACGATAATACCCGGCCAAACCCAGAAAACTGCGGACCTCCTTCACATTTTTGGGCGGTGCCCAATCCAACACTGCCTCTATCTTATGTGGGTCCAAACGAACACCCTCGGGCGAGATCACATGGCCGAGAAACATGACCTCCCATAACCAAAACTCACACTTTGAGAACTTCGCGAAAAGATGTTGAGTTCTCAAAATACCTAGCACGATATGCAAATGACGGGCATGCTCCTCCTCGCTCCTCGAGTAAATCAGGATATCATCAATAAAAATGACTACACAATTATCGAGGTACTCGATAAAGACTTTGTTCATAAGCTGCATGAACACGGCTGGTGCGTTGGTTAGCCCAAAAGGCATAACCACAAACTCATAATGACCATATCTCGTCCGAAAGGCCGTCTTTGGAATATCGGAATCCTTTACTCGGAGCTGATAATACCCCGATCTCAAATCAATCTTCGAAAACACGGTTACCCCTTGTAGTTGGTCAAACAAGTCATCGATCCTCGAAAGCGGATACTTGTTTTTGATAGTCAATTTGTTCAACTCTCGATAATCGATACACAAACGAAGTGACCCATCCTTCTTCTTCACAAACAAGACCGGTGCGCCCCAAGGCGAAGCGCTCGGTCGAATATACCCCATGTCTAGAAACTCTCCCAACTGTTTATTCAACTCAAGCATCTCGGCAGGCGCCATACGGTATGGCGTCTTAGACATCGGTGCTGCACCTGGCTCTAAATCAACAGTAAACTCAACCTCTTGGTCCGGCGGCAAACCCGACAACTCGTCTAGAAAGATGTCAGGATATTCACACACTACAGGAATAGACGATAGCTCGACTCCCCCTTCTTCCGATCTCAAAGCATAACACCAATAACCCGTGCAACCTCCTCGAAGAAGTATCACCACTTTCAAAGCACTGATCAGAAATCTCTGGATACTCCGCTTACGTCCCACAAAAGAATGCTCGGTACCGTCAGAGGCTAACATCGAAACGGTTCTCGTTCTATAATTCATAATCGCCCCATGACGGTCCAGCCAATCCTCACCAAGAATCAGATCCTCGTCTCTAATATCTACCGCACTCAAATTAGAAGGCCAACCCCTCCCCGCGATACTCACCAGAAAATCTCTAATCTCACGATCCCCCACGATGCTATCCCCACTAGGCAGTTTAACAACAAATGGTTTGCACGCAACTAAGCATTCAACATGCAGACGATCCACACAATCTATAGATATGAAAGAAAGCGTAGGACCAGAATCGAATAACATGAAAACATGATGGTCAAGGATGTGAACGGTACCTGTAGATACCATCATGTCGGGATCCCCAGCTCGTCTCATCTCATACACACGGGGCGGAACAGACCCCGCACTAGAAGCTCCCCCTCTAGAAGGTTGCCCATGTCCTCGGCCTCTACCAACACTCTGCTGTGGCTGAGAAACTATCGGTGTCTGATTCACGCTTGGCTCTCCCCCAGATGGGGCTGATATCTGAGTAACTGGTGTCCGAGCTGCATCCGTACAATACTTGGCACGATGCCCCATCCGACCGTAAAAAATACACTGAATCGGAGGCCTGTCACACTCACTCATAATGTGTCCGGGGCGACCACAATTATAGCAGTTAGGAACACGCACTGAACCAGTAGGAGCAGACCTAGAACCATTTCCTCGCCCAAATGACGGGGACTGATTCCCGAAGCTCGCGAACCAGACTGAGCCTTTGGATATCTGCCTGACTTGCCTCCCGAAAACTGACCGGAGGTCTTCTGCTTCTTCCGCTCTATTGATGTCTCTGTCACAGAAAACGACATCTCATAAGCCATCGCTTTGTTCTGATATTCTTTCAGTGTTGTACATCCGAGACCAGACATGTAGTGATGAACTCTCGGCTTCATCAGCATGTCAAAATGGCGGATTTTATCAAGCTCATCTCGTACTTGGTTCCTCATATAATGAAGTTGTTGGTTGTATTCTTGGATTGCCTGTGAAATCGGAACATCCTGGGGCTTAGCCTCAAAGAAGGCTCGGATCCTCCCCTCTTTGACTGGCCACGGACAAAATTCGTCCTCCATTAGCTCTCGAAACTCTACCCACGTGGCTGCCCGGTCACGTGGTTTCACCGCCTGCCACCACATTGCCGCCTCTTTGGCGAGGAAGTACTGAGCAATGGGTACTTTCCTCTCCTCAGAGCAGTTAGCTGCCTCGAACACTTCCTCCATTTTAAATAACCAACTCTCCCAACCGGAAGGGTCAGAAGGACCAACAAACTTCGGAGCACGCATACGAATCACGTCCTGAAGTAGCTTATCATTTACGAATTCAGTAGGCGGAACCGGGTTAGCATTTGCTTGGCCGACCAAGACGGCCTGAGTTAGTAGCGTCATCTGGTTTGCTACTTGCTGTAAAATATTAGCCACCCCGATATTCTCATGAGCATTGCCGGAGCTAGCAGACTGATCCTGCTGACCTCCGGAACTAGGTGGAACACTGTTCGACAAGGAAGGCATCGCCGAATCATTCCTGAGTTATCGGACTTGGCCACCCCACCGGCTGCGCCACGTCCCCTACCGCATCCGCGTCCTCTACCAGCAGGAATTCTGAAGAAGTAACAGGTGAGTACAATTCAAATGCAAAACGCAATAAGACATCAAGAAAGGAACAGAACAGAACAAAGTAACGAGTCAAGTTAGGAAAACTTACGAGCACCGGCGTACTGAGATGATGTCGTAGCAGTGATACTGTTCAAAAACGACACTCGACTATACCCAAATAACCGACAGCCTAGGTATCCATAAACTTAAGCTCCGATACCAGATTCTGTAACACCCCCAAGACGATCAGGGAATATTACAGCGACGTGGACCCCACACTGTGGAATCCACCAGGCTAACGTACCAACAAGACATTCGACAACGACATACATCAACAACAAAACGACAATTTCACAATCCATGACATTCAAAACCAAAGACTGAAATACGACAATACAAACTGACATCCAATCCACTTCCCAAAATGGGTACACAACATTAACAAATTCAAGAAAGAAGACTCGAGTACTTAAACCAATTACATAATAAAGGAATCCCAAAACAAGACATCAATAAATAACCACTGAATAGAATCACGCCTACCCATCATCCTCGTACGGCTCGCATGCTCGTTTGCTTCCTTTACCTGTACCTGAAATACAAAAGTATTTTCCCCATTTAAGGGGTTAGCGACAACTACTAGTGCAAGTACAATCCATTTGAACTACCATTCTAATCACATGAAAATATGCGCCAAAATTATTTTAGAAATCATTTATATTCCGTAATATTAAGGGTGCACAAGTACAAAACACGTTTCTTCAACAAAACATTTCAAAGTACCCCGCAGAGCCCTGTCGGACATCCCTGGGTGGTTAACCATAGTTCGCGGTACGAAACTCATGACAACGTACCCCTAGAGGCCCCGTCGGACCGTCCCTAGGTGAACATACACATATACATCCATACAACCACGAAATGCCATAATTCAAATACTATAACGCGTAAACAAATGTAAAGTACTTGCCTTTGAGACATCTTCGAAGAATTGGGAATGAATAACGACTACAAACGATCAGGATGGAAAACGACGGTCCCTAAACGAAGGATCAACATATCTCAGTCCTAACGGACAACAATAATCGAATGGAAAACGCCCATAACCCCGATTACAAGCTATGACAATAAATGATCAATTGATACGAGCGAGGGTTTACGCGAAACCTCCCCGAATCGACAATTCACGGATTAAACTTGACAAAATCGGATTGGGAGTCACCTAATAACAACAATCGATGAGGAATATCATAACATACTTGAACAATTCGAGTCTAACAAGTAAAACCCGGAAAACCCCCCCAAAATTGGCAAGTTAGGGTTCTAGACGAAATTACCTCGGATTCGGACGAGAGAAGATGATTACGTTGATGATAATATGTTAACACGACCCTACGGTGATGGAAAATAAAGAACACACTGATTGGAAGTGGAAGAATCGCCTCCTGGTGGTTTTCTGATCGCCTGACGAAAGGAAACGAAGAGAAGAGATGAGAAAATGAGGTGTTAAACCTCTGCCCGCTGTTCTTAAAACAGCGGGCTGTTACGGCTGTAACAATGGCCACATTACGGCCGTAACAAATGGGGTGTTACGGCCGTAACACCCTACTGGACAGTAGTTCTGGGCAGCTGCTATCCAAACGGTTCTGGATGACTCCGAAACCCGGACCTGCTATCGAACCAAAAATATGGCTACGAAGTATATCCGATGACGAACCTAAGCGCTATAAGAAAATACCATTCCGATTACTCGAGAATCCGAAATACGACAACGAAGATGAAATTCCCTAACTTATAGGAAATTACAAAAATGGCCCAAGTGTCCGAAAATCACAATACGACGTCGGATTAACGAACCGAAAGTCACAACACGAACAACTCAACCATACGAACTCATACAAACCAAGAAACAATGAAAACGAACAAGTTTTACGAGAATCAAACGTTCATACGGCAAAACATAACATAGAATGGAATTACGTAAAAACATTTCCAAAACTCGTCCAAACTGAAAAACTCCAAGAATAAAGTAGGTACAACATGTCGAAATGGTTACAAGCGAGTCGATAAAAATAGACATATGCGAAAAAAAGAGAAACTGCTAAAAATGGAGAGGTACGGATATTACAAACCCACCCATAAGTTATCTCGACATATTACTCGCAAGTAACGATTCTCGGAGCCCTCTCCGGACCTACCCGATTAGATAACCTTGTGGTCAAATCATATACACTGGCCGTACTCGCAAGTACGCACCGCTGGAGGCCTCACGGGTCCCTACCCGGTTAAACATCATTCCAACACGCCCAAAAGTTATCGTGACATCGCACTCGCAAGTGACGATTCTCGGATCCCTTTCCAGACCTACCCGATTCGATAACCTTATGGTCAAATCATAGCACCTGGCCGTACTCGCAAGTACGCGCCGCCGGAGGCCTCACGGGTCCGTACCCGGTCAATATCTCAATTCAGCAATTTTACAACAACAAGGGTATAACATTCGCCACAATCACAAACACGTAATATCATAAGTTAATGCAATAAACACTTTCACAAGGTATAACATTCACGTCATACCATAATTTAGTAAACATTCTTACAAGTGAACAATACAAGTATTCCACAATTCCTCGAATAACTACTAGCTTCTAGATATCCGTTTCGAACACAATACACATGAAATGGTGGTTATCATTCTCCAAGAATTTCAAGTTACGTTCGTATTTACTTTCATAGAATCACATATTCATTTAAAAGTAAGTTACAGTTAAACGTTCAATCACTATCACGTCCACGTTAAATTCACGACACGCCACATTCTCAAAGTATAAAGATTATAGACGAGATACTTGCCTCAAGTCCGAAGCACGCGAAACAATGGGGAGCTCGACCGGAATACTCGAACACCTATAATCTTCCGGCAACACAATAAAGATATGATCACAACGAGAACCAAGGCCAATAACAACGGGAATTCCAACAAACTATCGAAGGGAAACTCATTAGGACATTTAATCGAACATTCAATGTTCGATAATTCCCAAGGACACTCGAATCACCAATCGAGTTGAATAAACTCGAAATACGGATATACAACCCATAGAACACAATTAATAAGGTTCAATAACATCAATCGATTCATCAAAATTGGACGAACAACGAAAATCAAGAAGAAATCTCGAAAGTCAACCCTAGGAGATTTCAAGAGATTATCTCGATTCGACGAAGAACATGGATTTAATGTTGTTATAATCAACAAGGGCCTTCCAAAACACCTTGGAATTGAGTGGAAACGAATAAGAATCGACGTTCCCGTCTCCCTCAACTGGCAGCCGCGAGAAGAGAAGAAAGAATGCAGGAAATGGCCAAGGACATGTGGCCCAGGCCATTTATAGGCGCATTCGTTACGGCCATAACCGGAATGTCCTTACGGCCGTACTCAGCAGGTTCTTACAGCCGTAATCGGGTCCCAGGCCTCACTGTCCGAAAAACGAATGGGTGTTATGGCCGTAACCGGCATGGCATTACGGCCGTAACTCGGCAGCCTTGCGGCCGTAACTAATTATGCCTTACGGCCGTAACAGGTAATGTCTTACGGCCGTAACTCGGCATTCTTGTGGCCGAGACTCGGCCAGGCCTCCTAGCTGAAACTCGATCGTTCCAACAGTCCAGTTCGGCGCTTGATAACAACTGGGATACACTAATGCACCGATTATGATTCAAAATAGTAACGAGCCAATTTACGAAACGTAACATACCATATTCCAAGCATACATTAATCAAAGATATGCCGGCGACACAAGTCTCACCCGACGAACTACACAACAGTACATATCATACAGTGCATCATCGAAAAACATATCCCACATAATCGTAACGAAACAAATAATCGGAACCAAACGACAAATAATTAAGGGCAACTGGAAGATAAAAATCTTGGGTATTACATTATGCCCCTCTAAAAACAAGTTTCGTCCCGAAACTTAAAAAGAAAGGGTGAAGTAAGTCGTTATCAAAATGGCTGAACCATTAAACCTCAGCGATCTACATGAGTCAATCCTGATAATGGTGCTGAAGCTCGATTCTGGGAAACCTCATGGAATAATTCACAATACTGAACTCTGTGGCCCTCGAGTCCACAGTTATAACAAGTAATCGACTGCGAAGGACAATTAGCTTGCACGTGACCCACAACGTTGCAATTGAAACACCTCCCAGTCTGACTAGGAGTCAAAGAAGATAACTAGGAACTCTTGGTTCCACCAAACGAATAAAGGGAAGGTTTCGCCGTACGACCACGCAAAACTCGATGAGAAGAAGTTCTGACTCTCACACCATCTGAAAAGTCTCCAGACGTCCTCTGTCTCTTCGACTCATGCGAAGGCCCAGTAGATGACAATGCCATCTCATACGCCATGGCTCGATTCTGATACTCTCTCAAAGTAACACAAGTGAAACCCGACATGTACTGTCGAATCTCTGGTCTCATACGCATGTCGAAATGATGGATTTTGTCTTCCTCGGTCCTCACCTGCCTCTTAACGTAAGCGAGTTGTCGACCATAATCAATAATAGCCTGCGACACGGGTATATCCTACGGCTCGGCTAGGTAAAAATCTCGGATCCTATGCTCTCGGATCGGCTTCGGGCAGAACTCCACTTCCATCAACTTCTTGAACTCCTCCCAAGTAACAGCATGATCCCGAGGCTCAATGGCCTCCCACCAGTTAGCGGCGTCACCAACGAGAAGTAACTGAGCGATAGGAGTCCTCCGCTCCTTGGGACAACCAACCGCCTTGAAGATCTTCTCCAATTGGAAAAGCCAACCGACCCAGCCCAAAGTATCACCCGCGCGCGCAAAGCGGGGAGGACGCATACGAACCACTTCTCCAAGTCACTGAGTCGACACAACATCCTCATTCGTGGCATCGTTACGCTGAACCGCTTGAGCCAAATATGTCATCTGGTCTGCCACCTGCTGGAGTATAGTAGCAACACCAATACTAATGCCATTACCGGCAGCATGATCCTGACCATGCGACTTATCACCACGACCCCGACCTCTCGGCATGCTGAACGGACAACCGTTCAGAACGAAAAAAAAAAACACTACATAATCAATATAGGGCAAACAACGGCAACACAATAAAATATTCATTCTGAGTCATAACACAAATACACGAACTATCACTACAACGATAGAATTCAAATTCATAAATCATTTACTTAGCTATGTCAACACAACATACTACCTTTACTAAAGCAATCACGGTCAAAACCACAATCATATCGTCGTGGTCGAATATGGGTAATATTTTAAAAACAAAATTTTTTGAGGTACTTATCCAAATAATACCATTTTAATATTCCTGAATTTGAAAAATTGCTGAAGTGAATTTTTGAAAAGAAAAGTTTTTAATACCTCTGTTGGGAATGCTTTGCATCTAGCGTCCTCACCTTCGACTCGGGAGAACGTAACTGGCCGGGCTAAACATCCCGACCCGCGGCATCCTAGTGGTGCAGCCCCTCATGTCCGCATGTCGCTGAGTACGGGGCTCTGCACTGCCACTAGAGAGTGGTTAAATTAATTGATTTGGACTACTCATACCAACAAGATGCATCTTATTTTCTGGTAGCCATCTCATAGAAACTCCAAAGTTAAGCGTGCTTGGCCTGGAGTAGTTATGGGATGGGTGACCCCCTGGGAAGTTTCTCAGGTGCGCGTGAGTGAGGACAAAGAGCGCTAGAAAAGACTCGTATTGGTACAGTGAGGACAGTCTTCATCATTCTGGGGACCAACAATTGGTATCGGAGTGAGGCGCGGGTTCGAGTCTTCTGGCGTACGCTGGGGGGGTTGTTGGGAATGCTTTGCATCCAGCGTCCTCACCTTCGACTCGGGAGAACGTAACTAGCCGGGCTTAACATCCCGACCCGTGGCATCCTAGTGGTGCAACCCCTCATGTCCACCTGTCGCTAAGTATGGGGCTCTGCACTGCCACTAGAGAGTGGTTAAATGAATTGATTTGGACTACTCATACCAACAAGATGCATCTTCTTTACTGGTAGCCATCTCATAGAAACTCCAAAGTTAAGCGTGCTTGGCGTGGAGTAGTTATGGGATGGATGACCCCCTGGGAAGTTTCTCAGGTGCGCATGAGTGAGGACAAAGCCCGCTAGAAAAGACTCGTATTGGTATAGTGAGGACAGTCTTCATCATTCTGGGGACCAACAACCTCGGTCATTTGATCAAAACTATGAACCCATTATTATATCTGTTTCGTTTTGAAAATCATTTGCAAAACATCTTGAAACACCAATCTATTCGACAACGATATCATCAAAATGACCTTATCGACGTATATTATCCTTACTACCAATCAACTACCACATCCGGATAACGTCAAAGAATAATACAATTAAACCGAACTATGAAATCATAACATCTGGGCGTACACCCATAACTCGCTAACAAGAACGGTGACAATTTATAATACGTCAGTAATATCCACACATGAAAAGAAACTAAGTGCAATACTGACACCACAGTTAGAGTTCACAATCATCACAGACGGACCATATGACTAGGTCGACAGGGATTAAACGACAGATAATGAGCACAGATAGAATTGTAGCAACAAAGGTACTGCCGCGACAGTCAGAAGGTTAAAGTCGTAACAACAAACTGTAAAATGGAAGGAATCAACTCAACAGTCTCAAAACAGCTCCGAAGGTTAAGGATCGACTCCTGACAATGTATCTCGACACTTAGGAAGTACTGTAAAAATTTTCCGACGGGCATAACAGCATAACAAACACAAAATGTTTAAAATTTCGAAACCCAAAGTCGTTGGCAAAACAGAAATTTTCCAAAATTCTTTTGCTCAAAACCGAAGATGATGGTAATATTTTGTAGTGCCTGAAATACATTAAAATACATTTTTCCAAATACCGTCTGATGTTGTAGTTTGAAAATACAGGATCAACATGTCAAAACCCAACCGATTTCAAAACACATACAGGCTATTGTTTAATCGCACCATCAAAATATTTTCAAAATCGACTTTCACAAAAACGCTCCGACCCTTAAGGTCCTTTAGAAACACGTTCTCAAACCTACCCGCAGCGGCATAATTACGACAGTTCAAACAAAAATAGTCGAACTTAAAATAGCATGCCCAAACGGCAAACAAGATCACAAATTCAACCAAATACATATCGTATAACACCCCCAGTTCAGACCGGGAATATTACATGCCGTGGGTTCCGTGCCAGAACCCACCAGGCTAAAAACATTTTCAAAGACGTTAAAAATACGCCAAAAGGCCGAGGACTGTAGTATTTTCCAAAACTCACAAAATCATTTTTCGAACCGTCATAAACGTTCAAGGCCAAAATGCCAAAACTCGATTTAGAGAATTGGTTTTACGAAATAAAACTCAGCTTGCAAAATACCGAAAGTCATTTTGAAAGAACTCACGCAGCGGATAAAATACAGTTCGAAAATACATTTCGTGTGCATTAAGTTTAAACATACAACAAAACCATCCATCTGAGTTTCTCACCGACTCAACCATCGGTATCTTTTCGAAATCCATCAAGGTTCACAATTTTCACATCATACCACCCCACACGGCGGTTCAAAGTCAAAACATCAATATGTCAAATTGTACATACGTACAGTGTGTCACAAGTATCGAATACAACTCCATTACACAACACCGTGCAAATAAAATTATGCACCACAATTAATTCGCACAGATGGAATCATGAAATACAGATACCTCTCATAAAAGAGGAGACTTACGTCAACAGACTGCACGAAGATGATGGCGGCACCACGATACTAATCATAACTACACAATTGATCACAACGGATCACCATGATCACACTTGTTCACAATTGCTCACCCGGGTGACATGACAAGACACGACTCGACAAGACCAAACTAGACCCAACTGCCTAGGTTTTCGTAAACCTAAGCTCCGATACCATTTATGTAACACCCCCAATCCACTCAGGGATATTACACGCCGTAGACCCCTTTCCGCAAGGATCTACCAGGCAGGAGACTACAAAACTAAAACCCACATGCGGTCAACTCGACCAAATCAGAATACCATAGACCGATTAGGTCTCTCAAAACACAACATATCCGTATATCTGATGAACCAAAAATACAACTCGATCACATAATACATAAAATGTCCATCCCCTCAAGGATGACAAGAAAAACTCAAACCGACAGATCACTGACGGAAAAACAGACTACAACTGTGACTAGTATCGCTGCTTTACATCATCCTCCGAGCCGATCGTGTAGTTTCTCGCTCTCCTTTCAGAACACCTGGAATAAAATACAAAATCCCCAACGAGGGGTTAGCGATGGAATCGCTAGAAAGTAACCAAGCTATAAAGTTATACATCAAGAATAAAACCGTTATGAAAATAACCTTTCGACACGGTAGTAACACGATCCCCGAGTCTAAAGTCTTTTCGAAAACAGTTCCCATTAGGTAGGATCACAAAGATAACTTCAAAACACATTTGAAAGAATAATTGAGGACGTCGGGGGTCTCAGTGTAAAATCATGAAAAGATTTGTAGTTCTCATTATCCAAAAAGGGCTTACTTTCAAAATCATGTAGATGGTACAATTCTCAAACAAGCCTCAAAGGCGGAACCAGAATCACCAATATAACCAAAATCCAAGGTTCATACATTCAAGGTTCAGAGATATTCAGTCAAATACTCAAATCACCTCCGTGGCCTCGATGGGACCCAACCCGGATTAGTTACCGAAAAACAAGTTCAAACCCACCCATAAGTTATCTCGACATCTTACTCGCAAGTAACGATTCTCATAGCCCTATCCAGACCTACCCGATTAGATAACCTTATGGTCAAATCATATCCACTGGCCGTACTTGCAAGTACGCACCGCCGGAGGCCTCACGGGTCCCTAACCGGTTAAACATCATTCAAAAACGTCCATAAGTTATCATGACATCGCACTCGCAAGTGACGATTCTCGGAGCCCTATCCAGACCTACCCGATTCGATAACGTTATGGTCAAATCATAGCACCTGCCCGTACTCGCAAGTACGCACTGCCGGAGGCCTCACGGGTCCCTACCCGGTCAATATCTCAATTCATCGATTTCACAACAACAAGGGTATAACATTCGCCACAATCACAAACACGTAATATCATAAGTTAATGCAACAAACACTTTCACAAGGTATAACATTCACGTCACACCATCATTTAGTAAACATTCTTACAAGTGAACAATACAAGTATTCCACAATTCCTCGGATATCTGCTCACTTCTAGATATCCGTTTCGAACACTATACACATGAAATGGTGGTTATCATTCTCCAAGAATTTCAAGTTACGTTCGTATTTACTTTCATAGAATAACATATTCATTTAAAAGTAAGTTACAGTTAAACGTTCAATCACTATCAAGTCCACGTTAAATTCACGACACGCCACATTCTCAAAGTATAAATATTATAGACGAGATACTCGCCTCAAGTCCAAAGCACGCAAAACAACGGGGAGCTCGACCGGAATACTCGAACACCTATAATCCTCCGGTAACACAACAAAGATACGATCACAACGAGAATCAAGGCCAATAGCAATGGGAATTCCAACAAACTATTGAAGGGAAACTCATTGGGACATTAAATCGAACATTCAATGTTCGATAATTCCCAAGAACAATCGAATCACCAACCGAGTTGAATAAACTCGAAATACGGATATATACACCATAGTACACAATTAATAAGGTTCAATAACATCAATCTATTCATCAAAATTGGACGAACAACGAAAATTAAGAAGAAATCTCAAAAGTCAACCCTAGGATATTTCAAGAGATTACCTCGATTCGATGAAGAACACGGATTTAAAGTTATTATAATCGACAAGGGACTTCCAAAACACCTTGGAATTGAGTGGAAACGAACAAGAATCGACGTTCCCGTCTACCTCGACCGGCAGCCGCGAGAAGAGAAGAAAGAATGCAGAAAATGGCCAAGGACCTGTCGCCCAGGCCATTTATAGGCGCGTTCATTACGGCCATAACCGGCAGGTCCTTACGGCCGTAACTAGGACCTTACGGCCTTACTCGACAGGTTCTTACGGTCGTAATCGGGTCCCAGGCCTCACTGTTCGAAAAACGAATGGGTGTTATGGTCGTAACTCGGCAGCCTTGCGGCCGTAACTAATTATGCCTTACGGCCGTAACTGGCAATGTCTTACGGCCGTAACTCGGCAATCTTGTGGCCGTAACTCGGCCAGGCCTCCTGGCTGAAACTCGATCGTTCCGACAGTCCAGTTCGGCGCTCGACGACGACTCGGATACACTAATGCACCGGTTATGATCCAAAACAGTAACGAGCCAATTTACAAAACATAACATACCACATTCCAAGCATACATTAATCAAAGATACGCCGGCGACACAAGTCTCACCCGACGAACTACACAACAGTACATATCATACAGTGCATCATCGAAAAACATATCCCACATAATCGTAATGAAACAAATAATCGGAACCAAACGACAAATAATTCAGGGCAACTGGAAGATAAAAATCTCGGGTATTACAATAGTATTTTCTAATATCGTCGAATAATTATTGGTAAGAATGTGACGGTGGCCAACGTTGTATTCTCCGATAAATTATTCAACGACAATTAGAGAAATTATCCGGACTAAATATGAGATTATAAATTTACTTGGATGTATCGGAGATGTATTTATGGTCGTTGACTATTTAAAATAAGAAAGTAAACACCGAAAATATAAATAGAAATAAAATTGTACATTTCTGGGAAGTGTCGTGGATAAGTATCAACTTTGAAAAATCACCATGGATTTTTGAGAAGTTTATAAATTTTTAAAATTTATATTATTGTATATAATTGAGTTAGCTTTCCAATGGTCTAAACGGCGAGCCAATCGGAGTCCGGACGAAGAAATTATAATTGAATTAGTAGAGACTGCCAGCTGTCGGGCACCGTGCATCACAGACGCCAATACCGACGCCGCCGACTCCCGCGAGCGGCGGGTCGTCGCTCGTGATGCCTGGCCATGTGCTTTTTTGACTGACTAGTATATTTTTTACCTCTTGAGAGCATTATTATATACATTGCTTTATAGTTTCGTTTATCAATATCCGTAGATAATATCTCTCTCTTCAGAACAGTATTTTTTTATTTTAGTTTTTATATATGTAAGTCATCCAAAATGCTCAAGAACCCAGCGAACCTGAGCATCCTAGTCCAGGAGACGTCCGGTAGGTGTTTGACGAAATTCCCCAGAGAGTCTATAAATTCCAGTCTGGGTTGCCATCTTTGAACTCGATTATCTCTCAATCGGTAAGCTATTATACGAATGCATATCGATCAGTTTTTAAATAAAATACATATAAGTATAAATATTGTTTTTAGCGTAAGTATTGACTCAGAATACTTGAATAAAATGAACCGTTTTCTGGTGAGTCAGACCATATTTTCCAGGATAATAACTGAACCTGTTCGATAAATTTCCCCAGTGAGTCTGAGAATTCCAGACTACGTTTCCTTCTTTGAACTCTATTATCTTACAACCTGTAAGTTATTTTGAAAATCCATCTCGAGCAGTTTGTAATAAAAATACATAGAAGTCTAAATGTTGTTTTTACCATAACTATTGAGTTGGAATATTTCAATAAAATGAGCCGTATTACACTGAGTCAGCCCTGTTCGTATCAGTGATTCCAGCAATAATTCTTGTGAAAGTTGATCGCGTTGCCTATTTTGAATATGTATATCTTTTAACTTTAAGGTTATTTTCCGATTATATTTCGTGTATTTTGTAGCAGATTGACATGGGTAAATAAATTGGTTTTTGTTTTGATATTTCCAGCCACTGAATTTATTGTATTTATCGAACTATAATCGAGTCAACCCTACTTTGTTATAATACAAATCCATATCGATCGTATTGAATTCTTTATAATTGTGTTCAGGGATGGATAAACTCAATAAAGATGATTAATATCAGAGTATGATTCTTTACATCTGTATTTCGATATTTATGATCACAAGGTGTTAATTAGAATATTTAGCATGCGTAAATCTTAAAGTCTTACGTACGTAAAGTATGTTATAGATATTAGTGCATGCTACGTAATGTGAATAACGTACACTAAGTTAACAGACAGCGTACGTAAATATATTGAGGATTAAGAGTTCGTATTTATTTGAGTTGGATCGTTCGAATTTGTATTTGACCGAGATATTGTGGAACCATGGGTTTGTTGATTGTTATCGAACTTGTTTTATCGATTATTGCAATATGCTGTGAAAATTGATCATCGATTAGAATCGTGTTTTGCGGTCGAGTTCGAGGATGTCCGTGAATTGCTTTAATAGGAGTCAAGGAGCTCGTAGACGAAGGCACGGAAATAGATAACGACTTCACTACTGTCGTATTGGTATCGAGGCAAGTTTATACTTGTTCAGTTTCTAATATTTAATGAATGGTTTCGCTTTCATTTCATTTATAATTCATATAGCAATAATATTATAAATGTAAACCGTCGGGATGATGATTTGTTTATCATGCTTTGGTTTGGGATAAATCATAATGTATATGATTTAAATTGTGTTTGATTGAAGACGGAGAGGTGGGTTATCTTCGGTCTGTGTTATGGATTGTCGGATATCGAGGGTAGTTATCATGATGACATTGGTATAATGATAAAGGTTTATTGGTACTGAATTGATTGTATTTCATTGAGGTTCTTTGAACCATTTGGATATTCGTTCAGGGTTGTTTGTTCGTGGAAAGGACATTGTCTTCGGCTTTGGGGGTAATGTAAGTATTGTTGAGTTATGAGGATAATTATTCTGGTGAATTATTGTATATGTTGTATGTTGATATTTCGTATAGTGGGATTCATATTTATTGTTTCGTTGAGGGATGTTTATCCCAAGACTGTTGTTTGAGATTGTTGATCGTACTGATTATCCTTTAGGGATTGTGATCCCAAGATGGTTGTTTCGGATATTTTCGGTCATGTCGATCTTTCATTATCCATGTGTCATTGTTCACTTCGGTGAGTCTCTTGATCCTTATTGGATATGTGATTCTTTGAGTTTCGTTGTCATGTTGCATCGTGACATATCTTGAGTTATATCTGCGTGCCGATTGGTTATTGTGTAGGATTTTTAGCCGGGCACACGATGGTTATGCGTGGATGTTTCCACATTGAACCGTGCATACGAGACGTACTTCGTAAGGCTAATTAGGTACATGTCCCATGTATATCCTGGATTCCGTATATGAGGTGGACATGTGCACGGACATATTTCCGGATCAGGTGTACTGTGACGTCCTCTTTGAGCCATATGGATTGGTCGTTCACCCTGCAATTATGGTTGGGTATGTTCGACGGTTTGCGACTGATTGTTCATATGCCTGAGGGGTATGTTCGACAGTCGGGGTTGTTTCTTTGAGATCCATTATATGTTGATCGTGTTTGGAGTTTACCATGTTGCGGGTATTCTCGGTTATTGTTGATCCTTTGTTGATCGTATTGGAGTTTATCATGTTGATGGTATCCTCGGTTATCGTTGATCCTTTGTTGGTCGTATTGCAGTTTATCATGTCGATGATATTCTCGGTTGATGTTTTGGTTGATCATGGTTATTGGTCGTATGAGCATTCGGACCGTACGTCGATGTTTCGGGTCTTGTTATCATTGTTTTGTGGTAGTTGATCTACAGATATATTGTGTATTATTGGTTTTTATCCAGATTGATATTTGACTGTGAAATCCGACGGACAGGATTTTGCACAGATGGATTATTTCACGCTTATGAGTTATGATGATATTTTTGAGGATTTTGGGTATTGTTTTGATACAGTACAGATGGTTGTAGTTGAGTTCATTTCGTTATTCGAGAATGCGAAATGTGGATTATGGTAGGGATTGATTTGTTATGGATTGCTATGGATTGGTAAGGTTACGACGGTAAGATTACATTGGTAGTAGTCTTACTTTGCTATTACATTGCTATGTAATTATTTATGATGATGTGATCGATATCATTATTGAGTATTGTGGCTGACCCCGTCGTGGGCTTTATTTTTATGTACTCGGAGATCGAGCTAGTAGCGGTCGTGAAGAGATGAGCTTCTCGGGTGATACTGGCTATGACATTATTTTTGGGAACCGAGTATTTTGACTGGTTGTTTTTTTTGCTGCCAACGTGTATTTCGAACTGTGTTTTATCCGCTGCGTGTGTATTTTAAAATGACTTTCCGATATTTTTACCAACTCGTGTATGACTTTCAAAATGGTCTTTTTGGGTATTTCGTAAACTTGGGTTATTTCGTTAAACCTTTTTTTCTTAAACTATTTTGTCGGTACGTTTAAATGGTGGCTTAGCGTACATTCTGAAATTATCGAGATTTGGCATTTCGCCATGTATTTTCAAATAGTATTTTATGACGGTATTTGAGAACTATATTTTGGTAAAGATTTGGGTATTTAAAATATTACCGTCTTTGCCTCTTTGGCGTGTTTGAAATATTTGCGAAAATGAGTTTTAGCCTGGTGGGTTCTGGCGCGGGACCCACGGCACTGTAATTTTCCCAGATAATTTTGGGGGCGTTACACTGATATTTTGTATATTTAAATTTAATGATATATATATATATATATAATGATTATATATTTGTCAATATAAGACATTAACTATATTAAATATTACAGAAAATATTTGTAATTAAATTTTGAAAATAGATGAAAAATCATCAGGGTTAGGGCTAGATATTTAAAGGGGGATCAGACGGTCCAGATTAGGAGTAGGAAATAAATCTGGATCGGACGGATCTAATTAAAAGGGCTGCCAATAGGCTGGGCTGGCACAGTAAATGGCATGGGCCAGAAGGAGATAATATTTCTGGGCCAGATTGGGCCAAAATAATAACATTTCTCCACCTTTTGGGCCAACCAGTCAAATTGCATTTTTGGGTTTCGGAGAAAACTCATCATCGCCTATCTCCGGGGTTACCTGCACATACACACAGTAAATAAGGTAAAGAATTCACAAAGAAGACCGACTCACAAAGAGATCCCCTAAAGAACACAAAGTTCAAAAATTTATTCGACCGAATCAAAATTCAGTCTTTTTAAACAAGATTTAAATTTCTCGACGGGTAAACACTTATTACCCATATCTGAAGGATTAAATTGGGAGGGTATTTTTTCAAGATAGATTATACGTTTAGCAACAACATCTCGTATGAAATGGAAACGAACATCAATATATTTTGTTCTATCATGAAAAACTGGATTCTTGCACAGTTGAATACCGGATTGACTATCCGAAAAAACTTCGACTTTATCCTTTAGAAAACCGATTTATGATAATAGTCCTGTTGGGATTCAGTCCAGCATCCTGCCTGCATGGGCTTAAAAATGCGCGAGGCGCGGCTTGCAATTCGACCTGTGAGATCCACCACTAGAAAGTGGTTCAATGAATTGATTTGGAATACTCATACCAACAAGATGCATCTTGTTTTCTGGTAGCCATCTCATAGAAACTCTAAAGTTAAGCGTGCTTGGCCTGGAGTAGTTATGGGATGGGTGACCTCCTGGGAAGTTTCTCAGGTGCGCGTGAGTGAGGACAAAGCGCGCTAGAAAAGACTCGTGTTGGTACAGTGAGGATAGTCTTCATCATTTCTTGGGACCAACAATTGGTATCGGAGCAAGTCACGGGTACGAATTCCCTCGGAGTATCCTACAGTGGAGGCTGCCAGAGTGTTGGAACTGAGAAGCGGGCATGCAGCAGATGTTGCCACTTGGCCGGAACTGAGATGCTGGTGTAGTGGAGGTTGTCAGGTGATGGAGGGCTATGCGATCAAATCTAGTATGCTGGAACTGAGATACTGGCGCAGCGGAAGTAAACGAAGGTGGAATAGATGCTAATGTCAAGTGTTGGAGGACTGTGTGAATGAATCTAGCCGCTAGAGGGCTGTGTGATCAACTCTAGTTCGCGGAGGTTTCCAGACTATGGGGCTGAGATGCTGGCAGGTATTGGGAGGGGGATTTTTGGGATTCGGTCCAGCATCCTGCCTGCATGGGCTTAAAAATGCGCGAGGCGCGGCTTGCAATTCGACCTGTGAGATCCACCACTAGAAAGTGGTTAAATGAATTGATTTGGAATACTCATACCAACAAGATGCATCTTTTTTTCTGGTAGCTATCTCATAGAAACTCCAAAGTTAAGCGTGCTTGGCCTGGAGTAGTTATGGGATGGGTGACTCCCTGGGAAGTTTCCCAGGTGCGCGTGAGTGAGGAAGACTCGTGTTGGTACAGTGAGGATAGTCTTCATCATTCTTGGGACCAACAAGTCCTTTTAACCATATAGCTTCTTTTAATGCTTCTGTTATAGCAACATACTCAGATTCTGTAGTGGATAAAACAACTATAGGTTGTAATTGAGACTTCCAACTAATCGGCGCGCCACACAAAGTAAACACATATGAAGTAGTAGACTTACGGTTATCACGATTAGCAGCGTAATTAGAATCCACATATCCAACCAATTTTACACCTTGCGGGTGTCGAGAAAATTTAAAACCATACCTGGTTGAGCCCTTCAAGTACCTTAAGAGCCATTTGACGGCTTGCCAATGGTAAACCCCTGGTTTAGCCATATATCGACTAAGACAACTCACATCATAAGCTATGTCAGGTCTTGTGCTGACCATTAAGTACATGACCGAACCAATGGCATTTGAGTAAGGTACATTTTTCATATAATTGATATCATCCTCAATTTTTGGGGATTGCTCTTTACTTAACAGGAAATGACCAGCTAGAGGCACAGAGGTTGATTTAGACTGACTCATAGAAAATTTAGAAATAATTTTCTGAACATAGGAATCTTGGTTTAAAACAATGGTGGAGTTTTTCCAATCACGAAAGATATTCATCCCAAGAATGCACTTAGCATCACCAAGGTGTTTCATGTCAAACTTCGCACTTAAGCATTTAATGACATGATCAACTGTATTCACAAAATGACTCACTAAGAGCATATCATCAACATATATGAGTAAGAAAACAGGATTTTTGGAATCAGTTTTGTAATACAAGCAATGATCATAATTACTTCTTGAAAATTTAAGAGAGAGCATGTATTCATCAAACTTCTTATTCCATTGCCTAGGTGATTGTTTTAAACCATAGATTGATTTCTTAAGCAAGCAAACATGATTAGGGAGCTTGGGATCAATAAAGCCTTTAGGTTGACTCATATAAAGTTTTTTTTTCAAGTTCACCATTGTTGTTACCCAAAATATTATCCGGAGATAGTATTGCTGGAATGATCGAGTAACAAACAAATGCGAGAACACTTCCGTGAGAAAATAGATAACACAAGATTTGCCGGGGTTGTTAATCCCGGGCTTGAATGCTCTCGCGAGATGTTATTAATAAATATCTTGTCAGTACAAATATTAATGTTAGAATCTAATACAAGGAGTGTAAAGACTTCTAGTTATCTAGGCTTTAGAGCGCGTAGATTGCCGGAAGAACCAGATAGATGAATCTGTGAGTTCTTGCTTGGGATATATGATGAATGTGTATGAATATCACTATGAATGTGTTAGTGGTTGCCAAAAGAGACTTTGATTCTCTCTTTGGTGTGTATTTTGCACTTAATTCGTAGTGGATTTCGCCTCTCCCTTGGCCGCAACAGTGAGTCCTCTATTTATAGGGGACAAGGTAGTTGGGATCCCTCAGGCGATCGCGGGCGATCGGCGTTTTCTATATTAAAATAAATGGCCGATCGTCCCGTCACGTGGGCCTGTTCCCTTGAGGTCCGAGGTTGCAGTTGGAGGCCAGCTGGGTGAACCAATGGGAATCCAGCACGTGTTGCGAGTCGCTGTCTGAGGAGGGCCCACTTCGTACCTTTCGGCGGCCTTGTCGGTAGGTGTGGTAGGTGACAGGCTGGGGTCAATGATCCTATCTGTCGGTATCCTTTGAAGATCCGCGGGTGGGCCATCGTCCAAGATTCGGTCTTCGACGACTTTACACGGATGCTGGATCCCCACGTGGCATGAGACGATCGCCTCAGGTCCGCTCTTTAAAGACGATCGCCAGGTATCAAAAGACGATCGCTGGTTATCAAAAGGCGGTCGCTGGTTACCAAAAGACGATCGCCGCGTTATGCCGAACTCTAGGCGTTTGTCCAGAGTATGTCTTCCATGGTTGGCTTCTCTGGTAGGTCGTTGATCGCCTATCGTGGCGAATTAATCGCCGCACAACAATTGCCCCCCAGCTCGCCTCGATGTTGAAAACACGGGGTGAGGTGGCTCTGTTGGCGATCGCCAATGTTTTAAACGACCAGCCGATCTGAATTCAAATATGGACGACCTTCTTTCACGTCGGGAGCAGCGGGAAAAGAAGGCGGGCTTTCCAGAAATGGCAGGGACACGCGTCGTTCCGCTGTTGGGGGAATCCGACGGTTTGTCAGACCTGTCGGCTGGTATGCCCTCGAAAAGACGCGTATGCGGGATTCGAGGGCCGCATTTAATGCGTCCCCACGTGACGGTTGCGATCCAGCCCCCGAGGTTTCTCCTATTTGCATTTAGGCCCTCGTTTCCATCTATAAAAAGGGTAGGGCTTCTTCTCCTTCACTTTTTTACGCGTCCTTCGTATCCATAGCCGAATTTCTGCAGAAATTTCTGGAGCTTTTTTGTTCCGATCTTCTTCTTTTTTCTAGGTAAGAAAAAATTAACCTTCTCCCTCTCTTTACTTTCTAATATGTCGGGAGGATCAAAAACCTTCGAGACCGGAAGCTCTTCCGCTGCCGCCGCGTTGCCTGAACGGGAGGAGGTTCCCGTTAGAGTAGATATGGAGACGGCCGCTGAAGCTATTCGAGCGGGGATTGCACCCGAAGAACTCGAAAAACTTTTCAACGAGGCCGAGGTGGCGAGGACGGCGGCGACGGCGGAGCAGGGGGGCTCGCCGGTGGATGAGGACGATTTGGTGCGGGAGGCCTGGGAACGAGAGAGTAGATTCGGCCCCGCCTATGTGGCTTTTGCTCAGATGATGGAAACGATCGTTGGACCCTGTCCGGAATTCAATTTCGAGGCCTACACCGCCGCTCACCCTTACGAACATGTGAATCGGACGGTCTTTCAGGCCGCCGTCCTGTCTCCGTGGACTCTCGGACAGATCCGGAGTACAGAGACCAAGAAAGACCTGAGCCGTTGGAGGGCCAAATATCACATCCCCTCTGACGTTTCCCTTCACGTGCCTTTGGAGAATGAGCGCGCCGACCAACCGCCCAAGGATATGGTCGCCGTCAACGAGATGATTATGGAGGCGGGTCTGCAATTTCCGTTGCCATTCGCCGTCTCCTACTTGCTGATCGCCTGGAATTTGGCGCCTCTTCAACTGACGCCGAACGCTTGGCTGCAGATCATCTGCACGTTGACCTTGTTTGGCGGTCACCGGTTGTTCCGCCTCCTTACTGCGCTGGAGATGAATTATTTGTTTAAATTGGTTGCGCAGAAAGGGTCAATCGGCGGCCATCATATCCAGGGCCGACTCGGGAGAGTGGTCCTCGGCGTGCCGAATAAGACCAGGGGCGACCTGGCTAAATGGTGTTGGGTCGGCGGGGCATGGCGATCGGCGTCGAGTGACATGCCGAATGAGGAGTTGGAGATTCCCACCATTTTCCGGGAGAGGAATCCGAGTAAGGATTTAAACTCTCCCCTTGATTGAGCTTGTATTGGACTGATCTAATTTTGTTTTCTTTTTGCAGGACCTCTCGTTCCCGCGATCGACGACCTTCCATTCGATTTCTTGATCGTTTGGGAGCGGATCCGTGCCTTGCCGAACTCCTTTATTGACGTTCGATCGCTTGGTACCGACGCTCATCGGTTGGGGGCTCGATTGTTCTGCTATCCCCGTCACTTGAAAGTTCAAGGTATGAGTTTAAGTGGTGCTTCCTTTCTTTGACGATCGTCTCCAAGAGGTCGTTTTGTTTTGTCTAACTTTGTTTGTATCTTTTCTTTGACAGAGGCTTATTTTCCCCGAATTGCCGAACCTCCTCCAGAGATAGCCATGTCGAACCCGGGAGTTATTGGTCGCCATAAGTTGGGCAAGCAGACTGGTCGCATTCCTGCGACGACGTCTCGCCCTGCTCCGGTGACGAGACCCGCTGAGGCGCCAGTCGCCGAGCCGGCGGTCCAGGGAGAGGAACAACTCCAACGCCGCAAGAGGCGGAGGTCGGAGGAGTCCCCGTCGATCTCTGAGGCGGACGTATCGATTCTTGAGCCTCCGGTCGCTGCGGCTCCTATCTCTGCCATCCCGATGATGGAGCGATCTGGCCCCAAGCCCACGGTCTCCGGCCCCCGGTCATCTGGCAGCTCGGCGAAGAAGGTGGCGATCGCCGATGCGGAAACATCCCGGGGCAAGCCTTTTTTCGGACGCGATCCCGAGCTGGTCAATAGGTAAGAGTGGGTCAAAAATTTTCTGAGTTAGGCATTCTGAGCATGGTATGGGCTAACTCCTTGATTTCCTTGGTTTGCGTTGCAGGGTTCGTCTCGCCGACCCGGACGTTGCCCCCATGGTGCTGGACTTTCTGTCGAGCAAGGCTCCGCAAAATTCTCTCGAAGTCCCTGCTTATGTTCGCCAGGCTATCACTTCTCTGCCCAAGGCTTCGACGACCAATCTTGATGCGATCGCTCGTCGGCGATCTGGAGACGCCATGCAGGCGACCGTTGCCCTGGCTCTTCAGACGGCGACGATGGCCGTCCAAGCTGCTCGGGATTTTGAGGGGCGACCCTCCACTACTCATCTCCATCGCGAACTCGAGACCGCCCAGAACAGAAATATCGAGGATGCCAACCGGATCCGGTCTATGGAGAAGGAGTATGAGGAGACGGCCAAAAGGGCTAAGCAGGACGTGGATCGATTGAAGCAGGAGCTGAGCCGCTCCAAGGAGGCTGCCGATCGGTCCCGTGATAAGGAGAAGGAAACTCGCCAGAAGCTCGATGCTTCGCAGGAGGAGGCGACCGGGCTGAAGGCGACAGTGGATCGGCTCAGTGGTGAGCTGGAGGCGGCGAAGAGAGAGCTGGAGAAGGACAGGGGCGAGAATGTTGCCAAGGCGGTCGAGCTGGCGGAGGTCGAGAAGACGGCGGCGGATCTGAAGGGGCAGCTGAAGGCGATCGAGGTCGATCCCTACCTTAACGTCGAGCATGTCAGCGAGTTCGCTTACTACTTGGCTTATGCTGACGCTGTTCGAGCCGCTAAAAAGGCAGGGGTCGAGATCGGTCCCCTGATGGAGAGCTTCAAATCCTATATCCTCGAGCATCCTTTACACCCAGAATTCTCCCTGCCGATCCTTGACTTTGTCGACTTCGGGATCCACTTGAGTTGGTATACCGGCAAACTCATTCATCCCGAGGCCGATGGGGGAGCCCAAACCGATCCGCAACCCGAGGGCGAAGACCAGCAGGCGGGGCCTTGAGAGGCATTTTTGTTTTTCCTCCGTAACTTGTACTTTTTGTTTTCCTTTTGTAATGCCTTCGGGCTCCGTAATGTATGAGGCTTGTGTTATGAATAAAATACTCCTTTTTTCATACTGCGTAATGTATTACATGCGATCGCCTTTGACTGTTTGCGTGCAATTTTTGCGAGTACGTGTATATTTGCTTTCGACTTTTTGTTCGTCCGGCCGATTGTCTGAGTGTTGAAAGCATTGACTGAATCGGAATTCTTACTTGTAATTTTCATCGGACGACCCCGATCGCCCTGCATGTTTTTGAACGAAGCCGATCGAGTACGGTTCCTCTTTGTTCGATCGTATTTGAGATTAGCTCGACCTATCCCTGCCCCCTTGTTTTTGTTCACTTATTGTAAGTAAGGAAACAAAGACTAGTCTGTCTGGCGAGCTATCTTCATTTTTCCGATTCTGAAGAGTCATGTGTGGTTGGGGTGTGCGATGGACCGATCTGCCCAATCGTGTCTTCGTGTGCGAGGGATATTGTGTATCCCGCGACTCACTTTTTGTGAGGGTCCTCCGTTAGGCTACGCCTGCCTTGTGTTTAAACGAAAGGCGGGCGATCTCGGTCTGGAGGAGTCCTTGCGCGGAGTGTTGTCGGCTTATTCGACACCACGTCCGCGGCTTGTCAGCTCTGCTTCCACCTCGGCCCGCCATGAAGATGGCGATCCTCGACGGTGTACGTTGAGACGGGGGTAACGGCACGACGCATTGTTCGGGTTCACCATGTTAGATGATGTACCTTGAGGACGTGCGATCGTGCCTACTGATTATTTTGGAGGGTCCTTCGGCTACGCCGGCCTCGTATTTAAACGAAGGGCGGGCGATCTCAGCTCAAAGGAACCTTGCATGGGCGAAGCTGTCGGTTCCATCGACCTCCAGGACCGTGGCTGCATTACTTTTACCTAGGATCGTCGTGATCAGCGATCGTCGGCGGTATGCGATATGCCTGGTGGGGTGATCGCCATAATAGATGGGATAGGAAAAAATCTCATTATATTCCTTGTACATCATTGAAATTGAATACAAATTTATCACTGATAGTATTTTTTCAGATGTACGGCATTCCAGGGGTATTGGTCCGGAGTACCGTCAGGATGTTCCAGTTCGTAGGCTCCTTTAGTTATCCACCTGGATACTCTGAAAGGTCCCTCCCAGTTCGGACCAAAAACGCCTGTGTGGGTTTGGATCTTCTTAAGGACGAGATCGCCTACTTGAAATCTTCTTTCTTTGACCTTTGAATTGAAGAACTTCTCGGCTCTCCTTTTGTGGATTGTGTTCCTCATTTCTGAGGTCAGCCGTCTTTCTTCGAGCATGTCTAGGTCGATTCGTTGGGCTATATCGTTGTCGGTCGTCATCTCCTGCTCGGTTCGATGGCTGAGGACGGCGATCTCTGAAGGAATCACCGCTTCTGTTCCGAAGGTAAGGGCGAACGGGGTTTCGCCTGTTGAATTGCGGATCGTCGTTCGGTATGACCACAAAACGTCTGGGAGCTCGCTCGCCCATCGTCCTTGCCTAGACTCGAGTCGTGCTTTGATCGTGTGTTTGAGGATTTTATTCACTGCCTCTACCTGCCCGTTCGTCTGAGGGTGATAGGGCGCTGAGAATAACCTTTTGATTCCCCACTTTTCACAAAATTGCATGACTTCTAAACCGTCGAACTGTTTCCCGTTGTCGGAGATGATGGCCTGGGGCAGACCGAATCGGCATACGATGTTTTTCCATATAAACTTGATCACTTGCTCTTGGCCGATCTTGTTGAGCGGTTCGGCCTCAGCCCATTTGGTGAAATAATCGACCCCAACGATGGCGAACTTACCCACTGAGCCGTCGGCAAGGGACCTATAAGGTCGATGCCCCATTGCGCAAATGGCCAAGGGCTATACATGTAGGTGAGCTGTTCGGGTGATAGTTTAATGTTGGGGCCCATTATCTGACATCTATGACACGATCTGGCATAAGCGATCGCATCTTTCCGAAGTGATGGTCAGAAAAATCCTTGTCTGGTTGTCTTATGGATGAGGGCTCGCCCGCCCGCGTGGTTCCCACAAATCCCGTCATGGATCTCAGCTAAATTGAGCCGACCCTCCTCCGGTGTAATACACTTGAGGAGGGGAAGGCTGAAGGCTCGCTTGTAAAGCCGATCGCCCAATAGGGTATACCTGGTTGCATGAAGCTGGAGTTGGCGAGCTTTAACACGGTCGTCAGGGACCGTTCCGTCCTTCAAGTATTTGATGAACGGGGTCATCCAATTCTCTTCGGCGATGGCGACCGTGGTAACCAAATTCCTGTCGATCGCCGGCCTTGCTGACTTTGTGATTTGGATATTGGAGAAGTCGGCTGCCCCATCCGATGATGCTAGCTTGGAAAGAGCATCGGACTGGGAGTTGTGCTCTCTCGGGACTTGTTCGATTAGCACTTCTTCAAATTTTGTGCACATTTCGGCGACCAGCTCTTGGTATTTGACCATCTGTTCGCCGCGCGCCTCATATTCTCCCTTGACTTGGTTCACGACCAAAAGGGAGTCCATGAAGATATGGAGGCGACGAACATCTAGGGCGAGGGCTAGATCGAGCCCGCCTACCAAAGCTTCATATTCGGCTTCATTGTTGGTCGCACGAAAACTGAAACGCACAGCATTTGTGAAACTCTGACCGTCGAGGCTAATGAGAACAATCCCTGCCCCTGCTCTCGCATTGGTCGCTGAGCCATCCACGTATAATTTCAGCGGAGTCGGCCGACTGGCCTGACCGTGAGGGAACGTTAATTCCACCACGAAGTCCGCCAGAGCTTGGCCTTTGATCGCCGTGCGAGGAGCGTAAGTAATACCGTATTGGGCGATCTCCAGCGACCACTTGAGGAGTCGCCCGCTGGTGTCCGGTCGGTGCAGGACTTGTCTTAGAGGTAGAGTTGTTAGGACCTCCACTTGGTGATCGAAGAAGTAAGCCCTCAGCTTACGTAAACTCATGACAAGGGCATAGGCGATCTTCTCCAATGGTGTATAACGTGTCTCAGCGTCGTGGAGCGCCTGGCTAACATAATAGATCGGCAAGTGGGCTTGCCCCTCTGCTCGCACCAGAACGGCACTCAGTTCGACCTCCGAGGCCGCTAAGTAAAGGAATAATTTTTCACCGGGGATCGGCTTTGCCAGGATCTGGGGGTTAGATAGATATTCCTTTAACTTGGCGAATGCTATCTGGCTTTCTTTCGTCCATGCGAACTTCTTGTTCTTGATGGTCGCGAAGAAAGGCTTGCTTTTATCGCCGAGCCGTGATATGAAACGGTTGAGGGCGGCTAGACAACCCGTGAGGCGTTGCACCTGCTTGATGTTTCGCGGTTCCTGCATGTCAAGGATCGCCTGTATCTTGGTGGGGTTCGCCTCGATCCCCCTTCGGCTCACTATGTGCCCCAGGAACTTCCCGGAGCCCACCCCGAAGTTGCATTTCTTGGGGTTAAGCTTCATGTTAAACTTCTCAAGGATGGCGAACGTCTCGGCGAGATCGTTGAGGTGATCTTCCTTCTTGAGGCTTTTGACTACGATATCGTCAATGTAGACCTCCATGGTCTTGCCGAACGGCATTCTGACCCAAAAGTATATGTCTTTTTCTGTGTGGAAAGATGTGTGTTTTATGTCTTCCTCCGCCATTGGGATTTGATGATATCCGGCGAAGGCATCCATAAACGACATCATTTCGCAACCTGTCGTGCTATCGACTAGGTGATCAATATGAGGCATCGGGAAGTGGTCTTTTGGACATGCCGCGTTGAGGTCGGTGAAGTCAATGCATAATCTCCAGGAGCCAGTTGGCTTTTTGACGAGCACCGCGTTGGCGACCCACTGTGGTTCGTCTGTGGCTACTCCGATCAATTTGTTGTTGAGTAACTTCTGGACTTCTATGTCGAGCGCCGCGTATTTCTCGGGACCGAACTTCCTACGCTTCTGGTGAACAGGCTTCATCGCCCGGTCGATCTTCAGATAATGGCAAGCGTGTTCCGGACTTATGCCAACCATATCTTGATGCGACCAGGCAAAGACTCCGATGTTCCTACGTAGCAAGTTGATCAGATCTCCCTTTAATTCGTGGTCGATGTTTGCGCCAATCTGTACTTCCCGTTCGGGGTGATCCGGATCCATCGTAATGCTTTCCAACTCTTCGACAGGGACGGTCGCCTCTCGTTTGGTACGATCTCCGGACTCCGTCCTTGGATCGATGTCGAGACTTGGCTCGAAACCGATCCTTGGCTCGATGTCGTCCGTCAATTGATGAGAGATGGCGTCCCCTGAGTCGGGTTGGTACGATGCGTTAGGCTCGTCGATCTCCATGGGTTGATCGTCGGACGCTTGAATGTTACATATAGTATGGGAAGTATTGAAAGAAGTAACAACATAGGAGTAATTCAAACATCTCTTTGCCATTAGCTGATCTCCTTTTACAGTACCGACCGTCCCATCGGCAGTGGGGAATTTGATACAGTAAAAGAAAGATGAGGCGACCGCCTCAAAGGTTTCTAAAAAGGGGCGACCTAGGAACCCATTATAGATGCTGGGCCTATCTATGATTACAAAGCTTAGGTTCCTAGTAATCCTAACCTTGGGATCATAAAAGCATACTAGCTCAACGGAGAGCTTGATCCTCCCGTAGGCTTGGACTGTGTTGTCGCCGAATCCTTGAAGCACGGTGTCGAAAGGCTTGATGAATTTGATTAGGTTGCCGAGTTGGTCTAGGGCGGATTTGAATATGATGTTGCAGAAACTCCCATTGTCGACCAACACGCGATCGACTGTCTTCCCAAGGATGCAAGCGGAGATCACTAGTGCATCCTCTTTGGGACATTGCACTCCCTCCCTGTCCTTGTTGGAAAAGGTGATGAGCGCGTCTCTAGAGATGGTCGGCTCCGGAGGTACTACAACATGGACTTCGGCGAAAGCCCTCAGCTCGGCTTTTCGCTTTCTGTTTGACAGGGTGGAAACCGGGGAAAGGCCCCCGAGGCTCCCACCTCCTGCTTGGAGCATGTTGATCCGACCGCCAGGGTTGATCGAAGGGATCGACTCATCAGAGTACTCCGGCTCATGCTCGATCCTGGCGATCGGATTGGGAGGAATTCTTTCGCTTGGTCGGCGCTCGCGCCCTCCGGCTCTTTCCGTCCTGGGTTCTGGCTTGGTGATTAGATTGTCCAGTTTGCCTTCTTCAAACAGTCGCCAGAGCTGTCTGAGGAGGTCGCGGCATTGGCTAGTGTTGTGGTCGGGACTCTTATGATAGGCACAAAATTTGCTACGGTCTAGGTGATCGTGGTCTCTTATTGGCTTTGGGTTGGAAAGCCACTCGCGACCCTTGATCGCGTTGAAGATGTGTGCCGGAGATAAGTTGAGGTTGTGAAGAAGGTGGACCTCTACATCCTCGAAGGCTTTGAACTCGCCAGGCGGCTTGGCGACCGCCTTTCTGGGCTTGGCGACCACCTTCTTCTGGACATGGGAAGGTGCTTTTCCTTCTTGATCATCCCTCGTCCAAGCGGAGTGAGCATCTTCGCTGGCCAGAAAATCGGCGGCTCTGACGCGGAACGCTGTATAGGTCGGTGGAAAATCCTTTGTGAGGTGCCTGAACATGGGCGAGCGTCCGTGGAATCCGTTCAGGACTGCGTGGTGAGCGATCTCGTCGCTGACGGGCTCACCAGTGAGGACTATCTCGTCCACCCGGTCGATATAATCCTCATCCGATTCGTCCTTCCCCTGCCTGATTTTCATCATACGGTGGGGACCTTCCGGGCGAGCGACTTTTGGCGGCGAAGTATGATGTGAAGTCGTTCGCCAGCTTCTCAAAGCAATTGATTGAGCGAGATGGTATCGAGATGTACCACCTGTGGGCGAGGTCGCCCAGAGTTAACGGGAACATACGACATTTCGTCGTGTCTGAAGCTCTGCATCCAGTCATGTAGATCCGGAATTTGCTTAAGTGGGTTCCCAGATCCGTTCTCCCCTCATATAGAGGTGTTTGTGGGGGATTGATCGTTGATTGGACTGGGGCGATCTCGATCTGGACCGCGAGTGGTTCATTTAGCCCAGCGATCGGTCTCCTGGCGCCTGCCCCATTTTCCAGGAGCGCCTTCACTTCGTCCAGCTGGCGTTGCATGGCGGCGATCACCGTCGCCGATCGCTTGCCGATCGGCTCTCGGAGCGTGAACCAAGGCGATCGTGTACCGATCCCTAGCTCCGTGGTGAATGACGAGCTCCCGCCAGTGGGTTCCTTTCTTGGGCGAGCAGGGGCTCATTGACCGACTGTCTCTTGGGAGTCGGATATGCCGAACTCTGGTAAAGGATTCGAGATACCGATGTCTCATTTGGGGCACGAGTGCCAGTCGCCATGAGGATCGCTCCTAGGCGGTTGAAGACGGAATCGTCCCGCCTTACGAGAGCCTTCCCTGCGGCTCGGGGCTTTCTGTCGATTTCTCAACATAGATCCCCTTGAGCTTAGTTTGCTTGCCGTGGTTGGTGACGGGGTGATGGTGGGCGTATCGCGGGCCTTCTGTCGTTCCCTGAGGATGGCTATAGCCTCCTCAATCTGTTCCGATGTCTGGAACTGATCGAGTGAGAGGCTAGAACCGTGGGGGCGGGAGTGAGAGCCTAGCGTCGCCACGGTCGCCTTCCGCCGTGGGATGGGATTCGGTCCTCGCCGGAATAAGATTTCCGGCAGATCTCAGGGTGGCCCTCTTGGAGGTTGTTGCTGATGTCATTTTCTGAAGGTTTTTCTATTGAAGAACAGTGAGTGTTTCTTCAAGTATATGTCCGGAGAACAGTGAGTGTTCTTCGAGACGGTAGGAATAAAAAATGAAGGTTTAGATCCCCTTCCTCTAGCGCCAATTGTTGTTACCCAAAATATTATCCGGAGATAGTATTGCTGGAATGATCGAGTAACAAACAAATGCGAGAACACTTCCGTGTGAAAATAGATAACACAAGAATTGCCGGGGTTGTTAATCCCGGGCTTGAATGCTCTCGCGAGATGTTATTAATAAATATACTGTCGAGTACAAATATTAATGTTAGAATCTAATACAAGGAGTGTAAAGACTTCTAGTTATCTAGGATTTAGAGCGCGTAGATTGCCGGAAGAACCAGATAGATGAATCTGTGAGTTCTTGCTTGGGATATATGATGAATGTGTATGAATATCACTATGAATGTGTTAGTGGTTGCCAAAAGAGCCTTTGATTCTCTCTTTGGTGTGTATTTTGCACTTAATTCGTAGTGGATTTCGCCTCTCCCTTGGCCGCAACAGTGAGTCCTCTATTTATAGGGGACAAGGTAGTTGGGATCCCTCAGGCGATCGCGGGCGATCGGCGTTTTCTATATTAAAATAAATGGCCGATCGTCCCGTCACGTGGGCCTGTTCCCTTGAGGTCCGAGGTTGCAGTTGGAGGCCAGTTGGGTGAACCAATGGGAAGCCAGCACGTGTTGCGAGTCGCTGTCTGAGGAGGGCCCACTTCGTACCTTTCGGCGGCCTTGTCGGTAGGTGTGGTAGGTGACAGGCTGGGGTCAATGATCCTATCTGTCGGTATCCTTTGAAGATCCGCGGGTGGGCCATCGTCCAAGATTCGGTCTTCGACGACTTTACACGGATGCTGGATCCCCACGTGGCATGAGACGATCGCCTCAGGTTCGCTCTTTAAAGACGATCGCCAGGTATCAAAAGACGATCGCTGGTTATCAAAAGGCGGTCGCTGGTTACCAAAAGACGATCGCCGCATTATGCCGAACTCTAGGCGTTTGTCGTGAGTATGTCTTCCATGGTTGGCTTCTCTGGTAGGTCGCTGATCGCCTATCGTGGCGAATTAATCGCCGCACAACAACCATGTAAAAAGGCAGTTTTGACATCTAATTGTTTTAATTCCCAATCAAATTGAGCAACTAGAGCAAGCATGATACGCACAGTAGTAAACCTAACCACTGGGGCAAAGATTTCAGTGTAGTCAATACCTTATTTCTGGGTGAAACCCTTAGCAACGAGTCTAGATTTGAATCTGACCGACTCATTTTCTTCCTTAACTTTGAAAAGCCATTTACAGTCAACCACCGAACAGTTGGGCGGTCGGGGCACAAGAGCCCAAGTTTTATTGGAAAGCAATGAAGTCATTTCTTCATTCATTGTATTAAGCCACTGTTCTGAGTGTTCAGATTTCAAAGCTTCATCATATGTTTTGGGTTCACAATTATCAATAGATTCAAACATATTGAATGCATATGATGCCATATGATAATCATTCAAGTGAGAAGGTCTTCTAATTTCTCTCCTAGGCCTATCTCGAGCAAGTTGATAATCATGTAAGTTCTGTTCAGGTACTTCTTCTGTTTCATCATACACATCAGCATTATCAAGATTATCAAGAATAGTTTCTATTTGCACATTATCCATATTATCTAAAGAAATGTGCAGCTCCACCTCATTTGGAGCAGGGGGTTTTCCGGATCAGGTAAAAGGCAAGGAAATTCATTTTCGTTGAAAACAATATCTCGACTAAAAATTGTTTTGAAACCGGGTTGGCCTTTCAACCAAACCCTATAGCCTTTTACCCCTTCCGGGTACCCCAAGAACACACATCTTACAGAACGAGGCTCAAGCTTATCATTTTTCTGATGCACATAAGCAGAGCAGCCAAATATACGAAGATTTGAAAAATCAATAGATCGACCAGACCAAACACATTCAGGATAATTACCATTCAACGGCACAGAGGGAGATCTATTTATCAAATAAGCAGTAGTGAGTAAAGCCTCACCCAGAACTTTTTCGAGAGCCCTGACATAGCCAACATGCTTCTAACCCTTTCTAGCAAGGTTCTATTCATGCGTTCAGCCACCCCATTCTGTTGGGGTGAATAAGGGACAGACTTATGTCTCTGAATACCAGATTGAGCACAAAGCTCATCAAACATTTGATTGCAAAACTCAAGGCCATTGTCGGTCCTTAAGATTTTAATTTTCTTCCCAGTTTGATTTTCAATCAACGTTTCTCAATTTTTGAATTTCTCAAAGACGTCAGATTTGTTTTTCAGAAGGAACACAAAGACCTTACAGGAATAATCATCAATCACACATAGAAAATATCTATTTCCACCGTGTGTGGGTTCACTAGATGGCCCCCACACATCAGCATGCAAATAATGCAAAGTGTCATAAGTAGTAGGAGTTCTAGGGGGATGGGGATTTGGAAACTTAACACGATGTTGTTTACCTACCACACAGGAGTCGCAAAACGGCACAGAGGACAATTTATCTTGACCAAACACCCCTTGTTTTTGCAAAATTTCCAGACCCTTATCACTAATGTGGCCTAGACGTTTATGCCACAGATCTGTTGAGTCACCTTGGACAGCATTCACAAAAGAATCATATTTTGCAGTTTTTACATAGAGGTTATTCCGCTTAATTGCTTTGAAAACACACAAGTTTCCTTTAAAGATTTTCATAATCCCATTACCCCACTTACCTTCATACCCCTCACCATCAAGGGTACCACAAGAAACAAGATTGTGACACAAATCAGGAACATGCCTCACGTTCTTTAAAGTTAACAAATAACCAAAGTCACGTCTTATCTTAATATCTCCTAAACCATGAACTTGACACTTTTTCTCATTAGCCATAGAGACAGACCAATTTGTCACTTCGCTATATTCAGAAAATAGCCTTTTGAAAGGCGACATATGAAACGTACAAGCGGAATCAACAAGCCACTCATTTTCACACAAAGTGAGAGTATGCACAGTATTAGCTTGTTCACAAATTTCAGAAACCATGAAAACTTCATCTTCACGGCCATTTTCTGCCACAAGATTGGCATTATCATTTTGATAATTTTTCTTAGGTTTAGTGCACTCATGAATGTAATGACCAGATTCACCACAATTATAGCACTTACGGTTCTTAGGTCGAGACTTTGACCTACCCTTCCATTTGCCCTTCTTCTTTTTAGAAAATTACTCTGATGGTTTTGGCTTGAGGAAGGTTTCTGTTTTTGAAAGCGGTTTTGAGACCTTCCCCTCACAAAATTAACCTCAGCAAGAGATTTATTCCCCTTATTGTTTTTCAAATCCAGTTCTTTACTTTTCAAACCGTTTATAACAGTATCAAGAGTTACTTTATCTCTGCCGTACTTGATAGCAGATTTAACATGACTGTATGAATCAGGGATGGCATTTAAAAGAATAATAGGGGTGTATTCATCAATATTTTTATCACCGGTTTGTTTGATATCCTGGATTAATTTTGTAAAAGTGTCCATGTTATCATTTATATCCTTTGAAATATCAAGTTTGTACCGGAAAATTTTTCAAGTAAAAACAGTTTGTTAGGCAGGGAAGTTTCAGTATAAGTCTCTTCCAATTTTTCCCATAGAGCCTGAGCTGTATCATGTTTACTGATTTTACGAATTACAGAATCGGACAGATTTAGGATAATTGATGAATACGCAAACTCATCTTCCTCGGCCTTTTTATCGGCAGCAGTATTGTCAGAAAAGGATTGATCAATAGCTTTAAAAACTTTTTGTTGTATCAAAATGCCCTTCATCTTTTGTTGCCAAATTTGGAAATATCCTTTACCATCAAAAGGTGCAATATTAAAAACTGAGAAAGAACCCACTTTTTTTTTTTTTTAAGAAAAAGCGTCCGTTGTGGACGGGGGGTTGAGGCAGGACCCGCCAACCTGTAGATAAGAAGAAATCAAGAAATACAAAGTATCAGCCCCGAATTATGACCAAAAATGGGCCATAATTCGGATCCAAACATCGAAGAAATCTACGGCCTGCTAAAGAAATACAAAGTGCACCACAAACCGTGGGCTAATGTGCGGACCCGTAGACGAAAATAACTCAACTCCGAATTATGACCAAAAATGGGCCATAATCCGGAACCTAAATCTAAAGTGCCTACGGCCTGCTAGATCAATACAAGGTGCACCACTAAAACTGTGGGCTAATGTGCGGACCAATAGGCAAGCAAGCAATCAATAAAATAAAACCTATCTAAATCTAAAAGACGGATAACCAAGCTGATCCATCCGTATAAGGGAGAGAAGAAACGGAGGAGCAGTATCGTAAGTATAAGTCTGAATGCCGAGGGATGACATGCCGAGCTCAGAAAGATAGTCGGCCGGCCTGTTGCCCTCCCGAAAAATGTGAGTGACTCTGAACTGAATATCTCTGAGAATGTGTCGGATACGCATAAGAGTGTGACGAACCTGCCAAGAGCCCCGATGGCCAGATGATAGCAGGGTCACCACAGCAGCAACATCAAGCTCAATCCAAACATGTCTCGATCTCTGGGAAGCTAGAATCAATCCAATCGCCAATGCCTGGACCTCAGCATCAAAACTCGATGAGGCCTGAAAAGAGGAATGGAAAGCAAGAAGGAGCTCTCCGTGGTGATCTCTAATCAGGCCTCCCCCACCCGCAATCTGTGTGTCTCTATCGAACGAACCATCCGTGTTCAGCTTGATCCAAGAGGACTCGGGTCGAAGCCAAACCACCGGGACGGGGCGACGAGTCTGAGCGGGGGAAGATGTAGCTCGCTGGAAGCGATTAGGCGGCGAGCAACCCGCCCAGAACTCAGATGAAATAAGCCCCGTAGAAGCCAATAAAGCAACATGGCGCTCCACCAGCACAATAACATGAGACAAAAGAAAAGTAACCGCCCTATGCTTTACACTATTCCTTTCTGTCTAGATGAACCAAAGGATCAGACAAGGAATAATGAAAGTCGTGTGCCTAAAGTGTGTGCCGTGTGCGAAAAAACTCAGGAGCTCAAAGATATTCTGAGTATGGGGCAGGGATAAGTGTGTCCAAGCGCCAAAATACTCCCGCACGTCACGAGCCACATCACTCTCCAAGAAAAGGTGGGCAATGGTCTCAGTATGGTAGGTCTAGGTAGGGGTATGCGAGCAACACAAACATCTAGAAGCCAGTGAAACGCCCCTCCTCTGTAGAATGTCATCAGTCGGTATCCGTCGCATGAGAAGTCGCCAAATAAACACCGAAGTGGTCGGTGTAAGTAAGGCAGTCCAGATGGCCCCGTAAACAAGATTAGCCTGACCCCTCACCCTGATGTGAGACCAATCCGACGACAAAGAGAACGCACCCGAAGAGGTAAGAGTCCAGCACATACTATCCGAATCCTCCTCGGCGATGGGAATCGCGGAGATCTCCTGGATGAACTGAGGGGTAAATCCTAGCTCCTCTCCAATAATAGACTCCAATCTACCCATGTCCCATGTCCCATCAACCCATAACTCATGAATCCTAAGATGGGGTCTACCAGTAATCTGATGAAAAGAAGAAATAGGCATATCCCCAATCCAAGTATCGTCCCAAAAGATGACCTCCCCGCAACCACGACCAAGAGTCCAGCGGATGAACTCATGAGCCTAAATACCCACACGGAGGAGACGGCGCCAAGGGTGGCTGGCACGAGCTTTTAGAGCGGTACGCATAGGCGTATAGAGGCCAGCAAAACAGTTTCTGTGGAGCATAAACTGCGCCCACAGAGATGTGCTAGCGCGAAGACGCCACCAGAGCTTATAACTAAAAGCTCTCGTCATATCCGAAAGGCTCCGAATCCCGAGGCCTCCCTCAGAGACCGGACGACAAATTTGCCGCCAACTGACCCAGTGCGTCTTCCTCTTCGGACCAACAACACCCCAGAAGTATCTCGCAATGATCTGCTCGATCTCCTGGATAATGTACTGTGGAGGGTGCAACACCTGAAGCAGGTGTAGAGGAATCGTACAGAGAATGCTCTTAATAAGAGCCAAGCGTCCCCCAAAAGCAAGGTGGCGATGGGACCAACCAGAGATCCTATCCAACATCCGTTGCTTCACCCCAGCAAAGAGCTCTCGTCTCATAAAGCCTTTGTAAAGGGGCACACCAAGATAGGTGATGGGGAGATCGCCCTGGCGAAAACCAATAAGATCGTGAACTCTCTGATGCCAACGAGGCGCATGCTTAGGAGCAAGAATAAAAGTGCTTTTCTGGATACTAACCATTTGGCCCGAAGCCATAGAGCAGTGATCCAGGAGACGCATAAGATCAACGAGACCATCCTCCACATCCCGTGTGAATATAATGATGTCATCGGCGTAGGATAGGTGCGAGACGGGGAAAAGCCGTCCAGCCATCCTATACCTCATCAAAGGATGGTCTCGAATGAATCGGTCCAAGCAGCGCGATAAATAATCAGCGGCAAGCACGAAGAGCGACGGAGAGATAGGGTCGCCCTGACGTAAACCCCGACTAGAGGCAAAATAGCCGGCCAGACTGTCGTTCACCAAAATGGAGAACGTGCAACTCTCGATGCAATGACGGATGAACAAAATCCATCTAGTCAGGAATCCCATCCTCACCAGGACCTCACGTAAAAACTGCCAGTGAACCCTATCATACGCCTTAGCCATATCAAGCTTCAGCGCAAGGTTCGGGACACCATGAATGTCCGCGACGTGGAGGTCGTGAATAAGTTCTTGGGCCAGAAGAATATTATCAGTAATAACCCGCCCGTGAACAAATCCACTCTGGTTCGGAGAGATAAGCAGAGGGAGGAGAGGAGCAAGCCGAGCGTTAAAGATTTTCGAGATAATCTTATTGGTCACATTACACAGACTAATAGGCCGATAATCTGACCAACCGCTCGGAACAGGCTTCTTCGGGATTAAGACGACCGTAGTCGCCGTGAAAGCCGGAGGCATAGGATGACCCTCAAAAAACTCGAGCACAACCCCCTCCACGTCGGAAGAGACAATCTCCCAACAATGCTGAAAAAACAAAGACGAGAACCTGTCAGGCCCAGAAGCGCTGTGAGGATCGATATCAAATACCGCAGCACGAATCTCCTGGGGAGAGGGTGGGACACACAAACCATCAGAGTCAAAAGAACAGGGGATAGAAGGAAAACAAGTGTCATCCGGGGGGACGAGAACATCACCATAGGATGTAAGCATAGTCCTAAAGAAATTCACAGCAGATGATCGGATGTCCGACTCTACAGCGATCGTCGTACCACCATCCTCAATGCTGTGAATATGCGACTGACAATGCTTCTGCTTCGCAAAACCCTGAAAGAACCGGGTGTTGCGCTCTCCCTCAGTAACCCAACGAACTGTGGCTTTCTGTTTCCAGAAATCTTCCTCCATAGAGAGACGAAGATGGTACTCAGCACGAAAACGGTGCACAGCGATTCTATTCTCCGGAGTAGGGTCCGAATCATATCGCCGCTCGGCCTCGTCAGCAGCCCTCAAGGCCTCATCCAACTTCGTATGAATGTTTCCAAAAACAGACCAATTCCACTGTTTCAACCTGCGCTTAACCCTAAGGAGTTTGGCTTGTAGGTTACACATGCCAGATAATCCAGTCGGGGTAAGCCAGACCTCCCTAACAGTGTCCAGGAATGTGTGATGCCAGATCCACATACTCTGAAAATGGAATGACGACTTGTGACGAGTCGTGGAGAAGCAACACTGGATACGAAGGGGCGCATGGTCCGACCGAAGTCTAGGCAGGTGAGTGACGGCAGAAACCGCAAACACGTTCGACCATGCTTCATTAAATAAAGCACGATCTAGCCTTTCCTTCAAACCATTGCGCTCCCAAGTGAAAATATCGCCCTCGCAGCCCGCATCAATCAACTCACAGTCAGCAATGGCCTGTGCGAAGTCTAGAATCTCTGGAGAACGGTCTGTGGTACTACCCTCGCGCTCATGTAAATGCAAGAAGATGTTGAAGTCACCGCTGACTAGCCACGACAACCCCTCTACTTCCAAAGCAATCTCACGGAGGGTGTCCCAAAGGGCGTAACGACCAGCACGGATAGTGCTGGCATAGACAAAAGTGACATAAATCGACTGAGGAAGAAGGGGGGAAGAAATAGAAAGATGGAGGACTTGATCGGTATCCAACAAAACTTGGTGCTGAAAGTGAGGGGAAGAAAAGAACCAAATTTTGTTAGATCGATTATAAAGTCCTGACGCAAAACCTAAAGAACGAATATAAAAATCAAAATTAGCATTGGAACCCATGGGTTCTAAAATGCCAATAAAAGAAAACCTATGAACACGGTTGAGATGTCGAATGCGCTTCTGTGCTCCGGTGTTAGCCAGACCACGAGCGTTCCATGTAAGAATGGGTATCGACATAAACTAACCAACCAACTCAGACGGAGACCTAGGACGCTGACTGGAGCGGCTCCGTCTCCGAGGTGTATCCTGCCGGGCGGATTTTCCCCCTTTCAAGGGCGATGAAGATCGCCCCTTCGAGGAGGAGGAGGGTCCGCGAGAAGCTGTTCTTCCTCGTGAGGAAATCGAGGAGTCGGAGGCAGCTTTGCCCCTAGTGGTGACACCAGGACCAGTAGTAGAAGACAACAGACGTCTCTTAACCGGGGGCTTCGTTGCCGCCGTAAGAGGCACCAGCACCGAGAAAGATAGACTGGACTCAGAAATCTCAAATTGGGTGCGTTTAAGACCACACTCAGTCTGAGATAGAGAAGGAAAAGAAGAAAAAGGGGGAGGGGGGAGGCTCGTAAACCACCATGGCAAGGGTCTCAGGCTCCACGATGATCGAATCATCCGTGTAGCCCTCACCGTCATGGCGGGGGGAGGTAGACTCAACGAGTCTAGAAAAATGTGGGACAGTAGAGGACTCCGTGACATCCTCTAAAATACGCTCAACATCGCTATCTCGACCACCGTCATCACTACCCAACACACTATCTTTATTGCCTACGCTAATAATGTCATCTGTGCCTACTAAATCCTCCTCCTCTCTAGCAGAGGAGTCTAACGATGCAAAGTACGAGTGCTGTCCGGTGACAGCCGTGCCCTTGGGGATCATCCCCGTCTCTCTAGCTCCTTTTTTGGAAACAACTTGCCAAGCGACAGGCTCCTTCCCTTTAGCAGACTTAGGAGCAGCCTGAGAGGTATTAGCCTTAGGGGCTTTAGCAGGGGCTGGCTGCGCCTTCTGTTGTCTAGATGTGACAACAACAGGCTTCTTAAGCTGGGGCGGAGGAGGCCGTTCTTTGTTGCCAACTATGTAGCAACTGGACGGGTCGTGCCCCACATGAGAACAAAGAGAGCAATACAATGGAACTCTCTCATAGATGATGCGCTGCGTAAGAATTTGATCATCAAATTCAACTTCAATCTCAGGCACTCTGGGCGCCAACAGATCAATCTCGACACACACACGGGCGACTGAAAGTCGTGAGTGTGTGGCCGTCGGGGCATCAACTAAGATGGGATTGCCTACAGCCTTGGCAATTGTGTATAGTGCGCGTGGATGGAATAAATGTAAAGGCAAACCCGGAAGTCTAATCCAAACCGGGCAGATCGGAGTCTCTGTCTTAACCGAAAAACTAGGTGACCACTTAAAAACACGTGCAGGACATCCAGAAAAATTCCATGTTGATCCTAACCAAATTCGTCTAAAATCCTCGTCATTATCAAACTTAATCGCTATGTGGCAATAATTTAACCAACTCCAGCTAAATTTACCCCTCAGTTTCATATCATTCAAACCCGTATCCACATCTCTAGGGGAAGGGATAGCGTGCGAGAATTTAAGAATCAAAGTGCGTTCCCAAGACGCAGCAAGAGTAATCATATCAGAGGAAGAAAAGGTAACACGCGTTTTCTCATTTACGGAAGAGAGACTACCAAAAGGACTAACCTTAGCTCCGTCGAAATTAAATGATTTTATTGTAGAACCGGGTTGGTGGGCAAAACCGGCCTGCGTCGAGCCATGTTGATTGTTGACCATTTGTGCGTAGGAGGGCTTCGGCCGTGGCTGTTCGGTTGCACCCGGAACGGTCGGTCGGGTTGGTGCAGGCGGGTTCTTGTTGTCGGAGGTTTGCAACGGGTTGCTGGAGTTGGCAGGTTGGATATCGGGGCTGGCTGGTTTAGTTTGCAGGGGGCTGGATTGATTTTCAGGGGGGTTGGTTGGGCCGGTTTTGGTGGCCTGGGTAGGGATGGGGTGGGCCGAGGGTTTAGGTGAGGTGGGATAAGTAAAGGGCTGGACAGGTATGGAAGGCACATGGGCCGAGATTGAGGTGATTATTGGGCTAATATCGGTATTGGGTTGGCATGGGATATTGTGGGCCGGCAGTAGCGTGGGTTGGGTAGGGTTAATGGACTGATAGAGGGTAGATTTTATTTGGGAAGGGCCGGCTTGGTGAGGAGGGCTGGAAATTTGAATTGGGTTAGAAGAGGCAGCCTGCGGGCCTGGATTAAATTTTAAATTGGGCCAAATAATGGCCGACCCATTGTGATTAACACACAATATATGGTAATCACAAAGAAACCCGAAAAATCACAAAGATCACACAGCTGATGGGAATCAAATTCAGGGACTCGATTTGATTTTTGAGATTAAAACCCGTTTAAATTAAAACTGGGATCCCCAAGCTCTTGACAAAGATCCGAGGGACACTTTCAGTCCTGGCAGCGCAAGATTAGTGTTGTTTTGGATTTTAAGGTTTTAATTTGTTTGAGTTTTAATTAATAAGAAAATAAGAGTCACCCGACAAATGAATCCAACCAGTTAACACACAAATAGTCCACGACAAGCGAAACGGCAAATAACAAACAGTTTAAAGACAGTTAATTTGACAATAGAACCGAAGCTAGCAACAACAATAAAAGAGAGGTTCAAGCCGATATACCTGAGCGGAAACCCGAATGGGTTATTCCGTATCACCACGAAGCCAAAGAACCCAACACCCGACAAAACGGGCTCCGATACCACTGTTGGGTATCAGGTCGTATAATGGCTAAAGACAGGATCGATAATACAAGCGGATTAAACGAATAAAACAATTACAATTATAATCGACGGGATAGGGATTAAGGATTACACGCCAACTAGATAAACCTATAATTATAACCAATATAATTATTGCAATAATCCCGAGGAACAAGCTGACCGAAAAAGACCAGAACAAATCTGCAATTACAAATAGCCGATTCCAGGTTAACAACGATAATTGATAATATCCAAATAATCGGAATACGATATTCAGAATAGATCCGAAATCAATATATATTATATATATGTGTAGATATATATAACTAATATATATATATAATATATTACATTGCAGCAGGTATATATATATATATATGTATAATATATTGCACAAAAAATTCACCAAGAACAGCAATATAATCTGAAATAAATAAAATCAAGAAAACCCCCTTTGTTGAAAGAGATATGTGGGCTCAGATCTTTCGAACCCTTTGCAATTTGACACCAAGAAAGTTCGTTTCCACAGAGGAGGAACGCCGAACCACCGTCGGCCGGCACAACAGCCCGGTAGCACCTTTTCTAACCCAGAAAACCTCAGAAAACTCAGGACACAAACCCGATCTCCCTCAAAGATATCACAACACAGATATCACTCTCGTTTTCACTCGGATTCTCAAGGCACAACTCGATTCTCTTCTTCTCGGTGTGTCAAATTCCAACCCCGACCGCGATATATATACACACAAGAAGGGAATCGGATGTCACGAGATTCCATTGTGATATTCAATCGCTCACGGGGGAGAGGAGGTAGGTAGAATCGGGGACAAAAACGAAGATTGACCGAGAGAGAGAAGAAACTCACGGGACAGAATAAGGGAAAGGGGGGGGCGACGGGTGAGTGGAGGCGGTGAGGGAGAAATGAGGAAGTGAAGGGTTAGGGTTAGATATTTAAAGGGAGATCAGACGGTCCAAATTAGGAGTAGGAAATAAATCTAGATCGGACGGCTCCAATTAAAAGGGCTGCCAATGGGCTGGGCCGGCACAGTAAATGGCATGGGCCAAAAGGAGATAATATTTCTGGGCTAGATTGGGCCAAAATAATAACAGACTTGAATGTCACATCAGCCAAAAGTCTTTTCCATGCTTTTTTTTAGAACTTTAGGACTAAGTTGCTAGATCTGACAAATGTTGCACTACGTGCGCCAAATCCCCCAAACTTTAGGATCATTGATGCTTCTTTCTCATCCGACGAGCTCATTCATTTCGCTTCTTAGTCCGTCCAATTTCTCCTTTTCGCACATCATCCAATGCGTGCGCACTGTTCTCCATACTACGATTTACATCTAACGGTTTACTTGATCAATTCGCAAAATTGAAGAACTCGACAAACCCCTCAAACCTATCTTCACTTGACGTTGCATCGTCCTTTTATCTACATCATCTTTTACACTACCGACGCTCTTATGCTATCCTTATAATGATTTTATTTTGTAATTTTGTGGTAAACTCATTTGCTGGAATGACTCATCATTATGCTGCAATTTATATTTTATTTTATTTTAAATTGAGTTCTTGGATTTCTTTTGCGAAATTAGGAGTAAAAACTTCTTTTTTGGGTAAATTAATATCATGCCTACTCAACTTTTAATTTACATTAGGAACTGTTGGTTTTGTTGAACGAAGAATAACTGAGACAATAAGTAGGGTAAAAGATTGTGTATTCTCATTAATAACATCCCCATATAACGGGAGAGATTTCATACAAACAAGCATAATCCCACCATAACTAGGAAAGCCCATAGACAATAGTCCTAGGCACACATTGGGTATTATAACTTTAATACTCCCCCTTGTGCCTAGTCTACAAGCGCATGTCATGTTGCCTCGTTAAAACCTCGTCAATCAAAAACCCAGTGGGAAAAATATCTCGATCGTGGGGAAAAAGTACAGCATCTAGACACATCAAGTTTAAACTTCGTCCTTTGAATCTAACCTTTCATATGATCATTATATTAATCATAGCGCTATTAAGGTGATCATTCTATCGATCCCTAAAATTGATACATTTGGTTACCTCGTTAAAAACCTTTTTAAGTGATAAAAACCATGTGGGAAAAATAATCCTTAGAAGGAAAAAAGTATAATGTACGATGTGGGTATAAGACTCTCCCTCAAGTCTACATCTCCCCCTGATTTGTAACATGAAAAACTTCGTCAAGTAACAAAACCCGATGGGAGAAAATGAACCTTGGTCAAAGAAAAGAGTACAACACATGTGATTAAATTTATTTATGAATCACCATTTCCTTGTGATCTTCACATCAATTTCGGAAGTTGGAAAAAATCTACAGCTCGCTCTAATGCTTACATTCTTATATAATTGCCTCATTAAAAATCTTGCCAAGTAACAAAACCCAGTGGGAAAAATATACCTTGGTCTAAGGAAAAGAGTGCAATATACATAAGTATGTTCCTTTATATCTCACATATTTCCTATTATGATCATTCCATCAATCAAGGGCATTTACAAGTTACATTATGTTCATTAATGTAAGTATGTTCCTCAGTGGTAGTACTTAACCACTAGTTCCTCACAAGTGTAGAATGATAGTTTTTAATCATGTACACTCATGAAATGATTCTGCCAACAAAAATCTTGTCGTGATTCGAGGAGGTATCCAAAAGGGGTTTGCTTAGTCGATTTCCAAAATATTGGCAAATTATACCAACACATTCTTTGTGGTAGTTGCTTCGGCATCAACATTTACTTTAGTATTTGTTTTTCGAAAGCAGCTTTCTTTTTCTGCCTGTAGGGAAAGAATAGTACTAAGTCAATAATTTGTTTAAGTATCAGAAGATATTTCCGATACCATTCCATTGATGTTGCGCCAATGCTGAACTAAATCTAGTCAGCAAATTAATTGAGGAGTGATATCAGGTCGTGTACATTGAGCCAAGTACAATAATCCACTATTGCATTAAGTAGGGAATTTCAGCTCCCAAAGCTCTTCGTCACTTTCCTTTGGAAGAAATGGATCTTTCATTTGCATCCAAATATTTGACCTACCATGGGAGTGCTATTCGGGTATACCTTGTCCATGTTAAAGTGCCCGAAAATCTTCTAGACATAGGCAGACCGGTAGAATAAATTCCACAAACTCGATGTTCTATGTCAATGCCTCGACAGAATCGAGTTCTCCCAAGATATTTCATCTCAAACTTAGATTTTCAGTATCCGGTGGTTTCTCTTCTTTCATCAAGATCGATTATGTTCATGTCATTAACATATATTGCGATGATCATGAATCCGAAACTTATTTGTGAAGATGTAGGTACAGTTCATCGTTCTTATATCCCTTCCCAATCAAGTAGTCACTTGGACGGTTATACTACACCCTTAGGGATTGCTTCAAAACCGTAAAGCTGAGCGTTTCAATCTAATTGAAAATGCACTTTGTGGTCTAGAGTCACTTGATTTGGATAATGAAATGCCATCGAACACTTTCATATATATCTTCGTATCTAGGTCCCCATAGAGATACACAGTAACCACATCCATTAGCTGCATGTCCAGTCCCTCGGAAATTACTATGCTAATCAAATAGCAAAACTTATATGTGGGAGTACATTTCCTCATAATTGTAACACCCCGATATATTCGGAATAATTACAGCGCTGTAAATCCTTTATATAAGAATTTACAAGGCTAATTTGAGAAATAAGGGAAATAATAATAATACCAAAGTACCATTAAGGTTATAATTCAAAAACCAGTTCAACAATTCAAATGAGTCCATTATTACAAGCATCTCAAAACATCACAAGACACGCGTACTCGAGTACTGAAAATAAACCAGAAAGACAAGGCAACAATAATTAACATCACTGAGCCACTTCATCGTCATGTCGGTACTGTGGTTGCTTCACCGCTCCTCGGCTACCTGAACATCAAAACAAATGTCCACCCCCGAAGGGGTGACCAAAACGATGCTAGTACAAGTATCATAATACATGAATCGGACATGCAACCACAATGCATCATAATTTTCATAAAACGGACTTCCACAACCGGAATCCAACGATGCGAATCCACGTGATTCCATCAATCATAACAAAATGGTAATCCAACGATGCAGTGCCCTCAGTATAGATCCCCATGATGATCCTGTCGGACCAACATATGGTGGAAAACCCGTCCAATGATCCAAGGCCCTCACCATAGATCCCCATGATGATCCCGTCGGACCAACGCATAGTGGGCATCCGATCCAGCGCCCTCAGCATAGATCACGTGATCTCACAGGACCAACACAACATACACAACACAACTATGCATACGCATATGCAAAATCGATATGTCCATCAACATGAACATAAAATCAACCAATAATGTTATTATGACAATTCAACTGGAATAACCTCATGTTCAACAACATGAATAACAATATGTATGATCAAAATCCTCAATATTAAACTAATATTCAAAATATGATACTTGTCTTAGAAATGGCGACAAGGATTGCTACTACGAAAAAATCTTCAACCAGCTCGAAGAACTCTCACTCGATCAATCCACCAAAACCCGAACCTCCAGCGAACAATAACATCGGTATAACTAACGGTTCCGGATAATCGTTGTAAACATCATATGAACATCAAAAGGGCGTGTTATTCCCAATCATACAAGCTTACTAATCTGCCCTATACCATTTCGATTTGAATCAACATTAGGCTACTAACCGAACAAAAACTCATAGTATTCCATCTAAGATCAAATGAATCCTACGGTCGGATTCTTCAATATACCACAAGATAATTCTTCTTACAAGGATTTTAATCATACTCTTCATTAATCCCAAGCAACAAGATATCGGAAATACCCCGAAGAACACCATAAGAACTTATTTACTAGGTTCACTAGATTATCATCTTCTTCTTCAAGGAAGTAACCATAAGTTCAATCCATTAAATTTCCCCATACGCATTTCTTCATCATGTAATACGTAAGAACTTGATAATCTCAATATACTTGCCATAATCAGGTTCGTAGCCTCATGATTCTACGTTTAAGAGCCCAAACACTACAAGGTTCGATTAATATTCTAAACAACGAAGAAGAACCGAAATATAACCGAAATTATTCTTCTAACAACATGATATTCGACTCCTCAAGACAATAACTGGATAGGTGAACTTAAAACAAGTCCAAAACATCACTAAGAACATGCTAAACCAGTTGGTGAAGGATCACATACCTCAATATAGTGACGAACAACGAAGAACTTGAAGAAACTCAACACTGTAGGCTTGAACAACAATCCACAAGGGTCTATGATCTTCAATATCAAGCTAGGACGATGATATGACGGATAGAGGGTGAGGGATAATCTCCAGAACACGGAAATCGTCCAAGGTGAGGATGAGAAATGAAATAGGGTCGAGGTCTATAAATAGAATTCTAAAATATTACGTACGTTACCAAATGTCCATTACATACGTAACAGTATTAGCGTACGCTATTCTCGAACATTAGCATACGTTAACGTCTGGCCAGAGCTCACTGACCTGTTTCTGGCATTGGCTTACGTACGTTATCATACAGGTCTTACGTACGTAATATCTAGGACCTTAGCGTACGTTAAAAATCCCTATTAGCGTACGTTAAGTCTGTTGACTTGCTTAGCTGGGAAACTGTCCAGGTTCACGCGGAACCTCTCACGAATCTCCCCTGGCCCCCACACGCCGACCCTTGTCGGATCTCGAGTTGACTGAGCTTACGTACGTTAAGCTCTACAGATAATGCACGTAATATTACATTCTTGGCGTACGATAAGATCATTACCTAGCGTACGTTATCACGTGCAGAAATTATGCATGCATGCATGAAAAAATACAAAGATATAGGGATACGAATATGGGAAACCAATCATCGATTAATACATCACAAAGTCGAATCTTAGAAGATCGAATACAGGATAATCATACATTAAGTATCCGGGCATTACATACTACCCCTCTAAAAAGAAGTTTCGGCCCGAAACTTAAAACGAAAATAATTCCGGGTATCTCGACCGCATACTATCTTCCGTCTCCCAAGTTGCTTCTTCGACTCCATGTCGAGACCACTGAACTTTAACTAGGGAGATCGATTTATTCCTAAATTTCTTGACTCGACTCTCAAGTATCTTGATTGGCTTTTCTTCGAACGAGCCATCATTAGCCACTTCAATCTCGCCAAAATCGATGATATGACTGGGATCCGGTACATATTTCCGCAATTGGGATACGTGGAATACATTATGAACGTGACTCAGTGATGGCGGTAAGGCCAACATGTACGCCAACTCCCCAACCCTCTCGAGGATTTCAAATGGTCCGATATATCTCGGACTCATCTTTCCTTTCCTCCCAAAACGGAAAATTCCCCGAGTAGGAGAAACCTTCAATAGTACATGGTCCCCATTCTCAAACTCCAACGGGCAACGACGCACATCTGCATAAGACTTATGTCGACTCTGAGCAGTCAACAGCCTTTCACGAATCAGGGCTACCTTCTCTTGGGTCTGAACTATCAATTCTGGTTCCGTCCCGATTAAGTCGGAAGAATCATCCCAACGCAGGAGCGATCGGCATCTTCTCCCGTACAACGCTTCAAACGGTGCCATATTAATGGAAGCATGCCAACTATTGTTATAGGGAATTCAATCAATGGCAAATGAACCTCCCAATCGGTTGACCAATCTAAGGCACAAGCTCTTAGCATATCTTCTACTGTTTGTATAGTCCTTTCGGACTGACCGTCCGTCTGAGGATGATAGACCGTGCTAAAGTTCAGCTCGGTTCCTAAGGCCTTGTGAACTGCCTTCCAAAAATGTGATACGAAGCGACCATCTCGATCCGAAATAATGGTCTTCAGTGTACCATGCAATCGGACTATTTCCGCAATAAACACTCGTGCTAACTTCTCGGGTCCCCAAGTGTCTTTAATACCCAGGAAATGAGCCGACTTGGTTAGTCGATCAACTATAACCCAAATCATGTTCATTCCCGTCTTGGTCCTTGGCATATTGGTGATGAAGTCCATCGATATATCCTCCCACTTCCACTCAGGAATCGAAAGTGGCTTTAACATCCCGGCGGGCCGCTGATGTTCAATCTTAACATGCTGACAGGTTAGACATTTCGAAACATATTATGCTACGTCTTTTTTCATATTCCCCCACCATAAATTTTGTTTTAGGTCCTTATACATCTTACTGGTGCCCAGGTGAATAGAATAGGGCGCGCTGTGAGCTTCCTTCAAGATTGACTGTCTCAAAACATCATCACCGGGGATGCAAACTCGACTATGAAATCTCAGAACTCCATCATATTGTATCACGAATCCTGGGGCCTTCCCTTTATTTACTTCGTCACATAATCCAAGAATCAGAGAATCATCCAACTGCTTAGATTTGATTTCTTCGATCAACGACGAAGTTAGTCCCATCACATTCAGTTGCCCTTGGACTCCTTGTGACCATACTCCGATTCCTTCACGAATTAGTTCTCGTTGAATGTTGGTTTGGGATGTAAGTGCTTCCAACACTCGAAGAGAAATAGGTTTGCGGCTCAGTGCATCAGCTACCACGTTTGCTTTGCCTGGATGATAGAGGATTTCCAAGTCGTAATCCTTGATCAATTCCAGCTATCTTCTCTGCCTCATGTTTAATTCCTCTGACTGAAAATATACTTGAGGCTCTTATGATCTGTGAAGATCTGACAATGAGTGGCGTACAAATAATGTCGCCACATCTTCAAGGCAAAGACTACAACTACTAACTCCAAATCATGAGTCAGGTAATTTGCTTCGTATGGTTTCAACTGTCGAGAGGCATAGGCAATCACCCTATCCTTTTGCATCAACACGCATCACAGACCCTGATTTGACGCATCGCTGTATACAATGAATCCCTCGGTTCCATCTGGTAATACTAGTATAGGCGCTGTTGTCAGTCTTCTCTTAAGTTCATCAAAGCTAGCCTGGCATTTCTCATTCCACACGAATTTCTGAGTCTTCTGCAACAGCTGAGTAAGCGGACGAGCAATTTTGGAAAATTCTTCTACCAAACGGCGATAATATCCAGCAAGTCCTAAGAAACTTCGGACTTCTTTCACATTATTAGGAGATTCCCATTCTAAGATCGCTTCGACTTTCTTCGAGTCTACCTGAACTCCGTCAGCTGATATCACATGCCCAAGGAACTCGCATTTAGAAAGTTTCGCATGCAGCTGTTCATTCCTCAAAGTACTCAAAACGATACGCAAATGCTCTGCATGCTCCTATGGGTCTTTCGAATAGATCAAGATGTCATCAATGAAAATAACCACGAATTTATCCAAGTATTCTAAGAATACCCGATTCATCAATTGCATAAATACCGCAGGAGCATTGGTATGTCCGAATGGCATTACCACAAATTCATAGTGCCCGTACCGGGATGTGAAAGCAGATTTCGATATATTCGATTCCTTAATTCTTAATTGATAGTATCCTGATCTTAAGTCGATCTTCGAGAATACCCTTGCCCCCTGCAGTTGGTCAAACAAGTCGTCGATCTGAGGTATTGGATACTTGTTCTTAATCGTCACCTTGTTTAGCTCCCTGTAATTAATACACAATCGGAGGGATCCATCTTTCTTCCAGACAAAGAGAACGGGTGCTCCCCAAGGAGAAACGCTAGGTTGAATGTAACCCTTCTGCAATATTTCCTCAAGCTGCTTCTTTAGTTCATACATCTCGATTGGCGCCATACGGTATGGTGCTCTGGAAATAAGTGTGGCTCCAGGCTCTAATTCGATATTGAACTCTACTTCTCTCCGCGGAGGTAACCCAGGTAGTTCATTAGGGAATACGTCTGAGAATTCGTTCACAACTGGAATAGATGAGATTTATACTCCTTCTTCTTTCTTCATGGCATAATGCCACAATCCGTGACAACCCTGCTTCAGTAATTTCACTGCTTTCATGGCTTTGATCAAATTTCCTGAGCTTCCCGGTCTCCATCCTTTGAATAAATATTCAGATCCGTCATCAGCAATGATAGAAATGACTCTCTTTTGGTAATTCAAAATAGCCCCATAACGATTGAGCCAATCGTCCCCGAGAATTAGATCGTCACCACGGATGTCGACCACAATAAGATTTGATGGCCAATCTCTCCCTTCTATAGACACTGGAAAATCTCTAGTTTCTAGGGTTCCCACAATTCTCTCTCCGCTCGGTAATCCCACAACATAAGGCTCATAATAATATAAACACGAGATTTTCAAACCATTAACACAGTTTAGTGATATGAAAGAATGTGTAGCTCCTGAATCGAATAAGACACTAACTGGTTGCAAAAGGATCTGAATCATACCTGATGCAACAGCAGTGTTCTAAACATATGACCTCCTCATCTCGTAAAGGCGCGTAGGAACGGACCCAGCACTGGACGCCTCTCTTTTCCCAACATTCTACTGCTGGAAACCACTTTGCTGTGTCTGATTCACACTTGTCTCTTTCGGAACCGGTGCAGGAGTGCGAGTACCAATAGATCTAGTCACATTTCCACAAAAAGTCGCACGATGGCCTTCCTGTCCGCACTCGAAACAGGTCACAGAAGGTGCGTAGCAATCACACCGGACATGCCCTCCTTTACCATAGTAATAACATTTCTTCGCTGTGTCTGAAACTGTTGATGCTGTCCGGAACTTCTTTCCGCCTCGGCAAGGATGCGGAGGTCTCCTAGATATGAAATGAAGACTGGCCCTTGCGGGGCCCACCACTCTTGTTCTCCGAGAAGTTGCCAGACACTTTCTGCTTCTTTGCTTCCGTCGATTTCTCCACCGCTGCCTCTTTCATGTCGTAGGCCAGCGCTTTGTCCTGATACTGTCGCAAGGTAGTACATTCAAATCCGGACATATATTGCTGAATCTCGGGTTTCATCCGCATGTCGAAATGGAAAATCTTTTCTGCTTCGGTCCTGACCAAGTGTCGCACACAAGTCAGCTGATGATTAAAAGTCTTAATTATGTGTGTCACAGATGCCTCCGAACTCTGCGGGGAGAAAAACTCTCGGACTCTAACCTCTCTAACGGGACGAGGACAATATTGTGCTTCCATCATTAATATGAATTCCGTCCAGTCAGCATTATGATCCTTAGGTCGAACAGCTTTCCACCAGTCAAAAGCCTCCCCAGTCAGAAAATATTGGGCAATAGGAACCTTTTGGTCATCGGGACAGTTAATCCCCACAAATATCTTTTCCAACTCCTTCAGCCAGTGATCCCAAGTAGGCATCTCGGCTGAACCATCAAATTTTGGTGGGTGCAATTTGACCACCTCCGTAAGCCACTTGTCTCCCCGATTATCCTCGTTGCGCTGCTGGCCCATCGCGGTCTGCATGCGGTCAACCACCTGAGCGAATTGGGTCATCTGAGCGACCACCTACTGAAGCACCCCCGGCATGTTAGGATTTGCATTATCATTTGCTGATCCCTGTTGTCCTCCAGAATGGGAGTCGGTTCGACTAGCCAATGATTCTGGAGTAATCGCTGAATCCTCCTGTCTCGCATTACCACGACCGCGTCCACGTCCACGACCTCCCCTCAACATACTGTAAATACAAATACTCAATATCCAGGGCAAAATTTTCTAAAATAAAGTCCGTCAATATTCACAAAATGGAAATTAAATAAAACGGTAGTATAAGAGATTAGGAGACTTACAACCACGGTCCACATGACGACGCTGGCTGAGCAGTGATGTTACAAACGACCCATAAATCAAATAACGTAAACAGACCCAACTAAACCCGACTGCCAAGATATCCATGAATCTTAGCTCCGATACCATATTCTGTAACACCCCGATATATTCGGAATAATTACAGCGCCGTAAATCCTTTATATAAGAATTTACAAGGCTAATTTGAGAAATAAGGGAAATAATAATAATACCAAAGTACCATTAAGGTTATAATTCAAAAACCAGTTCAACAATTCAAATGAGTCCATTATTACAAGCATCTCAAAACATCACAAGACACGCGTACTCGAGTACTGAAAATAAACTAGAAAGACAATGCAACAACAATTAACATCACTGAGCCACTTCATCGTCATGTCGGTACTGTGGTTGCTTCCCTGCTCCTCGGCTACCTGAACATCAAAACAAATGTCCACACCCGAAGGGGTTAGCAAAACGATGCTAGTACAAGTATCATAATACGTGAATCGGATATGCAACAACAATGCATGATAAATTACATAAAACGGACTTCCGCCACCGGAATCCAACGATGTGAATCCACGTGATTCCATCAATCATAACAAAAGGGTAATCCAGCGATCCAACGCCCTCAGTATTAATCCCCATCATGATACCGTCGGACCAACGCATGGTAGAAAACCCGTCCAACGATCCAACGCCCTCAGCATAGATCCCCATGATGATCCCGTCGGACCAACGCATAGTGGACATCCGATCCAGCGCCCTTAGCATAGATCACGTGATCTCACAGGATCAATAAAACATACACACCACAACTATGCATACGCATATGTAAAATCGATATGTCCATCAACATGAACATAAAATCAATCAATAACGTTATTATGACAATTCAACTGGAATGGCCTCATGTTCAACAACATGAATAACAATATGTATGATCAAAATCCTCAATATTAAACCAATATTCAAAATATGATACTTGACTTATAAATGGAGACAAGGATTGCTACTACGAAAAAATCTTCAACCAGCTCGAAGAACTCTTACTCGATCAATCCACCAAAACCCGAACCTTCAGCGAACAATAACATCGGTATAACTAACGGTTCCAGATAATCGTTCTAAACATCATATGAACATCAAAAGGGCGTGTTATTCCCAATCATACAAGTAAATAAGATTGATTTATTTAATAGAAAATAGCATCATTGAACATATAGAAAATCATATATAATTTGATTTTTACATGGGCACAACAAAAAAGCTTCTAAATTAGCATATGTCTACCGAAAAATCTAAAAGTATGTCATTAACATATTTTTACATGCGCACAACACAAAAGATTCTCATTTTACATGCGCACAACATATTTTTACACAAATAAACACATTGAGTGGTTTTTCTAGTTTTTGTGTGTGACAGAGGAAGAGAGAGAGAGAGAGAGAGAGAGAGAGAGAGAATCAAAGAACCTTTTTTATGGCGACAGCCTCACCAGTTTCCAGACATTTGGCCTGCACGGGATCATTATAGAAGAATCAAGAAACGCCAAAAACACGTGAACCCACATAATCCATTTTTATTACATAACGGAATGAAAATCAAGCATGGCAACAAGGAAAACCTTACCTGAAAAACTACTCCAAAAGATCCACCTTTCTACAACACGCTCGCCATGTAACTGATTGTCTGATAACCAAAGAATGAAATCTATTAACAAAACTTGTTAACAAGCTTACTAAATTTAGCATAGTGCAATAAATATCTAATCATCGAATTTCACCTGTTTCGGCTGTCCGTTTCTGCCACCAATTGTTGTCACAATTATATGACCAGTTTCTGTTCCATTACCATTAATAACAGCTGGTTTAATGTCCTATGAAGTATTATAACATTTACCTTTCAGAATTCAAAACAAGAACAACAGCGGGATAATAAGCCTACATCAAAAGAAAGTCTCAAAAGAAAATGCAAACTTCAGTATGTAGTTCACATATCAATCACATATATACATGAGACTATAGCAAACTTGATACATGGACTAAAACATAATCTTTGATACTTGAAATACAAGTTGACAGTAAAAATCCATAGGAGCTGAGCATAGAGAAGTGTACAGGTACAGGATGCTATTCTCTCGAGACCAAAAAAAAATCGAGCAGGGTTACTGTTTGCCATCATCCAGTACAGGAGGGGTCGCACCAGCTTCAAAGAATTTGACATGACATAGCTTTCAACCAGCTTCATTGGCAAAAACAATCTTTCTCTTCTCTCTTGGGACAGCATCTTTGGAAGAAGTGCTGTTGTTCGGAGTCATTTTCTACAGTTAAGAAGCCAAAGAAAAAAAATTCAAAATCCGGAGATGTTTGAGTGTTAGTAATCGTCCAAGGTTTTAATTAGAAAAAGAAAATCACATTTTAATATTTGTAAATGCTAACTTCTACTGCTTCTAATTCATTTGATGAAAACTAAGAAAAAAATGGTTTGTATTTAAACACAAGTACAACATTTTAGAACTTCTCCACCACTATCTCTCTAGAATCAGATTTCCAATTCCAGCTTCTATTTGCAACTAAATGCAACTAAATGCTCCTATTTGCTTTCCAGACATGTACAAATAATGATTACTTTCTTTGAAAGAAGTGATTTATTTGACTAATGTACATGAAAACCGACAAAATCAGCATCAGAAAGCAATAATGCATGGTATTGCTGGTTAATTCAAAACAAGAAAACCGATTGTCCATGAAAATCAAGTCCCAAAAATTCCGTAAGTGTCATAAAGCGTCAGACACCCTTCAAAACAATTTCGCACATAAAAGGCCTGCAATACAGCAAAACAGACCCCAAATACCAGCGAAATCCCACTACGTTGCGATCAGAAACCCAGAATTGGAGCCAAATAATCAGAGATCTAAACTCGTGACCTCATAGCATTGTGAATACATAAATGAAGAATTGAATCCACCGATAAGAATCAATCCAACCAAGCAAAGATAATACGGACACTGAAATTAAAAAGCAACTACGAACGCCTCCCGGAATGAGTAGGTTCAGTATCTGAGTTGAATTCATCCGATGAGTCGACTCGCAAACTCGGCTACACCGATTCGGTTTTAGAAGTGAAACCCTAATCCGCGCGCCGCAAGGTCAGCAGGCGGCGGACGACGAATATGCGCCAGTATATGAAACGTACAGATCTTCCATGGCGGGTCTGGATTTCACTATCAAGCAAATCGCTGAGGGAGATGGAGCGTCAGCAATGAAGCAGGCCACCTCGAAACAATGGCGTCGCATCGCCAGAGGACGAACGAACAACCAAAGGCAGCAAAATATTACGTACTTTACTTTTTTTTTTGGTTTATTAAATAGAAAGGTCATTTATTTGGTTTCTTCTCAATGGATATATATCTCAGTATATATTACGTACTTGACTTTTTTTTTCACTATTGCAAATTTGATTTATTTTTTGGTAACAAAATATAATTATTAAATTTGTTATTTTAATTATTTTGTAATTATTCATAGTTATTACAAGCTTTTATTTTTTAATTATTTTTTAATTATTTAAATAAAAATTATTAATTTTCAAATACTATTTTATTTTAAAACCTTTTCAATTTAAATTTATTAAAAATATTTTATTATTTATAAAATATATATATAATTCATTTATTTGATAGAATATTTTTTTATAAAAATAGATTCAATGTTTTATTAAAATTAATTATTTTTAAAGTTAAAAATTTATTAAATCATTAATTTTATATAAAATTCAATATTTTGTTTATTAATACTCTAAGGTAACACACTTCATGGTGTTACTGAGAGTTACACCATTTATAGCTAGACTAACATATATTTCAGGATTTGGTGACACCATAACCCGAACGTTGTGGTAGGTCCAAAATTTCATAACTATGGTAACATCTAAGAAGGTAACACCGCCCCTAAGCGTTGTAGAAAGCCATCTATGGCGTAGTGCTTGTTGGATCTCTAGTTGACTGAGCTTACATACGTTAAGCTCAACAGCTAACTTATGTAATATTGCATTTTTAGCGTACGCTAAGATCATTACCTAGCGTATGTTATCACATGCAGAAATTATGCATGCATGCATGGAAAAATACAAAGATGTAGGGATACTAATATGGAAAACCAATCATCGATTAATACGTCACAAAGTCGAATCTTACAAGATCGAATACAGGATAATTATACATTAAGTATCCGGGCATTACAGTAATCGGTCCTAGGGCATTGTGAGAAGTATTATTTCATGAACCTTGTATGTTAGGACTCTATTTTTCTCACTATGTTTTACAATAAAGGCTCGGTTATGTCCTTCATACTTTACACTTTGTTAGGTTAGCACTATCTACACTAAATACCTGTCTCTTTGCCAGTGAATCTAGTTCTAACTGGAATGTTTCTCTTGTAGGCCAATCAACTCTATGTTGATTTTATCCAACTGAGCGAGGTCCAACACCATCGTACTTTATGATTCATGACATGTCATCAAAGTGGGTGGTTGATCAAGCCACACTCTCATAATTTCATCGAGATTTTGAATTTTTGAATCATATCCTCGGGGCGTGTAACACCCCCAGAATCCAACCGGGAATATTACACGCCGCAGACCCTCTCCGTGAGGATCCGCCAGGCTAAACATCGAAACAACACATTACATTACATTACATATCGAATGACAAAATAATGAACCAACAGACCGATTTGGTCTTTCCTCATTATCATACAACTCTAGTATACATAACTCCATCTGGACTCATACCCATGCAAGGGTAAAATATACTCACAAACAGAAATACGACATCGGAAAAGACCAAACAACGAACTCTGACTGACTGCACCCAAAAATGGCCTTCATGCGATTAGTATGATTCATCTTCCATCATCCTTCGCACCGATCCTGTGTTTTGCTCTCAAAACCTGCATGTACCTGGACACCATACAATACCCACCCCCCGATTGCTCGGGGGTTAGCAAAACTCCACTGTTTCGCTAGTGCAAGTATAAAGTGCAAAATACGAGCCATACACAACATATTCCGAGAATACAACGAAAGACTTCCCGAGATATATCATTTAATTAAAATAATTCAAGTATTGAAAGTAGAAACGAAAGAAGTAAGCATTTTGAAAACACTTTCAAATCTCGGGAGTTTTAAAAACATTAGAAATTGACAAGCTCATAATTCTGCGAAAGTCATTTAGGGTCACAGCTCCAAAGTTCATTTTCCACAAAACAACATATAGACAACCGTTGGGATATCAACCTGAAACCTCATCAACCACAATGCACGAAACAATAACTATATTTGTTTTCTAACAATAAAACTCACAGTCAAGGAGTTAAACACTTAAGACACATATCCTAGTGCCATTCTAGCCAAGTACCAAGATTCAATACATAATGTACATCAACATCGAGAACCAAAACATTGTGATATTCCGAACATATCACAAATATCGAAAAAACATCACCAAAATCACGAAGCCATACTTGGTAACCCGTGGCTGTACCCCTTAGTATTGACCCCCAGACGTCCCGTCGAACGCTCCGAGTGGGAGACCACTTCCGCGGACGTACCCCTTAGTATCGGCCCCCAGACATCCCGTCGAACGCTCCGGGTGGAAGGTCAGCAACGCACGCACCCAAGTTCACTTCCGCGGCCGTACCCCTTAGTATAGACCCCCAGACATCCCGTCGAACACTCCGGGTGGAAGGAACAACACACGCACCCAATGTCACATCGGCGGTTGTACCCCTTAGTATCGGCCCCCAGACGTCCCGTAGAATGCTCCGAGTGGTGGTACATTAACACACACACGGTCCAAAATCACAGTTGCAAACCACAATCCTCGAAGGTCAATCACAGTATATATATAATCAAGGCACTTGCTAGAAATGGCCAATTATCCGACACATAGCTACACCGACCTAGCTATATTACAACCTAACAATCCTAAACGCATCTCCACATATCAATGGCATAACAACCGATCAACCAATACGACTAACCTAACTCATAACACACCATTTAACCCATGCAACCCCGTGATCACCAAACATTGTAGCAGATGTCTAAGTGTACTATCTACCCGGAACTACGTCTCTATTGACATATCTCTAAGACAAGCAACAAGCCGATTTCTAATTTAACATAATAACTACAACGACCCATATAATGCAAGATCACAATATAAACAACCATCACAATTACATCCATAACTACGTAACTCCACGCAAATATCTTAACAAAAGAATTACACTTTACATTTACCGATCCTTTTGTAAAATGGTTATAAATATTTATTTAGCACATAACGACGATTAGCAACCATTATATCCACAAAACACGTAATGTATGGGCAAGATACTTGCCTCGATAACCACGATTGAAACAAGACGATGAACGGATGCGAACGAGCAACCACGGAACCTCCAATTCCGACGAGCAAAGCGGCAGCCCCAAGACTACGAGAACAACATCACAACGAATTAACAATACTCCTCGAAACCCAACTCGACAATAACAACGAAAAGGATCAAAGGGGGGTTTTCTCAAGAGATTCGAAATCATGCTCCGGATGAACGAAATCGACAAATGAGATTATAATCCATAAATTACAATTAAAACAACGAGAAACACTTAACCGAATCATCAATTTCGGTTTAGATCGCAAGGTCAACGGAAATCCCAAAAATATCTCAAGAACATAAATCAACCCGACAAAAACATGAAAACGAAATTCCAAATCGGGGTTTAAGATCAACAAGATTAGATAACAACAAAGGAATCAAAAATTTCGGATTAGAATCACGAAATCACGACAAACCACCAATTTCCAGAAACTAGGGTTCTAAGAAGAGGTTACCTTGATTTGCGCAAAGGAGATGATTAGATGTTGTTAAACACCTACAAATCTGCTCCAAGATGAAGCTTAATGAAGAAGATCGCCCAAAAGCTCCCTTAGAGACGCTTCCCCACGCCTGGGAATGAAAATGAGAGACAAAGGAAGAAAAATGGGGAAGGAAAACCTGCTGTCCAGTATTTATACTGGACAGTTATTAGCGTGCGCTAACCAGACAGTATTAGCGCGCACTAACGAGGTCAACGCCCAGTACTTACCGCATGTAACACTGTTAGCGTGCGCTAGCCTATAAGCGTAGCGTGCGCTAACGGGTCACGGATCCAGTCCAGTAGCTCCTGGACAGATCTGCACCTACCAGGTGTAACACCCCAATTCACAAATGGGACATTACACGCCGTAGAACCCTCGTGAGGTCTACCAGGCTGACACATGACACATAAACCACAATATAATCCCAAATGATGCACTCAAAAGTAAGTAAGGCCGTGGCCTCGGCCAAAACATTTTAACGGAGTACATGAACATAAGATAAATCCAATTCATTGCCCACGCAGGGGACTTAAACCAAGTTTCAAAGTAAACAGTCTAACTCCGGTACTCGACAAATGCAATGACACGACATAAAAATACAGACTCGAGCCACATCATCAAGCCATCCCATCCTTTGCGTGCGTGTCCCGTGCCTGCTCCTCAGCTCTCCTTGCACTGAAATGCATAAGACGCATTTCCCCCATTTAAGGGGTTAACATTCGAATAGCTAGTGCAAGTACACAATTACACAACATTATATACAAAATACGGTTTTTACACAATCATCTCAAACATAAGTCATTTGCCATATATATATTCCGGAATACTACATTGGCAATCAAATCAGTTTCCAATCATCGCGATATCACAAAATCACAACTGGTATCCCGTGGCCGTACCCCTTAGTATCGACCCCGGACATCCGTCGAACGCTCCGGGTGGGATACCACTTCCGCGGCCGTACCCCTTAGTATCGACCCCCAGACATCCCGTCGGACACTCCGGGTGGAAGTTCAATCACACACGCACCCAAGTCCACTTCCACGGCCGTACCCCTTAGTATCGACCCCCAGACATCCCGTCGGACACTCCGGGTGGAAGGAACACAACTCACGCACCCGAAAATCACAGTTCATCATTTATTTCGAAAATCACAACATACATAACGAAATGTAATACATGTACTTGCCTTGAATGAAACGAAACGAAGGAAATAATGAAGGAATAGGTTTCGGTCCGAACAATCCTTCCAAATCCGTTCCTAACACAATAACGGTATACACAAGTCTCAATAACGCAGAAAGGTAAGAATAAATCCTAATTCTACCCGCTGGAACAATTTGTCGGTCATGACTTGGGTATCGTCGACTATAAGTGACGAACAATGGAAAACTTGAAGTCCAAAACCACAAATCATCAATAAAACGAAGGATTACAAGTACACAATCGAAGTCTAGCGATAACCCAGTGATAATTCGGACTATAAGAGTCAAATCCCAAGAAATCCCCTAATTTCCCCTAAAATCTCAAAACAAGGGTTTTGGGAGTTTTTACCTTGATTCGGATAGTGGAAAGTGATTAGGAACTTGAAGAATTCACGCAAGGAATGCACGGTGGTAGTGAATGATGATCTACGGAATCGGCCTAACCTCGCTTTGGAATCGCTCAAAGCCGAGAAGGATAAGAAATGAAGGAAAAATGACGAAGTTGACTGCTGCTGTCCTATTTATATAAAACAGTCTTAGCGCACGCTACGCACAAGCATTAGCGTGCGCTAACGGCGAGGAAAAAGCGATCGCCTCTGTCCTCCAGTTAGCGTGCGCAAGCTGACATGGTTAGCGTGCGCTAATATTAGGAATTAGCGTGCGTTAACGCTGAATTAGCGTACGCTACTTGGCCCAGTACAGAAATACTGAACCTACTGTCCAGACCGCTGAAATCGTTAGCGCACGCTATGACCCCCAGGTTAGCGTACGCTAACCACACAGTGATAGCGCACGCAAGTAAGTCCGGAGTAGCGTGCGCTACTCAGGTAGCTTGATTCGATCTTGCCGCATCTGCGCTTGCCGCAAAAGTGCCGAAATACGAAGCAAGACCAGAATCCGGAAACATAAACACGTAATAATCAAGATGACAAAGTTGAGCGTTGAAAGAGAATAAAATCTCAATCACTAGAGAGTCTGAAACGAAACAAATAAAGCGAAATTCCCCAAACTTATGAAAATTACAAGAACGACCCAAATGCCCGAAAAATCGCGATACAACGTCGGATTAACAAACCGAAAGTTTCAACACGACCAACTCAACCATACAAACTTATACAAATCAAGAAACAACGAAAACGAACAAGTTTTACGAGAATCGAACGTACATGCGGCAAGATATAATTCAAGATGAGATTATACGAGATATAATCTCGACCAGACGGAAAACTCCAAGAACAAAATAGATTCAGAATTCCAAAACAGTGCTAAGCGAGCTGACCGAAACGAACATACACCAAAAATGGAAATTACCGAAAATAGAAAACACGGATATTACATTATCTCCCCCTAAAAATAAGTTTCTTCCCGAAACTTACAACGCGAACAACTCGGGGTATCTCGACCGCATACTCTCTTCCGTCTCCCATGTGGCTTCCTCGGACCCATGTCTCGACCATTGAACTTTAACCAGAGGAATGGTTTTATGGCGAAGTTGCTTCACCCGACGCTCTAAAATCTGAATCGGCCTCTCCTCGATGGTAATGTCGGGTCCCAATTCGATCTCTCCAAAGTCGATAATATGGCTAGGGTCCGATACGTACCTCCTAAGCTGGGAAACATGAAATACGTTATGAACGTGACTCAAAGACGGTGGCAAGCCTAACCAATAGGCAAGCTCTCCCACTCTCTCTAAAATCTCAAACGGCCCAATATATCTCGGACTAAGTTTACCCTTCCGGCCGAAGCGGTAAACTCCCCGTGTCGGTGACACCTTAAGCAAAACGTGATCTCCCACTTCGAACTCCAACGGCCGGCGACGCGTGTCGGCATAAGACTTCTTCCGACTCTGGGCCGTCAACAATCTATCACGAATCAGAGTAATCTTCTCTCTCGTCTCAACTACCATATCGGGCTCGGTACCAATCAGCTCGGACGCATCGTCCCAACACAACGGCGATCTACACCTCCTCCCATACAACGCCTCAAATGGTGCCATTTTGATCGAGGCGTGCCAACTATTGTTGTACGTGAACTCGATCAACGGCAAGTGCGACTCCCAATCATCCTTCCAATCTAGGGCACAGGCTCTCAACATATCCTCTAACGTCTGGATCGTCCGCTCATCGCCGTCGGTCCCGAGGGTGGTAAGATGTACCGAGTCTCAACTCGGTCCCAAAGCTCGATGAACGACTTTGCCAAAAATGTGACACGAACCGGCCATCACGATCCGAAACAATACTCTTAGGAGTCCCATGCAATCTCACGATCTCTGCAATAAACACTCGTGCCAGTCTCTCTGGACCCCAAGTGTCCTTAATACCCAGGAAATGAGCTGATTTGGTCAGTCGATCGACAATAACCCAAATCATGTTCATTCCAGTCCGAGTCCTAGGCATACTGGTAATGAAATCCATAGAAATATCCTCCCATTTCCACTCCGGGATAGGAAGTGGTCGCAAAAACCCCGCGGGTCGCTGATGCTCGATCTTAACCTGCTGACAGGTCAAACATCTCGACACGAACTCGCTAACGTCTGTCTTCAAATTACTCCACCAGTAGTTACTCCTCACGTCCTTGTACATTTTACTCGTACCAGGATGTATGGAGTAAGGCGTGGTATGAGCTTCGCTCAAGATCTTCTGTCTCAGCTCAATAACATTCGGTACACATAATCTGCCGCGAAATCTCAGAACGCCATCATCCTGAACCACAAATCCAGGGGCTTTCCTCTTCCTCACATCCTCCCTCAACTGGACCAAAAACGGATCGTCATACTGCTTCGCCTTGATATCATCAGTCAAGGACGAAGTGATCTCTAACGCACATAACTGGCCCTGAACTCTCTGAACCCAAACCTCAATATTCTAACAGATGAAATCTCGCTGGATCCTACTCTGCGGTGTAAGTACCTCTAACATCTGTAAAGCCATCGATTTTCGGCTCAACGCATCAGCCACTACGTTGGCCTTACCTGGATGGTAAAGTATCTCGAGGTCGTAATCTTTAATTAGCTCTAACCACCTACGCTGCCTCATATTCAACTCTTTCTGGCTGAAGATGTACTTCAGACTCTTGTGATCCGTAAAAATCTTACATGATGACCCATAGAGATAATGCCTCCAAATTTTTAAGGCGAAAACGACCCCAGCTAATTCCAAATCGTGTGTGGGATAATTTACCTCATAAGGTTTCAATTGGCGGGACGCATAAGCAATCACTCTGTCTCTCTGCATCAAAACACATCCTAGACCAAGTTCCGAAGCATCACTATACACTACGAAATCCTCGTTCTCCTGAGGCAATGCTAAAACGGGTGCGGTAGTCAAACGTCTCTTTAACTCGTCAAAACTGTCCTGCCTGTCTGCAGTCCACTCGAACTTCTGAGTTTTCTGGAGCAACTGAGTGAGTGGTCTAGCGATCTTAGAAAATCCCTCAACGAATCTACGGTAATAGCCGGCAAGACCCAGAAAACTCCTCACCTCCTTCACATTCTTAGGCGGCTCCCAAGCCATCACTGCCTCTATCTTCTGCGGATCTACCCGAACTCCCTTTGCTGAAATCACATGCCCGAGGAACGTCACTTCCTCGAGCCAAAACTCACACTTAGAGAACTTCGCGTACAACTGCTCAGCCCTCAAAGTGTCTAATACAATCCGGAGATGTAAGGCGTGCTCCTCCCGACTCCGTGAATAGATAAGAATATCGTCGATAAAAACGACTACGAATTTGTCCAGATACTCAATAAAAACTTTGTTCATCAACTGCATGAACACTGATGGGGCATTGGTTAGCCCGAAAGGCATAACCACAAACTCGTAATGGCCATATCTCGTTCGAAAGGCAGCTTTCGGAATATCGACGTCCCGAATCCTCAATTGGTAGTAGCCCGATCGCAAATCAATCTTCGAATAGACTGTCGCCCCCTGAAGCTGATCAAACAAATCGTCAATCCTGGGCAAAGGGTATTTATTTTTGATGGTTAGCTTGTTTAATTCTCGATAGTCGATGCATAAACGAAGCGATCCATCCTTCTTCTTAACAAAAAGTACAGGCGCACCCCAAGGCGATGCGCTCGGCCGAATATACCCTTTATCTAACAACTCTCCCAACTGATTCTTCAATTCTAACATCTCTGACGGTGCCATACGGTACGGCGCTCGAGAAATAGGGCCGCATTCGGCTCTAGATCAATAGGGAACTCCACCTCTCGCTGTGGTGGTAATCCCAGCAAGTTGTCCGGAAATACATCGGGGTATTCGCTAACAACTGGGATTGATGATAAATCAACTCCACCATCTTCCGCCTTCAGAGCATAACACCAGTAGCCGACACAACCCTGGTTCAGAAGTTTCATCGCCTTCAAGGCGCTAATCACGCTCCCCGATCTACCCGGCTTACAGCCGACGAGAGTATGCTCGGTGCCATCCTCGGCCATGATCGAGATAGTACGAGTCCAATAGTTCATGATAGCACCGTGACGATCCAACCAATCGTCCCCGAGGATCAAATCCTCACCCTTAAGGTCTATAACAATGAGATTCGAGGGCCAATCTCGGCTCCCGATCCTCACTGGGCAATCCCTAACTTCCCGGTCCCCAACCATACGATCCCCGCTGGGCGTACTCACTACAAATGGCTCACACTCAAACAAGCAGTCAAAACCAATACGACTCACACAATCCGATGCAATAAAGGAATGGGTAGCACCCGAATCAAAAAGCACTAAAACTGGATGAGTAAGGATTTGAGTGGTACCTGACGCCACCGGAATGTCTGCCTCCTTTGTGCGCCTCATCTGATACAATCGGGGGTGGACTGAACCCGAACTCGAGGATGCACGGCGATCCGGCTGACCCCGTCCCCTACCACGACCCGAACTCTGCGGAATATGAGTAGCTGGAGTGCTGTGATCCCTCTGATTGGTAGTGGTAGTCGGAACCCTAACAGCCCTGGTGGCCCTCTCACAATGAGTCGCCCGATGCCCGGTCTGCCCGCAAGTGTAGCAAGTAACTGGAGGAAAAGGACAATCCTTCATCAAATGCTCATATTGGTTGCAGTTAAAACAAACCACGCCACGAAGCAATTTGATCGAATCAGTTACCCTGAGATCCCCCAGCCTGATGAAATGGCCTCTTCCCCGGTGTAGGGGCTGACTGTGCTCTCGAAAATCGGCCACTCTTGCCGTCTGAAAAGTTGCCAACCATTTTCTGTTTCTTGGACTCGGCACCCAACTCTAATTCCGGTGCGGCCATCTCGATCGCTAGAGCGCGATCCTGATACTCCTTCAAAGTGGCACACATGAGCGGTGCCATACTCTGCCTGATATGCGGTTTCATGCGCATATTAAAGTAACGGATTTTATCAGCCTCCGTCCTCACCTGATCTCTCACGAAACCCAATTGCTGATTGTAAGTAATGATGGCCTGAGAGATAGGCACATCCTGAGGTGTAGCGGTGAAGAACTCCACAATTCTGCGTTCCTTAACTAGCGGTGGACAATATTCTGCTTCCATAGCAGCCTTGAATTCCTCCCAAGTAGCTCGACGGTCTCTGGGCGTAACGGCCTCCCACCACTCCATGACTTCCTTATCCGGAGAGTGCTTGGGCAATAAGTACCCTCATGTCTTCGGGACAAGCTACGACATCGAAGGTTCTGGACAACTGAAAGAGCCAATTTTCCCAACCGAGAGGGTCAGAAGATCCGGAGAAACGAGGTGGATGCATCTTAGTCACCGTCTGAAGCCACTTACTAGCCTCCTCTTCCGGTGTCGGGGGCGGATTCTGGCGTCCACCCTGAGCTATCTGAGTAAGTTGGGCTACCAAGCTGTGAAATCTGTGATAGCCGGCGTCGGCATTATTACCCGACGGCACTGAGTGAGAGGCTGAGTCCGCAGAGGACTGAGAAAGTGAGCCCTCCTCATTATCATCACCACGACCACGGCCTTGGCTGCGTCCCCTATCCGGTCTACCACGACCTCTCAACATACTGAAGGAAAATAAGAAAAGAACAAGATCAGAAAGATTCACAATTCACAAAGTTGGTAACACAAGTGACGATTCCAAACAGCGCAAGAAAACGAATTACAGAAATATAAGAGTTCGAGGAGACTTACAGCCACGGGTCGCACGAAAAGACGGTAGCATGATGATATTAGGCTCAACGACTGACTCTAATGACGCAACTGACAGACCCAAAATTCACCGACAGCCTAGGTATTCAAAACCTAAGCTCTGATACCATAAATGTAACACCCCAATTCACAAATGGGACATTACACGCCGTAGAACCCTCGTGAGGTCTACGAGGCTGACACATGACACATAAACCACAATATAATCCCAAATGATGCACTCAAAAGTAAGTAAGGCCGTGTCCTCGGCCAAAACATTTTAACGGAGTACATGAACATAAGATAAATCCAATTCATTGCCCACGCAGGGGACTTAAACCAAGTTTCAAAGTAAACAGTCTAACTCCGGTACTCGACAAATGCAATGACACGACATAAAAATACAGACTCGAGCCACATCATCAAGCCATCCCATCCTTTGCGTGCGTGTCCCGTGCCTGCTCCTCAGCTCTCCCAGACTAAATGCATAAGACGCATTTCCCCCATTTAAGGGGTTAGCATTCGAATAGCTAGTGCAAGTACACAATTACACAACATTATATACAAAATACGGTTTTTACACAATCATCTCAAACATAAGTCATTTGCCATATATATATATTCCGGAATACTACATTGGCAATCAAACCAGTTTCCAATCATTGCGATATCACAAAATCACAACTGGTATCCCATGGCCGTACCCCTTAGTATCGACCCCCAGACATCCCGTCGAACGCTCCGGGTGGGATACCACTTCCGCGGCCGTACACCTTAATATCGACCCCCAGACATCCCGTCGGACACTCCGGGTGGAAGTTCAATCACACACGCACCCAAGTCCACTTCCACGGCCGTACCCCTTAGTATCGACCCCCAGACATCCCGTCGGACACTCCGGGTGGAAGGAACACAACTCACGCACCCGAAAATCACAGTTCATCATTTATTTCGAAAATCACAACATACATAACGAAATGTAATACATGTACTTGCCTTGAATGAAACGAAAGGAAGGAAACGACGAAGGAATAGGTTTCGGTCGGAACAATCCTTCCAAATCCGTTCCTAACACAATAACGGTATACACAAGTCTCAATAACGCGGAAAGGTAAGAATAAATCCTAATTCTACCCGCTGGAACAATTTGTCGGTCATGACTTGGGTATCGTCGACTATAAGTGACGAACAATGGAAAACTTGAAGTCCAAAACCACAAATCATCAATAAAACGAAAGATTACAAGTACACAATCGAAGTCTAGCGATAACCCAGTGATAATTCGGACTATAAGAGTCAAATCCCAAGAAATCCCCTAATTTCCCCCAAAATCTCAAAACAAGGGTTTTGGGAGTTTTTACCTTGATTCGGATGGTGGAAAGTGATTAGGAACTTGAAGAATTCACGCAAGGAATGCACGGTGGTAGTGAATGATGATCTACAGTCGGAATCGGCCCTAACCCTCGCCTGGAATCGCTCAAAGCCGAGAAGGATAAGAAATGAAGGAAAAATGACGAAGTTGATCGTCATCTATTTATATAAAAGCAGTCTTAGCGCACGCTACGCACAAGCATTAGCGTGCGCTAGCAGGCGAGGAAAAAGCGATGCCCTCTGTCCTCCAGTTAGCGTGCGCAAGCTGACATGGTTAGCGTGCGCTAATATTAGGAATTAGCATGCGTTAACGCTGAATTAGCTTACGCTACTCGGCCCAAGTCTGAAACACCGAACCTCATCATCGGCTGAAATTGTTAGCACACGATACGACCCCCAGGTTAGCGTACGCTAACCACACAGTGATAGTGCACGCAAGTAAGTCCGGAGTAGCGTGCGCTACTCAGCAAGATTAAGATCTTGCCAAAGACATTACTGCTTTGCCAGCGCAAAAGTGCCGAAATACGAAGCAAGACCAGAATCCGGAAACATAAACACGTAATAATCAAGATGACAAAGTTGAGCGTTGAAAGAGAATAAAATCTCAATCACTAGAGAGTCTGAAACGAAACAAATAAAGCGAAATTCCCCAAACTTATGAAAATTACAAGAACGACCCAAATGCCCGAAAAATCGCGATACAACGTCGGATTAACAAACCGAAAGTTTCAACACGACCAACTCAACCATACAAACTTATACAAATCAAGAAACAACGAAAACGAACAAGTTTTACGAGAATCGAACGTACATGCGGCAAGATATAATTCAAGATGAAATTATGCAAAAACATCCTCGAATCTCGACCAGACGGAAAAACTCCAAGAACAAAATAGATTCAGAATTCCAAAACAGTGCTAAGCGAGCTGACCGAAACGAACATACACCAAAAATGGAAATTATCGAAAATAGAAAACACGGATATTACACCAGGTAGCGTGCGCTAGAACGAAGAAATAACGTGCGCTAAACAGACAATTGCGTGTGCTAGCTGCCAACTATAGCGTGCGCTAGCGAGACTCCAGTCCCAGTCCAGTAACTCCTGGACTGTCCCTGGGCTGCCAATTAGCGTGCGCTACACACCAGGTAGCGTGCACTAATCACAACACAGTAGCGCGCGCTACACCACAAGCAGTAGCGTGCGCTACACTGAAACGAGTCAAAACTTAAGAAATGATCTGGAATGGAAATTAAACACGTGTCAACTCACGACACAACCATACGTGGCACAACAATCCAAAGACGGCAACGCTAAACCGATATCTCACAGAAAAATTCAACAAAACTGGAACGAATATCTCGGGTATTACATTCTACCCCTCTTAAAAGAAGTTCCGGCCCCGAAACTTAAAATGAGAAACAATCAGAGAAAGGCGACCCTAGATAACTCACGTTATCTACTGCTGATAGCGTACAAAGCTCCATGTAGTACAAAACTATTGCGGTCCGATTCGATACGCACGAATGTTTACGAAAAGCATCGAACATGAGTTACTGTGGTTGATAAAACCGAGCAGCATAAAAATCAGATCACGAATACAACGCTGAAAGGTATGAAATTCCAGTAACTCAAGGATTTGGAAGATCAAATACGAAGACAATTCCCCAACACTTATGGAACTTACGAAGTGGCCCAAATGTTCAGTAATCACAATTACGAGATCAAAAAATAATGATTGAACAATGACGAACGAATAGAAATGATCTAACGACAACGATCAACTCTGAAGTTCATTCGCACACGGTTCACAGGAAATCGATGCGAACTTAGAAAGATCACAACGATATACAAATCAATTTGGGACAATATCAGAACTCGCTCGAATGATAGAGGTGAGAACCAACACAAGGTCAGAAGCATCAACGAACACAGTCGAGTCGATACGGTTGGACAAAACAGAAGAGAAAAAAATACGGGTATTACATCATATCACCTTTAAAAGAGGTTTCGTCCTGAAACCTAAACAATGAGAACGAAGTGCTGGAATAGCAACCTTCCCGGCCATATCCTCTTGGTCCACATCCGATCTTCATGACCATTAGTATCGTGGTCACGACTGCGTCCTCTGCCCATCGGCATACTAAGCGGATTCTCACTCAATACGATTGCACAACTTCGCAAAATATTATACTAAAGTACCAACTCAGCACGACATATCACATAAGGTAACCAATAACAACTCGAAAAGAAAATCCACGAGGTATCCTTTTAAAGGAAATCTTTTGAAAATCCTTGGATTTTTATGCTATTCAAAATAAACTTTAAAAGTAATTTTGGTACCTCGGGTAGTTTCATCAAAACTTGTAAACAACATACTTTAACCGTCTCATTGAAATCATTTGCCAAAATAATAATTCCTTGTAACCGGCGTTATCAAAATCATCATGCCTCTACGTATCATCATCACCGTTAACAACCAACAAGTTAACCATGCAAGATCCTCAAACCATTCTTACATACTCTAACATTTCCAAATTCGAGTTTGAACTTTACATCGAGTGAGATTTTTCATCTTTCACTATATATTTTTGAAAATAAAAATCATATTGTTTTTTGAAATAAAGTATTTTTTTGATGTGAAAGATTTTTGAAAATCATTTACTAGAATTATTTGAAAATACAACAATACGTTAAAATTATTTTTGAAAATCCCAACACTTCACAAACATCAATGATGGTAATATTTTACAAAATGTTCAAGGTACTTTAAAACAACTCTTTCAAATACCGTCGAGGTTTTATTTGAGAATCCTAGGCCGGCTCGCAAATTTCAAACAATTTCCGAAGTTCATACGAAGCCGCCGACTTAATCGCAGCGTCAAATTAGTTTCAAAAATTGATTCTTTCGCAACTTGCACAAACTTATGAAAGTTTTAGGAAAAACATTTTCGAACACACACACAACAGACATAATTTATCAACTCACTGAACCAAATCAATTATCACTTAGCGCAATGAAAAGTCATAACACATGTTCACACAAAACAGTTGTCATCACTTTACAACACAGGTAGAATACAGTTACAGGTGATCGACTGCCAAGGTTAGGCCTAACAGTTAAAAGAAATATGGTTCTCTAGCCTCTGTCCGGACTAACTAACGTGCGCTACAACAATTATTTAGCGTGCGCTATCCATGCTGCATTAGCCCGCGCTAACCTCGCACTCAGCGTGCGCTAGCTGCTCCATCTTAGCAACATGATCGCGAACATATATATGACATTACTAGAATCGGTGGTCACAAATAAACAACAACACGTTCGAATATCAAAGCCATAGATTTCACACTTCATGAGCAACCATCAAAGACAGTTGTTATTAAAAAAAAACGAAATCTCACCTCTTATTAATGAGAGCTATCTCAATGTACACAAATCGAACGACTCAGCATTCACATCACTGTTTTAATCTAAAACTGGCAACACTGCCCAAACAACAAGAACATCATCATGTACTTCTTGACTAACAACCATGAAACCAAAAAGTTGAAGGCGAGAGTCATGTCTTGAGTACAATTTGTAGACCTCATTTAGGTTCAAAAATCGTGTTTGAAAACTTATAATACAAGATGAAAATAAAATATCGGTAGTTTGAATTCTCCAAAAATTTCGACCTTGAGGTCATCATACGAAAATCAAACTTTTTCCTCCCTTTGGAGGATGTTTTAAAACAAAATATACGTGTCTCCCAAAAAAACATGTAAAGTTTTAAAGTATCACATTGATGAATTTTTCTTTGCGTAACCACACCAATGCCATAACTCTTGTAAAAACGACTTGTATCAGGATGTGTGTATATATACATATACGTTGGCACCACTTTTATCCTAGCATCATACGAGGATCAAACAACATAGGCCACATAATCACAAATCACCTTTAAACTCCACATCATACACAAAATCAAACCAGCTCGTATATCACAAGACACAATATAGTAGGGAGACTTATATCCACAGGTCGCACGAAGATGATGGCTACATATTGATACTAATCACGACCGACATCACAGACGACGCGTCGCGACACGACATCAGTCAGACTCAATCTGACAAGACAAGACCCAACAATACACGACTGGACCCGACAGCCTAGGTTTCCGCAACCTATTCTCTGATACCATAAATGTAACACCCCCAGAATCCAACCGGGAATATTACACGCCGCAGACCCTCTCCGTGAGGATCCGCCAGGCTAAACATCGAAACAACACATTACATTACATACCGAATGACAAAATAATGAACCAACAGACCGATTTGGTCTTTCCTCATTCTCATACAACTCTAGTATACATAACTCCATCTGGACTCATACCCATGCAAGGGTAAAATACACTCACAAACAGAAATACGACAGCGGAAAAGACCAAACAACGAACTCCGACTAACTGCACCCAAAACTGGCCTTCATGTGATTAGTATCATTCATCTTCCATCACCCTTCGCACCGATCCTGTGTTTTGCTCCCAAAACCTGCATGTACTTGGACACAATACAATATCCACCCCCCGATTACTCAGGGGTTAGCAAAACTCCACTGTTTCGCTAATGCAAGTATAAAGTGCAAAATACGAGCCATACACAACACATTCCGAGAATACAACAAAAGACTTCCCGAGATATATCATTTAATTAAAATAATTCAAGTCTTGAAAGTAGAAACGAAAGAAGTAAAGCATTCTGAAAACACTTTCAAATCTCAGGAGTTTTAAAAACATTAGAAATTAACAAGCTCATAATTATGCGAAAGCCATTTAGGGTCACAGCCCCAAAGTTCATTTTCCACAAAACAACATATACACAACCGTTGGGATCTCAACCTGAAACCTCATCAACCACAATGCATGAAACAATAACTATATTCATTTTCCAACAACAAAACTCACAGTCAAGGAGTTAAACACTTAAGACACATATCCTAGTGCCATTCTAGCCAAGTTCCAAGATTCAATACATAATGTACATCAACATCGAGAACCAAAATATTGTGATATTCCGAACATATCACAAATATCAAAAAAACATCACCAAAATCACGAAGCCATACTTGGTAACCTGTGGCCGTACCCCTTAGTATCGACCCCCAGATGTCCCGTAGAACGCTCCGAGTGGGAGACCACTTTCGCGGCCGTACCCCTTAGTATCGGCCCCCAGGCATTCCGTCGAATGCTCCGGGTGGAAGGTCAGCAACGCACGCACCCAAGTTCACTTCCGCGGCCGTACCCCTTAGTATCGACCCCCAGACATCCCATCGAACACTCTGGGTGGAAGGAACAACACACGCACCCAATGTCACATCCGCGGCCGTACCCCTTAGTATCGGCCCCCAGACGTCCCGTAGAACGCTCTGAGTGGAGGTACATTAACACACACACACACACACACGGTCCAAAATCACAGTTGCAAACCACAAGCCTCGAAGGTCAATCACAGTATATAAATAATCAAGGCACTTGCTAGAAATGGCCAATTATCCGACACAAAGCTACACCGACCTAGCTATATTACAACCTAACAATCCTAAACGCTTTAGCTCTTCCAAGTAAATTTTGCAATTTCTTTTCCAGTGTCCTGGTTTATTGCAATGATGGAAATTTCCATCTTTGGGAGCTTTAGCCTTGAAACCCGACCTAGTAGGGTCTTTAGATTTGGCAACTTTTGCCTTACCCTTGCCCTTGCCTTTGTTCTTAAAGGATTTCCCTTTGCTGACCGTCAACACATGGCTTGGTTTCTTCTTAATATTGTGCTCAGCCATTTTAAGCATCCCATGCAGCTCAGCAATGGACTTCTCCATCTCATTCATATTATAATTCATAATGAACTGACCGAAACTTTCGGGCAATGAGTTTAGGATCACATCCGTGGAGTGCTCCTTAGAAAGTGGAAAACCAAACCTTTCAAGATGATCAATATATCCTTTCATCTTGAGCACGTGAGCGCTGACAGATGTCCCCTCAACCATCTTGCAAGCATACAAGGCTTGAAAGGTCTCATACCTCTCTTGCCTAGCATGCTTCGAGAAAGTTTCCTTGAGGTGAGCATTTAGCTCATAAGCTTCCATTTCCTCCAGATTCTTCTGAAGTTCTGGACAAATGGTGATATCTCTTGCTTGAGTTCAAAATTAATAAAACTTCTCGGGAACATTTGATAATTGATTTCCATATTAAATTCGTAGTTGTTATTTACTTGTTGCATTTCGTATTGTTTAAATTTATACACTACTATTCGATGCGATGTATGTGATCAGGATGCTATATATTGGTAGTATCCAGTTCAACGTATGCAAATGCGCTAATACATGCTAATAGTCAAGACCAACTAATCTCAAATATACACTACAACCTTTCATATAATTTGGCTAATAATTATATAGGTTGTGAACAATTGTATTATTTTACAAGACACTAATAATGTGATCTAGTGTAACTATATGTCATGAATTAGTCACGATTAATATAAAATTTGTGTATCTATAAGTATAGCAAAAACAACAGTTAAATTAAATAAATGCACAATTCTAAAAATTAAGTGTGACCAATGTCATGCATCTGCAACATTTATTAAGCAGTTTTAGTGGCCATAAGTAGTTTATGACCACGGTTCGTCATTTAATGTGACTAAAAGATAATCAATAAGCTACGACTTTTTCAATTTAGCGTAATCCAATACGTTGCAAAATTTAGCCACTTAAAAAGTGAGGAGTTTTAATACTTTTAAGTGTCATTTTGAAATCAAGCCAGTGCAACTATTTTTGTACGACTCTTTATGAGCATCATATAGTGTTGACATTTCGACATCGTGGATGCTAGAGCGGGATTTGTCGTGCCGTGCCGTTTTAGTTATGAGATGAGAATATAGATGGATGATATGGTGATATTATGAGACAGAGACCTGCAGTATCAAACAGTTAGGCTATGATATGAGAAGATCGTGCTATCACATAACACTTGAGACTCATGTTGAAAGTTGTTTGTAGTCAGTTCTATGATGGCGATGTCGATTTCTGATAGTTTTGGCAGTCAGTGTTTTTTATATACTTCAGTGTGGTAGTCGTATCGTTTTATGATTAAACAGTGTTGTGCTAATCTAGTGATGTCCAGGGTTATAGTCCATCATATCGATATGCCTTGGAGCCAAGTTATATGCTATCATAAAGTTACCACCTTCGAGTATGTCAGTTTTGTCAATTATTCTCTCGTGGTTTTGGTTATTGTTGAACCGGGTCATATGAATTAATTGAGTCAAGAAGCATTGTGATAGGAAATTCTAATAATGGGTTGGAGGAACAGTACCATGGGATGGATGATGAGATGAATGTTCGAGGATGAAACTTATTTTAAGTGGGATATGATGTTATATCCGATGATTTTAAACTAAAATTTTTGGTGGAATTAAAATTTTATTATTTTAATAAGTCAATTAATTGTCGATCATAACAACTCATGGGAAACCATTATCGGATTGTGGTGGAATGACAGACAACAGATATTATTCATTACAGTGGAATTTAATTTGGTTAGTCGGACTAGGCCTGGGCAACTAACCCCGAAGACTCAGGCCCAGGCCCGAGTTCGTCCCGCACCAGGACGAGACGAATCCAAATTCTTAAAACCCAGGGCCTATCCCGTCCCGTTCGATTTTAAATACTTGAGACGGGCTGCGAGCCCAAATGTCAAACCCCGAGGGAATCCCCTCCTATCTCGTAGGAATGTAGAGTTATTAAATTTATACGACCATATTATATATAGGCTGGCCATCAAGCTCAAACAAGTCTTACCATCTAACATTTCTATCCCATCTCATTCAACTTCCAGCCTTAATTCGCAAAATATCAACCCTCTTTTCCTAAGTCGTATCATTCGGTCCCCTTCACTCCTTCAGCGTTCGACATCCACCTAAGCCAAACCCCCATTTGAATTTATAATTTTGAATTTTGAATATGTAACTTTGGATATATAACTTGAAATTATTGCCATGTAAAAAAATTAAATATCACGAACATTTGAGAGTAAACATTGGTCAATTGAACCACTTTTCGTCCCGTTTCTTTCCTGATCACATTCCAATCCGAAATGAGATCGGGACGATCGGGATTCATCCTTCAAAATTACAATTTCATCTCATATTGTCCCGTGAATTTTAAATGAGATAAAATTGAGATTACCTTAAAAGGGCCCCTCGTGTCCTACGCCCAAACTAAGTCGGAGCAGGGGATCGAGGAATCGAATAGATTTGCATTTCATGGCGAAGAAATAACTGAACGCGAAACTAACTGCCTTGGCGCAGTTGGCCACCTGACCTTCAATTTAGTTGGTCAGTGGTTCAATTCCTAGTGGCAACACTTTGGAATTGAATTTCTCAATGCCCAATGATCCCTTAGTCTTTGACTAAGGGTTAAGTCCTAGCCCTCCGGGGTATACTGGTGGAATAATTAAATATTGAGGGCTCCAAGCGGCATTGTGGGATGCCAGATCTCGGTGGGAACTTGTGGTTGGATTTGGGGGGTCCAGCATGGTGCAATCACTTGGGGGACGACTCCTTGTGCACGGTAGTTGAAGATATTTAAGAACATGTAAGCCAGATATACATCTTACGATTTAACTGGTAGCAGTACTGTAGGCCGAGATTGTTATCCCGAAAACTAGTCAGTTGTAAGTTTTGAAGCTCCCCAGCAAAAAAAAATTAACGTAACGCGGACTGGAAATTAACTGCTAGTATTTTGGGCCAATTGCGAATTATTATTAAACCAAACCTCTCTTTCGAAGCTGGGGCCCACCAAATCTTCCCATCCGAAATTGGGTCAAAGACCCATTAAAACTCCTATCTCCCAGTCCTTTTTGTTTCTTCTTCACGTGCACTTTTAAGATACAGAATTTTCTCCTTTGAACGGACGAGCAGAGGCGAGAGAAGGAGCAGAGGCGAGAGAAGGAGCACTGAATATCAAGCTCGAGGAAGACGGAGGTCTGGGGTTTGGTGTGAGCATAGGCGGATCCAAAAGCTTGATATTACTGGTGCACTAGATAAACTACGTAAAAGTATTCAGTGTTGGAGCAAGTACATGACAAATTTCCGCGACCATCTCGACAATTTTTTTTATATAGGTTGTATTTTGTATTTTTCCTCACTTTTTAAAGGCATAAATGTAACTTCGTCCTTTCAAACTTGTTCATAAATACGTCATCTCATTATGGCTATTCTTTTAAATCTTAGATCCACCAACAGAAGTATATTATTAATATAATATAATGCAAATTATTTTATAAGTCGAACGTTTCCTTACCTCATTTTAAATTCAGTGATGAAAGTTCGAAATTAGTTTTCTACGCTCATTATTCACTATCCATGTTTCCGATTTCAACATTTCTTTCAAAATTAATTTCCTAATATTTGGTTAACTGAATTCCTTCGGCTAGTTTTGTATTAAGGGTGCAACTTAATTTTTGCATCATATTACATAAATATTCTTCAGAAGAAGCAAGTGTTTGCAAAATACTTCAAGGTTGAATAAACAATTTTAAACAGTTTAATTAATATCGCCTTAATCAAAACAGATTACGTCAAATCAAAAAATATATGATTTAATAGGTATATATGACTTTACCTATTAAACTTCGAGAGTAAAAAATGATTAAACTCCTCGATAATTCAACTATTATCAAACTAAAATAACGGGAAAGATAATACTAGATATTATCGAGGAAGGTAACTAAAATAACGGGAAAGATAATACTAGATATTATCGGGAAAGGTGGTCTTTTTCTGAAAAAAATCTGGTGGTGCAGGTGCACCACCCGTTTATGTGTGCATCCGCCCCTAGGTGTGAGTGGAGGCCTGAGACCGAGCTTAGGGTGGAGTCGCCGATCTCATGTAGTGAGTTTGGATCGGAATGGCGGAAGAGCATTGAAGCTCATGGTGGCGGCGGCTGTGGTCTTTAGTTCACTAGTCTGACAGCCGAACTGGTCGGAGGTGCTGGGATTTCAGCAGGGGTCTGAGTTGTGGGGATTGATGGTGATCGATTGGTGTTTTAACGCGGCAAGTTGGGCTTCCAGATCGGACCCGAGCTCAATTTGTTGTGGCTTCTGGATACGGCTCGAGTTCGCGACAGTCAATTTGTGGTGATCGGTTGGTTAGGACTTGAATGCCTGGTTTTCTTTTCCGATTTGGCTTCTCGATCTGATGTTTAGAATGTGAATCTGTCGAGACTGGGTGGTATTTGGGCTCAGCTTGAAATTGCAGTTCTTTGAGCTGATTCGCGGCGGTATGGAGATAGTGGTAGTTTCGGGCCTCGAGGAGTCGAAACAGTGTTGATGACTGTTTGGATTTGGAGACAATGGCTTGATCAACTGTAGACGCCGATTCTTATGATTTTGTACATTAATAGTGTTAGCAACCAGGTACTTGTTCGTGTAAATTACAATAGAAAATCGAACAACTAAAATCTGGACTATACGTAACAATATTAGAAAGAGAGGAGTAGGAATGTAGTCATATGGACCCCTTATAGACTACAAATTATGTCACACAATTTAATATTGTCAAATTCTAGCTAATTTCACAATTCGTGAACGATTTTACCCTTCAACCCACCTATTTTTATCTCATCCTTTTCTTTTAATTCATTTTTTTTTCTCTCTATTCTCTTTTTTTCTTTTTCTTCGAGAAACCTCTATTCTCCCTCTTCTCTCTATTTCAATTCTCTCTTTCCACCACCACCATTGCTGCCTCAATTTCGTCGTCGACACCATTATCGCATTCCTTTCACCACCGCCACATTCGTCGCCTCGTCCACCATGCTGCTATATCCTTCACTTTCTCATCTCCTCTAATCTTTCTCTCTCCATTTTCTTCTCTTTCTATGTCTAAAAATATTCAAAATCTCGCCGGAAACCGTCGCCGCCGCTGCTGCCCCCCCCCCCCCAAACCACCATGGAGCTCGTAATATTCTCGACAAAACTCAAGGTTTGGGATCTTCCCTACTCTCTCTCTCTATTTTATTTATCTTTTTCCATCTTTCTCTCTCTAGAAAAATCCTAGATCTAGCTTGAAATAATGCTATTTTTATATTTGTTTTTGATGATTTATAAATTTTCATATGATTCCTGGTGATTCGTGGTATATTTGGGGTGATCTCCGACCGATTTGGATGTATTGGTGTTTTAAATCTAGTTTTCGCATGTTTGCATACGTGGTTACGAATTTACAGTTGTTACGATTTATTCATTTCGTACTGGGTTACCATGTTACAATTTTTCATTTCATATCACTATGCCTTGATTTTTTGTTAAGATTTGTCATTTCGTATCAGTATGAAGTTACGAAATTCGTATTTCGTAACACATTTATGCCGATTTGAAATTTTCGTATTGGAGATTTGATATACATGTTACGAATTCCGTAACTGCTACGATTGGTGAATTGATACGATTTGTGGTTGAATGGATGGGTGAATTCATACGAATCTTATTATTATCGCCTGTTTTTTTCTCAGATCTGTTACACATGTTACGAAAATTGCAATTTCATATTGAATATTCTGTTACGATTTTAGATTTTCGTAGTGAAATAATGATACGAAAAGCAAGAATAAATAATATGAAATGTGATTTTCGTAATAAGGTTATAACTTTGTTACGAATTTAGAATTTTGTATTGGGTATTTTGTATCCTTGTTACGAAATTCGTATTTTGTATCGTCATTTTTATGCTTGTTCGGTTTTTTTGTGCGATTTAGTAACACTGTTAATTATGTTGTTATGAATTTCGTATTTCGTAACAAATATTACCAATTTCGTAACAGGTGTTACGAATTTCGAAATTCGTAACTAATTCTGCTGTATGAGATCTGGTTACGAAGTTATGAAATTTGAATTTCGCAACACATTTGGGGTAAGATACGAAAAGCAAGAATAAGTGATATGAAATGTGATTTTCATAACAAGGTTATAACTTTGTTACGAATTTGGAATTTCGTATTGAATATTTTATATCCCTGTTACGAAATTCGTATTTCGTATCGTCATATTTATGCTTACTGGGTTTTTTGTGCGATTTAGTAACACTTTAATTATGTTGTTACGAATTTCGTATTTCGTTACAATTTGCCTTGTAGGTCAAATGCATCTCATCAAATGCATACATAATTTGCTATTTCGTAGCATTATTTACATGTTCTGAATTATTGATTTGGTTTTATTGTTTGTTTATTGTAGAATAAATGGACTTTTAAACGAAAGAATCTGGCATCAGAAGACCACCGGATTATGCTAACTGGTGGGGAGAACACAGTAAAGGATATCCGCTGAAATCAACCCTTGGAGCGTTCATGAAGCTCCCCGACATCGTCTCAAGATCCGGAAAAGCGCTCCATTACATCATGACTTGTTTCTCTATTACGAATTATAATTTTTTTATTTCGTATCAACATGACTTGTTTCTCTATTACGAATTTACGATTTCGTATCAGTTTGTCATTATTCCATGTTACGAATTTTACAGTTCGTATAAATATTCCTTATTTCTCTGTTACAAATTTATGATTTCGTATCACTTTGTCATAATTCCATGTTTTTATGAATTCGTATCAGTTTGTCATGATTCCATGTTACAAATTCAATATTTCGTATCAAATGTGTCTTGTTTCTCTATTACCAATTTATGATTTCGTATCAGTTGGACATGATTCCATGTTACAATTTTATGAATGTGTATCAGTTCATCATGATTCTATATTACGAATTCAACATTTCGTATCAATTTGCCTTGTAGGACAAATGCATGTCATCAAATACATACATGCTATGGTCTTTTTCACAAAATCCACAAAATTGTAAAAAAACATTTTGTTACAAAATCATCAGATCGTAACACAAAAACAAAACCGTAAAAAATTATTTTGGTACGAATTAAACAAACCGTAATACACTAAATTGTACGAAAAGATAATTCGTAATGAAATTAATAAAATCTTAACAAGTCGTAACAACAAAACAAAATCGTAACAAATCGTTTCGTTACGAAATCCACAAATAATAATTAAACAGTTACGAAAACAACAAATCACAACACAAAAATAAAATCGTGACAGTATGTAAAAACAGTACAAAAAAGAGAAAAGATAAGAGAGAAAAGAAATAAAGAAAAAAAGAATGGCAAAAAAATGAAGAGAAAAGAGAGAGAGAGAAGAAGAAACAGAAAAGAGAGCAGAAAAAGAAGAGAGAAAAAAAACTCAGAGAAAGAAGAAAATGATGAGAGAGAAAAAAAAAGTGAAAAGTAAGGGTACAATGGTCCCAAATCAATCAAAATGGCTAGAATTTGATAATATTAAGTTCCTTGACAAATATTGTATTCCACATAGTCAAAGTGGCTATATGGTTGTATTTCCTCTATTAGAAATAACAAAAAACTAAACCAAATTACGAAAAATGATAGTAACAGTCGCTCGAAGTGATTTTCTGCCCGCAAGACAAAAAATGCCTCGGTAGTGCTTACGATTGGCGGCTCTGTAACACCCTCAAGTTATTCAGGGTATATTACAGCGCTGTGAGCCCCACCGTGGGACCCACAAGGCTATTTTTACGCGGAACCATGAACTTTGACCGATAAGGTCCAAGTACAATCAAATAGAAGGCGACCAAAAATGGTATTCAAAACAATATCCAATAAATCCGAATACAACACATCACGAATCAATATTGCGGCAACACAGACCGAAACCTCAAGGAATACAAAAACAGTACTCGAGTACTCAAAAACCATCCAAGTACAACATCACTGAATGGAAGAAATATAAAACATAACCAGAGACAAAACACAGCATCAGACTTGCCCATCATCTTCATGCCGACCCGGTACGTGCCTCTCCGCTTTCCTGGATCCTGAAATACATGAAAGATATTTCCCCCATAAATGGGTTAGCCTTCGAATAGCTAGTAAAAGTATATCGAATATGAAACACAATACTTCTCGACAATAAAGTAAATGTAATCATCATTTCATCAATTCAAGACTAGTATTCCAGAATAACTAAATCTCATTTCAATACATACATGATTAACCATGGAACCGCACCAAAGGCAACGGAACCCTCTGAGGCCCCGTCGAACCCTCCCAGAGTGGCTAACCCATACTATTCATGGAACCGCACCAAAGGCCACGGAACCCTCTGAGGACCCGTCGGTCCGTCTCAGAGTGAATATATACAATCATACAATTCATATACCTCACTTTCAAACTCGAGAACGTATAATCATAAACATATATTTGCCTTTGAGACATCGAGAAATCAAAAGGAAAAGGGTATAAGTTCGGTAGGTCCAAGAACGCACTTCCGGCACCTAAACGATTCGTAAGGAACACGATAATCAATAATCCATACTCAAGTTACATGAAGAAATTCCCGAAACCCGCCTACGATTCATGAAAATACGAGGACAATCACTTAGAGGTTTGTAAATCACTCAAACCCTCTCAAGTCCGATCAAGATGCAAAAAAATCCATATAATCATAGGGTAAATGTGGGTACGGGGTAGATACATCACAGTATCAAAGATCTCAAGCTCCAAAATGGACAAATCGGACGAATCTAAGAAAATCCGCAAAAAATCCCAAAACTAGGGTTCTAAGGATTTACCTTGATTTGGAAGATGGAAATGGTTTAGATGTTGTGTAATCTTTGTTATCCAACCAAAAATGATGATTGTTGAAGAAAGATCGCCTCAAATCGCCTCAAATCGCCTCTCCCGAGCTCTCCCAATCGAAAAATATGAAAATGATGTGAAATAACAAGTGCAGGGGTTGACTGCCCCTTATATACTGCGGTCGCCTTAGCGTGCGCTAAGCTTCAGAATTAGCATGCGCTAACGCGGTCACCCGGTAGCCCAGTGGCTACTGACCTGCGACGTTAGCGCGCGCTACCAAAGCCTTAGCGTGCGCTAACTGGTGTCCTACCGAAAGTCCAGTTCACTGCCCAACTCTACGACTGGGCACTAGCGCGCGCTACGCAACACCTATAGCGTGCGCTAGCTACCGCCTAGCGTGCGTTACCTGCTAGTCCAGAAAGTAAAAGTACCTCACTGCCTATGCCGAATCCTCTCGTTAACGTGCGCTAAGGCTCAAATCTAGCGTGCGCTACTCAAGTATAAATAGCGTGCATTAGCCTAGGTCTAGCGTACGCTATCCGCCTGTCCCAGAACACTGCCGAAAGGTCCAAACAACACGAACATGATCCGAAAGGCATGATACTCTAGAATCAACATCGACAACATCTCAATAAGCGTTTACAGAGCGACAAAAGTGAAAGAACGGAAAGGTCAATAATTCAATAAAAAGTACGGGTATTACATTCTCCCCTCTAAAAAGAAGTTTCGTCCCGAAACTTAAGAAATAAAAAGCTCGGGGTAATCCGATCGCATCTTCTCTTCCGTCTCCTAAGTCGCTTCCTCGACTCCATGTCTCGACCATTGCACTTTAACCAATGGGATGGCTTTGTGCCAAAGCTGCTTCTCACGACGTTCAAGGATCTTCACCGGCCTCTCCGGAAAGGTAACATCCCCAACTACATCAATCTCACTATAGTCAATAACATGACTTGGATCCGACACGTACTTTCTCAACTGAGAAACATGAAAAATGCTATGGACATGACTCAAAGCTGGAGGCAACGACAAGCGATAAGCTAAATCTCCAACTCTGTCCAAAATTTCAAACAGTCCGATATATCTCGGACTAAGTTCCCCCCTTTTTTCCGAAGCGAAAGACTCATTTGGTCAGCGATACTTGGAGTAGAACATGGTCTCCAAAATCGAATTCCAATGGTAGACGACGAGTATCGGCATAACATTTGATATGTTGAAGGGCATTCTCAAAATACGAAATGAACTCAACTATAACCGTCTGTACTGTATTCAGACAATACCAAGAATCCTCAAAATATCATCATAACTTATAAGTGTGGAATGAACTATCTGTGCCAAATCCTGACCGTTGGATTGCACCGTCAAATCTCAATCTGGATCAAACCTAATATCACATAATATATTTGTAGATCAACTACCATAAGACAATGATAACAATGGTCCGAATGCTCATATGATCAGTAGCAATGGTCAACCAATAAATCTACTGCGAATATCATCGACGTGATAAACTCCAACACAATCAATAAAGAATCAACAACGACCGAGAATACCATCAACATGATAAACTCCAAACGATGAACAAAGGATCTCAAAGAAATAACCCAACTGTCGGACATACCCCTCGGGCGTATGAACAACCAGTTGCACATGTCGAACATACCCGACCATAAATGGAGGATGAACGACCAATCCTTGTGACTCAAAGATGGACGTCACAGTACGCCCGATCCGACAACGTGTTCGTGCACATGTCCACCCCGTACGGAAACCAGGATATACGTGGGACATGTACCTAACTAGCCTCACGGACTGACGTCTCGTGTGCACGGTCCAATGCGGAAACATCCACGGACGACCATAGTGTGCCCGGCTAAAAAAAATCCTACACAATAACCAATCGACATGTAGATATGACTCCAGGTATGTCACGATGCAACATGATAACTAAACTCAAAGAATCACATATCCAATAAGGATCAAAAGACTCATAAAAGTGAACAATGACAACTGACAATGAAAAGTTGACATGACCAAATGATAACCAAACAATAATCCTGGGATCATCATCCCCAATGAATGATCAACACGATCAACGATCTCAATACAAATGGTCCTGGGATCAGCATCCCTCAACGAAACAATCAACATGAATCCTATCATACGGAACATCAACATACAACAATTTACCAGAATAATTATTCTCATAACGGAACAATACTTAAATTACCTCAATGCCGGAGATAGTATCCTTTTCCGAGAACAACATCCCTGAACGAATACACCATTATTCAAATAATCTCGAATGAGGTACCGCCCATTAATATCAATAAGCCACCATCCTGACACAAATGTCGATACGATAAACTATCTCCGATATCCGACATTCCATATCACAAGCCAAGGCTAATTCACATCTCTGTCTTCAATCAAACACAATTAAACCATATACATTATTATTTAATCCAAACTAGGGCACAATATACAAACCATTATCCCGACAATTTACATTTATATATCATTGCTTTATGAATTATAAATAAAATGAAACCGAAACTATTCACTAAATGTTACAAACTGGATAGGTCTAACTTGCCTCGATACCAATACAACAAAACTGTTACCAATTCAGTTGCTTTCGTCTACTAGTTCCTCAACCCCGACCAAAGCAATCTACGAACTCTTCAACCTCAAACGCAACACAACAGTCATAATCCACGATCAAACATCACAACTTATTGTAAAAAGAAGGATTAATAATCAACAAGTTCGATAACGATCAATATCAATACAACCAAACCACAAACTCAATGGTTCCAAAATATCTCTATTAAACACAGTCTGAACAATCCAACTCAGACACTTACGAATCCATTTCCACAATACGAGCCGAAATCCGATGATCATATCAGCAACCAATTCGAACCAATAATATCTAAATGTTATCGATTCCAAACTCAATTCTTAAATACGGATTAACAAGGTTCCTTCTTGTAAATCCATAGTTAAAATTTACCGATGATCATCATCAATTCGAACCATCCAATCAGTTCAACATTATAGATAATCATATTCTAAGGTTATCAAACAATCCAATCATTCGACTTGAACACTTGTTCAATACGTATGGACTTCCAGACTCAGAGATGAATAATAATCTCATCAAACTCGTAATCATATTCGTATTCCTATGCGAATATTATATCAAAACACATAATTTAGCTCTAGACATGAATATTCCATATTCATATCCAAAACACCCACACTTCTTATAAATGTTCATCATCTGATATGATTCAAGAGTCTATCAAGAACATGAATTAATCCGAAATCACGTCCATAATCGACCAAACGACATAATCCGATGTTGTAACATCTAAGCCATCATCTATCTCATAGTCGAAGGCATATATCATCATAACATCAAGAATTGCAACAATACTGCCAAGAACACTATTATTCCCTAACCATGCTCATGACAACATAACATAATCCAACATATAAGTTATCATGTCATCATCTTCCTTAACAAACTTCCCGTGGAATACCAAGAATCAACATAACGCCTCCATAAACTATTATCATACGAACTAATCATCAACAACAACGTCAAAATCCTAAATGAATGGAGATATTAACCAACATATCTCTTGAAGATAAACAACACCATTCAAAACCACACGAATCATATCAATATCCGCACCTCAACAATAATATCAACATAACTCGGTAATCCATCCATAATCATACTTATCAACTCAAATACATGATGATTATCAACTCAAGAACATCATATATAATCCAATATGAAATCCCAAAGTGAAGAGTTACCTCCTCGAAGAAATAGATTGAATCCCGAGGTTGAATCCATTCTCAATCACTTCAAAGCTCCAATGTTGTTAAGGATGATCAACCCCACAATACTCAAGTGTCTGGATCCTCAAAGTATCCTCTAGGAACACTCTCTATTGGATCAAAGGAAGAGATGGACGACATGAAGAATAATTCCCAATTGCACATATATACTGCACATTATTAGCGTGCGCTACTATTACTAGATAGCGTGCACTACTTGCCATAGCGTCTGCTAACTGACTTTGTTAGCATGCGCTATCGTAGTTTAGAGGCTACTGCCTTACTCCGCACTCTGATTTGCGTAAGCAATGCTCATGCAATAATGTACATAATACTCTATCTAGCATACGCAAGTCTCCGACCTTAGAGTGCACTACCCGTAGTTGACTTGTTTGTCTGCACCTGCTCCGAAGGTGGGTCCACACGCCGAAAGCAACTGACAAAGCCAAGTTTCCCACTTATCTGTTCTGCACTAGCGTGCGCTATCCTTTGCCTATAGCGTGCGTTAAGCATGCACCTTAGCGTGTGCTATGTCCTCGTACTGGCATACGTTAATTTAGGCTACACTTAGCCAATTCCAACTGTTCTGTCCGTCGTCTCGACATACTAAACACGTATATACAACATACTCGATCCAATAACATTCTCATATGATATACCCGATATCAAAATTAAAACAACCTGTCGATCTAGTACGACAATTATACAGATACAATTGTCTCAGTTCTCAAATTATTTTATCCATACTGTATAGACACCATGCTATCCAGTATACCTCAGATAAAATAACGCGAAAAATTTATACTGAAAGTCTGGATATTACATACTACCCACTTTAAAATAAGTTTTGTCCTCGAAACTTGCAATCCTTCCACAAACAACAGATCAACCCGAAATTTCCAAACTCATCACAAAAGCAATCGTTGGTCGCCACAAGCAGATAACCAAGACAGTGTACTTATAGGTGCATGAAGCCGATGACCTCCCGTGATACTAGCATGCGACTCCCATACAAAGTCTCAACATAATACCAATACACACCAATATCGCAATTAGCAATTTTGACCATATATCAAGGAAGAGTTCATGTCCATGACCACGGCCACGACTCTGTCTCCTGTCAGCAAACATTATGAAGGACACACACTTACGTAAGTATAATCCAAATTGCACATTCTCGAAGTGACTGATTCCCAAGAATACCAAACTAAAAGCGAAGCGATTAAGAAAACACAAGAAGAGTAAGAGGACTTACAAGTACCGGTCGCACTGTGATGATGGCAAAGTGGTGATACTGTGGGCAAACGATGACTCAATGGACCCAAAAGACCGACAGTCTAGGTATCCATAAGCCTAAGCTCTGATACCATATTCTGTAACACCCCCAAGTTATTCAGGGTATATTACAGCGCCGTGAGCCCCACCGTCGGACCCACAAGGCTATTGGTCCAAGTACAATAAAATAGAAGGCGACCAAAAATGATATTCAAAACAATATCTAATAAATCCGAATACAACACATCACGAATCAATACTGCGGCAACATAGGCCGAAACCTCAAGGAATACGAAAACAGTACCTCGAGTACTAAAAAACCATCCAAGTAAAACATCATCGAATGGAAGAAGTACAAAACATAAACAGAGAAAAAACATAGCATCACACTTGCCCATCATCTTCATGCCGACCCGGTACGTGCCTCTCTGCTTTCCTGGATCCTGAAATACATGAAAGGTATTTCCCCCTTAAAGGGGTTACCCATCGAATAGCCAGTACAAGTATATCGAATATGAAACACAATACTTCTTGACAATAAAGTAAATGTAATCATCACTTCATCAATTCAAGACTAGTATTCCGGAATAACAAAATCTCATTTAAATACATACATGATTAACTATGGAACCGCACCAAAGGTAATGGAACCCTCTGAGGCCCCATCGGACCCTCCCAGAGAGGCTAACCCAAACTATTCATGGAACCACACCAAAGGCCATGGAACCCTCTGAGCACCTGTCGGTCCGTCCCAGAGTGAATATATACAATCATACAATTCATATACCTCACTTTCAAAGTTGAGAACATACATTCATAAACATATACTTGCCTTTGAGACATCGAGAAATCGGAATGAAAAGGGTATAAGTTCGGTAGGTCCAAGAACGCACTTCCGGCAACTAAACGATTCGTAAGGAACACGATAATCAATAATCCATACTCAAGTTACACGAAGAAACTCCCGAAACCCATCTACGATTCATGAAAATACAAGGACAATCACTTAGAGGTTTGTAAATCAATCAAACCCTCTCAAGTCCGATCAAGATGCAAAACAATCTATATAATTGTAGGGGAAACGTAGGTACGGGGTAGATACATCATAATCTCAAAGATCTCAAGCTCCAAAATGGACAAATCGGACGAATCTAAGAAAATCCCCTAAAATTCCCAAAACTAGGGTTCTAAGGATATTACCTTGATTTGGAAGATGGAAATGGATTAGATATTGTGTAATCTTTGTTATCCAATCAAAAATGATGATTGTTGAAGAAAGATCATCTCAAATCGCCCCAAACATCCATCTCCCGAGCTCTCCCGATCGGAAAATGTGAAAATGATGTGAAATGACAAGTGCAGGGGTTGACTGCCCCTTATATACTGCGGTCGCCTTAGCGTGTACTAAGCTTCAGGATTAGTGTGCGCTAATGGAGTCACCCGGTAGTCCAGTGGCTACTGACCTGCGACGTTAGCGCGCGCTACCAAGCCTTAGCATGCGCTAACTGGTGTCCTGCTGAAAGCCCACTTCACTGCCCAACTCCGCTAGCGTGCACTACGACTGGGCACTAGCGCGCGCTACGCAACACCTATCGCGTGTGCTAGCTTCCGCCTAGCGTGCGTTACCTGCTAGTCTAGAAAGTAGAAGTACCTCACTGCCTCTGCCGACTCCGCTCGTTAACATGCACTAAGGCTCAAAGCTAGCGTGCGCTAATCAAGTATAAATAGTGTGCGTTAGCCTAGGTCTAGCGTACGCTATCCGCCTGTCCCAGAACACTTCCGAAAGCTCCAAACAACACGAACATGATCCGAAAGGCACGAGACTCTAGAATCAACATAGACAACATCTCAATAAGCATTTATAGAGTGACAAAAGTGAGAATGGCAAGGTCAATAATTCAATAAAAAGTACGGGTATTACAGGCTCATCCACAAAGGTAAACGACTTCACGTCTCGTAGGTAGTAGCACCACAAACCTACGAGCTCCGACGAACTGAATGAGGTGAGGACGAAGCCGACTATGAAACTATGTATGCAGTATTTTGATTTTTTGCATGTCGTGATGCAAATGAGATGCATGCCTATTTATAGGCCATCTCACACTTGCAGGGAACTAAACATAGCCACTAATGGCTGTCATAATGCAGGTATTCATACTACATTGATCACAGGAGTTACAGAATTCAAAAGGTAGGAGTTACAGAATTCAGAAGGCAGCCATTTACTGGACTGTATTCAGCTCCTTGACCGCTCGAGGGATGTACCTGGACATCTTCATGTGCACATACGAGCCCAACAATATTGTTGAGCTAGTCCAAAAAATCTTTAAGCAAGCCCACGAACCAGGCCCAAAGAACAGCCCAGCGACCACCCAAAGACCAATTGCTAAGATCCTAGTCCAAGTCTAAGTCCAAGGCCAAGGCTAAGGCGAGGCGAGGCGTGTGCGCGTGTGTGGGATTTAAGCCCATCACATGTGCCTTTAATTAATACATGTATAATGAAACTCTATATATACTTGAACAATGATAGTTCATTTATCAACGTGGGACAACCATCCCTCATTATTCCACAATTAATTAACAAACTTTAATCCACTATTTCTCACTCACCAGGAATTGGTTTAGAGAATGTAAATATATCACGATCATCTACTCGGAACATCGATCGATCTTATGATATTTAATTTTACAAAATAAAATTAAATTCATTAACGATTACAACAATCCCCACATGAGTGAAAATAGCCCAAATGCAATATACAGACATAAGCTCAGTCCTCAAGAGACGTTAAAGTATAAGGATAGGTAGTTCGTGGCTTTGAACCTTCCATAGTTAACACTAGCGGGTACATGACACGTTTTTAGTGTAACTATCGCAAGTGCACGATATCGTATCAAGTAGTAAAGTGGACTTTTTGAGTCCGGTTTATCGATCCCACAAGGAAGTTTGGTTATAATTTGAATTATACACTTATTAGTCTATTTTTATAGATACTAATATGAGTGAAACACACAATTAAAAAGTTTGGTTTAATAGTTGCAAAGTAAATGCAATAATAGTTCTAATATTTTAAGGAAATAAAAATATTGCAATAATAATAGATTGATTAAACAATAAAATGAAATAGTTGGGATTACAAACTTAGTTCGTCATTAGTTATAAAAGATGTATAGGAGATCATAAGATGAATTTACTTATTATGCTGTATAGATTCGATTTTCCTTAAAAAGACGGTTTCTCTTTCGAACTATAAAACGCCCCTTACATATTGAATCAATCCACTATATTTCTATGTTGATTGGATTCAATACATAGCATTAGGATTTATGAAAATAACTCAAAGAATCATCTAAGGACTAGAGGTATATTTCTATCCCCTAGAACAACTTAGAGTGAAGATCATTTGATCTAATCAAACATATTTTCTTTCGAAACATATGAAGACCATAAATATCGTCATTATTTGGCCAAATAAATAAAGATTGTTAAAACAATGAAAATCACACACAATAATAAGTAATTCACAATAGATCTTTTATACAAACATAAATAACATGACTAACCTTGTTTATAATCCCAACTAAAGGTTACTTAGCCCATGAAGGGTTTATTATACATATTACAAGCTTTTGTGGTCATTATTAGTTGAATCAAGAGAAAGAATTGATCCTAACTCCCTTAGTAGATAAAGGAGATAGAAGCAATAAACTCTCTGAACAACATATGCTATACCACACTTACAAAGATCACTCAAGAACACAAGTGTGTTCTTCACAAAAAGAAAAGTTTACAAAAAATGGAAAATTATAAGATGAATGGGTGAATGATCAAGGATCTAAGGGGTCTATTTATACACCTAAAGTCATCTAATAGCTCCAAAACTCCAGCATTATTACATTAGATCGGATCAATGCAAGCCATCCCCTCAATAATACACAAAAGTATAAAAAAATTAGACAAATCATAACAATCTGTCAAGAGTTACGGCCGTAACATTCAGGAGTTACGGCCGTAACAAGGATGACTTACGGCCGTAACTCCTGAATGTTACGGCCGTAACTTGGCTTCGTCAATTTGTTCATTGGTTGCTTTGAGAGTTACGTTTTCATCCCAGAATTTCTCAGACTTTGCGTTTTTGCCCCAAATCTTCTTCGGATGATAACTTTTGATATATAACTCTGATTTTGAATCCGGAAAGACTGCCGAATTCGTCTCGGAAAGCCCTACAACATGAATATATCAAAATTCAACAAAGAGAATATTTAATAAACATGTTATTTCTTGAGTAAATCAGTCATTTAATCCGATCATCATCCGATAAAAATAAAATTATTAAAACTAATTAATTAAAAGCAAAAAACGAGTAGACTAGCTCAATTATGGGTGAATTTTATCGATACAAACCATGGATAAGTGTACAAAACTGACACTTATCACACCCCCAAACTTGAATTCTTGCTAGTCCCGAGCAAGACTCTTTATTATTCATGCTCCAAAAATAAAAAAAATTAATACACACATAAATTAAAATATAAAAAGAGAAAAGGAGATCAAAATGCCATTAATACACAACAACCAGCTTATACAGTAGATATAATCAAGATTCAAAATAAATCTACAAATGATTTTGAAGTTAAAACACGGTTTTAGTATTATAATTCCAAAATGTAAGGTTTTCCCCCAAAAGGTTGATCATTTCTTTCCCACTCGTGATACAAATGACTCCCTTTAATGATTGCTCTCGATCACTCGTTTATTTTTCGACTCAATATGAAGAAGAATTTCATTGGCGTCATCAAATATTGTGATTATTCACGAAATTGAGTGTATTGAAATTCAGCCGCTAATTAATTCAAAGCTGCTCATAAACTACATCCCTTTTAGTGATAGCTTTCACACCATTATTTGCTAACGTGTAGCTCTTTTCACTAACACAATTTCTATCTTATTTTTTTTTTAAAAAAAAGTGATAGCTTTCACACCGTTATTTGCTAACGTGTAGCTCTTTTCACCAATTTTTCTGAGACGGCAGTTACGCACCAACAATGGTTAGTCCTTTATTTTTCGCAAAATTTTAAGACTCCCAAAATTAGGCAGCTGTTGCTGCTCAACACTTCTCCTTTTCGTCATTTTTTTTAGGTGATAGCTTTCACACCGTTATTTGCTAACGTGGAGCTATTTTCACCAATGACTCCTTTTTTTTTTTTTAGGGAATAGAATTTTTGCAGAAAATCATTTCTTAGTTTAAGCATGAAAAATCAAAAACTCCACAAATTAAGTAAATTTCATTTCTATTTTTCATCAACCGATTGATTCTTCTTTTCTCAAGGTAACGAATGACTCGATTTTATATGATAATTACAAGGCTTGAAAAGAGAGATTAAGGCTCAAAAATTTTTGGAATATACAAATTTTTTTACCGGTTAAAACGATTTTAGAAGTTTGTATATAGCTAATTTATTGGTGTTATGGCCAGATCTAGAAATCTCAAAAATCAAAATACTATAAATATATATATATAAAAAAAATTAAGGCAAATAACCAAATCAATCAAAACACACCAAAATTACAACACACCAAAATAATAAAACAAACCACCCCCAAACTTGAAAATAAAACTGTCCTCAGTATTTTTTTTAAAAAAAATAAATAAAAAGCAAAGCAGAAAAAGCAGAATACTCCCTGTTAAGAGAGTTGATGTTTGAGCCAACGCCTTTTAGAATCTGCAAGAGAATAAATATACGAGGCACACAACAAAATAAAATAAAAATATACTCGGAAGTATAACACAATTTTTAAGATTCGCATCAAGAAAGTCCGCAGAGTCGCCTTACGCTGCCATCAATGCTATTATAAAAAAAAACACACAATAAAAATTACAGTAATAAAATAATAATACATAAATCGCGAATAGATGCGCGTCAAGAGATCAAGAAGAAACTGCTTAAGCTGCCACCATTTACCACGATTATTACACACGACAGAAAGTAAGAATAAAAGAGATACGACATGGGATATCAAAGGGAGAGGAACGAATCCACTTTTCGTTTTCTCAGGGTAAAATCTTCCATCCAGACAATTTTAGCTAGAGCTGAATCTGGTTGAGGAACAAATTCATTGAGTTTTTTGATTAGTTCTTCTGGTGTTGTTGCAACGACTATGATTCGTTTAGCACGCTCGGAAATAAAACCCTTTTCAGCAGAGTAGTCGATGAAAGACAGTAAACCATCAAAGAAGTCATTGACATTAAGCACACCTATTGGTTTTTGATGAACATTTAGCTGGGCTCTAGTAACCACATGAAAAAGTTCCTCAAGGGTGCCAAAACCACCGGGAAGGGTGATAAAGGCGCCAAAATTATTTATCATGTAAGTTATGCGATCTTGCATATTTACAGATCTAAACTCATCTCCAATAGTTGACCCGGTGATTTTACTTTCAGCCAGAGGTTTTGGGATTATTCCCAACACTCTTACTCCTTCCATATAGGCGACGTGACTCGTCCCATTAATACTAGACTTCCTTCTCCGTAATATACATGATTGAATTTTTCTCGTTAGGTACGACCCAAGTTGTGGGTCGTCAAAGAAAGCATGCCTCTTTTCCATAACTAGCTCCACCAAAAATGCAGACTGTGCTAAATTTTTTTGTTGAAGATGATGACTCCATTTTTGAAAAGAAATTTTTTTTAGAGAGAAACAGAGAAAAGTGCAAGTTTGAGGGATGAATGAAAGAAACAAGCACAAAGTTTATTTATAGAAGAAAAAGAAGGTAAAAATTATTTAATAAATTTGTGATTGTGTTTGATTGTGCTTCAACTACTCAATAGAATAATGAAAGCATTTATCGCGTATCACATTTTTTATTCAGAAAATCTCACCACACGACAAAAATAAAAGATACTTACGCGTATGTACAGTAGTTGTGATTGTGGCTCACATCTTCCTCTGATTATACGTTCAGAAACGGCCTAAACGCCTTCTATGAGTCGGGGAGAAGCTTCCCATCCAATTTTCTTATAAATTGGCAAACTGGGTCTTTTAACGTCAGATTCCCAAGACGTTGTTCATATTCTGGTTGGAATTTATTCCACAAACATCGAATTCCGTAATGTACGAGTCCACTAGGATGCGTGTCTAGAGAAATTCCAATATCATCTAAATTCTCCTTATTCAGACCATCCTTAATGAACTGAATTTTATCTTCTCTGTTTATAGATGGAATTCCTAAAGTTCGACATTTTAAATTACAATTCCATCTAACACATTTATAACAAACGGCTATCATCTTTGCTCGTCGTTTCTTCGCATATGAACTTTTTCCTAGCCCTGGTAAAAATCTAGTCGGTGTTTCTGTGAATTCACCCTCTATTCTTACTTTGGCTTCAATTATGAATCTTATGTCAAAAGGTATGCTTTTATTCATAAGCAACCTCATCCTTTCAAGCCTTGCCTTGTAAATTTTTAAAATTGCATTTTTGCTTAGAAAGGGAAATCTTTTTTCAATTTTATACAATGTTTCTTCCATGATAAAAAATAAATAAAAAGACAATGAAAATAATTGAAGAAAATATATACAAATACCAGTTGTTGAGGGAAACTGAAAAATCCGACTTTTATAGTCACGGAGTACCGTTATCCGCCACTTTACCGGACAAACACAATTGAGTACTAAGTTACAACGTCGAGAAATTTGTACCTATAAAAATAGTTTTACAATGTAAGATTTCAAATATAACTTATACTTCCCCGGCAACGGCGCCAAAAACTTGACACGTTTTTAGTGTAACTATCGCAAGTGCACGATATCGTATCAAGTAGTAAAGTGGACTTTTTGAGTCCGGTTTATCGATCCCACAAGGAAGTTTGGTTATAATTTGAATTATACACTTATTAGTCTATTTTTATAGATACTAATATGAGTGAAACACACAATTAAAAAGTTTGGTTTAATAGTTGCAAAGTAAATGCAATAATAGTTCTAATATTTTAAGGAAATAAAAATATTGCAATAATAATAGATTGATTAAACGATAAAATGAAATAGTTGGGATTACAAACTTAGTTCATCATTAGTTATAAAAGATGTATAGGAGATCATAAGATGAATTTACTTATTATGTTGTGTAGATTCGATTTTCCTTAAAAAGACGGTTTCTCTTTCGAACTATAAAACGCCCCTTACATATTGAATCAATCCACTATATTTCTATGTTGATTGGCTTCAATACATAGCATTAGGATTTATGAAAATAACTCAAAGAATCATCTAAGGACTAGAGGTATATTTCTATCCCCTAGAACAACTTAGAGTGAAGATCATTTGATCTAATCAAACATATTTTCTTTCGAAACATATGAAGACCATAAATATCGTCATTTATTGGCCAAATAAATAAAGATTATTAAAACAATGAAAATCACACACAATAATAAGTAATTCACAATAGATCTTTTATATAAACATAAATAACATGACTAACCTTGTTTATAATCCCAACTAAAGGTTACTTAACCCATGAATGGTTTATTATACATATTACAAGCTTTTGTGGTCATTATTAGTTGAATCAAGAGAAAGAATTGATCCTAACTCCCTTAGTAGATAAAGGAGATAGAAGCAATAAACTCTCTGAACAACATATTCTATACCACACTTACAAAGATCACTCAAGAACACAAGTGTGTTCTTCAAAAAAAGAAAAGTTTACAAAAAATGGAAAATTATAAGATGAATGGGTGAATGATGAAGGATCTAAGGGGTCTATTTATACACCTAAAGTCATCTAATAGCTCCAAAACTCCAGCATTATTACATTAGATCGGATCAATGCCAGCCATCCCCTCAATAATACACAAAAAGTATAAAAAAATTAGACAAATCATAACAATCTGTCAAGAGTTACGACCGTAACATTCAGGAGTTACGGCCGTAACAAGGATGACTTACGGTCGTAACTCCTGAATGTTATGGCCGTAACTTGGCTTCATCAATTTGTTCAGTGGTTGCTTTGAGAGTTACTTTTTCAGCCCAGAATTTCTCAGACTTTGCGTTTTTGCCCCAAATCTTCTTCGGATGATAACTCTTGATATATAACTCTGATTTTGAATCCGGAAAGACTGCCGAATTCATCTCGGAAAGCCCTACAACATGAATATATCAAAATTTAACAAAGAGAATATTTAATAAACATGTTATTTCTTGAGTGAATCAGTTATTTAATCCGATCATCATCCGATAAAAATAAAATTATTAAAACTAATTAATTAAAAGCAAAAAACGAGTAGACTAGCTCAATTATGGGTGAATTTTATCGATACAAACCATGGATAAGTGTACAAAACTGACACTTATCAGTACACAAGCGGATTAGTAGAGTGATGCTTTGAACTATTCCTCCACGGCGTGCACCGAGACAATGGTGCTAACACCTGAACACCTCAACCTCATCCATCTTATAATCGTGTCCATTATAGGACCTGGAACACCTTTGGATTCATAAGTGCATCATTTGAAGCGGCCACACTTCACATAGGTGATTCTTACACCCAAGTATCCTTCTATACTTGACTTCCTCGAGGCATCCAAGAATAATTAAAAGTCAAAGACATAACCTCTCACCACATGCAGGCTTTAAACATACAATGCTTTCTAAGGAATAGACGAAGATAAAATCTTCCGAGTGTTTTATACGGACTCTTATAGCTTAATTGTCCCTTTGAACCAAGTTTTTAGGATCCTCCAATCATCATGGTTGGGTATCCACTATAATCATCCTTAAAATGTGGATTTTAGTCCTATCATCTTTTAGCAATTTGACCATTTGATCTCAATTTAACCTTTTGGTTAGCGGATCCTCTAGCTTATTTATTGATTTTACACAATCAATATGTAACATCACTAAGAGATCAAATGTCTCATGATATGATGTCAATGACGAATATTTTAACCCGCATAATTTGAGGTATTTATGACAACCCCCACATTTCTAAATTGTTTGAGTAAATACTTCTCCCAAACCAATTTTAAGGAACATGTTTACACTCCATTCACTTCACACGAAGTATGATTTAACATGTGGAGTTTTATGTCTTTAACAACTTTGTAAATAGGAAAACATTTTCTTGCAAATCATATGTGTCATATGACATCCATATCAACAACAAACACCATAACCATTTGAAGCGTCAGGATCAAATCTTCAAGAGTCTTCACCTCACGCTCGTGCATGAGATAACTCTTGAATTCCTCCCAGATAGGTGGCAACTTATTGATCGACGTCGCAATGGTGAATTCATCAGGTAACACTATTCCCTCGGCATGAACATCGTGGACCAAATGTTCAAATTCTTCCACTTGTTCCATGACGTAGAGAGTGTCAACCATTTCAAAATTAAGAAGCTTGACTACAGCGAATTTCTTCGTGATAGTCTCATAAGCCCAATAATCTCGGTTCAATGCCTCCCAAATCAGTTTGGAGGTCTCAATACCAGAGTATGTGGAAAATCCAATCCGCCAAACAGTTCAACAAAACGATTTTGCATCTCAAATCACCTTCACTCCAGGTGTCGTATCGAATAAGCACATGATCATCCGTCTCGCCTTCACTAGGCGGAGACATCTCATCATCACTGAGGTAGTTGGACAGTCCCAAATATGTCATGTAAAACATCATCTTGCTGGACCACACTCTAAATTTCACCCCTGGAAAGGTTGGAGGTTTCAGAGCATTATGCATCATAATCAAAGTATCATTACGAGCCATCATAGACTGAGTCCCGTTCGTTTGCCCAAATGGATTGTTGTCCCTTGATACAGCAACAAGAGGTCCTGTTTGCCCAAACAGGTGAACATCAGGAACAACAGCATTTGCGTTGAGGAATCCGATGGTTGCAGTATCAACAACATCGGTAGCAGCAGAGGCAGTAGACTTGGTTGCAGACATCTTCACATTCAAGGAATTGTAGTCCAAATTTCAATCTCCTTCTTCGCAACACGAACAAGTAAATTGCACGTATTTTTTCGTCTTGTGATTGTTAACAATGTAATATCCGGATTTATTACGGTGTATTTCATCTGTATTCAAACCCTGTATTATTCGGATTGGTGATTTTGATTATTGGAGTATGATATTTCATGCATTGATATCATTATACATAAGTATAGAAACATGCAAAATTGCTCATGCAACCTCGTGATAGCGCACGCTAAGAATGTATCTTAACGCGCGCTATCGGGCCATTATTAGCGCACGCTATGCAGATAGGAGTAACGTGCGCTAAGGACTCAATTATTGAGCGGGACAGCTAGCACATGCGCCAGCCGGGACATGGGTCCGGATAAGATTCCCGCGGGCCTTGCAGGACAATTCTGAAGTCAACCATTATTAGCGCACGCTAAGGGATGCTTAGTAGCGTGCGCTAACTTGTTAATAATGCAGAATATTATAAATGGGACAACAACCGTTTTGGCTTTCATTTCTTTCGCCCATTCTTCATCCTTGAGAGTTCAGAGAGCTGTAATAATACTCCTATACACTTAGAACACATATTGTTGGTGTTTATACATTGGTTATCACTTGGGAATGTTCATGAAAGTGGAATAGCACCTTGGAGTAGCATACAACCAACCGGAGTTGGATTCTACCTTACGGTTCAGTGATTTTCATCATATTAAGGTATGTTCAATCTATCTCAAGACTTAGAGTTGGATTCTAACGATTTGGATAATCATGTTAACAAGATATGGATTTTCATAGATGAATTATCCAAGTATATCATGTTTGGGATATTGAGATGAATAAGCCTTAAATACTTTGATTATAATCATCATGATTCGAATCTTGTTACACTGAATATGTGAAGAGAAGCTTCTATCATTGGTAATTCGAATCTAGTAGATGACTTCATAATAATCATGGACTTGACTTTAACAATCATTATTGTTGGATAAATCTAAAGGATTGATCATGGAAAGATTTATCTAGTATAGATGGAACGTTTAAACAACTTCAGCATGATAATATTGATGGATATAAGGTGTTGATATCAACCGTTAAGCCTTTCGAATTGTCGTATGAAGATTTGAAGTAGGAATGGAATATGGTTTTATATTGGTATGCATATCCTTGAATCCGAAGTTGTCTTTATCCGTAAAATCATTCATAAGGGTATGAACATGGTATTCATGGAAGTAACATGAATTATCACGCAAGATTTCATTGTTTCGACCATGGCAAGAATACGATCGCTTTCGGCGAAGAATCGCCATGCATAGATAGCGCACGCTATGCTATGAAGTTTAACGTGCGCTATCGATCACGAGTTAGCATGCGCTACGTTTGGTACGTAACGTACGCTAAACCATCAGACGAGTCAGTTGGCTGGTCAGTGAAGTACTGACCATGCATAGTTAGCGTACGCTAGTCTTTGTTGTTTGCGTGCACTATCGGGTAGACTTAACGCACGCTACACAGAGTACTTAGCGTGCGCTAAGCAGTTCGGGCAGATTGCATTTTATGAACTTTTGGCCGTGAATCGAATTGTTAAACATTCATACGACGTGAGATAAATCCTATATCATTTCTTTTGTTAAGGTTTGGTCTCGTTACGTGATTGATTGAGGAGGACGATCTTCGAGTGTTCATTTTCGTGGAAGTGTTGTTATTGTCTTCAAATCGAGGCAAGTACCTTAATTGTTTTATGTATTGTTGTTATACATATGGTCGTGCATGTATGTCGTTATTGTATGTCCACCTCGTGTTGGTCCGACGGGATCATCGGGGGATCTATGCTAGCGTGCGCTGGATCATCGGACGGGTTTTTCCACCACGGGTTGGTCTGACGGGATCATCGTGGGTTCTAGGCAGTGAACGCTGGATCGATGGAATTACCATGTGTACGTTATGATATAATGTTGTGATTATCAGTTGTGTATGTTATGTTTGAGTTTCTCGTAGGAGAAGACTCGTTGGTACTTTGTCGTTTACGTTATTATTCTTCGTGAGATATGAATAATATGTTGTGGTACTTGTACTAGCATCGTTGTGCTAACCCCTTCGGGGGTGAACATTTTGTTTGTGTTCAGGATCCAGGAGAGCGGGGAAACAACCACTGGAACTGTATGATGACGAGGGTGCAGAGTGATGTCCCGACCGGGTTTATTTATCTGTTGTTTATTCGTTGTTTCAATAAGTACTCGAGTACGAAGTCATTTGTGATGATTTGAATTTGGTGATGTATTATTGAATTCTGTTGAACGATTGTACTATTTCTGTATTGGGTCAGAACCGTTGTACCGTAATTTCGTTATTTCCATTCGTTAGTACCTTTTAATGCCTGTTCAATTCTTCAGCCTTGTAAATTCTTATGTAAAGGATTTACGGCGCTGTAATATTCCTGAATATATCGGGGGTGTTACAAACAACTGGGTACTCGTTTGTGCAAATTACAATAGAAAATTGAACAACTAAAATCTGGACTAAAAGTAACAATATTAGAATAATAAAAAACTAAACCAAATTACGAAAAATGATAGTAACAAAATTAAGTGTAGAAGTCGCCCGAATTGATCTTCTGCCCGCAAGACGAAAAATGCCTCGGTAGTGCTCACGGTTGGCGGCTCGTCCCCAAAGGTAAACAACTGCACGTCTCATAGGTAGTAGCACCACAAACCTACGAGCTCCGACGAACTGAACGAGGTGAGTACGAAGCTGACTATGAAACTATGTGTGTAGTATTTTAATTTTTGCATGTCCTGATGCAAATGAGATGCATGCCTATTTATAGGCCATCTCACACTTGTAGGGAATTAAACATAGCCACTAATGGCTATCATAATACAAGCATTTATGCTACATTGATCACAGGAGTTACATAATTCAAAAGGTATGAGTTACAGAATTCAAAAGTGACATCCTCATGTGCACATACGAGCCCAACAACATGGTTGAGCTAGTCCAAAAAATCTATAAGCAAGCCCACGACCAGGCCCAAAGAACAGCCCAAAGACCACCCAAATACTAATTGCCAAGATCCAAGTCCAAGTCCAAGGTCCACGATCCACGATCCATTGCACGCGGCACGTGGCCGAGGCTGAGGCCGAGCCGAGGCGGGCGGACGGTGGAGGCGCGCGCGTGTGTGCGCGTGTGGGATTTAAGCCCATCACATTTTGCCTTTAATTAATACATGTATAATAAAACTCCATATATACTTGAACAATGGTAGTTCATTTATCAATGTGGGATAGCCATCCCTCATTATTATTAAGTGACAAACTTTAATCCACTATTTCTCACTCAACGGGAATCGGTATAGAGAATGTGAATATGCCACAATCATCTACTCGGAACGTAAATCGATCCTATGATATTTTCTTTTACAAAATAAAATAAAATTCATTAACAATTCCAATAAATATCTTATATTCGTCGTTGGACTATCGTGCGTATACTGTACTTTTGAGATTATTTGAATTGGGTATTGTCGGCCCTTGGATCCGGAGGTTAACCTTTAAACACATTTTGATGTATTATCTTCTCAATTTATTACTTTATGTTATGATTTTGGGAGGAACGTGTTTGTATAACATCTTAAAGTTCGGCAAGCCCCCAAGGTAATCCACGGGTTGGGTCTCAAGAGGTGTGTTTTAAAAGGACCCTGAAAGGTAACCTATGGGTTGGGTGTCTAGAGGTACGTGTTAGGCGTTAGAGATGCGTATTCATGTTTTCGAATGATTTTGATATTGAAAAGGTGAGTTATTGTGTCAAGAGCACTAAAATGTTGTTCTGCGAAAACATATTCAGATCGAGAACCACAAGGGGATGTTTTGTAATACTCGTACTTTTATTATCTATTTTACCTTGCCGTTCTTCCTATTTTGTCACTCTGTAAACTCTTTGTGATGTTGTCGTTATTGTTATAGAGTTTCATACCTTGTTTGGATCGTGATCGTGGTTGTTATAGAGTTACTTGCCATTGCCGCATACTATGATTATGAAATATGGTAAATGGATGTCAAAACAACGTTTCTCAATGGAAACTTACTCAAGGATGTGTACATGACACAACCTGAGGGTTTTGTTCATCCAGAAAATTCTAAAAAGGTTTGCAAGCTTCAAAGATCCATTTATGGGTTGAAGCAGACTTCTCGGAGCTGGAATCCTCGTTTTGATGAAACTGTCAAAAAGTTTGGGTTTATTCAGAATGAAGATGAATCATGTGTGTACAGAAGGTTAGTGGGAGCATGGTTGTTTTCTTAGTCTTATATGTAGATAACATATTACTCATTGGAAATGACATACCCACCTTGCAGGCAGTCAAGACTTGGTTGGGAAGTTGTTTCTCAATGAAAAACTTAGGAGAAGCTGCTCACATTCTTGGGATAAAAATCTATAGAGAAATGATTGGTTTGAGTCAAAGTACCTACATAAACAAAATACTGAAGAGGTTCAATATGCAGGACTCCGAGAGAGGACTATTGCCCATGTCACATGGCATTCATCTGAGTACGACTCAGAGTCCTTCGACTCCTGACGAGCGAGCCCGCATGAGCGAGATTACATATGCTTCACTCATTGGATCGATCATGTATGCCATGATTTGTACTCGACCAGATGTATCGTTTGCCCTTAACATGACAAGTCGATACCAATTAAATCCAGGTGAACGTCACTGGACAGCAGTGAAAACCATCCTAAAGTACTTAAGAAGAACTAAAGATGCTTTCCTAATTTATGGAGGGGTGGGAAACGAGCTGGCTGTAAATGGTTACGCCGATGCAAGTTTCAAAACCGACAAAGATGATTTTAAATCGCAGACTGGTTATATGTTTGTATTGAATGGAGGTGTTGTGAGTTGGAAGAGTTCCAAGCAAAGCACGGTTGCTGATTCTGTAACAGAAGCTGAGTACCTGGCAGCATCGAATGCAGCTAAGGAAGCCGTATGGATCAAGAAGTTCGTTACCAAACTAGGAGTGGTACCGACCATCCAGGGTCCCATAAGCCTTTATTATGACAATAATGGTGCTATTGCACAAGCTAAAGAGCCTAGATCCCATCATAATTTCAAATATATACTCAGAAAATATCACTTAGTCAGAGAGATCGTCAGACGAGGAGATATTACAATATGCAAAGTAGCAACGAAAGAGAATGTTGCTGATCCACTTACCAAGCCTCTCTCACAAGAAAAGTATGATGAGAATGCTAGATCAATAGGACTAAAAGTCATGAATGAATGGTCCTAGTGCAAGTGGGAGATTGTTGGGAATAGTGCCCTAGGACATTCGATGTGCCTAGATTTGTAATTGTCACATTTAAATAAAGTTATTTGATATCGTTTATTTCTCGTTAATTATTATAATGTGTGCATGTTTTAACATTATAATAATCGAATAATAGTTATTCACGAATAATAAGATTATTTAAATGTCCCTAGTTCAATCGCGTTGAGTGGAGACTCAAGTGATTAATATACTAGTATAAGTTTGATTGATAATCATCAGGTGATTATGTGTATAATACAGATTAAACTTATGGGTATTGGTTGGAGAACCAATACTGGACAGACCCGCATTGAGATCACAACATGGAAATATCATAAGTGAATCTCAATATAACAGTATGTCAATAAATCCCTGAACCTGATATTATTATAGAGTCCAACATGATAATTGCTATGCCTTGTCATAATCCAACATCATCTGAAAGATGGTGATCATAAAGGTTAGCGATCGGGATTAGTGGGATTTATGTAGAGGGCAATGAATAATCAAGATGAGGATTTGTCTCTTTAGTGAGAGAGACATCTGCTGGGCCAATCGATAAGTAGGACTGAAGGAAATGCATGGCCATGCTCAAATGAAGAGTCATTTGATTCAATCAGTCTACTTAAGATCGAGAAAGCATTTGAACATAATAAGTATGACAATTTCCATGACTTGGTTCAAATATGATATCGCGCGACAAAGAGATTTGACACGTTAAATGGTTTAATGAACTATAAACTTATATTATTGGGTAGTCATAATGTCTTGCTAGAGAACGCTTATGATTTATTATTTAATAAAGTATTAAATAATTGCCAACATAATATAAGCATTTTGGATCACACATACGACAACTAAAGACAAGCAAGAATAACTAATAGATATAATATTGGATATTATATTTATTAAAGAAAATAAATGAGTAATATATAATATAGGATATTATATATTATATTATAATAACAACTGGAAAAGATAAATATAATATTAGATATTATATTTATTAGAGGGTTAAATAATAAGTAATATATATAATATAAAATATTATATGTATTGTATTATTTAATAAATTGAGGGGCAGCTAAGCAAATACTAGAGTTTAACTCTAAAGAGTTGTGATAAGAAAAATTATACAACCCTAATTTTGTAAGACAAAAGTCGGCCCCCCTTTCTCTATTGTTCGACCGAACTGTTTTCAATCCGGGAATTCATTTCGTCCATCTCTGGCTTCTTCCCTTAGTTGATTTTGATCAACAGTACAAATCCTTCTCGCAAGGAATTATTTGTTGTACTGTTTATCAACATTATTCATAACAATCTAGCGACTTGTACCAGTTGTTCGTGTGTGGATCACCCAAAGAGAAAGAGGATTTAATCAAGCTTCTAATCTGGTTCAGATCTGTTCTTCAAATTAAGGTAATTCGACGTACTCTTAATAAATCAATTAAATTACTGCATGTAGATCCTAATCTATGTTTTTCGTTAATTTATTCCGCTACTGCTTGCTCATATTTATTGTATTAGATACACATAAAATCCAACAGTTAGATCATTCCACAAACCTTGTCAAACTGGGTTTAGTTCCTAATTTTTTACTTTATGCAAGTATTATGTCAGAATGACCTCATCAATCAATTTTGAATTTTACCGATTGCAATTTAGGATAACCTGTGAGGATTTTGGGAGTGGTATCACAAGTAATGAGATTTCCATTTTAGGAAAATATTGCAAATGGATAAAAACAAAGGAGTATTGACCTTATTATTTAAATATGTATGTTTAATTATACAGTGAATATATAATATTACTAAGGGGTGTTACACAAGTAATCAGATATCCATTTTAGGAAAATGTTGCAGAATAAATAAAAGACAGAAAGTATTAACCATTACTTATTTAAATGTGTATCTTTAGTTATATAATGAATAATATTATTAACAACAAAAAAGTGATTTTTTAGTCAAACCGATCTCGGAAAAATAGAGTTGGAGCTTCGAGTTTTGTAATCGAGATTGAGCTCGAGCCTGGCCATATTCGACTCAGCTCAGTCCGAATACACCCCTCTCCGAGATATCACATCTGACATATCACATGACTTAAAAGTTGGTGTTGTATTGCTAAATGGCCACTGGATCGGGTAAGTTGTGAACATTTAAAATTAGGCATCAGCAACCATCACATGAGCTTGTATCTTTTCTCCAGAACTCCGGTAACTCCCATTTGAATCTCTATTATTGTGTGAAGCGGCATCTGCATATACATCATCAAAATGCGTTTAGATTTGAAATAAGAAAGAGATGCAGCAGCTTCTTCGACCAGAAAGATAGCAACAAAAGTCGACTAATCAGACACATACATGAAGCATTTTGCACAACTGCTATTAGAAGAACCAATATGAAGAGCAATACCCGCAGAGCCACTACTAAAACAACACTGGGCCACCTTAAAGTCATCCGCAACCAGTGGAAATGCGAATTACTTATTTGACAAGTGAAATTATCATATAGCTGCTTATTTACTAAGACGTGGGTGGAGTTTGTTATAGTTGTTAGGAACATGTGACATCCAAGATCCAAGCTTCAGGCGAAACTAAATTAGTTCATGCTCCCAACTATTAAACTCAATACCACGTGAGTCCTTCAATCACACCCAACAAATTCTCCCAAAGAAATACTATTAACACCACTTAACTTTTCATTTTCTGCATTGTTGTTGCCCAAAATATTTATCCGAAGATTAATACTGCTGGAAGACGGACAACAAACAACAATTGCGGGAGCACTTCCGAGAGTAGATAAATAATACAAGATTTGCCGGGTTTGTTAGGCCCGGGCTTGAATGCTCTCGCGAGATGTTATTAATACGAATATTCTTGGATACAAGTATTAATGAGAGAAATCTAAATACAATGAGTGTAAAAAGACTCTGTTAATCCGGCTCTTGAGCGAAGCTCGGTGTTCTTCGTCCCCGCCGATAATCTGCTGGATGAGATAGGCCGGGAGAAGTAAGACCGAAAGATAACTGTTGCCAAGAGTTGGATGTTTGCCAACTGTGTGTATTTGCTTCTGTATGGTGTGCTTGAATCGCGATATTGCTGAAGAGAAATACAAGTGCAGGCTGCCTTCTTTATATAGGGGTTGAGGTGCCTTGTCTCCTAGTGGGCGATCGCCTTTCGGCCATTAATGTAATGGGGCGATCGTCCTAAAGGGCACGTGGGCTGCCTGCCAAAAGTCCATAGATCCAGTAGCGACTAGTGAGTGGCCCGATGAGGAGCCGGCACGCAGCGTCACGGGAGGTCCCACTTTGTTACTTTCGGCGGACTTTGTCGATGGAGCTTGATGGCGCCAGTGTAGTCACATGTCTTGTCTGACTCCTTTCGCAGTCTGCGGCCTGTTGGTAGGTGAGGTAGGTGGTTGGTTTGTCGGCGCCTTTTGTGGATCTGCACGTGGGTCTTTGTCTGTGGCTCGGCCTTGGCCATTGGATGGCCATCGGCCCAGTCGTCGAGGATGCGGTCGTCTCTAGGTTTGGACAGAGGATCGTTCTCGGCGATCCTTGAAGGTCGGCAATGGTCGGTCACCAAGGGTCGGTCGGCAAGCGGCGAGAGATGATCGTCCATAAGTCGGTCGCGAAGTCGGTCGAAGTACCGAGAGGCGATCGTATCTGAGTCGATCGCTCGGCACCGGACTTGTCACGGGACCTTGGTGGCGATTCATGCTTGTCTGTAGGGCTAGGGCTAGTCGCACAGTCATTGGTCGGCGGTTCTTCCTCGGGCCTTCGGCATTGACTCGGTTGCCCGACCTCTGGGCGATCGCCGGTCGAAAGGTGTTAAATCTTGACCTGACAATTGCCCCGACTTGCTCTATGTTGAAGACATGGGGCGAGGTGGTTCTTCTTGCGATCGTGTAAGGATGAGGACGGGCGACCTTCTTTGGTGACTTACGATTTCGGACTTGGGCTACCATGGTCGATTGGCTTAGCTATCTTTCGGTCTTGTACTGCAAAAACAACATTGGCCGATCCCCATGGAAACTTGGTGGTTTCGCTTTGTTTGAGAATCGTGCACGATCGCGGAGATCGATGGACCGACCCCATGGCCGTGTCTTGATGCGCGAAGACAATGAGTGTCTCGTGACTCACTTTATTATGAGGGTCCTCTGTTAGCTGCGCCGCCTCGTATCTAAACGAAGGGCGTGCGGTCTCGGTCTAGAGGAGTCCTTGCGCGAGCGGCGTCGGATGAATCAACTCCACGCCGCGGCTTGTTAGCTCTGCTTCCACCTCGGCGGCCATGGAGATGGCCGACCTCGGCGGTGTGCGTTGAGGCGGGGATTGTGGTATGTGTCCACCGATTAATGTTGGAGAGCCCTCGGACTACGCCGGCCTCGTATTTAAACGAAGGCGGGCGATCTTGGCGAAAGGGACCTTGCATGGCAGCGGCCAGTTCCATCATTGCAGGACCATGGCTTTATGATGTGCGGTGGAGCGATCTTATGCCTTAGTCCGTCATGTTATATCTTTGATGTAGATGGCGATCGTGTCCTCCGGGTTGCGGATGATGTAGCGTGATGATCGGCGATCGGGCGGAAGGCGCGATCGTCGCTCATTGCCGATCGCTTTATTCGTAGGTCGATATTGGCGATCGGGCGGGAGATCGTCGTCGGGTGCCGATCGCGGCGCTCACGAGCTAAGAAGAAACCTTTGCACGGCGGAAAATTTGCGGCTCTAGCCGGAAGGCTGCGTAGGTCGTAGGTTGGGTCTTCGTGAGATGCCCGAACATAGGCGAAAAACCACGAAATCCTCTAGGACCGTGTAGAGGCGGTCTCATCGCTTATGGGCTCGCCATTGAGGATGATTACGTCTACCCGATCGATGTAGTCCGAGTCGGACTCCTCTTCTCCTGCTTGATTTGCATCATGCGGAGGGACCTTGGGCGGACGACCACAGTGGCGAAGTACTCCGTGAAGACGTGCGCCCGGCTCGTCAAAGGAGCCAATGGACCGAGGTGGCAATGAAGTGTACCACGCCGGTGGCGAGGTCGTCCGGCGTCGGAGGAACATTCGGCATCGAGTCGCGTCGGATGCCCCACACCGGTCATGTAGATGTTGAACTTCCTCAGTGCACTTGGGGTCAATCGCCCCTCGTACGGGTGTTTGCGGGAGCGATCTTGTCTTTGCACGGCGAGCTCGATGTCGATCGCGAGCGGCTCGCTTGGCGGCGATCGTCTTCTTAGCGCTGCCTGGATTCCAGGCGCCTTCATGTCGTCGAGTTGACGTTGCATCGCGGCCATCGCCGTGGCTTGGTCGCTTGCAGATCGGCTTTGGGAGCGAGGCGAGGCGATCGTGTACCAATCTCGGGCTCATTGCCGCCGGCTCGGCAATTCGGCGAGGAGGAGACGGCTAAGGCGCCTTGCAGGAATAGGGTAGTAGGAAGCACGGTGACGGACTCAAACTCCGTCGTCTCGTAGGCCCGAGGCCGGGTTGCCCGTGTAGCTGTCGGAGTCACTTTGCGATCGAAGACGAGGTGCCGGATGGCGGCGCCTCTTCTGCGGGACGGAGCCTCTGGCAATCGCTCGGCTTGATGGCGCCTTGAGCTTCCGTTTGGACTTAGGCGGGCCGAGGGGCGATAGCGGGAGGCGCGTTGAGAGCACTCCGTCGCTCTGTAGGGCGGCGGGGCCCTTCGATCTGTTCCTTGGTTTGGAACCGTCGAGCGAGAGGCTTGGGCCGCCGTCCGAGGGCGGGATCGGCGTCTCGGCCATGGCGGCTACCTTCCACCATCGGTGGCTCGGGCCGGGCCAGGCAGGGGTTTGGCAGGCAGTCGGCGGCTTTCTTGACGCGGAGGCGGAAGACATGACTTGAAGGATTTCTTTGAAGTGCGGTAAGTGTCACTTCAAGTATCCGCCCGAAACAGTGAGTGTTCTTGGGACGGTAGGTATTGAAAATCGAGGTTGGATCCCCTTCTTCTAGCGCGATTGTTGTTGCCCAAAATATTTATCCGAAGATTAATCTGCTGGAAGACGGACAACAAACAACAATTGCGGGAGCACTTAGAGAGTAGATAAATAATCTGAGATTTTAGGGTTTGTTAGGCGGGCTTGAATGCTCTCGCGAGATGTTATTAATACGAATATTCGTGGATACAAGTATTAATGAGAAAAATCTAAATACAATGAGTGTAAAAAGGCATTGTCCGGCTCTTGAGCGAAGCTCGGTGTTCTTCGTCCCATGATAATCTGCTTTGGATGAGATAGTAGGAGAAGTAAGACCGAAAGATAAGCTGTTGCCAAGAGTTGGATGTTTGCCAGTGTGTGTATTTATACGTATGGTGTGCTTGAATCGCGATATTCTTTGAAGAGAAATACAAGTGCAGTGCCTTCTTTATATAGGGTTGAGGTGCCTTGTCTCTAGTGGGCGATCGCCTTTCGGCCATTAATGTAATGGGCGATCGTCTAAAGGGCACGTGGTGCACTGCCAAAGTCCATAGATCCGGTGGCGGCTAGCGAGTGGCCCAATGAGGAGCCGGCACGCGTCCGAAATCTTGTCACGGAGGTCCCACTTTGTTACTTTCGGCGGACTTTGTCGATAGGAGCGATGGCGCCAGTGTAGTCACATGTCTTGTCCGCTGACTCCTTTCAGTCTGCGGCCTGTTGGTAGGTGAGGTAGGTGGCTGGTTTGTCGGCGCCTTTTGTGGATCTGCACGTGGGTCTTTGTCTGTGGCTCGGCCTTGCCGACTGGATGGCCATCGGCCCAGTCGTCGAGATGCGGTCGTCTCTATTTGGACACCGAGGATCGTTCTCGGCCAGTCACTGAAGGTCGGCAATGGTCGGTCACCAAGGGTCGGTCGGCAAAGCGCTGAGAGATGATCGTCCATAAGTCGGTCGCCAGAAGTCGGTCGCCGAGTACCGAGAGGCGATCGTATCTGAGGTCGATCGCTCGGCACAGGGACTTGTCCTGGGACCTTCGGCTGGGCGATTCATGCTTGTCTGCCGGGCTAGGGCTAGGTCGCCTGGTCGCTGGTCGGCGGTTCTTCCTCGGACGCTCGACATTGACTCGGTTGCCCGACCTCCTAGGCGATCGCCGGTCGGAAGGTGTTAAATCTTGACACAACATGCATTACTAATTGACAACTTTGTGTCGGTTCTTGATGTCGTTCTTATGCTTGCCAAAATAGTCGAGTGCTGTTGTCACAGCTTTGCATGACCAAACCTGAGGTCAAAAGTTCTTTAGGTAGATTCTCTATACCCACCTTCTCTAAATATATGAATGTCTTGATCAATTCAGTTTCGGACCTATTATTCTGTGAAGAGCAAATTTAAAATATATTGCATGGTAGAATGGTATAGACGTTGTGAACATGACCTCCTTGGCACTCATTGCTCTGCCGCTCTTCACTGGTTTGCTTGTACCAGTTCGGCCACCCATGCTACCCTCGCCACCTCTCCGGATGCTGTTCCCGGACGCAGATCTCATGTCATTTCGAGTGTTGCCTCCCACTCTCGGCGTTGCGGTCCATTTGCGCGTGGTTTGCCTCTCCACGTTGTTCAACACCCGATCTGTTAGGACTTTCTCACATCTCTAGTCCAAGGACTATCGGCTTGTGGTAGTTTGTGTTTTCCTTCTTTGCTCTGCCTAGCATATTTGGCCGTCTGTGGCCTCTTGCACTTTTGGATTTGGCCGTTTTCTTTTGTATGATTTTTTTTACCATTTTTATACAAGCATCTATTTATCCAACAGAATGGCAAAACACATGTATCTAACTGGAAATTAATTCTCATGCGATGTCGATGTTTATTTTTATTACAAGTAAAAGTCACCATGAATACAGTACCTCTATGTGAGGAATCTCTTTCAATGGCCTATCCGCAAAATAAGCATACAAAGCCCTCAACACAGCCTGGGACATTTGAAAAGAAATCATTTGGCATCTGAAATCAGAGAAAAATAAATTATATGTTCAAATATATAACCTGATGAGATATCACGACAACTGGAGCTCTTTGCCGTTCAAGCTCAATAATCACAGGCTCCAGCCTGAAAAGAGAAGAATGGTAAATAGGCTACAGTGACTACTATTAAAGTTCAGAATCTTTCCAGGACAAAAACGTCAGTGAAACTGCAGAAAACAAACCTTTGTATAACATCAAGATAAGATTCGCCACGAGGATATCTGTACCTCAATTTGTCCTTTTTACGAGATCTGTAGTGTGTGTATATATACACATACATATTGACAAAAAACTTAGCGGAGGTGAACTAATGCACACTTTTTCGGGACTAAGTGGAAAAAAATTGGTGAGGAAAAAAATCAGGAAAGTACAATAAACAAAATCACTGGAAACAGATGATAAGATTAACCTGTTTGGGACAAACTATCCTTTATTATTTAGTTAATCATATGACGCATGAGTAATCTGAATAGGAAAATACATTCTCACTGTTCAACAGCTACTGCCCACAATCTACACCACTTATGGATTAGGCTTAAGGAACTAGAACATTTTGAGATGAAAGAGACAAAAACAAAGTTTTCTGAAAAAAAACAAATCTCAATGAGGAAATATTATAGACTAGAAAATGTAAAAGTTTGTTGAACTGTAGTCATAAAAATTTATCTTGTGAGCTATTGATGATTTCAATTATGATAGGAAGAAAAGAATGTAAGCTAAAGAAACTCGCATAGTTCGAAGTCACCAAGGCTTGGCTTGAAAAATATACAGCAATCGGTGGAAAGCGTGGGATATACGTACAGGCAAACAGAGCAACAAAGCCGCCAATTCTCGCGAAGCTCGAACAAAAAACATGGAGATTATTGGACACTTCATTAAGGGTGGGTTTGTATGCAAAAGTAAAAAAGGAATTTGAATTCCACATAAGGTGGAGATCAAAAACCACCTTCCACCATATGAAATCATTTTCCATGGAATTAGACAAAATATAGCTATACAAACTTGTACCATATCTGCAGCAAACACAAGGTTGGAATATCTTCATTGGAAAAGATTTTCCTTTTTCCACCCAATTCCATGCAACCAAAACATACCCAAAGAGAAGACTCAGAGTAGGGTTATAAACTTCTGTAATATTTCCTTTAGTTATCAGGTTGTAGATAAAGACAAAAGGGCCATCTGAACATCAATTCAAGGAGTTTCACAAACAAGCTGGAAAAAGAAATCTTTATTCACCAAAATTGTAAGAATAAAATGCGAGTCTATGTTGGAGTCAGTTCATTCCTAGAACTACGAATACCATGAATGCATTCAGCTTTGTTTTCCACTTATTTTGGGATAATGAAAATCAGAAAACATTCTCCATACTTTCACAAAATTATGCAGCAACAGGAAATACTTGAGCTGTAACTAGTTAAGAACCCAAATTAGTAGTTGCTGCAATGCTATGTTCCACTCTATTCCAACTAAATGGTCAATGATGAAGATGCAAGATGAGTATGCAATATTCTTTACTTTACACTCTAAAATGATCAAATCAACTAACTGGACGAGATGCCCAGAAGATGCATTATGCCGTTTTCAGTTCAGATAGTATTATGATGCACAAAAGAGATGAAAAACATAATGATAAGTAACCATGGAAGCTGAAGCATACTCATATTCCTCTGGCATATTTTTCTTTATTTCTTCATATGTCATCCCATCACACACACCAGCATTGATTTCATCAAGTGCACGCCATTGTATCTTCAAATTCAGCCATCAGTTCACAGAAGTTAGCAATAACTAATCATTAGACATTGTACCATTAAGTAAACAGTGGCCATTAACCTTGGGGAATCCAACTATCGGGCTTGCTGTTAAAACTGTTCTCTGCAATGTGCTAGTCCATATCTAAGCCATAGGAGAAACATAATTCACAAATGTCGAACTTCGACAGTATATTTAATGCATAATACACTATAATCTGTAATGACATATTTATACTAATCGAAATTTTGGATATGCTAAACAGCGGGATCATATAAATTGACAAACAACCTAGTAATTCTTAATGGAAAAAGACTGATCACATCCATCACGTATTTTTAGCAGTTATATAATATATTATAACGCTGACTTATCCCTTTACTTTCAAAAGCAAAAGCAACGCAGCAAAAATAATATTGCTGTATAAAGGTAAATATTGTGGTCTTACAGGAAAAAACAGACCTCTGCGCAGATGTACATAGTTACCTTCCTTCTAATTAGGACCACCATTTGAAAATAAATGTTTACATTCCCTCAGAAGCGAAAGTAAATAGATCATAAATAATATAAAATGCCGTTAATCTGCTTTGACCCAAGCTATCACTGCAAACTATGTTGCACGAATACGGGTACGGGTATCGTATCAAATGAAATATAGGACACGATACGGCAACCAAAAAATATAATAAAATATTATATATATATATGTATATACATGACTTAGTATGAATATTAATACTCCCTCCATTTCAAAAAGATTGTCCACTCTAACTATTTTTCAATTTTTCAAAATTAGTCTAATTTGACCATTTTTACATGGAGTAATGGGGGTAAAATTAAAATATAACACCAACTCTTTAAATATTTTAAAAAGTCAAAACCTGACAATCTTTTTGAAACGGAGATAGTATTTTAAAAGATAATTTCCCATACATATGATTAAACCACAACATAAAATCCATTACAAATAAAAGTAGAGCACAATAACACCAAAACATGATAATTTTTCGGCCGGGAAGAACCAGGGATTCTCCGCTTGGTTGCTTTGGGCTGGGAAGAAGAGAGACTCCAGTTTGGTTCGGCAACAATTATGATTTTATTTGAAGAATTTTCAGATTTGCCCCCAGAAAGATCAACTTTTGCAATTTAATTTCAGAATATTTTTTTTTAATTTCATCGCCGCCGTGTCCCCAGCCGTGTACGATCGGTCAAACAACTAAAAAGTCAAGGACACGGATTTTTGCGTGTCGGACACGCATATCAGTGTATCATGTCCCTGTCCGTATCCGCGTCCGTATCTATGGAAAAAAAAGTTGAAGTCTCCGTGCAACGGACTGCAAAGCTCAGTGAAGCAACCACCATTAAGAACTTCATATTCCGACCAAAAAATAAGCAGGATCGGGAGTACACTAGAAACAACAAGTGTACCTAATAAATAAAGGTTTTGGTAACTGGACATCTTTTGTTAAACCGCCCAGAAGAACCATAATCTTATTTTCTACTTGACAACAGTCAGGATAAGTATCCGTTAAATTAATAGCAGATCCAGAACTTTAAAATAATAATGCTTCAGAATAAGCATGAGTGATCAAATGAAACAAAGAATTTCGAAAAGACTCTGCTCCTATCAAAGAGCCCAATTGAGAAATTGTCAAGTAGGACAAACCCCATTAAATGTCTTTTTTAGCAATCCCCAATTGCCTTTGTATCTGATCTAGCAAGTAACATTTCATTTCGAAGTCAAGCTCAAATCAAGAACCTTACAGAAGCGTAGGATTAACAAAAATATAATGAAAACTCATTTCCCAGATACCGTTGAATTGGAAAAACTTACAGAAGCAGCTTTCTCATTCTTCAGACGTTTTTCAACAAAATTTGCAAGTTTCTTTGCATAAAGCTCACCAGAATCACTGAAAAAAAAAAGCACTGTAACTCAAACAAAATACAAAGGAGAAGTATTTTTCAAAGGAAGTTCTCTTTAAATTCTAGCATGTAGGTATGCTTATAAGAGAAGAGAAGGAGAATGGGGAGAAATGTGGTGGAATGTATTAGTAATTTTTCCACCCTTCTCTATTTATTAGAGTAACTTAAAATGATCATACTTTTTTAACCCCTAAACATGTAACATAAATAGCTCCATTATTACTTAACTCAACACTACCCGAAAACTCCCCCAAACTGGTTCGAATATCCACTGTGCCCACCTTGGCCATCATCGACTACAGTGTACTCTCACTAAGCCCATTTGTCAAAACATCAAACACTTGATCAGGAGTGTTTACATGTGGAGTGCATATCAACGCACGATTTGAGTTTCTCCTTTATAATGTGCATCAACTTCAACATGCTTAGTCCAATCGTGTTGAACGAAATTGTCAGCGATAGTAACGGCTGCTATATTATCAAAATACAAGCTCATTGGCTCACTTGATAACCTAACTCAGCTAGCATAGTTCGCAACCATAATAACTCATGCACCATGAGCCATGCGTCGAAAGTCAGCTTCTGCACTAGATCTGTGGTCTGCTTCTAGCTTCCTATGAAACAAGGTTACCTCCTATAAAAGCACAATAACCAGATGTAGATCGTTCGTACAGATACTACCCAATCAGCATCAGTGTGCAGCCTTCAACCCGTAAGTGGCCATTACACCGTCGTGATAGCAAAAGTCTCGAGGTGAAGGATATAAGGTGAATGCATCCTACCAAACACTTGCAATGTATGCACAACGAGCTGTTCACGAGGCCCAAACAAAGTTCTCTGCAAAACATTCTATTGCTGTGCTCAATAAGCAAATTAATGGGATGTACACTGTTATGTCGAGATTTATACGTCTCAACAGGCGATCGGCACAGAGACCGGGCGACCGAGCCAAAGTCCAGTAGACCAAGGCAGACTTGCCGATCAAAGGTCCTAGGTCGAGTCCCAGTGCCGAGCGATCGACATCTAAGGCGATCGTCTCTTGGCACCTGGCGATCGACTCTAGTGCCCGGCCAATGACGACCGTCTCTTGCCACGCGAAGCCGGCACGTCTAGTCGGCAAAAGACGAAGCTCGGACAGAGTCCCACATGCAAATCCGGAAAAGGCGCCGCAGGACATGGATCATTGACCACAGCCTGTCAGCATCTTTTCACCTCTGCAGCAGAACCAGAAAGGTACAAGTGGGACCTCCGTGGCGACAACTCGGACGCGTGCGAGCTCCCATTGGACGCCTGGTGGCGGCTAGCAACAGCCGCGGACTTCAAGGCAAACAGCCCATGTGCTTAAAGACGATCGCCCCTTATTATATTACAACGAAGGCGATCGCCCGTCAGTAAAGGGCATCTCAGCTCCTATAAATAGAAGGCTTCCCACACTTGGAAAGAGGTCTGGCTTTCCAGCTCATGACTTGGCTTTCACTCTCTTTGGCAACGCTATACACTTCGGACATATCTCTCTCTCACTCTGAAAACCTCTTGATCCTAAGACGGTCGGCAGAAACGAGAGCAAGAACTCAGAGCAACTCTAGTTCTTCCGGCAATCACTCAACAGCTAGATAACTAGGATCTTTTACACTCATTGTAATCGCATTCTTACATTAATATTTGTAAACGTATTCATATTAATAACATCTCGCGAGAGCATTCAAGCCCGGGCCTAACAAACCCGGCAAATCTTGTGTTATTTCCATTCCCTCGAACGTGCTCCCGCAACCTTGTTTGCTGCCCGTCCATTCAAGCAATATCTATCTCCGGATAATATTTCGGGCAACAACAATTGGCGCTAGAGGAAGGGGTTCTTAACCTTCATTTTTATTCCTACAGTCTCGAAGAACACTCACTGTTCTCCGAGGCAGATACTTGAAGAGACACTCATTGCTCTTCAAAGAAAGCTTTCAGAATCATGACTTCTGCCTCCACATCGAAGAAAGGCGCTGGCCGATCCGCCGGACGCCTCATTCCGTCTCGAGACTCTCGATCCCGCCCCCGAGGGACGGCCCAAGCCTCTCACTCGATCAGTTCCAAACCGCGGAACAGATCGAAGAGGCCATGGCCATCCTACGGGAGCGACCGAGAGCATTCGACGCGACCGCTATAACCCCCTCCGCCATCCGCCGCGTGAGCAAACGGAAGTTCAAGGGGTTACTGGCCGAGCGATCGCCAGGAGGCCCCGATTCACAAGAAAAGGCGCTCGCAAGGCGGGACACCTCCGTTTTCAGCCGCCTAGGGAGCAACCCATCATGGCGACCGGGGCAGTCTGGCCCCAGCCATGAGACGACGGAGCCCGAATCCGTCACCAGGAGTTCGGCATACCAACTCCGAGAAGGCAGGCCAACCATCTGGCTCCTCGCCAAAGAACCGAGACCGGCGGCGACGACCTCATCGCCTACCGCGGAGCCAGGAGATCCGTACACGATCGCCTCGGCACCTGCTCCGAGAGCCAAACCACGAGCGACCAAGCCACAGCGATGGCCGCGATGCAACGCCAGCTCGACGACATGAAGGCGCTCCTAGAAACTGGGGCAGGCGCCAGTAGCAAGATCGCCGGCCCGAGCGAGCCGCTCGCGATCCACATCGAGCTCGCCCCCGTGCAGCGTAAGATCGCTCCTCCGCAAACACCTTTGTGTGAGGGGAGGTCGGACCCCGAGACTCACCTGAGCAAGTTCCGGATCTATATGACCGGGTGTGGGGCATCAGACGCGACCAGGTGCCGAATATTCCCGCTAACACTGGGCGACCTGGCCCATAGGTGGTACATCTCATTGCCACCACGATCCATCAGTTCCTTTGATCAACTGGCGAACGACTTCACGTCGTACTTCGCCACCAAGGTCACTCGACCAGAAGGTCCCCACCGAATGATGAAAATCAGGCAAGGGGAAGACGAGTCCGATGCACACTACATCGACCGGGTGGATGAGATTATCCTCAACGGTGAGCCCGTAAGCGACGAGATCGCCCTCTACTCGGTCCTAGGGGGATTCGATGGTCTTTCGCCTATGTTCAGGCATCTTACGAAGGACATCCCCCGACCTACGCGATCTTCCACGCCAAGGCCGCAGACTTTTTGGCCAGGCAAATGTTACTTTTCCATCTATGAGTAACGCGATCGTCGAGCAGCGACCATCGATCTTCCAACCCGATCGCGAGAATCAAGCAAAAGGAGGACTCGCCGCAATCTGATTCACCATCTAACATGATGGACTAAGACACGAGATCGCCTCCCCGCTGGCGTGTACCGTCGAGTCGACATCTAACATGACGATCCGAGGTAGAAGAGTGCGGCCATGATCCCGGTGGTCGATGGAACCGCGCCCGGCCATGCAAGGTTCCTTTGGGCTGCGATCGCTCGCCCTTCGTTTAAATACGAGGCGGGCGTGGCCGAAGGACTCTCGATCAAATCGGTGGACATGCTCGCCCGCCCTCAAAGGTTCATCATCTAACTTGGTGGACTCGGACAATGCGACGCGTCCCTACCCCCGTCTCAACGTATACCGTCGAGGATTGCCATCTAACATGACGATCCGAGGTAGAAAAGAGCTAGCAAGCCGCGGACGTGGAGTCGATTAATCCGACGACGCCCCGCGCAAGGACTCCTCCAAACCAAGACCGCACGCCCTTCGTTTAAATACGAGGCGAGGCGCAGCCTAACGGAGGACCCTCACAATAAAATGAGTCACGAGACAGACAATGTCGCTCGCGCACAAGACACGGTCATGGAAGTCGGTCCATCGAACTCCGCGACTGTGCACGGTTCCTCAATGACGAAATAACCAGCTTTCTACGAGGGATCGGCAAAATTGAAAATTGCAGGTACAAGACCGAAGATAGCTCGCCAATCGATCAGATCACCCAAGTCCGAGACCTAAGTCCGCTCAACGGATCGCCCGTCTTTATCCTCAACGATCGCCAGTAAGAACCACCTCACCCCATGTCTTCAACATCGGAGCAAGGTGGGGGGCAATTGTTATGTCGAGATTTATACGTCTCAACAGGCGATCGGCACAGAGACCGGGCGACCGAGCCAAAGTCCAGTAGACCAAGGCAGACTTGCCGATCAAAGGTCCTAGGTCGAGTCCCAGTGCCGAGCGATCGACATCTAAGGAGATCGTCTCTTGGCACCTAGCGATCGAATCTAGTGCCCGGCCAATGACGACCGTCTCTTGCCACGCGAAGCCAGCACGTCTAGTCAGCAAAAGACGAAGCTCGGACAAAGTCCCACATGCAAATCCGGAAAAGGCGCCGCAGGACATGGATCATTGACCACAGCCTGTCAGCATCTTTTCACCTACCGACAGACCCGCTGAAAGGTACAAGTGGGACCTCCCGTGACAGCAACTCAGGACGCGTGCAGGCTCCCCATTGGACCGCACAGCTGGCGGCTAGCAACAACCGCGGACTTCAAGGCAAACAGCCCATGTGCTTAAAGACGATCGCCCCTTATTATATTACAAGGAAGGCGATCGCCCGTCAGTAAAGGGCATCTCAGCTCCTATAAATAGAAGGCTTCCTACACTTGGAAAGAGGTGTGGCTTTCCAGCTCATGACTTGGCTTTCACTCTCTTTGGCAACGCTATACACTTCGAACATATCTCTCTCACTCTGGAAACCTCTTGATCCTAAGACGGTCGGCAGAAACGAGAGCAAGAACTCAAAGCAACTCTAGTTCTTCCGGCAATCACTCAACAGCTAGATAACTAGGATTTTTTACACTCATTGTAATCGCATTCTTACATTAATATTTGTACTCAAATGTATTCATATGAATAACATCTCGCGAGAGCATTCAAGCCCGGGCCTAACAAACCCGGCAAATCTTGTGTTATTTCCATTCCCTCGGACGTGCTCCCGCAACCTTGTTTGCTGCCCGTCCATTCCAGCAATATCTATCTCCGGATAATATTTCGGGCAACAACAATTGGCGCTAGAGGAAGGGGTTCTTAACCTTCATTTTTATTCCTACAGTCTCGAAGAACACTCACTGTTCTCCGAGGCATATACTTGAAGAGACACTCACTGCTCTACAAAGAAAGCTTTCAGAATCATGACTTCTGCCTCCACATCGAAGAAAGGCGCTGGCCGATCCACCGGACGCCTCATTCCGTCTCGATCTGAGCCCCAGCCTATGGCGGAGGGTAGCCGTGGCGACTCGAGACTCTCGATCCCGCCCCCGAGGGACGGCCCAAGCCTCTCACTCGATCAGTTCCAAACCGCGGAACAGATCGAAGAGGCCATGGCCATCCTACGGGAGCGACCGAGAGCATTCGACGCGACCGCTATAACCCCCTCCGCCATCCGCCGCGTGAGCAACGGAGTTCAGGAGTTGCGGCGGCGATCGCCGGGAGGCCCAGGTCGCAGAAAAGGCGCTCGCAAGGCGGGACACCTCCGTTTTGGCCGCTGAGAGCAACCCGTCATGGCGGCCAGGCGATCGGCCCCGGCCATGAGGCAGCGGGCCGAATCCGTCACCAGGAGTTCGGCATACCAACTCCGAGAAGGCAGGCCAACCATCTGGCTCCTCGCCAAAGAACCGAGACCGGCGGCGACGACCTCATCGCCTACCGCGGAGCCAGGAGATCGGTACACGATCGCCTCGGCACCCGCTCCGAGAGCCAAACCACGAGCGACCAAGCTACAGCGATAGCCGCGATGCTGGCCTTGACTCGGCGACATGAAGGCGCTCCTGGCCCAGAGGCGGCGCCAGTAGCAAGATCGCCGGCCCGAGCGAGCCGCTCGCGATCCACATCGAGCTCGCCCCCGTGCAGCGTAAGATCGCTCCTCCGCAAACACCTTTGTGTAAGGGGAGGTCGGACCCCGAGACTCAAGTGAGCAAGTTCCGGATCTATATGACCGGGTGTGGGGCATCAGACGCGACCAGGTGCCGAATATTCCCGCTAACACTGGGCGACCTGGCCCATAGGTGGTACATCTCATTGCCACCACGATCCATCAGTTCCTTTGATCAACTGGCGAACGACTTCACGTCGTACTTCGCCACCAAGGTCACTCGACCAGAAGGTCCCCACCGAATGATGAAAATCAGGCAAGGGGAAGACGAGTCCGATGCACACTACATCGACCGGGTGGATGAGATTATCCTCAACGGTGAGCCCGTAAGCGACGAGATCGCCCTCTACTCGGTCCTAGGGGGATTCGATGGTCTTTCGCCTATGTTCAGGCATCTTACAAAGGACATCCCCCGACCTACGCGATCTTCCACGCCAAGGCCGCAGACTTTTTGGCCAGGCAAATGTTACTTTTCCATCTATGAGTAACGCGATCGTCGACCGAACGACGACCATCAGTCTTCCAACCCGATCGCCAGAATCAAGCAAAACTGGAGGACTCGCTCGCAATCTACAGTTCACCATCTAACATGATGGACTAAGACACGAGATCGCCTCCCCCGCACAACGTGTACCGTCGAGGGTCGACATCTAACATGACGATCCGAGGTAGAAGAGTGCAGCCATGATCCTGGTGGTCGATGGAACCGACTGCTTCGGCCATGCAAGGTTCCTTTGGGCTGCGATCGCTCGCCCTTCGTTTAAATACGAGGCGGGCGTAGCCGAAGGACTCTCCAATCAAATCAGTGGACATGCTCGCCCGCCCTCAAAGGTTCATCATCTAACTTGGTGGACTCGGACAATGCGACGCGTCCCTACCCCCGTCTCAACGTATACCGTCGAGGATTGCCATCTAACATGACGATCCGAGGTAGAAAAGAGCTAGCAAGCCGCGGACGTGGAGTCGATTAATCCGACGACGCCCCGCGCAAGGACTCCTCCAGACCAAGACCGCACGCCCTTCGTTTAAATACGAGGCGAGGCGCAGCCTAACGGAGGACCCTCACAATAAAATGAGTCACGAGACAGACAATGTCGCTCGCGCACAAGACACGGTCATGGAAGTCGGTCCATCGAACTCCGCGACTGTGCACGGTTCCTCAATGACGAAACAACCAGCTTTCTACGAGGGATCGGCAAAATTGAAAATTGCAGGTACAAGACCGAAGATAGCTCGCCAATCGATCAGATCACCCAAGTCCGAGACCTAAGTCCGCTCAACGGATCGCCCGTCTTTATCCTCAACGATCGCCAGTAAGAACCACCTCACCCCATGTCTTCAACATCGGAGCAAGCTGGGGGGCAATTGTTATGTCGAGATTTATACGTCTCAACAGGCGATCGGCACAGAGACCGGGCGACCGAGCCAAAGTCCAGTAGACCAAGGCAGACTTGCCGATCAAAGGTCCTAGGTCGAGTCCCAGTGCCGAGCGATCGACATCTAAGGAGATCGTCTCTTGGCACCTAGCGATCGACTCTAGTGCCCGGCCAATGACGACCGTCTCTTGCCACGCGAAGCCAGCACGTCTAGTCAGCAAAAGACGAAGCTCGGACAGAGTCCCACATGCAAATCCGGAAAAGGCGCCGCAGGACATGGATCGTTGACCACAGCCTGTCAGCATCTTTTCACCTACCGACAGACCCGCCGAAAGGTTTGCGTGTGTGTACGTAATATGGCATGACTATAGCAATTATCCGACTCATCACCATCTCATGATACTTTCCATGTAACTCAAAAAACCTATGATGTCGACAGTTTTGGAATTTCATCTCCATTCTCCTTTGTGCGAATGTTGCGACTGGATGGGCATCCGGCATAAAACATTGCCACTTTTTTTGCATGAATTCTAGTGTTAACTAATTTTAGACAATTAATTGGCACTACAATCTTCGTGCCACAAACCCCAACATAATTGGGATTAAGGTACAGTTGATGATGATGATGACAACTTGATTGGAAGTACTCTAGATATTAGTCATGTGGAACAAATGTCATTTATAGTAAGATGCGTCGATGTCTCCACGACTAATAACTGTGGAAGAGTTTTTTATAGGTTTTTCAAAAGTGGTTGCTTTTTGGTGAACTTAAAGGTGCTTTAGGAAATCTAAATGATTTGTGTTGCCCACAGAGTATACGGTAAACGGCTTAGAAAAGGAGAATATAATAAGTTGTATGTTTTTCGAAGTTAATTGCGTAGCGGAAGTCTAATAATGAGTTGTTGTAAGTACATAAACTAGGTAACTCTCCTGTTTGCTTGATGCGTACAGGGTTTTCACAATGTATACTTTAAATCACAGTTATAAATAAAAACAAAAAAGACGGAATGTAAATAACACAGGGATATAAGTGGTTCGAGGTAAACCCCTCTACGTCAACTGGTCCTCCACACAGGAGTAAAACGTTTATTAAAATCACTACGTACACAACTACGTGACTTTAACTAAACCTGTCTCTATATCGTTCACACAGATTGATACAGGGACCACAGCTTTGGCCGTTCACACAGATTGGCTTTAGCTCTTTCGACTTGCTTCTTTTCACACAGATTGAAGCTTCGTCTTCAATGACATTCTTTCCACACAGGTCGGAACTAGCAAGGACTTAGTCCACACAGGGTTAAGGTTGATCTTAACGGTAAAGATGGTAGAACAAATTCAAACAGCAACTATATGCTTTGATGAGCGATTGTTGTATGTTGTGCTGTTTGCGTTGAGGACTTGTATATTTCTTCGCTTAGATAATGTTATATGCTCACGAAACATACTACTCTTTCTTAGCTTGATTGTCAGAGATTCAGTAAGTCAAATGAGCAATGTCCTCTTGCTTGGGGCTATTTATAAATTTGGAAATAGATCAGTTATAAATGTACCCGTTGGCCGATTAGTGAGATTTAGATGTCTGATTGGTGGATGCATAATTTGAATTAAAGGCGATTCGCATTTAATGCTTCAGACATTCTTTTTGACTTTGCATTAAATGCTCTTCAGCGCGTTCAAACTGTTGTCTCTTTCGGCCGCATTAAATGCTGTCCTATCACCAATAAATGCTGCTTTAACCGTGAAGACTTTATGAATAAACAAAGTTTATTTCACATTGATTTAAAGCTATTCTTTAGTCCTGTTGGATGGTTTTTACTTTTTCTAAGTAAAACTCCTACAGTCAGACTACTGTATCCAACACTCTTCAACTTCTGTTGTATTAAGATGTAGGCTTTGTAGGATTGGACTCTGTAGGAAGATCTCTTGCTGTATGGATAGGCTGTACGGAGTTTCCTAACAGCTTCCATACTTAGCGAATTTTACCGACTCTAAAGACTTCTTGTTGTACGATGGCGATTATCAAAACAGGCTGTGTTTATCCAACAATTTGAATAATGTGAGAGGCAGGGGTACGATAACAGTTCAAATATGAAAGGGCAATACAAAGGTGTACGTAGTAGAATATTGAAAGAATATCCAAGAGCATTTTACGCCCAAGTCATATGCTAATGCAAAATCTAATATACCATTTTCTGCTTCATTCCTATCCTCAAATCAAAGCCATGATGAACGCTCTCAAAGCCATATCGGCTAGCACCCACATGGCTGTTGAGGTCACCACCAATGAGCGTTCAACAACCTCCTCCAAATCTTTCCAAAAATCTTTGTATAACAGATGCATCCAATCCTACTTGGGATGCATATGCACTTATCATAGTTAGAACTTCATCCCCTATCACAAGCTTAATACTCACAATCCTGTGTCACATAATCCTGTCACCTAGACAAAAGTTATCAAGAGGTTATTAAAGATAAAAAAATACTAGGTTAGCTGATTTGAGTTTTTTTCTTTAAATCAGCGATTCACTTTTAAAAAATGCAAGAGCAAAAGAAAATACAAAGAGATCCAGCAGCCCCACCAACCAACCCCCATACCAGTTGTATGAGGTTGCAGCCGCATGAATCGTTAAAACCCTACCACATTAAAATCCAATTGGAAAAACCTACTATAGTAAAAAAGTGCCTCAGCGTCAACACTGCCGAAATTTAAAGTAGGAGAGAAGAGACAAATCACGTCCAATGAAAGGTAAGATGGAATATGAAACCGAATGGGTCAAAACCATCTCCAATTTATGAAAATGTTCATTGTGAATGTGAGAAACGGGATTCTCAAGCAAGATGAGAGTATATGTAGCCACTTGATACAACCACGGTTGGGCTACCAAGAGAGTTGGGAACGGTTGGAGCCGTCATGGACCCCACTGGTCCTATCACACGTACACGTGCTAGGAAGTTGAGAGAACAAACGAGTGAAATATTGAGAACGAGTGACACTAGCACCACCTCACGAAATAAACTTAATGCACGTTCCACACCTGTTACCTTATTATCTGTTACTAACTCTTATGAAGAAAACTCGGTTCCTACTCAAGAGGTTTACTGTATGGCCTCGATCAAATCCTCTCTTGAAGACCCTCACACTGAGGCTGCTTGGAGTTCACTGAATAAAGACCCCGAGCCTCAGCTCGACCCTAGAAGAATTCACGTCCAAAGAAAAGAAAAAGTCAAGCTCGTCCTTAAGCTACCCGAATTGGAAGTGAAAATCATGTCTAAGTTTAGTAACTGTGCGACGGTGGATCTACTTGAGATTCAAGAAGGCCCAACAGTTGTTCAAATCCTAAGCCCAAATATAGCTTTGCTTGAGGGCAGCCCAGATATAGCTAAAAACAGAAAGCTTGAGGGCGGACCCTAGATATTGCCTAAATAATGGCATAGGGGCGTCTTTGTTGTGTTTCCTGAAAATGAGAGTTAAATCATAAAAAAACTCAAAAAGGAAAATACTCTATAAAAAGGATGAACAACTAGAGGTCGACTTGATGATTAAGGAAAATCCATCCTAGCTTGGAAATTAGACTTAGGCGTGAGGAAGCTTCAAGGAAGGTGTGATGTTTTTTTCTTTTTGTCTTGGAAACCAAAGACTTATCTTTATTACACGTGATGGTTGAGAAAGCCCACCCTAACTTAGAAAAAGAACTTAGGCAAGTGGGAGCTTCAAAATGAACGTGATGTTGTGAAGACCAAGATCATTTCAATACTTCTTTATTTACTTTCTAGCATAGTTGATGTTATTTTATTTCCTTTTAATCTTGTCACATGTGTGATCGTCCTTCATTGTCTTGGAAATAGGGACACTCTTGATTTTATTTCCTTAGTTTAATATGTAAGGGATAATATAGTTTGCTCTGTACACTCCTATAAAAGGAGACCTTTTGGTAATGAGAAAGACAGATCACCTTTGAAATCAAAAAGATATTTCGGCCATGTGCTTGAGTCAAGAGCTGTTGCTCGAATTTTCTTGAATATTATTCTTATAATTCTCACTTCTACATTCTTACAATTTTAGTTAATAAAATTGTTAAGTCTTAGTCATAGAAACTTGAGTTCTTAGAATAATTCCGAACGTTTCTTTAGAACAAGATTCTAAGGGGATTATAGTGATTAATTCTAAGGGTTTGAAGTACCCTTGTCATATCCGTGCCCTGTTCCTTCAAAAAGTGCTGTCCGATTATCGCTGTATCGAAGTGCTGCCCGAATATTGCTGTATCGACGTGCTGTCCGATTACCGCTGTATCGAAGTGCTGTCCGATTATTGCTGTATCGAAGTGCTGTCCGAATATTGTTGTATCGAAGTGCTGTCCGATTATCGCTGTATCGAAGTGCTGTCCGATTATCGCTGTATCGAAGTGCTGTCCGATTATTGCTGTATCAAAGTACTGTCTGATTAGTTACTGTCAGCATATCGAAGTGCTGTCCGATTGTTGCTGTTGGCATACCGAAGTGTTGTCCGTTGTTGCTATTTGTTGTTTGCTGTTCGTTTCTTTTACTCAAGGAAACCTACTTCCGCTTCATACAACCACGAATCATAACAGTCCCTGTATTGGTATCACTGTTGGGTATCATTTGGTATCATTTGGCATCAGAGAACGGTTTAGTCGTTCCACTCTTATCTTTTATTCTCATATATATAATAATTTTGTGGTTCGCATTGGAGTTAAGTTGTTGTGTTTTAGGTAAGATATTCGATACTTGTTTCCTGTTTCGAATCACTTGGTACCATGATGGCAGGATCAAGAAACTCGAAGGATGGAGAAACTCCAGCCCCTAGACGAGCTCGGAAGGATCCCGTAGATGAGGAAGAGGTCCTAAGCGACGACCTAGTTACTAATAAAATCCAAAGCTTCCGTGATGTGCAATTCCAACTCGATGGCCTGACATCCTACATACGAAGGATGGAAAACATGATGTTGGAGATGAGAGAAGAGCTGAAATCCCATAGAACTTCACAAACTCCCGAACCTACTATTAGGAATAGGGAAGATCGAGAGAAAGAACCCACAATGGGAGGAAGGGATTCACGGTATAAAGGGGTAGAGGAAGGGGTAGAGTTAGGGCAGCCCCTCCACCACCCGAATACTATTCGGAAGATGAATATGACGAGTACCTTGAGGATGATAGGCAGTCTAGGATCGACCGAGAGCCTAGGGAACAACAAGGACGGGCAGACGATAACTTAAGTAGTGTTAAGCTTTCCATACCACCTTTTGAAGGTAAATCTGATCCCGAAACTTACTTTGAATGGGTTAGGAAGGTCGAGGGACAATTTGAGTGTCGAAACTTTTCTGATCTTAAGAAGGTTAAGATAGCCACTGTAGAGTTCACTGGGTATGCTCTTGTATGGTGGATCATGTAGTTCAACTTAGGCATCGACGTGGGGAAAGACCTATAGATACATGGGAAGAGCTTAAGCGAGTGATGAAGGAAAGATTTGTTCCTAGCTATTACATGAGGGACCTTAGGTATAGTCTTCAAACTTTAAGGCAAGGGACCAAGTCGGTATACGATTACTATAAGGAGATGGAAACCGGACTAATTAGGTGTCGTATAGAGGAGGACCACGATAGCACCATGACTAGGTTCTTAGCCGAACTTAATGTTGAGATTAGAGACCAATTAGAGCTCATGACCATGCATGACTTAGAAGAGATGGTGCACACGGCTAGAAAAATAGAAACACAAGTTCGGAGGCGTCAAACTAGGAAGAACACCACTCCTAGTATCCCATGGAAACCGAGACAGCCCACTAACCATAAGGAAGACCCTAAACCGTCGGTCAATAGGGTCCAGTCAGCCCCTAATCTGCCAACTAAGTCCCAACCTTCACCAAACTCCAAACCTCAACCTCGGACACATGAGATCCGATGCTATAAGTGTCAAGGTATAGGTCACATAGCCCCGAACTATCCAAATAAGCGAGCCGTAGTCATTAAGTCAGGGAAATAGCGACTGAAAGTGAGGGTGAAGAAGAGATTGAGAATGAGGATAGTGGAGAAGAGATGGAAGAATGTAACGAAGAGATCTTAGAAGGGAAGATTAATGTAGTGCTTAGAATGTCCTTGTCAGCTAAGATAGTGGAAGATGAGGATAGCCAGAGGGAGAACTTGTTTCAATGTAGGTGCTACATTAAGGAGAACCTCTGTAGTATGATCATAGACGGAGGTAGTTGTGTCAATGTCGTTAGCACAGCCTTGATGCAGAAACTAGAACTTAAAACCGAAAGACACCCTAAACCATATAAGTTGATGTGGATGAATAACGCAGGAGAACTGAAAGTAGTGAGTGAATGCACCGTGCCCTTTAAGATAGGTAGATATGAGGATGAAGTAGTTTGCGATGTCGCCCCTATGCATGCCATCCAGATCCTTCATCTTTGGGAAGAAGAAATTCAACCTATAACCTATGACTCCTAAGCAAATCCTTGAAGATACAGAGGATATTAGAGCAACTGAGAGAAAACGAAAAAAAAGAGAAGGAAAAGAAAACAGTCACGGCAGTCCCTAAAGGGATAAAAACCATCGCCCTTTGTAAGACTAGTGAGGTTAAACGGGCCTTGCTCGCAAGACAACCTGTGGTTCTATTACTATTTCGTGATGTATTGCTTAATATTCCATCTATTCCTGATACTACTGATCCATTGATTATCTCTTTATTGCAGGAATTTGAAGACGTGTTTCCCGAGGAGACACCACCCGGATTGCCGCCCGTTCGAGGCATAGAACACCAGATCGACTTTGTGCCAGGGTCCTCAATACCAAACCGTCCTGCATACCAAAGTAACCCCGAAGAGATTAAAGAAATGCAAAGGCAAGTGGAAGAGCTACTAGCAAAGGGACATGTGAGAGAAGGTATGAGTCTTTGTGCAGTTCCGGTGTTGCTAGTACCAAAGAAAAATGGCTCGTGGAGGATGTGCGTAGACTGCCGTGCAATAAACAACATTACGGTAAAGTATCGACATCTCATCCCTAGACTTGATGACATGTTAGATGAATTATATGGTTCCACAATATTTTCAAAAATTGATTTAAAAAGTGGGTACCATCAGATTCGAATGAAAGAGGGAGACGAGTGGAAAACGGCATTTAAAACTAAACACGGTTTGTATGAGTGGTTAGTTATGCCATTTGGGCTCACTAATGCACCAAGCACATTTATGAGGGTAATGAATCATGTTCTACGTGCTTTTATTGGAAAATTTGTTGTTGTGCAATTAAAGAATGGGACAGCCCCAAAAATGTGAGCGAAGTCCGAAGCTTCCACGGCTTGGCAAGCTTCTATCGTCGGTTTGTACCCAACTTTAGTACTATAGCCTCCCCTTTAACTGAGGTAATCAAGAAGAATGTTGGATTCAAGTGGGAAAAGGAACAAGAGACGGCCTTCAAGGCCTTAAAAGAAAGACTGACGAACGCTCCCCTGCTAGCCCTACTAAATTTTGCTAAGTCTTTTGAGATCGAGTGTGATGCATCCGGCACAGGGATAGGAGCTGTTTTGATGCAAGAGGGTAGGCTGATTGCCTACTTCGTGAGAGAAGTTGTGGAGTTATTTGAACTATCCAACTTACGACAAGGAACTGTATGCCTTGGTTCGAGCACTCGAGACTTGGCAACATTACTTATGGCCCAAAGAGTTCGTGATACACACTGATCACGAGTCCTTGAAACATACAGAAGTTGAATAGGAGGCATGCTCGATGGATGGAATTCATAGAGACGTTCCCGTACGTGATCAAGTACAAACAGGGAAAAGAAAACGTCGTTGCTGATGCTCTATCTCGCAGGTATACCTTCCTGACTGCTTTAGATTCGAAAATACTTGGTTTTGAATTGATTAAAAATCTGTACGAGAAAAACATTAATTTTGGCGAGATTTTCATTACTTGTGAGAAGTCTTGGGGTAGATAAGTTCTATAAGAGCGATGGTTTTCAGTTTAGGGAAAATAAATTATGCATACCTGCTAGCTCTATACGTGAAATATTGTTGCTCGAATCACATGGGGGAGGGTTGATGGGTCATTTTGGCATTGATAAAGCCTTGTCTGTTTTGCAAGAACATTTCTACTGGCCGGGTATGAAACGAGATGTCATTCGTATTTGTGGTCGCTGTATCACTTGTAAAATGGCTAAAAGTCGAGTTCAGCCCCACGGTTTGTATATCCCACTCCTCATTCCTAATACTCCTTGGACTGATATATCAATGGATTTCGTGATGGGATTGCCTAGAAACCGGTATGGGAGGGATTCTATATTTGTTGTGGTTGATAGATTTCAAAAATGGCACATTTCGTAGCTTGTCACAAAACTGATGATGCATCTCACGTGGCTAATCTTTTCTTTAGAGAGATCGTTGGTTTACATGGAATGCCTAGGACTATAGTTTCTGATCGTGATGCTAAGTTCCTAAGTTATTTTTGGAAGACCTTATGGGCTAAATTAGGCACAAAGCTTCTATTTTCTACCACTTGTCACCCACAAACCGATGGGCAAACCGAAGTAGTAAATAGAACTCTTTCTACATTGTTAAGGGTTATAATCAAAACAAACATTAAAACTTGGGAAGAATGTGCCGCATGTTGAGTTTGCCTATAATCGAACAGTGCATTCTGCTTCTCAGTTTTCTCCTTTTGAGATTGTTTATGGATTTAATCCTTTGACCCCACTTGATCTTGTGCCTTTACCTGTGACTAAAAGGATTAGTACAGATGGGAAGAAAAAAGCCGAGCTCGTTAAGCAACTCCATGAGAAAGCAAGAGCTAACATTGAAAGGCGTACTAAGCAGTATGTTGAGCGCGCCAACTGAGGGAGAAAGGAAGTGGTCTTCGAACCTGGAGATTGGGTTTGGTTACAAATGAGGAAGGAAAGGTTTCCTGTACAAAGGAGATCGAAATTGCTGCCAAGAGGAGATGGTCCTTTCATGATATTGGAGAGAATAAATAATAATGCTTACAAACTAGACTTACCATGAGAATACAATGTATCTCCTACTTTTAATGTTTCTGACTTGTCTTTGTTTGAAGCAGGTGATCTCACGGATCTGAGGACAGATCCTCCTCAAGAGGGAGGGGATGATACAACCACGGTTGCGCTACCAAGAGAGTTAGGAACGCTTGGAGCCGTCATGGACCCCAGTGGTCCTATCACACGTACACGTGCTAGGAAGTTGAGAGAACAAACAAGTGAAATATTGAGAACGAGTGACACTAGCACCACCTCACGAAATAAACTTAATGCACGTTCCACACATGTTACCTTATTATCTGTTACTAGCTCTTACGAAGACAACTCGGTTCCTACTCAAGAGGTTTACTGTATGGCCTCGATCAAATCCTCTCTTGAAGACCCTCACACTGAGGCTGCTTGGAGTTCACTGAATAAAGACCCCGAGCCTCAGCTCGACCCTAGAAGAATTCACGTCTAAAGAAAAGAAAAAGTCAAGCTCATCCTTAAGCTGCCCGAATTGGAAGTGGAAATCATGTCTAAGTTTAGTGACTGTGCGACGGTGGATCTACTTGAGATTCAAGAAGGCCCGACAGTTGTTCAAATCCTAAGCCCAGATATAGCTTGGCTTGAGGGCAGCCCAGATATAGCTAAAACCAGAAAGCTTGAGGGCGGACCCCACATATTGCCTAAATAATGGCATGAGGGCGTCTTTGTCGTGTTTCCTGAAAATGAGAGTTAAATCATAAAAAAACTCGAAAAGGAAAATACTCTATAAAAAGGATGAACAACCGAAGGTCGACTTGATGATTAAGGAAAATCCATCCTAGCTTGGAAATTAGACTTAGGCGTGAGGAAGCTTCAAGGAAGGTGTGATGTTTTTTTTGTCTTGGAAATCAAAGACTTATCTTTATTACACGTGATGGTTGAGAAAGCCCACCCTAACTTGGAAAAAGAAATTAGGCATGTGGGAGCTTCAAAATGAACGTGATGTTGTGAAGACCAAGATTATTTCAAGACTTCTTTAGTTACTTTCTAGGATAGTTGATGTTATTTTATTTCCTTTTAATCTTGTCACATGTGTGACCGTCCTTCATTGTCTTAGAAATAGAGACACTCTTGATTTTATTTCCTTAGTTTAATATGTAAGGGATAATATAGTTTGCTCTGTACACTCCTATAAAAGGAGACCTTTTGGTAATAAAAAAGACAGATCACCTTTGAAATCAAAAAGATATTTCGGCCTTGTGCTTGAGTCAAGAGTTGTTGCTCGAATTTTCTTGAGTATTATTCTTATAATTCTCACTTCTACATTCTTACAATTTTAGTTCATAAAATTGTTAAGTCTTAGTCATAGAAATTTGAGTTCTTAGAATAATTCCGAACGTTTCTTTAGAACAAGATTCTAAGGGGATTATAGTGATTAATTCTAAGTGTTTGAAGTACCCTTGTCATATCCGTGCCCTGTTCCTTCAAAAAGTGCTGTCCGATTATCGCTGTATCGAAGTGCTGTCCGAATATTGCTGTATCGAAGTGCTGTCCGATTATCGCTGTATCGAAGTGCTGTCCGAATATTGCTGTATCAAAGTGCTGTCCGATTATCGCTGTATCGAAGTGCTGTCCGATTATTGCTGTATCGAAGTGCTGTCCGATTAGTTACTGTCAGCATATCGAAGTGCTGTCCGATTGTTGCTGTTGGCATACCGAAGTGCTGTCCGTTGTTGCTATTTGTTGTTTGCTGTTCGTTTCTTTTATTCAAGGAAACCTACTTCCGCTTCGTACAACCATGAATCACAACATTCCCTGTATTGGTATCACTGTTGGGTATCATTTGGTATCACCACTTGTTCAGAAATCTCCAAGGTAAAGTGGATGGACGAAGAAGAAAGAGATGAGCTACAAAACTAGAATCCATTTATAACCACAACTTCTCCCATCCACTGCGATAAGCAAAGTCAATGCCAAGTAGAGCGTCCATTAATTCTACCTCAAAAGAAAATCTAATACCCAGCTGCGACAAAACATCTGTAAATAACACCCCCAAATTTTCTGAATAGCCCAACTAACAGAGCCCAGATTACTGTGAGAGCACCCACCAGTATTACATTCGGTCCAGCCTGGAGGGGCCCGCCGCAAACGGACCTCGACGATGTCAATAGGGGGCGCAGGGTGCCCACGAATGCGAAAGAAATAAAGGATAGCCCAATCATCATGAGCATAAATAGAACGAATAGAGAAAACCATACTATCAAAAATACATTTATTCCGAGCCATCCAGATAATCAAAAAACAAGATATGAAAGCCAGCTTCCAGAGAGAGGACACGTGAGAGCTGAACTAAAATCTCATTGCTTAGACAGAGTTGCGAGAAATTGTCACGGACCGAATATATGTCTTAAAAGCCGCAAATAATCTAACCTAATAACACGAGTACAAGTGCATGATGTGAGAATATGGTCTAAAGACTTTGCATCCACATGACAAATTTGGCAGATACACGGACCCAGAAAATCATTAAGCCGAAGATGGCCCATGGTCAGGAGCCTATCATGAATATCACATCAGACTGTGACAGAACGATGAGGAGGAATGAACTGAGCCTAGATCCAAGTTCCCTAATTAACAATGGAAAAAGCAAGTCGAATGTGATGATACATATCTTTAGAAGTGACCAACCCATGGAGTGAGTGAGACCACACTCCAATACGACCGGACCCAAAAGGTAAGAGACTACATCCTCAACGATGTTCAAATGAGATATGAAAAAACAATCTACAATATCATTAATATAAAAATCAGCAATAATCTGAGAGAAATAATGATGGAAGTGAACAGGAATGCCAAGTCGGTGTGTAACCTAGAGGATTATCCACACGCGCACTTAAGAGAGGGCTCCAACAAAGCCAAATAGTACCTTCATTCAGCATCGAGTAACTCAAATTAAAACCATGCCAAATGGAAGAAATAACACAATCCTAAAAATGCATCCGAACGAATGAATCTCGACTGCATCATATCAAAATAATGGCCCAGCTTAGTCAATATATCCCAAGCAAAGCAAGCAAGAAAAGCATCATTCATAGAAGAAAAAGAATGAAGACCAAGACCACCATCCGCTTTAGGAACACCACAGCATCGGGTGGTCTTGGTCACAACAACAGTAGGTGGTTTTTGTCACATATCAACTATCATATGATCACAGTCCAAATCCAACATCATCAAAAAGTACTTGCACTTACCCACTGCTTTTAAGAATAGTAACCTCTTGTCACATGATCTATAAGAGTATCTCACATATTTTCACAGCATAATATAATTGATTGAAACGCATACTTCGTTTGTTATCCTCCTTAGTAGACGAAGTATTCTGATTATGTCAATGCCAATTGAAACAATGTTAATAGTTGTACACTGTATAATTCTTTGGTAGCTTCATATCGAGCATCGGGAATAGTGATTCTAATCATCTCATGTATGAAAAAAGCCACTTCTAATCCTACCTCATTATCTGGATGTTGGAAAAATGAGTTTTCAATCAGTACCTTCTCGAGCGAGAAAATGCGACTTATATGGATATATTAGGTGATTGGTCCACCTCAAATAGGTACCAATAAGAATGAGATATAATTTACCCGTACTCGCTTCCTCTGACAGGGCTGTCTTATAGGGAAGTGGGCGTTTATGAGACCTTTGTTGGGATCCATAGGGGAGTAAGGAATTCAGAGATTGAATAAGATTATTCCAAGCACTGTATAATTCATACCTTAAAAATTACTGATCGATAGCAAAGGTTTCAATCTCATAGTTTTCATCCCTAAGTTGAAACCATAATAGTAGAAATAGTTCCAAAAATAATACCCAAACCCGGAGTTAGGAAATGTTGCAAAACCAACAGACAACTGAAATCTTCAAGTGGGCCCAACAAGGAATAGGACTAACTTTAGACTGAGCCCTGTTCAAAACAAATCAAATTGGAATTAGGCTCAAGAGATCGTGAGGCCAGAAATCTCACCACCATAAACCAGTGTTTCCAAAGAAACGGCTATCGCAGGTACTAGAGGAGCGACGACGAACACGAGCAGCGGAAGGACGGTGGTGACAACGGCGATGTGATGCCGAAAATGACATGGAAGTGAATGGCAATGGCAAGGCAAGATGGTGGAGTTGACTAGAAGAGATTGAACAAAACAAGAACAGCTTGAACATATTCACGATAGGGAATTGTGATTTTGATTCGCGTACCGGATGTCCTAAACTGGATGTGGACGGTGCAGGCGACCGGGCGGCGCAGAGCCTAAGCAGTGGCGTGATAGTAGTAGCTGTGAGTTAGGGTTTGTGTTTTCGTAATCACGCTAGGTGGCTGCCGCATTTCTAATTTTCTTTTATTTTTAAGGAAAACAAAACGCAAATAGCATTTCTGACGGTGAACAGTAAACATGAAAATTCTGTTAGCTGCAATGGAAAGAACAAAGTGAAAGAAAGACCTTCTGCGATGCCAAGTTGATACAAAACACAGACAAATTTAGGAGAGAAGTCGAGTAACGAGAACAAAGAATTGAGAGAAAATTTCAACAATAAATATTACAACGTTAATAATAAAAGATACTAAGAAGATTAATAAAAAATGCAACCCTTAGCCTTTGGCTAACACTCCCAACTAAACTAGGAGACTAACTAGGATAAGGAAGCTAAATAATATCAAATTCTAATACTACTTCAAATAGTAATATTCTCTTAATATAAGTATATTCCTTCTTGATTTCCATCAGCATCGGGCCAATTTAGATTTCAATTTGTCTTGCTATTTGAGATTGGATATTTTATGGCATGCAGCTCCATACAATCTAAGGCCAAACGAATACTGCCGTTCCCATTCCATCCCTCATCAGAATGAGGATTGATAAATATTTTTATGTGGATGAGAGCATACTCATATATATCCCCACTGAGAAGATTTCGCGCAATGGAATAGTCCATGTGTCTACCAGAAATTCCCGGGCATCCCAAACTAAGAATCGGAACGATGTCGGATACACGTATGCTGACCAGAAATAAACACCATATATGGAACAAAAACCACACAAATCATGCTGAACAGAGATTAACCGCCATTTCCATACACACACACACACACACTTCTCTCTGATACCATGTTAAGTTCTAGGATGTATGTATGCACATTAAGAGATGAAGAAGAAAATGGGGAGAAATGTGGTTGAATGACTTAGTTAACCCTATTTTGTTCAAGCTTTTTCTATTTACAAGAGTAACTTCCAATAATTACACTTTTAACCCTTAACTTGTATGATGTAACAGAAATAACCATATTATTGGATAACTCTAAGCAGTTCTTAACTTCATATTCTTAAATCTAAAACATGATATTAGTTCTAAAAAGAAGTGTCAAAACTCATTTCTTAACAGGGACTATTCTGCCTATAAAACAACTCATAAAGGATTAATCTTCTCTGCCCATTTCTCTTAAGTTTTCAACTTGGTGCAAATCAAACAGTTATATCTATAATGAAGCTTTGATGGTGATATTAATTATAGTATAAAAAATTTATCAGATTTATTTGAATACACTCCTGGATACGAATGGTTGGCATGGTTGCTATCGAAAGAATAAACACAATTTGGCAACCAGGGATTTGAAATGCAGCAGCAACAACAACATCTAAGCCTTAGTCCCAAAATGATTTGGGGTCGGCTAACATGAATCAAACTTTGAAACCGTCAATAATCGTTACATAAATAACATAAAAGGAAAAAAGAGGGAAAAAGTAGAGAAAAAAGCAAATAAAAAATGAGATTGAATGTAAAAAAAAAAAAAAAGAAAAAAAAAAAGAAAAGAAAAAAGATAACATGAAATAAAAGAAAATAGGAATTAAAAAAAAAAAAAAGGTATCAGACTCCATCCACCATCCGTATTCTTTCCCGCCACATTTGCCTCTCCATCGCCATACTTTCTCCAATTCCAAGAAACCGCATATCATTTTCAATCATCTTTATCCAAGTTTTCTTGGGTCTTCCTCTACCTTTCACAACATTACTTGTTCCCCAACTTTCTAGCCTCCTCATTGGGGTATCAATAGGTCTTCTTCTCACATGACCAAACAAACCATCGTAATCGATTCTCCATCATCTTGTCTTCTATAGACGCAACTCTTACCTTCTCTCTGATCACCTCATTTCTGAGCCGATCCTTTTTTGTATGACCACACATCCATCGTAGCATACGCATCTCTGCCACATTCATCTTTCAACGTGACAATCGCTTTCTGACCAACACTCGGTGCCATATAACAGCGCAGGCCTAATTGCCGTGCAGTAAAATTTACCCTTTAATCTATGAGGCATGCCAGGATCACATAAAACCCCTGTGGCACTCTTCCACTTCAACCACCCTGCCTTTACTCTGTGAGCCACATCGTCATCTAGCTCTCCATCCTTTTGAATAATAGATCCAAGATATCGAAAGAAAGTGGATCCATGAACAACTTTCCCATCAAATGTGATCATCCCCGCCTCTCTATCACTATTTTCGCTAAACCTACACTCCATATATTCAGTCTTACTCGCACGGCTAAAGCCTCGAGCTTCCAAAGTATCCTCCAAAGTTCCAATTTCACAGACTCCAACCTTCGTTTCATCAATCAACACAATATCATCTGCGAACATCATACACTACGGAATGTCATTTTGAATTTCTCTTGTCAATTCGTCCATGACTATGGCAAAGAGAAAAGGACTAAGAGCAGATCCTTGATGCACCCCAATCGTAATAGGGAATTCTTCTGTCCTCCCAACATTAGTACGTACACTTGTACTAGCTCCCTCATACATGTCCTTTATAATGTCAATATATTTCCGCGATACACCCTTCTTTGCTAAGGCTCACCAAAGTACTTCTCTTGGTACTTTATCATATGCCTTCTCTAAATTAATAAAAACCATATGCAGATCTTTCTTTTTATCTCGATAATGTTCTATCAACTGCCGGATAAGATAAATTGCTTCCATGGTCGATCTTCCACGCATAAATCCAAACTGATTTTCTGTTATCTTCACACATTTCCTGATCCTTTGTTCAATCACTCGTTCCCACAACTTCATGGTATGACTCATTAGTTTAATTCCGCGATAATTAGAACAATCTTGAACATCACCTTTGTTCTTATACAAAGGGACGAGAATACTTTTCCTCCATGCTGATAGCATCTTATTGCTTCTCCAAATCTTATTGAAAAGCATAGTTACCCATTCGATCCCTCTCTCCCCCAAACACCTCTTCAATAGGTATACCATCTGGTCCTTCTGCTTTCTTTGACCCCATCTTCTTCAATGCAATTGTCACTTCACCCTATTGGATTCTTCTCTTAAACTCTCGGTTAACCATACTTGAGGGGATGTTTAAATTCCCAATATCTTGTTCTTGATGGCCATTGAATAGGGTATCAAAGTATGACCTCCATCTCTCTTTTATCTCTTTATCTTGAACCAAAACTTTTTGTTCAGTATCTTTTACACATTTAACTTTTCCAATATCTCGCGTCTTATTCTCTCTCATTCGAGCAAGTTTATAGATATCTTTTTCCCCTTCTTTAGTATCTAATCTTGCATATAATTCTTGATTGACCTTTGATCGGGCATTTCGCACTGCCTTTTTAGCTTCTGTTCGAGCTTTCTTGTACTTCTCATAATTCTCATCGCTCGAGCATTTACCCAGTACCTTATAACATTCACGTTTGGTCTTTATCGCTTGCTTAACTTCAACATTCCACCAAGATGTGTCCTTACTTGATGGTCTGTTTCCTTTAGATTCTCCTAGGACTTCTTTTGCAACTTCCTTTATGTTATGCTCCAACAAGTTCCACATCGAATCTATATCCATCTCCGTGCAATCAGACCAAATACCACTATCAGCAATCTTAGCCACAAAAGTATGTCGACTCTCCCCTTGGAGCTTCCACCACTTAATTCGAGGGTCAACTTGTGGTCTTCTCTTTCTTAAGTGCCTCTTACCTCGAAAGTCAAGCACCACAACCCTATGCTGTGTTGCAGCACTCTCACCGGGTATTACCTTGCAATTAGTAAACCTTTTCCTCCAAACATTCCTTACTAAAAGAAATCAATCTGATTTGCATTACCTCCGTTTCTATATGTCACCAAATGAGAGTCCCTTTTCTCGAACCAAGTGTTCATAATACCCAAGTCATGAGCTAATGCGAAATCCAATATATCATTTCCTGCTTCATTCCTGTCCCCAAAACCAAAGCCACCATGAATGCTCTCAAAGCCATCTCTGCTAACACCGACATGCCCATTGAGGTCACCACCAATGATCAATTTCTCACCCATAGGAATTCGTTCGACAACCTCTTCCAAATCTTCCCAAAATTTTTGTTTGATCGATGCATCCAATCCTACTTGTGGTGCATAAGCACTTATGATAGTTAGAAACTCATCCCCTATCACAAGCTTAATACTCATTATTCTATCGCTCTTTCTTGACACTTCCACCACATCATCAATGAATTCTTTATCAATGACGATACCCACTCCATTTCTACTTCTATCTCTTGTAGACACGTTATGTGAATTCTCCTCCTTTTCATAACCTCCCCCACTTCTGCTGATCTCCCCGTCAAAGAGCCAACGTTCCTAGTTCCAAACCGCACCTTACTACCCTTACTAGCCGCAAGAACTAACTTCTCTGTCTGTCCTCGTCCACGCTGCAAGGATTCTTGCACATTTGACACCACACCCATACTTCGAGGTGGCGCGCCGCTTCCGGGCGACGACCTAGCAACCCTTGCATATTTTCCACTACACCCGGGCCTATGAAGTGTAGCGCATCCTTGCTCATTTGACACCACCCTCAGATGTAAAGGTGGCGCGCCGCTTTTGGGCGACGACCTAGCAACCCTCGCATACTTATCACTGCACCCGGGCCTATGAAATGCAGCGCGTCGCTTCTGAGGAGACGCCCCAATGATTTTCAATGTTTGATTCATGTCCATAGATGTGACGAGTTTTACGCTGGGTGCCACTAACCTACCGCAACCCTCCTCTTTTAACATGGTAATCATATCATCATGTTTCATATAGCAAATCAAATTTAGCTATATAGAATTCTCAGAGCAAGCGAGTTAGACAATATATTCATATTACAGAGCGAACCTTATCACACTGTCGCCACCAATTCGACCTCTGACATTATCGCGGCTCTCTCCATGCCTGGTAAGTAAAATTGGGCGAGGAGTCAGATGTGTATTTACCTACAAAAAATAGGAAACTAAAATGTAACTCATATCACATTTTAATGCTACACCAATTTCTGTTCCCCTTTCTAAATGCAAAAATGGGAGAAAAGGTAAGAGATAGGAAACTGAATAAAGAAGAAGAAGAAATTTAAGTTGCGAAGTATGCTATCCAAGATCATAAATCTAAGGAACAATAAATATGGCAAGAAGTAGTTAAAATATTCAACATGATTTTACAAGATTCAACTAAACATTACTCAATTGATTCTATCACAATTCTAAAGTTATGAACACTAATTCCCGATCAAGGTTATAGCTACAAGAATAGACAATCCATAAAAGTTAGATCTGTAAAAGCTACAAGAATGTGATGACAGTTTGAATACATTGATATTTCTAATATAGAAGTTACAAATTAGACGGAAGATTAAATGAAGAGAGAGACTATATGCACCAAATTTCTTCATAAATGGTCATTGATAATTGACATTCATTTTCTGCATTTTCCTCAGCTAGTTATCAGTATATATTTCCTAACAAGATAATACAACATCTAAACCTTAATCCCAAAATGATTTGGGGTCAGCTAACATGAATCAACTTTGAAACCGTCAATGATCGTTACATAAATAACATAAAAGGAAAAAAAAAAGAGGGAAAAAAATAGAGAAAAAAGCAAAAAAAAAAAGAAAAATCCTGAAAAAATAAATTAAAAGATAACAATGAAATAAAAGAAAATATGAAAAAAAAAGAATCAGATTCCATCCAACATTCGTATTCTTTCCCGCCACATTTGCCTCTCCATCGCCATACTTTCTACAATTCCAAGAAACCGCATATCATTTTCAATCATCTTTATCCAAGTTTTTTTGGGTCTTCCTCTATCTTTCACAATATTACTTGTTCCCCAACTTTCTAGCCTCCTCACTGGTGCATCAACAGGTCTTCTCCTCACATGACCAAACCATCGTAATCGATTCTCCATCATCTTGTCTTCTATAGCCGTGTTGTGCGGCGATTAATACGCCTGAACGGCGATCGGCATACGGCTGCGCGACCGAGTTCACGATCAAATAAGCTACGACAAACTTGCCAAATCGAGGGTAACAGTCCATCTTCGAGTATCTAGCGATCGACCTCCCGGAGCGATCGTCTCTTGGTACCTAGCGACCGACTCTGGTGCCCGGCCAAAGACGACCGTTCTATGCCATGTATAAAGGCCATCGTCCGTCAAGTCTACGAAGACTGGATCACGAAGCAAGGACCCATGTGCAGATCCGCGAATGGCGCCGCAGAACATGGATCGTTGACTCCCGCCCATCAGCAGCTGTCAGTGACAAGGACGGCCTCACCTACCGACAGACCCGCCGAAAGATCCTAGGTGGGGCCTCCCAACTGGAGAGGTCGTGCCTCCGGGGTCGGTCGCGGCGGAACTGAAGGAGCTCGGCTCACCTTTCTCCCTTGGCGAAGGCGGTTCATAACCCCCGGATTAGACATAGCAATCGCAGCAGGAGGCTCTGGGAAACAAGGGAAACGAACTTCTGCAAAAGAAAACAAACGACGAAGTTGGTGATCTTCCTCAGTCGAGTCGATTGGCATATCAAAAAAAGATCGCGAAAGTTCGTACCTGGAACCTTTAGATGCCGAGGGTAGCGGAATAGCCGAGTTTGGCAGGCTTCGTTGTTAATTGGGCGGGCGTCTAAACGGTCGTCAGGAAGACTCCGTATCTTCTCCCAGACGATCCCAAAGTCGAAAGCAAGGTCGCCCGCTGCCGGAACAATGACACCTGCAAAAAGGACGTAAAACCTCAGGCTGCCCCTGCCTAGCCTTCACCTTCGGCCGCTGGATCGGCCCGCGCTCCCCCGCCGGCTTCCGGAACTGCCTCCCCGTCCTCCGGAGCATTTGGATGAACGAGATTTTCGGGAATCGGGTACCAGCTCAGGTCTACGCCGAGATCCGAGAGGTCTAAGATCGGCACGGAGAAGGCGGGATGCAGAGGATGCTCCAGCGCGTAAGCCTTGAAATTTTCAACTAAAGGGCCGACCTCCAGCCCTCTCTTCTTAGCGGCGCGGAGTGAGTCAGCGAACGCCATGTAGTAGGCAAACTCGCTGACGAACTCCACGTTGAGAAAAGGATCGGCCTCGATCGCCTCCAGCTTTCCTTTCAACTCCGCAACCGCCTGATGTGCACCCTAGAGCTCGGACAGCGGATCCTGCGTCAAGAACAGAAGAGTTAGCACATCTCCTACGCAAATGACAAAAGTCGGCAAAACAACCAAAGCTTACCTCTCGGCTTTATCGGGGTCGCGGCCGAAGAACGGTTTCCCGCGAGGGGTCTCGACCTCGACAATCGCCATGGCCTGCAGGAAAGCCGACGAAGGCGTAGGCTCATCCACCAAGGGAACCGTGGTGAGCGGAGGCGCGGCGATCGGCGGCTCACCAGCAGGGGCAGAGACTGGGGGTTCCCCCGACCTCTGTCGCTTGCGGTTCAGCCGGAGTCCCTCCTCCCGAACCTCCTCCTCCGTAGCGATCGGCTCCACATTAGGCCTCACCTCCGGGATAAGAGGTAGCGCCACCGAGGGAACTCGACTCGACTTCTTCTGGCGCAGGCGACTCAAGACTCCAGGGTTCGACATGGCAATCTCTGGCGGAGGCTCCAGGAAGCGAGGGAAACGGACCTCTGCAAAAAAGAAACGATCAGACAATGGTTAGACACCTTCCTCAAACATGACGATCGCAAGCAAAAGGAGATCGAGGAAATTCATACTTGGGACCAAAAGGTGGCGCGGAAAACGGAATAACCGAGCAGCCAACCAACAGCTCTCTTTGTTAATGTGGCGAGCGTCTATATCGTCGTCCGGTAGACTGCGTATCCGTTCCCAGACGACCAAAAAGTCAAAAGGTAGCTCGTCAGCCGCCGGAATATGGAAGCCTGCAAAAGGAAGACCAAATTAGATCAGTTCAGAACATATCCGAACAAAGGGAGAGTCAGAACCCTTACTCGGATTCCTCTCCCGAAAGCCGGTGGGAATGTCCAGCTCGCAAGTGGGATTGTCGTTCGCGGATGCCTTCCATGCACCGCCGACCCAAAACCATTTCGCCGGATCGCCCCGCACCTTGTTCGGGACCCCAAGAACCACCCTACCAGAGCGGCCTTGGATGTGGTAGCCACCGACGGACCCCTTCTGAACCGTCAGTTTGAATAAGTGGTTCATCTCCAATGGCGAGGGAAAGCGGTACAGTCGATGACCGCCGAACAAAGTGAGGGCGCAGACAATCTGGAGCCAGGCGTTCGGCGTTAGCTGAAGCGGCGCCACATTCCAGGCGACCAGCAAATTAGAGACGGCAAACGACAGAGGGAACCGCAGCCCGACCTCCATTATCGCCTCATTCACGGCGACCATGCCCTCTGGAGGTTGGTCGGCTCCCTCGTTCTCGGCAGGCGCGAAAAGGTCCACATCAGAAGGGACATGGTACCTCGCCCTCCAGATGGCCAAGTCCTTCCTGGTCGCCGAGCTCCTGATCTGGCCAAGGGACCACGGGGAGCGCTGCGCGGCCCGAAACAGCGACCGCTTCGCGGATTGATAGGGATGGGCGATCGAGTACTCCCGATAGTCGAACTTGGGACGTGGACCGGCCGATCTCCCCATGATTTCTGCGAAAGCTAAATAGGCTTGGCCAAAGGGGCTATGTTGCTCCCAGTACGCCCTCACCGCCAAATCCTTCTCCACCAGCAAGCGCTTTTGCTCAGCCGCCGCCTCCCAGGCAGCATCGACCTCGTTGAGTAGTTCCTCGACTTCCGCGGGATTAATACCAACGCAGATAGCCTCAGCAGCTGTCTCCATATGGAATTCCGCGGAGGATCCTTCCCGGGCAGTCGAAGTCCCGACGGCGGAGGTGGTGCCCGTTCCAGACGTTGTAGGTACTCCAGACATTCTCAAAAAAAAAAAAGAAAAGGGAAAAAGAGGATTGTTTCTTACCGAAGGATTGAGTCGATCGACGATCGGCAGACAGAGGCTTCAGAAAAATTTTTGGCTATCTTCCTCTCCGATGAAATTGCGTAAGGGGGATTACACTGTAACCCAGACCCTTTTTATAGAAGACTGGGGCTTCCGTGCAAATAATGAGAATCTCGAGGGCTGAAGTGCAACCGCCGAATAAAGTCGCAATCAATGCCTCCCTTGAAACCCGCATACGCGCCGTTTCAAGGACACGCCGGACGAGGAGTCTTAACTAACCGTCGGACTCCTCCAATCGCATCGCGACACGTACCCCCGCAGAGTTTCGAGCTCGCTGTCATTCCCCGCTCATTTCAGCGACCGACCAGGTCGTCCAAATTCAAAACCAGTCCGCTCAAAAAACGATCGTCTAAACTCATAAAAGGTCGCTCGTCTAAAATCAAAGCGATCGCCAGTGGAGCCACCTCACCCCACGTCTTCGACATGAGAGCAAAATGGGGGGTAAATGTTGTGCGGCGATTAATACGCCTGGACGGCGATCGGCATACGGCCGAGCGACCGAGTTCACGATCAAATAAGCTACGGCAAACTTGCCAAATCGAGGGTAACAGTCCATCTTCGAGTATCTAGCGATCGACCTCCCGGAGAGATCGTCTCTTGGTACCTAGCGACCGACTCTGGTGCCCGGCCAAAGACGACCGTTCTATGCCATGTATAAGTCCATCGTCCGTCAAGTCTACAAAGACTGGATCACGAAGCAAGGACCCATGTGCAGATCCGCGAATGGCGCCGCAGAACATGGATCATTGACTCCAGCCCATCAGCAGCTGTTAGTGACAAGGACGGCCTCACCTACCGACAGACCCGCCGAAAGATCCTAGGTGGGGCCTCCCAAGACAGCGACATAGACGCGTGTTGGCCTCTCATTGGTTCGCACATCCGGATGCCAGCAGCTGCTGCGGACTTTAAGGAGACCAACCCACGTGCAAAAGATCGCCCGCTTATTATAATACAGCAGAGGCGATCGCCCAGCGACTCCCAGTCCTATAAATAGAGAGCCTCCAACACTGGGAAAGCTCTCGGCTTTTCTCTTGACCCAATCTAGGATTTCTCTCTCAGAACCTCTTAACCAAAAGATGGTCGGCAGAAACAAAAACTCCCCACAGTTCAGAGAACTCCAGATTTAAAGGTTCACAAGTACAGAAACTACTTCAGACGAGAGTTCAGCTAATTTATACAGTGAGAGACCGTCGATTTCTCACAGTCAGCACAACACTCCATCATTGTTACAAGAACTCACAAAGCATCAACTCTGGTTCTTCCGGAAATCTTCAGCACTCAAGAGCTAAGATAACTAGGGTCTTTACACTCATTGTAATTGTACTCTAACATTAATATTTGTACTCCCAAGTATTCGTATTAATAATATCTCGCGAGAGCATTCAAGCCTGGGACTAACAACCCGCCAAATCTTGTGTTATTTACTTCCCCACGGACGTGCTCTCGCATTTTGTTTGTTACTCGTCCATTCCAGCATATCATCTCCGGATAATACTTTGTATAGCAACAAGACACAACTCTTACCTTCTCTCTAATCACCTCATTTCTGAGCTGATCCTTTTTTGTATGACCACATATCCATCGTAGCATACGCATCTCCGCCACATTCATATTTTGAACGGGACACTGTTTTACAGCCCAAAACTCGGTGTCATATAACAGTGCAGGCCTAATTGCCGTGCGGTAAAATTTACCCTTTAGTCTATGCGGCATGTCAGGATCACATAAAACCCATGTGGCACTCTTCCACTTCGACCACCCTGCCTTTATTCTGTGAGCCACATCGCCATCTAGCTCTCCATCCTTTTGGATAATAGATCCAAGATACCGAATGAAAGTGGATCCATGAACAACTTTCCCATCAAATGTGATCATCCCCGCCTCTCTATCACTGTTTTCGGTAAACCTACACTCCATATATTCAGTTTTACTTCTGCTCAGCCTAAAGCCTCGAGCTTCCAAAGTATCCTCCAAAATTCCAATTTGTGTTGCACTCCAACCTTCGTTTCATCAATCAACACAATATCATCTGCGAACATCATACACCACGAAACGTCATTTTGAATTTCTCTTGTCAATTCGTCAATTACTATGGCAAAGAGAAAAGGACTAAAAGTAGATCCTTGATGCACCCCAATCGTAATAGGGAATTCTTCTGTCCTCCCAACATTAGTACTTACACTTGTACTAGCTCCCTCATGCATGTCCCTTATAATGTCAATATATTTCCGCGAAACACCCTTCTTTGCTAAGGCCCGCCAAAGTACTTCCCTTGTTACTTTATCACATGCCTTCTCTAAATCAATAAAAACCATATGTAGATCTTTCTTTTTATATCGATAATGTTCTATCAACTGCCGGATAAGATAAATTGCTTCCATGGTCGATCTTTCAGGCATAAATCCAAACTGATTTTCTGTTATCTTCACACATTTTCTGATCTTTTGTTCAATCACTCGTTCCCACAACTTCATGGTATGACTCATTAGTTTAATTCCGTGATAATTAGAACAATCTTGAACATCACCTTTGTTCTTATACAAAGTGACGAGAATACTTTGCCTCCATGCTGATGGCATCTTATTGCTTCTCCAAATCTTTCCTAACAAGATAATAATTTTCAAAAAATGGGACGCAGTCTTAATTTAGTACAATAATAAGCAATAAAAAATTGAATATGAGTCGAAAATTACATGGAAATTTAATGATTTGTCGTACTCTCAGGATTAGGTGTTGCCACTACACTCAAACCCAATTGGCATTAGAGAGGCGCATATCTTAACCTTATGGCGTACATGTGCAAGCTCTCGTACATCCAGACAAGGTCAATCTCACTAAATTAGCAGAAAAAGACGTGATCCTGAGTCTTCAGACTACTCCTGCACAAAATGCTCCATCACGGAAAGGGAAGTTTACCCAACACCATGGTTATCATGACGCCAAGTCGAGTCAAGTCAAGCGAGTACCTTCGTGAAGACTAGCAGACAAGTCGCCCCGACTAGCCGTGACTAGTCAACAAGTCCTTCGTATACATATATTTACTAGATTTAATATATGACGTGATTAAACACAATAATATAAGCTCAAATTCAACAAAACTAACATGATAATAAGTTCAAATTCAATAAATAACCATAATCCATAATATTATAATAATCTAAAAGTAAAATACTAATAATCATATTAGTCCTAACAGTATACTAAATCAATAATTACCTTTTCTTTACAAAGAGCGGCCTCAGAGAGATTCCCGAGTGTCAAACATACACACATATATGTAGTACATTATATATAAATTATTATATATATATATATTGTAGTACATTATATATAAATTATTATATATATATCCTTTAGTTGACCCGATAGATATACATATAATATAAATATAAATTCAAATATAATATATAAGTACACATACATATCGGAGAAGGAGAAGGATGCTGAACGGAAGACGATGCTGAATGGATCGAAAGTTGCGAGCGGATCTGGACTCTATATTTGAACGCCGCTTCAGAAGAGGGTTTCAAATGCTTTTTTTAGTCAGGTCAGAAGATTGAAATTCTCAGCTTTATTTAATTCTGAACGATATTTTTTTAGTAAAAACTGGGTCGTGTTTGACATTGGCCGGGTCAAAACCAGTTTTTACTGCAACGTCAAACTCAGAAAGTCATTCCCCGACTTATTTCCTGGGGCGACTTGACGACTAGTCGTCCACGTGATAACCATGCCAACACCAATACCCAAGAAAACATTTGTACTTTGGTTGGTACCAGAACCGTACATATAACTTCGAAATGACAAAACGGAGGGAACAAATTAGGGAAAGAAGAACCAGTGAAATAATTTGCATGCGAAAATATTTGCTTGGATTTCATGCTTTAATGGCCAATCCTCGCTATCTATTTTCATCGTAATTTGAAGGAATACAAAGTGCTTGAAGTTAATTCTCTTTTGGGATTGCTATGAGGCATCAATCTGACAAAGGATGGTAGCGGTTTTAGGAGAATGGGTCAAGATCCTTTGGCTCTTTTTTCATGTAAATCCTTCTCTGAGTCGTTCTTTCCCCCACTCCACCCTAAACCCTGGTGGAAGAATCTGGTACCTTCAAAAGTTCATATATGTTCTCTTTTGGTTGGTCAAACTCCCCACGTGAACATGGTGCAGAAAACGAACCCACATAGCTTCTTCGTCCTACATGGTGTATCTGGTGTGTTTTGTGCATGTGTAGCATACAGACGCAAGAGCACATCATTCTAGGGTTGTAAACAGACTAAATCAAATCGCATCACTACCAACACATTTGATTCGAATTCGGTATATTTATTAAATATATACATATTCGTTAAAATTTTGAATCTACGTTTTGATTCAAATTCGATCGAACAATGTTTGAATAGGTTCAAATATATTGTACTGAATTACTGATTTACATTTCTTTTTATGACAGTCATATACAGATTGCATAATATACAAATTCATACATAGGCATATATTTCAATGAAAATATTTTATATATATATATATATATAGATTATAGATATATAAATACACAATACAGGTCATCATCATCATCAACAACAACTGCACTTTAGTTCCAACTATAATGTGCTCGGTGGCATTAAGATTATAGTATCACTTAATGGTCTAAAACTGATTAACACTATAAATTCATGCAAAAGGCAAAGTAGCAAAATTCGCAGTGGATGCCCTCCTTGTGGTAACCTTCATACAATAGAAAATTGAGATGAAATACCAAACAATCACAATTATAAGTTTCCCCACTTGCATGGAAACTATCTGAGACATCGATGAGCTGAGATAATTGCTATAGTCATTATAAAACCAACATTATAGGAATCGATATTAGTCAAAAGTTTATTTTAGAAAAAATTCTAAATAGCGCAATAGCGTACGCTATAGCGTAAATAGCACACTACATGAGCAAAAAGCGCATGCTATTTGTGCATAACGCCATTTAGGCCGCGCTACGTCGCGCTTCGGCCCCGTAGCGCGCAATAGTGCGCTACGACTCGCGCTAAAGCGCGAGTTTGAAAACACTAATTATTATTTAGTTTCCTTTTAGGAGTAGTATTTTAATATTTATGATTTTGTTTCCTTAACCTAGATCGTTTCCTAGTCTAATTAGGACTCTTAGCCTATAAACAAAGGCTTAAGAGCTGCGTTTTTATTAAGTTTTGATTATTATTGACATTGAATATTGATGTTGATTTTCTCTTAATTCATGTTCTTAATGGTTCTTGTTTCCTCAATTTCTCTCTTAATCGCGTCATGTTGGCTATCAACTTGGCATCGGAGCACGTCTTTCGTCAAGTCAATTTACCGCGACATCCAAAGACCTCATGTTCTCCCATTCCAGTTTTAGACCTATTTTTTGTTACTGATCTTGGCAAAAAAAAAATTGAAAAACAGAAACCCCAATCTGCTTAATCTGCTTCTTTGGATTTTCTGGAAAGAAATAGAAAATAAAAAACGCCCCCTTACGAACCCTAGTTCGCCACCACCCGCTGCAACTGCTGCTACATCCGACCACCACCGCTAGCCACAGTCGGCGCTGTCAAGGAGTTACAAGTTTGCAAAGTTCTTCTCTGCAGAGACAGAGTAAAGATCACAACTATTTGCGAATTCACCTTTTGCAGTCAACAATCAGGATTCCTACTGCTCGTGTTCGCACCATTGCAGTCCAGATCTGCTGCAGTCCAGATCCATCAGAGTCTACCAACTCTACCCCGCCGCCATCCAGTTTGCTGTCGTCTGTACATGCCGCTCTTTTTTTTTCAAGTGTTCCACCTGTTCCTCTCGTGGACGTCTGTGTACTTTGTTTTGAAGGAGCTGCTCCAGCGGATTGCGAAGACAAGACAACTACTTTTGCGCAACAATGTGCTGCCTTATTCCTAGCTCAGCCTGTTTTTCTGACTGGGTTATTGGTTTTGTGGGAGCTTGTCAAAAGTCTGGATTGAATTAGAAATAGATTGCTTGGACCACTACCAAGATTTTGGGCGCCTCGAAATTACTTATCTGGGGTGAATGTCTTATCTACTTTTTAATTTTTTTAATTAACAAAATGATCTGTTTCTTTAAAAAACTGAGGGAAAGTACAGTGGATCAGAAAATTACCACTTTCCATATGGACAGCTGCATTCTTTTACCTCAAGAAAACCTCTCAGGGTGGAGGGCCCAGGACTGAGTCTGACTACTTAAATGTAGACAGGAAGATAATATCATACAGTTAAATAGAATAATGATTAAATGCACATAACAATATGCAGTTTTCCAAATCCATGTAACATATAACAATGAAAACAACTAATACCAGCACGATGTGGAGATACAAGTACATATTGCTACAATCTTATCAAGGAAAACACCAAGGCATAGAGCAATAAAAGATGAACCACAACATACCAGGAAGAATACTATTCGCCCAGGAAGATAGCCACTAATGTTGTTCACCTGTTTCATGAAATGTTTTCACAAGATCACGAGGCATTAAGTCTGAAAAAATTTATTATTACTATATATATGAAAGAATTGGGAGGCAACAACAGGAGTTCAATGAATAAAAGTAAAGGCGTGGATGCGAATTGAAGAAAATGTATTCTGACAAAATTAAACAAGTAACAGCTGCAACATTTAAATGCATGACAAGAAGACAGTATGAGCATATAATCTGGAATATATAAAACATAAAAGAATGTAGTAAAATTAATAAGAGCTCCTCTACTTTACACAATTTGCATGCTTGATTTTCCAAGTATCATCCACCAGAAACTTTTATGTTTGAATACTTCCATAATCAAAATTAACAGAAAGCACCGGTACAAAACAAAGTCAATACTACTGATACCAACAGTGTTGGCGTGATTGTGAACACAATCGAATAAACGAAATAAGATTTACAGGTAAACACCAGTAGCTCTATACTGATTATAGAGAGGATATAAAAAAAAAGTAGATGTCTAAAAATTCTAATAAAGGGAAAAAGTGTTGGAAGTCCTGCAGATTTTAAAGAAAATGGTTATGCAATATTTCGTCTTAAATGTTTGTTGTTTATATGTTATCTTTCATTCTAATCTAACATTCTGAAACAATCCCTTGCTTCTATCAAGCCAAATAGACCAGAGAACTCCTGAGACAACAATCCTCCACAATGTTGTTCTTCTTTTGTTGGGAAGCCCCCAATAGAGTCATGAAAAATTTTCACAGCAGCCTGGTTAGAGATCCCATGAAAAAACAACTCGCCACACACTCCACCTTCATTCAAATCTAATTGGTTAGCGGACATTGTTAATTTACAATCGGACGTAATAAAATAAATAAACCTAGTTCCTTTGCTTTAAAAATAACTTGTCCGAGACTCCAAAACGTTATCCAATTCTACCGCCATGAAATCTACATCAAAATCACCCGACACCTTCAATGGTTTATAGTAAAATGTCCATTTACATGCCAAGTCCGTATTAATTCCCAATTCATGTGATTATTCATAGAAACATCCTTCCAGAAAACATCTTTATGTATATATGCTTGCCGTAGGATTGTCTTCCAAATCTTGGAATCTGAGCCTTTCGATCCATGGCTGCTGAAGTGACCAGAATTCAACATTAGGTAAAAAAAACATTTGTTGATCAATTGAATAAAGTCTCTAGCAACCACTGCTAGGGTTGATGGCATTTGTTCATCAGTTGTAGCCAAGATGCTTGCCGAGAAGTCACGCGAGTATAGCAATGGATCAACGTCCGTCTTTGCGTGTTCATGAACAGCAAGATACACAGTATTCAATGAATTTCGACCAAATAAGCCTGTAGAGTTTAAAGACGGGGCATAAATACCAATTGGTGCTTCAGAATGTTCAGTCTGAATGTTCTCTGACATGCGTGCATGAAGTTTCCACATCTCAATTACAACTGCCAGTCTCAATGACACATTAACACCACCGACTACTCGAGTTGTACGAGGTGTCTGCAGATTCGAGTAATGGGTAAAAAGGTCTTCTGACAATTTTATATTACTAATTGGCCCTGAGGAATGTGTCCAAAAGCTTGCGGAGAAACCATAACAAAGTGCATGGCAGCCACTTGAAATGTGATCATATCGACTCTGGCTCACACTGATGTTGCTAGAGACTATTCAATTGATCAACAAAATCAATAGATCTGGTGTTTTTTACCTAATATTGAATTCTGGTCACTTCAGCAGCCATGGATCGGAAGGCTCAGGTTCCAAGATTTTGAAGACAATCCTACAGCAAATCATTGTCAGAGAACAATTAGAATCCTGCACATATACCCACTGCCGATGGTAAGTGTAGATTTTGACTTCGAGCCTAATGAGGTGAGGCTCGTCTAGGTGCGAGTGTCTCCCCTTGCCACGCAGCCACACACTCAAAATGCTGTTTTTCTAAAATTGGAAACCTTAGCAAGTCACATTTGAGGTTTTTAGATCTGATCTACTCATGCAAACTTGATATCACTACAGTAGTGTGTTTGGGATCGAGTACTGGGTCGGAGGCACATGCAATTGCTTTGCACGATTAATATAACAATGTCTATGTCAATTGTTTTATCCCTATACCTTCCTTCTCTCCACACATGGGCCGAAATTACCTACCACCAGCATTTATATGTAGTTCAGTCAAGGACAAACTAATATACCCGAGTCAAGCAGCGATGTCCCACTCAGATTTTAAGTGATCCCCGCTCAATTACTGCTCGGAAACACCATCTTATGCATACTAATCCAGTTGGTGTAACGTGTGATGTTGAGTTGGGCCTTGAAGAGAATAACGAAAAAGTTGAGACTATTGTTAGAAATGTAATGGTGTTAATAGGCCTCTTCCTTTCAATAGACTGGATTATATTGAAGAGCACAATATACTATCATCATAGGGCTCGTATCTTGATTTGTTTGCTGTCAAAGTTCTTTCGAGGTATAAAAATGGTGTCCTCTCCTTTCTCTCGACCATCAATGCCAACAATGTTTCTTGTTTGTACAAAAAATTGCTATTATCCTAAATCCATGCAAATTTCGAACAATAGCATTCCTACACCTCTCGTGAATGATTATCGTATCGGTAACTTTATTCGGTCAGTTTCAAGTCGAAAATTTAGTCCACCCTTCTCAGTGAATCGAAAACTTGATTAACTCTCATCTACAAGCTCTCAAATCTGCAACAAACAGCTTGCACACAGCGTGCCATAAGTATGTTCCAGGTTGGAATATTGAAGGAAGCACACTGCCTCGACGACTCGAGTTACGAACACAGCTAGAAGGTCTTATCGAAGTCCTTCGCAGAACCTCTTATGAGATGGTTGTTTTATCGTGCACACAACTCAGAAGCAATGCCACGAAACATTATTTTACAGGTAAATACATCCCCTTTTCATAAACAATTAAACGATCTATATCAGGCGGTAGCAAGAATTGAACTGCTAATGGAGCTCACGACCACTCAAATCTTTGACATTGTGAAGATGAAGAGAACTATCATCAGCTGGCTGAATAAAAATCATGTTTACGATAAGCTCCGAGTCATCTACCCAAGTAGCATCATCAACTCCCTTATGGCGCCAGTGTACTAAAAACTGGCGAAGTCGATCATCCCCCCTCTAAATCATCCATCGCGTATAATCCACCCCGATTCGAATTTGGGCTCATCCCAAGCAAGGTATCCGGCAATGTTGCTCCGACTTCATGATTACCAACCGCGGAGTTTAACTATGAAACATGAAAAACTGGATGGATGCGAAAATGGGGCGGTAGCCGTAGCAGCCACCCAGTCTTTAACCTGGAGCGGACCATAAATTTAACCGCCAACTTAGCACCCGATCGGCTAAGTAACAATCATAGCCCATATGGCCGCAGCTTTAGAAAAATGGGTTGCTCAACGTTGAAAGCAACGTCGCGCCTATGAGCATTGGCAGTTCGCAATCTCCGAATCAGCCTTCAAGTCATGTAAGTTGTAACACTTCATCCGGAGCCTGTAGCTCACCAGCCATCGCTCCAACCCAAATTTCAGCCGGCAAAAAGTCCCCCGAGGCCCACGGTGACCTGCCGTAAACCGCCTAAAAAGGCGTCATTCCCGCCGCTAATAATGATGTTGTAGCGGTATTTGGCCCACAAAAGCCACCGGCTCCACCGTTTAGAACTCTCTGTTGTGAAGCATCATAAGTAAGTCTCAACACCTCTGTTTAGTACTTCAGTTTGTTCGTCTGTTTCTTGGTGGGAAGAAGAGCTTAGTTCCCACTGCACGAAACAATTCAGTCCAAAAACCGCTCAAAAGGTAAGAGTCACGAAGAGATACGGTGGGACAGGGAATCCCATGTAACTGCACCACTTGCCGGGCGTACAGGATTGACACATCTCAAGCAATGAATGGTGGCGGAGACCTAAGAAATGCCCGTACTTGCTAAATTGATCTACCACTACCAATATCTAGCGAAAGCTCCCGAAAGAAAGAGAATTACGATGAAATCCATACTCACATCCTCTCATACTTGTGCCAGAATAGGCAATGGTTGAAGTAACGCCGTCGGAGATCTAGATTCATACTTGTTGCGTTGGCAAACTAAATACTCGACCACAAACTGAGTCACCCACATGGTTATTACGTCGCCAAGTCGAGCCATGTCGACCGAGTACCTTCGTAAAGACTAATCGACAAGTCGTCCCGAATAGTCGTGACTAGTGACAAGTCTTTAGTATACATATATTTCCTAGATTTATTACATGACATAATTAAACATTAAAATATAAGTTCATATTCAACAAAAATAACATGATAATAAGTTTAAATCAATGTTTTAAAAGGCGTGAGGTGAGTTTGAGGCGTTTTGATGGATGAGGCGAGGCATAAGCCTCGAAGCGCAAAGAGGCGTAAACCTCGATTAAAATTAAAAAAATCATAAAAATCTCACAAAAATATCATAATGTTGATTGAAATTATTAAAAGAGCAAAGTAAAAATTTGGTTACTAAAATATCATAGTATTGAGGCTTATTTTATTTTTCTCTAATAAAATCACAAAAAAGTATAAATTATGTTACTTTTTTTAATAAGTTAAATTGCATTTTCTACCAAAAATTAAGCTAAATTTTGATACTAAATTATCATTACTTAATTTTCAAATTATTAAATATCATTCAATAAGTAACAATAGTTAATTATATTTATAATGGAGATATTTTACATATTATATTATAATATGGGAAGAAGAGAAGAGGCTGTCAATTCTCTTTTATTATGATTATATAATTCTTTTTTTGAGTGGAGATATGATATATATTATAATATGGAAGGAGTGGAGATATTATATATATATATATATTACTCAAGTATATTAAAAGAGGGGGTCAGTTTTTATACTTCCAAAACTCTAATACTCCAATTCTATCTATCGTCGTCCCCATATTTTTCCTTATTAGTTTTTTGTCGATGCCTACTGGAAGTCGCGCCGGTCGTTGGAAGTTGTCGGTCTCTGAAGTCGCCTCCTCTCTCTTTATTTATCTCTCTTTATCGCCTGGTTAAATGAAGTCGTGGGTCTTTATTTTTTCCGTTGAGGCGCCGAAAGCAATTAGGACTTTTGCCTGGGGCTCTTTTTATTTCTTTTCATTTACTTAAAAAACAAATACACAAAAAAAGGAAAAACGCCTCAAACGCCTAAAGCGTACGCCTTTCACACGCCTCAACAAGAGAAGGTGTTCGCCTTCATTTTTGGTCTTAAAAAAGTGCCACGGGACGTTTCCCGGCGCCTTGCCTCGAGGCGGCGCCTCGTTCCACCTTTTAAAACACAGGTTCAAATTCAAAAAAATATAGTGTAACTCGTATTCTCCATTATCAATAAACTGCACATACAAAGTAAAAAAAAAAAAAATCAGATTTTCATATAATAACTTAATATAAATATACAAATATACAGTAAATGAATCATAAGATTTCAATTATAAGTATATAATAAGTTACAAGATCAGTCTTTCAGTTAATAACTTAACAACAACAACATCAGGGCCTTAGTCCCAAAATGCTTTGGGGTCGGCTAACATGACTCATTCTCTGAAAAAGTCAAGTCGTCTCCAATAAAACAGTCCTATGAAGAGATACAAGTAATAGGTGAAAAGTTTAGTACGTAAAAAATAATAATAATAATAATAATAAATATGTAAAAATAAGTAAATGAATAAAAGTAAATAAAAAATAGTAATAATCATTATTAAAAAAAAAACTCAAACATAATCAACCACCCGAATTCTCTCCCTCCACGTCGTCCTATCCAACGCCATAACTTCTCGAATCCCAAGAAACCTCATATCATTCTCAATCACTCTTATCCATGTCTGTTAGGTCTTCCTCTACCCCTCACCGGCCTATGCGCTCTCCATTCTTCAAGCCTCCGCACCGGTGCATCAATCGGCCTCCGTCTCACATGTCCGAACCATCTTAGCCGATTCTCCAACAGCTTATCCTCTATAGGGGCCACTCGTAATTCTTTCCTAATCACATCATTTCATTTCTAAGTCGATCCTTTCTCGTATGGCCACACATCCATCTTAGCATACGCATTTCCGCCACATTCATCTTATGCACATGGCTATGCTTTACAGCCCAGCATTCAGTGCCATATAAAAGTGCAGGCCTAATTGTTGTTCGGTAAAATTTTCCTTTTAATATGTAAGGTACGCCTTGATCACATAATAACCCTGTTGCGCTCTTTCATTTCAACCATCCCGCCTTAATCCTATGGGCCACATCACCGCCTAATTCTCCATCCTTTTGAAGAATAGACTAAGATAACGAAAAAACTTCGATCCTCGTATAACATTGCCATCAAAAGTGATTGTACCCGCCTCTCTACTTCCATTTCCACTAAAGCTACCCAAATATTCAGTCTTACTTCTACTCTGCCTAAAACCACGAGTTTCGAGCGTATTTCCCCACGAGTTAATAACTTAACATAAATTAAAATTAAAAGCTTTCAATCAAGTATTTAATTATATAATATATAGGAGAATATATACATAGATATATTATATATACACGTTATATAGTATATACCTTATATAACATATACAAACATATATCATATATCATATATATATATAAAAATAGTACAAAATATAACTATAACAAGTTCCAAGGAGAAGGAGAAGGAGAAGGAGAAACGGATGTCAGAGAGGGAGGAAGTGACTGGAAGACGAGGCGCCATAGAACCGAGACGATGAAGACAAGCCACCGGAGGTCGTAATACGAACAGAGACGAGCAAATCCGAAGACTCTGAACGGATTTGAAGTTTTGAACGAGTCGCCCTTGAGCAGATCTGGACGGATTTGAGCAACTTGGATATTAAGGTTTCTACTCGAAGAAAACAATTAAGCGACTAGTCGTCGACGTGATAACAGTGGTCACCCGCTTAACCATGTCCGGCCAATACACACTTGTTGCCGAACGCCTATAGGTGCATAAAGCCCCAGCATGTCCCCCTGTCGCGAAGGCATGAAATCACTCAAGAGACATAAAATAAATAAAGAATTGGCGGCCAGCCTAAGCGCCCACAACAGTAAAGAACTCCTTGCACCAATGAGAAATTGGGATACCCCACGGATCCCGCTTGCAATGCCTCCACCATCAGCCCAAACTTCTAGTCCTTCACAATCTCCTCGCTTGTCGCCTTCCACCCGACCTAAACTGGCATAAAAATAGCCGCAAGATCGACCTCCTCCATACTTCGTGGTAACTCATCAACTGCTTTATTGGTCACCCCCGTCTTATACTCGATGTCAAATTCACACCCAAGTAAATTGGCAACAACAAAAATTGTTGAGTTGGGGTTAAAATCAACTGTTGTAATAAAACCCAAACTCCTCTAACCCATCCGCACTACAAATTTCCGACCCATTAGATAAACATCTCCAATGCTGCACCGATAACACAAGCACCATCATCTCCATTTCATATGTCGATTTGGCCATAATACAATCCAACAATGTTTTACTAAAAAGGGCGAAAAGCAGCTTGGACATTTGGGGCAGGTGTTCAATACTATGAGGCACCACCAATTGTTGGCAAAAGGTTCTAAATGCACATCAGTCGGGTATTTTGACATATCATTAGTGATCAAGGGGTAGCAGCTGATCCTTCCAAGATAAGACTGATAAATTGGCCTACATCCACTCCAGTGAACCGAAAGCTTTGGGGGATCTTTCGGTTTAATTAGCCATTACAGGAAGTTTATAAGAGGATATGGGGTACTGGAAAGGCCTCTCACTGACCTCACTAAGAAGGGTCTAAGTCCACTAGAGCTAACAGCATAGTTGTTAAAGGCGATAGGCGCACAAAAGCGATAAGGTTACCTATCGCCTGAGGCGCAAGACGAGGCGCGCACCTGTGAGAGGAGGCGTAAAAAAAATAAAAATAAAATAAAATAAATCATAAAACATATAAACATATAATGACAAGAAAAATATAATTGTCCACATGAAAAAATAATAATTAACAAATAAAAGTGTCTAAAACAATAAAAACAACTTAGAAGTGTGCTAAAAAAAATCTAATACTTTGGGCTTAAGAGGCGATTTCCATTTTCATCCACGTGCCTCCCACCTCAGGCGCGCCATAACAACTATGTGGTACAGTCGTAACAAGGTTTCCATAAATTGAAAGAAGCAATGAGCACAGCTCCAGTGTTGTAGCTCCCCATTTACCAAATCCTTCGTGGAGACAAATCCAATCCCTCCTTCCCAACTTCAGTGCTCTCCCTTCTTTCACATTTTTTCTCTCAGTCCCAGATCATGACGTCTATCTGCATGGACTAATATTGCAAAAGTGCCCACAAACATGCACTAAATATGTTAATATGCACATCAACCTTCAGCTCTTTACTAGCACATGCTCTCCATTCCCAAATAACGCCGACAACTATAGTAAAACCTCGATAAATGAATATGATCGAGACCTGAGAAAAATATTCATTTAGCGAAATTATTCATTTATCGAAAGAAAATTTGAACATGTTATAAAGAGTTGGGACCGGAAAAAATTATTCATTTGGCGAGGCTATTCGTTTATCGAACATTCATTTATCGAGGTTTAACTGTATATCCAATTTCAATTCTCATAATTAATTAATGCAGCCACAAATGCATGCGCCTCTCGCCACAGTCAGCCCCTACCATAACTCAAACCCACATCAATGCCCTAGAACACCATTTGTCACTTGCCTCAAGCTTGAAAGCACACTGGATATATAATACGACTATGCGAGTCCTCCAAACTGACCTTGTCATGTTTCTATCTTAAGGGAATTCTGCAACCAGCGACCAGTATATTTTGCTCATTGACCCCAGAACTCTATCCTTTCTTGGAGCTTGATTAAGATTAATGCAAAGAATTAGTCCACTAAGAGAAATTTAACAAAGAGGCAGTATCCAGATATTTGTAGTCGATATAACTCCCCAAAAACTCTTGGGTCCTTCGAGCAACTGCGTTAGTTTTCAGATTCTCTATGCCTGGTGCAAATGCAATTCACAGAATCCCAATCTTGAAGTTTAATGTTATGATTACTGTTGTCGTATTTGTAATCCCATTACATTCAGAATTTAAATCTCACTACCATCACTTTAAACTAGACTATGGTCCTTTTCCTGAACTGAAAATTGGAAGCAAATCCTTGCATATATAGGCTCAATATTTCATCACTCTCTGGTCAAACTTTAGGTTCGTTTGATCAAATAAATAGATAAGAGAAGAAAATGAATAGATAAGATCTGCAATAGCAATGATAAGGGGATTTACTTGTATCTGTCCACCATGGCCACTGACCATATCAATCATTTTGATATAAGAGCCTTCTTCCACAGGCTCATAAACCTAAACACAAAGCAAAATAAACCATAAACCATATTTCTTCTCAACAGCATTCAGCATGTAAACTATCAGTCGGACTCAGAAGTATGTCCATGAACTACCTTTTCATAATTTTCCAGTCGGACTTTAAAGTCATGATAACCTGCTTCGAAATCTGGCCTGAAATATTCCACAAATGGTAATGTGATACTGTGGGTACAAAAATAACAAAAATCTTCTTGCAACATACTCTTCGGCATAATCTGGGCTTTGTTGAACTTTCAGACGTATGTTTCTTTCAATTATCTGCCGATCATTGCATATTGTCTCTAAGAAGATAATCTGTAAGTAAAGAAGTCCATTTTAAGTCAGATATCTAAGAAAAATCGAAACACACATCATAGTACAAAACGTCAACTCTACTAAGCCACGATAGGCATCTAAAGTAAATGCCTAGAATCAAGGGTATCATGGCAATACATGTGGAAAACTAAATAGGTGTATTTTACTAAGATGTACAATCTAAATTGAATTGATTTAATTAACTTAATTGAGAGTTTCGAACCTTCCTTGCAGCACGATATATCAAACAGCATTTCTTGAATATCTACATAGCTACAATGCAATATTCTTCAAAATGTATATAAATTAGAGAAATATCATATCGTAAACACAAGTAGACTAAATGTCAAGAGTAGATTTTGTTGTTTACCCTTAGAAATATATATTTATTACTTGTTTCAAAAAAAAAGTAGACCGTCATTCTTGTCAATGTGGGATGAAGTGGTCTTGTGGGCTTAATCCTGAAAAGTAGAATGCAAAAGAATTAGATTGAACTGCTTCTTTTGGCTCTAAGCCTAAACCCATTCTTAACTAACATTCCTTCAGACCAAGATCTCCAATCCAATCTACTTCACGTGAACTCCATAACTAAGATAATCTCAAAATCTTTAGACAGCTCAGCATACAAATAAACTGTGTATTTTACCCCTCCAGAGTCCAACATCAGCCGTAAATCCCCCCACTACTACAGCCACATAAACTCAATAAGTTAAGACAATAAATATGAAGAGAATAAGAAGTTCCTCGGTTTCTCTCTAGGATGGCAATCCAAATTGTACTCTTGATATACAGGGACAACAGATGCTCTGATGCAGACGGAAGCGTGATAAAAATACGACTTATGTCAATTCTATGAATACCCGGAAAAACACTAAAAAATACGTTAGTAAACATGAAGATCCGTGGATTCAAGATAAATATTGGAGAAACACAAATAAAACAAAGATGAAAAAAGGAAAGTCCTAGATTTGATTAATCAAATTCAACTCCCCTAAAACTCTATACAATACGACCAATAAATAATAAAGGACTCCAAAATCCATTAGGAAAGAAATCATAATAAAGATAAACATGGAAGTAATAAAACAAATCCTAAATACTAAAATAAAAATAAGACAAATCCTAAACTATAAAAAATAGTACAAGATAATTAGTCCACAGAATTTCATATCAAATTGCATGTTTTATATTTATTTCCATCATTCTCCTCTGGTTGGAAGAAGATCGTCCTCGAACTTGAAAGCGAGCTAGGAGGAATAACTTCGTATAAAGTCGATCGACTTTGCACCAAATCATTGAACAAATCATGAAGAACTTCACAGCACCACTAGTGAATTTGCCTTATGCGGATTAAAATACTCATCACTAATGCTATGTTTTGAAACTAGTGGACCAGAAAGTTGTGAGCCACAATGACACAAAATGTCGTGGTCCGGGAGTGGTGGACAATTTGCATTTGTGGAAAGTGGTCGTGCCATAACAAATACTTAATGCGACACACCATCAAAAACGAGAACTTGATCAAAATCAAGATCCTTGTCCCCTTCATCAACACGATGGATGTGCTCAAAGTCTATCATTTTTTATAGTCGCAAATGAAAGTATGAATTCGTCAAAAAGCCTAATAAGGTTACGCAGGCCGATTTGCGATTTTCTTATGATATTCCAACAAGGCATTCCATTGGTGGAGTTGATTTAAAATGGACTTCCACAAAACGAAGTATAAGTCATTAAAATGGACTCCACCAACCATTTTTGCAGATGTTATCGATATCCCAAGAGTTGATTTTAAATGGACACCACAAATCATTTAAAATAGCAATAAAAACAAAAATAACATGGAATAAATAAATAAAAATACGAAATATAAAGAAAAATCAAAACGACTCCACAGAGAAAATCATCCAAATATTTGGAATGATAGTAAAAGATCACTGAAAAAGTACCCAAAGATAATATAAAATAAAATAAGAAAAAAAATAAGAATCAAACTCCACCATCCACCTGTATGTTTGCCCTCCACATAGTCCTCCCCATTATCATACTTTGTCCAATCCGAAGGAACCTCATAGTGTTTTCAATCACCTTTATCCATGTTTGTTTGGTCTTCCTATACCCTTCACAATGTTATCTGGTGTCCAATCTTCAAGCCCCCTCCCTGGGACATTTACAGGTCTCCGTCTCACATGGCCAAACCATTTTAACAAATTCTCCATCATCTTATCTTCTACAGTAGTTAACAAGTTCTCCATCATCTTATCTTCTATAGATACAACTCTTACCTTCTCCTTAATCACCTTATTCTGAGTGCATCCTTTTTTGTGGGCCAAACATCTACAGTAGCATGTGCATCTCCGCTATATTCATTTTTGGAACGTGCCACTATTTTATAACCCAACACTCGATGTCATATAACAGAGCATGCCGAATTATCATGCAGTAGAATTTACCTTTATCAATGAGGCATTGCCGGGATCACATAGAAATCCTGTGGCACACTTTCACCTCAAACAATCCGACTTAATTTTGTGAGGCACATCATCATCTAGCTCTACGGCCTTTCGTATAATATATCTAAGATAACAAAAAAAATCAATCTTAGAACAACTTTCCCATCAAACGTTATACCCGCCTCGTTGTCTCTGTTTTCCTTAGACCTAGTCTTTCTTCTTCTCAGTTTAAAGCCTCGAGCTTCCAAAGTATCCATCCAGAGTTCCAACTTCCTCAAACTCCAACCTTCGTCTCATCAACCAACGCAATATCATCTGCAAATATAATACACCAAAGAAATGTCAACTTGAATTGACCTTGTCAGCCGTCCATAATTATGCAAAGAGAAAATGACTAAGAGCAAATCTTGAGGCACCCCAATCACAATGGGAACACTTTTATCCTCACAATATTAGTTTGTACACTTGTATTATCCTCCCTCATACATGTCCTTTATGAGGTCAATATATGTCACGGCCCCTTATCCCTAAGGACGGCACAGCCGGAGCGTGACCCGGGGAAGGAATTAAGAAGCGGGGAAGAAAGGAGGAAGCATACGTTTCATAAGGAATAGGGGTGGATTTTCATGAATGACCTACCAAGGTATCATGAAGGGGAGTTAATCACGTGGGAATGACTTGGAATCCAAAATAGAATACATAGTTATAATATTAGCCTTGAAGTTTAGAAAAAGGCTTCATAGCATATTACAATCGGCATAACTTAGAAAGCAAAATCATAAAGAGTGTTTGCAGTGGAAAAACATGGTTGGTTACATATATGAAGATATGTAACCATGGCTTAACATTGATCGTAAACAAAAGACTTCCACTCAACACCCTCCGTCACATCCCCTGCTCAGCCTGCACATTTTAAAAGATATACAGGGTTGAATACAACGTACTCCGTGAACATATTGCCAAAACATAAAACATGCTTCCGTACTTGTCATCATGCATATAAGCAGTAACACATGGGGGTTTTAGGAGAAAGCCATGTTTACTAAATCATTTCATTTCATAGCATATATCATCAGATTCACCATATCCATAATTTACGCCGGGGAAGGTGGCCACCTCCCGCGAACGTTACTCCCCGAGATCGGCCACTCCGAAGAGAGCTCACAATCCCGAGTACTGTGTACACTAACCCTAGCCAGCGACCTTTGTTTGGCTCAGGATCTGATCATTTCATAGGGTTTTTTTTAATGATCATTTCATAGGTTGGCAAGCCAACAGTGATAGGTTCATAAGAATCCACATAAATGTTTTTATGCATCATAATCATTTGAAATCATAATTTGCTTGTAAAATATTTCATCAAAGTAGAGCAAAGCTCAAATCATTTTCATATAGAAAGCCCACCTGGACAAGTAATAAACACAAGCAAAATGATTCTCGACTCTTCCTTACGCTTCAGTCTGCTGCTCCACCTTCCATCGAAAACAACTAAGTTTAGCGGTCGATCGAGCTTAACGAAGTCTAACGGACAACGGACTCGATCTACATGTTTGGACTTTAGAGTTTTGCATTCGACTTAAGTTTAATAATAAAAGCTATGATTCTCTTAGAGAACCTAACTGACCATATAACATATAAAGATACTAACAACGGTAATCGATACTCGATTCCGTTACACATTCCTTGGTTCGAAAACCACCATCAAACACTTAACATAATCATAACATAATGTGCATCAAGGCTGAAAATAATTAGCATTATGTTAATGCACAGTAAGAACTAGATAGTGTATCTTATACCACTGGAAAGCCACTGAAGTCTAGTTTCATGTCCATTTTACGGATCTCAAAAATATTAAACGTGGAGAAAATTAGGGCCGTTTCCGTGAAGTGAAACGAAACTGCCAATATCCGGCGGAAGTGGGAAAAACATCATATTAACCTAGAGCTCGTTTCTAGCAATGAAAACCCTAAACATGTAAACTCTAATCATGCATATCATACTTATAACACATATAGGAGTCGACATACAAGCATGCTTTTCGACATTACGAACTCCATTTCATAATCTTTTCTTTTGAAAACATGACTACTTACTCACTTTTATTTCCCAACTTTAAACCTTCAAACATCATTAACATCAAGTATCAATTGTTACCAATATCAAACAACATACTTAACATACACTCATGTTGATAATCAAAGTTTTGATTCTAACATAAAAATAACCTAAACATGATTTTAAAATCTTCACTAGATATCATGCTCTTTAACTACATCAGATATTATCTAACCTATTTCCAACTTCATAAATCTAACTTCGTGCCATTGTTTTCAAATAAATTTACAGAACATTTTATAAAAATCTAACAAAAACATATCATATACTTCTTTCATACATCATCACAATTATCAAGTCACTTTGAACATATATCAACATATCAAGAACTAAGCATGATTCTTCCTTACTTTCAAAACACCAAACATTTTATAAAAATCTCATAAATTCATCATAGCATCATATCATCATATAGCAACATATTTTGCAAGAAAATCATAAGAAAAACAACACGTGATTGGGTTATAAAACCCTAAGAATTTCGGCCAAGACATGAAATCAAAACCATGATTAAAACTTGTTCTAAACATTTTCAAGAACCTTAGAATCAACTTAAAAAACAACATACAAAACATTATAACATCAAACCTAAGCTCTTCATATATTTTCCAAATTTTAAAGTTACCTAAAACCTATTTCTACTTGGATAGAAATGAAGAGGAGAATGTAACTTACTTGAATATGAACTTTGTTTCAAGTTTGGAACACCAAATAAGCTTGTACTTGAGTTCTAATGGAAGAACAATGGTGTTTCAATGGTGAAGGAGGAGGGGGGCAGCAAAAGCGAGAAGAAGAGAGGAAGAAGATGAAGTGAGGAGGAAAAATGAAAGGGAGGTGATGTCCGTTTATATACTAGGTTAACCCTAGACGTCATCATAAATCGATCGAAGAATATTTTACGTTTCGCTCCTCCGCAGATAAAATTACTCGAGTATTGAGTGTATGTCATATACTTAAATTATAGTGTCGCACTTACAGCTTAAAGTCGGAGAAAAGTTTCGCGATTTACGGAACGCGAATTATTCGAGAAAACGACTCAACATAAAATATACCCGAAAATTCAAAAAGTAAACTTTTGAAAATCTTGCTCGTAACGTAAAAGTGGTGTATATAAAAGGTGATGGAATCACGATTCTATCTATCGAAACATAAAATCAAAATCAAAAGAGAAACCCTACCAGATAACCGAACATCCGATTTCTGAATTAAAAATATGTAAATAGTTCTAAACTTATTCCATTAGTCAGAATTTTATTATTTGTGAATGCAAAACCCTAATGTCGCACTTGAGGTTATAATAATTCATGCATATAAAAGACCGGGGCATTACAATATATTTTCGAGCTACGCCCTCTTTTATGAGGTCCACCAAAGCACTTTACGTGGTACTTTATCCTACTCCCTCCATCCACAAAAAATATGGCCCAGAGGAAGTGCCACGGGTTTTAATAAAGTGGAGGAGATATGTATTTTTTTAGTGGAGAAAGTGGAAGAGAGATGTTTTTTTGAGTGAAAAAGGGTAATATTTTAAGTGGGGTCATTTCCAATTATGGAAAGACCATACTATTTTTTAGCGGCCCAAAAAGGAAAAAAGACCACACTTTTTGGACGGAATGAGTATAAAACAAGATTTGAGCCTTAATCTCAAAATGATTTGAAGTCGGCTAACATGAACCGTCCTTTGAAGCCGCCAACGACAAAAAAGATCAATTAATAGCAAAAAATGAAATAAACAAATGAAAATACAAAGTTTAAAAAAGAATCAAAATCGACTAAAAAATAGACAAATTAATAAATAAAATAAAAATAAAACTCCATCATACACCCGTATATTCTCCCTCCCAGTGGTTGAAAAGGCGGCGCTCCGTGCGCCTTGAGGCGCGCCTCAGAGCGCCTCTCGCCGGAAACGCCTCAAGACATCCGGCGACCTGCGAAAAGCAGAAAAGGCGAGCGCCTTTTGGACGGGGCGCACGCTTTTGAGGCGCAGCGTGCGCCTTCAGCGCCTCGGAACGATTTCTGTTTTTTTAAAAAAAAATGGCCTGAAACGACGTCGTTTCAGGGTAAGAAGAAAAATAAAAAAAAGAAAGGAAACCCTAATTTGTATCGGCCGCTTTTCATCATTAATTGAAGGAAAATATTAAAAAAAAAGAAAAGAAACCCTAATTGTTATCCCGCCGGTTTTATAAGGAAACTTTTTTTTTACTTCTCCCAGAAACTTTTCCTTCTCCAGCAAACTTTTTTTTTTACTTCTCCCAAAAACTTCCGAGCAAACAAAAAATATTGTTATCCAGCCAGTTTTTTTACTTCTTCTCCATAGATACTTTGGACAATTTGGACAGTGATGTGCTTGCGGATACGGAACTTGGTGGGGAAGCAATGAATTGCGAGGAGTTTGAGAGTGTCAATTTTCGATGTGAATCCTTTGAATCTGATGATTAAGATGCCACTTAGTCATTTATTGTTGAACTTATTTTCTTTCATGTTGAACTTGTGGCTTGTATCGTTGAACTTTATGTTATCTCATTTTGTTTTGGTTGAATTTTTTATGTTTTTAAACTTTATATATGTTGCTTAAGTTGTATAATTACGTATTTGAAGTTTATTTGATTAAGGGATTATTATTTAGGTGTTATTCTATATTTGAAAAAAAAAGCACGTAGTGCTTACGCCTCGGCGCCTCAAGGATTACGCCTCGCTTTTTGGCAGGCCAACGCCTAGGCTTACGCCTTCACCTTTTCAAACATTGCTCCCTCCACATTGTCATGTACATCGCTATACTCTCTTCAATCCCAATGAACTCCATATCATTTTCAATCACATTTACCCATATTTTCTTGACTTCCTCTACCGTTTACAATCTTATCTCTTCATCAATCTCCACGCCTCATCATTGGGGCATCAACAGGTCTTCGTCTCGCACGACCAAACCATCATCTTATCTTATATAGATGTAAATATTGTCTCCTTTCTAATCACCTCATTTCAAAGTCGATCCTCTCTTGTATGGCCACACATCAACCGTAACATATGCATTCCTGCCACATTATCATATGCCTTCTCTAAATCAATAAAAAATATATGAATCTCTCTTTTCATCATCAGTCTCATAAGATAAATGACTTCAATAGTCGACCTCCTAAGCATAAATCTAGATTGATTTTCCGAGATCTTCACACATTTCCTGAGCCTTTGTTGGCATTCATTCCCAAAATTTCATGATATGACTCATTAGTTTAATTTCACCCACATCTTCTTCAATGCCATCTTCACTTCACCCTCTTGTATTCTCCGCATAAATTCTCAATAACTATACTTGGATGTCTACATCCCCTATATCTTGTTCCTCATGGACATTGAATAGGATATCAAAGTAATCCCTCCATCTACCCTTCATCTCTTCATCTTGAACCAAAACCTTTTGGTCAATATCCTTCACATTTAACCCTCCCAATATCCCGCATCTTATCTCTCATATGAGCAGGTTTATAGATATTTTTTCTATTAATTCGTTTCTAATCTTGCATGTAATTCTTGATTGAGCTTTGTTTTGGCATCTCGCACTGTCTATATAATATGACCTATAAATAATAAGACTCCTAACTTTATTAGAAAATAAAGCATAATTTAGATAAACATGGAAGTAAATAAAACAAATCCTAAATAACAAAAATAAACACAAAACAAATCCTAAACTATTTAAAGAAATATACAAGATAATTAAAAATAATACAAGATAATTAATTTCATCGAATCCCATATCAAATTACATGTTGCATTGTTATCTCCATCATGTTCTTAACTCATAGACTTATGTCATCAAGGCATGAAATATTATTCAAAAGGATCAAAGCATACTGGTTTAACATGAATAAAGCAATCAAAGCTTACTGTACCTTGCACTTGCTTTCAGCCATTGCCATAAGCATATTCCTTCTACTTCTAGTACTGTTTGTAGCATCAAATATCCCAACCTAAATATAACTAAAATACATTAAAAAGTTATGAGATGCATGCACAGAGTAACAATATGAAAGAACTTACTTGACCACCCTCTTGCATCCAAGAGATCAAATCCTCCATCGCAAGTGCTGCTACCTAGTAGTGAGTCAAGAATTAAAACTATGTGCAAGGAAAAAGGTCAATACAGGTTACAAGTTACACTATAGAAAACAATGAACAAGCAAAAGCCCAGGGAATACACCTTAGAATACTTTCAATTTGAGTAATCATAAATAATTGGGTGATATAACAACCAAGCATGATCAAAGAATAATGGTCTTTGAAATGGTGATCATTTTGCATTCTTTTAATTTTTATTACAATCTCCACAACCACAATTATTTGTACAATGTGACTTGAGATTTAAATTTGGATACAATCTTAGGTATTCGACAGTAACAGTTTGAGGAAAAAATATGGAATGCACCATCAATTAATATTGGATCTTCTCATGAGGCTTTCCCAAGGCCTAATCTATTAAACTAAAGTGTACATAGAGATATATACTAATGGTTTATTGGTTTAAAATTCTTTCAGTCTTGTTTTCAATCATACATATTTTATTTGGGTCATTACTATTCCTCATACAATATTACATACTCATAATTATTATGATACTTTGGCATTATACAAAGTTTGTGAGGGAATACCATTAGGCCATTCTTAAGTAGTCCGAAATATTTACGTATTAAATAACTAAACTTACTATCTAGCGTCCTCGGAACTATTACAACTATAATAAAATTAACCCCAACGAAACCTCTCTTTTAGACTTGCCTTCTATATACATCCATTTTAGACTTGAGTGTTTTACATGTTATTAGTCTAAACGAATCATTCTTACATAGACAACTTACCATTCTTATGTTGACTACCTAGTGCCAAACAAATGTTTCTGTTTGATCACTATAATTTACACATGGAAATTTATAACTTAGCTTCTACCAGACCTTCCATGGAATGGGGCCTAAGTGAATTTCTCATCCCAACTTGAAAATATGACAAAAAATCAATATAGATTATTCAACTCAGATAAGAAATTAACACTTTTCTACAATAAGACCATCATACCGTTCGAGGGAGAAAAAAAATAATAAAGCAATAACTCAAATCATAAATCACCTAAAAATGCTAGTCGCATTTTAATAAAAAAAAAATTAATTCATCCTCTCACTACTATTTGTGTAAAATATAGAGAAAACAAATGAGTGTAAAACTTTTACACGAGAATTCATTGTCCCTCCCAATTTCCTAAACTGCTTTAAAAGAAATAAACCAACCATCTGAAATTGAAGGAATCTTATTTCCCACCCCATGATTTTGGATTCAAGATTGAAGCTTCAAAGTTCAAACGGAGAATTATTGAACTTACACAAAAAGTTAATGTATATTCTATAGTATGACCATCATGTTATTTCCAATTTCACTAAGAATTTAGAAATAAACAACATAAAAATACAACTCGATAAACCACCTAAAAAAAGCTACTTGTGTTTTGATAAAAAAAACATTACCTTACAGTGTCATCAATAATTATGTAATATAACACAACGGATACACATTACCTCATCCTTCCTTTTTAGATGGAGTTTATCATATGAATTATGTTATTGTTTCCTTAATTGGGAGTTTAAAAGTTTGATTAGATTCATCCCCTCTTAGGTTCTCTAATCCTCCTTTCTCTTATGTTACGTGTAATTACGGTTTTTTCAATTAAATAGTAAAAAACAGGATATTCATATTCTAGGTGACTCGATCTTCTCAAAAACATTCATCCTTTTATAATAGTGTATAGATAGATAGATAGATATAAATATATAATTTTATATTTTGTCATCCACAAGCATGCAACATTATAATTTTTTAAGACATTATTTCGGTGTAGCCTAGTTGAGACAATTCTTTAGCATATAGAAGAAATATCTATGCTCTCTCCATATAAATTATGCATCATATAGAGAATGGTTAATTCTTAAGCTAGTTCCGGTTGTAGCATTAGAAGGCTTGAAAGTTTTATCACTACGATAACTGAGCCTAGCAAGTAAGCTCAGGTAAAATAGTGTAAGTTACTGGCTGCAAGTTATGAATAAGCTCATATTTCGGACAATCTTATGCCTGTTGCATGCATGTTATGATTAGACATACATACCTGAGATGATAATTTGTATCAATGAACAAGTATTCAGGCCAAGTAAGGTTGTGAAAATACTGGCAAGTGGCAAGTGTTAAAATTTGAGCATTTAGCATCTCATTAAACAAAATTTAAAAAGTGAAAGGAAAATATAACATCCACCTTATATTTAGAGGAAGAGGAAATGATATGTAATATGCATTGGTCCTTAAATATTCATTTCGCTACTATTATTAAATCCTATTTCCAGAGGAGGGGTTTAGGGGGGAGGGGAAATTAAGCAACCAGTAATTATTGGCTCTGAATACTGTTCTTTATAAAATGTTGTGCGAGAAAATGAAATAAATGAAACTGACCTTTGGAAATGAAATCTAAAACTATGGGGTCCCAAGATGAAAGATGCATCAACAAGTGTGGAAAGGGGGTCTCCGTGAGTGCCAAATTCTAAACAAGTACTCTCCAACATTAATTATATCAGGAAAACAGAACTCCAAAAGAAAGTTACACAGCTCATGCAAGAATATGTGATTAGATCAGGACACCATATATCTTTACACCCAAAACCTCTAATGCATTAATAAGAGAAAAAGTTTTGTTCTAAACAAATGTGGGAAAGTCACCTCATTCCGTGCCTCTATGCCTTCACGATTGTCACCTCGGAAGAAATCAGCTGACTGCATCAGGAAGTTTGTGAAGGTAGAATCAGATTGATGACAGATAAACTTCAGTTCCACACAAAAAAGTAGGGAGAATAACACATTTCCTGCACAGTTCTAGCCCTATATGGTACCAATTACGGGCTCATAGTCTCCAACTTGTTACTCGAGACTTCATTTCACCTCAAGTCCCCATGTTAGATCCTCGACACTCCGACATTGGGTATGACACTTCGACACTCCGACATTGGGCTAACAAGTACAACACGGGTATGTCAACATGTTACTTGACACGTCATTTCACAGAATACGAGTTCGACACTTGGATAGATACCTGAGTCCGACACAAGTACCCGAGTCCGAGTAACATAACTCCCCCCATAACCTTCCTGTAATTCCATATGATCATGGTACCATAAATTTTGTGGAAGCCTCGAGAGGATATCTTAGGTGGTTATTATTCCTAAAATATATAAAGGATGCCATGTTTGATAATGAACCAAATATAGAAAAGAGGTACAAATTTTTTTTTTGATACGAGAACAATGCGATTTTATTAGTAAAAATAGGGATGAGGAATCGATGTAAAAAAAGCATACATCTGGTAGAGGGGTTTAGTTATAACATGATATAGCTCCAAATTCCTAGGTATGCGTGAAACATGAAAACCTTTAGATTTCCCATGACACTAGCTGTTAGAGGCGGGTCTGAGGCATGCGCGCACATGAAAAAGCAAGTTGTCTTTTCCAACAAAAGGTGGGCGACTTCAGTAAGGCACGCCTTTTGGGTGCGCCGCGGGCGCCTCTGTTTAGGTTCTTTTTGTTTTTGTCTTTGTTTTTGTTCTTTGTTTTTGTGTTTTCAGAATACTTCTAAAGTTGTCTTTATTGTTCTAACACTTTAACTTTGTGTTTATATTTATGGATAATTATATTGTATGGTCATCATGTGTTTATAAGTTTCAAATTTATTTATTTTATGGTCAACATGCAGCGGCAAATAGGGTTCACGGCACTTGCAACATAACCCCTTTGAGCGCAGGTTCATATACACCATGTGTAAAATTAGAATAGAGGCGCGGAACAGAGGCAGTGCTGAAGACCCGACCGATCCAGTTGTAGGGTGACCGACTGAGTCGCCCCCGGACAATGCTTAGAATTCTGGAAGCATGAATTTTCATGGACTGATATAAGGGCAAGGCTACCTCCTGATTGTTGGTGTCCTGTGGCCGGAGAAGAACGGCCGCTGCTGAATTGAGGTTCGCCCTTGGAAGGTAAAGGCTGGGGCAGAGACGGCGAAGAATGTTGTGGTTGGGTTAACTCCAACTCGCTTTCGATCTCGCGAGCCATGTCCATAATATCAAATAAGTCATGGGCATCCTTTGAGCGAATTCTCAACCGCATTTTATCTTTTAACCCATGGAGAAACATCCCCAAACAATAATTGTCTGCGATACCTGGAACAAGCACCAAACGTGCAATAAACAAATCCACATATTCGCTCACCGTTCCCGTCTGGCGGGTATATAGCAATGATTCAAAGGGATTTGACATAGAATCATCACCAAATCGCCGCATTAACTCGTGTTTCAACTGGGTCCATGTCATATTTGGGAACCTCGTCTACGTCCACTGGAACCAATGTAAGGCCCCTCCTTCCATCGCGATTAGGGCAACATCTACCATATTTGCCTCTGATGCATGATGGAGGCGAAAATATTGCTCTGGCCGTGATATCCAGCCTTCCAGATTGGATCCATTGAAACCGGGCATAGCGACACGATTGACAACGGCCTTTACATCTGGCCGCGAACTCCCAGTTGTTTCTTCCCCATGCATCCGCGAGCCTCTGGCCGAACTTCCTACTGCGAGCGGCCGATCTGACCCGACCGAAAACATCGAGTCATTCTCGACTGCCTTCCCCTTCCACCGCTCTAGATCTGACAGTAGCGCGGTAATACCATCCAACTTCGCTGCTAGAGATCTGACTCAGTGGCTAATTCGTCACTCCTCTTCTCTATCGCTGCTAATCGATTTTCCATATCCATACAATCTGTCGACCGTGTATTGGGCATCCACAATCACCGCACCAAATTGATAGAATAAAAAGGATAGAACACACAAGAAATATGGAAAATATATTGAATTGCAAGAAGAAAATATAAAAACAAGAACCAACGGGATAAATCCCGCCCCAAGCCTAAATGCTGAATCCTACGGAAAATATTCCATCCCAAGCCAAAGTCGTAAAAAATGTTGAATGATCAAAAAATAATCTAACTATGAGACACAAGGGCAATATAAATAGACTTAATAACCTAACACTAACTTAAGCCCCAATAAACTAGGCCGATGGGCCAAACTTATTCAATAACTTAAATTAAAACCCTAAAACAATAATTAATATAAAACAGTACCCTAAAACAATAATTAATATAAAATAGTAGCGTATTAATCGCCAACACCATTTACCCAATAAGGCTTTGTTTCTTAAGAGGAGATTCTCAATTCACGAATCACCCAAACCAAATGGATTGACATGGTCTCCATCCATTCCTTCCCATAAATAATCCCTCGCTTTTTCGCCATGAGGTTAGCAATATCCGTAGGGATTCAAAATAGAACATGTAATAAATAGGCAAAGAATTGAGGAGTGATTCAAAATAGAACATGTAATAAATAGGCAAAGAATTGAGGAGTGACTGAAGTAGGCAAAGGATAGCCTACTTCCTCCAAAAGAGGCCTATCTCCAACCGGCGAGCCTTCTTGAGTGAGATCTTAGTAAAAAGTGGATCGTGAAAGAAATTTTAAGTGGGTTGCAACCCAAAGGAATAACCAAGTAACTCATCGGCCAATCCACCAAACTACAACCTACCATCAATGCAAGATTTTGAACCTCCCCCTCCTCCATCTTAGGGATTCATAGATTCCATAAAAAATCCCAAAGTAGCCACCAAGCATCTAAAATGTTCAGCACTGTTATTGTTGAAGAAAACTGTGTCGCCAGCAAACTGTAAACAAGAAACTGCACTCTTATCCCTTCCTAAGATAAACCCTTTGAAAAGGGAAATACTGTTAGGTCTTTGTAGAATTCTACTCAACCCATCTGCCACTGTATTGAAGCCACTCAAATTGAAGAGAAAGAGAGATAGTATATCCCCTTATCTTAGACCTCACATACGTCTAAATCTACCCTTGGTTCCGAATTAATCATAACTGAGGATTTGACTTACATAAGGCAGCCCCTGATCCATCAACATCTTTCTCCAAATCCTTTTTCCCATAGTACAAAATCCAGAAAATCACAATCCACGTGGTTGTAAGTAGTGTTTTAAAAAGCACTTTTTATATGTATAGCATATGTTCCATCGTAGTGTAGCGTAATAGTGTAGGGCGTAGCTTAAGCTATTTAAGCATGTCAATTATTGATTTTTTAAAATAAAAATATACTTATATTAGTAAATCAACAAGATAAACAATCATAAAGTACATAATTTAAAATATAATTATACTAGTAAATTACCATGCAATACCAAGAAAGGCGCAGCTCTCTGGGTTCAAAGATGCACCAAAAGAATGCACCTCTCAGTCTATGACATAACGCATGCGCCAGCCTTCTCCGAGGGTTTCGTTCCTATTTTCTTTGCAAGTGGATGTTTTCTTTGTTTAAAAGGATCAATATGGATATTGACTATATTTGTTTGAGCAGAATATTAGAAGACTATTTACCCTAAAAATCTATGTTATCAGGGCTTCTCAATTTGTTGCACAAAGAGCACAAGCTTTCGCCCAAATACGTAATGGCGTACGCTATAACGCAATAGCGCGTTACATGAGCAAACAACGGATGCTATTTGTGCAAAATGCTATCTGGCCTGCGCTAAGCGCGCTGAAAGTCTATAGCGTGCATTTAAAACACTGTTCGTAAGATTCAGCAGAATCAATTTCGAAGGACAAGCCCTCTTCTCCCCTGCATCAATCATCCACAACTTCATTAGCCACCAAAACCGAGTCAAGAATATTCCTGCCTTCCAGAAAAGCATTCTGAGCACAATCTACCATCACCAGAAGCACCTCTCTAAGTCTGAAGGCCAGAACCTTAGCAATGATTTTTTATATTCAAAAATCCATCCAGCTCGGGGGATTTATTTTCAGTGCAACTGAAAACAACCTGTTTGATTTCTTTCACTAAGAAAAGTCTCTCCAAGACTGTCCTATAATGTTCAAAAATCGACTAGCAATCTAGGCTCTCCACTCCACACCCAAATGATGAATCATTAGTGTATAATCTGAAAAGAAGCCACATACTTCGCCTCAATAGCAGCTGTATCTGTAACAAACCATCCATCCTATTTTTCTGTCTTTGAAATAAAGTTCTTCGATCTCGTGTTGCTAAGAGAAGAAGATGGAAGCCAAGTTATTAGCATCACCATATGTGACCCACTTCTTCGATTTTGCCTCGCCATATTTTCCCCTCTCATATTCATTTCTTCCAAATTTATCTTGCAGTCTTTCCTATCCTCCGCTAGCATTTCTGACCACTCGGCCAATCCTTCCACTAAGGCTAAGTCTAGTTGTATCCTCCTCTCCACCTACATTTCTTCACCTCGATGAACCTGAACATATTTCTTTATTGCAAAGATTCAATTTTTCCTTGATATATTTCAGTTTGGAATTTCCATTGTTTCCAATGGAGCCAAAGACTCCTTATTCTTTGGTTCTGGATTATAATGAAATAAAACAAACTGACTCACTAAACTGGCTGCACTTCCTTTTCTCGTGAAGTACTAGTCATTCCGTGCAATTCTCGATGCAATTTTCATTTTGGATCATCCGGAAACAGCCTCTCTGTGTTAAGACAGGAGTAAGGCTGCGTACACCCGATCCTCCCTTACCCCGCTTTTTGCGGGAACCGTTGAGGCATTGGGGTAATGTTGTTGTATATTTCAGTTTGGAAATAGAAAAAATATCCAAGCCAGCTTTCTATACTATCCTCCCACCGTTCGTAAAAGAGCTTCTCGAAATCTCTACGTTAGATCCAAGTGTTTTCAAAACGAAAGGGCGTTGGCCCCAATTCAATCAGGGCCCTTTTCAATCAATTTGTATCCAATACAATGGGCATATTATCCAACGCCAGTCTCGGTGATTCTTCATTTTAAAAAAATGAAAACAACACTGCACAACAACAACAACAACAACATCTAAGCCTTAGTCCCAAAATGATTTGGGGTCGGCTAACATGAATCAAACTTTGAAACCGTCAATAATCGTTACATAAATAACATAAAGGGAAAAAAGAGGGAAAAAGTAGAGAAAAAAGCAAATAAAAAAAGAGAATGAATGAAAAAAAAAAAAGAAAAAAGAAAAAAAGAAAAAAAAAAAGAAAAAAAGATAACATGAAATAAAAAAAAAAAGAATCAGACTCCATCCACCATCCGTATTCTTTCCCGCCACATTTGCCTCTCCATCGCCATACTTTCTCCAATTCCAAGAAACCGCATATCATTTTCAATCATCTTTATCCAAGTTTTCTTGGGTCTTCCTCTACCTTTCACAACATTACTTGCTCCCCAACTTTCTAGCCTCCTCACTGGGGCATCAATAGGTCTTCTTCTCACATGACCAAACCATCGTAATCGATTCTCCATCATCTTGTCTTCTATAGACGCAACTCTTACCTTCTCTCTGATCACCTCATTTCTGAGCCGATCCTTTTTTGTATGACCACACATCCATCGTAGCATACGCATCTCTGCCACATTCATCTTTTGAACGTGACACTGTTTTACAGCCCAACACTGCACATCCTGAAGAAATCAAAAATCTATATGATATGGGCAAATAGGATGGGCTCTCATGTTGGACCATGTGAATTTCGCCTTGTTGCACGGTTGGTTCTTGAAAGTCCAATTCTGTTATAAGCGAGTCAATATTCCTCATGCTTGCCATGTTATACTGATTAGAAGTCTTTTCCCCCAGAATCTCACCACATTGAAATCGCTGCCTGCCCACTAATTTGGCTCTCATAAAACACTCAATCCTGCTAATTCATCTTAAAAATCATATCTTTCTTTAGCTTTAGTAGGAACATACACAACACTTTCACTTATGCTAACTGTTTCTGAGTCCGACATAACTAATATCCCACCTGATCATCCAACCGCCGCGACAAAACAATCCATTCTATGAATCTAGAGACTTCCAGAGTTGCAATAACCCTCCTACCGATTTTTTCTTTTTTAATCTCATCTGCCACATAACCTGGGAGTGTTTTAGCTATCATAATAACAGCTCTGATAATACTTCTCTTTTTTCCAAGGAATCCTTTAATATTCTAAGATATAATCTTCAGAGCCCTGTGCATTGCCACCCCACCATCGTAACTAATACCCCATCTCAATCTATCGAGTTCTTAGCTTCCCTTATCCTTACTCTTTTTTGGAACCCTTTTGTAACTGATGGAAAGTGCTTGCCACTCCTCAATTTGCAGACAATCCAAGCACTGTTTCTGCTGCATCCATCTACCTTCTCAATATCCTCCCTTCTGCCACCAATATCCTCACCCAAATCTTCAACAATCTATTCTCGTGTAGCATCTTCTTTATCTTGAGTTCCTGCGGTCGGGTAAGATGAGTCCACCTGCAAAACCGGCTCCCCTAACCCTCCTCCCCTAAACATGACATATGGACAAGAAAGAGAAGAAATCACAAGAGGATCAGAACTGGTAGAAGGGGCTGAAGACAGAGAAGATAAAACAAATTCAGTAGATGTCGATATGTGAGGGAAAAAGAACTCCTCGTTGTATCCAAAGCGAGAGCCGAATATTGTCCAATCCTTCGTGGATATGTCTTGGCGACAACAATTCATCACTGAAATCCTCGCGGTCTTCTAAAATATCTTCATCCTCTGTGTCTAATAACTCTAGAATATTTCCATCAGCATCTCCAAATTATGATATTTTTGTAAGATTTTTTGGAATTTTTTACTTTAGTCGAGGCTTACGCCTCGCTCGTCCGGCCAAATGCCTCAAACTCACCTTGCGCTAATTAAACCATTGCTTTGGAGAGCGAATTTAATCGGATTTGGCCCGGAATATGAGCTGGAGTGGTGAAAAATAATATAGACATAATGATATGTCATTATATGAAATCGTACTTGGAAACATTTTATAAATCTTAATTCTATAAACTGGAGTGTTCGATTAAACTTTAATGTCTGATACATGTTTTTATACATATATATATATATATAGAGAGAGAGAGAGAGAGAATTTTTAAAAAAATTGTGTCATTGTGTCCTATGTTTTTTTATTTTGCCGCATCGTCGTGTCCGTGCAACATAGGCTTTCGCTTATCCCCCTATCTAGTTCTCTCGTTTCTCCCCCTCTCTAGAGCTCTCTTTCGCTCTGGTCTTTCTCTTTCTAACATTTTGCTGCAGACATCAATAATTTGACCAAAATCCTCCTTCGGTCCTTCTTCCCCTTTATATAGTGCGTCTTTTCCTCCTTCCTCTCTATGTGATGTTCCGAGTACATTTTGGCACTTAGATATTCCAAAGGGCCAGGGATGACGAAATTGACATCAAGGCAGCTATTACTGAGAGACATTGATTCTACATAGACAAGCTTCTTGAGGCTCATGATTGCTTTGATACTGCGTAAGCTACATCTGAAAAAATGCAAACCAACATGATATGATGTATTAGGGAAACAAATTTTTGTTGCACCACGGGTTTTGGTTTTGCTTTAGTCGCCATATCTATGGCATGTAAAGCATATGTCAATTAAATTGACAAGAACTACTGATAGAGCAGAGGAATAAGGGTACCAAATAAAAGAAATTTAACACCAATAAATCTGGAATATACTGATAAAGGAAAAGAGAAGAAATCCTCAAAAGAGGCCACAGGGAAATAAATCCTTGCCACAGAGAAATCTCTGCCACAAGCCAAACGGCTGCTCAATTCAATGATCAAAAGATGATCTGAAATCTGGAGAAAACAATACTTAAATAGACTCAAACCTAAACCCTAACTTATGCCTTAAGAAATATGGCCCACGGCCCATTTATTTATTCTAGACTTTAATTAAAAGACTTAACAATAATTAAAAGCCCAATTAATACTAATAGCAGATAATCAAGGAGGCGTATGCGTATCAATACTCCCCCTGTCCAAACAGCCTTGTCCTCAAGGCTGGATCAGTGGATCGGGCGTATCTTCCTGTCCGCCCGGGTCAGCAGGTTCTTCATTGTCATAATCCAAAAGTACAGCCAACGACTTAGCTGGGCATTTATGCAGGGGCCCATAAGGTTCACTGCATCTATAGCATTTCCCCTTTGCCCTATAATCTCGAGCCTCCTCCGCCGTAAGATGACGAATGTTACGGTTAGGCCCAGGCCCCGCTGCCGCCACCTGCGACTGGGCTGGCGTGCTAGAAGAGTGAGTTTGGGCCGGTGAACTTGTTCCACCCGAATTCCATAGTGGGGATTGGAATAAGCCTGAAGTCCATGGGTATGAGGGCTTCGAAAAATGGGCTGGGGGCTTACTCGCGCATGCCACACGTCGTGCAGCCCTAATTGCGGCGAACACATCAGATAGCTCCGAATCAGCTATCTCATCACGAATCGAAGGCTGCAGGCCGCCCAAAAATATACCCAAATATTGCTCCGGGGGAAGGGATGGAAGTTGGGCGACCCTTTCCTCAAACAACGCGACATAGTCATCGATGTCGCCAGTTTGCCGGGTTGCCTGCATAGCCTCGTAGGCGTTCAGCGCAGAGTTGTCCCCAAAACGCTGGACCAATTCGCGGGTGAATTTGGCCCAAGTAGTTGCGGGCCGGCATCCCGACGGAGGGCCCACTGCGCCCAAAACATTGCCCGCCCTGACATGGCGATGAGGGCCAGTTTCAGGCGACTCTCCAGTGGAATCTCGTGAACCAAATAAAACTGCTCTGCCTGTGCGAGCCACGCGATGGGATCAGACCCATCGAAGATCGGCAATTCCATCTTAGGCAACTTGATGGATTGCGTGGGGGGGAAAGTATGTGGCACGAAGCCTGTAGTGAATCCCCCGCCAGCAGCAGTGCTGATGGGTCCAGACGGAAACATGGGTTGTTTCCCAACCGAGGCGGAACCGGACCCATCCATCACAGTAGGCTGCGTCCCAGCAGGCGCCGCCGGTGAAACGATATTCTCCAATTTCTTGATGATCAAATCCATTTTCTGTTCCAGGTTCGAGATGGCGGCACCCTGAGTAGTAACCACCTCCTGGAGATTGCCCATATTCTTCTCCATCGCGTCACATCTCTCTTTCGCAGTCATGGTGGGGAAAGAGCGGCAGGTCGGACCAATTGATAGAGCAGAGGAATAAGGGCACCAAATAACAGAAATTTAACACCAATAAAGCTGGAATATACTGATAAAGGAAAAGAGAAGAAATCCTCAAAAGAGGCCACAAGGAGATAAATCCTTGCCACAGAGAATCTCTGCCACAAGCCAAACGGCTGCTCAATTCAATGATCAAAAGATGATCTCAAATCTGGAGAAAACAATACTTAAATAGACTTGTTGTTGCCCGAAATATTATCCGAAGATAGATATTGCTGGAATGATCGAGCAACAGCAAATTGCGAGAGCACGTCCGTGGGGGTGTGAATGACACAAGATTTGCCGGGTTTGTTAGGCCCGGGCTTGAATGCTCTCGCGAGATGTTATTAATACAAATATTCGGGGATACAAGTATTAATGTAAGAATGTGATTACAATGAGTGTAAAATATCCTATTTATCTAGCTCTTGAGCGAAGCTCTGCGTGTTTCGTCTCTGCCGACCGTCTTTCGTGTAAGAGGTGCTGAGAGCGAAGAAAGGCCGAGAGATAGCTATTGCCAAGAGTGAGAAAGCCAAGTTGTGGAAAAAACCAGAAGAAGTGTCCAAATGCAAGAAGCCTTCTATTTATAGGAGCTGAGATGCCGCGGGCGATCGCCTTTTATGTAATATAATAAGGGGCGATCGTCTTTATGTCACATGGGTTGTCTGCCTTAAAGCTGCAAGCTGCTGCGGCGACCCGGTATGCGGTCCAATGAGGAGCCAGCACGCGTCTTGAGTTGCTGTCACGAGCGGTCCCACCGTACACCTTTCGGCGGGTCTGTCGGTTGGTGGAAAGATGCTGACAGGCTGTGGTCAACGATCCATGTGCTGCGGCGCCTTTTCCGGATCTGCATGTGGGACTCTGTCCCGAGCTTAGGCCTTTGTCGACTGGACGATCGATGGCTTCGTGTGGCATGAGGCGGTCGTCATTTGGTCGGTCACCAGGGGTCGATCGCCAAGTACCGAGAGACGATCGCCTTAGATGTCGATCGCTCGGCACCGGGACTTGTCCTGGGACCTTCGGACGGTCAATCTGCCTTGGCTGCTGGGCTCTGGCTCGCGTCTTGAGTTGCTGTCACGAGCGGTCCCACCGTACACCTTTCGGCGGGTCTGTCGGTTGGTGGAAAGGTGCTGACAGGCTGTGGTCAACAATCCATGTGCTGCGGCGCCTTTTCCGGATCTGCATGTGGGACTCTGTCCCGAGCTTAGGCCTTTGCCGACTGGACGATCGATGGCTTCGTGTGGCATGAGGCGGTCGTCATTTGGTCGGTCACCAGGGGTCGATCGCCAAGTACCAAGAGACGATCGCCTTAGATGTCGATCGCTCGGCACCGGGACTTGTCCTGGGACCTTCGGTCGGTCAATCTGCCTTGGCTGCTGGGTTCTGGCTCGGTCGCCCGGTCTCTGAGGCGATCGCCTGTTGAGACGTATAAATCTCGACACAACAATTGCCCCCCAACTTGCTCCGATGTTGAAGACATGGGGTGAGGTGGTTCTTGCTGGCGATCGTATAGGATGAAGACGGGCGATTCGTCGAGCGGACTTTGGTTTCGGACTTGGGCAATCTGGTCGATTGGCGAGCTATCTTCGGTCTTGTACCTGCAATAAACAATTTTGCCGATCCCTCTTAGAAACTTGATAGTTTCGTCGTTGAGGAACCGTGCACAGTCGCGGAGTTCGATGGACCGACTCCATGACCGTGTCTTATGCGCGAGCGACGTTGTCTGTCTCGTGACTCATTTTATTGTTAGGGTCCTCCGTTAGGCTGCGCCTCGCCTCGTATTTAAACGAAGGGCGTGCGGTCTTGGTCTGGAGGAGTCCTTGCGCAGGGCGTCGTCGGATTAATCGACTCCACGTCCGCGGCTAGCTAGCTCTTTTCTACCTCGGATCGTCATGTTAGATGGCAATCCTCGACGGTATACGTTGAGACGGGGGTAGTGACGCGTCGCATTGTCCGGGTTCACCATGTTAGATGATGAACCTGGGCGGGCGATCGTGTCCACTGATTCACTTGGAGGGTTCTTCGACTATGCCCGCCTCGTATTTAAACGAAGGGCGAGCGATCTCAGCCCAAAGGAACCTTGCATGGCCTGAGCAGTCGGTTCCATCGACCACCAAGACCATGGCTACACTCTTCCACCTCGGATCGTCATGTTAAATGTCGGCCTTCGACGGTGTACGTTGTGCGGGGAGGCGATCTCGTGCCTTAGTCCAACATGTTAGATGATGAACTGCAGATGGCGAGCGAGTCCTCCAGTTTTGGTGATGTAGCTTTATATCGGCGATCGGGGTGGAAGACTGGAGACCGTCGTTCGGGCGCCGATCGCGCTGCTCATAGGCTAAGAAGAAACCTTTGCCTGGCCAGAAAGTCTGCGGCTTTAACGCGGAAGATCGCGTAGGTCGGGGGATGGTCCTTCGTAAGATGCCTGAACATAGGCGAAAGACCATGGAATCCCCCTAGGACCGAGTAGAGGGCGATCTCATCGCTTACGGGCGCGCCGTTGAGGATGATCTCGTCTACCCGGTCGATGTAGTCTGCGTCGGACTCTGCTTCTCCCTGCCTGATTTGCATCATGCCATGGGGACCTTCCGGCTGAGCGACCTTGGCGGCGAAGTAAGCTGTGAAGCTGTTCGCCAGTTGATCAAAGGAATTGATGGATCGCGACGGCAGTGAGGTGTACCACCTGTGGGCAAGGTCGTCCAGCGTCAGTGGGAACATTCGGCATCTGGCCGCGTCCGATGCCCAACACCCAGTCATATAGATGCGGAACTTGCTCACGTGAGTCTCGGGGTCCGACCTCCCCTCGTACAAAGGTGTTTGCGGAGGAGCGATCCTTCGTTGCACGGGAGCGAGCTCGATGTGGACCGCGAGTGGCTCGCTCGGCCCGGCGATCTTTCTCTTGGTGCCTACCCCAGATTCCAGGAACGCCTTCATGTCGTCGAGCGGGCGTTGCATCGCGGCCATCGCTGTAGCTTGGTCGCTCGTGGTTCGGCTTTCAGAGCGGGAGCTGAGGCGATCGTGTACCGATCTCCTGACTCCGCTGCTGCCGACCTCGGTTCTTCGGCGAGGAGGAGCCAGATGGCTGGCCTGCCTTCTGGGAGTCGGATACGCCAAACTCCTCGTGGCTGGGGCCGGACTGCCCCGGTCGCCATGATGGGTCGCTGCCTAGGCGGCAGAAAACAGAGGTGCCCCGGCTTGCGAGCGCCTCTTCCTGCGAATGGGAACCTCCTGGCGATCGCTCGGTCAGTAACGCCTTGAACTTCCGTTTGGTCATGCGGCGGATGGCCGAGGGGGTTATAGCGGGCGGCGCGTCGAAAAGCTCTCTGTCGCTCCTGTAGGATGGCCAAGGCCTTTTCGATCTGTTCCGCGGTTTGGAACTGATCGAGCGAGAGGCTTGGGCCGTCCTTCGGAGGCGGGATCGAGAGTCTCGGACCGCGGCGGCTACCCTCCGCCATAGGCTGTGGCTCGGATTGAGACGGAATGAGACATCTGGCGGATCGGCCAGCGGCTTTCTTCGACGTGGAAGCAGAAGTCATAATTCTGGAAGCTTTCTCTGAAGAACAGTGAGTGTTTCTTCAGGTATATGTCCCGGAGAACAGTGAGTGTTCTTCGAGACGGTAGGAATAAAAATGAGGGTTAAGACCGCCCTCCTTCTAGCACCAATTGTTGTTGCCCGAAATATTATCCGAAGATAGATATTACTGGAATAGTCGAGCAACAGCATATTGCGAGAGCACGTCCGTGGGGGTGTGAATGACACAAGATTTGCCAGGTTTGTTAGGCCCGGACTTGAATGCTCTCGCGAGATGTTATTAATACAAATATTCAGGGATACAAGTATTAATGTAGGAATGCGATTACAATGAGTGTAAAAGATCCTATTTATCTAGCTCTTGAGCGAAGCTCCGCGTGTTTCGTCTCTGCCGACCGTCTTTCGTGTAAGAGGTGCTGAGAGCGAAGAAAGGCCGAGAGATAGCTGTTGCCAAGAGTGAGAAAGCCAAGTTGTGGAAAAAACCAGAAGAAGTGTCCAAATGCAGGAAGCCTTCTATTTATAGGAGTTGAGATGCCCTGTTTACTGGCGGGCGATCGCCTTTTATGTAATATAATAAGGGGCGATCGTCTTTAGGGCTGTTAACGGTCCAAGTATACTCGAGAACCGCCCGAGAACTGTCCGATAATACCCGGGACCGGTACTCACCCGAAACGTTAGCGGTCCGGATACTGATATGGAAGTTAGAACCGAAACCGATAAGGACCGAAACCGTTAACCCGGTAAAAAAACCGGTAATTTTTCGTAAACATACATTGTACAAAATATTCTATAAGGTACTAGTACATATAGAAAAAATAAGTTTAAAAGACCTTATCTCTTAATTTCCTTACCATACATTTGAGAAAAACCCTCCATTCTTGTTTCGATTATGAGGTTTTGGTGATTAGGGCTTTTAATGATGCAAGATATCTGAGAACCCGCCCGAAATACCCGGGACTAATACTCACCCGAAACGTTAGCGGTCCGGATACAAGTATCGAAGTTGGGACCCGAAACCGGTAAGGACCGAAACCGGTAATACTCGATACCTTAACGGTCCAGACCCGAGAAGACAATACCCGGACCGAACCGGACCGAGAACAGCCCTAATCGTCTTTATGTCATATGGGCTGTCTGCCTTAAAGCCTGCGGCTGCTGCTGGCAGCCAGCTGTGCGGTCCAATGAGGAGCCAGCACGCGTCTTGAGTTGCTGTCATGGGCGGTCCCACCGTACACCTTTCGGCGGGTCTGTCGGTTGGTGGAAAAATGCTGACAGGCTGTGGTCAACGATTCATGTGTTGCGGCGCCTTTTCCGGATCTGCATGTGGGACTCTGTCCCGAGCTTAGGCCTTTGCCGACTGGACGATCGATGGCTTCGTGTGGCATGAGGCGGTCGTCATTTGGTCGGTCACCAGGGGTCGATCGCCAAGTACCGAGAGATGATCGCCTTAGATGTCGATCGCTCGGCACCGGGACTTGTCCTGGGACCTTCGGTCGGTCAATCTGCCTTGGCTGCTGGGCTCTGGCTCGGTCGCCCGGTCTCTGAGGCGATCGCATGTTAAGACGTATAAATCTCGACACAACAAGACTCAAACCTAAACCCTAACTTATGCCTTGAGAAATAAGGCCCACGGCCCATTTATTTATTCTAGACTTTAATTAAAAGACTTGACAATAATTAAAAGCCCAATTAATACTAATAGCACATAATCAAGGAGGCGTATGCGCATCAACTACATGAGGAAAGGCCAGATTCTTGAAAAGTCATCCTAAAATTATATAAAAAGGTGTGCATAGGCGCTAGGCAACAACCAAGTGCCCAATTGTGCACAGGGAAAAACAGTTTTGGAAACCCAGTGCAAAGTGCCCTATGCACATAAGGCATGCTTTTGTTTACAGAATAACATTTTAAGAATAAAAATACACCTTTACTAACGACAAAACCTTAGAAAAAGGAAAATAAAGTACTGGCAGCCCTAGGAAAGTCAATATGGTCAGTCATCACCAAAACAAAATAAAACAACAAAAAAAGAAAAGACTAAATGTCATCATGTAGATAAGAAGAAGAAGATGATGAATAATTCATTTGATGGGAAGGAAGATATGATAGGGTTGTTAGCTCTTTTCAAATGGAAGATGACTAAATCTAAGATAATGTCTTTTTACATGTCATTTGTAAGTAGTTTTTAGATATTTTAATGTGCAACATGAAGCTTGTTAAGTATTATTTGTATACAATTTTATCTTAGTACAATGCCATAAAGATGATTGAAAATGATATGCGGTTTCTTGGAATTGGAGAAAGTATGGCGATGGAGAGGCAAATGTGGCGGGAAAGAATACGGATGGTGGATGGAGTCTGATTCTTTTTTTTTTTTTTTTTTAATTCCTATTTTCTTTTATTTCATGTTACCTTTTTTTTTTTTTTCTTTTTTTTCTTTTTATTTTTTTTTTTTTTCACTCTCTTTTTTTATTTGCTTTTTTCACTACTTTTTCCCTCTTTTTTCCTTTTATGTTATTTATGTAACGATTATTGACGGTTTCAAAGTTTGATTCATGTTAGCCGACCCCAAATCATTTTGGGACTAAGGCTTAGATGTTGTTGTTGTTGTTGACAATGCCATAGTCCACTATTACTGAATTTATTTAGCAAGTGTAAGATGGGCAGTGTTTTCAATCGTGGATGGCGGAAAATGGCAGCAGGCAGAAATCACGCCACATATACCCACCGTAGCTGCCTTATAGCGCTGCCATTCCTTCGCAACTGGTCATGGCGGTTGGGCAAACCACTTTGTTTCGCCTAGTGCCTAGGCACTCTAACCCCCTAATTGCCTTTTATTGCATAATGATTTTTTAAACACAGATCCAAAACCTGGTAACCAGGACTAAATGGAGAAGAGCATTAATTTATTATTCAACGACCAAAAAAAAAAAAAGATAAGATCCATTTTTACTATTGGGATTGTTCATTGTATTTTTTAATTGAGATGGTGTTTACAGTATTTCCTGTATAACTGGTTCCCTGAAATATTAAACAGACAATCCTGAAACCTTAAAATCTGCTTCATGAAACAATCAAGGAGGAGGAGGGGGGAAGGGGGGAGGAGGAGGAGGAGGAGGAGGAAGAGGGGAGAAGGAGGAGGGGGGAGGAGGAGCAGAAGCAAAAGGAAGAAGGGGCGAAGGAGGAGGCGGAGGAGGAGGAGAAGGAGGAGGCGGAGGCGGAGGAGGAGGATTAGGCGGGAGGCGGAGGAGTAGGTGGAGGAGGAGTTGGAGGAGGAGGAGGAGGAGGCGCAGGCAGGCGGAGGCGGAGGAGGAGAAGACCTGGTTTGGTATTTCTATGACTTAATTAGCTGTGAATTTAATTATTTTTTAAAGCGCTTTTAAGATGTAAAATATTAATTTTCAGTGTTTTTTACGGCAGCAGTTTCTAAAGGCAACCCTAATGCTGCTTCCAACCAGTGACCCGTAACTTCTAAAAAGACTGCTTTTTTTCATCTACCAAACACTGTCCAATTTAAAAGTTCATCAAAAAACTGATTGTTTTCAAAGTTAAGCAATACTAAATGGGGCCGAAGTAGAAGCAGAATAAGAGGCAGCGGCAGCGGCAACAGCAGAGGTAGAAGAAGCAGAAGCAGAATAGTTTGGTATTGTCGTGACTTACAAAAAAAATTGCTGCGGTTGTGGCGTGAAAATAACCAGCTGTGAAATTAAACAGATTTGTGTTTAGTAAATATTATTTTTTTAAGTGCTTTTAAGATGTAAATTATTAGTTTCTAGTGTTTTTTCTACAGCAGCTAAAAGCGATCATAATGCTTCTTCCATAATCTGCTGGCGTGACCCATAAATTCTAAAGAAAGTTGCTTTTTTCATCTACCTAACACCGTTTAACTTAAAAATTCATCAAAAGCTGATTATTTTTTAAAGTTGAGCAATACCAAACGGAGGAGGAGGAGGAGGAGGAGAAGAAGAAGAAGACGCTGAAGCTGAAGCTGACGCTGACGCGGACGCTGGAGCTGACGCTGACGCGGACGCTGGAGCTGACGCTGACGCTGGAGCTGGAGCTGGAGCTGAAGGAGCTGGAGCTGGAGCTGGAGCAGAAGGAGCTGGAGCTGAAGCTGGAGGAGCTGGAGCTGGAGCTGAAGCTGGAGCAGAAGGAGCTGAAGCTGAAGCAGAAGCAAAAGAAAAGAGATGTCATCGACATCAACTAATTGTACCTGGTTAACTCCATGCTTTAGCCTCCGATACTGCAACAGAAATACACAGTAATGCAGCTTTCTTTATAATTGAACCCACAAAAATAATAAAAAGAGATACAATAAAGATTAGAACAATAACCTTCCCGACATTGAAGTGTTTGGTGTCATGACCTAACCAACGAAGATACCTAGTAAGTTTAGCTGCTGTGAAAGTTTTGCCACGTGCAGGCAAGCCAACCTGTATTAAGCATAAAAGCAACCAGTGGATCAATGTGGAAAGGGGTCTAAATACTAGGGCTGATTACAAATAGTACTACTGAGATATATTCCAACTAAAGAAAGATCTCTGAATTAAAAACCTCCGATGAAATTTGTTCCTAATAAACTACACTTATTAGGGGTATTTGTTAAGAAAATGCAAATCTCAGATTTTTCAAGGGAGTATTTGATGCAGGACGAAATTGAAAATAAAGATTTATGAAAAAAAATACTCCCTCCGTCCCACAGGAGTTTGCACACTTGCCTTATTCGTCCGCCTCACAGAAGTTTGCACACCCATAAATGGTAAAAAAAATTGTTTTTAACACCCTCTCACTATACACAATTATTTACACAATTGCCATTACTTTTTCAACTCAATTAACACACTTTTAATTCAAGTCAACATAATCTCTTACTTCACTTACACATGAGTTACCTTTTATACCCTCCCTTTAAATTGGTCAACTCTTCAAAAAGTGCATTTTCTTAATCTCCGTGTCCAGTCAGCTGTGCAGCTCTGGGACGGAGGGAGTAATAAAAACGTAAAGTTAGGATGATTCAACCACAGAAGACCCACTGTCCCTAGGAATTCTCAACTACAAAAGGAAAAAAAGAGATGGATCGCAATCCATAAAAGAAGAGACTCATATCAATAATTCAATACTTAATCAAGTCTAACTCTAATGCGTGGGGGTTATGTTACTTGTCTAGATGATAATAAAATCTATTAAAAAACATAATAGATTAAGGCCCACAAACAATTCGGCTTATTTACAAATAAGCTAAATAAACATTTAATAAATACTTAAATACTCCACATATGAACTAAGTAAACAAATACTTTGATTTCTCTATACTAAATATAATTAAACTATTCGCTGGAGAAACTCGACAACGAATTTTGTAGAAGGCGAGAACCATATAAGAACAAGACGGAACCAAAAAAAATTGTGCACTGCTTCAAGAACATCCACTCTAGTGCAGAGAACTTTGAAAACTGATTTGCATGTGAAGGAGACTCGAACTGATTTTTTGGAATGATAAACTCGATATGATTAACCTCAATAATACCATCAACCACTTTACATTCCTCAAAAATTTAAAAGCATGTGGGTTGATTTCCCCGACTTGATCCTCAATAACAATCTCAACAACCTTGGTACCCTCGACTTGATCCTCAATAACGATATCCGCATTTCCATCTTGTTTAACCTTCACTTTAATCTCTCTCTGCAAGTATAGCTGAGGTACGAGTTTCGCTAGTCATAAAATATGGTCTTGTAGAGGACAAACTAATTATTTCTCCTCGAATGCCTAAATAAAGATGTTATCGACCTCACAATGTTGTACCTTTAAATCATACATCCAACATTTGCCAAGCAAGCAATATATGAGCAACATCTATAAGTGAAACATAATGATGCAGGACGACATGAAACAAAGGATCTATGAAATAAAAAGAATAAAAAAACAAATACCATGGTGATTCAACCGCAGAAGAACAACTACCCCAAGGGTTACACAACTACAGACAGGAGAGGATGATGGATCGCAACCCATCAAGAGAGACTCAAATCAATAATTCAATAATCAATCAAGTCTAAGATAATATGTGGGGCTTAGATCACTTATTTATAGAATAAAACCCCCTACTAATATGACCTAATGGACTAAGGCCCAAACAAATGGGTTTATTATAAATAAGCTACATGTTTAATAAACTCCTAGCCCCACAAATTAAACATATAAATAAATAAATTATCGAGCACAAGTATAAAATCCATAAGGAGTCTGATGCAAATTCAAGGAAGGATGGAAAAAAATATATTCAAGAAGGCAAAAGAAGGTTCCAGAAAATAATTAAGTTCATTTCATGTTTAAGTTAATTGTAAGGAGTTCTAAAGTCTCAATTTGGGTGTTGGAGTTTGCCACTGCGCATGAGTCGGTAATTGCAAACTCTGTTTTTCAGAAGAGAGCCGAGCACCTCATTACCTTCAGTAGTGGGGGGCACAACACCCAAATTGACTACCTTCTTTTGCGCAGTCGTGATGCTAGGGCGTGCGTGGACTGCAAGGTGTTCCGGAGCGAGGCCTGTGCTTCTCAACACCAGCTGTTGGCTATGGATTTATCCATGGGAGGTCGCGTTGTTAGCAGGGCTAGAGAAGCTAGACCTAGGATTCTCTGGAAGAATCTGAAGGGTGAGAAGGCACGCAGTATTCAAGGAGTCTCTGACCCGCGAAGGAGGTTTTTTGCAAGGGGGCGATGCTAACCTTATGTGGACCAGCATGGCCAATGCTATTAGGAGGGTGGGCGAGAAGGTTCGGGCAGGTCTAGTGGACCTAGGGAGGCTTGGTGGTGGAATGAGGAGGTCCAAAAGAAGGTTAAAGCTAAACAAGCGCTATTTAAGGAGCTTTTGTCGGTTAGTGCTGGGGATGAGAGAATCTTGAAGATTGTAGCGTACAAGGTGGCGAAAAGAGAGGCTAAGAAGGCAGTGGCTAAGGCTAAAGGGGAGGCTTACAAGGAGATGTACAAGCGCCTAGACACCAAAGAAGGAGCGAATGCTATTTTTAAACTAGCGAAAGCTAGGGAAAGAGGTCGGCGCGACCTGGGTCCCGTTAAGTTTATTAAAGATGATTTGGGCCAAGTTTTAGTGAACGATGTGGCTATTAAGGAGAGGTGGAATAGGTATTTTTTTGAACTTTTCAATGAGGCTAGGGGTAGTGACTCGGTGGTGCAAGGAGTTAGTCTATCTTCTGCCCGTTCGTTTAGTTCCTGTGAAAGCATCGGCAAGGAGGAAGTAAAGGGTGCTCTTATGAAAATGGGTAGAGCTAAAGCGGTAGGCCCGGATCAGATCCCTATTGAAGTTTGGCTTTGTCTGGGGGGAGTCGGAGTTCAGTGGCTAGCAGAGCTGTTCAACATCCTCCTTAGAGGTTCTAAGATGCCGACGGAATGGAGGCATAGTATTGTCGTGCCGTTTTTCAAGAACAAAGGCGATGCTCAGAGTTGTAGTAACTATTGGGGTATTAAACTCCTCAGTCATACTATGAAACTTTGGGAAAGAGTGGTAGAATGCAGGGTTAGAAGAGAAGTTGAGATCTGAGAGAACCAATTTGGCTTCATGCCGGGGAGGTCCACGACTGAGGCCATTCATCTCGTCAGACGCCTTATGGAGAAGTTTAGAGAGCGGCGTAAGGACCTCCATATGGTGTTCATAGATCTAGAGAAAGCTTATGATAGCATTCCACGCGATGTTATTTGGAGGAGCCTAGTAGAGAGGAGGGTGTCGTTGCCGTTCGTTAGGGCGATCCAAGACATGTATTCCCAAGCTAGGACATGCGTTAGGACCCCAGCTGGTGACACCCAGTATTTTCCGGTTGAGATAGGGCTACACCAGGGGTCGGCGCTAAGCCCTCTTCTCTTCGCTCTGATCTTTGACGTCATTTCGCGGGGGATACAAGATGGCGTCCCGTGGTGCATGCTTTTTGCTGACGACATTGTGTTAGTGGCAGAGTCGAGGAGGGAGGTGAACTCGAAGTTGGAGCTATGGAGGTCTAAGTTAGAATCCCAGGGCTTGCCTGTGAGCCGGTCTAAGACAGAGTATCTCTGGTGTAACTTTAGTGGTAAGGCCAACGAGGAAGATGTAGAGGTAATGATTGCGGATCAGATCGTCCCCCGTACGGATAAGTTCAAGTATTTGGGTTCGATCATTCAGAAGGAAGGTGAGTGTGAAGATGATGTCACTCATCGCATCAAGGCGGGGTGGCTAAGGTGGAGAGCAGCGACAGGGGTCCTGTGCGACAAGAAAGTCCCTCTAAAGTTGAAGGGTAAATTCTATAGAGCGTCAATCCGACCTGCAATGTTGTATGGCTCTGAATGTTGGGCGATGAAGAAGTCGCTTGAGAGCAAGTTGGAAGCGATCAAATGAGTATGTTACGCTGGTCGTGTTGTCGCACTATGTTATATATAATCTCGAACGGGTCTTCGAGAACGCTAGAAGTGGCGCCCATTTCGCGAAAGTTAGGGAAGGGAGATTGAGATGGTTTGGCCACGTCCGCGGGAGGCGGGCATCTGCTCGGTGAGGAGGGTCGAGAGTTTAGTAGTTGTCGGGAGAGGAGGAGAGGAGGCGAGGAGGACGTGGGAGGAGCAGCTGAGATTAGATTTGAAGGCCTTAAACCTTTCCGAGACCATGACTGTTGATAGGTGCGCTTGGAGGCGCCAAATCAGAGTTGTGGATTCTTTAGTTGGGAGTGGTGCTGTAGTTGAGAGCCTCAGGGTTGGGTTGTCTCGGTTAGCTTTGACCTAGAGCATTGCATTTTTACATTTATTGTATATTTTATCCACAGGGGTTTTATGTGATCCTGGCATGCCTCATAGATTAAAGAGTAAATTTTACCGCACGGCAATTAGGCCTGCGCTGTTATATGGCACCGAGTCGTCAGAAACAGTGTCACGTTCAAAGATGAATGTGGCGAGAGATGCGTATGCTACGATGGATGTGTGGTCATACAAAAAAGGATCGGCTCAGAAATGAGGTGATCAGAGAGAAGGTAAGAGTTGCGTCTATAGAAGACAAGATGATGGAGAATCGATTACGATGGTTTGGTCATGTGAGAAGAAGACCTATTGATGCCCCAGTGAGGAGGCTAGAAAGTTGGGGAACAAGTAATGTTGTGAAAGGTAGAGGAAGACCCAAGAAAACTTGGATAAAGATGATTGAAAATGATATGCTGTTTCTTGGAATTGGAGAAAGTATGGCGATGGAGAGGCAAATGTGGCGGGAAAGAATACGGATGGTGGATGGAGTCTGATTCTTTTTTTTTTTTTTAATTCCTATTTTCTTTTATTTCATGTTATCTTTTAATTTATTTTTGAGGATTTTTTTTTCTTTTTTTTTTTTACATTCATTCTCTTTTTTTATTTGCTTTTTTCTCTACTTTTTCCCTCTTTTTTCCTTTTATGTTATTTATGTAACGATTATTGACGGTTTCAAAGTTTGATTCATGTTAGCCGACCCCAAATCATTTTGGGACTAAGGCTTAGATGTTGTTGTTGTTGTATATTTTATCTTATTGCCTTTTGCGTGTGGTGTATTTTTGATAGGGAGCTGTGCGCGGAGTCAACCTCTATTCTGTTTGAGCAGCGTTCATCGGGAGTGATGTAGCCAAATTTCTCTTAGGTAAGTCCCATATGGATTAAGTCATGGGCTCAGGTATGGTATTGAGTTTTTTCGTATCATATGCTTCCCTTTGTATTTTTCACTCAATATGTTGTTGTGCACTAAGCTGAGGGTCTTCACGGAAACAGCCTCCCTACCGTAATAGGTAGGGGGCATGGTCTGCGTACATCTTACCCTCCCCAGACCCTGCTCTGAGCGGGATATACTGGGTATGTTTGGTTTGGTTTGGTTTGGTTTCTAAAGTCTCAAGTAAAGTAGTCAAACAAGTCTAGAAGTCTCTTAGGAACATTCTAGCTAGATAACATTCAAGATATTTAGAGTTCTTGCATCATTCTCATTAACAAGTTGAGGAATAAAAATATCATAAAGCCTCTCTTCAAATCTCTTACTTCCCTTCTTCCTTTCTTGATTCTTACTTCTACCTCAACTTCTCAAATTCATATTGTGCTTCATCTAATATAAGCTCGTATTGGGATAACTTGCTTCAGCGACGACGAACATAAACCTCATTATACAAGAAATTACGTTCATCTTTGAAAAAACAGATATCATCCTTTACTTTCACAATTTCAGATTTTATGTACGTAGACATGAGTCAAAGCACGGTGGCACACTAACAAAAAACTTGAGATAAAATAAAAGATTTCTCTTTGTGAACTTCTCCGATGAACAGTGCAATCAACAATACCAATGAACAGTGCGATCAACAATACCTGGTGAACAATACAGGTGAACAGGGACCGCAACCAGTAATATTTTTTGTTTTCTCAAACCCTAGATCTCCCAATGGTTAAGAAATTGATGGAGAAACATACGCTCTTGATACCAATTGATGCATTACGAAATTGAAAAGAAAGATTTAGGGAATAAAAATAATAGAAAGATAAAACTAGGGTGATTCCCCAACAAAAGAACCAATACCCTAATTCTCAACCACATAAGGGAGAAAGGAGATGGATCGCAACCCATAAAAGGAGAAACTCAAACCAATAATACAATAATCAATCACGTCTAACTCTAACATGTGGGGGTTATATTACTCAAGCGGAAAATAAAACCTAATAAAAAACTAATAGACTAAAGCCCACAAATTGGGCTTATTACAACTAAGCTAAATAAACATTTAATAAATACTTAAATACCCACATATAAACTAAGTAATAAAATACATTGATTTCTTTACACTAAATATAATTAAACTATTTAATAATAAATATAAAACTTCCTTTTTATTTTCACTTGCATTCCCATCAGTATATGTACCTATAAAAAGGTATTTGGGTTTTTGGTGATTAATTAAACCTTGAGAATATTTCTCTAGTTACCCCTAAATATTATGTGAAGTCACAGAAATTCTAACAAGCATGAAAGAAAAAAAGAAATTTTAGTCAAATATAAACCAGTATAAGGAAATTACCAAGACAATTGCCAGATGTCTATCCTCTTTTGGTCCAAGCATCTGATCAGCTACAGCTGCAGCTGCAACAGCCCCAGCAGCTGCTGGCATAGAGTTCTAGAAAACACAAGTAATTAGTTCAGAAGCACGCACTATGGCCTAGGAAAAACTAGTACTTCTAGGAGGTTAATGTATAAGGGTGGGGCACTCCGTACATGCTGACACGCCGGGACACGGCAAAATAAGTGTTCCCTCTCTTACACTTCGGAGGCACGACTTCTGAGTTAATTAGGTAAAACATAGGTTTTTTATAACTCTACAAAAGAGAGGTTGATAATGAAAATTTTTAAAAGAAAAACTAGCAAAAAAGAATATCTAAAGAGAAGAATATAACAGATGGTAAACCAACAGACACAAGAATCAAAATTTAAATAAACAAGAGGTCTACTTATTATGATTTATAATGACTTATGTATGTTATTAGTGTTTATACTGACTTAGGAATGTCACTTATAAGTCATTTATAATGACTTACGAAACGAGAAGAATATAATGACTTATGAACGTCATATATCTACCCGCGCCCGTACCCATACGAGTACAGCGTTGGATCTTCCTAGACCGTGGCTGAATGAGACATATATCTTCGTCATTCTACAAATTGGAGAGAGTATGTTCCCACGGACCTTTGATTCTGCGTCAAGTTTGGAATCAACGGTGAATGTTGTTGCACTTGTCGATTTTACTAGTCTAGGAGATCCTACCCCCCGATCCACAAAGAGTCCTCTGTGACCTTGTTTCTGCAAAGATGTAGAAGTTCCAATCGACTTTGAGTCGATCAAGCCAAACCCTAAAGACAACTTTGTTGCATCTGTTGAGTCTTCCATCCCCTGACAGATGTTATCACCATAGACCACGTAAAAAGGAGCAATTATATCGTGGCATGAATATATGAAAGACGAGACCATAGCTAGAACCAAGTTTTGTTAAGTAAAATGTAGGCACATTCCAAGATCATAAGAGTCTATGTTCATAATGCTATTATGTATATATATATATATATATATATATATATATGTGTGTGTGTGAGTGTGTGTGTGTGTTTGAGTGTGTGTGTGTGTGTGTGTGCAATTTTCAACTCTTTATTTGAAAAGTGCGCAACTATCATCCTTCATATCGACAACTATAGTAAGAGAATAATTGTTCAGAATGATTGTTTTGCTGTCTTGACTTAAGGAAGGAATACATAGTTAGCCATGCAGGTTCACATTCATAAACGAAAATCGCAATCTGATGAAACTACAATTAGAAGCGGAAGATTTTAAAAAGTTTCTCGTCCTTAATCCTTAATGAACACAACGGCGACTATCTCCATGCCAAGCATGAAAATTAATAACCACATCAAAAAATTCTCCGAACAAAGCATGAAGAAACAATACAAAAGAACACTCATGGCATTTAATTAAAATAAAAATAAAAATGAGAACAGCACCAGTAGATCAGGTTGGTCAACAGAAACACCAGTATCCCTCTGGAAATGTAATGTACCACGAGAGTTGTCAGTCCGGGAAAATATTCCTACACGACTCAGTGACCTAGGCGTTTCTGTCATGTTAGCTGCGTAAACCAGACCTGAATTTGCATATGTTGCTGGAGCTGGGACAACATAGTGCTCAAGATCAAGCTCCAAACTTGCCGAAGATCCATTCTGTATCCAAAAGTATTAAAAATTGAAGAGAATAAATAATATCAACACGACTCTGAGCCAAAAGAATTTCAAAGCAACAATTTCAAAGGCACAAAAAACTAATTTCACACAGCATCCTTAGTTACAGGGCGCAAAAGGTGTATATATCAACAGTAAAGAGTGAATACTGGTGAAATTGCGGATAACCATGTGACAGTATTCCAAAAATAACTTAGTCTGGACATCTGATGTTTTTAGATGAACTATAAAAGCTGCTAATTTATTGTTTCTACCAAAGGTCCAAAACGTTAATGCAATTCCCATTTTCAGGAGCACCAACACTATCAAACTGAACTACTAATGAAAAAGGGAGCTTTAAGACACTTATAACCCACAGAAGAGACCCATACGTGCAATGTGTCAATGAGGCATCTCTTCACAATAACTAATTAAAGCACAACATAAGGAAGATGATTCTCTCACAAGCTTCCATGTATTTGAAGGTTCCTTCTTTCATCATCAGAAGGAAAAGACAAAAATGCCGTATGCCAGTCTCCGGTACCAAATATCAATACAATCAGAAATAGGTTTACATATTCCAGCCCCCTCAAAAAACTAGATTTTTAAAAAAAGCCAGTTCCGAATTCTCACAGGCAGATAGAGAAATGAAATGCAAATATCAGAAACTCACTGAGGCATTATAAGTTTGAAATTTTTAACATTATTATGGCAAGTGCTATGACTACCTCATTACTGGCTTCGGCAGCTGAGTTTATGCTGACGTCTGGTATCCCACGAACAGTGGAACGCTGGAAATTCTCCTGATATGCTCTCCAACTCGCAGCAAGATCAAAAGGTGAAACCCTATCTGCTTTAATGAGTACTCTGTATTCAAGAACTTCATCAATCAACTTAAAGATGGCGGAACTCCTGTCCCCTCGTAAAGTACCCCCACTCAATTGCCTGTTTGGACCCTCCTCCACAGCACACGAAGCAATACTATGCTTGGGTTTCAACAAAAACTTGAAATCCAACGTCTCTATTGAGAGAGAGATAGTCAGATTATGAAGTCTAATAAAATCATGGCCTACAAAATAAGAGCTAATTACCGTGGTTAGGGGGTACAACAAAACTTAATTCCCAAATCGACATTGATTCACGTTCCATTGACAGCTGATGAATTTACAGCAGCAAGTTCATCAGTAAGTGCAGAGGAGAGAAAAATGCGCACCCACATGATCGAAGTTAAAAAAGAATTACAACCAAGCAATATTTCAATCTGAATAAGAAATAATAATAATAAAAGCCCAATATAAAATAGAAATGAAAAACAATTGGGAGGGACGGTGACGATTAACGTACGGCTTTAGAGGAGTCCCAGGACCCCACGAGGGGAACGGAGCCGTAGACATGAGGAATGAGTTCCCCTTCGAGCTTATAGTTCTCCATCTTGAGAGAGACGTAGAGTTGGCCGCCGGCTTGGTCTTCTCTCTCTTCACTGCTATGAGAGCTGCTATCAGGATTCTTGGATGCACCGGTGCCCATATTCTCTTCCTAAAGGAGTAGAGAGCCGCTGATTAGGGGTGGAGAGTAAGAAGTCGAGAAAGAATGGCGATAAGAATGGAATAGAATAGAGCGGAATATCCTATCGGCTCCAATCCAGAGGTGTGAGCCACGGGTAGTTGGTTGGTAAGCCCGTTAACTGTTTTTAGTGGAAAGGAATAAATACCAATCTTTTTCTATAGGGTGCGAACATTTTTACGGTTAGACTGGCAAAAGTGGTCCAGGCCCACGGGCCGGTCCAGTCCATCCACAAATAAATGGGGTTTGTGCTTTACTTTTTTAGCTCATAGAAATTTGGGTTTTTTTGGCCTCTGGCCCAGCCCAGGAAAGCCCAGCCCACGGGCGCCCAAAGGCCCATGAAAAATTTATTAACTAATAAATATTAATTAATTAGGCTAAGGTTAATAGGTATAACCTTACACCGTAACTTATTTCAATTTAAAGTTGATTTTGTATTACAGAAAATGGACCAAGTGATGAGCTACTTTCCGTACCGCTGGTTGTAGTGCAAGAATCTAACGGTTTTAATAGTATTGAAATGGATGTTTGAACTTTTTAAAATAGTTGAAAATATATTTCTATCAATATTATTGATACTTTAAATATATTTTGGTTAATTAAGTTAGGCGAAAAAAATCAGACGCATTGGTTAAGCCCTTGACGTAAAGCCACGGCCCTCAATATTTAGGCAAAAAATCCTGGCCTTTTTGGCCCATTAAATTTGCTTCCGTTGGCGGGCCGTTTGGACTAGCTTGGCCGTTGCAGTATATTTACGGTCCATCACACTAGTTTTTCCATACGTTATTAATTCCACTCGTCATTTAATAAAACAATTTGGCTCTTATACTAAATGAGTTTGAACTAAACTCAAATATAAATTAAGAATAAATAATAATAATAATAATAATATAATAAATATTATCAGTAATAATAATAGTAATCAACAACAATAATAAAGACAATAATAATAACTAAAATTATTATTAATAATTATTAGTAATAACAATAGTAATCAACAAGAGGAACAATAATAATAATAACAATAATTAAAATTATTATTATTATATTATTAATAAATAACAATAATAATCAAGATTATTATTAATAATAATTAGTAATAATAATATAATAAATATTATTAGTCATAATAATAATAACAATAATAATAATCAAGATTATTATTAATCAAGATGGTAATCCTATGAGTTTTTTTATAAAAAAAAATAATAATAATAAAAAAATAATAATCAAGATTATTATTATTCATAATAATAAAAATTATAATTATTATTCATTATTAGTAATAATAATAATAATAAGAAGAAGAAGAAGAAGAAGAAGAAGAAGAAGAAGAAGAAGAAGAAGAAGAAGAAGAAGAGGAGGAGGAGAAGAATCGAATCGAAGGCGATGTAAAATGAATCAATGAACGAACCTCAATCGAATCGAATCGAAAAACAAGTCCAAAAAAACAGGGCCTAGGTAAGTAAGCCGTCGAAATTCGACGGGACTTTACCGCTTGTAGATTGAGAGCCGTCGAATACAACAAGCACATATACAGATGTTTTAATATAAATGCCAAAAATAGAGAAAATATTAATCAAGAATTAATAGAAAATGTTCACACTAATAAATTAGTTATCAAGCTAAATTGATACACACGTGATAATTCGCAATACTATATCGACCAAGCAAGATGTGCTTCAACGATACGTGTCCAAAAAAAACATCATTAAAATAGAATATACTCCCTCTCTTTCTAAAAGGTTATCCACTTTTGACTTTTGGATAGTTGTACCTTTTATAATTTAACTTTAGATATATTTATTTGTGTTATGTAACATTCGATGAAAAATATATCAAAGGATAGTATTTGAAATATATTTTCATTTATATAGTTTTCATCAAGTATTATTTCTTTCAAAGATGGACAATCTTTTAGGAAAGGATGGAGTATTACTTTAACCGACATAATACATGTAAACTAAAAAATTTCAAGTTAAAATATATTCTAGAGGAAATACGACCATATAGCCACTTTGTCTAGGTGGAATGCAATATTTGTCAAGGAACTTAATATTGTCAAATTCTAGCCATTTTGAGTGATTTGGGACCATTTTACTTTTCACTTTTTCTCCTTTTCCCTCTCATCATGTTGTTACAATTTTATTTGTGTGTTACGATTTGTTGTTTTCGTAACTGTTTTATTATTATTTGTGGATTTCATAACGAAACGATTTGTTACGATTTTGTCTTGGTGTTACGACTTGTTAAGATTTTATTAATTTCATTACGAATTTATCTTTTCGTACAATTTAGTGTGTTACGGCTTGTTTATTTCGTGCCAAAAAGATTTTTTATGATTTTGTTTTTGTATTACGATTTGATGATTTCGGTGGTCTTATGATGCCAGATTCTTTCGTTTAAAAGTCCATTTGTTCTACAATAAACAAATAATAAAACCAAATCAATAATTCGGAACATGTAAATAATGTTACAAAATAGCAAATTAGGTATGCATTTGATGAGATGCATTTGACCTACAAGGCAAATTGTTACGAAATACGAAATTCGGTGGTTAATTATGGTATTTAGTGGATTTTGTTAATTATGGTATTCAGTGACCTACGAGAATTATGAGGCCGCGAACCCTAATAATTTTGGAAACCTTTTGATAAAGATTTTTGAAAAATGTGTTCATAAAATTTTCCTAATTGGTTAATTATGGTATTAAGTGGATTTTGTTAAATTATTGTGAATGTACTTCAAAACCCCTGGAGGTCCAAATGATGTTTTATAACCAGTGTATGATTCAATGTGATATCTTGATTGCTTCACGGTGTATGAATAGTAAGGTAATAATGGAAAGTATGTTTTATGTATTCGTTTTACTTGCACCCGCAGTTGCTGACCCCTTTGGGGGTGGATACATTTCGTGTATCCAGGTACTTACAGGTGGAGGAGCAATCACAGGACCAGCGCAGGACTAAGAACCACAGCGATGCTAATCAGTACAAGAGTTAGGGGATTTGACCCCGACGGCCGCGAAGTAAGATCTATGTCAGGTTTATGTGGAGCCCGTATGAGGGCCAAGTCAGTATGTTGTATATTTAATTGATCTTATAAATAATTGTCATGTCATGTACTCAACCTCGTCGGTCGATATATGTGTGTCAGGCTGAGTGCTCGACCTTTCCAGAAGGTGTTTTGTTCTTATATTACATAAATTTTTATTTGTTACCTCTTGTTTAAAAGGAGTCTATACGAGTTATCTTGTATCTTAGACTAGTAAATTCTTATGGAAGGATTTAAGTAATATGCCTCGAATATTTCGGGGGTGTTACAGAATATGTTATCAGCGCTTAGGTTGACAAAACCTAGGCTTCTGGGTACAAATAGGTCTTATGTCATGGAGTCAGACTGTGTCAAGGTCCGTGGAAGTGGTTAGTATCGCTGAGCGGTTGTTGTTTTCACCGACATGGGAATGTAAGTCTCCTCTAGTCAATCATATATAACTTAGAGACATGCGTTATCTTATTGATACGAACCTATATGTCACCATGAAAGTGATGGACTGAAGGTCTGGAGCGAGTGTATTGATTTGTAATTTAAAATTCGGCCGTGATAGAGTTGATAGAAATTAACGGTGAAATAAAATACTAGGTAAATATTTTCTTGTGTCTCGGTTACACCTCAGTTAATTGACGTCACATTACATTGACAAATCGTGTAATACGAAAGGAGGTAGGAAGATTAATTATGACCGTGGCTAGAGTCGTAATTCCCTAGTTCATTATTTAGCAAACATGAGAGACCTAATCACGGTAACGATCAAAACACAACAACCAACGGAAAGTGTATGAGTGGAAACGACCTTATTACGCTTCGGCAATTGACGATCCATATGGGCCAAATAGTACAAGCCATACAACAACTGGAGTCGACGATGACGTCACATACAGGAGATGTAAAGGTCGACACATGGCTCCAAAAGGTGAATAGCTTTCATCATCCTCGGTTTGACGATTATTCTGATACACCCAAATGGGAGTATTGGTTGTTCGAGAAGGTGAAAAGACTCGAATTGGTTGGCTGCCCTAACAAAAGGAAAGTCGTCATCACCCAATGTTTTCTTGCCAACGATGCTAGCAGATGGTGGTGGGCTATTAAACTTGATGATCACGAAGTAACATGGGAACAATTCAAAGGTCTCGTAAAGGCTAAGTATTATTCAATATTACCTATAAGGGATATAGTGATTCCTCCAACAGAAGAGACCGGGGCAGTAGAGTTCGTTAAAGCCAGATCCTCGCAATGCAATAAGGCGAAGAAGTCAAAAACTTCCACTAGCCTTACGAAAGGCAAAAGTAGCAAGAGTCCCAACGTTAAGCCCAAATGTCACATGTTCGTAACAATTCTCAATCGCCGCCAATTACATGTTATACTAGCTGACAGAACATACACCGAGCGATGTTCTGCGAAGGAGTTACGAATCTCGTTCGAGCTCAGGCAGAGACCTCAACGATTGGTGAAAATCATGTTTGGCCCCATTTGCTTTTATTACTTATTTTATTGTACGATTTTTATATCCTCTTCCTGTTGTGAGTGTAATACCCGTACTTTTTGTAAATCTTCTACTCTTGTGCTTTGTAATTTTGGCACTCGTGTAAGTGTTTAGTAAGCTTATATTAATCTTGGAACTCTTGTCAATTGGATTTACCCCTTTTCTTGTTCGGATCGTCGCTGTTTTCGGATCCTTGATGCGATTATACTACCTTCGTGTAAAGGGTAGCGCACGCTACGCACACCTTGTAGCGCACGCTAATTTAGTGAGGGTAGCGCACGCTATTTGCTATAATCAGTGCATGCTACTAATGTATTGAAGGCAGACAGTCCAGTAGCTACTGGACTGAAAAAGGGAATTCCTAGCATACGCTAGGTGTGACTGGCAGCGTACGCTAGATTTTAGTGGTAGCGCACGCTATGTTACTCGAGTAACGTGCGCTAAAGAGAGCAGAGCTGGTAGGTTACGGGTGACAGGCAAACTACCAGGTAGCGCACGCTATTAGAAAGAATTAGCGCACGCTATTAGAAGGCTCTAGCGCACGCTATTAGCAGGTGTTAGCGTACACTAACGAAGCTGGCAGAGGCCACTGGACTGCCTGGTGAGTCCGATAGCGCGTGCTATTTTTCATAACTAGCGCACGCTAGTTCCTATTTAGTATAAATAGGACACTTCTGTTCCCAAATCGTCATTTCTTCCTTCCTTCACCTCCTTGGACGATTTCGGGCAATTCCGGGCGATTTGTGAGGAGTTCTTCGAGCTGAAATTATCTAGCAACATCTTTGAGTTACTAGCTCGGATTAATCAACGTTTAATCCTCTCCACCACTCCAAATCAAGGTAAACCTCCCACAACCCTAGATTTTCGAGATTTGGTGATTTTCCATCTGATCTCTTTGATCCAGCTTGTTGTTATGGTGGAATATATCGATTATGAATTATCTATCTTGGATAGATGTTTTCCTACGGATTTATTGGTATATTTCCGAAGTTCTTGAGTATTTGGGATAGTTGACTTGCGATTCACCATATAAGAGAATTATTCCCGGAACACATGTATCGGGGTAGTAAATTCGAGTGATTCCAACTTATTTTCATACCGATGGGGTTTTGATAATTGAACTACGAACTTGTCTAGGTTCGGAGTTGTCGAATCCTTCAATCTTGGTACCTTGTCGTTCGTACCCTTTTCTCTCGATTCCAGGCAAGTGATTCTTGTGAAAGTTATGTTCTTAAATGTGAAAAGTAATGCATGTGATTGTGAGAGTTGCTTTCGTTCACTCCGAGAGGGCCCGACGGGGTCAAGGAGGGTTCCGCTTATGTCGGTTCCATGGACATTTGGGTTAGCCACTCCGATATGATCCGACGGGGTCGAGGAGGGATTCGTGCATTGTCGAGTCCACGGTTAATCAAGAGATATCATCATTTATAAATATGTTTGGATAATTGTATTTTCCGGAAAATCATTATCATGGCTTTGAATTGGTGCATATGCTTTTATGTATAAGACTTGACGTTTCACTTGTAATACTTGCCCTAACCCCACTCGTTTGGGGAAAATTACTTTTGTGTTTTTCAGGTCCTAAGGATCCATACGAGCGAGCACCGGGACGATACGATGAGGATGGCGAGGTATGATACTATGGCTAGTTGTGTTCCATTTTGTTTGATCGTTGTTCTCTTCGGTCTATTTTATCCTTGTAATAATAAATGGTACTCGAGTACTTTAGGAAAGTCCTTTTCCATTGTTGTACAACTTCTTGTATTTCTTCATGGTATTATTTATCCGTGGTTGAACTTCCTTGTTTGTATCGAATTTATTGATTCCCGAGTGGATTTTGTCAAATTTGATACGTTGTGAGTAAGATAAGCCTAGTGGGTCCCAGGTCAGGATTCACGGCGCTGTGATATTCTCCAAATATCTCGGGGGTGTTACAGAATTTGGTATTGGAGCTTAGGTTTATGGATACCTAAATTTGTCGGATTCTTTGGGTCTAAATGTACTATTCCGAGAACACGGTATCATGTGCCTAGTCATCTCGTCTGGCCTACTCGTAAGTTCCCTATCTTATTTACCCTCTTTATTCACTCATTGTCATTCGATTATGGGACATGAGAAGTCCATATTCTAGATGGGATTGCTTTGAGCTATGCTTATGATTTTACTTCCATTTTTCCTTTAGAATGTCAACTGGTAGAGGACGTGGACGCGGCCGATGGCGTGGCGCAGCCGGTGGAGCGGCCATGTCCCTCAGCTCGGTAGGAGGCTCAGCTACGCCTAGCTTGTCAGACTCTATTCAACCTAGCACCGGTAGTCATCAGGAGCCGTCAGCCAGTCTGGGAACTTCTACAGGGAGCCAACCGAATGTGGGTGTTGCCACCATACTGCAGCAAGTGGCGAACCAAATGGCTCTGTTAACCCAGGCGGTACAGCTTAACCAACCACCTCTTGTTACTGACACTGGGGCTGAGAAGTGGTTACAAGATGTTATCCATATGCACCCTACCCAATTTATTGGTGCAAATGATCCGATCGGCTAGGAAGATTGGATTAATGAAATGAATAAAGTTTTCATGGCCGTGAATTGTCCAGAGGCACGTAAGGTGCCAGTTGCCCAGTACTTTCTATCGAGGGATGCGGCTAGTTGGTGGCAAGCTGTTGCACCTCAGGATCGTGTGGTTTCATGGGACGAGTTTAAGGAATTGATGGAGGCCGAGTTCTGCCCGTGGCCTGTTCAGGAGGCCAGGATTCGAGCCTTTTACGAAGTTAAACCCCAGGATGTCCCTGTATCTCATGCAATCATTGAATACAACCATCAACTCAACCATATGAAGAATCAAGTGCAGGAAGAGAGGGATAGAATCCGTCACTTTGACATGCGAATGAAGCCAAAGGTTCGGCACTATATGTCGGGCTTCGCTTGCACCACATTGAAGGAGTATCAGGATAGGGCATTAGCCTATGATATGTCCTTCATTACTACCAAAACGACAAGTGAGAGTAAGAAGCAGAAGACCACTGGAAAGTTTTCTAGCGGTAGAGATGGCAACCAGCGGGGATCACAGCCTGCAAGTTATCCAACCAAAGGGTCTTCCCGTGCATCAGGAGGTAAAACGGAATTTCAGAGCTGGTGCTAGTGTGTCCAACCGGGTTGTGACATGTTTTAATTGTGGCCAACAGGGCCATCTTAATCGTGATTGTGGTCTACCCCCATTGAAGTGTTTTAATTGCGGCCAGGAAGGCCATAGAGCCATGTACTGTACGAAAGAAGAAAATCCACTTGGAACTCAGGCATCAGCCCCTATGCCTGGAGAACCGAGTGTTAATCAGAAGTCATCTATGGGTCAGCCATCCCAGAGTTATGGTCGAGGCAGAGGCCGTGGTCAGTCTGTTAGAGGGGAAGCCCCCAGTGCTGGTTCGGTGCAACCTCGTATCTATGAGATGAGGAGAGCTGGAGATCCAGAGGCTACCATGGCGACAGGTATCGTTTCTCTTTTGTCTCATCCAGTTAGAGTGCTTTTTGATTCCGGTGCTTCTCATTCGTTCATTTTTTAGATTGTGTGCATCGATTGAATATTGAGAGCTTGTCTCCTTGTGAGTCCTTTGTGGTTAAGTTGCCCAGTGGTGATAGAATCGTGGGGAACAAGGAAGTTAGAGATTGTCCGGTGTTAATCGTTGAGAGAGTGTGGTTTTTGAATTTGATAGTCGTAGACATTGTTGATGAAGATCTAATCCTCGGTGATGCTTGGCTCGATAGACACGATGCGGTAATGAATTATCGCATGAAGATCATATCAACGTTAGCCAAAGACGGTACCGAACATCATTTTGCGGGGTACAAGAGGGGATGTCAGAAATTTTTTATTAGTGCCTTGAAGGTGACAAAACTTATTAGAAAAGGCTGTGTTGGGTATTGGTGTTATGCCATGAAAGTCGAGGATGGGAAAGTTGAACTTCCGTCGATTCCTATTGTAAGTGATTTTCCGGATGTTTTCCCAGATGAATTACCGGTACTACCACCGGGGCGGGAAGTTGAATTTACAATTGATTTGGAGTCGGGAGCAACCCCGATTTCTAAGGCACCGTATCATATGGCACCTTCAGAAATGCAAGAGTTGAAGAAACAACTGGGAGAATTGTTGGATAAAGGGTATATTAGACCCAGTGCCTCGCCATGGGGTGCACCGGTCTTGTTCGTAAGGAAGAAAAATGGTTTACTACGTTTGTGTATTGATTATCGGGAACTGAACAAAGTGACCATTAAGAATAAATACCCTTTGCCGCGTATCGATGATTTGTTTGATCAATTGCAGGGAGCCGCGGTGTTCTCGAAAATCGATTTGAGGTCCGGGTACTATCAACTTCGCATTAAGGAATCCGACATTCCTAAAACCGCTTTCCGTACGAGGTATGGGCACTATGAGTTTGTGGTTATGCCTTTTGGGTTAACCAACGCACCGGCGATATTTATGCAATTGATGAATAAAATATTTATTGAGCATCTTGATAATTGTATAGTCGTTTTTATCGACGATATTCTGGTCTACTCTCGTGATGAAGAGGAACACGCTCGGCATTTGCGATTGGTGTTGGAAATTTTGAGAACTCAGCACCTCTATGCAAAGTTTTCTAAGTGTGAATTCTGGCTGAAGGAAGTCATGTTTCTCGGGCATGTGATTTCAGTGGAAGGGGTTCGGGTAGATCCCCAGAAAATTGAGGCAGTGTTAGATTGGGCTCTGCCTAGGAACGTGAAGGAAGTTCGCAGCTTTTTGGGTCTGGCCGGATACTACCGGAGGTTCGTCGAGGGGTTCTCCAAACTTGCTCGACCACTTACTCAATTACTCCAGAAGTCCGAAAGGTTCTAATGGAATGAAGAGAGACAACGGAGTTTCGAAGAGCTGAAAAGGCGTCTGACTACCGCGCCGGTTTTAGCCCTGCCCCAGGGAATCAGTGGGTATTCGGTTTATTGTGATGCATCAGGACAAGGACTTGGGTGCGTACTCTTACAGCATGATAAGACTATCGCCTATGCTTCACGACAACTTAAACCGTATGAGCTGAATTATCCTACCCATGATTTGGAGTTAGCTGCTGTAGTGTTTGCATTGAAAATCTGGTGTCACTATTTGTATGGTTCTTCATGTCCAATTTATACCGACCACAAGAGCCTAAAGTATATTTTTAGCCAGAAAGAGCTGAATATGAGACAACGACGTTGGTTAGAGCTGATAAAGGATTATGATTTGGAAATCCTTTACCATCTAGGAAAGGCTAACATTGTAGCTGATGCGTTGAGCCGGAAGTCGATATCTCTTCAGATGCTTGAGGTCCTTACGCCTCAAGTTAAGATCAGACGGGAGTTAATTGAGGAGGGAGTCGAAGTATGGATCCAACGGGTTCAGGGTCAGATGTGTACTCTTGAGACTATTTCGTCCTTGATCGACGACGTCGGGGAAAATAGGGGAATGACCCAATGCTTGTCCAACTGAAGGCGGACGTGGAAAAAGGGAAAGCCACTGGTTTTATGATCCACGAGGATGGCATTTTGAAATTTCAAGGTAGGGTTTGCGTTTCGAATGACTCGGAGCTGAGACAGAGAATACTCCGAGAAGCCCACGCTACACCTTACTCGATCCATCCTGGGACGAGTAAGATGTACAAGGATCTTAAAAGGAGTTTTTGGTGGAATAATATGAAGAGAGATGTCACCGAGTTCATGTCAAGGTGTTTGACATGTCAACAAGTCAAAATTGAGCATCAACGGCCGGCCGGGCTGTTGAAACCTCTCCCTATTCCCGAATGAAAGTGGGAGGATATTACCATGGATTTCATCACCGGGATGTCGAGGACTAAGACGAGGATGAATATGATTTGGGTTATTATTGACCGATTGACTAAGTCAGTACATTTTCTTGGCATTAAGGACACATGGGGACCGGAGTGATTGTCCCGGATTTTTATATCGGAGATCGTGAGATTACACGGTATGCCAAAGTCTATTGTTTCCGATCGTGATGGTCGTTTCGTGTCGCATTTTTGGAAGGCGGTCCATCAAGCCTTGGGCACCGAGTTGAGGTTGAGTACTTCTTTCCACCCTCAGTCTGACGGTCAGACTGAGCGGACAATCCAAACATTGGAAGATATGCTGAGGGCGTGTGCCCTGGACTGGAGTACCGATTGGGAAATACACCTACCTTTGATCGAGTTCACTTACAATAATAGCTGGCACGCATCGATCAAGATGGCACATTTTGAGGCATTGTATGGTAGGCGGTGTAGATCCCCACTTTGTTGGGATGAAGCTTCAGATTTAATCGGGACGGAACCCAATATGTTGATGGAAATCAAAGAGAAGATTTCCATCATCCGAGACTGATTGTTGACCGCTCAAAGTCGACAAAAACCTACGCTGACAATCGTCGTTGGCCCTTGGACTTTGATGTGGAAGATCATGTCCTACTCAAAGTATCACCGATTAGAGGAGTCTTCAGGTTTGGAAAAAGGGGCAAACTTAGACCGAGATATATTGGACCATTTGAGATTCTCGACAGAGTTGGGGAACTGGCCTATCGGTTGCTTTACTTCCAGCCCTTAGCCATGTTCACAGTGTGTTCCATGTTTCCCAACTGAGGAGGTATGTCCCTGACCCGAGTCATATCATTGATTACGGGGACATCGAGATCGCAGAGGATGTCACATTTGAAGAGAAACCAGTGAAAGTACTAGAGCATAGAGTAAAACAACTCCGGCACAAAACCATACCATTGGTTAAAGTTCAGTGGTCACGACACGGAGTTGAGGAAGCAACATGGAAAACCGAAGAGAGCATGCGCACTAGATACCCAGAGTTATTCATTTCTTAAGTTTCGGGACGAAACTTCATTTTAGAGGGGGAGGATGTAATACCCGTACTTTTTGTAAATCTTCTACTCTTGTGCTTTGTAATTTTGACACTCGTGTAAGTGTTTAGTAAGCTTATATTAATCTTGGAACTCTTGTCAATTGGATTTACCCATTTTCTTGTTCGGATCGTCGCTGTTTTCGGATCCTTGATGCGATTATACTACCTTCGTGTAAAGGGTAGCGCACGCTACGCACACCTTCTAGCGTACGCTAATTTAGTGAGGGTAGCGCACGCTATCTGCTATAATCAGTGCACGCTACTAATGTATTGGAGGCAGACAGTCCAGTAGCTACTGGACTGAAAAAGGGAATTCCTAGCATACGCTAGGTGTGACTGGCAGCGTATGCTAGATTTTAGTGGTAGCGCACGCTATGTTACTCGAGTAACGTGCGCTAAAGAGAGTAGAGCTGGGGACAGTAGGTTCTGGACTGGGCACCGACTACCAGGTAGCGCACGCTATTAGAAAGAATTAGCGCACGCTATTAGAAGGCTCCAGCGCACGCTATTAGCAGGTGTTAGCGTACGCTAACGAAGCTGGCAGAGGCCACTGGACTGCCTGGTGAGTCCGATAGCGCGTGCTATTTTTCATAACTAGCGCATGCTAGTTCCTATTTAGTATAAATAGGACACTTTTGTTCCCAAATCGTCATTTCTTCCTTCTTTCACCTCCTTGGACGATTTCGGGCGATTCCGGGTGATTTGTGAGGAGTTCTTCGAGCTGAAATTATCTAGCAACATCTTTGAGTTACTAGCTCGGATTAATCAACGTTTAATCCTCTCCACCACTCCAAATCAAGGTAAACCTCCCACAACCCTAGATTTTCGAGATTTGGGGATTTTCCATCCGATCTCTTCGATCCAGCTTGTTGTTATGGTGGAATATATCGATTATGAATTATCTACCTTGGATACATGTTTTCCTACGGATTTATTGGTATATTTCTGGAGTTCTTGAGTATTTGGGATAGTTGACTTGCGATTCACCATCTAAGAGAATTATTCCCGGAACACATGTATCGGGGTAGTAAATTCGAGTGATTCCAACTTATTTTCATACCGATGGGGTTTTGATAATTGAATTACGAACTTGTCTAGGTTCGGAGTTGTCGAATCCTTCAATCTTGGTACCTTGTCGTTCGTACCCTTTTCTCTCGATTCCAGGCAAGTGATTCTTGTGAAAGTTATGTTCTTAAATGTGAAAAGTAATGCATGTGATTGTGAGAGTTGCTTTCGTTCACTCTGAGAGGGCCCGACGGGGTCGAGGAGGGTTCCGCTTATGTCGGTTCCGTGAACATTTGGGTTAGCCACTCCGAGATGATCCGACGGGGTCGAGGAGGGATTCACGCATTGTCGAGTTCACGGTTAATCAAGAGATATCATTATTTCTAAATATGTTTGGATAATTGTATTTTCCGGAAAATCATTATCATGGCTTTGAATTGGTGCATATGCTTTTATGTATAAGACTTGACGTTTCACTTGTAATACTTGCCCTAACCCCTCTCGTTTGGGAAAAATTACTTTTGTGTTTTTTAGGTCCTAATGATCCATACGAGCGAGCACCGGGACGATACGATGAGGATGGCGAGGCGTGATATTGTGGCTAGTTGTGTTCCATTTTGTTTGATTGTTGTTCTCTTCGGTCTATTTTATCCTTGTAATAATAAATGGTATTCGAGTACTTTAGGAAAGTCCTTTTCCATTGTTATACAACTTCTTGTATTTCTTCATGGTATTGTTTGTCCATGGTTGAACTTCCTTGTTTGTATCGAATTTATTGATTCCCAAGTGGATTTTGTCAAATTTGATACGTTGTGAGTAAGATAAGCCTAGTGGATCCCAGGTCGGGATTCACGGCGCTGTGATATTCTCCGAATATCTCGGGGGTGTTACAGTGAGACCCTATGTTTCTAATCTAGTGTAATTTCTGATCTCGAGTTTTCCTTGTGATTTTGTTTCGTCAACCCCTAATTCTGTCCCACATTTATACCAAGTATTTAGGTATTAATAGTTTGATATCACGGACCCACTTCAATAATTTCCAATAGCCATTTCATCCGCCTTCAATCTTTTGGGGCCAAATCAAACGTAATAACCCAAAGAATATCGTAATAGGAAGGCCTTAGAATTGTGGCCATCCGGGAATCCTCATGAAGAACAATCACAACAGACCATGCATAGCGACCGCTAATGGCCACGACTAGTGGCTATAATGATCCTAACCAATTTAAGGTTCGAAGCAAGCTCTTGGCCGCCAAACTGCCATGATAGCAGCCACCAAGAAATTTTCTTTGCGTTCGCAATGACTGACCGACTTTGGACCATAGAACCGTCATAATAACGGTTGTTAAGAAGACCTTGTAGCACTAGCTAGGACCAATGACTTAAAGTCGGCTCAGCGAGTATATAAGACCCTGAGGGTACTTCCTTAGCTAAACTGAAGACGTGAGCTGAAAACAAAGAGTTGAATAACCTTATTAAAATGGACCTTACCATATACCATCTATTTAGAAGCATTAGCACAATTTCATCGGGATGTAAGTCAGGCTGCACAAGAGGGCAGCTACACGAGAACTCGAGCATGTCGTGCAGCTAGAAGCCCAACTGGCTATAGTGCAGCGCAATCTTCAAGAGAGAGAGAGAGAGGCCTGGTACAATCAAGTAAGATAGGTCATTCAGGATCAGATCCATCAAGAGAGGGTGATGATAGGAGCCAACACGGAAGAAATTCTTGCTATCTTCCCAGCGGCCCCAGTTCTGATAGTGGAATGAGGAGTCGCATGCGCTGAAGAGAATCCGAGGAAAGATCTCGAAGAGGACCCCCAAGAAGAGATTGAGGAAGACCTCATCGTCACTAACCCATAAAATATGTCTAGCAAGGCATGCCATGGGTACAACAGGCATATATGTAAATGTTTCTCATAAGTATGACAGTAATAATGCAACAATATAATACTTCATCGTTATTTGATATCGATGTGATATTTTCTGCTTAAGAAGAAGATTATTTGTGGATGTGACAAAAGTCGTAGTATGTTACCGTTAGCTATTAATCAGCAAGTGCACAACTAGTTGTAATTCTAATGTGTTTTAACATCCTCATTTCCATTCCAAGTCTCAAGGACGAAACTTTTTTTCAGGGGGAAAGGATGTAAAATCACGTAGTTTTAAGTTTCTAAATTTAATGATAAAATGAATTCTCACTGTCCTGATAATGTACGTACCAAATTCTTACGTTACATTTATAACCACACTTAGTATATATTAACTCGCCAAGAAACTAAAGCAGTTGTGTCGACAAAGACCGATTCCAAACAATATGTCTTAAACGAAATTATAATTGTTGGGAAAAAACATTCCTGTGTTGATAACTGCCAACATACAGCAAGGTAGTATCAAAGGAGTTAGAATTATTTTAAGTATGGAAGCTGTTGGGACTGTCCATACAGTCTATCCCTACAACGAAGAGATCTTCTACAGTCCATCCTACAGAGTCCTCATCATATAGAAAAGAGACTTAAAGCGTTGGATACAGCAGACAAGCTGAAGATGTTTTACTTGGGAAAAGTAAAACATATCCAACATGACCGAACGAAAGAAGCTTTAAATCATTGTGAGATAAACATTGTTTATTTAGAAAGTATTCACGGTTAAAGCAGGATTTATTACTGATAGGACAACATTGAATGCAGCCAGAGAGAGACAAGTCTGAATGCTCTGAAGAGCATTTAATGCAAAGATAGAAAGGATGTCTGAAGCATTAAATGCGATCTGCTTTAATTCAAACATTTAGCAACCGCCAATCAAGAGACAGGCGTCAACATCTCAGCAACCAACAACGTCTACATTTATAATGGATACGATTCCATGGTTATAATAAGCCCCAAACAAGAGGACTTCAATACATATTATTCATTATCGCGAAAGCTCTAATAGATTACTCTAACATTCTGATGATTACAAATAAGTATATTTCGTGAGCATACAACATCATCTAAGCGAAGAAGTATACCAAGTCCTCAACGTAAATAACACAGTATACAACAATCATTCCTCAAAGATAAAGCTGCTGTTTGAAGATTTGTTCTACCCTTTACCATTGAGATTATCATTAGCCCTGTGTGGACTAAGGATCCTTGTGTATTCCGACCTGTGTGGGAAGAATAGTATTGAAGATTAAGCTTCGACCTATGTGAGAAGAAGCGAGTCGAAAGAGCTCAAGCCAATCTGTGTGAACGGCCCAAAGCTACAGTCCCTGTATCAATCTGTGTAAACGATATAGAGACATGTTTAGTTAAAGTCACGTAGTTGTGTACGTAGTGATTTTAATAAACTCTTTACTCCTATGTTGTGATATCCCAAACCGACTAGCAAAGAGCGGGCAAAGTGCCTTATATGTGCGTGCCGAACTCCTTATAGCATTAGGCCTTTTGGGAGCCCAGTAGCTTCGGGGTGATGAGAATTCCGAAGTTAAGCGTGCTGGTGCGAGGAGCAGTCTCAGGATGGGTGACCTCCTAGGAAGCTGCTGTTGGGCTCCCAGAAACAAAACCGTGAGGGCCAGCTCAGAGGAGAGCGCACAGAGCGAACAATATCATGCTACGGCGGAGGGGTCCTGGGATGTGACAATTTGGTATCGTAGCTACTCTGCCTTGTCGTGCGAGTGTGCCGACGAGGGCGTCGGGTCCTTTGAGGAGGGGCAGATTGTGATATCCCACACCGACTAGCAGAGAGCGGGCGAAGTGCCTTATATGTGCGTGCCGAACTCCTTATCGCATGAGGCCTTTTGGGAGCCCAGTGGCTTCGGGGTGATGAGAACTCCGAAGTTAAGCGTGCTGGTGTGAGGAGCAGTCTCAGGATGGGTGACCTCCTGGGAAGCTGCTTGTTGGGCTCCCAGAAACAAAATCGTGAGGGCCAGCTCAGATGAGAGCGCGCAGAGCGAATAATATCATGCTACGGCGTAGGGGTCCCGGGATGTGACATATGTGGAGGACCAGTAGACGTAGAGGGGGTTTACCTCGAACCACTCTACACTGTGTGTTATTTACTTTCTATATTTACTGTTTTCAGTCTATTGTGATTTATCTAGTATACACTGTTAAAACCCTGTACGCATCAATCAAACAGGAGAACACCTAGTTGCTGTATTTACAGAAACTCACACAACATACTTCCGCTACGTAAATTAACTTCGAAAAATGTACAGCTTATTGTACTCTTACTTCCTAAGTTGTTTATTGTATACTTAGCGGCCAACAAGTGGTATCGGAGCGGTTAATTCTAAAAAGAATCAGTCGATTTTTAACGGAGTCAGATCCAAAAATCACTTGCCTTTGAAAATCGTATCAAAGTTCCATCTTTCCTATTTCTTAAATGGATACCTCAATGATAAAAAAGGTTCTTATGTTCTCTATTAATGAGTTTGATGACTGGAGAATTAGGATGGAAGCTCATCTTGCAATCATGCACGAGGAGATGATATTCGTCATCCAAGAAGGTCCAATAAAGATAATAAAGGTTAATTCTACCGCAAGGATAGAAGGACAACCTCACGCTGAAATGCTCGAGAAGGAGCACGAGTAATGGACAGCTAACAACCGCAAGCGTGCGAATCTTGGTAATGTAGCTAAGAATGCGCTGTTTCTCACTCTTGACAAAGGCACATTCTCAAAGGTAAAAAGCTATAAGACAGCTAAGGAAATCTGGGAAAAGGTCAAGCTTATTATTTGCGAGGGTACTGAGCTCTCGAAAGAAAATAAAATTTCCAAACTTACTCAGCAATTTGAATATTTTGAAATGAAATCTTCCGAAACGCTTGAGGAACTAGACCTCAGATTCACTGGCATTGTCGGTGAACTTGAAGCATTGCGTAAAGTGTATACCCAAAAGGAAAAAAAATATTAAAAATCTTTAGATCACTCCCTGCCTGATGGGACATTAAGACTACAACTATGCGGGTATCCTGTAATCTTAATGATATTTCTACCTTTAACCTCTTCTCTGACCTCAAAGCCTTCGAGTATGATATTGACAGGAGAGAAAAGACCGAAGAGTCACCTGCGAAGACTACAGCACTAGCCACTGTATCTGACAGGATCTGCAAACTGCACCCAGCACATCCAAATCCACACACAAGACTGTAGACAGCGATGATGACATCCTGTCACAAGATGAAATCACCCTCCTTATGCACAAGTTCAAAAAGTTCATCAAACAGTCTGGAAAGACTCCATACAAGCCTAAGCCTTTTCACAAGGTAAGTTCTTAATCTCCCTCTGGTGATTCTAACCTGTGCTGTAACTGTAGGAAACCCGGACATTATGTAAATAAGTGTCCACATCCGAAAGTACAAAAGTTGCCAAAAGTTGAGCAACAAGAAAAGGACGAAAGAAGGCGCATCTGGAAAAACAAGATTAATGCCCTAATTGGTGAATCAGAAGCCCCGCCAGCGTTAAACAAGACCGAGGAGTGCCTTCAAGCTATCACTGACAGTGACTCCTCCAACGATGAGATTGAAGATAAAGCATATATGTGCTTTATGGCCAAAGAAATACAGGACGATGAGAATAGCGCTGATGAAGTAAGTTCAAATTCAACTACTCCTGTAAATGCATCTCATACCTTCGAAAACATGTTGAATGAATTCAAAAACATTCAAAGGCCCATGAGACTTTAAAACGAGAAAACATACAGCTCGAAATTTCAAACTTAGAGCTAAAAGTTGAAAATGACTTGCTGAAAAACAACTATGAAAATATGTCTATTGATTGCGAAAACAACAAGGTCACACTTGAAAAACTCATGGAAAGAAATCAACTTGCCCATGATCTAAATGAGACTAAGTCTCATAATGAGAGCATGACAAATGATTTTGTGTTACTCGAAGCCAAAGTAAAAACTCTCGAAAAGTGAGAAGGAAAATTAGAGACCATCCTGAAATCATTTAAGAAATCATCTAAACGGATGGAAGAAATTCTAAGCACTGGAAACATGCTCATGATAAAAGTGGCTTAGGATACAACTCATTCTCCCATAAGGGAAAGTCTAGTACAGTATTCGTCAGGGGTGTAGAACTCATTCCTGTACCTAAAGAAATCCCAAGTCCAGCAAAGGTTACAGATGCCCCTCGTACAGAGAAGGCTGCGATTCCACCACCAAGATCATATCAGAGATAGCGAAAACCTCAGCCTCCAATGTAACACCCCCAAGTTATTCAGGATATATTACAGCACCGTGAGCCCCGTCGTGGGACCCACAAGGCTATTCATACATGGAACTATAAAATTTGACCGAGAAGTTCCAAGTACAACGTGATGGAAGACAATAAGAATGATATTCAAAACCATTACAAATACATCCGAATACAATACATCACAAATCAATACTACGGCAACACGGGCTAGAACATCAAGGAAACCGAAAACCATACACGAGTACTCAAAAACCATTCCAGTACAACAACACTGAATGGAGGAAACACAAAATATAACCGGAGACGAGACACGGTATCACATTTGCCCATCATCTTCATGCCAACCCGATACATGCCTATCCGCTCTCCTAGAACCTGAAATACATGAAAAGTATTTCCCCCATAAAGGGGTTAGCCGTCGAATAGCTAGTACAAGTATATCGGATATGAAACACAATACTTCTCGACAATAAAGTAAAAGTAACCGTCAATTCATCATTTCAAGACTAGTATTCCGGAATAACTAAATCTCATTTCAATACATACACGATTAACCATGGAACCGCACCAAAGGCAACCGAACCCTCTGAGGCCCCATCGGACCCTCCCCAGAGTGGCTAACCCGAACTATTCATGGAACCGCACCAAAGGACACGGAACCCTCTGAGGACCCATCGGTCTATCCCAGAGTGAATATATACAATCATACAATTCATATATCTCACTTTCAAAGTCGAGAACGTACAATCATAAACATATACTTGCCTTTGAGACATCAAGAATTCGGTAGGAAAAGAGGATAAGTTCGGTAGGTCCAAGAACGCACTTCCGGCACCTAAACGATTCATAAGGGATACGATAATTAATAATCAATACACAAGTCACACGAAGAAACCCACTAACGACTCCCCCCAATTACAATATCATGCACATAGGGTTGGGAAACACCCAAACCCTCTCGAATTCGCAACACCAATCAACGTAGAACATGAAATCATGGGATTTACATATATACACATGAGATTAATTAATATAAATACATCGGAAGGGAATGGAGTTTATCTGTTTGGACTCACGGGAGTCCGAAACAAACTAAACTCATCCCGATTCTTCTAGATGGCCGCCCCCTTCTACCCACCTTCCTCTTAGTCTTTGTCTCTATTTTATAAATGGAAGACCAAAGACTTAAGAGATATGGTGTCTCTTATAATAATTTGAAAGGTGTATTTTATAAGGTGGAGTTGAAGAATAAAAGAATACAACCATCTCTTGTCTTGTAGAAGTAATCACACGGCTCATTGAAAGAAAAGAGAGAGGAAAAGAGTTTACCTCGTCTTCACATTTATTCTTCATACTTTTTGTTTTTCTTGGAGAAAATTCAAGACCTAAATTTAGAGATATAGATTGAATACTTAGAGTGTTATATCTTGATTAGCAAGCTCATATAACCTTGTTCTAGCCGTATCCTTGGAGAATAACGAGGTATAGTCGTTCTGTTCGTTCCTCCGGCGCGTGGCAAGTAGAAACGCTGTGTTTTCGGTGTTGGATCATCCAAGAGCCTGGAGTGGATTGGATTAGGGAAATCACTTAAAGCTTGGGGAATCGCTTTCTCGGAGTACACTATTTAAATTAACGGACTACGAGGGTATGATTTCTAATCTTTCTTGTTTTCGTTTTATATTTGTATATACGTAGCTTGATCGATACTTGTAGGTATTCGGATCTAATTAATTTTCATTTTACCGCTTCCGCTGGGCCTTCGTTTTAGGCACCGAGTCCCAACAGTTCAAGCATCCAGTGTTGAGTTCTACCATGTGTTTTGCCGTTTCCTTCCGTATTAAAGTATGTGATGCTTTACCAACCTAGAGTTCATGTTCTTAGTGATGATTATGAGCATGCTACTGAGGTTATTGAGCTTAGTCTGAGCATTATGAATCGAACAAGCAAGTTTAGGAGGATTGGATTGGGTAAACTTAGATTTTTCATCGGAAATAGTTGAACCTTGATTATGTCTATCATAAGGATGTGATTTTCAAAGATTATAACCTGTCTTGATGATGATTTCGTGATGATTACATGATGGAGATGATGATTTCGTGATTAGTATATGATGAACGAATTATGTATGTTATCACCTAGACTAGATGAATTCGAGATGATGAACGTAGGGATCGTTCTTCGAGTATAATCCAGGGTTTGTAAAGATTGTTCGGATTGATAATCTTCATATGAATGGTTAGAACGGTATAATCATGTTGTAACACTCGTGATGAACATAGAACTTGGACTAGAAGAATTTACTTGCAGAAAGATCATAAGTGGGAGAAACTTAGAATTCGATTGAACGTACTTGCAGTGTTATGAATTCATCTAGATAATAGATTCATGTATTAGGAATTGATGGGGAGATATGGAAGTAAATTATAATGATTTGAATGTGCTGGAAACCCATAGACATCAATGTGTTATCCCCGTTATGACCTTTCGTTTCGCATGTAGCATAGTATTCATTCGACTTAGTGTCCTTGGAGTAGTTAACCGAGAATCGGCCGAGCAATGATCATCATTGGAACGTTTAGAATGTTTGTGTGATAGTTTTGTTACGTAAGTTGAGTTTGTCGTTATTTCCTTTTGTGTAAGGTTCGAGCTTTGCGAACGGTTGATTGAAGGGGGCGATCTTCGAGTTTGTTGAAGTCTTTGAAGTATTTATATTCTTGCCATCTTTCTAAGGCAAGTACTTTAATTATGTTTTATGTATTAATGTTATACATGTTGTCGTGCATATGTGTCGTTGTTGTATATCCACCTCGTGTTGGTTCGACAGGATCATCTTGGGATCTATGCTAGCATGCGCTGGATCATTGGACAGGTTTTTCCACCTCGTGTTGGTCCGACGTGATCATCTTGGGATTAATGCAGTGAACGCTGGATCATCGGAATTACCATGTGTATGTTGTATCATGTTGCGTATGGTGAGTCTTCTCGTAGTAGAGACTCATTGTTATTGTTGTCATTGATGATGTTGTCATTATTCTCCGTGAGATGTTGAATAATCTGTTGTTGTACATACTTGTACTAGCATCGTTGTGCTAACCCCTTCGGGGGTGAACATTTGTTGTATGTTCAGGCTACATGAGGACGGGAAACAACTACTAGAGATGCGTGATGACGAGGGTGTAGAGTGATGTCACGGCCGGGATGGTTTGTCAGATTGTGTTTTCGTTTTAATAAGTACTCGACTACGCTGTCATCTTGTTTATCTTTTGAGTTTTGCTTTCGGGTGTTGGCCGATTTGTACTTTCAGCCTCGTGATGTAATAAGTTTTACGGTTGGTATTTAATAATGTTGTTTTTAAATTCTTAGCCTGGTAAATCCCTATATCTAGGATTTACGGCGCTGTAATAATCCTGAATATCTCGGGGTGTTACAAAATATGGTATCAGAGCTAAGATTATGGATATCTTGGCCGTTGGGTTAAATTAGTGTTCATATGTGTCTTCTTGGGTTAACCAGCCGCGAATAACATCACCGTACTGCCTATGTCTTCATGTGAGCGGTGGTTGTAAGTTTCCTAAACTCTGTCTTGTCCTTTACATGTTATGTCTTTTTTGATAATTGAACATTAGAATGATATTATCTCCTGTATATTGAGTATGTATGCTTAAAGTATGTTGAGAGGAGGACGTGGACGTGGTTGTGATCGTGGACGGACGTAGAAATGTTGAGAGGGAAACTTCACCCTCTGTTCCTGATTCGCTGTCAGATCAGGCTAACTACAGTTCTGGCGAACACCAAGAATCCATCAACAATGAATGAGGGCAAACCATGGAAATGAATGCCGAACCTGCTATTCCCGACATCCTTCGTCAAGTGGTCAATCAAATGACGAAATTTGCTCAAGTTGTGGACAGAATGCAAGTGGCGGTAGGATTGCAGCCGGGAAAGAGACAGCAAGGCATCCCAAACTTGGAAAATCGAGGAGATATATGGCTATAAGACGTGGCGAAGATGTACCCGCCAAAGTTCAATGGTTTTTCTGAGACACCAACGTGGGATCACTGGATGAGAGAGCTGGAGAAAGTATTTGCAGGGATTAACTGCCCAGACGATCGGAGAGCCCCCATCGCCCAATATTTCCTGACGGGAGAAGCATCTGAATAGTAGGAAGCTATCCGACCTATCGATCATGATGCTGTTTGGGGAGAGTTCAAACTTATGATGGAAGCTCAGTACTGCCCTCGTCCGGTGAGAAAAGCCAAAGTTCGAGAATTTTTCTCCGCGCAGCCTTCGGATGTGCCGGTGGCTGAGGCAATTAAGACATTTAATCAACCGCTGGAGTTTGTTTGACACCTGGTTAGAACCGATGCAGAAATGATGATTCACTTTGATATGAGAATGAAGCCGGAGATATAGAGGTACATGTCGGGTTTTGAATGCACCACTCTCCGCCAATATCAAGACAAAGCTCTAGCGTATGAGATGAAAGAAGCAGCTATGGAAAAGTTCTCTGAGTCCAAGAAACATAAAGTCTCTGGTAATTTCATAGAGCACAAGAGTAGTGGGCCCCGTAAAGCCCAGCCATCCTTTCATTCATTCAAGAGGCCTCCGTATCCATCCAAATATGGAAAGAACTCCAGATCAGTATCAGCAATGGCGGATGAAACCAGGAAATGTTTTAGCTGTGGACGGACAGGACATTATCGACGTGATTTCTCACTTCCCTCAGTGACGTGTTACGAATGTGGACGAGAATGACATCATGCAGTGTTTTGTGAAGAGGCTGCAAAATCTTTTGGAGCTCGTACTTCGCAGCCCGTTCAGAGAGAGACGAGTGTCCCTCAGACGCAACAGAGTGTTTAGCCACCCATTTCGGCCGAGGTAGAGGCAGAGGACAGTACGACCGAGAAGAAGCATCGAGTGTTGGGTCTGCTCCTCTACGCCTTTATGAGATAAGTAGGGTAGACGATCAAAATGCAGCTATCGCATCAGGTACCGTTTAGATCCTTTCGCAACCAGTTAGTGTTTTGTTCGATACAGGAGCTACACATTCATTTATATCATTATCTTGTGTTAATCGTTTGAACATTTTTTATTTTCATGAATATGAGCCTTATATTATGGGTTTACCGAGTGGAGAGAGAATTGTGGGGAATTTAGAAACTAGAAATTTTCCTTTGTCGATTGGAGGCAAAGATTGGCGCTCAGATCTGATTATAGAGAAATACACTGAGACGATCTGATTCTCGAAGATGATTGGCTTCACCGTTATGGAGCTATTATGAACTACCGGAAGAGAAATATTTCGATGATAGCTGAAGATGGTTCCAAAATCTTATTTGAAGGATGGACACCAGGAAGTTCAGGAAAAAGTGATCAAAGCTATGAAAGCCATCAGACTACTAAAATAGGGCTGTACCGGATACTAGTGTTACGTGATGAAGAAAGAAGAACAAAAGGTAGAGCTTTCATCCATTCCTGTTGTGAACAAATTTCTGGATGTCTTCCGTGACGAATTACCTGGACTACCTCCACAACGAGATGTAGAGTTTACCATCGAGATAGAACCGGGAGCTATGCCGATTTCTAAGGCGCCGTATCATATGGCACCTACCGATATGTGTGAGTTGAAGAAGAAACTAGAAGAATTACTGGACAAAGGTTATATTCAGCCAAGTGTTTCGCCCTGGGGTGCACCAGTTCTTTTTGTTCGAAAGAAAGATGGATCACTTTGATTTTGCATTGACCACCAATAGCTAAACAGGATGACGATCAAGAATTAGTACCCGTTGCCACGGATTGATGATTTGTTCGACCAGTTGCAAGGAGTGACAGTGTTTTCAAAGATTTATTTGAGATCGGGATACCATCAGCTGCGGATTAAAGAATCTGATGTACCGAAGTCAGCCTTCAGAACTCGTTACGGGCACTATGAGTTTGTGGTGATGTCGTTTGGTCTCACTAATGCGCCTGCTGTGTTTATGCATTTAATGAATCGAGTATTCATAGAGTATTTGGACAAATTCATAGTTGTGTTTATCGATGATATTTTGGTATACTCTAAGAGTCCGGTAGAGCATGAGCAGCACTTACGGATCGTTTTGAACCTCTTGAGGAGTGAGCAGTTATATGCTAAACTTTCAAAATGTGAATTCTGGCTAAAGAAAGTGATGTTCCTTGGTCACGTGGTATCAGCGGAAGGGGTCCGAGTAGATCCCCAGAAAGTCGAGGCAGTTTTGGAATGGAAGTCTCCTAAGAACGTGAAGGAAGTTAGAAGTTTCTTAGGACTTGGGTATTATCGTCGGTTCGTGGAAGGGCTTTTCAAAATTACCCGTCCACTTACTCGATTGCTGCAGAAGATCCAAAAGTTTGAATGGAACGAGATGTGTCAGGCCAGTTTTGACGAACTTAAGAAGAGATTGATGACGGCTCCAATCTTAATGCTACCGCAAGGAACTGAAGGATTCGTAGTTTTCAGTGACGCTTCAAATCAAGGTCTCGGTTGTGTACTGATGCAGATTGAGAAGGTGATCGCTTACGCTTCATGCCAGTTGAAGCCATATGAATTAAATTATCCAACTCATGATTTAGAGCTGGCAGCTGTTGTTTTCGCCCTGAAGATATGAAGACACTGTTGGGATTCGGTGCCTAAAACGAAGGCCCAACGAAAGAAGTAAAACAAAAATTAATTCGATCCGAATCCCTATGAGGATCGATCGAGCTATGTATATATGAATATAAAACGAAGCACAAGAAGATACGAGAAACATACTCCTGTAGTCCATTAATTAAATGGTGTTCTTCTCTTGAGCGATTCCCCAAGGTTTAGTTGCTCTCCACGAATCCAATCCGCTCCAAGCTCTTGAATAATCCAATGCCGAAAGTACTGCGTCTCTACTTGCCATGCACCGGAGAAACGAACGGAATGACGATCATCCAAATAACCTCCAAGGTTACGGCTAGAATCGGATGACGAATCTATCAAATGTGAATATTACACTCTAAGTGTATAACTCACGAACTCTCAATATATGTCTTGAATTTTCTCCAAGAAAAACAAGAAGAAGTGAAGAAGAATACTTTTGAGAAAACAATTTTCTCTCTCCCACTCACTTAGAACCGTATGAATGCACCAAAAAGAAGTGTGAGATGTCAAGTCTTCATTCCATTCTTTATACGCTTCCAACCCACACCTACAGCTCATACACATGAGAGGTCCCTACAAGAGTCATTGTCATCCATTATAAAATGGAAACAAAAGACCAAGAGGAAGGTTGGTGGAAGGGGGGCGACCATCATGAAGAAAACAGACGAGTTCGGTTTATTTCGGACTCCTGTGAGTCCAAGCAGATAAACTCCAGTTCTGTTCCGATGTATTTATATCAATTAATTAATCATATCAAATACAAAAATAATATAATTAATTTCTCCAAGAAATAATTATATCTATGAATTAAATTAATCACCCAGTAATTTATTTAATTCATTTGGCCATAAATTAATTTATCCAATAAATCAATTTAGACATCCAATGTCCCCAAAATTAGGTATCCAATATCTAATATTCATAATGAGAGAATAAGCTCGATTCATTCCGTCGTCAATCCTATTGCACGACTCGGTAGGTCCGTCTCAGTCAGCAATGGGAGGAACCAAAGAGTAGTAGCACCACCTAGACAGCCTGGCGGCCTACACTGTACCCCAACTCAGAGCGAATAATTGGGATCATTCAAGAACCATTCTGTCGTGAATACCAGTATACGTATAAACCCTTCTTTCAAATGTCCCGATCAAGTTATAGGGTCACGGTCAGTCAAACCCTATCTGCACTTGACTCTATGCATGAGTTAATGCAAATTGAGATCATCGAGCTCTCGTGTATCCAATACAACTAGCTCCAATGCTTTGGCCAAAGACTTATGATCTCATCTGTCAATAACCTCATAGGACATATAACCCGTTCACTAACAGGAGAAAGAATTCTATCTTGGTATTCAGTAGGACCTGCTACTTTCCCGTCAAGATGCACGTCGAGGTTGACCCCCGTCTTTTGGTTTACAGGGTCGAACTACACTAATGAAAATATTGACGTCACAAGCACATCCCTACTAAATCCTCAAGAAGGTTCACGAATACCTATCACAACCTTTCAATTCCGTCATTGACTGTCCCAGAGTGAAATCCGTATGATGAATCAAGAGTGAGTCGGTTCGAGTATACTAATCCAATTAGCATACCTATAACGTGTGCTCCCACTAACCATTAGTGTTCGACAAGCACTCTCCATATCAATGAACACGTCATACAAGTCTTCACATAAACTTAACGCCCAGTCAAATTTCATCGACTTGCGAACGATTAAGTACTTAAGCTATAAACCTTTCCAGTGCCGACCCCCTTATCCAATAAGGACTGGAATGTTTTGCTCTCAAATACATGGACTAGTTTCTATCTATATATTTACGAGTTAGGAATGCCAGTAACTACCAGTAAATAAAGTGACACACATTTGCCTTACGATAATGAATTACATAATAACAAGTACAATGCCCTCACTCATACATCCCCCGAGTGGCATTCGAGGGCACACTCCTAACAATCTCCCACTTGCACTCAGTGCCACACACTATGGTACCTAATACCCATGTTCTCCAGATGACGCTCTAAGCTAATCTGAGGAAGTGTCTTGGTCAGTGGATCAGCGATGTTGTCGGCTGAGTCTACTCTATGCAGCACAATATATCCCTTGCGAACAAATTCTCTTACGATATGATACTTCCTCTCAATGTGTTTGGTGCTGTTGTGAAACCCCGGCTCCTTGGCCTGCGCTACAGCTCCATCGTTATCGCAGTACAGCAGAACAGGCAGCTCAGTACATGGTATCACTTGAAGTTCTCCAAGAAACTTCTTAATCCAGAACCCTTCCTTATAAGCCTCCGAGGCTGCTTGATACTCAGTCTGACAGGTGGAATTAGCAGTCACGCTTATCTTGGCGTTGCGCCAAGATATTGCTCCTCTAATAAGAGTAAATATGTAGCCAGAAGTAGACATCGAATCGTCTTTTTGTCCTTGGAAGTCTGAATCAGTGAATCCCATCACATCCAATTCTCCACCGCCATACATAAGAACCATATCCCTAGTCCTTCTCAAGTACTTGAGAACGTTCTTTACGGCAGTCCAATGTTCCCTTCCTGGGTTTGCCTGAAACCTACTTACCACGCTCACAGCATGCGCAATGTCAGGTCTCGTACACAACATAGCATACATAATGCTACCCACGACCGAAACATATGGTATATTACTCGTTTCCTTTCGTTGTTCCTCACTTTGAGGACACATCTCTGAGGAGATTTTTATTCCATGTCACATCAGAAGGAACCCTCTATTAGAATCATCTATCTTAAATCACTTTAAGATCTTATCTATATAGAGGGCTTGGGAAAGACCTATCGTTCTCTTTGCTCTATCGGTAGAGCCGAATACCAAGAATATAGGTTGCTTCTCCCAAGTCTTTCATGGAGAAATTACTCGAAAGCCAAGATTTCACAGAACTGAGCATTCCCACATTATTTCCTATTAGTAGAATGTCGTCTACATATAGTACTAAGAATGCGATCTTGCTCCCACTAAACCTCTTGTATACACAAGGTTCCTCTTCATTTTGCACGAAGTCAAACTCTTTGACCCCCTCGTCAAAACGAAGGTTCCAACTACGTGACACTTGCTTCAGTCCATAAATGAAACGCTGAAGCTTGCACACTTTCTGAATATCGACCTCGGACACAAAGCCTTTAGGCTACTCCATATAGATTTCCTCCTAGAGGAATCCATTAAGGAAAGCCGTCTTTACGTCCATTTTCCATATCTCATAATCGTGGTAGGCAGCTATAGCAAGCATCATGCGAATAGACTTGATCATAGCTACGGGCGAGAAGGTATCGTGGTAATCGATCCCTTCCTTTTGGGTATAACCCTTTGCCACAAGCCTGGACTTATAGGCATCAACCTTGCCATCCCCATCAGTCTTCCTCTTATAGATCCACTTATTGCCAATAAGCACTATGCCCTCGGGGTGATCTACTAGAGTCCAGACCTGATTGATATGCATCAAGTCTATCTCATCTTCCATAGCTTCACGCCATTTCGCGGAGTCTACATCCACCATCGCTTTGTCATAGGTCATTGGGTCGGTCTCTTGGCTATCACTTGGAACCTCATGGAGACCCAACTCCTCCAAGTGCACAAGGACATACCTCTCAGGTAAATGAGGCACCCTACTAGACCTACGAGGTGGTTGTACTTGTGTTTCAGAAGGTTCGGTTCCAATTTCTTGTACAGGTGTCTCCTGAGGAGTTCCATTGTATTCTTCCAAAGAAATACTTCTACCTGCTCCGCCTTCCTGAATGAACTCATCTTCCAGGAAGTGTGCTTGTAAAGAAACAACGATCTTTCGATCTTAGAGCATGTAGAATATATAACCCATAGTCCCAGACGGGAATCCAATGAAACGTCCATTCGTGGACCTCGCTTCCAACTTTTCCACCTTAGTCTTCTTGACATAGGCGGGAAATCCCCAAATCCTAATGTGATTAAGACTTGGTTTCCTGCCCTCCCATACCTCATGTGGAGTTTCAGGAATGGATTTGGAAGGACATATCTTCAAGATATAAGCGGAAGTCAGGAGTACATACCCCCCACAGGTAAATTGGTAAGTCAGTATAGCCCAGCATGGAACAGACCATGTTCAACAAGGTTCGGTTCCTTCTTTCTGACACACTATTTAACTGAGCAGTACCTGGAGGTGTTAGTTGTGATACTATTCCATGTTCCTTAAGGAACTCGTCAAACTCCATACTCATATACTTGCCACCTCGGTCCGACCGAAGTGTTTTGATATGATTTCCAGTTTGTTTCTCGACAAGGGCCTTAAATTCCTGGAATTTCTCAAAGGCCTTGGATTTATGTTTCATTAAGTATACATAACCATACCTAGTATGATCATCTGTAAACGTAATGAAATACTGATATACATCACGTGCTTCTTCCAAAGCACCACATACGTCAGTATGGATTAATCCTAGTTTATCAGCGGCTCTTTCAAAAGTCCCTGTGAAGGTGGACTTAGTTATTTTGCCTTTAAGGCAAGATTCACAAGTAGGAAAGGGATCCGATACTAATGGACCCATAAGTCCATCTTTTTCCATTTTGTAAACCTTGGTCTGACCAACATGACCAAGTCTAAGATGCCATTTCAAAACTTGATTAGTTTCATCCCTACCACGCTTCCTAGTCATAGTATTCACAATGACTTTGTTACTGAGGTTTAGATGATACAGTCCATTTAACAATGTAGCAGTGCCCACTAGTTTATTTCTAAAATAAATTTTGTAGGAACCATCACCAATAAAAAATGAAAAGCCTTTCCGATCCATGACCGGAATGGATACAACGTTTTTATGCCCCTTGGGCAAAATAAGTACATATTCTAAAGTCAAAACAAAACCGGATTCTAAACCCAACAGAAGTGATCCTATGTCGGTTGCCTCGACACTAGGCCCACTTCCGACAGTGATCATCATTTCCCCAGCTCCAAGCTTCCTACTTTGTTCCAGATCCTGATTCACGGTACAAATATGAGAACTAGCATTTGAATCGAGTATCCAAGAAGTAGAAAATACAGTAGCAGAATAATTTGTTTCCAAAACTAAAAGTTCTGTACTTGAAGTGCCATGAAGAATCGGACAGTCTCTAGCCCAGTGGCCCAGCTCACCACATTTGAGACAAGCGTCCTTCTTCTTGCTCTTCAGAACCATTGGAGCCTTGCCCTTACCCTTGAGGTCCTTGACTTGTGGTCCCGTCTGCTTCTTGGTTTTTTTCTTCTTATTCTGAGACCTCCGAGATCCAAAAGAAATCACAAGGGCAGGCCCTTCGTCCACGGAGTCTTCATCTGAGACTGAGCGGTCACCAGTTTGCTCATTAGCTCTACTAAGTTGCATGCAATCTCATTGCAGTTGAAATTCACAACAAACTGTGAGAAGGAATCAGGGAGAGACTGTAGGATAAGGTCGGTCTGAATTGAAGTATCCATATTAAAATCAAAAGCCTCCAATATTTCGATCATAGATATCATTTTGAGGACGTGGTCCCCAACCTTCTCACCTTCCTTCATCCTTGCACCGAACAGTTGCTTGGATATCTCATATTTAGCAGTTCGATTATGCTCACCATAAAGCTCGGTTAAGTGAGATAGAATCTGCCTAGCAGAAGTCATTTTCTCATGAGCTCTCTGAAGCTCATTAGACATAGAAGCCATCATGTAAGCACGGACTTTTACGTCATCCTTAACCCACTTTTCGTGGTTTTCAATCTCTTCCTGATTAGCTCTTTGTTGGAACATTTTGTTCCATACATGCTTTAATAATGTTTTGATGATTTAAGTTGATACACAAAACAAAACAACAAAGAGGCGAAGCAAAGCATCGAAGGAATCGAAGTGCAATAGCTGGAATCTGCGTGCCTAACGTACGTAACTCAGATTACATAATGTACGTAAAGGCGAACGATTAACGTACGTAAAGCAAACATATTAACGTACGTAATGTGTTCAAACAAGAAGAACGTTGGGAGAGTCAAAGTCAGAAAAGCGGCAACGGATATATGGCGTCAACAATGACGTATCCTTAACGTACGTAATGGGTATTGGCTAACGTATGTAATGTTCAAGATGAATGTTACTGGACTAAAACTGGTACTTGCTAATGCACGTAAGAGAAAGAGGTTAACGTACGTAATCATGTTAGCATACGTAATGTGAAGAAAATAACGGCCGTAATGTAGTGTCAGGAGGCTAACGGCTAGTTGAGGCTTTGGAGCCTATAAATACCATATCCTTGGTATTATTCCATACAACAACTTCAAGCAAACGATACAGTCATCAGAGATTGATATACTTATATTGTTGTTGTGATATTGAGCTTATATTATTAGTTTGAGTGTTTATACATTCAACATATACACGAGAGGTAAAAGAAAAGAAATGATTGGATTCGGTGTTATTAGGATCAAGGATCCGGCATTATTAGAACCACAATCGATATCTTCGTGAGGTTTATCTAGTACCCATAGAAAGCTAGAGTGGTTGATTCCTTGTCCAATAGAAAAGGAAAACAGTTTAACTTGGACCGACACAAAGACAAGTACGAGTGGTTTATCACGGACCAATAGAAGACGTGATTGTAACGGTTATCCCTCGACCGATAGAAGAGAGGTGCAGAGGTTTTGATCTTTATCCTATAGAAAAAGATACCGAGAGAGGACATAGGCTCGATTATAGCTGAACCTTTATAAATCCTTGTGTCGTTTATTTTCCGCACTTAATATTTTACGCTTCCGCAACACGGCGCATATTCTGATCTTGCTCCAACAATTGGTATCGGAGTGGTACCTCCAATACACGGCTTAACATCCGAGGAGTCGATCCAAATGACATTTCAATTTGCTCCAGTCGAAGGCCTTACTCTCAACCGACCACCATTTTTTGATGGCTCGAACTTTATGACGTGGAAGAAAAAGATGTCAATATTCATCCGAGCATATGACATCGAGCTTTGGAAGGTGATTTGTCTTGGTCCGAAAATTCCAATGAATTCCAACATTATGCTTAAAACTTTCGAAGAATATGACAATTTCGATTGGAAAAATGACCACTACAATCGTAAGGCAACTCAACTACTTTATTGTGCCTTAAATCCGGAAGAACACAACCGGATATCATCGTGTGATAGTGCCAAAGAAATTTGTAAAATGCTTGAGGTAACTCACGAAGGTACGTCTCAAGTCAAGGAAACAAAAATTAACATGCTCCTTCACGAGTACGAATTATTCTAAATGAAGGACGACGAATCCATCACTATAATGCTCGACCGATTTTCGGTCATCACAAATGGATTAGCATGTTTCGGAAAACCACTTTCGAGTAGTGAGAGAGTAAAGAAAATTCTCCAATCACTATCTCGAGAATGGGACGGTATGGCGACAGCAATAATGGAATCTAAAGATTTAAATAATATTGATTTTAGTGCTCTATTTGGTTCTCTTATCAACTATGAGATAGTACTTAAATCTCGGAACGCCAAACTGAAGTCGAAGAAAAGATCGATAGCTTTGAAGGCTAAGATGTCAAAGAGAGAAGAAATTTCGGTGGATGATAGCGACGAAGAATCGGCATATTATGCCAAAAATATTAATAACTTTCAAACCTTATTAAACCGGAGAAAGAAAGACATCTCGGGCGAATCTAAGAAATTCGACAATTCTTGTCGATTATGTGGTAAACTAGGCCACTTTGCGAAAAATTGCCGAGTAAAATTCAAAAAGGAGGTTCTCGTTGCAACATGGAGCGATGACGACGAAGATGATGATTTTATCAATCAAAACAATCTCGCTCTCATGGCACGGAGTTCATTCGACGATAGCGATGTCAAAAGCCAAGTAAGTAATTCTTACGACGAACTTTTTGAAGCATTCGAATTATTGCATACAGATTATCAAAATACTTTATCCGAAACTAAATCCCTTCAATTTAAAAAAAATCATTGGAAATTGAAAATCCAAAATTCTGGAAAAGGGAAAGTTTATCGAGATCGATCATTCTAAATGCCTTGAAAATAAAAATATTTTAAAGGATGATCTTGTTAAAATGCAAACCGAGCTCAAAAATTTAACGAAGAAATTTTCTCTCGGAAACGAAAAATTTGAAAATATGCTCTCGATTTAAAAGTTTACTTTAAATAAACAGGGGTCAGGATTCAAACATCATTCTAAAAATGAATCATTAAATTTAAAGATACCCCGTTGCGAAAGTTTTTTGAAAATCGGGCATCATATTTCAATCTGTAAAAGCCCAAGACGGACGATTAAAATTAAAAAGATTTGGGTTCCTAAAGGAACAAATATTTTAAATATCGTCTATATTTCAAATGAAAAACCAACTCTCGGTTGGATCCTCAAAAATTAATTTTTATCAAAATTACTTAGGGGGAGAAATAATTTTTTAAGGGAGATAATATTTTCAGGGGGAGTTTATACTCTATTGATGCATATAATTATATTTATCATTTGGAATAACATATTTTTATTAATTTGGTATTTATTACTCGTTTTATTTATTACACTTTTCGATGAAAACAAAAAGGGGGAGAAAGGAGAAAAATTGAAGAATGGGATTAACCCTGAAATGGGGCGAAAAATCGAAATCGAAGAAAAGTCGAAAAGTTGAAATTGAAAAGAAAAATGGAAGTTGAAAGGAGAAAAGAAGAAGAAAAGTCGAAAAGATGAAGTTGAAAAGAAAAATGAGGAGACAAACTAATGAAACGGACAAAGTCGAAAACTTTGGTATGTACACATATACATATATTTGTATTTTTTGCAGGTAAATCCCATTGACGAAGTGTTGTTTTGTAATCATCAAAAAGGGGGAGATTGTTGGAACATTTTGTTCCATACATGCTTTAATAATGTTTTGATGATTTAAGTTGATACACAAAACAAAACAACAAAGAGGCGAAGTAAAGCATCGAAGGAATCGAAGTGCGAAAAGCTAGAATCTGCATGCCTAACGTACGTAACTCAGATTACATAACGTACGTAAAGGCTGACGATTAACGTATGTAAAGCAAACATGTTAACGTACGTAATGTGTTCAAACAAGAAAAACGTTGGGAGAGTCAAAGTCAGAAAAGCGGCAATGGATATATGACGTCAGCAATGACGTATCCTTAACGTACGTGATATGTATTGGCTAATCCACAAAGTTGGGTCCAATCAAGATGTTCTTTTCGAGTAGAATTGCGAGTAGGTTCATTGTCATATTGAGAGTTATGTCTGCATTAAGTACGACAGATTAATTAGTGACTCGTTTAATTATGATTTGAGTGTAGAATTAAGGTCTTTTCTATTCTTGTTACCCAGCTCCCACTATTTTTATCGGAATTACACACTCCCATGTGAAATCTGGAAGTATCGTTCGCTCTACTTCATAGTGGTGATCGAGTTCTTTATAAATCTTAATAGAGGGCAACCGAACAGGTTTCTAGTCTATCAATTTTCATAAAGTGGTGTCCAAAACCAACCCATCTAATGGATGATTCGATCTTCTTTTTCCCCTTGTTCACTCCCCTCAACCTATACAGTTTCTATGGTTCGTGAATAAGTTAAGTTTATACCATCGACGCAAATCAGTTTCATAATTGAATCTTATCCGGCAACCGACCAGGTTTCTAGGGATAAAATTTGCTCCAAACGAAGGCATCCAATGCGCTCTTGATAATTTATCCATCCTCCCCGAACTACTACCCCGATAACTCAGAAGCATAGCACATCCGGTTTGGATTTCAATTTTCCGAAAGCTCGATGGTGGGATGGAAAACCTTGAAACCTTATAAACTTAATAATTTGTCATGGGAGAATTTTCGCGATTAATGTTATACTTTGCACATTAATTCATTTAAGCGCGTTTGTGCATTCATACAATATGAATAAACATTTGAAACCTAATTGCTACAAACATGTAGTTCATGGACCGTTCCTAGAATCAAAAACTTCATAATCTAATTACAAGTCTTTGGTCTTGAATCTTCGTATTCTCGAACGGATCTTCCTCCGGTCTTCGTCCTTACATATAAATTTTACATTGAAAAATTGCATCCTAGATACAAATATTACAAGTAAAATAAATAGGCTCAAAACAGCCTTTACAACCCAATCGAATAAAATCGAACAATTCAAAACTAAGTCCATGAACCACATCCCCATTCAAAAGAATTCATCCAATAAATACTATATAAACGGATTGCGTAGAGATACATTGATCCAATCAACATATAAACAATAAATAAAATCGATCCAATCAATTCACACAACTGGTAATATGAAAACGTTCAAAATAATTCGGTCATCAACAAGTATTATAATCAATCAATACTCCCTTATAAAATGAAATACCATAAATCATTTAATCATATTAAATCCAATTTAATACACAGGAGATTAATTTTCTGGAATACACGAAAAAATCGAGCCGGGACGAAACTGCCTGCCGGACACGGCCCGTGCCGATTGGCACGGTCGAGTTGTCCCGGCAGTCTCCCAGACTGCCTGCCGGACACGGCCCGCGCCAAATGGCACGGTCGGGTTACACCGACAGTCTCCGAGATTGGCCTGCCTGGCACTAGGGTGGACTCGGTTTCATTCGGTTCGGTTTTAGACCAAAACCGAGAGTCGAACCAAATATTCGGTTTCGGTTTGGTTCGGTTCTTTTTGAAATTCGGTTCGGTTAAGTTCGGTTTATAAATATTCGGTTCGGTTTCGATTTAGTTTGATGTTTTTTCGGTTCACAATATAAATTCAAATATTATATGCAATAGAATAAGTTATATATAACATCAAGCCAACAAGAGTTATATATATGTTAAAGATAAAAGCTAGAGTTGCATGACAATTTCCAAATATCTCAAAATATATAACAATTGTATATCACAGTAGCTCATTCTCTCAACCTAAATTAATTGAATCACAAATTCATGAGCATATTATCGGTCCTTCTTGGACCCATGAGGGTCTTACAAAAGGAAAACGAATTATACTAAAATTCGAAACACACCAAAATCACAAAAACAAGGTCATTTTAGTATGCTGAAATTTGACTTCGGTCCATTTCGGTCCGGTTCGGTTCCGCTCGACCCCGAACCAAGAACCGAACCAAATTACTTCGGTTCGGTTCTGTTTTTTTGTTTTTCGGTTCGGTCTTCTTCGGTTTCGGTTTTTCGGTTCTTTTCGGTTCGGTTTTTGATTTTCGGTTCCGAAATGCCACCCCTACCTGGCACGGCCCGTGTCAATTGACACAGTCGGGTCCCCCCAACAGTTTTGCTACCCCTCGTCCGAAGAGTCGTCCAACGACGATTCGGGGCTAGATTTTCGACCGGATATCTAATATCAATATTTTCCGACTTTCATATCTACAACATAAATCACATTTCCCAGGGATTAAAGATTTATATTTAGACACAAACTTACGAAAAATACAACTACAACGAACAAAAACATACACCACGATTATGACTATAAATGAGTCCAAATCATTCACCATCCAACCAAGCATTCCAAATGCCAAATATCGTATATACGATCGCAAGATCTACACTCCGATACCACTGTTGGGATTCGCTGCCTAAAACGAAGGCCCAGCAGAAGTGGTAAAATGAAAATTAATCCGATCTGAATCCCTACGAGGATCGATCGAGCTACGTATATACGAATATAAAAACGAAGCACAAGAAGATACGAGAAACATACCCTTGTAGTCTGTTGATTAAATGGTGTTATTCTCTTGAGCGATTCCCCAAGCTTTAGTTGCTCTCCACGAATCCAATCTGCTCCAAGCTCTTGAATGATACAACGCCGAAAGAGTAATATCCGGAATTTCTACTACTGTTGTTTAATGTTATTTTATCCGAGTTATATTGTACAGTGTGGAATCTGTACAGTATGGATTATATAATTGAAAGACTGAGACATCTGTATTGGTATAATTGCCGTACTTGATCGATAATTGCATTTGAGGATATAGTGTGTCGAGTATACGTATTCCGTATGTCGAGATGATGGACAAGAATAGTTGAAATTGGCTGAGTAGAGCCTGACTAACATACGCTAGAGTAAAGACTTAGCGTACGCTAATGCACAAGGTTTACATACGTTAAGATGGATAGTTAACGTACGTAATGTGCACACCTATTACGTACATTAAGTGGATTAGTTAACGTACGTAAAGTTCATATCAGGCAGGACCCGAATATGATCGACAGGTGGGCCCGTGGTCGGCAGCTTTCGGCGCAGAACGTGGACGGGCGAGCAATGTCTTGTATTACGTACGTTATGGACTACACATTACGTACTTTAAATGGATATGTAATGTAGCAAGTCAACGTGTGTATTACGTACGTTATGGCCTATGCATTACGTATGTAAGCGATCGAACGAAATAAGGCAGTGAGTTCTGGAATTATGTTACGTACGCTATGTAGGACCTGTAGCGTACGTAAGGAGCATTACGTACGTTAATGTGGATTGGTAACGTACGTAATGAGCGCTGCATATTATATATTGAAGATCAGTTTTTCATTTCTTCACGAGAACAAACCATGCCTTCCTCCCAGATGCGTCCCCCTTCATATGTTAGTGAAGATAAACCTCATCCAACTTGATGATGAGCTTGGAAACATGGATTTGAGACTTGGATATGAAGATATCAATGATCCTTGAGGTGTTTGATGATGTTGTTCATGTTCTTGAGGTATGTTGATGAACTCTACACCTTGAATTCAGATTTTGATTCTATTGTTGATGAATAATTCATATGATGATGATTATAGTGGTGTTGATATGATTCTCAATGTTATGAGGAGTGTATATTGAATATGATAATATATGACTTGGATTTTGAGTTGGATGATTATCTACATGTTAAAGGATATCGGATATGTTGTTTTGATGACTATGAACACGGTTTCGAATCACTTGGTATTCTTGAAGAACTTCTTGATGAATTTAACATAGTAAGACGATGGTATGTTGAATTATCGGTATTTTTAGATATGAAGATCGAATGTTCATTAAGTCATGTTTATTGTAGTGTTAGAATTTGTATGTTCTTGATGAAATATGAATCATGATATCAATTTTGAATCCAGAAAGATTGTGATTGATCATCGAATATGATTTCCTTTACATTCGTATCTGTAATCGTATTGTGGTTGTGAATTCGTAATTGTTTGAGTTGGATTGTTTGGACTTGTGGTTAATCGAGATATTGTTAAATCGTTGGGGTTTGTTGATCGGTTATATTGATTTTTAATTATGATTATCGGATTGCGGTTTGTATTGTGGATATGAGTTCGTGATGGTTTGAGCATACTATTTGGTTTTGTATATGATCGAGGTGTCGATGGACCGTTGTGATTGATTGGTTGGGTATGTCGGTTATTGATTGTTATTGAACTTGTTGTTTATCGAATTATTGTAATAGGTTGAGATTATTGATCGGTGATTATAACCGTATTTTGCGGTCGAGTTCGAGGATATTCGTAAATTGCTTTGGTCGGAGCCGAGGAACTTGTAGACGATGGCAAGGACTTGGTAACGGCTTCGCTATCGTCGTATCGGTATCAAGGCAAGTTATTATTTCCTCAGTTATAATGTTTAATGAATGGTTTTAGTTTTATTTCGTTTATAATACATATAACGATGATTATTATTATGAACTCTGGAGATTTGGATTCTATATTGTTTTCCGATTTTGGAAGTTAAATCATAATATATATGATTTACTTCAGTTAATGGCATAATTGGATATCGAGGATGCATTATAGTAAGGACAGGGATATGAGTTATCTATAGTCCATGGTACGTTTGGATCGCTGAGCATTGAGGATAATCATCGGTGATGTTTGACATCAAGATTGCTCCCGAAGGACTCGGGGCAAGTATATTAAATTGATTATGGTTTCGTGTGAATGATTTTGATCATGCGTTTTGTCATTCATGTTGTTGAGCCTGAGGTCGTCCTAGTTGTTTTGTCATAATGTCGTTCATATTGTGTTGCTCATGTTGATGAACATATTTATTTGCATATGTGTATGTTTAATTGTATTGTATATGTTGTGTTGATCCGATGGGATCGTGTGATCTATGCTGAGGGCGCTGGATCAGATGTCCAGCTCGTGTTGGTCCGACGAGATCATCTTGGGATCTATGCTGAGGGCATTGGATCATTGGACGGGTTTTCCACCTCGTACTGGTCTGACGGGATCATCTTGGGATCTATGCTGAGGGCGCTAGATCATTGGATTACCATGTGTTGTGTTGATGGAATCATGTGGATTCGCATCATTGGTTTTATCATGTGTTGTTGTGGTATACATGTATATTGTTGGCTATTCACCTTGTGTTGATTTGTAGGATCATCTTGGGATCTATGATGTGTGTGCTGGATTATCGAATTTCCACTGAGTATACATTGTCGTTATTGTTGCGTGTATATTGACATTGTCATATGAGTATGCATTTGTAGGTCTTGTGTTAGGACCATGTCCGTCTGTTGTATTGATCTGATCTCGGATTAGGCTGACATGATTGTCGAGGCATTTTGTATCTTGAGGTACGTTCCGTATTTCCACTTGGTATTTGTCCTTGATGGACAATCGATTATCGTGTCTGAAATTTGATGATGTTATCTGATGGATCGAATTGGTCAGAGCTGGTATATTACTGCATTACGAGTTATGATGATGTTTTGAGAACCCTAGGTATTGCTTGAGGTATCGTATGGATATTATGTTTGAGTTTATTGGTTAATCGAGATTACGAGATGTGTAATGTGATAATGGTTAGCTTGATGAAAATTATTACGAGTCTGGTAAAGTTACGGCGGTAAGATTATATTGGTCGTATTCTTACTTAGTATTTTTATTGGTATGCAATTATTGACGCGATGTGATTGTTATCATTGTTGGATATCATGGTTGACCCCGTCGTGGTCTTTCTTTTTAGGTTCTTTGATCATCAAGCTTGTAGCGGTCGTGAGAGATGAGCTTCCTCGAGGATACTGGCTATGGCATGTGTCTGTGAATCGAGTATTCTGATTATATGTTGTATTCCGCTGCTAGAGTATTTTTAATTGTTGTCCTTTCCGCTGCGTGAGTATTTCTTAAATGCCCGTTTGGTTTTTGGCAACTTGAGTTACTTTGTAAATAGTTTTCTAAACTATTTGGTCAGTACGTGTAAGTGATAGCTTAACGTATGTTTTTAAACTGTTGAGTTTTGGCATTTCGGGCCTTGTAGTTTCAAATGAGATTTTACTACGGTTTTGATAAATGGATTTTATATAGTCTCCGAATGTTTTAAAATATAGTACCGTCGTTGGCCTCTTGGCGGTTTGTAAATGTTTGCAAAAATGTCTTAGCCTTGTGGGTTCCATCTCGGGGCCCACAGCACTGTAATATTCCTGGATGGCTCTGGGGGTGTTACAGAAAGTACCGCATCTCTACTTGCCACGCGCCGGAGAAACGAACGGAATGACGATCACCTAATTAACCTCCAAGGTTACGGCTAGAATCGGATGACGAAGCTATCAAATGTGAATATTACACTGTAAGTGTATAACTCACAAACTCTCAATATATGTCTTGAATTTTCTCCAAGAAAAACAAGAAGTGAAGAAGAAGAAGACTTTTGAGAAAATAATTTTCTCTCTCACTCACTTAGAACCGTATGATGCACCAAAAAGAAGTGTGAGATGTTAAGTCTTCATTCCATTCTTTATACACTTCCAACCCACACCTAAAACTCATACACATGAGAGGTCCCTACAAGTCATTGTCATCCATTATAAAATGGAAATAAAAGACCAAGAGGAAGGTTGGTGGAAGGGGGGGTGACCATCATGAAGAAAACGGACGAGTTAGGTTCGTTTCGGACTCCTGTGAGTCCAAACAGAAAAACTCCAATTCCGTTCTAATATACTTATATCAATTAATTAATCCAATTAATTAATCATATCAAATACAAAAATAATATAATTAATTTCTCCAAGAAATAATTATATCTACGAATTAAATTAATCATTCAGTAATTTATTTAATTTATTTGGCAGTAAATTAATTTATCTAATAAATCAATTTAGACATCCAATGTCCTCAAAATTAGGTATCCAATATCTAATATTCATAATGAGAGAATAAGCTCGATTCATTCCGTCGTCAATCCTATTGCGTGACTCGGTAGGTCCTTCTCAGTCAGCAATAGGAGGAACCAAAGAGTAGTAGCACCACCTAGCCAGCCTGGCAGCCTACCCTGTACCCCAACTGAGAACGAATGATTGGGATCATTCAAGAACCATTCTGTCGTGAATACTAGTATAGGTATAAACCCTTCTTTCAAATGTCCCAATCAAGTTATAGGGTCATGGACAGTCAAACCCTATCTGCACTTGACTCTATGCATGAGTTAGTGCAAATCGAGATCATCGAGCTCTCGTGTATCCAATACAACTAGCTCCAATGCTTTGGCCAAAGACTTATGATCTCATCTCCCAATAACCGCATAGGACATATAACCCGTTCACTAACAGGAGAAAGAATTCTATCTTGGTATTCTGTAAGACCTGCTACTTACCCCTCAAGATGCACGTCGAGGTTAACCCCCGCCTTACGGTTTACAGGGTCGAACTACTCTAATGAAAATCTTGACGTCACAAGCACATCCCTACTAAATCCTCAAGTCGAAGGTTCACGAATACCTATCACAACCTTTTGATTCCGTCATTTGTAACACCCCCAATATATTCAGGGATATTACAGCGCCGTAAATCCTTTACATAAGAATTTACAAGGCTGAAGAACTAAAAAGACACTAACAGATACCAATGTACGAAAATAACGAAAATAAGGTACAACAGTTTCCGACCAATACTGAAAATAAAAATGTTCAACGGAAAAGTATTAGTATATCACCAAATTCAAAATCATCATAAACGACTACGTACTCGAGTACTTATTAAAATGATATAAACAACAGACAAATAAACCCGGCCGGAACATCACTCTGCACACTCGTCATCATGTAACTCCAGTGGTTGTTTCCCTGCTCTCCTGGATCCTGAACATAAACAAATGTTCACCCCCGAAGGGGTTAGCACAACGATGCTAGTACAAGTACCATAACATATTATTCAACATCTTGCGAAGAATAACAATAACGTAAATGACAAAAGAACCAACGAGTCTTCTCCTGCGAGAAACTCAATAATAACAGACACATGATAATCATAACATGATATCACAACATACACATGGTAATTCCAATGATCCAGCGTTCACTGCCTAGACCCCAAGATGATCCCGTCGGACCAACACGTTGTGGAAAAACCGTCCAATGATCCAGCACACGCTAGCATAGATCCCAAGATGATCCCGTCGGACCAACACGTGGTGTACATACAACAACGACATTTATGCACGACAATATGTATAACATCAATATATAAAACAATTAAGGTACTTGCCTCAATTCGAAGACAAGAACAATACTTCCACGTAAAACGAAACACTCGAAGGTCGCCCCTTCGATCAATCATGTAGCAAGCTCGAACCTTAACAAAAGAATAATATAGAATTCATCTCATGTCGTACGAATGTCTAACAATCCAATTTACGGCCAAAAGTTCATAAAATGTAATCTGCCTGAACTGCTTAGCATACGCTAAGTATTCTACGTAGCACGTGCTAAGCCTGCTCGTTAACGCACGTAAACAATGAAGCCTAGCGTACGCTAACTATGTATCGACAGTCCTCTCTAATCAGTCGACTGACTCGCCTGATGACATAGCGCATGTTACGTTTCCAATTGTAGCGTACGTTAACTTATGCTCGATAGCGCATGCTAACCATGAAGCTTTAGCGCACGCTAATCATGAATGACAGTTCCTCCTGGACAGTCGACTGATCTAATCGTGATAAAACTTATGAAATCTTCAGTGTTAAAACATGTTATCTCCATGAATATCATGCTCATACGGTTATGAATGATCTTACGGATAACAATAACTCCAAATTCAAGAATATGTATACCATCATAAAACCATATTCCATTTTGATTACAATTCTTCATGCGTAATTCGGAAGGCCTAACGGTCGATATCAATACCTTATATCAATCAAAACTATCATCTTGTAGTTTGTTTAACACTCCATCTTTACAAGATAAATCTTTCCATGATCAATCTCTTAGATTCATCTAACAATAATGATGTTAAAGTCAAGTCCGTGATTACTATGAAGACACCTTCTAAATTCGGATTACCAATATCAGAAACTTCCTCTACTTGTTTATCGTAACAATATTCGAACCAAGATGTTCTTAACCAAGGTACTTAAAGCATAATCATCTCAATATCCTAAACATGATGTGGTTTGGATAAATCACCAAAGAAACTTAATATCTTGATAGCATAATCCTCATATCCTTAAGAACACAAATTCAAGGTTGAAAGTAGTATAACACACCTTAAGATGAGGAAGTACTGAGCAATCGGTAACTCTTTAAATTCTCCCCATGAAGCAGCATGATTCTGTGGCTTGATAACTTTCCACCAAGTCGCGACTTCCTTAGTAAGGAAGTACTGAGCAATCGGTACCTTTCTCACTTCTGGACAATCAACCACTTCAAACACCTTCTCCAATTCCGCTAGCCAATTCTCCTAACCCATTGGGTCGTTAGCACCGCTGAACTTCGGAGGATGCATACGGACCACATTCTGAAGCAAGACATCCGATGTCGGGTTAGGATTATTCAGCTGAATAGCTTGGGCTAGGATAGTCATCTGATTAGCCAATTGTTGGACATTCGTAACTCCAATATCCGCATTATTCCCTTGACCGGTCGACTGGTCGTGCTGACCCTCGGTATCAGGATGCACTGAGTTAGATAAACTAGGGGTAGTCGACCTCGCCATGGAGCTGAGGGAAGCGGCCGCTCCATGTCTGTAATACCCGAGATTTCTGTTATGTAATTAGAACTTGTGATATTGTAATGATTGTACTTTTGTCTAAGTACTATTCTCCGTATTTCATAATCCGATGTTGTCGAGTGTATAATTTCGTGAGTGTGTTTTAGAGATTGAAATTCTGTACATGTAGTGCACGCTACAGTCTGAGTGTAGCGTACGCTAACGGAGATTCATAGCGCACGCTACAGAGTGTCATTAGCGCACGCTATGCATGGTCAAATCGATTGAGACGTGCGGTAGGTGAGATCTGGCCGGGGGACCCCTGTCGGATCGTGTCGGATGTACCTGGACGGCTTTCGGGAAAAGCCGAGTCAACGCCTTAGCGCACGCTACAGGTATATGCGTAGCGCACGCTAAGTGCCGAGTACGATTTAGATCGTGAGCCGTTAGCGCACGCTACGAATGTGGTCTAGCGCGCGCTAATAGCCATTTATTATAAATAGGACATCATCCTATTCGAGATTTGATTTTTCTCCTCCCATAACCCGAACTCTTACACTTAGAACATAACTCCCTTCGTCCCAAACACTTCATATCAACCTCCTAGTTCGAGATTGAAGATCGTATATCATTGGAGATTGGTGTTCAAGCCTTCGGTGTTGGATCGCTTCATTTTCATCCGTATTCTTCACTACTTTGAGGTAGGTGATTCTTCACTGATGTTAGTAATGTTCCAAAGGAAGTTTGAATCATGTTTTGATAGCAAGTATTTCGTTTATAATCGGTCATCACATGTTAGAAGGATACTTTTGACGTATCGGCATTATATATCGTATGAACCTTTGAACCATCTTATTATAAGGACTCCTAAGCATGTTCAAATCAAGTTATGATCAATAATCGGATATTTACCCGATTGATACGCTTTTACACGATGGAATCATGTGTTTTGGAACGTAGAACAAATGGAACTTAGATTATTTCTTGAGATCGTAGATGAATTATGATGTTGAGTTGGCTATCCGTATATTTGTATTTCACGATCATAAATCTTCCACAAACCTTATTAGCATGATTTGCCCAAGGATAACTTGTATTATCACGGTAGGATTCATGAGTTCTTCACCATTCAACCCGCTTGGCTTGCGGTATTCTCGCCATGCAATATTAGCGCACGCTAACACGTGTGAGTTAACGTGCGCTATCGGGTCGGGCGATTAACGCCCAAACGCACGTAGCGACGTTATGGGACCAGCCGAGTCGATCGCCAGACCGTGGCTAGCGACGCTAGTCTTATACGATAGCGACGCTATCAGCCTGTCTTAGCGCACGTTACGTGAGTACGAGCGCGCTAAGCAATCCGCATGCCTTGTTTATTTTGAGCTTTTGGCCGTAGCCAATTGTTAGGCCATTGTTCGACTTGAGATGATTTGTATATCGTTCCTTTGTTAAGGTTCGAGCCTGTTACGTTGATCGAAGGAGGCGGCCTTCGAGTGTGTTGAGATCATCGAAGTATTTCGTCTTGCCATTTTCGAGGCAAGTATCATATGTCGAGTTCGATTTATATTGAATCTTTGATCATGCTTGTGGTTTTGTTCATATTGTTGAATATGAGATGTATTTCTGAAATTTCTCATGATATTGGTTGATTATTTGTTCGTATTGATGAACATATTAAAATGCATATGTGTATGCATAGTTGATTGGTTATGGTATAAATGATCCGAGGGGATCATGAGGATCTATGCTGAGGGCGCTGGATCGAATGTCCACCATGCGTTGGTCCGACGGGATCATCATGGGGATCTATGCTGAGGGCGCTGGATCACTGGACGGGTTTTCCACCATGCGTTGGTCCGACGGGATCATCATGGGGATCTATACCAAGGGCGCTGGATCGCTGGACTACCCTGTATTGTGTTGATGGAATCGTGAGGATTCGCTTCGTTGGATTCCGGTAGCGGAAGTCTGTTTTGCATGTTTTATGATGCATTGATGATCTATTGTATTATGATACTTGTACTAGCATCGTTTTGCTAACCCCTTCGGGGGTGGACATTGTTTTGATGTTCAGGTAGCCGAGGAGCGGGGAGACAACCACAGTACCGACAGGACGATGAGATGGCTCAGTGATGTGATTGATGTTATTGTTATTATGATTTGTCTTCTTGTTTCGTTTAGTACTCGAGTACGTCTGTTTTAGTAATGTCTTTTCGATATGGTTGTATAAATTAACTCTTTGATCGGTTGATTCAAATATGTCTTTGAACTTCAGTTGTACGATTGGTTTATATTTACACTCTTTTTAAAATTAGCCTTGTAAATCCTTACCTAAAGGGTTTACGGCACTGTAATTATTCGAATATCTCGGGGTGTTACGTAATATGGTATCGGAGCTAAGATTTATGGATATCTTGGCAATCGGGTTAGTTGGGTGCATTTACGTTATTGATTATTGGTCGCTCGTAACATCATCACTTGAGCCAAAGATCGTCAATCGACTTGTGGTTGTAAGTTTCCTAATCTCGAATACTACTGTTTTATTTAATTCTTGTCTTGTAAACATTGATGGATGTACTTTTAGAACGTTTGCCCTGGATATTGAGTATTTATGTTTACAGTATGTTGAGATGAGGTCGTGGACGCGGACGCGGTCGTGGACGCGGACGTGGAAATGCGAGACAAGAAGAATCGGTATCTACTCCTGAGATAGCCGCTAGCCAAACGGATTCACATTCCGGGGGACAGCAGGGATCGACAAATAATAATGCAGATCCTAACGTGCCGGGAGTGCTTCAGCAGGTGGTTGCTCAGATAAACCAGTTTGCTCAAGTTGTGGATCGCATGCAGACGGCGATGGGACAGCAGAATAACGTGGATAATCGGGGAGATGAATGGCTTACCGAGGTGGTCAAATTGCATCCTCCGAAATTTGACGGTTCCACTGAGACGCTTTCGTAGGATCATTGGCTGAAGGAATTAGAGAAGATTTTTGCGGGGATTAACTGTCCCAACGATAGGAAGGTTCCGGTCGCCCAAGATCTTTCGACCGGGAGGCTTTCGATCGGTGGGAGGCCATTCGACTGCAGGAGCATAATGCCGACTGGACAGAATTCAAGTTGATGATGGAGGCACGATTGTCCTCGCCTGGGCTAGAGAGGCCCGAGTTCGGGAGTTTTTCTCACCACAAAATTCGGAAGCATCCGTGACGGAAGTGATTAAGACTTTTAATCACCAAATGACTTATGTGCGCCACTGTCAGACCGAGGCGGAAAGGATTTTCCATTTTGACATGCGAATGAAGCCAAATTCAGCAATATATGTCGGATTTGATTGTACCACCTTGAGGCAAGATCGTGACAAGGCGTTGGCCTACGATATGAAGGAAGAAGCAGAGAGAAATCGACGGAAGCAAAGAAACAAGGTGTCGGGCAACTTCACGGAGAATAAGAATAGCGGGCCCCGGGTCGGGTCCTCTTTTCACTCATCCAGAGACCTCCGCATCCTAGTCGAGGAGGAAAGAAGTTCCGGCAAAGACCGATCAAGCTTCTCGACACAGGGAAGAAGTGTTACAACCGTGGCAAGGCGGGACATGTTCGACGTGATTGTTTCGCGCGCCGTGTGACTGCTTTGAGTGTGGACAGAAGGACATCGCGCAACATTTTGTGGGAATGCGACCCGATCTTTTGGTACTCGCGCTCGGCTCCAAATTCCGAAGGAGACGAGTGTGAACCAGACGCAAAGAAAGTGGATTTCAGCAGTAACGCTGGGAAGAGAGACGCATCCAGTCCGGGTCCGTTCCTCCACGCATTTACGAGATGAGGAAATCGATGATCAGAACACACTGTTGCATCAGGTACGATTCAGATCCTTTTGCAACCAGTTAGTGTCTTGTTCGATTCAGGAGCTACGCATTCTTTTATGTCTTTGAACTGTGTTAATCGTTTGAACATCTTGTGCTTGTATAATTGTGAACCTTATGTTGTGGGATTACCGAGCGGAGAGAAAATTGTGGGAACCTTAGAAGCTAAGGATTTCCCAGTATCTATAGAAGGAAGAGATTTGCCATCGAATCTTATTGTGGTTGACATCTGCGTGACGATTTAATTCTCGGAGATGATTGGCTCAACTGCTATGGAGTCTTGGTCAATTACCGAGAGAGAGTCATTTCCATCATTGCTGATGACGGATCTGAACACTTATTCCGAGGATGGAGACCGGGAAGCTCGGGGAAATTGATCAAGGCAATGAAAGCTGTGAAATTACTGAAGCAAGGATGTCACGGACTTTGGTGCTATGCCATGAGGAAAGAGGAAGGAATAGAGCTCTCGTCCATTTCAGTGGTGAATGAGTTCTCCAATGTATTTCCTGACGAACTACCTGGGTTACGTCCGCAGAGGGGAGTGGAATTCACTATTGAACTAGAGCCTGGAGCAGCTCCTATTTCCAGAGCACCATACCGCATGGCGCCAACCGAGATGTATGAACTCAAGAAACAACTGGAGGAATTGTTGCAGAAGGGTTATATTCAACCAAGCGTTTCTCCTTGGGGAGCACCCGTTCTCTTTGTCCGGAAGAAAGACGGATCCCTCCGACTGTGTATTGATTACAGGGAGCTTAACAAGATGACGATCAAGAATAAGTATCCTATACCTCGGATCGACGACTTGTTTGATCAACTGCAAGGGGCAAGGGTATTTTCGAAGATTGACTTGCGATCAGGATACCACCAGTTGAGAATTAAGGAATCGGATATACCAAATCGCCAGATCCCAGACGGCATTATGAATTCGTAGTGATGCCGTTTGGACTTACCAATGCTCCTGCGGTATTCATGCAATTGATGAATCGGGTATTCTTGGAGTACTTGGATAAATTTGTGGTCGTTTTCATTGACGACATCTTGATATATTCGAGGGACGCAGAGGAACATGCTGAACATTTACGTGTGGTTTTGAGCATCTTGAGAAAGGAACAGTTGTATGCTAATCTTTCTAAATGCGAGTTCTGGCTTAAGGAAGTAACTTTCCTTGGGCATGTGATATCATCCGACGGAGTTCAGGTGGACCCGAAGAAAGTCGAAGCAATCTTGGAGTGGGAAGCTCCTAAAAACGTGAAAGAAGTCCGAAGCTTCTTAGGACTTGCTGGATATTATCGCCGCTTTGTAGAGGGATTTTCCAAAATTGCTCGTCCGCTCACTCACCAATTCAGAAAACTCAAAAGTTCATGTGGAATGAGGAGTGCCAGGCTAGTTTTGACGAACTTAAGAGGAGGTGACGACAAGACCTATATTAGCGCCGAAGGAACCGACGGATTTATGGTATACTGATGCTTCAAATCGTGGTTTGGGTTGTGTGTTGATGCGAAGGATAAAGTGATTGCTTATGCTTCTCGGCAATTGAAACCGCACGAAGTTAATTATCCTACTCATGATCCGGAGCTAGCAGGTGTGGTCTTTGCCTTGAAAATCGCGACATTATTTGTATGGCACTCATTGTCGATCTTTACAGATCATAAGAGCCTCAAGTACATTTTCAATGAAAGAGTTAAACATGAGGCAGAGAAGGTGGTGGAATTGATCAAGGATTACGACTTGGAGATTCTCTATCATCCGGGAAAGCAAACGTCGTAGTGATGCTTTGAGCCGTAAACTGTTTCTCTTCGAGTGTTAGAAGCACTTACGTCCCAAACCAAGATTCAACGGAACCGATCCGCGAGGATTGAAGTATGGGCACCAGAATCCAAGGGCAACTTTATGTGATGGAACCGACTTCATCACTAGTCGAGAGATCAAGTCTAAACAATTGAACGATTCTCCGATCCTTCGATTATGTGACGAAGTAAAGAAAGGAAAAGCCCCAGGATTCGTGATACAAGATGATGGAGTTCTGAGATTTCAGAGTCGACTTTGCGTCCCCGATGATGATGATTTGAGAAGGACTATTCTGAAGGAAGCTCACAGCGCGCCCTATTCTATTCACCCGGGCAGCAGTAAGATGTATAAGGATTTAAAGCAAAACTTCTGGTGGGGAAATATGAAGAAGGACATAGCGGAGTGCGTTTCGAAGTGTTTGACTTGTCAGCAGGTTAAGATTGAACATCAACGACCTGCCGGAATGTTAAAGCCACTTCCGATCCCTGAATGGAAGTGGGAGGATATCTCGATGGATTTCATCACTAGTATGCCAAGGACTAGAACGGGAATGAACATGATTTGGGTTGTAGTTGATCGACTAACCAAGACGGCTCATTTCCTGGGAATTAAAGATACATGGGGACCCGAGAGATTGGCACGAATATTTATTGCGGAGATAGTCAGATTGCACGGGACGCCGAAGACCATTATTTCGGATCGAGATGGTCGTTTCGTGTCACACTTCTGGAAAGCAGTTCACAGGGCTTTGGGGACCGAGCTAAACTTTAGTACAGCTTATCATCCCCAAACGGACGGTCAGTCCGAAAGGACTATTCAGACAGTAGAGGACATGCTTAGAGCTTGTGCATTAGATTGGTTGACTGATTGGGAAGTTCACTTGCCCTTGATCGAGTTCACTTATAATAACAGTTGGCATGCTTCTATTAAGATGGCACCATTTGAAGCTTTGTACGGGAGAAGATGCCGATCACCCCTGTGCTGGGATGATTCTTCGGATTTGATCGGGACGGAACCGGAATTGATTATTCAGACTCAAGAGAAGATAGCCTTGATTCGAGAGAGACTGTTGACTGCCCAGAGTCGACAGAAGTCTTATGCCGATGTACGTCGTCGCCCTCTAGAGTTCGACGCTGGAGACCACGTACTATTGAAGGTGTCTCCTACACGAGGGATTTTCCGTTTTGGGAGAAGAGGCAAACTTAGTCCGAGATATATCGGACCCTTCGAGATCCTCGAGAGAGTGGGAGATTTAGCATACAGGTTGGCCTTACCGCCATCGCTGGGTCACGTTCACAATGTGTTTCACGTATCCCAATTGCGGAAGTATGTACCGGACCCCAGTCACGTCATTGAGTTCGACGAGATCGAAATAGCTAATGATGGCACCTTCGAAGAAAGACCAATCAAGATACTTGAGAGCCGGATCAAACAATTGAGGAATAAACCAATACACTTGGTTAAAGTACAATGGTCACGACATGGAGTCGAAGAGGCCACTTGGGAAACGGAGGACAGTATGAAGACTAGATATCCGGAGTTGTTTTCATCCTAAGTTTCGGGACGAAACTTCTTTTTAGGGAGGAAGGATGTAATACCCGAGATTTCTGTTATGTAATTAGAACTTGTGATATTGTAATGATTGTACTTTTGTCTAAGTACTATTCTCCGTATTTCATAATCCGATGTTGTCGAGTGTATAATTTCGTGAGTGTGTTTTAGAGATTGAAATTCTGTACATGTAGCGCACGCTACAGTCTGAGTGTAGCGTACGCTAACGGGGATTCATAGCGCACGCTACAGAGTGTCATTAGCGCACGCTATGCATGGTCAAATCGATTGAGACGTGCGGTAGGTGAGATCTGGCCGGGGGACCCCTGTCGGATCGTGTCGGATGTACCTGGACGGCTTTCGGGAAAAGCCGAGTCAACGCCTTAGCGCACGCTACAGGTATATGCGTAGCGCACGCTAAGTGCCGAGTACAGTTTAGACTGTGAGCCGTTAGCGCACGCTACGAACAGGGTCTAGCGCGCGCTAATAGCCATTTATTATAAATAGGACATCATCCTATTCGAGATTTCAGTTTTTCTCCTCCCATAACCCGAACTCTTACACTTAGAACATAACTCCCTTCGTCCCAAACACTTCATATCAACCTCCTAGTTCGAGATTGAAGATCGTATATCATTGGAGATTGGTGTTCAAGCCTTCGGTGTTGGATCGCTTCATTTTCCTCCGTATTCTTCACTACTTTGAGGTAGGTGATTCTTCACTGATGTTAGTAATGTTCCAAAGGAAGTTTGAATCATGTTTTGATAGCAAGTATTTCGTTTATAATCGGTCATCACATGTTAGAAGGATACTTTTGACGTATCGGCATTATATATCGTATGAACCTTTGAACCATCTTATTATAAGGACTCCTAAGCATGTTCAAATCAAGTTATGATCAATAATCGGATATTTACCCAGTTGATACGTTTTACACGATGGAATCATGTGTTTTGGAACGTAGAACAAATGGAACTTAGATTATTTCTTGGAGATCGTAGATGAATTATGATGTTGAGTTGGCTATCCGTATGTTTGTATTTCACGATCATAAATCTTCCACAAACCTTATTAGCATGATTTGCCCGAGGATAACTTGTATTATCACGGTAGGATTCATGAGTTCTTCACCATTCAACCCAGCTTTGGCTTGCGATTCTCGCCATGCAATATTAGCGCACGCTAACACGTGTGAGTTAACGTGCGCTATCGGGTCGATTAACGCCCAAACGCACGTAGCGACGTTATGAGACCAGCCGAGTCGATCGCTGAGCGTGGCTAGCGACGCTAGTCTTATACGATAGCGCACGCTAACAAACCGCCTTAGCGTACGTTACGTAGAGTACGAGCGCGCGCTAAGCAATCCGCATGCCTTGTTTATTTTGAGCTTTTGGCCGTAGGCCAATTGTTAGGCCATTGTTCGACTTGAGATGATTTGTATATCGTTCCTTTTGTTAAGGTTCGAGCTCACGTTGATCGAAGGAGGCGGCCTTCGAGTGTGTTGAGATCATCGAAGTATTTCGTCTTGCCATTTTCGAGGCAAGTATCATATGTCGAGTTCGATTTATATTGAATCTTTGATCATGCTTGTGGTTTTGTTCATATTGTTGAATATGAGATGTATTTCTGAAATTTCTCATGATATTGGTTGATTATTTGTTCGTATTGATGAACATATTAAAATGCATATGTGTATGCATAGTTGATTGGTTATGGTATAAATGATCCGAGGGGATCATGAGGATCTATGCTGAGGGCGCTGGATCGAATGTCCACAATGCGTTGGTCCGACGGGATCATCATGGGGATCTATGCTGAGGGCGCTGGATCGCTGGACGGGTTTTCCACCATGCGTTGGTCCGACGGGATCATCATGGGGATCTATACCAAGGGCGCTGGATCGCTGGACTACCCTGTATTGTGTTGATGGAATCGTGAGGATTCGCTTCGTTGGATTCCGGTAGCGGAAGTCTGTTTTTCATGTTTTATGATGCATTGATGATCTATTGTATTATGATACTTGTACTAGCATCGTTTTGCTAACCCCTTCGGGGGTGGACATTGTTTTGATGTTCAGGTAGTCGAGGAGCGGGGAGACAACCACAGTACCGACAGGACGATGAGATGGCTCAGTGATGTGATTGATGTTATTGTTATTATGATTTGTCTTCTTGTTTCGTTTAGTACTCGAGTACGTCTGTTTTAGTAATATCTTTTCGATATGGTTGTATAAATTAACTCTTTGATCGGTTGATTCAAATATGTCTTTGAACTTCAGTTGTACGATTGGTTTATATTTACACTCTTTTTAAAATTAGCCTTGTAAATCCTTACCTAAAGGGTTTACGGCGCTGTAATTATTCCGAATATCTCGGGGTGTTACAATGTCCTCATCCGCATCTACGACCACGGTCTCGCCTATGTCCCCTGTCAGCTGACATTCTGAAGGATACACAAAGTACAATTCAAATCGCGCGTCAGCGAAGTGACCCATTCCCAAAAATACCAAATCAGAAGCAAAACGATTAGGAAGAATACAAGAAGAGTAAAAGGACTTACTTGTACCGGTCGCACTGTGATGATGGCAAAGTGATGATACTGTAGACAAACGATGGCTCAATCGACCCAAAAGACCGACAGCCTAGGTATCCATAAACCTAAGCTCTGATACCATATTCTGTAACACCCCCAAGTTATTCAGGGTATATTATAGCCCCGTGAGCCCCACTGTGGGACCAACAAGGCTTTTCACATGCGGAACCATGAACTTTGACCGATAAGGTCCAAGCATAAACAGATGGAGAACAATAAAGTTGACATCCAAGAAAATATCCAATAAAACCGAATACAATACATCCATAATCAATACCATGGAAACACAGGCCAAAACATCAAGGAAACCAAAAGCAATACTCGAGTACTCAAGATCCATTCAAGTACAACATCACTGAATGGAGGAAATACAAAACATAACCAGTGACAAGACACAACATCACACTTGCCCATCATCTTCATGCCGACCCGGTACGTGCCTATCCGCTCTCCTGGATCCTGAAATACATGAAAGGTACTTCCCCATAAAGTGGTTAGCCGTCGAATAGATAGTACAAGTATATCGAATATGAAACACAATACTTCTCGAAAATAAAGTAAATGTAATAATCATTTTATCAACTCAAGACTAGTATTCCGGAATAACTAAATCTCCTAGCATCACATTCAATACATACACGATTAAACGTGGAATCACACCAAAGGCAACGGAACCCTCAGAGGACCCGTCGGTCCGTCCCAGAGTGGTTAACCTAAAATATCCATGGAACCACACCAAAGGCTATGGAACCCTCAAAGGACCCGTCGGCCCATCCCAGAGTGGATATATACCATCATACAATTCATATACCTTACTTTCAAAGTTGAGAACGTATAATCATAAAAATATACTTGCCTTTGAGACATCGTGAATTGGAAGGAAAAGAATAAAAGTTCGGTAGGTCTAGAACACACTTCCGACACTTAAACGATTTGTAAGGAACATGATAATTAATAATCCATACTCAAATCACATGAAAAAACTCCCGAAACCTGCCTACGACTCACGAAACTACAAAGATAATCACCTAGATGTTTGAAAATCACCCAAACCCTCTTAAGTCCGAACAAGGTACAAAACCATCCATATAATCGTAGGGGAAACTTGGGTTCAGGGTAGATGCATCATAATCTCAAAGATCTCAAGCTCCAAAATGGATAAATCAGACGAATCTAAGAAAATACCCAAAAATTCCCAAAACTAGGGTTCTAAGGAATTTATGTTGATTTAGAAGATAGAAATGGATTAGATGTTGTGTAGTATTTGTTATTCAACCAAAGATGATGATAGTTGAAGAAGGATCACCCCAAATCACCCCAAATGTCCTTCTCCCGTGCTTCCATCGGAAAATGAGTGAAAAAGATGAAATTGATGAAGAAGAAGGTCAACCCTCACTTATATAGTGCGCCAGGTTAGTGCGCGCTAAAGTTAGAGGCTAGCGTGCGCTAACGGGGCCACCTGGTAGTCTAGTAGCTTCTGTCCTGAGACGTTAACACGCACTACCACAACTTAGCGTACGCTAACTGGTATCCTGCAAAAATTCCAACTTACTGCCCAAACCCGCTACCGTGCGCTACATTTGGGCACTAGCGCGCTACGTAACACCAATAGCGTGCGATGGCTCGGGCCTAGCGCGCGTTACCTGCTAGTCCAGAAAATAGAAGTACCTCACTGTCCCTACCGACTCAGCTCATTAGCGTGTGCTACCGGCGATGGTAGCGTGTGCTACTCAACACGAATAGCGTGCGTTAGCTAATACATAGCGTGCGCTAGCTGCTAGTCTAGAGGGCAGAATCAGCTACTGCCTCTACCAAGCCTGGTCTGCTAGTGTGTGTTAACACTCAACGCTAGCATGCGCTACTCAAGCAGAGATAGCGTGCGTTATCTTGGCCTAGCTTACGCTATCAGCCTACCTCAAAACACCGCCAAAAGGTCCACACAATACGAACATGATCCGAAGGGTATGAAACTCTAAAATCAACACCGACAACATCTCAATAAGTGTTTACAGAGCGACAAAAGTGAAGGGACGTCAGAGCCAATAATTCATACAAAGTACGGGTATTACAGGTTCGGGCGTTGTTTCCTACAAATTGATATCAATATTATATGATTTTATTATTGAATGAATTATGTTTCATTGAAGGTTGCTTGTTCGATTGAGTATTTAATCGAGGATACCGCCTGTTTGATCATTTAGAGAAGGAGTATCTTTCACCTACAGAATTGAGGCAAGTTATCTTACTTGGTTATAATGATGATTGAATTCTTGTGATGGTTATACGTTTCGTGTATATGAAACACTTATGAATCTGTGATTCGTAATTTAATAATGTTCTTGATGATGTTTCTGTTTTTCATCATGGGATTGCATTCCTAAGTTCATCACCTTTGAATCGTTGATCTCGTTGATCCTTATTGTCACTTCGGTGAGTTTCTTGATCCTTAATCGGATATATGATTTATTGAATTCATTGTCATGTTGTATCGTGTCATATCTGGAATCATATCTGCATGCCGATTGGTTATTGTGTAGGATTTTTAGCCAGGCACATATATAGTCATATGTGGATGTTTCCGTATTGGACTGTGCACATGAGATATAGTTCGTGAGGTTAATTAGGTACATTGTCACACATATATTCTGGATTCCATATACGGGGTGGACATGTGCGCGGACACAATTCTGGATCGGGCATACTATGATGTCCATCTTGAGCCATATTATTTGGTCGTTTAATGCCTGGATAATTATTGTATATTTATCCTGTTTTCGAACTTGTAGCATTTGACTTTGTGGTGTTATTAATCGAAGATTGGTTTCCCGTATTCGTATCCCTACGTTTTTATATTTCCAACATTCTTGCATGCATGGTCCTGCATGTCATAACGTACACTAGGTGTTGATCTTAATGTACACTACGATTGTAATATAACGTACGTTATAGCTTAAGCTTAACGTACATAAGCTTCAGTCAATTCGAGATCAGACAAGGGTCGGAGTGTGGGGACCGAAAGAAGATTCGTTGAAATTGCCCCGCGTGAACCTAGACGGCTTTCCAGCTAATCAAGTCAACTGGGCTTAGCGTATGTTACCGTGGATTGTTAACGCACGCTAAGTGCATAGTGTTACGTACGTAACACTACGATAACATACGTACGCGAATGCCATAATCAAGTCAGTGAGTTTTGGCCAAACGTTAACATACGCTAAGGATTGAGTATAGCGTACCCTAAGGCCATTACATACGTAATGGAGAATAGGTAACGTACGTAATGGTTAGAATTCTATTTATAATACTTAACCCCCATTTCATTTCTTCCCCACTCCATCTTCGTTTTTCACTATCTGAGGACTATCCAGGACAATATAACTCCCATATCATCGTCTTAGCTTGATTTTGAAGATCATAGACCCTTGGGGATTGGTGTTCAGGCTTCCGGTGTTTAGTTTCTTCAAGTTTTTCATTGTTATTCACTATATTGAGGTATGTGATCCTTCACCATCTTGATTACGTGGTCTTGGTGATGTTTTGAACATGTTTTGAGATTATCAAATCGATTATATTCGTGGGAAGTCGAACATCATGATTTTATAAGAATAATTTCGTTTGTGCTTCAGTTCTCTTTTGTTGTTGAACATGTTGAACGAACCTTGTAGTGATTAGACTCTTGAATATAGCATCCTGAGATTATAAACCCAATTATAACAAGTTTTCGGAGATTATCTAAGTTCTTAGGAATTATATGATCGAGCATTTCATTGGAAAAGTTAATGGATTGAGCTTAAGGTTAATTCCTAGAAGGAGATGATAATCAAGATGAACCTAGTGAATAAGTTCTTATGATGATTCGTCGAAGTATTTTCGATATCTTATTATTAAAGAACATGATTAGAATCCTTTTAAGATGAATTTCATTTCATATTGTATCATTCGACCAAAAAGATGTGTTTGAACTTGGATTGTATTCTATGAGATTGTTGCTCGGCCGAATAGCGTAGTGTCTATTCAACTGAATGAATTGGGGCAGATTAGTTCAATTTCCATGATAGGGTATAACATGTATAACATGCCTTTTGATGATTCTTTTGATGATCAGAATGATTATCCAGAACCGTTAGTTATACCGGTATTATTGTTCGATGAAGGTTTGGATTTTGGTGAGTTGATCGAGTGAGAATTCTTCCAGCGAGTTAGCCTATTCGTAGTAGCAATCCTTATCGCCATTTCTAAGGCAAGTATCGTATTTTGAAATTTGTTAATGTTGGTGATTTTGATCATGTATACTGTTTATTCATGTTGTTGAGCATGAGATCATTTCTGTTGAATTGTCATGATATTCGTTATCGATTACTTGTATGTTCATGTTGATAGACATATCGATTTTTGCATATGTGTATGCATAGTTGTGTTGTGTATGTTGTGTTGATCCGAAGGGATCGAGCGATCTATGATGAGGGCGCTGAATCAGATGTCCACCTCGTGTTGGTCCGACGGGATCATCTTGGGATCTATGCTGAGGGCGCTGGATCATTGGACGGGTTTTTCCACCTCGTGTTGGTCCGACGGGATCATCTTAGGATCTATGCTGAGGGCGCTGGATCATTGGAATACCCATGTATTGATGGAATCATGTGGATTCGCATCGTTGGATTCTGGTAGCGAAAGTCTGTATTGTGTATTTTGTTATGCATCGTTGTTGCATATCCGATTTTGTGTATTATGATACTTGTACTAGCACCAATTTGCTAACCCCTTCGGGGGTGGACATTTTTTTTGATGTTCAGGTAGCCGAGGAGTGCGGAAGCAACCACAGTACCGACATGACGACGAAGGGGCTTAGTGATGTTATTTATGTTGCTTTCTCTTTCTGGTTTGATTTTTAGTACTCGAGTACACATGTCCTGTTGATGTTTTTTGAGACGCTTGTATTAATGGATTCATTTGAACTGGTTGTTGAATTCTAAATTTTAATGGTACTTTTGTATTATTTCTATTTTTTCTTAAATTAGCCTTGTAAATTCTTATATAAAGGATTTACGACGCTGTAATTATTCTGAATATCTTGAGGTGTTACACATGTATGATTTGATATGTTCGACGGTTTGTGACTGATTGTTCATACGCCCGAGGGGTATATTCAATAGTCGGGATGTTTCCTTGAGATCTTGCATATGTGAATTGTATAATGTCTTGAGAATTATTATCATGTATATTTGACCCTGTGGTTTGAGCGAAATACTTGTGTTGTATTTTAGGTCGAGGAAAAGGCAAGGCACCGGAAGAGCATGGTGACGGCGAAGGGTTCGAAGGATACTAGTTCGGGGGGCCCAAGTCTTTTGTTGTCCGGTTATGTTCAAAAACCATGTAATGTTATTTTTCGCTTTATTTAAACTATTGACCGATTGTATTGTTATTTGAATTATATTCCATCCCCATATGGTTTGTGCTTGTATTTAAATCCTGAGTACTTTAAAGCCTTTGACCATACTATTTATAAACTCCTAATCGGAGTAGTGACTATTGTGGTTCGGTACCACAAGGTAATATATATTTAATCTATATCTTGGTATCGCCTGGTGGGTCCCAGTGTGGGGTCCACGACACTGTAATAGCCGCCTTTTGGGCTGTTACAGAAGATGGTATCAGAGAGTCGTTTCTATTTAAGAGTCATTGTGAAATGAACTAGTATCAAGAGACCTTCGTGTCACGTGTGACCTGTGCAAGCGCCTGACCCTACGAGCCAAATACGGTATGTACTTTATGAGCCATGATTTAATTACTGGCGTGATATTGATATCGGAATGAATCTCTTTGTTGATCTTGATATTTCGAGGATCTGTGGCAGGATTTATCTAATTGATATTTCGAGGAAATTTCTGGATTGATTATGTGATTGAAATTGTTTGACTCGATGTCGATGTGATATTCTGTGTGGCACTCGTAGTGCCGATAATTCATTATGATCTGTTTTCTTGAATATGTAGTTCCTTTGTTGCTATTAACTTAGCATGGATTTTGATTGGTCATAAAGACGGTCATGAACTGTGCTTATGGTTATTATTATTGTTTGATTCTTTCAGTATGGAAAGAAATCTAAGAGGCCGTGACAGAGGGGGACGAGGCCGCGGAAGGGGCCGAATCCCGAGAGCACGAGCCAATACGCGTTCGAATGTGGACCAGAGTTCCACAAGCAGTGATTCGCCTCCTAGGGACCAATCGCATCACACTAAACACGAGAATGCGCGTGTCGATCCTTACGTTGTTATGCAAGGCATGATGACCCAGATGACCCATATAGGTCAATTGATGGAAGCTATTCAGAGAGCTACTACTGTCCAGCAACAAGGACCTCATCCACCACCTCCTGTGCACGGCGGACCCATGAGTCGGATCATCAGCGACATCTCTCGCCAGCGACCCCCGACTTTTGAAGGCTTCTCTGAGCCTGATGATATTGTACATTGGATTGAACACTTTGAGAAATTATTTGAGATAGTGGACTGCCCAAAAGAGATTCGCGTCTCCGTAGCAGCTTACTATCTTAGCAAGGGCGCCCACACCTGGTGGCTTTCGGTGAGGCCAGCTGATGGTGTATATATACTTGGGAGGAATGTAAAACCTCATGTTAGACCATTACTATCCAGGTCCACTCCGTGTGGCCAAGCTTTCAGAATTGCTGAACCCAGACCGGTCTAAAGATGATGATGTACTATCTGTTGTCGAGAAATTTGAGGCACTTGTTCCTTTCGCCTCGTCGATTGTCCGAACGGAGGCCGATAAGATCAAATATTTTCTCAAGAGGCTTAAACCCCGAATGAGAATGCAGCTGTTGAATCACTAGGGCTGGAAATTTCCGACACGACACGATAACTCGACACGAACACGCACGAAATTAATGGGTTAGTGTTTGGTCTTATCGTGTCGACACGATAAGGACACGCTAATTTCGTGTCGTGTTCGTGTTGGATTCGTGTCGTGTTCGTGTAACATGATAACTTTCGTGTTCGTGTCGTGTTCGTGTAACCCGATAATATTTATTAATTTTTAGCATTAATTTTATTATCATTTTAAATATTTTAAGTTTATTTTCCAATTTTTTTATTTGAATTTATCGATTCGTGTCGTATCGTGTCCTGTCAACACGAAAAATATCGTGTCATATCGTGTTCGTGTCGTGTCCGTATTTCAACCTTTCGTGTCGTGTTCGTGTTCGTGTCGGGCATATACTTAACGGGTCGTGTTCGTGTTTGGCCTTATCGTGTCGTGTCGTTATCGTGTTGACCCGATAACGACCCGACACGCACGAATTTCCAGCCCTATGAATCACCATTGTACGACCCTACCATAGCTCATCGAGAATGCCGTCCGGGTCGCACTCTTGAGCGGTCAGCTCATCTGTTGTGTGCTATAACTGTGGTGACCAAGGGCACATCAGCTCCAAATGCCTGAAACTGGCCGTCGCATGCTATACTTGTGGGAAGAATGGGTATCGTGCTCGTTATTGCAGGAGTGGACCGGGACGTGCTCCAGTAGCATCTCATGCTCCAGTTCAGTCTTCTGTTCAGGACCATGTACCTCCGCCCGCTTCTTATCAGACTACCGGGGCAAACAGTGGGATGGGCCGCAGAAATCAAGCTGGTACTTTTGCTACCGGAGCTGCAAAACCTAGAGTCTACGAGATGAAGAAGGCCGATGATCCCGAAGCCAGCATGATTGCAGGTACTCTCGAGATCCGCTCTCAGCCCGTCTGTGTTCTTTTTGATACTGGTGCTTCACACTCCTTTTTATCTGCTTATTGTTTGAGTTGTTTACAATTAGATCATGTTACCAATTGTGAACCTTATGTAATTGGTCTACCCGATGGTAGAATCATTGTTGGGAATTGTGAAGTGCAGAACTGTCCAATTCGCATGAACGACTGTGAGTGGTTGTCAAACTTAATTGTGGTCGATATACCTAAAGATGATGTGATCTTGGGTATTGATTGGATGGATCGTCATGATGCCATACTTAGCGCCCGCAAGCAGATAGTGACCATCAGATGATGGTGTTGAGTGTATTTGTCAGGGTGATAATCTCAGTCATTCCGGGAGAGTCATCAGCGCAATGAAAGCAGTGAAACTGCTTAATCAAGGATGTGCTGGTTATTGGTGTTACATGACCAAGACAGCAGATCGACCAATTGAACTGGCCGATACTCCGGTAGTTTGAGACTACCAAGATGTATTTCCAGACGAGTTGCCAGGCTTACCCCTGCATCGTGAGTTAGAGTTCACCATTAAATTGGAGCCATGAACGTCCCCGCTTTCGAAAGCACCGTATCGTATGGCACCGACTGAGATGCAGGAGTTGAAGAGCCAGCTTGAGGAGTTGACTGAAAAGGGCTATATTCGACCTAGTGCATCCCCTTGGGGAGCACCGGTGGTATTTGTATGGAAGAAAGACAAATCTCTGCATTTTTGTATTGATTACCGTGAGCTGAACAGGGTAACCAACAAGAACAAATATCCATTGCCTCGTACTGATGATTTATTGGATCAATTTCAGGGTGTTGCTATGTTTTATAAGATTGACTTGAGTTCCGGTTATCATCAGTTAAGGATTCGAGAATCCGACATTTTGAAGACAGCTTTTTGTACTCACTATAGGCATTACGAGTTCGTGGTGATGCCATTTGGACTGACTAATGCACCGGAGGTATTCATGGAGTTGATGAATCGGATTTTTATTAATTATCTGGATCGTTTTGTAGTTGTTTTATTGATGACATTCTGATTTACTCTCATGACCATAAAGAGCATGAGCGTCATCTCCATCAGATTCTCGAGGTGTTGAGGCGGGAACAACTCTATGGAAAATTTTCCAAATGTGAGTTCTGGATGCCTGAGGTTATTTTTCTCGGACATGTGATATCAGCCGATGGGGTGAGAGTAGACCCACAAAAGATAGAAGCTATCCGAGATTGCTACCTCCGAAGAACGTGAAGGAAGTTTGTAGTTTCCTTGGTCTAGCAGGTTATTACCGACGGTTCGTGGAAGGTTTTTCCAAGATTGCTCAACCGATGACTAACCTATTGAGGAAGGATAAGAAGTATTTGTGGTCAGAGGTATGTCAGCAAAGTTTTGATGAACTCAAGAGTCGATTGATTTCAGCACCTGTTTTGGTTCTACCAAAAGGAACAGAAGGATTCGTGGTGTATAGTGACGCATCGAGATAGGGCCTTGGATGCGTGTTGATGCAGGATGGGAAAGTAATTGCCTATGCATCGAGACAGTTGCGACCCTATGAAGTTAATTGTCCGACCCATGATTTAGAACTAGCATCCGTGGTATTCACTTTGAAGATTTGGCGCCACTACTTGTATAGAGTCACCTGCCAGATTTGTACTGATCATAAGAGTTTCAAGTACATTTTTACTCAGAATGAGTTGAACATGAGATAGAGAAGGTGGCTAGAACTAATCAAAGACTATGATATCAAGATTCTTTATCACCCGGGCAAGACAAATGTGGTTTCCGACGCCTTGAGTCATAAGACAGTACAGGAGCAGGTGCTTCGCCGCTTGACAGTTCAGAGAGAATTGCAGTTAGATCTTTTGAGGCCGGAAATTGATGTCTGGTTACAGTGTATTCAGGGACAACTTTGCACACTTGAGATTTCATCATCCCTTGATGATATAATCAGATCGAAGCAGGTTACGGACCCATTCTTATCTCGAGTTCGGGATGAAGTAACTAAAGGGAAAGCCCCTGGATTTGTGATCCACGAGGATGGATTGATACGCTTTAGGAATCGAGTTTGTGTACCCACAGACGAAGAATTGAGGAACTCTATCCTAAGAGAGGCTCATACTACCCCATATTCCATTCACCCGGGGTCTAGCAAGATGTATAAGGATTTGAATCAATGTTATTGGTGGGGGAATATGAAATGGGGAGTTGCAGAGTTTATTTCGAGATGTTTAACCTGTCAGCAGGTTAAGATTGAGCATTAGCGACCAGCAGGAATGCTAAAACTGCTCGCGATTCCCTAGTGGAAATGGGAGGACAAATAGATGGATTTTATCACTAGCATGTCGATGAGTCGTCGAGGGATGAATACGATTAGGTGATTGTGGATCTTCTGACCAAATCAGCCCACTTTTTGGAGATTAAAGACACATGGGGTCCCGAGAGATTGGCCCAGCTGTTTATTAAAGAGATTGTAAGGTTACAGAGTACCCCCAAAAGTATTGTATCATACCGTGACGGGAGATTCGTGTCACATTTCTGGGAAGCAGTTCATCGTGCGATGGGTATGCAGTTGAACTTCAGTACAACATTCCATCCGCAGACTGATGGTCAGTCTAAGAGGACTATCCAAACTCTAGAAGATATGTTGAGGGCGTGCGCACTTGATTGGAACGATGATTGGGAATCCCAACTGCCTTTGGTGGAATCCACTTACAATAATAGTTGGCACGCTTCGATTCAGATGGCACCTTATGAAGCATTGTATGGCCGTCGTTGTAGGTCCCCTTTGTGTTGGGATTAATTGTCCGAATCTTTGGGTACGTAACCCGATATGTTGTTAGTAGCCCGTGAGAAGATCTCTCTAATTAGGAGTCATTTGTTAATGGCTCAAAGCCGACAGAAGTCTTACGCAGACAACCGTCAACGACCGCTTGAGTTCGAGGTTGGCAACCATGTGTTAATGAAGGTGTCTCCTACCCGAGGTGATACCAAATGATACCCAACAGTGATACCAATACAGGGACTGTTGTAAATCGTGGTTGTACAAAGCGGAAGTAGGTTTCCTTGAGTAAAAGAAACGAACAACAAACAACAAATAACAACAACGGACAGCACTTCGGTATGCCAACAGCAACAATCGGATAACACTTCGATATGCTGACAGTAACTAATCAGATAGTACTTCGATACAGCAATAATCGGACAGCAATTTGATTCAGCGATAATCGGACAGCACTTCGATACAGCGATATTTGGACAGCACTTCGATACAACGATAATCGGACAGCACTTCGATACAGCGACAATCGGACAGCACTTCGATACAACAATATTCGGACAGCACTTCAATACAGCAATGATCGGACAGCACTTCGACACAGTAATATTTGGACAGTACTTTTTGATAGAGCACTTCGATACAACGATAATCGGAAAAGCACTCTTGAAGGATCAGGAGACGGAAATGACAAGGGCACTTCAAATCGTTAGAATTAATCACTATAATCCCCTTAGAATTTTGTTCTAAAGAAACGTTTGGAATTATTCTAAGAACTCAAGTTTCTATGACTAAGACTTAACAATTTTATGAACTAAAATTATAAGAATGTAGAAGTGAGAATTATAAGAATAATACTCAAGAAAATTCGAGCAACAGCTCTTGACTCAAGCACAAGGCCGAAATATCTTTTTGATTTCAAAGGTGATCTATCTTTTTCATTACCAAAAGGTCTCATTTTATAGGAGTGTACAGAGCAAACTATATTATCCCTTACATATTAAACTAAGGAAATAAAATAAAGAGTGTCCCTATTTCTAAGACAATGAAGAACGGTCACACATGTGACAAGATTAAAAGGAAATAAAATAACATCAACTATCCTAGAAAGTAAATAAAGAAATCCTGAAGAGATCTTAGTCTTCACAATATCACGTTCATTTTGAAGCTCCCACGTGCCTAAGTTCCTTTTCCATGTTAGGGTGGGCTTTCTCAACCATCACGTGTAATAAAGATAAGTCTTTGATTTCCAAGACCAAAAACATCACACCTTTCTTGAAGCTTCCTCACGCCTACGTCTAATTTCCAAGCTATGATGGATTTTCCTTAATCATCAAGTCGACCTCCGATTGTTCATCCTTTTTATTGAGTATTTTCCTTATCGAGTTTTTATGATTTAACTCTCATTTTCAGGAAACACGACAAAGACGCCCTCATGCCATTATTTAGGCAATATCTGGGGTCCGCCCTCAAGCTTTCTGTTTTTAGCTATATCTGGGCTGCCCTCAAGCAAATCTATATCTGGGCTTAGGATTTGAACAACTGTCGGGCCTTCTTGAATCTCAAGTAGATCCACTGTCGCACAGTCACTAAACTTAGACATGATTTCCACTTCCAATTCGTGCAGCTTAGGGACGAGCTTGACTTCTTCTTTTCTTTGGACGTGAATTCTTCTAGGGTTAAGCTGAGGCTCGGGGTCTTTATTCAGTGAACTCCAAGCAGCCTTAGTGTGAGGGTCTTCAAGAGAGGATTTGATCGAGGCCATACAGTAAACCTCTTGAGTAGGAACCGAGTTGTCTTCATAAGAGTTAGTAACAGATAATAAGGTAACAGGTGTGGAACGTGCATTAAGTTTATTTCGTGAGGTGGTGCTAGTGTCACTCGTTCTCAATATTTCACTCGTTTGTTCTCTCAACTTCCTAGCATGTGTACGTGTGATAGGACCAGTGGGGTCCATGACGGCTCTAACCGTTCCTAACTCTCTTGGTAGTACAACCGTGGTTGTATCATCCCCTCCCTCTTGAGGAGGATCTGTCCTCAGATCCGAGATATCACCTGCTTCAAACAAAGACAAGTCAGAAACATTAAAAGTAGCAGATACATTGTATTCTCCTGGTAAGTCTAGTTTGTAAGCATTATTATTTATTCTCTCCAATATCATGAAAGGACCATCTCCTCTTGGCAGCAATTTCGACCTCCTTTGTACAGGAAACCTTTCCTTTCTCATATGTAACCAAACCCAATCCCCAAGTTCGAATAACACTTCCTTTCTCCCTCGGTTGGCGCGCTCAACATACTGGTTAGTACGCCTTTCAATGTTAGCTCTTGCTTTCTCATGGAGTTTCTTAACTAGCTCGGCTTTCTTCTTCCCATCTGTACTAATCCTTTCAGTCACAGGCAAAGGCACAAGATCAAGTGGGGTCAAAGGATTAAATCCATAAACAATCTCAAAAGGAGAAAACTGAGAAGCAGAATGCATTGTTCGATTTTAAGCAAACTCAACATGAGGCAAACATTCTTCCCAAGTTTTAATGTTTGTTTTGATTATAACCATTAACAATGTAGAAAGAGTTCTATTTACTACTTTGGTTTGCCCATCGGTTTGTGGGTGACAAGTGGTAGAAAATAGAAGCTTTGTGCCTAATTTAGCCCATAAGGTCTTCCAAAAAGAACTTAGAAACTTAGCATCACGATCAGAAACTATAGTCCTAGGCATTCCATGTAAACGAACGATCTCTCTAAAGAAAAGATTAGCCACGTGAGATGAATCATCAGTTTTGTGACAAGCTATGAAATGTGCCATTTTTGAAAATCTATCAACCACAACAAATATAGAATCCCTCCCATACCGGTTTCTAGGCAATCCCATCACAAAATCCATCGATATATCAGTCCAAGGAGTATTAGGAATGGGGAGTGGAGTATACAAACCATGGGGCTGAACTCGACTTTTAGCCATTTTACGAGTGATACAGCAACCACAAATACGAATGACATCTCGTTTCATACCCGGACAGTAGAAATGTTCTTGCAAAATAGACAAGGTTTTATCAATGCCAAAATGACCCATCAACCTTCCCCCATGCGATTCGAGCAACAACAGTTCACGTATAGAGCTAGCTGGTATGCATAATTTATTTTCCCTAAACAGAAAACCATCGCTCTTATAGAACTTATCTACCCTAGATTTCTCACAAGTAATGAAAATCTCGCCAAAATCGATATCTTTCTCGTACAGATTTTTAATCAATTCAAAACTAAGTATTTTTGAATCTAAAGCAGTCAGGAAGGTATACCTGAGAGATAGAGCATCAGCAACGACGTTCTCTTTTCCATATTTATACTTGATCACGTACGGGAACGTCTCTATGAATTCCATCCATCGAGCATGCATCCTATTCAACTTCTGTTGCCCCTTCAGATGTTTCAAGGACTCGTGATCAGTGTGTATCACAAACTCTTTGGGCCATAAGTAATGTTGCCAAGTCTCGAGTGCTCGAACCAAGGCATACAGTTCCTTGTCATAAGTTGGATAGTTCAGCAAAGCTCTTCCCAACTTCTCACTGAAGTAGCTAATCGGCCTACCCTCTTGCATCAAAACAGCTCTTATCCCTGTGCCGGCTGCATCACACTCGATCTCAAAAGACTTAGCAAAATTTGGTAGGGCTAGCAGGGGAGCGTTCGTCAGTTTTTCCTTTAAGGCCATGAAGGCCGTCTCTTGTTCCTTTTCCCACTTGAATCCAACATTCTTCTTGATTACCTCAGTCAAAGGGGCGGCTATAGTACTAAAGTTGGGTACAAACCGACGATAGAAGCTTGCCAAGCCGTGGAAGCTTCGGACTTCGCTCACATTTTTGGGGCTGTCCCATTCTTTAATTGCTCTCACCTTTTCTTCATCGACCTGTATCCCCTGAGAACTAACAACAAAACCAAGGAAAGCCAATTTCTCGGTGCCAAAGTTGCACTTTTGAATGTTAGCAAACAAGTATTCCTTTCTAAGCACAAGCAACACATCTTTCAAATGCCTTATATGTTCATTCAGACTTTTGCTATATACTAGGATATCATCAAAGTATACAACAAAAAATTTCCAATAAAAGCACGTAGAAAATGATTCATTACCCTCATAAATGTGCTTGGTGCATTAGTAAGCCCAAATGGCATAACTAACCACTCATACAAACTATGTTTAGTTTTAAATGCCGTTTTCCACTCGTCTCCCTCTTTCATTCGAATCTGATGGTACCCACTTTTTAAATTAGTTTTTGAAAATATTGTGGAACCATATAATTCATCTAACATGTCATAAAGTCTAGGGATGGGATGTCGATACTTTACCATAATGTTGTTTATTGCACGGCAGTCTACGCACATCCTTCACGAGCCATCTTTCTTTGGTACTAGCAACACCGGAACTGCACAAGGACTCATACTTTCTCTCACATGTCCCTTTGCGAGTAGCTCATCCACTTGCCTTTGCATTTCTTTAGTCTCTTCGGTGTTACTTCGGTATGCAGAATGGTTATTGAGGACCCTGGCACAAAGTCGATCTGGTTTTCTATGCCTCGAACGGGCAGCAATTCGGGTGGTGTCTTCTCAGGAAACACGTCTTCAAACTCCTGCAATAAAGAGATAATCAATGGATCAGTAGTATTAGGAATAGATGGAATATTAAGCTATACATCACGAAATAGTAACAGAACCACAGACCATCTTGCGAGCAAGGCTCGTTTAACCTCACTAGCCCTACAAAGGGCGACGGTTTTTATCCCTTTAGGGACTGCCGTGACTTTTTTCTTTTCCTTCTCTTTTTTCTCGTTTTCTCTTAGTGCTTGCTCTAATATCCTCTGATCTTCAAGGATTTGCTTAGGAGTCATAGGTGATAGGTTGAAGTTCTTCTTCCAAAATATGAAGAAATACTTGTTCGAAAACCCATCTTGAGTAACTTTGCGGTCGTACTGCCATGGTCTTCCTAAAAGGATCTGGGTGGCATGCATAGGGGCGACATCGCAAACTACTTCATCCTCATATCTACCTATCTTCAAGGGCACGGTGCATCTACTCACTACTTTCAATTCTCCAGCATTATTCATCCACATCAACTTATATGGTTTAGGGTGTCTTTCGGTTTTAAGTTCTAGTTTATGCACCAAGGCTATGCGAACGACATTGACACAACTACCCCCGTCTATGATCATACTACAGAGGTTCTCCTTAATATAGCACCTACACTGAAACAAGTTCTCCCTCCGACTATCCTCATCTTCCACTATCTTAGCTGACAAAGACATTCTATGCACTACATTAATCTTACCTTCTAAGATATCTTCGTTACATTCTTCTATCTCTTAACCACTATCCTCATTCTCAATCTCTTCTTCACCCTCACTTTCAGTTGCTTTTTCCCCTGACATAATGACTACGGCTCGCTTATTGTTCGAGGATATGTGACCTATACCTTGACACCTATAGCATCGGTCTCATGTGTCCGAGGTTGAGGTTTGGAATTTGGTGAAGGTTGTGACTTAGTTGGCGGATTAGGGGATGACTGGACCCTATTGACCGACGTTTTAGGGTCTTCCTTATGGTGAGTGGGCTGTCTCGGTTTCCATGGGATACTAGGAGTTGTGTTCTTCCTAGTTTGACGCCTCCGAACTTGGGTTTCTATTTTCCTAGCCGTGTGCACCATCTCTTCTAAGCCATGCATGGTCATGAGCTCTAATTGGTCTCTAATCTCAACATTAAGTCCGACTAAGAACCTAGTCATGGTGCTATCGTGGTCCTCCTCTATACGACACCTAATTAGTCCGGTTTCCATCTTCTTATAGTAATCGTCTACCGACTTGGTCCCTTGCCTTAAAGTTTGAAGACTATATCTAAGGTCCCTCATGTAATAGCTAGGAACAAACCTTTCCTTCATCACTTGCTTAAGCTCTTCCCATGTATCTATAGGTCTTTCCCCACGTTGATGCCAAAATTGAACTACATGATCCCACCATACAAGAGCATACCCAGTGAACTCTACAATGGCTATCTTAACCTTCTTAAGATCAGAAAAGTTTCGACACTCAAATTGTCCCTTGACCTTCCTAACCCGTTCAAAGTAAGTTTCGGGATCAGATTTACCTTCAAAAGATGGTATGGAAAACTTAACACTACTTAAGTTATCGTCTACCCATCCTTGTTGTTCCCTAGGCTCTCGGTCGATCCTAGACTTCCTATCATTCTCAAAGTACTTGTCATATTCATCTTCCGGATAGTATTCGGGTGGTGGAGGGGCTGCCCTAACTCTACCCCTTCCTCTACCTCTATACCGTGAATCCCTTCCTCCCATTGTGGGTTCTTTCTCTTGATCTTCCCAATTCCTAATAGTAGGTTCGGGAGTTTGTGAAGTTCTATGGGATTTCAGTTCTTCTCTCATTTCCAACATCATGTTTTCCATCCTTCGTATGTAGGATGTCAGGCCATCGAGTTAGAATTGCACATCACGGAAGCTTTGGATTTTATTAGTAACTGGGTCGTCGCTTAGGACCTATTCCTAATCTACGGGATCCTTCCCAACTCGTCTAGAGGCTGGAGTTTCTCCATCCTTCGAGTTTCTTGATCCTGCCATCATGGTACCAAGTGAATCAAAATAGGAAACTAGTATCGAATATCTTACCTAAAACACAACAACTTAACTCCAATGCGAACCACAAATTTATATATATATATATATATATATATATATGTGTGTGTGTGTGTGTGTGTGTGTGAATAAAATATAAGAGAGGAACGACTAAACCGTTCTCTGATGCCAAATGATACCCAACATTGATACCAATACAGGGACTGTTGTGAATTGTGGTTGTACGAAGCGGAAGTAGGTTTCCTTGAGTAAAATAAACGAACAGCAAACAGCAAATAACAACAATAGACAACACTTCGGTATGCCAACAACAACAATCGGATAGCACTTCGATTCAGCGATAATCGGCAAGCACTTCGATACAGCAATATTCGGACAACACTTCGATACAGCGATAATCGGACAACACTTCGATACAAATGACAATTGACAAAGACTGACATACAATGATAACGGACAAAGACTGACATAAAGAATATTGAACAAAGAATTGACACAAAGAATGATCGGACAACACTTCGATACAGTAATATTCAGACAGTACTTCGATACAACACTTCAATATAGTGATAATCGAAAAGCACTCTTGAAGGATCAGGACACGGAAATGACAAGAGCACTTCAAACCCTTAGAATTAATCACTATAATCCCCTTAGAATCCTGTTCTAAGGAAACGTTCGGAATTATTCTAAGAACTCAAGTTTCTGCGACTAAGACTTAACAATTTTATAAACTAAAATTGTAGGAATGTAGAAGTGAGAATTATAAGAATAATACTCAAGAAAATTCGAGCAGCAGCTCTTGACTCAAGCACAAGGCCGAAATATCTTTTTGATTTCAAAGGTGATCTATCTTTTTCATTACCAAAAGGTCTCATTTTATAGGAGTGTACAGAGCTAACTATATTATCCCTTACATATTAAACTAAGGAAATAAAATCAAGAGTGTCCCTATTTCTAAGACAATGAAGGACGGTCACACATGTGACAAGATTAAAAGGAAATAAAATAACATCAACTATCCTAGAAAGTAAATTAAGAAGTCCTGAAAAGATCTTGGTCTTCACAATATCACGTTCATTTTGAAGCTCCCACATGCCTAAGTTCCTTTTCCAAGTTAGGGTGAGCTTTCTCAACCATCACGTGTAATAAAGATAAGTCTTTGATTTCCAAGACAAAAAACATCACACCTTCCTTGAAGCTTCCTCACGCCTAAGTCTAATTTCCAAGCTAGGGTGGATTTTCCTTAATCATCAAGTCGACCTCCGGTTGTTCATCCTTTTTATAGAGTATTTTCCTTTTCGAATTTTTATGATTTAACTCTCATTTTTAGGAAACACGACAAAGACGCCCTCATGCCATTATTTAGGCAATATCTGGGGTCCGACCTCAAGCAAAGCTATATCTGGGCTTAGGTTTTGAACAACTATCGGGCCTTCTTGAATCTCAAGTACATCCACCGTCGCACAGTCACTAAACTTAGACATGATTTCCACTTCCAATTCGGGTAGCTTAAGGACGAGCTTGACTTCTTCTTTTCTTTGGACGTGAATTCTTCTAGGGTCGAGCTGAGGCTCGGGGTCTTTATTCAGTGAACTCCAAGCAGCCTCAGTATGAGGGTCTTCAAGAGAGGATTTGATCGAGGCCATACAGTAAACCTCTTGGGTAGGAACCGAGTTGTCTTCATAAGAGTTAGTAACAGATAATAAGGTAAGAGGTGTGGAACGTGCATTAAGTTTATTTCGTGAGGTGGTGATAGTGTCACTCATTCTCAATATTTCACTCGTTTGTTCTCTCAACTTCCTAGCACGTGTACATGTGATAGGACCAGTGGGGTCCATGACAGCTCCAACCATTCCTAACTCTCTTGGTCGCATAACCGTGGTTGTATCACGAGGTGTTTTTCATTTTGGGAAGAGAGGCAAGCTGAGCCCGAGGTACATTGGGCCGTTTGAGATTTTGGAATGTGTAGGTGATCTGGCCTATCGATTGGCATTGCCACCGGCTTTAAGTCGGATTCACAACGTGTTTCATGTCTCCTAGTTGAGGAAGTTTGTTGCTGATCCAAGTCATATACTTCAGTTTGATGAGATCCAGAGAACGGAGGATCATTCGTACAAGGAGCGTCCCGTACAGATACTCGAGAGAAGGATCAAACAGTTGCGGAACAAGACGATTACCCTATAGAAGGTTCAGTGGTCACGACACAGAGTCGAGGAGGCTACGTGGGAGATGGAGAGCAGCATACAAGAGAGGTATCCCGAGTTGTTTACCCCATAGTTTCGAGGACGAAACTTCTTTTAAGGAGGGGAGTATGTAATATCCGATAGTAATTTCTTATCTACTGTTGCATTATTTGGATAATTTGAGTATCGTTGGAATCATATAACATTTATTTAATGTTTATTGATGTCGGGATATATCAGAATAGACTTGATTATAACTGTCATTCGCATTGTGGTTTATTTCTTGACGTCGTGTAGATTGTTACATTTTTTGGCTAGGTTTTCTGTGTTTAACGTACGCTAAAGATTTAACTTAACGTACGCTAATGTATTGGCTTTACGTATGTAATGAGGTACTAGTTACGTACGTAATGCTGGGAATCTTATCCGACCTCAACTTTCGGTATGGGGGGGCGGACATGATCCGGATATTTGGCCCTTTCGAGGCAGCCAAGTTGATGTACATTACGTACGTAATGTTGGGGCTATGACGTACATAATGAGGTTGGTATTTTAAGGCAGTAGCCTCTGGAGGCAGATTACGTACGTAACATATTAGATGTAGCGTACGTAAAGGGATTAACGTACGTTATCTTCATGCTATAAAGTACGTAACAAACTGTGCAGTTTATAAAAAGACAGCTTGTGTCTTTCATTTGCACGTTCCAACTTTGATTTTTCCTTCTAGTTTCCATCCCTTTGCCTCCCTAGACCGATTATACCCTCTTTCAACTTGTATTTGAGCCTTGAATCTTGGATTAGAGCTTGTTGATTGGGAGTTTATAAGGTGTTCTTGAAGCTTGGAATGTGTTCTTGTAGTTTTGGTGATTGTTCTTCGTTTCTGGAGGTATGTTGTGCATTCTACTCTATATTTTTGTAGTTATGATGATAGTGATATGGTATACTACACCTAATGTTGAATCAATCAAGTAAAACATGTTAGTGGTTAAGCTTTTTAACACCTATTGATGAATATGGTAATTAAAGGTTGGAATGAAGGTTTTCTTGATGTTTTAATGATAATGATAATGTTTATATAAATCATACTCATCTTGCTGGATGTATTAACATCAGTGGAACAATAATAATCATTTAGTTTCATCGTAGTTAAGTTTAATCAATGGAATAGATATCATAGAAGTGTTAAAACACCATGATAGGTATATTTCTACCTTGGAAAAAACTTGATGAATGTTAGAGATTAGGAATGATGTTTCTCTTGATTCAGAAATCTTAAATGATATAACACCTTTGTTGATTCGGCTTAGCAAAGTCTGGAGAGATGATAAGAATATGGATGAATACAACTATAACTCTTGATTAATCGAATGTGTTGATAACTTAAGGAAGTTTAGATCATCATAATAAAGTGGATAGTGTTCTTAAGAAGGTAATGATAATTGTGGTTGATAATGTATTGAATTCATTTATGATGATCTTTGTATAGAAGTAGATGTTGAAGGACCATAAGAACTTGGTTAATCCGATTGTTAATGGTGAATTGAAGGTGTTTAATGCATAAACTTGTTTATAGTGATAACAAGAGTATTAAAAGGACATTTAGTATAGTAATCCGGTTTGTGGAAGACAAACCATATGTATTTTTGAAATTCATCAATAATTGGTAGAATGTTCATTGGAATAGAATGAATTATTCGGGTTGGTTCGGGCGTCGTTTCCTACGAATTGATATCAATATTATGTGATTGTATTATTGAATGAATTATGTTTTATTCAATATTGCTTGTTCGATTGAGTATTTAATCGAGGATACTGTCCGTTTGTTCATTTGGAGAAGGACTATCTTTCACCTACGGAATTGAGGCAAGTTATCTTGCTTGGTTATAATGATGATTGAATTCTTGTGATGGTTATACGTTTCGTGTATATGAAACACTTATGAATCTGTGATTCATAATTTGATATTGTTCTTGATGATATTTCCTTTTTTCATCGTGGGATTGTATTCCCAAGTTCACCACCTTTGAATCGTTGATCTCGTTGATCCTTATTGTCACTTTGGTGATTTCTTGATCCTTAATCGGATATATGATTTATTGAATTCGTTGTCATGTTGTATCGTGACATATCTGGAATCATATATGCGTGCCGATTGGTTATTGTGTAGGATTTTTAGCCACGCACATATATAGTCATACGTGGATGTTTCCGTATTGGACTGTGCACACGAGACGTAGTTCGTGAGGCTAATTAGGTACATTGTCACACGTATATTCTGGATTCCGTATACGGGGTGGACATGTGCATAGACACATTTCCGGATCGGGCGTACTGTGATGTCCATCTTGAGCCATATTGTTTGGTCGTTCTTAGTCCATGTATGATTGGATTTGTTCGATGGTTTGTGACTGATTGTTCATACGCCCGAGGGGTATGTTCAATAGTCGGGATGTTTCCTTGAGATCTTGTATATGTGAATTGTATAATGTCTTGAGAATTATTATCATGTATATCTGACCCTATGGTTTGGGCGAAATACTTGTGTTGTATTTTAGGTCGAGGAAAAGGCAAGGCACGGGAAGAGCATGGTGACGGCGAAGGGTTAGAAGGATACTAGATTGGGGTCCCCAAATCTTTTGTCTCCGGTTATGTTCAAAAACCGTGTAATGTTATTTTCCGCTTCATTTAAACTATTGACCGATTATATTGTTATTTGAAGTATATTCCATCCCCATATGGTTTATGCTTGTATTTGGATCCTGTGTACTTTAAGGCCATTGACCATACTATTTATAAACTCCTAATCAGAGTAGTAACTATTGTGGTTCGGTACCACAAGGTAATATATATTTAATCTATATTTTGGTATCGCCTAGTGGGTCCCAGTGTGGGGTCCACGGCACTGTAATAGACGCATTTTGGGCTGATACAAATGGTGCCATTTTAACATCGGTTCTTTATAGAAACGCTGTTAAAGGTGTATTTTAACAGCGGTTCTAATAAGAACCGCTGTTAAAATCATACATTAATTTTAATTTATATAAGATAAATTCTATAAATACATTATATTTGATGTAATATAATTTTTATTATATTATAATATTAATATTTTCAATGTACAATATAAATTTTAAGGTTTCATTTGATTAAATTTATTATAATATAATATTTAATATATATACATATAATTCTACAAATATATTATATTTTTTTGAAAATATCACTATATTATAATTTATGATATATAATGTGATAATTTTCATTATAGTATGTTGTGCGGCGGTTAATACGCCTCAAAGGCGATCGGCACAAGGGCCGAGCGACCAAGTCAGCGTAAGATGAACCAAGGCAGATTTACCAAACGAAGATGCCAGATCAAGTTCAAGTGCCTAGCGATCGTCTCTAGTGCCCAACCATGGACGATCGTCTTATGCCACATGTGAAGCCGACATCCATTAAGTCTACGAAGACTGAATCTCAGGAAGAAGGCCCACGTGCAGACCTGCAAACGGCGCAGCAGGAGAAGGCTATTTGACTCCAGCCCATCACCAGCTGTTAGTGACAAGGAAAGCTTCTCACCTACCGACAGGCCCGCAAAAGGCGCCCTAGGTGGGACCTCCCTAGACTGCGATGTGAGGCACATGTTGTTTTCTCATTGGTTCGCACATTTGGATGCCAGTAGTAGCTGCGGACATTAAGGAAACCGACCCACGTGCTTAGACGATCGCCCGTTTAATAAGCATTTAATACAGGAAAGACGATCGCCCGTTTGGGATTGAGACATCTCAACTCCTCTCCTATAAATAGAAGACTTCCAGCACTTGGAAGGGATCTTGAAAAAGACTTACAGCACTTCATCTTTGTAATAAGAACTCACAGAGCATTAACTCTGGTTCTTCCGGCAGTCATCAGCACTCAAGAGCTAGACAACTAGGGTCATTACACTCATTGTAATCGTACTCTAACATTAATAGTTGTACTCCAAAGCAGTATTCCTATTAATAATATCTCGCGAGAGCATTCAAGCCCGGGATTAACAACCCCAACAAATCTTGTGTTATTTACATTCCATCGGATGTGTTCTAGCATTTTGTTTGTTACTCACCCGTAGCCATATCCAGCAAATCATTCCGAATAATATTTTGGGTAACAACAATTGGCGCAATAAGGAGGGGCTTTGAACCCTTATTTTCTCTCCGACCGTTTTGAAGAACACTCACTATTCTTCGGAACATATACTTGAATAAACACTAACTGTTCTTCAAAGAAAAACCCTCGTGATAATGACGTCTACCACCACCTCGAAGAGAGCCACCTTACGGTCCACCGGACGCCTTATTCCAGCCCAAACCGAGTCCCAACCTACGGCGGAAGGCAGCCGCGGCGACGCTAGACTCTCACTCCTGCCCTCGAGGGATCCCCAGCCTCTCACTCGATCAATTCCAAACTGCGGAACATATCGAGGAGGCCATGGCCATCTTAATAGAGCGACAGAGAGCATGCGATGCGCCCACTATTACCCCCTCAGCCATCCACCACACAAGCAAACAAAAGCTAAAGGGGTTATATGTCGAGCAACCTGGGCATTCTGTCCCCATCCGTGAGACGCAGGAGTCCGAATCCATCACTAGAAGTTCAGCATACCCGACAGACAACCCCGATTCACGAGAAAAGGCACTCGCGAGGCGGGATAGTTCCGTCTTCAGCCGCCTAGGAAGTGATCCTTCATGGCAACCTGGGCATTCTGTCCCCATCCGTGAGACGCCGGAGTCCGAATCCATCACTAGAAGTTCAGCATACCCGACTCTTAAAAAACAGGCCAGCCATCTGGCTCCCACTCGCCAGAAAATTGAGCTCGGCGGCAAAGACCTCGTCGCCTATAACGGAGCCAGGAGATCGGTACATGATCGCCTCATCTCCTGATCCGAGAGCCAGACCGCGGGCAGCCAGGCTAAGGGGATGGCCGCAATGCAACGCCAGATCGACGATATGAATGTGCTCCTAGAAACTGGGGCAGGCGCCAAGAGAAAGGTCGCCAGACCAAGTGATCCACTCGCGGTCCAGATTGAGCTTGCCCCCGTGCAACCAAAGATCACTCCTCCTCAAACACCTTTGTATGAGGGGAGATCGGACCCCGAGATTCACTTAAGCAAGTTCCGGATCTGCATGATCGGATGCGGGGCATCACATGCGACGAAATGCCGAATGTTCCCATTAACATTGGGCAATCTTGCCCATAGGTTGTACATCTCATTGCCACCGTGCTCAATCAACTCCTTTGAAAAACTGGCGAGCGACTTCATGTCGTACTTCGTCGCCAAGGTCGCTCGGCCAGAAGGTCCCCACCGCATGATGAAGATCAGGCAGGGGAAAGATGAGTCCGATGAAGATTACATCGACCGGGTGGATGAAGTAGTCCTCACCGGCAAACCCATAAGTGACGAGCTCACCCTCTACTCGGCCCTGGGGGGATTCGATGGTCTTTCGCCCATGTTCAGGCACCTCACGAAGAACATCCCCCCAACCTACGCGATCTTCCGCGCTAAGGCTGCTGATTTTCTGGCCAGGCAGAGGCTGCTCACCCTTCGCCTAGGTGAGGGGGCAACCGGGGAGAGAAAGACGCCGTCTCTCATCCCAAAGAAGGTGATCGCCAAGCCCAAAAAGGGGGTCGCCAATCCACCCGGTGAGTTCAAGGCCTTCGAGGATGTGGAAGACCGTCTCCTCCACAACCTCAATCTATCTCCGGCCCATATTTTCAACGCCATCAAGGGGCGCGAACAGCTAAGCAAGCCAAAGGCGGTGAGGGACAACGGTCATCTGGACCGCGATAAATTTTGTGCTTACCACAAAAGTCCCAGCCACAACACTGACCAATGCCGCAACGTCCTCAGACAACTCTGGAGATTGTTCGAGGAGGGCAAGCTGGACAATTTAATAACTAAGCCAGAACCCCAGGCAAAAAGGACCAAGGGCCGCGATCGGCGACAGAATAACGGCCGTCAACCTCCTAAACTGGTCGCCAGAGTTGAACGCAACGAGCGGGAGGAATCATACGAGTCGATCCCCCCGATCAACCCCGGCGGCCGGATCTATATGATTCAATCAAGAGGTGGAAACTTTGGAGGTCTTTCCCCGATTTCCACCATGTCCAACGAAGGTTACTGCCTGAGCAACGCCTCCAAAAAGAGGATGACTCGCTCGCCCTGTAAAGTCCATCATCTAACATGATGGACCTAAGCAAGCGATCGCCTCCCCCAGCATGACGTATACTGTCGAGGATCACCATCTAACATGACGACCCAAGGTAGAAAAGTGCAGCCATGGTTCTGGAGGTCGATAGAACCGACAGCCCGTCCATGCAAGGTTCCTTTGGGCAGAGATCGCTCGCCCTTTTATTTAAATACGAGGTGGCCGTAGCCGAAGGACCCTCCAAAACAGATCTGTGGACACGCTTGCCCGCCCTCAAAGGCCCATCATCTAACATGGTGGACCCGGACAATGTGACGTGTCCTGTCCCCTATCAGAACATATGCCCTCGAAGGTCCATTATCTAACATGTCGGTCCCAGGCATAAAAGTGCTAACAAGCCATGGTCGCGGAGTCAATTAATCTGACGGAGCCCCGTGCAAGGACTCCTCCAGGCTGAGATCATCCGCCCCATCGCTATAGTGCGAGGCAAAATGTAGCTTATGGAGGACCCTCACAATTAAGTGAGTCGCGAGACATATACCATCAGACAGAATGTCGCTCACGCACAAGACATGGTCGCAAAGGTCGGTTACATCAAACTCCATGACCGTGCAAGATTACTCTAGGCCGAGATGGTCGGCCTTCCTCGAGGAATCTGCAAAATTGAAGATCGCAAGAACTAAACCAAAGATCGCTCGCTAAACGACTTATTTTCGTTCCCTTACTTTCACTAAGTAAACAAAAACAAGGGGGAGAGCGGAGCTATACATACGACGATCGACTTTGTTCAGCTATACCTACAATGATCGACTTTGTTCTGAAAGTTACCAGTATGAGTTTAAGTATATCAGTTCATTTGGAGTTGTATGTACGACGATCGCTCCTCCTAAAAACACCTTTATATGAGGTCAAATGTAAAAGATTCGGAAAGACGAACATACAAACAAGAAATCAGATAAGGAAATACTCTTTTCATTTCATTTTAAGTACAAGCACAGTCGCCCGAGGGCAAAATACAAAAAGGGAAGCCTAGAAAATTACAAGTAAAAACAAAAAGATCAAGCTAGCTCAGGGTGTCCCTGCCGAGCCATCGCCCCCGGCCTCAGGATCGACGTTCGCTCCCTCGCCAGCATCAGGCACTGCACCCCCATCCTCCGAGGCATCTGGGTGGATAAGGTTGTCGGGCGACGAATACCAGCTCAAGTCGACCCCATGATCCAAGGAGAGGTCTAGGATCGGCAAGAAGAAGGCGGGAAGCAAAGGGTGATCAAGCACGTAGGCTTTGAAGTTCTCAGCCAAAGGGCTAACCTCAAGCCCTCCCTTCTTAGTGGCACGGATCGCGTCAGCATAAGCCATATAATAGGCAAATTCACTGACGTATTCCACGTTAAGGAAGGGATCGGCCTCGGTCGCCTCCAACTTCTCCCTCAGCCCCGCAAGCGTTTGGTTCGCGCCATGGAGCTCGGCAACCTTGGCAGACACCTCTTCCTTGGATGATGTCAGCTCGCCGGTTAGCCGGTCGATGATCGCCTTCAGCTCAGCGACCTCCTTTTATGCGGCCACATGCGACCTGCGGGCATCCGTCATCTGATCCCGCATCCGGTCATTCGCCGCCTGGGCCCAATCAAGGTTATAGCTTGCCTTGTTGGACGCCTCCACAGAGATCTTCTCCATCGCCACGAGCCTGTCGGCAAGCTCAGCATTTTGTTTTCGAGCGGCCTCGAGGTTTGCCTGAAGACGAGCGGTGGAGGGCTGCCCCTCATAGTCCTTCACGGCCTGAGTAGCCATCGTCGCCGTCTGAGGGGATAGAGCGAAAGTCACCTGCATCGCGTCAGCAGATCGCCGGCGCGCGATCGCATCCAGGTCGGTCGTCCAGGTCTTAGGCAGGGCGGCGATAGCCCGAGCAACATAGTGAGGGACATCGCAAGCCTCACGAGGAGCATTGCTCGATAGGAAATCCAGCACCATCGGCGAGCAGTTCGGGTCGTTGCGACGGACCCTGTACCAAGAACAAAATAGTTAGTATATTTCCAACAAGGAAATGTCATAACCCAGCAAAGCAACCAAGCTCACCTTGCGACCTTCTCCGGGTCGCGGCCAAAGAATGGCCTCCCACGAGGGGTCTCAGCACGGGCAACCGCCACGACTTCCAGGAAACTCGAGGAGGGCGTGGACCCTTCTACCAGTGGAATCGCGGAAAGCGGAGCCGCGGCGATCGCCGGAGCCACGGTAGGTGCATCAGCAGTAGCGGAGGCCGAGGGCTCCTCCACTGTTGGGATAAATAATATTGTTTTGATAATTGCCAAACAACAAAAGCTTGATACAGCAAGCCCTGTATCGAAAGCCGGTTGAAGTTGCAATCCTGTATCGAAGACCTTATCATAGCGCCAGCATACAGCAAAGCTTTCATGCTACTAAGATACAATAATAAAGTCTTAGTTAAAAAGCCAAGTATGGAAGCTGCCTCGAAACCTCAATACAACACCCTTCCATACAGCGCCGGACTACTCCAAAATGCTTACAGTGCTAGTGGATACAGCATTCACATCGGAACAGGACTGAAGACCGCTTTAAAAGGAATCTTTAGTATTCACTAAAGTCAAGTACCGTTTGATAAAGAAGTATTTAAATACTGAAAGGATAAAGTATTTAAATACTGAAGCTGTCAGAGATCTTCAAATCCCGTAATATCCGGATCCTGGTCTATTCAAGTTATCACGGAATCTTGCCCAACGGATCTATCTCAACGGATATATTATTCAGAAGACTATATATATCTCATAAGAGCGTTGAAGATTAGACACCGAAGTTACCAAGTGAAGAAGCTATCATTATATACATCAGAGCAAAACATATCTCCAGAAGCTTTCTGCAAGTTAAGATCCAAAGAGATATACAGTGCTCAACATCAAGAACAGTCATCATCTGCTCAAGAACTTCATATTCAAAGTCTTTGTTCTTACAGTTACCTACCTTTTACCTCGTGTAAAAGCCGAGCTCTGTGTGAACTCAACAAGTTATTCGACTGTGGGACGAATAAGGACGAAGCTTTAGGCTGTGTGTGAAGAAGCTAGTCAAGAAGGAAGCTTTAACCAATCTGTGTGAACGGTTGAAAGCGACATTCTTTGTATCAATCTGTGTGAACGATACAAGGATAGGTTTGATTATAAATACATAGTTGTGTACGCAGTATTTATAATAAACGTTTTACTCCTGTGTGGAGGACCAGTGGACGTAGAGGGGTTTACCTCGAACCACTTTAATTACTGCGTTATTTACCTTTTGCCTTTACTATTTTCATAACCGTGATTTATACAAGTATACACTGCAAAACCCTGTACGCACCAAGCTAACAGGAAATTAGACCGAGTTGCTGTATCGACAGCAAATCTACTATTTTAAGACTTCCGTTACGCACTCTGAATAAGAAAATTATACAGCCTGTTGCTTAAATATCTTCCAAGCTGTACCGAGTATACTTGAAAAGGGGACCAACAATTGGTATCGGAGCGGTTGATTCTAAAAAGAATCAGTCGTATTTTTAACTGAATTAGATCCTTGAAAACACTTATTTTCGAAAACAGTCTTTGTAATTCCCATCTTCTAATATGGATACCTTTATGTCTAACAAGATATCTATGTTTCACATTAACGAGTTTGATGACTGGAGAAACAGGATGAAGAACAAACTCAAAGCCTTCATTGGAGAATCAAAAGCTCCGCCCGCATCAACAAAGACCGAAGAATGTCTTGGGCGGTCTTGTGATGACTCGTCAGATGATGAGCTAGAAGATAGAGCCTATGTGTGCTCTATGGCCGAAGTTAAAGAAGAAAATGAAGACGGCGATGATGATGAGGTAAGCTCTACCTCAACTATTCCTATAAATGCATCTCATACCTTTGAAAATATGCTGAATGAATTTAATAACATTCAAACGGCCCATGAGATATTGAAAGGAGAAAACATACAGCTTGAAATTTCTAACTTAGAGCTGAAAGAAGAAAATGACTTGCTGAAGGATAATTACGAAAATATGTCAGTTGATTGCGAAAACAGCAAAGTCAATTTAGAAAAACTCATGGAGAGTAATCATCAACTTGCTCATAATCTAAATGAGACTAAGTCTCATCTTGAAAGCAAGACAAATGATTTGGCTCTACTCGAAGCCAAAGTAAAATCTCTCGAGAAACGTGAAGGAGAATTAGAGACAATCTTGAAATCTTTTGAGAAATCCTCTAAAAGAATGGAAGAGATCCTAAGCACTGGGCAACATGCTCATGATAAATGTGGCCTAGGGTACAACTCGTTCTCCAACAAAGAAAAATCTAGTACGGTATTCGTCAGGAGTGAGGAATCCATTCCTGTATCGAAAGAAGTCCCGAGTTCTGTGAAGGAACCTGTTGCACCGCGAACAGCAAAAGCTGCCATTCCGCCCCCGCAATTCTACTATTCGAGACAGTGGAACCAATAGCCACTCAGAAGGCGTACTCAACAGCATGCTCCACAAGCATATCATAAACGCCAGCAGTCATTCAGGAAGAAGGTTGTATCCAACCAACAAAGGCCCGTACAGCAGCACTCTCGGTACAGCGTGCCTAGACATTGGATACAAGAGCCCCACTATTCCTCGAGACAGCAGGTGTCCGCACAGTATCAACAACAGAATTGGGAATCCAACTGGAGACCCAGGAGGCAATATGCAAGATCTATGAAAATGGCTCCACCTCCGAGACGACAATCGTACTGGAATAACAACTATAATTCTCGATTTTTCATGCATTATAATGATTACAACGACTACGTGCCTGCCCCACGTAGATATCGATATAATGGACCAAAAGTAGCCTACAACAAACAAATTGTTGCTCGGCAAATTTGGGTACCAAAAGGCAATGTCACACCAGGACCCAAAGTTACTTGATATCCATGCGTCGACATGAATTGGAAGCGCTACAGCCAGAAATCCCTGTAAGTTTTTATGCTTTTACTCATTAAGTGAGGGGGAATACTGTAAGACCCAAGAATACAGTGTTAATCCGAACATTAATTGAATCCTGTATGTACCTTTAAGGGGGAACACTATATTACTCACGGATACAACATGACATCAATTATGATTGATAAATTTTAGCTTATTACTGCTGTAAGAACTCGTCTACGAACAGCTCATAGGTTCAGTTGTACTCAACTAGATCACAAATGTAAGATTGTGCCTGCGCGCCAATCATAAGTTTAAGATGAAATAAACTTTCCTATCATGTTAGAAATTGCCTGCGAGCAGTTCACATTTCTTTTAAACTAAGTGCTGAAGACCAGATCATTTGACAGAAGATCAAGAAGCCTGCTCAAGAAATTATCAAATAGAGAGGGAAACTGTTGGGAAAATTAAACTCCTATATCGAAGTCCTCTCAAGTTTCCATCAAGTGGTTATCAAAGAGGGAAATTGTTTTTAGCCTGAAGAGGTTTTGATATCAATAACTTGGCATGATCAAGAAGTTTTTGAATCATCAAAGAAGTTTTGGAAATTATCAAAAAGGGGGAAATTGTTGGGATAAATAATATTGTTTTGATAATTGCCAAACAACAAAAGCAATCTGACAAGCCTGTATCGAAGCCGGTTGAAGTTGCAATCTGTATCGAAGACCTTATCATAGCGCGGCCTCTGACCAAAGCTTTCACGCTACTAAGATACAGTAATAAAGTCTTAGTTAAAAAGCCAAGTATGGAAGCTGCCTCGAAACCTCAATACAGCACCCTTCCATACAGCGCCGGACTACTCCAAAATGCTTACAGTGCTAGTGGATACAGCATTCACATCGGAACAAGACTGAAGACCGCTTTAAAAGGAATCTTTAGTATTCACTAAAGTCAAGTACCGTTTGATAAAGAAGTATTTAAATACTGAAAGGATAAAGTATTTAAATACTGAAGCTGTCAGAGATCTTCAAATCCCGCAATATCCGGATCCTGGTCTATTCAAGTTATCACGGAATCTTGCCCAACGGATCTATCTCAATGGATATATTATTCAGAAGACTATATATATCTCATAAGAGCGTTGAAGATTAGACACCGAAGTTACCAAGTGAAGAAGCTATCATTATATACATCAGAGCAAAACATATCTCCAGAAGCTTTCTGCAAGTTAAGATCCAAAGAGATATACAGTGCTCAACATCAAGAACAGTCATCATCTGCTCAAGAACTTCATATTCAAAGCTGCTGTTCTTACCTGGTTACCTACCTTTTACCTCTGTGTAAAAACTGAGCTCTGTGTGAACTCAACAAGTTATTCTGACCTGTGTGGGACGAATAAGGACGAAGCTTTGGAACTGTGTGTGAAGAAGCTAGTCAAGAAGGAAGCTTTAACCAATCTGTGTAAACGGTTGAAAGCGACATTCTTTGTATCAATCTGTGTGAACGATACAAGGATAGGTTTGATTATAAATACATAGTTGTGTACGCAGTATTTATAATAAACGTTTTACTCCTGTGTGGAGGACCAGTGGACGTAGAGGGGTTTACCTCGAACCACTTTAATTACTGCGTTATTTACCTTTCGCCTTTACTGTTTTCATAACCGTGATTTATACAAGTATACACTGCAAAACCCTGTACGCACCAAGCTAACAGGAAATTAGACCGAGTTGCTGTATCGACAGCAAATCTACTATTTTAAGACTTCCATTACGCACTCTGAATAAGAAAATTATACAGCCTGTTGCTTAAATATTTTCCAAGCTGTACCGAGTATACTTGAAAAGGGGACCAACATCCACCCTCCACCTCTTGCGATTGAGCCGGAGTTCTCCCTCCTCCCGAGGCTCTTGTTCACCAGCAACTGGCTCCACGAGAGTCCTTGCCTCCGGGATAGGTCGGATCGGCGCCTCAGGAACTCGGCTCGTCTTCTTCCCTTGGCGCAGGTGACTCATAATCCCGGGGTTCGACATAGCAACCTCTGTCGGGGGCTTTGGGTAGCGAGGGAAGCGGATTTCTGCAAAGAAAGCAATCGGCAAAGGTTAGTCACCTTTCTTAGCCGCAAGACAATCGTCAAGCAAAGGAAGATTGGGAAAATTCGTACCTGGAACCCTTAAGTGGCGAGGAAAACGAAACAGCTGAGCAGCCAACCAGCAGGCTTCGTTGTTGATCTGGCGAGCATTGATATGATTGTCTGGAAGACTATGTATTTGCTCCCAAATGATCGCAAAATCAAAGGCTAGCTCGCCTGCCACCGGAACAAGGGCACCTGCAAAAAGAAAGCCAAATTAGATCAGTTCAGAATATATCCGAATGAAGGGAGAGTCAAAACCCTTACTAGGATTCCTCTCCCGAAAGACGGTGGGGATATCCAACTCGTCGGTAGGATTGTCGCTCGCGGCCGACCCTCACACACCGCCGACCCAGAACAACTTCGTCGGATCGCCCCAGACCTTGTTCGGGACCCCAAGAATCACCCGACCCGAATGACCTTGAATGTGGTAGCCACCAACGGAACCCTTCTGAGACGTCAGCTTGAAGAGATAGTTCATCTCCAGCAGCGAAGGAAGACGGTACAGCCGGTGACCGCCGAACAAAGTAAGGGTGCAGACGATCTGCATCCAGGCGTTCGGCGTCAGTTGAAGCGGCGCAAAATTCCAGGCTGTCAGCAAGTAGGACACGGTGAATGGCAGTGGGAACCGCAGTCCGCCCCCATGATCGCCTCATTAACGGCGACCATACCCTCGGGAGATTGGTCGGCACGTTCATTCTCGGCGGGCACATAAAGGGAAACGTCAAATGGTACATGGAACTTCGACCTCCAGCGATCCAAATATTTCCTAGTCGCCGAGCTTCTAATCTGACCAAGGGACCACGGGGAGTGTCACGCATTCCGGAACAGCGTCTGTCTTTTGGGTGGATAGGGATGGGCGATCGAGTATTCACGAAAATCAAACTTGAGAATTGGGCCGGCTAGTTTCTCCATAAGTTCCCCAAAGTCTGAAAAGGCTTTGCCGAACGTACTGTCTCGCTTCCAGTACGACTTCACTGCCATCTCCTCTTCGGCCAGCGAACGCTTTTGCTTCGCCTCTGCCGCCCTGGCCGCATCAGCTTCGTTAAAGAGTTCTTCAACCTCCATGAGTTCAATCCCAGCACGAACAGCCTCGACGGCCGTCTCCACATGGAACCCCTTGGAGATTTCATCCCGGGCGGTCGAAGTCCCGGCGGCGTAGGTGCTACCCATCTCATACACCATTAGTTTTCCTCCGGACATCTTCAGAAAAAAGAAAGGAAAAAGAGAAAATGCTTTTTTCTTACCCAAAAAGTCTAGTCGAACGACGCTCGGCAACACAAAGCTTCAGAGGAATCCGACAATCTTTCTTCTTAGACAAAATGCAGATAAGCTTGTAATACAGAAACCCTAGTCCCTTTTATAGGCGATAGCAGGGGTTTCTGGGCAAATAAACAAAGTCTCAAGGGCAGAAACGCAAGGGTCGGAAAAGTCCGCATTTAATGTCGCCCTCGAATCCCGCGTGCGCGTCGTTTCGAGGGCACGCCAGAGGATAAGTCTGAAAAACCGTCGGACTCCCCCAACAGGAACGCAACACGTGCCCCAATGATGTTTCAAGTCAGCTTTCACTTCCCGCTCTTTTCAGCGACCGAGTAGGTCGTTCAAATTCAAAATCAAAATCCACTCGAGAAGACGATCGTCTGTTCCATAAAGTGATGAATCGCTCGTCTTTAATTCAAATGATTGACAATAGAACCACCTCACCCCACGTCTTTAACGACGGAGCGAGCTGGGGGGCAATTGTTGTGCGGCAGTTAATATGCCTCAAAGGTGATCGGCACAAGGGCCGAACGACTAAGTCAGCGTCAGATGAACCAAGGCAGAGTTAGCAAATGAAGATGCCAGATCAAGTTCAAGTGCCTAGCGATCGTCCTACAAGGCGATCGTCTCTAGTGCCCGACCATGGACGATCGTCTTATGCCACATGTGAAGCCGACATCCATCAAGTCTACAAAGAATGAATCTCGGGAAGAAGGCCCACGTGTAGACCCGCAAACGGTGCAGCAGGAGAAGTATTTTTAACTCCAGCCCATCACCAGCTGTTAGTAACAAGGACATCCTCTCACCTACCTACAGGCCCACAAAAGGCGCCCTAGGTGAGACCTCCCAAGACTGCGATGTGAGGCACGTGTTGTTTTCTCATTGGTTCACACATTTGGCTGCCAGTAGCAACTGCGGACATTAAGGAAACTGACCCACGTGCTTAGACGATCGCCCGTTTAATAAGCATTTAATACAGGAAAGACGATCGCCCATTTGGGATTGAGACATCTCAACTCCTCTCCTATAAATAGAAGACTTCCAGCACTTGGAAGGGATCTTGAAAAAGATTTACAACACTTTATCTTTGTAACAAGAACTCAACATTAACTCTGGTTCTTCCGGCAGTCATCAGCACTCAAGAGCTAGACAACTAGGGTCATTACACTCATTGTAATCGTACTCTAACGTTAATAGTTGTACTCCAAAGCAGTATTCCTATTAATAATATCTCGCGAGAGCATTCAAGCCCGAGATTAACAACCCCGACAAATCTTGTGTTATTTACATTCCATCGGACGTGCTCTCGCATTTTGTTTGTTACTCACCCGTAGCCATATCCATCAAATCATTCCGAATAATATTTTGGGTAACAACATAGTATATCATTAACAAATAATATAACTTATTAGTAATATTTAATATATGTTCCAAATTTATAATTTTCAGCATGATCAATCTTTTTTTATAATATATAAATTATAATTTTCTATATATAATATAATTCTACAAATACAATATAATTCGTAAAACAATACGTATGTATTATAATTTTCAATATATAATGTAATATAATTATACAAAAACATTGTAATATATAAAATTATATATACATATTAAAAATTTTAATATAATGTAATATAATTTTTATTACATTATATTATTATTCTATAATAATATAATATCTTAATTAATAATATACATCATAAAAGTTTAATTATCAGTTTCATTAAATTTATTGTATAATATACATTATAACTTTAGTGTATATAATATAATTATGATATTAATAAACATATATATGTACATATATATGATTTATTATACACTTATATAAAATAAAGCAACAAAACTATTAGAAACTGACTTTGGCTCAATGGTTTGATACCACTTCCACCTTATGGAGGTTACAGGTTCGAATCCCATGAGCAGTAAAAATGCACATTTATATGCATAAATCTGTGGGTCGCGAGCGGGCGGGCGGGGCTGGCGGGTCTGTGCGGGTGGGTCAGGCAGGTTGTGGGCAGGGGCAGCTCAATTGATTTTTTTATTTCAACAATTTTAACAACAGTTCTTATACAACCGCTGTTAAAAAAATATTTTCTAAAATAAATTGAAAAAAAAAAATTTAATAGCGTTTTTTAAAGAACCGTTGTTAAATTTAGAATTTAACAGCGGTTAAGAACTGCTGTTAAATTTAACAGCGGGACCTTTAACAGCGGTTCCAAAAACTATTGTTAAAGTGGCTCCAGAACCGCTGTTAAATGCTGCTTTTGTAGTAGTGCGAATCCCAAGAATATAGGTAGATTCTCCCAAGTCTTTCATGGAGAACCTACTCGAAAGCCAAGCTTTCACAAAACTGAGCATTCCCACATCGTTTCCTATTAGTATAATGTCATCTACATAATGTACTAAGAATGCGATCTTGCTCCCACTAACCCTCTTATATACACAAGGTTCTTCTTCATTTTGCACGAAGTCAAACTCTTTGACAGCTTCATCAAAATGAAGGTTCCAACTACGCGAAGCCTACTTCAGTCCATAAATAGAACGCTGGAGTTTGCACACTTTATGAATATCAACCTCGGACACAAAGCCTTTAGGCTGCTCCATATAGATATCCTCCTAGAGGAATCCTTTTAGGAAAGCTGTCTTTACGTCCATCTTCCATATCTCATAATCGTGGTAGGCAGGCATCATTCGAATAGATTTGATCATAGATACGAGCGAGAAGGTATCGTGGTAATCGATCCCTTCTTTTTGGGTATAACCCTTTGCCACAAGTCTGGACTTATAGGTGTCAACCTTGCCATCCCCATCAGTCTTCTCTTGTAGATTCACTTGTTCCTGATGGGCACTATGTCCTTGTGGCGGTTACTAGGGTCCACACCTGATTGGCATGCATTGAGTCTATTTCAGCTTCCATAGCTTTTCGTCATTTTGCGGAGTCTACATCCACCATCGCGGTCATGGGGTCGGTCTCTTGGATATCACCTGGAACCTCATGGAGACTCAGTTCCTCCAAGTGCACAAAGCCATACCTCTCAGGTAATTGAGACACCCTGCTAGACCTACGAGGTGGTTGTACTTCTGTTTCAGAAGGTTTGGTTCCAATTTGTTGTACAGGTGTCTCCTGAGGAGTTTCATCGTATTCTTCCAAAGAAATATTTCTACCTACTCCTCCTTACTTAATGAACTCATCTTTCAAGAAGTGTGCTTGCAAAGAAATGATAATCTTTCGATCTTCGGGCATGTAGAATAGGTAACCCATCATCCCAGATGGGAATCCAATGAAACGTCCCTTCAAGGATCTTGCTTCCATCTTCTCCACCTTAGTCTTCTTGACATAGGCGGGACATCTCCAAATCCTAATATGATTAAGACTTCGTTTCCTACCCTCCACATCTCATGTGGAGCTTTAGGAACGGACTTGGAAGGACATCTGTTCAAGATATAATCAGCAGTAAGGAGCGCATAACCCCATAGATAAATTGGTAAGTCAGTGTAGCTAAGCATAGAACGAACCATGTCCAACAAGGTTCGATTCTTCTTTCCGACACACCATTTAATTTAGGAGTTCATGGAGGTATGAGTTGTGACACCATTCCGTGCTCCTTTAGGAACTCGTCAAACTCTGTACTCATATACTCGCCACCTCGGTCCGACCGAAGTGCTTTGATATGATTACCAGTTTTTTTTTCGACTAGGGCCTTAAATTCCTAGAATTTCTCAAAGGTCTCGGATTTGTATCTCATTAAATACACATAACTATACCTAGTATGATCATTTGTGAATATAATGAAATACTAATATCCATCACGTGCTGCTTCCAAATCACCACACACGTCGGTATTGACTAATCCAAGTTTATCAGTAGCTCTTTCAGAAGTCCCTATGAACGGGGACTTAGTCATTTTTCCTTTAAGGGATCCAATCCCAATGGGGACGTAAGTCCATCCTTTTCCATTTTATAAACCTTGGTCTGACCAACATGACCAAGTCTAAGATACCATTTCAAAGATTTATTATTTTTATCCCTACCATGCTTCCTAGTCATCGTGTTTACAATGACTTTGTTACTTAGGTTTAGATGATACAGTCCATATAACAATGTAGCAGTGCCTACTAATTTATTTCCAAAATAAATTTTGCAATTACTATCACCAATGAAAAATTAAAAGCATTTCCGATCCATGACCAGAATAGATACAATATATTTATGCCCCTTGGGCAAAACGAGTACATCATCTAACGTTAAAACAAAGTCGAATTCCAAATCCAAAAAAAGTGATCCTATATCAGTTACTGCGACACTATGCCCGCTTCCTACAGTAATCATCACTTCCCCAGCTCCAAGCTTCTTACTTTGTTCCAGATGCTGATTCATGGTACAAATGTGAGAACTAGTACCTGAATCCTGTATCCAAGAAGTAGAAAAAAAAGTAGCAGAACAATTCATTTCCAAAAGTAAAAGTTCTGTACCTGAAGCGCCATGAAGGATCAGACAGTCTCTTGCCCAGTGGCCCAGCTCACCGCATTTGAGACATATGTCCGTCTTCACCTTCTTGCTCTTACGAACCATTGGGGCCTTGCCCTTACCCTTAAAATCCTTACCTTGTGAGCCCACCTGCTTCTTGGTCTTTTTCTTCTTATTTTTGGATTTCCGAGATCCAGAAGAAATCACAACGACAGATTCCTTCACCCGTGGAGTCTTCATCTGAGACTAAGCAGTTACAAGTTTGTTCATCAACCCTGCTAAATTGCAAGCAATTTCATTGCAATTGAAGTTTATAAAAGACTGAGAGAAGGAAGCAGGAAGAGATTGTAGGATAAGGTCAGTTTGCAGAGAAACATACATCCTAAAATCTAGAGCCTCCAATCTCTCGATCATAGAAATCATAGAGATCCTAAAATCTAGAGCCTCCACTTTTCGTGGTTTTCAACATCTTCCTGACTGGCTCTGGTCTGCACTGGAGCCGCCGGAATGTCCGCCTCTAAGACATACCCCAACATCTCCATACTGAGGACAATCATTAGATTTCGAAGCCAGCCCACAAAGTTTGGTCCGGTTAAGTTGTTCTTCTCGAGTAGAACTGCGAGTGGGTTCATTGTCATTATGAGAGCTATTACTTTATTTGTCTGCATTAAATAAGACAGATTGATTAGTGACTCATTTGATTATGATATGAGTTTAGAATTAAGGTCTTTTCTATTCATTTAGCCCAGCTCCCACTATTTGTATCGGAATAACACACTCCCTTGTGAACTCCGGAAGTATTTGTTCGCTTTACTTCATAGTGGTGATCGATTCTTTATAAAATTTAATATAGGGCAACTGAACAGGTTTCTGGTCTATTAATCTTCATAAAGTGGTGTCCAACACCAACCAATCTAATGGATGATTCAGTCTTCTTTTTCCCCTTGTTCACTCCCCTCAACCTATACGGTTTCTATTGTTCGTGAACAAGTTAAGTTTATACCATCGATGCTGATCAGTTTCACAATTGAATCTTATCCGGCAACCGACCAGGTTTCTAGGGATAAAATTTATTCCAACCGAAGGCATCCAATGCACTCTCAAAATTTATCGACCCTCCCTGAATGGTACCCCGATAATTCGGAAGCATAGCACATCCGGTTTGGATTTCAATTTTTTGAGAGCTCGATGGAGGGAAGGAAAACCTTGAAACTTTTAAACTTAATATTTTGTCGTGGGAGAATTTGCGCGATTAATGTTACACTTTGCACATTATTTCATTTAAACGCGTTTGTCAACATTCATACTATATGAATAAACATACACAACCTAGTTGCTACCAACATGTAGTTCATGGATCGTTCCTAGAACCAAAAACATCGTAATCTACTCTTGAGTCTTGAATCTTCGTCCTCTCGAATGGATCTTCATCCGGTCTTCGTCATTACATATAAATTTTATATTGAAAAATTGCATCCCATATACAATTTTTTCTAGTAAAATAAATAGGCTCAAAACGGCCTTTACAACCAATCGAACAAACGATTCAAAAATTAGGTCTATGAACTACATCACCATTCAAATAATAATGCAACAATCACATTAAAATTATAGGTATAAATAATTAATCTAAATATTGATCTAATCAATATAAATCAATAATCCATAAGAATTCATCCAATTATTTCACACAACCGTTAATTTTAGCTTGTTCCGGACGAAAAATATTTCATTAAATTAATTTCCTAAGAATAAAATTAAGATGATAATATCTTAGTCAAATTAGATCCAATTTAATTTGTGGAAAATTAATTACCGAACAAAATATAAAATGGAGTCGAAAACTCACAGGTTGGGCCAAGCCGCGGCCGCTGCCACATGGTCCGAAAGTCGGACCGCGGTCCTTCACTAAATGGGACCGCACGGCAGCGGCTTGCTCACTCCCGGCAGCTCCGAGCTGTCTGGTCCGGCCATATTTCCGGCTCGTCTTTTCTTCCCGATTCCAAAAATAATATTTTTCTAATCTTTATATTACAATTTAAGTCAGTTTTTCAAAAGAAAAATATATTTATATTACAACATAAAATCATGAAAAATAATTTTTAGATGAATAATTAAAAATTAATGATAAAGATAATTATGATTCTAAATCATAAAAACATCCAATCAAGCATTCCAAATGCTAAGTATCGCAAATACGATCGCAAGACCTCTCTCCGATACCACTGTTGGGATTCGATGCCTAAAACGAAGGTGCAACAGATGCAAAAACGAAATTTACCGAACCCCTAAAGAGACCGATCATGCAACGTACATACGAATATAAAAGGATAAGAGTTATATGAAAACATACCAAGTCCTTTGATTGAATGTTGAAGTTGATGTCGGTGATCGCAATTCAATTTGATAAGTCCTCGATGATCCAAATGCGAAAAACACCGCGTCTCCACTAACCACACACTGGGAGATGATCAGAACAACAACTACTCAATTACCCTCTACGGATACGGCTAGAAAAGTGTAGTAGGAAATGTTCTCTCAAGTATACGATCACTCTAAGTGATATAAGTTTTTTCCTATATTTTCTTTCTGTCTCTAAGAGTGTAAGTGTAATACCCGTATTTTTTCATTTCTGTACCTTTCGATTCTAGCGACTCGCTTGTGTTCATTGAAACATTTTTTAGACATGTATTGTTCTGCACTTTTTGTCATTCAAGGGAGTTTTGATATTGTTTCGGACTAATCGGCATATTATTGCGACCTTCTCACATTTGGGTTCGATTCTTGTAAATCTTGCTCGAAACTATTGTTTTGTTGTTCCTACAAGTTCATTTAACATTTGTGGTCGTCTTGTGAACTTCAGAATTGTTATTCGATCTTGTATCATAATTTTTTGGACATTTGGGCCGTTTCGTAATTTTATAAAGTTTTGGGCACTCACTTACGTGCTCATTTTTATCTATCTTTGTGTTGCCAGAATCGCATGTTTGTTTAGTGCTTTCATTCGTTGTTGAGAATTCTTTGTAAGCGTTACGTCGCATTTTTCGAGTCGTCGCATTTTGAGGTCGTTCGGGACTAATCGGACAGCAGAATGGAATATGCTGCCAGAATTCAGGTTACGGCCGTAACCTGCAGTATGTTACGGCCGTAAAGGCAAGTGTGTTATGGACTCAATGGCCATAATGTTACGGCCGTAACCCAATCCAGAACATAAAGTCTGGATGCGGGTTTTCAGAGCAGTTTTGCTCTTTTCTTTCCTCACGCGAGGGCAGAGTTCTTAAGGTTATTTCGGGGTGATTCTTCATTAAAGTTCACCAATATTTCATCCTACAACATAATCATCAAGGTCTTGGTGTGGATTAACAACACCAAATCATCCCTTCCCCTTTGAATCGAGGTAATCATCCTAGAACCCTATTTTGGGAATAATTGAGGGTTTTTCTTGATTTCGTAATTTTAATCCGAGATTGTTATTTCCATCATTTTTTATATAGTCTTGTTGATCATTAACCATGGTTTGAATTCCATTTTTCATGAATTCTAGGGTCCATTTGTGTTCTTGATCGTTTTGAGGAAAACCTTTGAACTTTAGTTATTTGTTTATTTGGTGCAACGGATTTACGTTGTGTTAGGGGATTTATTCTAATTGTTGTTATTATCGCTCATAGTAATTATCGCATGTTGGTGCTCGGTGGAGTTGGAGGATTCATATATGATTCGTGCCAACTTACTACGATCGATTTTCCGTGCTTGCGATTATTCGAGGCAAGTACCTTGCCCATACATTTCGTGTTTCGTAGATGTAATGATTGGTAATCGACTATGTGCGCCTACTTGAGTGCTTAGAATGAACTTTCTAAAGAATCAATATAGTTTCGAATTAAGGCTTTCTTTCAAGATACATATGTGCTTTGGGAATAAATGAATTCTATGAATATGTTGTAATGTGGTTGTGAACTAAAGTACATTGTCTTCATATTGTGTAGTTATAAAAGTTCTCTTACCTTGGTCTAGGGTTGTGTGTTGGAATGTGTATGTGTTTGTGTGACTGTTGTCAGGATGATGTGTGATTCCGTTGACTTACCATTAGTTTATTCACTCGGGTATGCACGAGGAAACTCCGAGGTTCATGCTTGCTAACATGGAATGAGAATAACCCTGGGCATATGTTGATGTGGATGTTCGGGTCATGGACCCCGTAATTTATTGTCGGATTAGTATTTTGGGAAAAAAAATCTTTGGTCTGTGACCCTAAGCAATTTTTGAAAATATGAGGATTCTTCGATCCTAAATGTTTTCCACTAAAACTCCTGAGATCTTAAAAACACTTTACTAGTTTACTTGTTTTTATTTAAGCCTTCCATGGTTTGTGGATTATATTGTCAATCTCTATTGTGTCTGATTATGGAGGCCATTATAGCAAGTACTTTGATTTTATGTTTTATAGGTCCTTACATTGGAAGTCTTGCATTCTTTTGAGTGAGGGTGTATACGTTCACTCCAGGAGGATTCGACGGGGCCTCGGAGGGATACGCGCATGGTTGGGTCTGCGAGCATTGGGGTTAACTACTCCGAGAGGGTTCGACGGGGCCTCAGAGGGATCCGCACATGGTTGGGTCCACGGTTAATTATGAGCATTTTTGTAACTTGGTGATATGTTCGGAATATCAAAATGCTTTGACTTTCCATAATGCTTGGGATATAATACATACTTATCAGAGGTACTTTTTTTTTTTTTTTTTTTAGAAGGAATACTTTGACTAGAATGGCAATAAGATTGTATGATATGGTGAGGGTTTATAATTGTTTCTTAAGCAAAAATATCTCGGGAAGTCTTTCCCCGTGTTTGATTCGTTGATCATTCAAGATCATTATATCCTTTGAATATGATGTGTATGGCTCGTAATTGCACTTTATACTTGCACTAGCAAAATTTCCGTTTGCTAACCCCCGAGTAATCAGGGGGTGGATGCCTGTTATTGCATTCAGGTACATGCAAGTTCGTGTGGAGTAAATTGCGGGGTCGGTACAAAGAATGATGGAAGACAATGATACTAATCACACGAAGACTAGTACTTGGTATTATTGGTCGAATTGTATTTTCCTTTCCACTATAGTGTTTTACTGTCATATGGGAGTGTTGTTGTCTTTTGACCCCTCTGCGGGTATGCTTTTTGATGTAGAAATGTATATGAAGTTTAAATTGTACGTTATTGATGAAAGACCAAATCGGTCTGCGGATTTATTATTCAGCCATGTTGGCATTAAGGTGATATCTTGTCCTAGTATCTAGCCTGGTAGATCCTCATGTAGAGGGTCTGCGGCGCTGTAATATTCCCGAGTGGATTGGGGGTGTTACAGAATATGGTCTCAGAGCTCATGTTGCTGAAACCTAAGGTGTCGGGTCAAGTCGTGTATTGTCGAGTCTTGTCTTGTCGGATTGTGTCTGACTGAGTCATGTCGTGATGCGTCGTCAGAGATGTTGGTCGTGATTAGTATCGTGGTGCAGCCCTCATCCTCGTGCGACCTATGGATTTAGTGATTTTATTACATGCGTGTTGCGAGATGGAATTCGTATTTGATACTTGTGGTGTATTACGTGTATAACGATCTGGATATATTGATGGATTTAGACAGCGAATGGTGTAGTGCGTTACCAAACCTTGAATATTGATGTGTTCTAGAAAGTGTATAACCGGTAGCATTGTTGAGAAACTCAGACAGATAGTTTTGGCGTGTGTTTGAATTTGGTCTTCATGAGTTGTGTTTGCTGAATTAGTGATTTTGAATGCCGTATAGGCATGTGCTTGAGAATTAATTATTTTGGCTAATTGTTGTTATATGCTACAAACGTTTTTCCATTGGTAATTCTGTCTGCTGCATGCGTGTTTGAAAACGCTTTCCGGAAAGTTTCAAAGAGTTGAGTATGTTTGAAGAAAATCAATTTTCGAAGAATATTTTGGCGGTGCGGTTAAACGGCGGTTTCGTGCGGATTTTGAAAATTGTTTGAACTTTTGGCGAGCCATTCTTGTATTCTCAAAATGAAATCCTACGACGATATTTGAAAGACGTGTTCTGGAGTGTTTTAGACATTTTGTAAAATGTTACCGTCGTTATTCTTTTATCACGTTTGAAAGGATTTTAGAAATGATTTTGACCTAACAGTTTTATTTTCAAATAACCCGAGTACACGATTTTAAAAATATTTCACACCACAAAACCTTTTTATTTTTCAAAGTACAATACGATTTTTTATTTTCAAAATAAACATTGAAAGATCAAATAAAAATCTTACTCGGTTTAAACTTAAACTCAGATTTGGAAAAATTTTCTGTAGCGAACCAATTAAAGCACGCTAATCTTACCATCAGCGCACGTTAACAAACTTGGATTGAAGTGTGGACTGAATTGAGTTAGTTAGCGCATGCTAATTGTGTACTTAGCACGGGTTAAATTGTAAGATGTGCGTAATATGGATCTATTTAAGGCGATAGGTTAGAGTTGGAGAATTTTGGTTATGTACCCAAATATTGTGTTGCGTGGTTTGGATATGCCTTGTAGTTTGTATGATGTTATTCCGATATGATTATTTATTGGTGGAAATATTTAGTACATGTATGAATGGTTTGTCCACCCAGGAACGGTTCAATTGAACCTTTGGGGGTCGATGCTAGGGGGCATGGCCACGGGTTACCTGGTGTATTGTTACTTATGATGTTATTGCGTGGTAACATGTGGTTACCTTGTCTGTTGTTATTGGTGATGATATGTAGTGACATGGTTATTTTGATATTATTGTTTACGAGGAAATTCGATATTCCAAAATATTATTTTGCAAATGATTTCAAAATTTACAAGTTTTGGTAAAACAGCCTGAGGTCTCAAAAATATTTTCAAATCTTATTTCGGAAAATTATACGAACTTAAGGATCTTAAAGTATTTTTATTTATTGAAAATAAACAGCTGCTAAATCTGCCTCCAATCGCTCTGACCCCGAGGGCGATTTGCTCCTTCACACACACGCCGCCACTTCTCTCTTCAACCGCACCCCCGTCCGGCCACCGTCTCCGGCCATCTCACCCACCAGCCGAACCGCCTTCATCGCCCGACCCTTCACCTGCAACCTTTCGCCTGATCCGACGCCGGCAGCAGCTTCCAAGAGACCGACGGTTTTCACGCACTCAAGGTGAAAATTGCCTTCCCGGTCCCCCGTACTTTCCGACCAAGTTCTGCCGTTGTTTCCACCATCCAAAACCAGATCTATCATCGCCGCTTCATCCCGAATCTTCCAGTTACAAAGGTTCATGTTTGCCATCGTAGTTCACGATGACTGAAGCTTCATTTTCATGCCGAAGAAAAAAAAGAAAGTCGCGGTCGCCCGCGAAAACTAATTTCATCTCACCTGCAATAGTCGAGGTCACATGCAGTAAGCCGGTTTCGTCACCGGCGCCGTCTTCGTCGCCAGTCATGTCGCCAACATGTTCGCCATCGCGTTTGCCTTTGGATGTTCCATCGCCAACATGTTCGCCATGGCATCCGTCACTGGAAGCCCCGTCGCATACAACGTCCGCGATGATTCTGAATAGCATAGGGTATCTTAATTCTAGTCTCACCGGAAAGTGTATTCCGTCGCCTCTGCAAAGTTCCGACGTCGCCATCCCGTGTTCTCAGCAGCTCCCGAAAATCTTAGTTGCAAGGTATGCGCCGTCGTTCACAACCCTAGCGGCGGACGACTTGCGGAATTTTAACAAGATGATGGACGGAGGAGAGCCGTCCATCTTAGGGCCACATCCATCCGATGGCCTGAACTCGACGGGCCTCCAATTAAAAATTGAAGCCCAGCATAAAGATATTGAGGTTAGCCCAACTTCCTTATTAATTAATCACCATGGGCCTGCACTTCTTTGGCCCAGTTCATATATGCAATCAGGCCCAACCGTACCACCCACTTTTAGCCCAGATAATATTACATCTAGCCCAAACCCTCAACCCTCTGAGCCCATTTCGATTAATCCCAACCAGCCCACCACTTTATTAACCCAATTAAATAATTCCAAACCCCTTCAGCCCAAACCTTCAATTAAAATCAACCCAATACACTCTTCAATTACTTTAAGCCTATATCTAATATTCAGACCAGCCCATCCTCATTAAAACAGCCTAGGACCGATACCCAAGCTGCGGCCCAGCCAACCGAACCCCCTCAGCCCATCCCCCTCCAGCCCTCTAACATCACTAGCCCAAATAACCTCCTGCCCAACCCCTCTGATCTAGCCGACCTCCACTCAACACAGCCCAATCCACCTAACCCCAACCCGCCAACCCAGTCTATCCAAACAAAACCAGCCCAGCGAGCAGAACCGGCTCGTCAAAGACATCTGGCACCAGTCACTTCCAACAACCATGCTAGCATGAGCTCGGCTGATCCAACCCGGCATGCCGCCCCAGGCACAACCGACCAGACACGACCGAAGCCATCCTACGCCCAAACGGTCAACAACCAACATGGCTTGATGCAGTCCGGTCCCATACACCAAACCGGTTCAACAATAAAATCATTTAATTTCGATGGAGCTAAGGTTAGTCCTTTTAGTACTCTCTCCTCTGTGAATGAGAAAACGCGTGTTACCTTTTCTTCCTCTAATATGATTACTCTTTCCACGTCATGGGAACGCACTTTGATTCTTAAATTCTCGCATGATATCCCTTCCCCTCGAGATGTGTCTATGGGCTTGAATGATATGAAACTGAGGGGTAAATTTAGCTGGAGTTGGTTAAATTATTGCCACATAGCAATTAGGTTTGATAATGATGAGGATTTTAGACGAATTTGGTTACGATCAACGTGGAATTTTTATGGATGTCCTGCACGTGTTTTTAAGTGGTCACCTAATTTTTCGGTTAGGACAGAGACTTCGATCTGCCCGGTTTGGATTAGACTCCCGGGTTTGCCATTACATTTATTTCATCCACACGCTTTATACACGATTGCCAAGGCTGTAGGCAATCCCATCTTAGTTGATGCTCCGACGGCCACACACGCACGACTTTCAATCACTTGTGTGTGTGTCGAGATCGATGTTTTGGCGCCCAGAGTGCCAGAGATCGAAGTTGAATTTGACGATCACATTCTTACGCAGCGCATCATCTATGAGAGAGTTCCATTGTATTGCTCTCTTTGCTCTCATGTGGGGCACGACCCGTCTAGTTGCTACATAGTTGGCAACAAGGAACGGCCTCCTCCGCCCCAGTGTAAGAAGCCTGCTGTTGTCACATCTAGACAGCAGAAGGCGCAGCCAGCCCCTGATAAAGCCCCTAAGGCTAATACCTCTTAGGCTGCTCCTAAGACCGTTAAAGGGAAGGAGCCGGCCGTTTGGTAGGTTGTTACCAAAAAAAGAGCTATAGAGACGGGGATGATCCCTAAGGGGACGGCTTCCACCGGACAGCACTCATACTTTGCATCGTTAGACTCCTCTGCTAGAGAGGAGGAGGATTTAGTAGGCACAGATGACATTATTAGCGTGGGCAATAATGATAGCGTGCTGGGTAGCGATGACGGTGGTCGAGATAACGATATTGAGCGTGTTTTAGAGGACGACACGGAGTCCTCTACCGTCCCACATTTTTCTAGACTCATAGAGTCTACCTCCCCCCGCCATGACGGTGAGGGCTGCACGGATGATCCGATCATCGTTGAGCTTGAGACCCTTGCCATGGTGGTTTACGAGCCTCCTCCCCCTTCTTCTTTTCCTTCTCTATCTCAGACTGAGTGTGGTCTTAAACGCACCCAATTTGAGATTTCTGAGTCCAATCTCTCTTACTCGGCGATGGTGCCTCTTACGACGGCACCGAAGCCCCCGGTTAAGAGACGACTAATGTCTTCTACTGCTACTCCTGGTGTCACCACTAGGGGAAAAGCTGCTTCCGACTCCTCGATTTCCACACGAGGAAGAACAGCTTTTCGCGGACCCTCCTCCTCCTCGAAGGGGCGATATTCATTGCCCTTGAAAGTGGGAACATCTGCCCGGCAGGATACACCTCGTAGACGGGGCCGCTCCAGTCAGCATCCTAGGTCTTCGTCTGAGTTGGTTGGTTAGTTTATGTCGATACCCATTCTTTCATGGAACGCTCGTGGTCTGCTAACACCGAAGCACAGAAGCGCATTCGACATCTCAACCGTGTTCATAGGTTTTCTTTTATTGGAATTTTAGAACCCATGGGTTCCAATGCTAATTTTGATTTTTATATTCATTCTTTAGGTTTTGCGTCGGGACTTTATAACCGGTCTAACAAAATTTGGTTCTTTTCTTCCCCTCACTTTCAGCACCAAGTTTTGTTGGATACCGATCAAGTCCTCCATCTTTCTATTTCTTCCCCCCTTCTTCCTCAGTCGATTTTTGTCACCTTTGTCTATGCCAGCACTAACTGTGTTGGTCGTTACGCCCTTTGGGACACCCTCCGTGATATTGCTTTGGAAGTAGAGGGGTTGCCGTGGCTAGTCAGCAGTGACTTCAACATCTTCTTGCATTCACATGAGCGCGAGGGTAGTACCACAGACCGTTCTCCAGAGATTCTAGACTTCGCACAGACTATTGCTGACTGTGAGTTGATTGATACGGGCTGCGAGGGCGATATTTTCACTTGGGAGCGCAATGGTTTGAGGGAAAGGCTAGATCATGCTTTATTTAATGAAGCATAGTCGAACGTGTTTGCGGTTTCTACCATCATTCAACTGCCTAGACTTCGGTCGCACCATGCGCCCCTTCTTATCCAGTGTCGCTTCTCCGCGATTCGTCACAAGTCGTCATTTCGTTTCCAGAGTATGTGGATCCGGCATCACACATTTTTGGACACTGTTAGGGAAGTCTGGCTTACCCCGACTGGATTATCTGGCATGTGTAACCTACAGGCCAAACTCCTTAGGGTTAAGCGCAGGCTGAAACAGTGGAACTGGTTTGTTTTTGGAAATCTTCATACGAAGTTGGATGAGGCCTTGAGGGCTACTGACGAGGCCGAGCGGCGATATGATTCGGATCCTACTCTGGAGAATAGAACCGCTATGCACCGTTTTCGTGCTGAGTACCATCTTCGTCTCTCTATGGAGGAAGATTTCTGGAAACAGAAAGCCGCAGTTCGTTGGGTTACTGAGGGCGAGCGCAACACCCGGTTCTTTCAGGGTTTTGCGAAGCAGAAGCATTGTCGGTTGCATATTCACAGCATTGAGGATGGTGGTACTACGATCGCTGTAGAGTCGGACATCCGATCATCCGCTGTGAATTTCTTTAAGACTCTGCTTACATCCTATGGTGATGTTCTTGTCCCCCCGGATGACATTTGTTTTCCCTCTATCCCCTGTTCTTTTGATTCTGATAGATTGTGTGTCCCACCCTCTCCCCAGGAGATTCGTGCTGCGGTATTTGATATCGATCCTCACAGCGCTTCTGGGCCTGACGGGTTCTCGTCTTTGCTTTTTCAGAATTGTTGGGAGATTGTCTCTTCCGACGTGGAGGGGGCTGTGCTCGAGTTTTTTGAGGGCATCCTATGCCTCCGGCTTTCACGGCGACTACGGTCGTCTTGATCCCGAAGAAGCCTGTTCCAAGCGGTTGGTCAGATTACCGGCCTATTAGTCTGTGTAATGTGACCAATAAGATTATCACGAAAATCCTTAATGCTCGGCTTGCTCCTCTCCTCCCTCTGATTATCTCTCCAAACTAGAGTAGATTTGTTCACGAGCGGGCTATTTCTGATAATATCCTTCTGGCCCAAGAACTTATTCACGACCTCCACGTCGCGGACATTCATGGTGTCCCGAACCTTGCGCTGAAGCTTGATATGGCTAAGGCGTATGATAGGGTTCACTGGCAGTTTTTACGTGAGGTCCTGGTAAGGATGGGATTCCCAGCTAGATGGATTTTGTTCATCCGTCATTGCGTCGAGAGTTGCACGTTCTCTATTTTGGTGAACGGCAGTCCAGCCGGCTATTTTGCCTCTAGTCGGGGTTTGCGTCAGGGCGACCCTATCTCTCCATCGCTCTTCGTGCTTGCCGCTGATTATTTATCGCGCTGCTTGGACCGATTCATTCGGGACCATCCTTTGATGAGGTATAGGACAGCTGGACAGCCTTTCCCCATATCGCACCTATCCTATGCCGATGACATCATTATATTCACACGGGCTGTGGATGATGGTCTCGTTGATCTTATGCGTTTCCTAGATCACTACTCTATGGCTTCGGGCCAAATGGTTAGTATCCACAAAAGCACTTCTATTCTTGCTCCTAAGCATACACCTCGTTGGAATCAGAGAGTTCACGATCTTACTGGTTTTCGCCAGGGCAATCTCCCCATCACCTATCTTGGTGTGCCCCTTTACAAAGGCTTTATGAGACGAGAGCTCTTTGTTGGGGTGAAGCAACGGATGTTGGATAGGATATCTGGTTAGTCCCATCGCCACCTTGCTTTTGGGGGACGCTTGGTTCTTATTAAGATCACTCTCTGCACGATTCCTCTACACCTGCTTCAGTTGTTGGACCCTCCATAGTACATTATCCAGGAGCTCGAGCAGATCATTGCGAGATACTTCTGGGGTGCTGTTGGTCTGAAGAGGAAGACACACTGGGTCTGTTGGCGGCAGATTTGTCGTCCGGTCTCTAAGGGAGACCTCAGGGTTCGGAGCCTTTCGGATATGGCGAGAGCTTTTAGTTATAAGCTTTGGTAGCGCCTTCGCGCGGGCACATCTCTGTGGGCACAGTTTATGCTCCGCATAAACTACTTTGCTGGCCTTTATACGCCTATGCGTACCGCTCTTAAAGCTCGTGCCAGCCACCCTTGGCACCGTCTCCTCCGTGTGGGTATTGAGGATCAGGAGTTCATCCGCTGGACTCTTGGTCGTGGCTGCAGGGAGGTCAGTTTTTGGGACGATACTTGGATTGGGGATAGGCCTATTTCTTCTTTTCATCAGGTTACTGGTAGACCCCATCTTAGGATTCATGAGTTATGGGTTGATGGGATGTGGGACATGGGTAGATTGGAGTCTATTGTTAGAGAGGATCTAGGATTTACCCCTCAGTTCATCCAGGAGATCTCCGCAATTCCCATCGCCGAGGAGGATTCGGATAGTATGTGCTGGACTCTTACCTCTTCGGGTGCGTTCTCATTGTCGTCGGCTTGGTCTCACATCATGGTGAGGGGTCAGGCTAATCTTGTTTACGGGGCCTTCTGGACTGCCTTACTTACACCGACACTTCGGTGTTTATTTGGCGACTTCTCATGCGACGAATACCGACTGATGACATTCTACAGAGGAGGGGCGTTTCACTGGCTTCTAGATGTTTGTGCTGCTCGCATACCCTTACCCAGACCTATCATACCGAGACCATTGCCCATCTTTTCTTGGAGAGTGATGTGGCTCGTGATGTGTGGGAGTATTTTGGCGCATTGACACATTTATCCCTACCCCATACTCAGAATATCTTTGAGCTCCTGAGTTTTTTTGCACACGGTACACACTTTAGGCATGCGACTTTCATTATTCCTTATCTGATCCTTTGGTTCATCTGGACAGAAAGGAATACTGCAAAGCATAGGGCGGTTACTTTTCTTTCGTCTCATGTTATTGTGCAGGTGGAGTGCCATGTTGCTTTATTGGCTTCTGCGGGGCTTATTTCATCTGCGTTCTGGGCAGGTTGCTCGCCGCCTGATTATTTCCAGCGAGCTACATCTTCCCCCGCTCAGACTTGTCGCCCCGTCCGGGTGGTTTGGCTTCAACCCGAGACCCCTTGGATCAACCTGAACACGGATGGTTCGTTCGATAGACACACACAGATTGCGGGTGGGGGAGGTCTGATTAGAGATCGCCACGGAGAGCTCCTTCTTGCTTTCCATTCCTCTTTTCAAGCCTCTTCGAGTTTTGATGCTGGTGTCTAGGCGTTGGCGATTGGATTGATTCTAGCTTCCGAGAGATCGAGGCATGTTTGGATTGAGCTTGATGCTGCTGCTGTGGTGACCCTGCTATCATCTGGCCATCGGGGCTCTTGGCAGGTTCGTCACACTCTTATGCGTATCCGACACATTCTCAGAGATATTCAGTTCAGAGTCACTCACATTTTCTGAGAGGGCAACAGGCCGACCGACTATCTTTCTGAGCTCGGCATGTCGTCCCTCGGCATTCAGACTTGTACTTATGATACTGCTCCTCCTTTTCTTCTCTCCCTTATACGGATGGATCATCTTGGTTATCCGTCTTTTAGATTTAGATAGGTTTTTATTTTATTGATTGCTTGCTTGCTTATTGGTCCGCACATTAGCCCACAGTTTTAGTGGTGCACCTTGTATTGATCTAGTGGGCCATAGGCACTTTAGATTTTAGGTTCCGGATTATGGCCCATTTTTGGTCATAATTCGGAGTTGAGTTATTTTAGTCTACGGGTCCGCACATTAGCCCACGGTTTGTGGTGCACTTTGTATTTCTTTAGTGGGCCGTAGATTTCTTCGATGTTTGGACCCGAATTATGGCCCATTTTTGGTCATAATTCGGGGCTGATACTTTGTATTTTTGATTTCTTCTTATCTACAGGTTGGTGGGTCCCGCCTCAACCCCCCGTCCACACTGGACGCTTTTTCTTTTCTTTTTTTTTTTAAAAAAAAGTATTTTTATTTAAACGAACACCTCATGAAGTTTTAAAGAAGATGTTGTCAATAGTAGGCTACAATGATGTCTAGTTTTTTATGATCACGTTTGTGACAGTATGGGTTGTAAGTTTTTAGTTGATACGAACATGTGATCTGTCAGTTACGGCCGTAAGTTCCATTTATTGCAGTAGTAATTTTTGTATTTGTGTAATTATCCAGAGTGGATATTCTTACTGTGTTGCTATTTGTTTGCCTTTTGTTAATATGTTGTGCTGAGTTGGCATTTTGGTATGTTGTTTTGAGGTGTTATATTTCATCAGGATGAGTGGGTACTTGTTCAGTATGCGTAGGGGTAGAGATCGTGGTCGTAATCATGGTATAGATGGCCATGGAGATCAGATGCACGACCAAGAGAATATTGTAGGGGATGTCATTAGCATCGGTGTTGCTGCTATATTGCAACAGGTAGCGACACAGACGACTCAGTTGACCCAAGCGGTTCAACGTAACACAGCTGTGACCCATAATGTCGGCGCAAACCAATGGCTACGAGAAGTGGTTCGTATGAATCCTCCTCCTTTCACTGGTACCGCAGATGTATTAGGCTCGGATGGTTGGCTTTTCCAGTTGGGAAAGATGTTCGAGGCAGTTGATTGTCCCGAAGAACGGAAAGTACCTATCCCTCAGTACCTTCTTGACAGAGATGCCGCTAACTGGTGGGGGGTTGTTAAACCTCGGGATCGTGTTGTCACGTGGGTAGAATTCCATGAATTAAAGGAAGCTGAGTTTTGTCCGGAACCGATCAGAGAGAAGATAATTCGTGATTTTTATTTGGCGAACCCCAAGAGGTATCGATGTCTCAAGCTATCATCGATTAGCAAACAACTCAGCTATGTGCAGGAACAGGTAAGGATAGAGGAGGATAAGATCCGTCATTTTAACATGCAGGTGAAGCCGGAGATTTGCCAATATATGGCTGGATTCACTTGAACTACGTTGAGAGAGTATCAGAATCGAGCATTAGCCTTCGAGCTAACCTTATCATCGACTAAGAATATGCCTGAGTCGAAGAAGCAGAGGACGTCTAATGTTTTTTCACTAGTTCATGAGCGGGAGTTTCTAAACTGCAACACCGTGGGTCGTTCTGCTGTGAAGCTACATCGCTCGATGAGTGTAACCAAGAGTTCCAAGTTGTCAGTATTGACTCCTGGTAAAGCCAGGAAGTGTTTCAACTGCAATGTGACAGGGCATGTTCGTGCACATTGTCCTTCCCCGCCAGTAACGTGTTACAAGTACGGACTCGAGGGGCACATAATCCAATTTTGCGAGATGGTCGCCGAGCCTTCCAAGGCGCGGACTTCAGCATCGATACTAGGATCGTATATGAGAGGTCCTTGCTAGGTTTTGTCTGTCAGTTGCTATCTATATTGTTGCCTTGTTTTAGTTGTTTTAAGTTTCGGGGACGAAACTTCTTTTTAAGGGGGGGTAGAATGCAATACCCGTGCTTTTTAATTTCCATACCTTTCGATTCTAATGACCCGTTTGTGTTCATTGACACATTCTGGACATGTTTTGTTCTGCACTTTTTGTCATTCGAGCGCGTTTTGATATTGCTTCGGACTAATCAGCATATTATTGTGACTTTTCCATATTTGGGTTCGATTCTTGTAAATCTTGCTCAAAACTATTATTTTGTTGTTCCTACAAGTTCATTTTACATTTGTGGTCGTGTTGTGAACTTCAGAATTATTATTCGATCTCGTATCGTGATTTTTCGGACATTTGGGCCGTTTCGTAATTTTCCAAAGTTTTGGGTATTCGCTTACGTGCTCGTTTTTACCTACCTTCGGGTTGTCGGAATCGCATGTTTGTTTAGTGCTTTCGTTCATTGTTGAGAATCCTTTGTAAACGTTATGTCGCATTTTTTGATTCGTCGCGTTTTGAGGTCGTCGACTTATCGGACAGCAGAATGGAATCTGCTACTAGAATAAAGGTTACGGCCATAACCTGCAGTATGTTACGGACGTAAAGGCAAGTGTGTTACAGCCTCAATGGCAATAATGTTACGGCCATAACCCAATCCAGAACATAAAGTCTAGACGCGGGTTTTCAGAGCAGTTTTGCTCTTTTCTTTCCTCACGCGAGGGCAGAGTTGTTGAGGCAATTTCGGGCCGATTCTTCATGAAAGTTCACCAATATTTCATCCTACAACATAATCATCAAGGTCTTGTGTGGATTAACAACATCAAATCATCCTTTTCCCTTTGAATCGAGGTAATCATCCTAGAACCCTATTTCGGGAATAATTGGGGGGTTTTCTTGATTTCGGAATTCTAATCCGAGATTATTGGTTCCATCATTTTTATATAGTCTTGTTGATCATAATCTATAGTTTTAATTCCATTTATCATGAATTGTCGGGTCGATTTGTGTTCTTGATCGTTTTGAGGAAAACCCCTGAACTTTAGTTGTTCGTTTATTTTGTGCAATGGATTTACGTTCTGTTAAGGGATTTATTCTCATTGTTGTTATCATCATTCCTAGTAATCATCGCATGTTGGTGATCAGCGGAGTCGGAGGATTCATAGATGATTCGTGCCATCTTACTATGATCGATTTTCCGTGCTTGCAATTATTCTAGACAAGTATCTTGCCCATATATTTCGTGTTTCGTAGATATAATGATTGGTAATCGGCTATGTGCGTCTACTTGAATGCTTAGAATGAACTTTCTAAAGAATCAATATAGTTTCGAATAAAAGCATTCTTTCAAGATACTTATGTACTTTGGGAATAAATGAATTCTATGAATATATTTTAATGTAGTTGTGAACTGAAATACATTGTCTTCGTATTGTGTGGTTATAAAAGTTCTCTTACCTTGGTCTAGGGTTGTGTGTTGGAATGTGTATGTGTTTGTGTGACTGTTTTCAGGATGATTTGTGATTTCGTTGGCTTATTGATTTATTGACTCGGGTATGCACGAGGGAACTCCGAGGTTCATGCTTGCTAGCATAGAATGAGAATAACCCTGGGGCGTATGTTGATGTGGATGTTCGGGTCATGGACCCCGTAATTTATTGTCGGATTAGTATTTTTGGAAAATAAATCTTTGGTTTGTGACCCTAAACAATTTTTGAAAAGATGAGGATTCCTCGATCCTAAATGTTTTGCTCTAAAACTCCTGAGATCTTAATAACGCTTTACTAGTTGTTTACTTGTTTTATTTAAGCCTTCCATGGTTTGTGGATTATATTATTAATATCGGTTGTGTCTGACTGTGGAGGCCATTCTAGCAAGTACTTGAATTTATGTTTTGTAGGTCCTTAAATTAGAAGTCTTGCATTCTTTTGAGTGAGGGTGTATACGTTCATTCTGGGAGGGTCCGACGTGGCCTCGGAGGGATCCACGCATGGTAGGGTCCGCAAACATTGGGGTTAACCACTCCGGGAGGGTCCGACGGGGCCTCGGAGGGATCCGCGCATGGTTGGGTCATGAGCATTTTTGTAACTTGGTGGTATGTCCAAAATATCACAATGCTTTGACTTTCCATAATGCTTGGGATATAATACATAATGCTTTGACTAGAATGGCAATAAGATTGTATGATATGGCGAGAGTTTAGAATTGTTTCTTAAGCAAAAATATCTCGGGAAGTGTTTCCCAGTGTTTGATCCATTGATCATTCAAGATCATTATGTTCTTGAAAATGTGTATGGCTCGTAATTGCACTTTATACTTGCAGTAGCAAAATTTCGTTTGATAACCCCCGAGTAATCGGGGGGTGGAGGCATGTTATTGCATTCAAGTACATGCAGGTTCTTGGGGAGCAAATCGCGATATCGGTACGAAGAATGATGGAAGACAATGATACTAATCACATGAATACTAGTACTTGGTATTGTTGGTCGAATGGTATTTTCCTTTCTGCTATAGTGTTTTTCCGTCCTGTGGGAATGTTGTTGTCTTTTGACCCCTGTGCGGGTATGAGTGTTGAAGTAGAAATGTATATGAAATTTAAATTGTACGTTATTGATGAAAGACCAAATCGGTCTATAAATTTGTTATTCAGCCATGTTGGCATTAAGGTGATGTCTTATTTTGGTATCGAGCGTGGTAGATCCTCATGTAGAGGGTCTGCGGCGCTGTAATATTCCCGAGTGGATTGGGGATGATACAGTAAGAACATGAACAAAATGAACTCTCTCTATATATATATGTGATGGCCGATTTTCTTAGTTATGGTGAAGGAGGATGAACTTTGTTTTATAACAAAGTCCACACAAACCTCCAAGCCTCACGCCTAAGGGTTGATAATGATAAGATCCCATCTTATCACCCTTTTGTCCTCAAGTGGTAGGAAACCTCCTCAACACATGCTCGTATGAAGACAAGGTCACCAACAAGGGACCTACTAGTGGGTAGGGCGGCCTACATCATAATAGAGAATGATTTGGTTCATTTCGGTTCGTGAAACGAACCGTCGTGTATCCAGTCCACTAATACACCTTGGTTCGTCTCAAATACAATTAATTAATCTAATTACTTAATTATATTAAGATATTATTTCTCAAAGAAATAATTATTGATGAATTAAATTAATTACCCAGTAATTTATTTAATTTCCTAGATCGATTTAATTTATTCCATAAATTAAATAAGACATTCAATGTCTTAAAATTCACAATAAGAGATCCACTTCATATTATTCCGTCGTCTCCTAATACGCGACTTGGTAGGCCCATCTCAAAGTGATGAGAGAATCCAAAGAGTTATAAAGACCACCTAGCGGTTCGCGGCGCTTATAATGTAACCTTGCGAGAACGAATGATAAGGATCGTTCAAGAACCATTCTGTAAACATATAACTCCTTCTTTCAAATGTCCCGATCAAGTTATAGGGTCACGATAAGCAAACCCTATTTATACTTGATGCTATATTTGAGTTAATGCAAATCGAGATCACCGAGCCCGACCTTATCTAGGTTTCCTCAGCCGGCGGCTGTTGCCTCAGGCAGCCACCGGCCACACTCTCGTTTTCAGATGTTTGTTCCTTTTTCTTTCTTTAAATTCTTCATTTCATTGTCCTGCGAATTATTCAATTTCTGGGTACTGCTTCGCTCATCGCAATTACACTGTTCTTCGCGATTTATTCGATTTGAAGGGTTCCGCTTCCATGGCCGGCGGCTGTTACCTCCATTCATATTTTTAGTTTCGTTTTGTTTATTAGTTTCTAGTCACCCGCCATTGATGGCGGCTCTGTAAACTTCGTCGCGACTCTTGAATGCCAATGATCTATTATTTTCCCTGCAGCCAGTTACAGATTTTGGGGATCTTTTCCTCGCGAGCTCCAAGCCTCCAGCCTCGATTGGGTACTGAATCTACCCATCGACTAATTGGCGGCTCCGTCTGCGGTGCTAGATTGGGTTTCCGAATTTGGATCAATCCGAACGGGTTTAAACACTCGGTTTTTGCATTCAGGTTATTGAATAGGTCCAGTTCGATTGGGGCTTCTTGTCCACTCGCTTCCACCATTGAAGACTTCAGGTGATTCCCATTAATCTGAATTTCTTGATTTATTCAAAAGGACTGTGCGCCTTTCTGCCGGAATTGATTCATTGGAAGTATGTTTCAACTGCTCTGATTTTCTGGTTTGTGACATTATCACTGGAATTAATTTGCTGAAACTAGTTGGACTGCTCAGATTTTCTAGTTTGTGACATTATCACTTTTGGGCTGCATATTAAACATCTGGTTCTTTATTTTTGGCTTGGAAAGCAAGACTATGGATTTTTGATGCTGGTTGGTTTATTTTACCGGTCTTGTTTGGTTGCTTCCCAAATCTTTCAGCTATCGTCTCGCAATGCACGGCTCGGTGACCGACCTGGCCACACTCGAAGCAGCTGACTAACGGTGAAAGAAAATTCTCCGCGGTACGAGATCAGGCAACAACAGTCAAACAACCATGATTGAACAACAATGATCGGACAGCAACGATCGGACAACAATGATCGAACAACGATCGAACAACAATGATCGAATGACAACGGTCGAACAATGACTCCGAAGTTCACACTTCAACTCAAGACATTAAAAGAGCTCGTAGAAACTAAAAGATGTTACTTTCGAACAAGGTTCACAAGAATCGAACCGAACTCGGAAAAGTCACAATGATAAACAGATTGATCCTAAACAAGCTCACAACCCATTCGAACGACGACAACCGAGATACCAAACAAGTTTAAAAAGTATCAACGAACACAAGCAAGTCGATAGAATTGAGAGAGAGAAAATGCAGAAGTCAAAAATAATACGGGCATTACATTCGACCTCTTATTAAAAAAATTTCGTCCCCGCAACTCACAACAACGGGAGCAAGGTAAAGCAACCGACAAAAACATCTCCCATGGGCCTCTGAGAGCCGATCCTGATATCTGTGCTGAAGCGCGGACTCCGGAAGTCTCGGTAACCAATTCGCAAAACTGGATTGTGTCCCTCGAGTCCACACTTGTAATCTGCTACTGGCGTGGAAGGACAATTTGCACGTACATGCCCCAGCACATTACAGTCGAAGTGCCTCAGCATATCGAAAATACAATTGCTAGGTACAATGGAATATAACATCACAAAACAACATACCGAAGATGTCATTTCAACACAACATATCCACGTAAGGAGACCCACATACACTAAATCCCAGCAACAACGGCATACATTCGGCGATTTCAACGGCCCGAACGATAACCTGCACACAATCACAAAAATCATGAAACAATCATAGATGTACACAATCATACAAACTCAAGTTCTAACAACTCGCACAGATGCGATAGCACGCAAATCACCACGAAACGTCAATATTAAAGATTAACATCACACCTCTCACAGAGGGCTAACATAAAATATGCGTGGCGAAAGGCTCAACGCTCACGCCACCAATTCAATCACAATTTGGGGGTTAACCCCCTAACGAAAGTGCGAATATCATACATACATTCTCGGTCCGCACACAGGAAAGATAAGTTTTAAAAAGAAAAACCACCTTTTAAAAACAAATTTGGAAACACCAGTTGATCTTGAGTATCACATTTCGAAAAAGTAATACAAACATCATTATCGAGACCTTGAAAAAAAAATCTTGCGTTGGATCAAAATGAGGACACTTTTCTTTATTGAAAAACATTCAGAAATATTCGACCCTTGGGTCTAAGAAAGTGCGCTACCAAAATTATTAAAATATCTAAAAATATTTTGGTCCTCAAAGTAGAAGAATTTTGAAACAGATAGTTGCGCTAGTAGGCGCCTCGAAAATACAATCCATTTAAAAGTACGTCTCGAAATTTATTTCTAAGATACTCAAGGTTTTCAAAAAAAATCCAAAGCTAGAATGCCCAAAAACTAACACGTATCAACATTCGGTTACACACATCATAATACACGCATCAACTCGTTCAAAACTAAGACAACACATGTTTTTTACCGAAAAACAAACAGTCAAATTTCACAGTCAAAAGGACATAAATAACTGACAACACTCCTCATATAAACGAAACATGAGAGTCACATAAACGCATCAAGAAACTAAGAATCTGCATAGAGATTCCATCACTTAAACACATAGTCATACCAGTAACTCGTGTCACACGAGGCACAACACAAAGAAGGGAGACGTACATCCAGTCTCCAGAGGTCGCACGAAGATGACGATCGCCCCACGATACTAATCACGACCAACCAACTCAGATGATGCGTCGCGACACGACTCAGTCAGATAAAATCTGACGAGACAAAGCTCAACAAACACGACTTGACCCAACATCCTAGGTTTCCACAACCTAAGCTCCGATACTATTTATGTAACACCCCCAATCCACTCGGGGATATTACACGCCGTAGAACCCTTCTTTAAGGATCTACCAGGCTGGTAACAACATTGAACATCTCAACAATGCCTTTAAGTCTAGAATGACTTAGTAGACTGATTTGGTCTTTCAATAAAAACATACAACTCAATCTCAATACATGCCCACGCAGGGGTCAAATACAAAATACTCCCGTACAACGGGGAAAATATTACAGCGGAAATAACGTACAACTGAACCAATACAACAATAAACAAGTCCTCATGTGATTAGTATGGATCATCTTTCACCATCCTTCATGCCGACCCTGTGCTATGCTCCCAAAACACGAATGCACAGACATCCACCCCCGATTACTCGGGGTTAGCAAAATTCCACTATTTTGTTAGTGCAAGTACAAAGTGCAAATACAAGTCATACAATTCAAGTTCCAAGAATAACAATAATCAGAATCCTCAAAGATTCAAACACAACGAAAAATACTTCCCAAAGCAAGAGTTTGGGTAAAACATTCCAAAATCGAAAGATCACAATTCAAGAGAAACAATTTACAAAATGGTTTAATAAGCCATCGGGAGTTTTAGTGGAAAACAATTTAGGATTATCGAATCCTTCTCTTTCCAAAATCAATAGGGTCACACCTACTTTTGACAAATAAAACCAACAACAATTCATGGGGTTAAAACCCGTCACGTGTCCTCGATGGACATAAAATCAACACAACATAATCACCCAAGATATGCAAATCTTGGTCACATAAATACAACAACAAATCGTGAATCCGTGGCTATACCATCGATTCCTCGAGGCCTCGTCGGACCCTCCCGAGGTGAGCAAAATACATTCACAAATCATATACACACCAATTCGTGAATCCGGGCTATACCATCGATTCCCTCGAGGCCTCGCCAGGACCTTCCCGAGGTGAGCAAAATACATTCACAAATTATATACATACCAACTCGTGAATCCGTGGCTATACCATTGATTCCCTCGAGGCCTCGCTGCACCCTCCTGAGGTGAGCAAAGCACATATACATAACACCGTGAACACATGCCACGTCATCTCATGGTTGGATCAATCACTTGTTGTCTCCTGACCATATGATCACATGCCATATGTCACCGCAAGTCTTGTCTTAGGCTCTCACGGTTGGATCAATCACTTGTTGCATCCTGACCACATGGTAACATGCCATGTGTCACCGTACACCTTCGACCATATCCACACATTCACACAAATAACATAGCACGCCAAGGATATCCGAACAACTCACCCAAAGGCAATAAACACATAGCACAACACAAGTGTTAAATCACAACACACCGAAATGCGATAATATATGTATGTATATTATCAAAGCACAACAGCAACACCAAGCGTATTCATAGGGTTCACGAAACATAACATTCACAAAACACACGCGTTTTGAAAGTAAGCCCTTAACGAGGCTAAACCGAATCTTTTGAAAGTTCATTTCGAACAACCAAACAAACACATTTAGACGATCACCGATCATCATATACACGAAACAAGAAATGTATGAACAAGGTACTTGCCTCGATACCACGAGCTATGGAACAATGAACGATACGGTCGGGTAGCCCTAGAACTTCCAAGATCGACCAAAACCCCGACAATTCCACAAAAACTACAAAAATAATATCACCACGAATCAATAACGCTAAACGGCAACGGAATCAACCCAAAAAATAACAAGGATCCGAGGGTTCTTCAAGGAAATTAGAAATCAAGTTCCGGTTGGTTTAAATCGATAAACGAGTTACCAAATTCGAAGGTCATGACCAATACAACGATATTACTATGAACAATTAATCAATCTCGGAAAAAATCAATGAATCACGAAGAAACCCCCAGAAGCATACACAACAAGGGTTCTACGGAAGAAATACCTCGATCCGGCGAAGAATAAGGATTCGACGATGGTATAATCGAAAAGGATCTTCCAAAATGCCTTGGAATTGATCAGAACCGGCCAAGGACTCCTCTCTTCGTCTTCTCCCGTCGCCAGCCGCCAAAAGGGTGAAGGAATGGGTAAGAAATAAGGCATGGCCCGTCACAGACCTATATATGGCCGACAGAGTTATGGTCGTAACCGGCAGTGTCTTACGGCCGTAACTCGGTCAACTGCCTCTAGCGCACGCAATGGCCGAAGCCTTGCGTACGCAACTATCGAACCTTATGGCCGTAATCGGCATAGCCTTACGGCCGTAACCGAACTCCCAAGGGCCACTGACTGAAATCTGTCGAGTCACTACGGCCGTATCCCGCCAGCGCTTAGCGGCCGTAACATGCCTTATGGCCGTAACCTGATGGACCTTACGGCCGTAACCGAGTCCTCCCAGGCCAAGGGGTGTAGACGCCTTACGGCCGTAATCGGCCAGGCCGTAAGGTCGTAATCGGCCTAGCCAGTCCTCCGACTGCCCCGCTCGATACTTGACGACATCTCGATCACGCGAACGCACCGGCTATGATCCAAAACAATAATGAACAGGCTACGAAACTCAACGTACCATGGTACAAGCATGCGATTCCAAAGACGTGGATGTCCGTTCTACCGAAGAAAATTCAACGAAACCGGAATGAAGATCTCGGGTAATACATTACCATAGCGTGCGCTAACCAATAAGTGTAGCGTGCGCTAACAACTCAGAAGGACATCAACAATATTCTCGTAATTGGGTACGACGACGGATACCCACAACTTTGAGAAATTACAAAATGGTCCCAAAAGTCTGAAAAATTACGATACGACAACGGTTAATCAAACCAAAGCTCGCAACACGTATGACAACGTTAAATGAACTTACGAGAAACCTGAAACGACAGTTTCGAACGAGATTCGCAAGAATCAAACTCAAGCACGGAAAAGTCGCCTAAGAACACGGAAATCAACAAAACGACACCGAAACGAACTCGGACGTACAAAAAGTGCACAATTAAATACTCCCAGAATGACGAAACGGTCAGGAGAGAGTTGTCAAAACGGACTCCCACTGAAAAAAAAGAAATTTACCGCAAATCGAAATTGCGGATATTACACAACGTAATCTCACCTTTATAACCTTACCAACTCGCGATAACCCGCATCAAATCAATCCTTACCATGTTCTGCATCTCAAGTTTTTGAATCACGAGATGAATAAACTTCTGTACAATACTAAATAATACCTAAATTTCCTCAAAACATCATCACAACTCATAATTACATAATATATGATATGTGTCCAATCCAGTCGATCGGATGACATCACCAAATCTCAATCTGATAAACGACTGTCAATCAATAGACAAATACAGAGAAGGAATACAGTACATACCTCAAGATACGCAACAGCACGACGAATCATGGCAGTCTGATCCGAGATCAGATCAATACAACATACGGAACATGGTCCTAACAAAAGGCCTACAAATTCATACTCAACATGACAACATCAATATTCTCAACAAGACAATGACACCATACACTCAAAAATGACAATGACAACGTATACTCATGGTAATCCGTGATCCAGCATTTGCTGCATAGATCCCAAGATGATCCTGTTGGACTAACATATGGTGGATACAGCACAACGACACATATGCACGACAACACATAGTAATCCGATGATCCAGCATTCACTGCATAGATCCCAAGAAGATCCCGTCGGACCAACACGAGGTGCAAAACCCGTCCAATGATCCAGCGCCTGCTAGCATGAATCCCAAGATGATCCCGTCGAACCAATACGAGGTGGACATACGACAGCAATGCACAAATGCATGATAACAACAATACATAAATGCATGACAGCAACAATACACAAATGTATCATGACACGATCAAAACTAAATAACAAATATGGTTAGAGTAATTGCCCTTAATCCTTCGAAAGCAATCTTAATGTCAAAACCATCACCAAAGATATCCTCGATATTCGATGATCCAAAATACCGTAGACTGTAGATAACTCATATCCTCGTCTTTACCAAAATATATTCGTGATACCCAAGTATACCAATAATGAATATAAACCATATACCTTATGATTTAACTCCAAAACCCAGAAGACAACATACAATCCAAATCTCTAAAATTCACAGTTATACTCATTGCTATATGAATTATAAACGAAATGAAACCGAAACCATGTATTAAATATTATAAACTGAACAAGTAATAAGTTGCCTTAATATCGATACGAAGATAGTGAAGTCGTTACCAATTTCCTTACCTTCGTCTACGAGATCCTTGACTCCGACTAAAGCAATATCCTCGAACTCGACCACAACACATGATTCTAATCAATGATGAATTCTCACAGCCTATTGCAATAATCGATAAATAACAAGTTCGATAACAATCAACAAACCCACGGTTCCATAATATCTCGGTCGAACGTAAATCCGAACAATCCAACTCAAATAATTACGAACTCATAATCCACAATACAATATGGTGTTTGTTGACTTAACGTACGTTATTACGTAGTATGTGCTAATAACCAGAACATACTTTACGTATGTAAGACTTTAAGATTTACACACGTTAAATATTCCAATTAGCGTGCGTTAGCTCAGTCAGCTAGCGTGCATTAATGCCATGCAGTTGTATACATTACAAGTAACAATTAACACTTTGTGATCATGAATACCGAAATATAGATGTAAAGAATCGTATTTCGATATTAATCATCTATATTAAGTCTTCAAGTCTTAGACACAATTATAAAGGATTCAATCAGGTTACTGGTAGACCCCATCTCAGGATTCATGAGTTATGGGTTGATGGGATGTGGGACATGGGTAGATTGGAGTCTATTGTTAGAGAGGATCTAGGATTTACCCCTCAGTTCATCCAGGAGATCTCCGCAATTCCCATCGCCGAGGAGGATTCAGATAGTATGTGCTGGACTCTTACCTCTTCGGGTGCGTTCTCATTGTCGTCGGCTTGGTCTCACATCATGGTGAGGGGTCAGGCTAATCTTGTTTACGGGGCCTTCTGGACTGCCTTACTTACACCGACACTTCGGTGTTTATTTGGCGACTTCTCATGCGACGAATACCGACTGATGACATTCTACAGAGGAGGGGCGTTTCACTGGCTTCTAGATGTTTGTGCTGCTCGCATACCCTTACCCAGACCTATCATACCGAGACCATTGCCCATCTTTTCTTGGAGAGTGATGTGGCTCGTGATGTGTGGGAGTATTTTGGCGCATTGACACATTTATCCCTACCCCATACTCAGAATATCTTTGAGCTCCTGAGTTTTTTTGCACACGGTACACACTTTAGGCATGCGACTTTCATTATTCCTTATCTGATCCTTTGGTTCATCTGGACAGAAAGGAATACTGCAAAGCATAGGGCGGTTACTTTTCTTTCGTCTCATGTTATTGTGCAGGTGGAGTGCCATGTTGCTTTATTGGCTTCTGCGGGGCTTATTTCATCTGCGTTCTGGGCAGGTTGCTCGCCGCCTGATTATTTCCAGCGAGCTACATCTTCCCCCGCTCAGACTTGTCGCCCCGTCCGGGTGGTTTGGCTTCAACCCGAGACCCCTTGGATCAACCTGAACACGGATGGTTCGTTCGATAGAGACACACAGATTGCGGGTGGGGGAGGTCTGATTAGAGATCGCCACGGAGAGCTCCTTCTTGCTTTTCATTCCTCTTTTCAGGCCTCTTCGAGTTTTGATGCTGGTGTCTAGGCGTTGGCGATTGGATTGATTCTAGCTTCCGAGAGATCGAGGCATGTTTGGATTGAGCTTGATGCTGCTGCTGTGGTGACCCTGCTATCATCTGGCCATCGGGGCTCTTGGCAGGTTCGTCACACTCTTATGCGTATCCGACACATTCTCAGAGATATTCAGTTCAGAGTCACTCACATTTTCTGAGAGGGCAACAGGCCGACCGACTATCTTTCTGAGCTCGACATGTCGTCCCTCGGCATTCAGACTTGTACTTATGATACTGCTCCTCCTTTTCTTCTCTCCCTTATACGGATGGATCAGCTTGGTTATCCGTCTTTTAGATTTAGATAGGTTTTTATTTTATTGATTGCTTGCTTGCTTATTGGTCCGCACATTAGCCCACAGTTTTAGTGGTGCACCTTGTATTGATCTAGTGGGCCATAGGCACTTTAGATTTTAGGTTCCAGATTATGGCCCATTTTTGGTCATAATTCGAGTTGAGTTATTTTAGTCTACGGGTCCACACATTATCCCACGGTTTGTGGTGCACTTTGTATTTCTTTAGTGGGCCGTAGATTTCTTCCATGTTTGGACCCGAATTATGGCCCATTTTTGGCCATAATTCGGGGCAGATACTTTGTATTTCTTGATTTCTTCTTATCTACAGGTAGGTGGGTCCCGCCTCAACCCCCCGTCCACACTGGACGCTTTTTCTTTTCTTTTTTTTTTAAAAAAAAGTATTTTTATTTAAACGAACACCTCATGAAGTTTTAAAGAAGATGTTGTCAATAGTAGGCTACAATGATGTCTAGTTTTTTATGATCACGTTTGTGACAGTATGGGTTGTAAGTTTTTAGTTGATACGAACATGTGATCTATCAGTTACGGCCGTAAGTTCCATTTATTGCAGTAGTAATTTTTGTATTTGTGTAATTATCCAGAGTGGATATTCTTACTGTGTTGCTATTTGTTTGCCTTTTGTTAATATGTTGTGCTGAGTTGGCATTTTGGTATGTTGTTTTGAGGTGTTATATTTCATCAGGATGAGTGGGTACTTCTTCAGTATGCGTAGGGGTAGAGATCGTGGTCGTAATCATGGTATAGATGGCCATGGAGATCAGATGCACGACCAAGAGAATATTGTAGGGGATGTCATTAGCATCGGTGTTGCTGCTATATTGCAACAGGTAGCGACACAGACGACTCAGTTGACCCAAGCGGTTCAACGTAACACAGCTGTGACCCATAATGTCGGCGCAAACCAATGGCTACGAGAAGTGGTTCGTATGAATCCTCCTCCTTTCACTGGTACCGCAGATGTATTAGGCTCGGATGGTTGGCTTTTCCAGTTGGGAAAGATGTTCGAGGCAGTTGATTGTCCCGAAGAACGGAAAGTACCTATCCCTCAGTACCTTCTTGACAGAGATGCCGCTAACTGGTGGGGGGTTGTTAAACCTCGGGATCGTGTTGTCACGTGGGTAGAATTCCATGAATTAAAGGAAGCTGAGTTTTGTCCGGAACCGATCAGAGAGAAGATAATTCGTGATTTTTATTTGGCGAACCCCAAGAGGTATCGATGTCTCAAGCTATCATCGATTAGCAAACAACTCAGCTATGTGCAGGAGCAGGTAAGGATAGAGGAGGATAAGATCCGTCATTTTAACATGCAGGTGAAGCCGGAGATTTGCCAATATATGGCTGGATTCACTTGAACTACGTTGAGAGAGTATCAGAATCGAGCATTAGCCTTCGAGCTAACCTTATCATCGACTAAGAATATGCCTGAGTCGAAGAAGCAGAGGACGTCTAATGTTTTTTCACTAGTTCATGAGCGGGAGTTTCTAAACTGCAACACCGTGGGTCGTTCTGCTGTGAAGCTACATCGCTCGATGAGTGTAACCAAGAGTTCCAAGTTGTCAGTATTGACTCCTGGTAAAGCCAGGAAGTGTTTCAACTGCAATGTGACAGGGCATGTTCGTGCACATTGTCCTTCCCCGCCAGTAACGTGTTACAAGTACGGACTCGAGGGGCACATAATCCAATTTTGCGAGATGGTCGCCGAGCCTTCCAAGGCGCGGACTTCAGCATCGATACTAGGATCGTATATGAGAGGTCCTTGCTAGGTTTTGTCTGTCAGTTGCTATCTATATTGTTGCCTTGTTTTAGTTGTTTTAAGTTTCGGGGACGAAACTTCTTTTTAAGGGGGGGTAGAATGCAATACCCGTGCTTTTTAATTTCCATACCTTTCGATTCTAATGACCCGTTTGTGTTCATTGACACATTCTGGACATGTTTTGTTCTGCACTTTTTGTCATTCGAGCGCGTTTTGATATTGCTTCGGACTAATCAGCATATTATTGTGACTTTTCCATATTTGGGTTCGATTCTTGTAAATCTTGCTCAAAACTATTATTTTGTTGTTCCTACAAGTTCATTTTACATTTGTGGTCGTGTTGTGAACTTCAGAATTATTATTCGATCTCGTATCGTAATTTTTCGGACATTTGGGCCGTTTCGTAATTTTCCAAAGTTTTGGGTATTCGCTTACGTGCTCGTTTTTACCTACCTTCGGGTTGTCGGAATCGCATGTTTGTTTAGTGCTTTCGTTCATTGTTGAGAATCCTTTGTAAACGTTATGTCGCATTTTTTGATTCGTCGCGTTTTGAGGTCGTTCGGGACTTATCGGACAGCAGAATGGAATCTGCTACTAGAATAAAGGTTACGGCCATAACCTGCAGTATGTTACGGACGTAAAGGCAAGTGTGTTACAGCCTCAATGGCAATAATGTTACGGCCATAACCCAATCCAGAACATAAAGTCTAGACGCGGGTTTTCAGAGCAGTTTTGCTCTTTTCTTTCCTCACGCGAGGGCAGAGTTGTTGAGGCGATTTCGGGCCGATTCTTCATGAAAGTTCACCAATATTTCATCCTACAACATAATCATCAAGGTCTTGTGTGGATTAACAACATCAAATCATCCTTTTCCCTTTGAATCGAGGTAATCATCCTAGAACCCTATTTCGGGAATAATTGGGGGGTTTTTCTTGATTTCGGAATTCTAATCCGAGATTATTGGTTCCATCATTTTTATATAGTCTTGTTGATCATAATCTATAGTTTTAATTCCATTTTTCATGAATTGTCGGGTCGATTTGTGTTCTTGATCGTTTTGAGGAAAACCCCTGAACTTTAGTTGTTCGTTTATTTTGTGCAATGGATTTACGTTCTGTTAAGGGATTTATTCTCATTGTTGTTATCATCATTCCTAGTAATCATCGCATGTTGGTGATCAGCGGAGTCGGAGGATTCATAGATGATTCGTGCCATCTTACTATGATCGATTTTCCGTGCTTGCAATTATTCTAGACAAGTATCTTGCCCATATATTTCGTGTTTCGTAGATATAATGATTGGTAATCGGCTATGTGCGTCTACTTGAATGCTTAGAATGAACTTTCTAAAGAATCAATATAGTTTCGAATAAAAGCATTCTTTCAAGATACTTATGTACTTTGGGAATAAATGAATTCTATGAATATATTTTAATGTAGTTGTGAATCAAATACATTGTCTTCGTATTGGGTGGTTATAAAAGGTCTCTTACCTTGGTCTAGGGTTGTGTGTTGGAATGTGTATGTGTTTGTGTGACTGTTTTGGATGATTTGTGATTTCGTTGGCTTATTGATTTATTGACTCGGGTATGCACGAGGGAACTCCGAGGTTCATGCTTGCTAGCATAGAATGAGAATAACCACGGGCGTATGTTGATGTGGATGTTCGGGTCATGGACCCCGTAATTTATTGTCGGATTAGTATTTTTGGAAAATAAATCTTTGGTTTGTGACCCTAAACAATTTTTGAAAAGATGAGGATTCCTCGATCTTAAATGTTTTGCTCTAAAACTCCTGAGATCTTAATAACGCTTTACTAGTTGTTTACTTGTTTTATTTAAGCCTTCCATGGTTTGTGGATTATATTATTAATATCGGTTGTGTCTGACTGTGGAGGCCATTCTAGCAAGTACTTGAATTTATGTTTTGTAGGTCCTTAAATTAGAAGTCTTGCATTCTTTTGAGTGAGGGTGTATACGTTCATTCTGGGAGGGTCCGACGTGGCCTCGGAGGGATCCACGCATGGTAGGGTCCGCAAACATTGGGGTTAACCACTCCGGGAGGGTCCGACGGGGCCTCGGAGGGATCCGCGCATGGTTGGGTCCACGGTTAATCATGAGCATTTTTGTAACTTGGTGGTATGTCCAAAATATCACAATGCTTTGACTTTCCATAATGCTTGGGATATAATACATAATGCTTTGACTAGAATGGCAATAAGATTGTATGATATGACGAGAGTTTAGAATTGTTTCTTAAGCAAAAATATCTCGGGAAGTGTTTCCCAGTGTTTGATCCATTGATCATTCAAGATCATTATGTTCTTGAAAATGTGTATGGCTCGTAATTGCACTTTATACTTGCAGTAGCAAAATTTCGTTTGATAACCCCCGAGTAATCGGGGGGTGGAGGCATGTTATTGCATTCAAGTACATGCAGGTTCTTGGGGAGCAAATCGCGATATCGGTACGAAGAATGATGGAAGACAATGATACTAATCACATGAATACTAGTACTTGGTATTGTTGGTCGAATCGTATTTTCCTTTCTGCTATAGTGTTTTTCCGTCCTGTGGGAATGTTGTTGTCTTTTGACCCCTGTGCGGGTATGAGTGTTGAAGTAGAAATGTATATGAAGTTTAAATTGTACGTTATTGATGAAAGACCAAATCGGTCTATAAATTTGTTATTCAGCCATGTTGGCATTAAGGTGATGTCTTATTTTGGTATCGAGCGTGGTAGATCCTCATGTAGAGGGTCTGCGGCGCTGTAATACCCGAGTGGATTGGGGATGATACAGTAAGAACATGAACAAAATGAACTCTCTCTATATATATATGTGATGGCCGATTTTCTTAGTTATGGTGAAGGAGGATGAACTTTGTTTTATAACAAAGTCCACACAAACCTCCAAGCCTCACGCCTAAGGGTTGATAATGATAAGATCCCATCTTATCACCCTTTTGTCCTCAAGTGGTAGGAAACCTCCTCAACACATGCTCGTATGAAGACAAGGTCACCAACAAGGGACCTACTAGTGGGTAGGGCGGCCTACATCATAATAGAGAATGATTTGGTTCATTTCGGTTCGTGAAACGAACCGTCGTGTATCCAGTCCGACTAATACACCTTGGTTCGTCTCAAATACAATTAATTAATCTAATTACTTAATTATATTAAGATATTATTTCTCAAAGAAATAATTATTGATGAATTAAATTAATTACCCAGTAATTTATTTAATTTCCTAGATCGATTTAATTTATTCCATAAATTAAATAAGACATTCAATGTCTTAAAATTCACAATAAGAGATCCACTTCATATTATTCCGTCGTCTCCCTAATACGCGACTTGGTAGGTCCATCTCAGTAAGCAATGAGAGGAACCAAAGAGTTATAGCACCACCTAGCCAGTCCCGCGGCCTATAATGTAACCTTACTGAGAACGAATGATAAGGATCGTTCAAGAACCATTCTGTAAACATATAACTCCTTCTTTCAAATGTCCCGATCAAGTTATAGGGTCACGATAAGCAAACCCTATTTATACTTGATGCTATATTTGAGTTAATGCAAATCGAGATCACCGAGCCCGACCTTATCTAGGTTTCCTCAGCCGGCGGCTGTTGCCTCAGGCAGCCACCGGCCACACTCTCGTTTTCAGATGTTTGTTCCTTTTTCTTTCTTTAAATTCTTCATTTCATTGTCCTGCGAATTATTCAATTTCTGGGTACTGCTTCGCTCATCGCAATTACACTGTTCTTCGCGATTTATTCGATTTGAAGGGTTCCGCTTCCATGGCCGGCGGCTGTTACCTCCATTCATATTTTTTAGTTTCGTTTTGTTTATTAGTTTCTAGTCACCCGCCATTGATGGCGGCTCTGTAAACTTCGTCGCGACTCTTGAATGCCAATGATCTATTATTTTCCCTGCAGCCAGTTACAGATTTTGGGGATCTTTTCCTCGCGAGCTCCAAGCCTCCAGCCTCGATTGGGTACTGAATCTACCCATCGACTAATTGGCGGCTCCGTCTGCGGTGCTAGATTGGGTTTCCGAATTTGGATCAATCCGAACGGGTTTAAACACTCGGTTTTTGCATTCAGGTTATTGAATAGGTCCAGTTCGATTGGGGCTTCTTGTCCACTCGCTTCCACCATTGAAGACTTCAGGTGATTCCCATTAATCTGAATTTCTTGATTTATTCAAAAGGACTGTGCGCCTTTCTGCCGGAATTGATTCATTGGAAGTATGTTTCAACTGCTCTGATTTTCTGGTTTGTGACATTATCACTGGAATTAATTTGCTGAAACTAGTTGGACTGCTCAGATTTTCTAGTTTGTGACATTATCACTTTTGGGCTGCATATTAAACATCTGGTTCTTTATTTTTGGCTTGGAAAGCAAGACTATGGATTTTTGATGCTGGTTGGTTTATTTTACCGGTCTTGTTTGGTTGCTTCCCAAATCTCTCAGCTATCGTCTCGCAATGCACGGCTCGGTGACCGACCTGGCCACACTCGAAGCAGCTGACTAACGGTGAAAGAAAATTCTCCGCGGTACGAGATCAGGCAACAACAGTCAAACAACCATGATTGAACAACAATGATCGGACAAAGAACGATCGGACAACAATGATCGAACAACGATCGAACAACAATGATCGAATGACAACGGTCGAACAATGACTCCGAAGTTCACACTTCAACTCAAGACATTAAAAGAGCTCGTAGAAACTAAAAGATGTTACTTTCGAACAAGGTTCACAAGAATCGAACCGAACTCGGAAAAGTCACAATGATAAACAGATTGATCCTAAACAAGCTCACAACCCATTCGAACGACGACAACCGAGATACCAAACAAGTTTAAAAAGTATCAACGAACACAAGCAAGTCGATAGAATTGAGAGAGAGAAAATGCAGAAGTCAAAAATAATACGGGCATTACATTCGACCTCTTATTAAAAAAATTTCGTCCCCGCAACTCACAACAACGGGAGCAAGGTAAAGCAATCGACAAAACATCTCCCATGGGCCTCTGAGAGCCGATCCTGATATCTGTGCTGAAGCGCGGACTCCGGAAGTCTCGGTAACCAATTCGCAAAACTGGATTGTGTCCCTCGAGTCCACACTTGTAATCTGCTACTGGCGTGGAAGGACAATTTGCACGTACATGCCCCAGCACATTACAGTCGAAGTGCCTCAGCATATCGAAAATACAATTGCTAGGTACAATGGAATATAACATCACAAAACAACATACCGAAGATGTCATTTCAACACAACATATCCACGTAAGGAGACCCACATACACTAAATCCCAGCAACAACGGCATACATTCGGCGATTTCAACGGCCCGAACGATAACCTGCACACAATCACAAAAATCATGAAACAATCATAGATGTACACAATCATACAAACTCAAGTTCTAACAACTCGCACAGATGCGATAGCACGCAAATCACCACGAAACGTCAATATTAAAGATTAACATCACACCTCTCACAGAGGGCTAACATAAAATATGCGTGGCGAAAGGCTCAACGCTCACGCCACCAATTCAATCACAATTTGGGGGTTAACCCCCTAACGAAAGTGCGAATATCATACATACATTCTCGGTCCGCACACAGGAAAGATAGGTTTTAAAAAGAAAAACCACCTTTTAAAAACAAATTTGGAAACACCAGTTGATCTTGAGTATCACATTTCGAAAAAGTAATACAAACATCATTATCGAGACCTTGAAAAAAAAATCTTGCGTTGGATCAAAATGAGGACACTTTTCTTTATTGAAAAACATTCAGAAATATTCGACCCTTGGGTCTAAGAAAATGCGCTACCAAAATTACTAAAATATCTAAAAATATTTTGGTCCTCAAAGTAGAAGAATTTTGAAACAGATAGTTGCGCTAGTAGGCGCCTCGAAAATACAATCCATTTAAAAGTACGTCTCGAAATTTATTTCTAAGATACTCAAGGTTTTCAAAAAAAATCCAAAGCTAGAATGCCCAAAAACTAACACGTATCAACATTCGGTTACACACATCATAATACACGCATCAACTCGTTCAAAACTAAGACAACACATGTCTTTTACCGAAAAACAAACAGTCAAATTTCACAGTCAAAAGGACATAAATAACTGACAACACTCCTCATATAAACGAAACATGAGAGTCACATAAACGCATCAAGAAACTAAGAATCTGCATAGAGATTCCATCACTTAACACATAGTCATACCAGTAACTCGTGTCACACGAGGCACAACACAAAGAAGGGAGACGTACATCCAGTCTCCAGAGGTCGCACGAAGATGACGATCGCCCCACGATACTAATCACGACCAACCAACTCAGATGATGCGTCGCGACACGACTCAGTCAGATAAAATCTGACGAGACAAAGCTCAACAAACACGACTTGACCCAACATCCTAGGTTTCCACAACCTAAGCTCCGATACTATTTATGTAACACCCCCAATCCACTCGAAGATATTACACGCCGTAGAACCCTTCTTTAAGGATCTACCAGGCTGGTAACAACATTGAACATCTCAACAATGCCTTTAAGTCTAGAATGACTTAGTAGACTGATTTGGTCTTTCAATAAAAACATACAACTCAATCTCAATACATGCCCACGCAGGGGTCAAATACAAAATACTCCCGTACAACGGGGAAAATATTACAGCGGAAATAACGTACAACTGAACCAATACAACAATAAACAAGTCCTCATGTGATTAGTATGGATCATCTTTCACCATCCTTCATGCCGACCCTGTGCTATGCTCCCCAAAACCTGAATGCAATACAGACATCCACCCCCCGATTACTCGGGGGTTAGCAAAATTCCACTATTTTGTTAGTGCAAGTACAAAGTGCAAATACAAGTCATACAATTCAAGTTCCAAGAATAACAATAATCAGGAATCCTCAAAGATTCAAACACAACGAAAAATACTTCCCAAAGCAAGAGTTTGGGTAAAACATTCCAAAATCGAAAGATCACAATTCAAGAGAAACAATTTACAAAATGGTTTAATAAGCCATCGGGAGTTTTAGTGGAAAACAATTTAGGATTATCGAATCCTTCTCTTTCCAAAATCAATAGGGGTCACAGCCTACTTTTTGACAAATAAAACCAACAACAATTCATGGGGTTAAAACCCGCGTCACGTGTCCTCGATGGACATAAAATCAACACAACATAATCACCCAAGATATGCAAATCTTGGTCACATAAATACAACAACAAATCGTGAATCCAGGGCTATACCATTGGATTCCCTCGAGGCCTCGTCGGACCCTCCTGAGGTGAGCAAAATACATTCACAAATCATATACACACCAATTCGTGAATCCGGGGCTATACCATTGGATTCCCTCGAGGCCTCGCCGGACCTTCCCGAGGTGAGCAAAATACATTCACAAATTATATACATACCAACTCGTGAATCCAGGGCTATACCATTGGATTCCCTCGAGGCCTCGTCAGACCCTCCTGAGGTGAGCAAAGCACATATACATAACACCGTGAACACATGCCACGTCATCTCATGGTTGGATCAATCACTTGTTGTCTCCTGACCATATGATCACATGCCATATGTCACCGCAAGTCTTGTCTTAGGCTCTCACGGTTGGATCAATCACTTGTTGCATCCTGACCACATGGTAACATGCCATGTGTCACCGTACACCTTCGACCATATCCACACATTCACACAAATAACATAGCACGCCAAGGATATCCGAACAACTCACCCAAAGGCAATAAACACATAGCACAACACAAGTGTTAAATCACAACACACCGAAATGCGATAATATATGTATGTATATTATCAAAGCACAACAGCAACACCAAGCGTATTCATAGGGTTCACGAAACATAACATTCACAAAACACACGCGTTTTGAAAGTAAGCCCTTAACGAGGCTAAACCGAATCTTTTGAAAGTTCATTTCGAACAACCAAACAAACACATTTAGACGATCACCGATCATCATATACACGAAACAAGAAATGTATGAACAAGGTACTTGCCTCGATACCACGAGCTATGGAACAATGAACGATACGGTCGGGTAGCCCTAGAACTTCCAAGATCGACCAAAACCCCGACAATTCCACAAAAACTACAAAAATAATATCACCACGAATCAATAACGCTAAACGGCAACGGAATCAACCCAAAAAATAACAAGGATCCGAGGGTTCTTCAAGGAAATTAGAAATCAAGTTCCGGTTGGTTTAAATCGATAAACGAGTTACCAAATTCGAAGGTCATGACCAATACAACGATATTACTATGAACAATTAATCAATCTCGGAAAAAATCAATGAATCACGAAGAAACCCCCAGAAGCATACACAACAAGGGTTCTACGGAAGAAATACCTCGATCCGGCGAAGAATAAGGATTCGACGATGGTATAATCGAAAAGGATCTTCCAAAATGCCTTGGAATTGATCAGAACCGGCCAAGGACTCCTCTCTTCGTCTTCTCCCGTCGCCAGCCGCCAAAAGGGTGAAGGAATGGGTAAGAAATAAGGCATGGCCCGTCACAGGCCTATATATGGCCGACAGAGTTATGGTCGTAACCGGCAGTGTCTTACGGCCGTAACTCGGTCAACTGCCTCTAGCGCACGCAATGGCCGAAGCCTTGCGTACGCAACTATCGAACCTTATGGCCGTAATCGGCATAGCCTTACGGCCGTAACCGAACTCCCAAGGGCCACTGACTGAAATCTGTCGAGTCACTATGGCCGTATCCCGCCAGCGCTTAGCGGCCGTAACATGCCTTATGGCCGTAACCTGATGGACCTTACGGCCGTAACCGAGTCCTCCCAGGCCAAGGGGTGTAGACGCCTTACGGCCGTAATCGGCCAGGCCGTAAGGTCGTAATCGGCCTAGCCAGTCCTCCGACTGCCCCGCTCGATACTTGACGACATCTCGATCACGCGAACGCACCGGCTATGATCCAAAACAATAATGAACAGGCTACGAAACTCAACGTACCATGGTACAAGCATGCGATTCCAAAGACGTGGATGTCTGTTCTACCGAAGAAAATTCAACGAAACCGGAATGAAGATCTCGGGTAATACATTACCATAGCGTGCGCTAACCAATAAGTGTAGCGTGCGCTAACAACTCAGAAGGACATCAACAATATTCTCGTAATTGGGTACGACGATGGATACCCACAACTTTGAGAAATTACAAAATGGTCCCAAAAGTCTGAAAAATTACGATACGACAACGGTTAATCAAACCAAAGCTCGCAACACGTATGACAACGTTAAATGAACTTACGAGAAACCTGAAACGACAGTTTCGAACGAGATTCGCAAGAATCAAACTCAAGCACGGAAAAGTCGCCTAAGAACACGGAAATCAACAAAACGACACCGAAACGAACTCGGACGTACAAAAAGTGCACAATTAAATACTCCCAGAATGACGAAACGGTCAGGAGAGAGTTGTCAAAACGGACTCCCACTGGAAAAAAAGAAATTTACCGCAAATCGAAATTGCGGATATTACACAACGTAATCTCACCTTTATAACCTTACCAACTCGCGATAACCCGCATCAAATCAATCCTTACCATGTTCTGCATCTCAAGTTTTTGAATCACGAGATGAATAAACTTCTGTACAATACTAAATAATACCTAAATTTCCTCAAAACATCATCACAACTCATAATTACATAATATATGATATGTGTCCAATCCAGTCGATCGGATGACATCACCAAATCTCAATCTGATAAACGACTGTCAATCAATAGACAAATACAGAGAAGGAATACAGTACATACCTCAAGATACGCAACAGCACGACGAATCATGGCAGTCTGATCCGAGATCAGATCAATACAACATACGGAACATGGTCCTAACAAGAGGCCTACAAATTCATACTCAACATGACAACATCAATATTCTCAACAAGACAATGACACCATACACTCAAAAATGACAATGACAACGTATACTCATGGTAATCCGTGATCCAGCATTTGCTGCATAGATCCCAAGATGATCCTGTTGGACTAACATATGGTGGATACAGCACAACGACACATATGCACGACAACACATAGTAATCCGATGATCCAGCATTCACTGCATAGATCCCAAGAAGATCCCGTCGGACCAACACGAGGTGCAAAACCCGTCCAATGATCCAGCGCCTGCTAGCATGAATCCCAAGATGATCCCGTCGAACCAATACGAGGTGGACATACGACAGCAATGCACAAATACATGATAACAACAATACATAAATGCATGACAGCAACAATACACAAATGTGTCATGACACGATCAACACTAAATAACAAATATGGTTAGAGTAATTGCCCTTAATCCTTCGAAAGCAATCTTAATGTCAAAACCATCACCAAAGATATCCTCGATATTCGATGATCCAAAATACCGTAGACTGTAGATAACTCATATCCTCGTCTTTACCAAAATATATTCGTGATACCCAAGTATACCAATAATGAATATAAACCATATACCTTATGATTTAACTCCAAAACCCAGAAGACAACATACAATCCAAATCTCTAAAATTCACAGTTATACTCATTGCTATATGAATTATAAACGAAATGAAACCGAAACCATGTATTAAATATTATAAACTGAACAAGTAATAAGTTGCCTTAATATCGATACGAAGATAGTGAAGTCGTTACCAATTTCCTTACCTTCGTCTACGAGATCCTTGACTCCGACTAAAGCAATATCCTCGAACTCGACCACAACACATGATTCTAATCAATGATGAATTCTCACAGCCTATTGCAATAATCGATAAATAACAAGTTCGATAACAATCAACAAACCCACGGTTCCATAATATCTCGGTCGAACGTAAATCCGAACAATCCAACTCAAATAATTACGAACTCATAATCCACAATACAATATGGTGTTTGTTGACTTAACGTACGTTATTACGTAGTATGTGCTAATAACCAGAACATACTTTACGTATGTAAGACTTTAAGATTTACACACGTTAAATATTCCAATTAGCGTGCGTTAGCTCAGTCAGCTAGCGTGCATTAATGCCATGCAGTTGTATACATTACAAGTAACAATTAACACTTTGTGATCATGAATACCGAAATATAGATGTAAAGAATCGTATTTCGATATTAATCATCTATATTAAGTCTTCAAGTCTTAGACACAATTATAAAGGATTCAATCTGCTCGATACGGATTTGTATTATAACAAAATAGGGTTGACTCAATTATAGTTCAATAAATACATTAATTTCAATGGCTGGATATCAAAACAAAAACCGAATTATTTACAAATGTCACTCAGTTACAAATTACACAAAATGTCATCGAAAAATAACCTTCATGTTAAAAGATATCCATATTCAAAATAGGCAACTCGATCAACTTTCAAAATAAATGTTGCTAGAAATGACCGATATGAAAATGGCTGACTCAATGAAATATGGATCGTATTATCCAAGTATTCCGACTCAATACTTACGGTATAAACAAATTCATACTTTTATATATATTCTATTTACTAACTGTTTGAGCTGTTTTCGTAAAATAACTTACCGATTATGAGATAACCGAGTCCAAAGATGGCAAACCAGTCTGAAATTCAGGAATTTCTTCAAACACCTATCAGACGTCTCCTGGACTAGGCTGCTCAGATTCTATGGGTGTTTGAGCGTTTTGGAGGACTTAAAAATCTCAAAACTAAAATATAAAATTAGGGTTTTAAAGAGATGGACATTGTCTATGGATAATGACAATAGATATGATGTAATGTCCTTACCTTTCTATTTTTAGCAGTTTCTATTTTGGTGCACGTCTATTATTATCGAATCGCTTGTAACTGTTTCGACATTTTGAATCTATTTTGTTCTTAGTGTTTTTCCATTTGGACGACTTTCGGAGGTGTTTCACGTGATTTCACTTTATGTTATGTTTTGTTGCATGTATGTTCGATTCTCGTAAAACTCATTCGATTTCGTTGTTTCTTTATTTCCATGATTCCATATGGTTGGATTATTCGTGTTGCGGGTTTCGATTCTTAAACCCGATGTCGTATCGTGATTTCCTATAAGTTTAGGGAATTTTATCTCCTTTGATGTCTTTCGAATCTTCCGATAGTCGGAATCGTACTTTCTTTCAGCACTTAGATTCGTCGTCGTGAATACTTCATGTTTACATTTTGGGTTCGGTCCTTGTTTTGCAGTTCGACTTCGTACTTTCCTGAGCAGCGAACTGCATTCAGCAGTGTTGAACTATTGCATGAATAACGTGCGTTATTCATGCTTTCCTTGCGTGCGCTATCGATACATGTATAACGTACGTTACATCTTAGTGTTAACGTACGTTATGGTCCTCAGCAATTTAGACAGAAGGTTATGCCAAGTTTATGCCGAGCTTTTACGTACGTTAACTCACGGGTGTTACGTACGTAAGTTTCCTTATAACGTATGCTAACTTTTAGATGTAGCATACGTTATCGACTTCAGCGAATTGGGCAGAGTGTTCTGCCGAGCTCTTACGTACGTTAACTCGTAGGAGTTACATATGTAAACATCATGACGTACGTTAACTCTTCGTGTTAACGTCCGTAATGCACTGTTAGGTATTTAAATCCTGAGTTGACCTCAGACGCGTCACTTTTCCTTCTTTTCTTTCCCTTGTCCACGACGTGAGTTCTTCGGGTGATTTGGAGCTATTCATGTAGAGCAACCCGAGGAGTTCATAAATTGATTATTGTGCTCCAAACAAAGTTTATCATCATCCTAATCCGTCTCTCTATCCCTAATCCAAGGTATTATAGCTTAGAACCCTAAGTTTGTTCATTTTGGGGTTTTTTCGGGATTTGTCTAATTAAACTCGAATTGTTCGTTTGTATTGCTACATTTCCTATCAATTATTGTTATTGAGTGTTTCCCAATCCATTTCCATCGTGTTTAATCCGTGGATTGTTGATTCGGGGAGGTTTTGTGAAAACCCTAGCCCGTATTGAACGTACACGTATTGTTAAGATTGTAATCGGGGTTGTGAGCATATTCCGTTCGATTATTGTTTCCTGAAATGATTTTGGCGCATATTTCATCTATTTAGAATGGTAGCTCAAATGGATTGTACTTGCACTAGCTGTTGTCGCTAACCCCTTAAATGGGGGAAATACTTTTGTATTTCAGGTATAGGTCCTAGAGGCGAACGAGCATGCGGACAGTACGAGGATGATGGACAAGAGTGATTCTGTTCAGTGGTCGTTTGTTTGGCGTGTTGTCTTTTTATATTAACATTTATGTCCTTTGTTTCAGTACTCGAGTACTTCTTCCTTTGAACTTGTATTTGCTTGTGAACCCAGTTTGGGAAGGATTTTGTTTGTTACTGTCGGGTTCGGTCCATTTGTCTGGAATGTCTTAAATTGTGGAATTGTTTGTATGTTGATGAACTTTGTCATGGGTCATGACATTGAGTTTGTATGTTAGCCTGCTGGATTCAAAAGGGTTGGATCCACGGTGCTGTAATATGCCCAGAACGTCTTGGGGGTGTTACAGAATATGGTATCAGAGCCTAAGGTTTTATGGATACCTAGGCTGTAAGTTATTTGGGTCTAGTCGGGTGTCGTTTCTGAACAGTATCACTACTAAGCCATTATCTCAGTATGCCGGTGGTCGTAAGTTCTCCTAACTTGACTCGTTACATTATCCTGTGTTGTTCATTCTTAGTATTGTGATGTGTTTTGTGTTTGAACTATACTCACTAGTTACTTCTTCAGAATGCCTGCTGGTAGAGGACGCGGACGCGGTAAGGGACATGGCGCAACTGGTGGGGCGTCCATGTCCGATAGCTCTGGGGCTAGTTCAGCAATGCCTTCCTTGTCGAATAGTGTCCCGCCTAGTGCCGAAGGTTAGCAGGATCAGTCTGCTAGCTTCGGCAATACCAATGATAACATCGGGATAGCGAACATTCTGTAGCAGGTAGCGAATCAGATGGCGCTACTAACCCAGGCGGTCCTGGTTAACCAACCTAATGCTAATCCGGTTCCGGCTAATGGTTCTGGTACCGATAAGTTGCTTCAGGACGTGATCTGTATGCGTCCACCGCATTTTGATGGTACTTACGACCCTTTTGGTTAGGAGAGTTGGTTATTCAAGATGGAAAAAGTGTTCGAGGCAGCAAATTGCTCCGAGGAGAGAAAAGTACCAATTGCTATGTACTTCCTCGCTAAGGAGGCGACAACGTGGTGGCAAGCAGTAAAACCATGTGACCGGGCAGCTTCGTGGGACGAGTTCCGAGAATTGATGGAGGCCGAATATTATCCGTGGCTGGTGAAAGAGGGAAGGATTCGAGCCTTCTTTGAAGCAAAACCCCAGGATGTTCCCATATCAGAGGCGATCAAGGACTACAATCAGTAGCTACATTATGTGAGGAATTGTAATAAACGGTTGTAATTTCATTAATTGTCATTCAGTATATTATCACTCAGTAATTTTCACTCAGTAATAGTTATTCATCAATCATATTTATTCATTGTATTCAACGTTCGGAGTAATTCGTATCGTGTATCAGTAATTTATTCGTCATTAAACCTTGTTGGCGAATCGGACTGAGAATATCATCATTGTCATCTTTGTAATGGGCTGTGTGTGAGGAGTAGCGCATGATACATACTCTCTTTAGCACGCGCTAATTGAGTATGGGTAGTGCACGCTACCTCTCAGCATTAGCGTACGCCAGTGTGGTTCAGGCAGACAGTCCAGAAGGCACTGGACTGGATTAGTGAGATTCATAATGCACGCTACAATTGGAGTATAACGTACGTTAATGGTGGGTGTAGCGCACGCTATCGGGATCCATCAGCGCGCGCTAGTGTATTGGAACAGACAGTCCAGTGGGTACTGGACTGAGATGGAATAATTCGTAGAGCACTCTAAGAGTGTGTATAGCGTACGCAAGGGTTAGTTTGGTAGCGCATGCTAATCATCAGGTAGCGCACGCTAAGGCTCAATCAGACCAGAGGATAGTAGGTTCTGGACTCCAGTATTCTGAACATCAACCATCAGGTAGCGCGCGCTAACACAAGGTTAACACACGCTAATAAGAGACGATTAGTGCACGCTACCAAGGTACACAACACATGCTATCGATGCAGGCAACGGGTACTGGACTACCCGGTAAACCCGCTAGCGCATGCTAAGCATAGGAGCTAGCGCGCGCTAAACAGGGTTTACTATATATAGGATAGTTCAGTCCGGTTTTCTTCATTTCATCATATCTTCTCCTCCTCTCGTCGGTTTTGGGCGATTTTGGGCATTCCGTGAAGTGTTCTTCGAGCTGCATTCAACTATCATCAATTTTAATCTTGTAGTTCGGATTATTCATCATCTAATACTCTCCAACACACCAAATCAAGGTAAATATTTCTTGAATCTAGAATTTTGGTATTTGAGTGTTTTCCTTCCGATCTCTTCTTGTTAGATTGCTATTATGTTGGAATATGTTAGATATGTATTATCTACCTTGGATACATATATTCCTACGGATTTATTGGTGTATATTTCGGATTTGATGAATATTTGGGGAATTATTCAAGAACCCTTGGTGTTTGACTTTGGTTATTTTGGGGGTTTCCGATTGATGTTGTCGTAACCTTGAGTTGTGGTTTCCTATTAGATCATTGATGTCATTAATAAAGTTTTGTTAGATTGATTTACTTTTGGAGGTTGGTTTTCGATATAATTGGGGGTTAGTTGTAATCAACGGGAGAATGTTTGCAACGTATCCGTTAGAATGCCCTAATGAGTTTTGGTTATTGTTGTAACGACTTTTGAGTTGGTTATAATCGTGCTTGATACGTATATTGAGCATTTGTTGGTAATTATGTTATTCAAGGTTGTTCGAGCGACCAGTATTTTCCACTTAGGATATTTGTTCGAGGAAGGACTTTCTTCACCGGTATTTGAGTACGTTAATTCTTACTCAGTTAAAAGGATACTCATTCCTTTCGTTCTTGTTCATGCATACATAAAATTCATTCATAATATATCAATCATGTTGAGACTTGTAATTATCAAGCTAATCATTTAATTTATGAGGAACGACGGTTCCAATCATCTCATTTGAAGTTATCATTCATTGCACCTTTATTCCATCTCGGTAAGTCATTCTTGACCCTTGACGAATTTTTATTCATTATTCCTCATCTCGGTCGCTTTTGCTCTTGTGACCTTTCGGGATTGTATTACGTTGCCGAGTGGTGGATCTGTGGAATTTTTAGTCGGGCACACGATGGTCATGTGTATATGCGGGACTCCGGACATTCGGATACTTGTGCACTTGCACATTCCATTCGGGCGTACTATGATGCTCATCATTCAACTCAATTTCTTAATTCATTGCTCCCCCACCAATAATATTGCTTCAAATCCTTATACATTTTACTAGACCCCGGGTGAATGGAGTACGGGGTAGCATGAGCTTCTCTTAGGATATAGTTTCTCAATTCGTCGTCTGCTAGTACACAAACTCGATTCCTGAAGCGTATCAATCCATCCTCGTGGATCACAAATCCAGGGGTTTTCCCTTGAGTTACTTCATCCCGAACTCGAGATAAGAATGGGTCCGTACCCTGCTTCGATCTAATTATATCCTCAAGGGACGATGAAATCTCAAGTGTGCAGAGTTTTCCTTGAATACGCTGTAACCAGACTTCAATTTCATGGTCACGAGAGTAGATCAGAATGTCGTCAATAAATACGACTACAAAGCGATCCAGATAATTAATAAAGACTCGATTCATCAACTCCATGAATATTGCCGGTGCATTAGTCAATCCAAAAGGCATTATTATGAACTCATAATGCCCATAGCGAGTACGAAAAGCGGTCTTCGAAATGTCAGACTCACGAATCCTCAACTGATGGTAACCAGACCTCAAGTCGATCTTAGAAAACATAGCAGCCCCCGGAAGCTGATCTAATAAATCATCAATACGCGGCAATGGATATTTTTTCTTAATGGTTACCCTGTTCAGCTCACGATAATCAATACACAGATGTAGGGATCCGTCTTTCTTCCGTACAAATAGCACTGGTGCTCCCCAAGGGGACGCACTAGGTCTAATAAAGCTCTTCTCGGTTAAATCCTCAAGTTGGCTCTTCAGCTCCTGCATCTCATTCGGAGCCATACGATACGGTGCTTTCGAGAGCGGGGACGTACCTGGCTCTAACTCAATATTGAACTCTACATCACGATGTGGAGGTAAGCCTGGCAACTCGTCTGGAAATACGTCTGGGTAGTCTGAGACTACTAGGATATCGGCCAATTCGACTAGTCGATCCACTGCTTTGGTCATGAAACACCAATATCCAATACACCCCTGATTAAGCAGTTTCACTGCTTTCATAACGCTGATGTCTCTCCCGGAACGGCTGGGATTGTCACCCTGGAAGGTACACTCAACACCATCGTCAGATATGACGGTCACTGTTCTCTTGCGGACACTAAGTATGGCGCATCATGACTATCCATCCAATCGATACCCAAGATTACATCATCTTTAGGTAAATCGACTACAATTAAATTCGACAACCACTCACGGTCGTTCATGCGAATTGGACAGTTCTGCATTTCAGGATTCCCAACAATTCTTCTACCATCGGGTAGACCAATTATATAAGGTTCACAATTGGTAACATGATCTAATTGCAAATGGCTCAAATAAGAAGTAGATAGAAAGGAATGTGAAGCACGAGCATCAAAAAGAACACACACAGGTTAAGATCAGATCTCGAGAGTACCTACAATCATGCTGGCTTCGGGATCGTCGGCCTTCTTCATCTCGTAGACTCTGGGTTTTGCAGCCTCGGTACTAGATGCACCATCTTGATTTCCACGGCCCATCCCCTTGTTTGCCCCGGTAGTTTGATAAGAAGCGGACGGAGGTACATGGTCCTGGACGGAAGACTGAACTGGAGCATGAGGTGCTGCTGGAGTACGTCCTGGTCCACTCCTACAATAACGAGCACGATGTCCATTCTTCCCACAAGTATGGCATGCAATGGCCGGCATCGGGCATTTTGAATTGATGTTCCCCTGGTCTCCACAGTTATAGCACAAAACAGATAGGCTGACTGCTCGAGGTTGCGATCCGATTGGCTTCGACGCCATGGGTTGCCGTTCAGAAGGATTTGGCACTGGTTGGGGCCTCTTGAATGTTCCCCGGTTGCTGTCTGTCTTGTTCTGGTTCCTGAATTTCTTGTTGTTGGACTGCGGTTGCTTCTTGGAAATTTCTTTCGCGGTCAATTCGTACTCCAGAGCTTTCTCAATGAACTCCGATAGGGTCTTACAGTGGTGATTCAGCAGTTGCATTCTCATTCGGGGTTTAAGCCTCTTAAGAAAATATTTAATCTTATCGGCCTCCGTTCGGACAATCGTAGCGGCAAAAGGGAGAAGTGCCTGGAATTTCTCGGCAACAGATAGTACATCATCATCTTTGGACGGGTCTGGATTCATCAATTCTGACAGTTTGGCCTCGCGGAGAGGACCCAGATAGTAACGGTCTAGCATGAGATTCTTAAATTCCTCCCAAATACATACGTCATCAGCTGGCCTCACCGAAAGCCACGAGGTGTGGGCGCCCTTGCCCAGGTAGTAAGCTGCTACGGAGACGCGATTCTCTGCTGGATAGTCTACCATATAGAACAATTTCTCGAAGTGTTCAATCCAATGCACGATATCATCAGGCTCAGAGGAACCTTCAAAAATCGGGGGTTGCTAGCGAGAGATGTCGCTGATGATTCGACTCACCAGTCCGCTATGTATAGGAGGTGGCCCCTGTTGCTGGTCGGTAGCAGCTCTCTGCATAGTTTCCATTAACTGACCCATCTAGGTCATCTGAGCCATCATGCCCTGCATCACAGCGTAAGGATCCACACGAGCATCCCCGCATCCAGTGTGGTGCGATTGGTCCCTAGAAGGCGAATCACTGCCTGCGGAACTATGCTCTGCATTCGCACGCCTGTTGGCTCGTGGTATCGGGATTAGGCCCCTTCCGCGGCCTTACCCCCTCTGCCACGGCCTCTCAAATTTCTTTCCATACTGAAAGAATCAATTCTTAAAGATAAACATAAGTACAGTTCATGATACCAGTCAGAATTCATACTAAGTTAATAGCAACAAGAAATTACATATTCAAGAAAACAATTCATAATGAATTATCGACACTACGAGGGTCACACAGAATATCATATCGACGTTGAGTCGAACAATTTAAATCATATAATCAATCCAGAATTTTCTTCGAATTATCAATCAGATAATTCCTGTCACAAATCCTCAAAATGTTAAGATCAACAAAGAGATCCATTCCGATATCAATATCATGCCAGTAATTAAATGATGGCTCATAAAGTACGTACCGCATTTGGCTCGTAAGATCAGGCGCTCGCACGGGTCACACGTGACAGGAAGGTCTTTTGATACTAGTTCAATACACAAAGACTCTAAAAAAATAGACTCTCTGATACCATCTTCTGTAACACCCCAAAAAAGCGGCCATTAAAGTGTCGTGGACCCCACACTGGGACCCACCAGGCGATACCCAAAATACAGATTAAATACGCAATACATGTGATACCGAACCACAATTCATAGTACTTATTCCGATTAGGAGTTCACAGTAGTATGGCCAATGGCCTTATTATACAGAGGATCCAAAATACAAGTATAATCCATTTGGAGATGGAACATACTTTCAATAACAATACATTTGTCCATAATTAAAATAAAGCGGAAAGATAACATTAAACGGTTCGAACAAGACCGAACAAGAAAAGACTTGGGCCCCCCGAACTAGTATCCTTCGAACCCTTCGCCATCACCATGATCTTCCTGTGTCTTGCCTTTTTCTCGACCTAAAATACAACACAAGTATTTCGCCCAACACAGGGTCAGATATACATGATAAATGGTTTCTCAAGATATTATACAATTCACATATATTAGATTTCAAGGAAAACAACCCGACAATCAAACATACCCCTCGGGCGTATGAACGCTTAGTCACAAAACGTCGAACACATCCAAATATATAAATGGACTATGAACGACCAATATAGTACGGCTTAAGATGGACATCACAGTGCGCCCGATCCGGAAATGTGTCAGTGCACATGTCCACCCCGTATACGGAATCCAGGATATACGTGGGACAATATACCTAATTAGCCTCACGAACTACGTCTCGTGTGCACAGTCCAATACGGAAACATCCACGCATGACTATATATGTGCCTCGCTAAAAATCCTACCCAATAACCAATCGAAACGCATATATGATTCCGGATATGTCACGATACAACATGACAACGAATTCAATAAATCACATATCCGATTAAGGATCAAGAAACTCACCGAAATGACAATAAGGGTCAATGACATTAACGGTTAAAAATGATGAACTTGGGAATGCAATCCCACGATGAAAACGGGACATCATCAAAAATAATATCAATTCACGGATCACAATTTCATAAGTGTTTCATATACACGAAACGCATAATCATCACAAGAATCCAAACATCATTATAACCAAGCAAGATAACTTGCCTTTATACGGAGACGTGAATAGTCCTTCCTTGTCGAACAAACGAACGGTCCTCGACTTAATATCGATTACTCGAACAATTGACCTTGTAAGAGATACAATCCATTCAATAACACATCTCATAACTATCGACATCTAGTTCAGCGAATCGATATCCTAAATTCAATTTGCTTAGTTCAACCATCTATGTATCATAATTCCATTTCAAGGATTCACACAAACTTCAATTTATTATCATTTTCGGTTACCATTCAAGGTGTTCTCGATTATTCATATGGTTCAAACGAATAAGAATTTATCAAGAACAATCCTCAAGGAGAAACTTGCTAAACTTGATATGCCGATAGAATTTCTTAAAAACAACATCAATATTTTGAAAGATATAATCCGAACAACTACGTTTCATAAAACATTGATTAAAACGAAGGTTACTCGGTGATTATCATTGTTCAACGAATCATGAGTTCATCAAGTTAGTTTAATGATATAGTTGAGTTATTCATGACAAGATCATTACGAAATCATCATCAAGGTGAATTAACATCTCTGAACTATAATCTTATGTTGCTGTAATTCAAGGTTCAACCAATTCTAATGAGGAACCTAAGTTCATCTAGTTCAAAATCTCTCTAAGCATGATAGTTGATTCAATATAGTGATAAAAATTCTACAAATTAACCTATCTAAAATGAAACTAATGATTATTATTGTCTTAGTAATGTTAACAGTTCAGCAAGAAGAGTGAGTTTCTATTAGCCATGATTACTACCATTTAGAACATCAAGAATACATCATATCAAACCCTTGATCTCCATATTCATCATTAAGTTGTTGAAAACTTAACTACAACCATGTTTATGATTAATTCAACATTAGGTGGAATATATATATTATCACTAACATTATAACTACAAAATTATAGAGTGAATTCGTATAACGTACCTTCAGAAATGAAGAACAATACAACAAACCACAAGAACACACTCTAAGCTTCAAGAATAACTCCAAACTTCCAACCAACAAGCTCCCAATCAAGATGCAAAGTTCAAACACAAGTTGGAAGAAGGTAGAAGTGATATAGGGAGGCAGGGGGATGTTTATACTGGAGAAATATCGAAGTTGGACGTGCAAAATGAAAGACACAAGTTGTCTTTTTATAACAGCACAGTTCGTTACGTACGTTATACACCAAAGGATAACGTACGTTAGCATCTTTACGTACGCTACACCAAAAGTGTTACGTACGTAAGCTAATTCCAGAGGCTACTGGACTAAAATACAAACATCATTACGTACGTTATTTCTTGGAGCATTACTACGTAATGTAGGTCAACTAGGCAGCTCCAAAAGATCAGATATTCGAATCACGCCAGACCCCACACGCCGAAAGTTGAGATCGGATACGACTACAAGCATTACGTAAGTAAAAGGCACCTCTTTACGTACATAAATCCCACAATATAGCTTACGTTAGGCTAAAGGGTAAGCGTACGTTAAGACAGAATTACTAGCCCAAAAATGCACTTATCTATATAATGCTGAGAAATCAATCATAGTGCGAGTGATAGTTATTATTAAGTCTATTATGATATATTCCAACATCAATAAACATTAAACAAATGCAACAAGACTACAACAGTATTGAATTATCCGAATAATACAACAGTAAGCAAGAATTTCCATCGGATATTACATACTCCCCCCTTAAAAGGAGTTTCGTCCTCAAAACTAAGGGGTAAACAATTCGGGATACCTCCCTTGCATGCTGCTCTCCGTCTCCCACGTGGCCTCCGCGACCCCGTGTCGTGACCACTGAACCTTCAGTAGGGGAATCGTCTTGTTCCGCAACTGTTTGATCCTCCTCTCAAGTATCCGTACGGGGCGCTCCTCGTACGAATCATCCTCCTCTATATCAATCTCGTCGAACTGAAGTATATGACTCGGATCAGCAACATATTTCATTAACTGGGAGATATGGAAAACATTATGAATCCGGCTCAGAGCTGGTGGCAACGCCAGGCGATAGGCTAGATCGCCTACTCGTTCCAAAACCTCAAACGGCCCGACATACCTCGGACTCAGCTTACCTCTCTTCCCAAACCGAAAAACACCTCGAGTAGGGGACACCTTCATTAGTACATGGTTGCCGACCTCAAACTCAAGTGTTCGTCGACGGTTGTCTGCGTAAGACTTCTGTCGGCTTTGAGCTGTCAACAAACGACTCTTACTCAGAGCGATCTTCTCATGGGCTGCTAACAACATATCGGGTTCCGTAACCAAAGATTCAGACAGATCGTCCCAACACAGAGGGGATCTACAACGACGCCCATACAATGCTTCATAAGGTGCCATCTGAATCGAAGCGTGCGCTGTTATAAGTGAATTCCACCAAAGGTAGTTGGGCCTCCCAATCATCCTTCCAATCGAGAACGCACGCCCTTAACATATCTTCTAGAGTCTGGATAGTCCTCTCAGTCTGACCATCAGTCTGTGGATGAAAAGCTGTGCTGAAGTTCAATTGCGTCCCCATCGCACGATGAACTGCTTTCCAGAAATGTGACATGAATCGCCCGTCACGATCTGATACAATACTCTTAGGGGTACCATGTAACCTCACAATCTCTTTGATAAACAGTTGGGCCAATCTCTCGGGTCCCCATGTGTCTTTAATCTCCAGAAAGTGGGCTGATTTGGTCAGACGATCCACAATCACCGAAATCATATTCATCCCTCGTCGACTCGTCGGCAAGCTGGTGATAAAATCCATCGATATGTCCTCCCATTTCCACTCAAGGATCGGAAGCGGTTTCAGCATCCCTGCGGGTCGCTGATGCTCAATCTTCCCTGCGGGTCCCTGTTGACAGGTTAAACACCTCGAAACAAATTCTGCAACTTCACGTTTCATACTTCCCCACCAATAATATTGCTTCAAATATGGGGTAGCATGAGCTTCTCTTAGGATAGAGTTTCTCAATTCGTCGTCTGCTGGTACACAAAATCGATTCCTGAAGCCTATCAATCCATCCTCGTGGATCACAAATCCAGGGGCTTTCCCTTGAGTTACTTCGTCTGGAACTCGAGATAATAATGGGTCTGTACCCTGCTTCGATCTAATTATATCCTCAAGGGACAATGAAATCTCAAGTGTGCAGAGTTGTCCTTGAATACGCTGTAACCAGACTTCAATTTCTGGCCTCACCAACTCTAACTGCAATTCTCTCTGAAATGTCAAGCGGGCAAGCATCTGCTCCTGTACTATTTTACGACTCAAAGCGTCGGAAACTACATTTGCTTTGCCCGGATGATAAAGGATCTCGATATCATAGTCTTTGATGAGTTCTAGCCACCTTCTCTGCCTCATGTTTAACTCCTTCTAAGTAAAAATGTACTTTAGGCTCTTCTGATCAATAAAAATTTGGCAGGTAACTCCATACAGATAATGACGCCAGATTTTTAAAGTAGAAACCTCGTAAGGTCGCAGCTGCCTCGATGCATAGGAGATCACCTTCCCGTTCTGCATTAGTACACATCCAAGGCCCTGTTTAGATGCGTTACTATACACCACAAATCCTTCCGTTCCTTTCGGTAGGACCAAAATAGGTGCCGAAATCAACCGACTCTTGATTTTATCATAACTCTGCTGACATGCTTATGACCATAAATACTTCTTATCCTTCCTTAACATGTTAGTCATTGGTTGCAAAATCTTGGAAAACCCTTCTACGAACCGTCGATAATAACCTGCTAGTCCCAAGAAACTGCGTACTTTCTTAACGTTCTTTGGTGGTAGCCAGTTTAGGATAGCTTCTGTGTTTTGAGGGTCTACTCTCACTCCATCAGCTGATATCATATGACTGAGAAAAATAACTTCACGCATCCAGAACTCACATTTAGAAAATTTTCCATAAAGCTGCTCCCGTCTTAACGCCTCGAGGACTTGATGGAGTTGACGCTCATGCTCTTCATGGTCATGAGAGTAGATCAGAATGTCATCAATAAAAACGACTACAAAGTGATCCAGATAATTAATAAAGACTCGATTCATCAACTCCATGATTACTTCTTGTGCATTAGTCAGTCCAAAAGGCATCACTACAAACTCACAATGCCCATAGCGAGTACGACAAGCAGTCTTCGAAATGCCAGACTCACGAATCCTCAACTGATGGTAACCAGACCTCAAATCGATCTTAGAAAACACACCAGCCCCCTGAAGCTGATCCAATAAATCATCAATACGCGGCAATGGATATTTGTTCTTAATGGTTACCCTATTCAGCTCACGACAATCAATACACAGACGTAGGGATCCGTCTTTCTTCCGTACAAATAACACTGGTGCTCCCCAAGGGGACACACTAGGTCTAATATAGCCCTTCTCGTTCAAATCCTCAAGTTGGCTCTTCAGCTCCTGCATCTTGGTCGGAGCCATACGATACGGTGCTTTTGAGAGCGGGGACGTACTTGGCTCTAACTCAATATTGAACTCTACATCACGATGTGGAGGTAAGCCTGGAAACTCGTCTGGAAATACGTGCAGGTAGTCTCGCATCGCCAGATATCGCCACCCGGTCGGTAGTCGATCCGCTGCTTTGGTCATGAAACACCAATATCCAATACACACGTGATTAAGCATTTTCACTGCTTTCATAGCGCTGACGACTCTCCCGAAACGGATGGGATTGTCACCGTGGAAGGTACACTCAACACCATCGTCAGATGTGACGGTCACTGTTCGCTTGCGGACACTAAGTATGGCATCATGACGATCCATCCAATCAATACCCAAGATTACATCATCTTTAGGTAAATCGACTACAATTAAATTCGACAACCACTCACGGTCGTTCATGCGAATCGGACAGTTCTGCACTTCACGATTCCCAACAATTCTTCTACCATCGGGTAGACCAATTATATAAGGTTCACAATTGGTAACATGATCTAATTGCAAATGGCTCAAACAAGAAGTAGATAGAAAGGAGTGTGAAGCACCAGTATCAAAAAGAACACAGACAGGCTGAGATCGGATCTCGAGAGTACCTGCAATCATGCTGGCTTCGGGATCGTCGGCCTTCTTCATCTCGTAGACTCTGGGTTTTGCAGCCCCGATACTAGATGCACCAGCTTGATTTCCACGGCCCATCCCTCTGTTTGCCCCGGTAGTTTGATAAGAAGCGGATGGAGATACACGGTCCTGGACGGAAGACTGAACTGGAGCATGAGGTGCTGCTGGAGTACGTCCTGGTCCACTCCTACAATAACGAGCATGATGTCCATTCTTCCCACAAGTATGGCATGCAACGGCCGGCCTCGGGCATTTTGAATTGATGTTCCCCTGGTCTCCACAGTTATAGCACACAACAGATAGGCTGACTACTCGAGGTTGCGATCTGGTTGGCTTCGATGCCATGGGTTGCCGTTCTGAAGGATTTGGCACTGGTTGGGGCCTCTTGAATGTTCCCCGGTTGCTGTCTGTCTTGTTCTGGTTCCTGAATTTCTTGTTGTTGGACTGCGGTTGCTTCTTGGAAATTTCTTCCGCGGTCAATTCGTACTCCAGAGCTTTCTCAATGAACTCCGATAGGGTCTTACAGTGGTGATTCAGCAGTTGCATTCTCATTTGGGGTTTAAGCCTCTTAAGAAAATATTTAATCTTATCGGCCTCCGTTCGGACAATCGTAGCGGCAAAAGGGAGAAGTGCCTGGAATTTCTCGGCAACAGATAGTACATCATCATCTTTGGGCCAGTGCGGATTCATCAATTCTGACAGTTTGGCCTCGCGGAGAGGACCCAGATAGTAACGGTCTAGCATGAGATTCTTAAATTCCTCCCAAATACATACGTCATCAGCTGGCCTCACCGAAAGCCACCAGGTGTGGGCGCCCTTGCCCAGGTAGTAAGCTGCTATGGAGACGCGATTCTCTGCTGGATAGTCTACCATATCGAACAATTTCTCGAAGTGTTCAATCCAATGCACGATATCAGCAGGCTCAGAGGAACCTTCAAAAATCGGGGGTTGCTAGCGAGAGATGTCGCTGATGATTCGACTCACCGGTCCGCCATGTATAGGAGGTGGCCCCTGTTGCTGGTCGGTAGCAGCTCTCTGCATAGTTTCCATTAACTGACCCATCTAGGTCATCTAAGCTATCATGCCCTGCATCACAGCATAAGGATCGACACGAGCATCCTCGCGTCTAGTGTGGTGCGATTGGTCCCTAGAAGGCGAATCACTGCCTGCGGAACTATGCTCTGCATTCGCACGCCTGTTGGCTCGTGGTATCGGGATTCGGCCCCTTCCGCGGCCTCTTCCCCCTCTACCACGGCCTCTCAAATTTATTTCCATACTGAAAGAATCAATTCGTAAAGATAACCATAAGTACAGTTCATGATACCAGTCAGAATTCATACTAAGTTAATAGCAACAAGAAATTACATATTCAAAAACATTTCATAATGCATTATCGACACTACGAGGGTCACATAGAATATCATATCGACGTTGAGTCGAACAATTTCAATCATATAATCAATCCAGAATTTTCTTCGAATTATCAATCAGATAATTCCTGTCACAAATCCTCAAAATGTCAAGATCAACAAAGAGATACATTCCGATATCAATATCATGCCAGTAATTAAATGATGGCTCATAAAGTACGTACCGCATTTGGCTCGTAGGATCAGGCGCTCGCACGGGTCACACGTGACATGAAGGTCTTTGGATACTAGTTTAATACACAAAGACTCTAAAAAAAATCGACTCTCTGATACCATCTTCTGTAACACCCCAAAAAGACGGCCATTACAGTGCTGTGGACCCCACACTGGGACCCACCAGGCGATACCCAAAATACAGATTAAATACGCAATACATGTGATACCAAACCACAATTCATAGTACTTACTCCGATTAGGAGTTCACAGTAGTATGGCCAACGACCTTATTATATACAGGATCCAAAATACAAGTATAATCCATTTGGAGATGGAACATACTATAAATAACAATACATTTTTCCATAATTAAAATAAAGCGGAAAGATAACATTACACGGTTCGAACAAGACCGGACAAAAAAAGACTTGGGGGCCCCGATCTATTATCCTTCGAACCCTTCGCCATCACCATGATCTTCCCGTGCCTTGCCTTTTTCTCGACCTAAAATACAACACAAGTATTTCGCCCAACACAGGGTCACATATACATGATAAATGGTTTCTCAAGATATTATACAATTCACATATATTAGATTTGAAGGAAAACAACCCGACCATCGAACATACCCCTCAGGCGTATGAACACTTAGTCACAAAACGTCGAACACATCCAAATATATAAATGGACTATGAACGATCAATACAGTGCGGCTCAAGATGGACATCACAGTGCACCCGATCCGGAAATGTGTCAGTGCACATGTCCACTCCGTCTACGGAATCCAGGATATACGTGGGATAATGTACCTAATTAGCCTCACGAACTACGTCTCGTGTGCACAGTCCAATACGGAAACATCCACGCATGACTATATATGTGCCTGGCTAAAAATCCTACACAATAACTAATCGGAACGCAGATATGATTCCGGATATGTCACGATACAACGTGGCAATGAATAAGGGTCAATGACATCAACGGTTCAAATTGAAGAACTTGGGAATGCAATCCCACGATGAAAACTGGACATCATCAAAAATAATATCAATTCACGGATCACAATTTCATAAGTGTTTCATATACACGAAATGCATAACCATTACAAGAATCCAAATATCATTATAACCAAGCAAGATAACTTGCCTCTATACGGAGACGAGAATAGTCCTTCCTTGTCGAACGAACGAATGGTCCTCGACTTAATATCGTTTACTCAAACAATTGACCTTGTAAGGGGTACAATCCATTCAATAACACATTCTCATAACTATCGACATATAGTTCAGCGAATCTATATTCTAAATTCAATTTGCTTAGTTCAACCATCTATGTATCATAATTCCATTTCAAGGATTCACACTAACTTCAATTTATTATCATTTACGGTTACCATTCAAGGTGTTCTCGATTATTCTTATGGTTCAAACGAATGAGAATTTATCAAGAACAATCCTCAAGGAGAAACTTGCTAAACTTGATATGCCGATAGAATTTCTTAAAAACAACATCAATATTTTGAAAGATATAATCCGAACAACTATGTTTCATAAAACATTGATTAAAACGACGGTTACTCAGTGATTATCATTGTTCAATGAATCATGAGTTCATCAAGTTAGTTTAATGATATAGTAGAGTTATTCATCACAAGATCACTACGAAATCATCATCAAGGTGAATTAACATCTCTGAACTAGAATCTTATGTTGATGTAATTCAAGGTTCAACCAATTCTAATGAGGAACCTAATTTCATCTAGTTCAAAATCTCTCTAAGCATGATAGTTGATTCAATATAGTGATAAAAATTCTACAAATTAACCTATCTAAAATGAAAACTAATGATTATTATTGTCTTAGTAATGTTAATAGTTCAGCAAGAAGAGTGAGTTTCTATTAGCCATGATTATTACCATTTAAAACATCAAGAATACATCATATCAAACCCTTGATCTCCATATTCATCATTAAGTTGTTGAAAACTTAACTACAACCATGTTTTTGATTAATTCAACATTAGGTGGAATATATATATTATCACTAACATTATAACTACAAAATTATAGAGTGAATTCGTATAACATACATTCAGAAATGAAGAACAATACAACAAACCACAAGAACACACTCTAAGCTTCAAGAATAACTCCAAACTTCCAACCAACAAGCTCCCAATCAAGATGCAAAGTTCAAACACAAGTTGGAAGAAGGTAGAAGTGATCTAGGGAGGCAGGGGGATGTTTATACTGGAGAAATATCGAAGTTGGACGTGCAAAATGAAAGACACAAGTTGCCTTTTTTATAACAGCACAGTTCGTTACGTACGTTATATACCAAATGATAACGTACGTTAGCATCTTTACGTACGCTACACCAAAAGTGTTACGTACGTAAGCTAGTTCCAGAGGCTACTGGACTAAAATACGAACATCACTACGTACGTTATTTCTTGGAGCATTACGTACGTAATGTAGGTCAACTAGGCAACTCCAAAAGATCAGATATTCGAATCACGCCCGACCCCACATGCCAAAAGTTGAGATCGGATACGACTACAATCATTACGTAAGTAAAAGGCACCTCTTTACATACGTAAATCCCACAATATAGCGTAAGTTAGGCTAAAGGGTTAGCGTACGTTAAGACAGAATTACTAGCCCAAAAATGCACTTATCTATACAATGATGAGAAATCAATCATAGTGCGAGTGATCGTTATTATTAAGTCTATTATGATATATTCCAACATCAATAAACATTAAACAAATGCAACAAGACTACATAAGTATTGAATTATCCGAATAATACAACAGTAAGCAAGAATTTCCGTCGGATATTACAGGTCAGAGATGATGTCACAGTTCGAGGTTTCATGATGTCCTCAATGAATAATAAGCTTCAAAGGACCCATGAAAACATGCCCTCTGCAAGGGCGATTATGGTGTAATACCCGGTTGTAATTCAGTAATTATCATTCAGTAATTATCACTCAGTAATTATCATTCAGTAATTGATACTCAGTAATCTCATTCATCATTGATCATTTGTCACTCATATTCAGTCATGGTATTTATCATTCAGAGTAATTGTATCGTGTATCAATCGTCATTCATCACTAATCTGATTGGAGTTTCGTGCCGTGTTTATCATCATTGTCATTTTCGTTGCAAGTTGTGCTTGAGGAGTAGCGCACGCTACATACTCCTTTTAGCGTACGCTAATTGGGTATAGGTAGCGCACGCTACCGCTCAGCTTTAGCGCACGCTACCGCTCAGCTTTAGCGCACGCTAAGGCTACCTTGGCTGCAGTCCAGAAGGTACTGGACTGCAGGTGAGAATATTTGTAGCGCACGCTACGAGTGGTAAGTAGCGCGCGCTAACGGGTTGTAGTAGCGCACGCTATATGTGTGGAGTAGCGCGCGCTAGGGGGCGGATCGTTGAGTCCGGGCTACCGGATCGCATCGTTAATTCATAGCGTACGCTATGCATTGTTGTTAGCGTACGCAACCGATATATTAGCGCACGCTAAACAATGGTTGTAGCGCACGCTATCGAGTCGATCGAGGTCGACAGTTTTACGGACTCCGATCGGGCGTCAAATATTTCGCTAGCGCACGCTAACAATGGATATTAGCGCACGCTAGTAGTATGGCCGTAGCGCACGCTACAAATAGGTACGTAGCGCGCGCTACCGTGTTCGGACAGGGGGTACTGGACTACCCAAATTACACGTTAGCGCACGCTATGCACAAGGTCTAGCGCACGCTAACACGGACCGAGTATAAATTGGACAGTTTAGTCGAGTTCGTCATTTTTCATCTCATTTCATTCCTTGGTAGTTTTGGGCGATTTCGAGCGATTCGGAGAGGATTCTTCGAGGTGTAATCATCAATCATCATCTTCAAGCTCATCTTTCGGATTGATCATCATTTCATCATCTTCATCACATCGAATCAAAGGTATTAATCTCTTGGATCTAGAATTTCGGATTTTGGGGTTTTCCTTCCGATTTCTTCGTGTAAGCTTGGATTATCATTGGAATATGTTAGTTCTGGATTATCTAACTTGTATAAACATATTCCTACGGCTTTAATGGTTCTTTTGAATTATTTCAAGAACCCTTGGGGTTGACTTGGTTAATTGGGGATTTTCCGATTGATGTTGTTGTAATCATGAGTTATGGATTCCTAATGGATTATTGATACCCTTGAAAGTGTTTTGATGGTTTGAAATACTCATCTTGGAATTGGTTTCGATTCATTCGAGCTCGGATATCGTTGTGTCGACGTTTGAGTCGATTATGATCGTTTTTGATTTGCGTAATGATCGGATTATTGGTAATTGTGTTATTCAAGGTTGTTCGAGCGACCGATATTTCATTTAGGACGTTGTTCGTGGACGGACATTCATCATCGGTATTGAGTAAGTTAATTCTTACTCGGTTAAAAGGATATTCATTCCTTTTGTCGTTGTTCATTCATAATCATAACTCATTCATCATTGTATTAATCGTATCAAAACTTCGTCATTGTCAATTAATCACCTCGGTCATAAGGAGCAGCGGTTCCTATCATTTCATTGAGATATCATTCATGTCACTATCATTCAATCTTTGTGAGTCATTATTAATTTTCATTGTCACTTTTTTCATATTGTGTCATTAGGGTCATCTTGGCGTGCGGTTGGTATGTGTAGGATTTTCATGTCGGGCACATTATAGTCGTGTGTTGGTTGGTGGCCTCACATTGGGTGTACACACGAGTCGATTGCTCGTGAGGCCGATTAGGTACAAGACCACGCGTGTTTGATCGTTGGTGGCTTGTGCACGGACACATTTCCATCCGGACGTAGTGTGGCGCCATTCCTTTGAGCCGCATCGATAGTTGATTCATATAGCATGTTTGATTGCGTATGTTTCAACGAGAATAATTCATAATTTCGGATATATCATGATTGTGTATTTTCAACCCTTGAGGATTGTTGTTACGTATGGCCGGCCCGTTGGGGATGTTGTTTCGTGTCATGGCAAGGCTAAGGCACGGAGCACGGTGACGGCGAGGAGTCAGTGATACTAGTAGGGGCCCGATGCTCGATCATTCATTGATCATTTATGTTTCCTTTATTCATCCCATGCGAGACATTAGTTTGAATGCTCATTTCATTCGATGTTGTGTATTTTATCGTCACATAAAATACACATGTATTCTATTTTATCACAGGTGTTGTATAAAACTCCTCATCGGAGTAATTGATGTTGTAATGTGGTTCGGTACTACATTTACCTGTAATTCATTCATTCTCATTCGCACGGTGGGTCCCGGTGGGGTCCACGGACCGTAATATCCGCCTAGTTTGGGGTGTTACGAGTTGGTATCGGAGCGTGGTTTTGAATACTACCCTCCAAGTCATGTCTCATTTGAAATCATCGTCATCGGACTAGTATCATTGGACTTTCGCGTCACGTATGACCTGTGCAAATGCCGAGCCAATCAGACCAAGAACTGTAAGATTTCTAATGCCATGGTATAATTTACGGCATTAATCATTCATTCATAATTCATCGATTAACAATCCTCAATCATCATTGTCATTTTGGCCGGACGGTCAGTTAACTCATTAATCACCAATTCATTTCATTGTTGATTGTTGATCGGGAAGATCGGATCATTAATCTTGTTAACTCATCGAAGATAATAATTTGATAACTTCATCGATAATCATGTCACGTCAATCAATCATTCATGTAATCGTTGTATTTGAGCGCGTATGCTCATTTTCATCATTTCATAATATAATCATAATGTGATACTCATGCGAGATGTATAACCATCATATGACTTTCCACTTCGGTATGGAAAGGGCCGGAAGAGGCGTAGAGGACGAGGCCGTCGAGCGGGCCGAATCCGAGAACTCGTGCGAATACCGTGCAAATGCAGAATAATGCTAACTCATCGAGCTGACGCCGCCACTCACTCACAGACGCGATCATTCAGCGTCAGGAGTCGTACAGGACACGGCTCAGTCAGAGGGTGTTCGGGTCGACCCACTCGCATTTATGCAGGGCATGATGGCCCAAATGACCCAGATGGCTCAGCTAATGGAGACGATGCATAACTCCGTCAATCAAAATCAGCAGGCTCCTCCACCGCCACCTCAGAGGCAAGAGAGGGGTGTAAGCAATATCATTAGCGATATCTCTCGCCAGCGACCACCTACTTTTGAGGGCTCATCTGAGCAGGCGGATATTGTTCACTGGCTTGAGCATTTTTAGAAGTTATTTGCTATGGTGGATTGCCCTGAAGGGCATAAAGTTTCAGTTGCGGCTTACTATCTCGGTAAGAGGGCTCATTCATGGTGGTTATCGTTGAAGCCCACAGACGGAACATGTACTTGGGATCAGTTCAAGACTCTCATGATGGAGAGGTACTATCCGGCCCCACTCAGGGAGGCCAAGTTGTCGGAATTACTCACTCCCGACCTTTCGGCGGATGATGACGTTCTCGCCATCGCCGAAAAATTTCAGGAACTTCTTCCGTTCGCCTCATCTATCATTCACTCAGAAGCGGACAAGATCAAGTATTTCAGAAGAGGTGAAACCCGTATGAGACTTGATTGCTTAATCATAATTGCACCACGTTGGCGAGTTCATTGAGAAGGCTCTTACTTACGAGCTTACGGCTAAGGAAATTGCTAAGCGGCAACCTTCGTGCGCTAGCAAGAAGTCCAAGAACCGTAATCGGTGACGGAGTCGTGCCACTTTCAAGAAACCGCGGGCGGGCTCTACTTTTCGAGCGACCTCCCCTAGCGTCTAAACCCGCGGAATCTCAGTCGCGAGCGGCCAGTTCGGCCATCATCTGTTTCAACTGTGAGGAACAGGGTCATTTCAGCACCAAGTGTCCGAAGCAGTCTGTCACGTGCCACAACTGTGGGATTGCTGGGCATAGGGCTCGTTTTTGCCGTAGGAACTTTAAACCCACTCCGGCGTCATCTCAAGCCCTGTGTCATTCAAGTGCAGAATCAGGCCACTCGGTCGGCGTCGTTCAAGACGACGGGAGCTAAAGGCGGAGCTAAGAGCTATCGACGGAGCGTCGGTTCGGGGCAGCAAGCCCCGAATTTATGAGATGAAGAAGACCGATGATCCCGAGGCCCGAATGATCTCGGTACACTCGATATTCTATCTCAACTTTGTGTGTACCCTTTTTGATACGGTGCATCTCATTCATTCATTTCCGAGTTATGTTTGAGTAGACTACGTGCGGGTAGTGCTACTAGTTGTGAGCCTTATGTCATTGGCCTACACGATGGTAGACGAATTATCGGAAGTCGTGAGATTGTAATTGTCCGATTGACTTCATGGTCGTGTATGGCCGGACCTAATCGTAGTAGATTTACCGAGGGACGACATCATCTTGGGTATTGATTGGATGGATCGTCATGATGCCATCATTAGTGTCAAAGCATTTGGTCACTATCATTTGACGATGGAGTTGAATGTGTGTTTCGGGAGGTAATCCCGGTTGTTACGTAAAGTCATTAATCGATGAAAGCGGTAAGATTACTCAATCGGGGATGTGTCGATTATTGGTGCTATATGGCCAAAGCAGAAATCATCGGTAATATTGACGATATCCGGTGGTGAGGGAATATGCGATGTTTTTCCGCACGAGTTACAGCTTGCCTCCACAGAGGGATGTGGAATTCACGATTGAGTTGGAGCCTGGTACGTCCCCGATATCGAAGGCACCGTACCGGATGGCCCCGACCGAGATGCAGGAATTAAAGAACCAACTTGAGGAGTTGTTCGAGAAAGGTTATATCCGACCGAGTGCGTCCCCGTGGGGAGCACCAGTGTTGTTTGTCAAGAAGAAGGATGGTTCATTCCGCTTATGTATTGATTATCGGGAGTTGAACAGGGTGACAATCAAGAATAAGTATCCCTTACCCCGTATTGACGATCTCTTGGATCAACTTCAAGGAGCTTCAGTATTTTCCAAGATCGACTTAAGATCTGGATATCATCAGTTTCGGATTCGAGAGTCGGATATCGCAGGACGACGTTTCGAACACGCTATGGTCATTATGAGTTTGTGGTTATGCCGTTCGGTTTGACTAATGCACCTGCGGTATTTATGGAGTTAATGAATCGGGTCTTCATCGACTTTTTGGATCGGTTTGTTGTTGTCTTCATCGATGACATTTTGATTTATTCTCGTGACCGGGAGGAACACGAGTTTCACCTTCATCTAGTGCTCGACGTGTTGAGACGAGAACAACTTTATGGGAAATTTTCTAAATGTGAGTTCTGGATGTCCGAAGTGACTTTTCTCGGACATGTAATTTCATCAGACGGAGTTCGTGTCGATCCTCAGAAGACGGAGGCTATTCGAGATTGGCTATCTCCGAAGAACGTTAAGGAAATCCGAAGTTTCCTCGGATTAGCGGGTTATTATCGGCGATTTGTAGAGGGATTTTCTCGAATCGCTCAACCCTTAACGAACCTTTTGCGGAAGGATAAGAAATACACGTGGTCCGACGCGTGTCAACGGAGTTTTGAGGAACTCAAGAGCCGGTTAATGTCAGCACCTGTACTCTCCTTGCCGCAGGGAACGGAGGGATTTGTGGTTTATAGTGATGCATCGGACGGGGTCTCGGATGTGTACTCATGCGAACGGGAAGGTTATTGCCTATGCTTCACGGCAATTGAGACCTTACGAGGTTAATTATCCGACCCACGACACGGAGCTAGCGGCCGTGGTGTTCGCTTTGAAAATTTGGCGTCATTATCTTTATGGCGTTACATTCAGATATTCACCGATCATAAGAGCTTAAAGTATATATTTACTCGAAGGAGTTAAATATGCGCGAGAGACAGTGGTTGGAATTAATCAAAGATTATGATATCGAGATCCTTTACCACCCGGCAAGGCGAATGTCGCCGCGACGCCTTGAGTCGTAAGTCCGTTCGGAGCGGATGCTTGCCCGTTAACGATTCGAAGGAGCTTCAGGAATTCCTTAGACCCGAGATCGAGGTGCAGCTTCGCGAGTTCGGGCGACTTTGTATGTTAGATATTTAATCGTGACTCGAGTAGGAAATCCGAGAGAATGTGGTTTTGGATCTATCATTTTTGCGCATCCGAGAGGATGTGGCGCGGGGAAAGCCCTGGATTTGTGGTCCACGAGGATGGACTTTTGCGTTTTAAGAATCGGTTGTGCGTGCCGCGAATGACGAGTTGAAAAACTCGATTTTGAGAGAAGCTCATGCTACCCCTTATTTTGTTCATCCGGGTCTAGCAAGATGTACAAGGACTTGAAACAAAATTCTTGGTGGAGTAATATGAAGCGTGAAGTCGCCGAATTTGTTTCGAGATGCTTAACTGTCAACAAGTTAAGATTGAACATCGGCCGTGGGTATCTTTGAAACCCCTTCCTATTCCCGAATGGAAGTGGGAAGACATTTCTATGGATTTCATCACGAGTTTGCCGACGCAGTCGTCAGGCATGAACACGATCCGGGTGATCGTGGACCGCTTAACCAAATCGGCTCATTTCCTTGAGATCAAGGAAACGTGGGGTCCCAGAGACTTGCTCAACTGTTCATCAAAGAGATAGTCGACTCACGGTACTCTAAAAGTATCGTTTCCGATCGTGACGGACGGTTTGTGTCGCACTTTGGAAATCAGTTCATCGCGCTATGGGAACCCGGCTTAATCTCGATCGCTTTTCACCCTCAGTCCGACGGACAATCAGAGAGGACGATTCAGACCTTAGAGGACATGTTGAGGGCATGCGTCCTCGATTGGAGAGACGATTGGGAAGCCCAACTACCATTGATCGAGTTCACGTATAATAATAGTTGGCATGCTTCGATCAAGATGGCACCTTACGAGGCCTTGTATGGTCGTCGTTGTCGATATCCGTTGTGTTGGGACGACTTATCAGAATCAATCGGCACCGAGCCCGATATGCTTATAGCCGCCCGTGAGAAGGTAGCTTTGATCAGGAGTCGTTTGTTGACTCGAGTCGGCGAAAATCATATGCAGATAACCGTGTCGACCATTAGAGTTCGAGGTGGTGACCACGTGTTGGTCAAGGTATCCCCAGTCGTGGTATCTTCCGTTTTGGGAAGAGGGAAGTTAGTCCGAGATTCATTGGACCGTTTGAGATTTTGGATCGAGTAGGCGAGTTAGCTTATCGATTGGCTTTACCTCCGGCGTTGAGCCGAATTCATAATGTGTTTCATGTCTCTCATTGCGGAAGTATGTTGCCGACCCGAGTCACATACTTGATTCGACGAAAGCGAGATCGCCGACGATCATTCATATGAGGAGCGTCCTCTACGAGTTTTAGAGCGGCGAATCAAACAGTTCAGGAATAAGACGAGTCCTGGGGTTCAAAATCAGTGGACTAGACACGGAGTCGAAGAGGCTACTTGGGAAACCGAGGATAGTATGCGAGAGAGTTATCCCGAGTTGTTTGACCCTTAGTTTCGGGGACGAAACTGTTTTATGGGGGGGTGTATGTAATTCCCGGTTGTATTTCAGTACTTATCATTCAGTAATTATCTCTCAGTATTTATCATTCTGTAATTGATTCTCAGTAATCTCATTAATCATTGATCATTTGTCACTCATATTCAGTAATGGTCTTTATCATTCAGAGTAATTGTATCGTGTATAAATCGTCATTCATCACTAATCGATTGGAGTTTCGTGCCGTGTTTATCATCATTGTCATTTTCGTTGCAAGTCGTGCTTGAGGAGTAGCGCACGCTACATACTCCTTTTAGCGTACGCTAATTGGGTATAGGTAGCGCACGCTACCGCTCGGCTTTAGCGCACGCTAAGGCTACCTTGGCTGCGATCCAGAAGGTGCTGGTGCGGTGAGAATATTTGTAGCGCACGCTACGAGTGGTAAGTAGCGCGCTAACGGTTGTAGTAGCGCACGCTATATGTGTGAGTAAGCGCGCTAGGGACGGGTCAGGTTGAGTCCGGTGGCTCTTTGGATCGCACCGGTTAATTCATAGCGTACGCTATGCATTGTTGTTAGCGACGCAACCGATATATTAGCGCACGCTAAACAATGGTTGTAGCGCACGCTATCGGGTCGAATCGAGGTCGACAGGTTTTACGGACTCGATCAAGGCGTCAAATATTTCGCTAGCGCACGCTAACAATGGATATTAGCGCATGCTAGTAGTATGGCCGTAGCGCACGCTACAAATAGGTACGTAGCGCGCTACCGTGTTCGGACGGTGGGTCTTGGACTACCCAAATTACACGTTAGCGCACGCTATGCACAAGGGCTAGCGCACGCTAACCGGACCGGTAGTATAAATTGGACAGTTTAGTCAGAGTTCGTCATTTTTCATCTCATTTCATTCCTTCAGTAGTTTTGGGCGATTTCGAGCGATTCGGAGAGGATTCTTCGAGGTGTAATCATCAATCATCATCTTCAAGCTCATCTTTCGGATTGATCATCATTTCATCATCTTCATCACATCGAATCAAAGGTATTAATCTCTTGGATCTAGAATTTTGGATTTTTGGGGTTTTCCTTCCGATTTCTTCGTGTAAGCTTGGATTATCATTGGAATATGTTAGTTATGGATTATCTAACTTGTATAAACATATTCCTACGGATTTAATGGTTATTTTCGGAATTATTTCAAGAACCCTTGGGGTTGACTTCGGTTAATTGGGGATTTTCCGATTGATGTTGTTGTAATCATGAGTTATGGATTCCTAATGGATTATTGATACCCTTGAAAGTGTTTTGATGGTTTGAAATACTCATCTTGGAATTGGTTTCGATTCATTCGAGCTCGGATATCGTTGTGTCGACGTTTGAGTCGATTATGATTGTTTTTGATTTGCGTAATGATCGGATTATTGGTAATTGTGTTATTAAAGGTTGTTCGAGCGACCGATATTTCATTTAGGACGTTGTTCGTGGACGGACATTCATCATCGGTATTGAGTAAGTTAATTCTTACTCGGTTAAAAGGATATTCATTCCTTTTGTCGTTGTTCATTCATAATCATAACTCATTCATCATTGTATTAATCGTATCAAAACTCGTCATTGTCAATTAATCACCTCAGTCATAAGGAACGACGGTTCCGATCATTTCATTGAGCTATCATTCATGTCACTATCATTCAATCTTGGTGAGTCATTATTCATTTTCATTGTCACTTTTGTCATATTGTGGCATTAGGGTCATCTTGGCGCGGTTGGTATGTGTAGGATTTTCATGTCGGGCACATTATAGTCGTGTGTTGGTTGGTGGCCTCACATTGGATGTGCACACGAGTCGATTGCTCGTGAGGCCGATTAGGTACAAGACCACGCGTGTTTGATCGTTGGTGGCTTGTGCACGGACACATTTCCATCCGGACGTAGTGTGGCGCCATTCCTTTGAGCCGTCTTGATAGTTGATTCATATAGCATGTTTGATTGCGTATGTTTCATGTAATAATTCATAATTTCGATATATCATGATTGTGTAGTTTCAACCCTTGAGGATTGTTGTTACGTATCGGCCCGTTGGGGATGTTGTTTTTCGTGTCATGGCAAGGCTAAGGCACGGGGAGAGCACGGTGACGGCGAGGAGTCCCAGTGATACTAGTAGGGGGCCCCAGTCTGTTCAGTCATTCATTCAGTCATTTATGTTTCCTTTATTCATCCCGCTGCAGACATTCCGTTTGAATGCTCATTTCATTCAGTGTTGTGTATTTTATCGTCACATAAAATACACATGTATTCTATTTTATCCTGGGTGTTGTATAAAACTCCTCATCGGAGTAATTGATGTTGTAATGTGGTTCGGTACTACATTTACCTGTGTAATTCATTCATTCTCATTCGCCTGGTGGGTCCCAGTCGGGGGTCCACGGCACTGTAATATCCGCCTAGTTTGGGGTGTTACATATGGTATATCTTACTAAGCTCTATGGGGAGCACAATCGAGCTGCTCGGTATGAGATATCGAAGCAGCTGTTTGGTGCTCGGATGAAAGAAGGAGAGAAAGTTGGGGATCATGTCCTCAAAATGATATCTATGATTGCAAGATTGGAGGCTCTTGATTTTAGGATGCATGTTTCTCTCCACGACCATATCCTGCAATTGCTTCCTGACTCATTCTCTCAGTTTTTAATAAACCTCAACTGCAATAATATTGCTTGCAACTTAGCTGGGCTAATGAACAAACTGAGTATGACTCAGTCTCAAATGAAGATTAGGTCGAAGAAGGCTGCACTTGTAATTTCTTCTAGGCCTCGGAGGTCCAAGAACAACAAGAAAAAGGGCAAGAAGAAGTTAAAGCCCAAATGAGGGGTACAGAAAGAAAATGGCAAGGCCCCAATGGTTCCAAAGAGTAAGAGGGCCAATAAGGCAAATGTTTACCTAAATTGTGGTGTGCTACGCCACTGGAGGAGACAGCGAACTTGACCACAATGCGTCTTCAGGTATGGAACTACTAGTTTTGGAAATAAAGTGTTCTGTAACTGTTTATTCTATTTCTTGGATACTTCATCCTGGTTCAAGTTCTCATATTTGTACAGTAATCAGGATCTGGAATAGAGTAGGAAGCTTGAAGCTGGAGAAATAATGGTGACAGTCGGCAGCTGGCATAGTATCGAGGCAACTGATATTGTATCACTTATGTTGGATTTAGAATTCGGTTTTATTATTACTTTAGATGATGTACTTGCTTTGCCCAAGGGGCACAAAAACATTATAATAATTCCGGTCATGGGCCATAAGGGATATCATTTCTTTATTGGAGATGAGCCATGTCGAATTCATTTTAGAAACAAATTGATCGGTACAACTATATTACTAAATGGTTTATACCATTTAAATATAAAGAATAAAACCACTGTGAAAACTATAACTAGGAAGCGTGGTAGGGATGAAACAAACCAATCACTTAAGTGGCATCTTAGACTTGGTGATGTTGGTCAGACCAAAATTCATAAAATGGAGAAAGATGTACTTATGGGTCCATTGGGATCGGATCTGTAACACCCCCAGAGCCAACCGTGAATATTACAACACCGTGGGGCCCGCATCGGAACCCACAAGACTGAAAGACATTTTTACAAACATTTCAAATACGCCAAAAAGTCCGATGACGGTATTATTCTTCAAGAATACTCAAGACCGTAAAAAATCTATTTACAAAATTCCGTCATAAAATCTCATTTGAGAATATAAGGCACGAAGCCAAAAACTCAACAGGTTAAAATGTGCGTTAAGCCACCGCTTACACATACTGATAAAATAATTTAGGAAAATCGGTTACCCAAAATAACCTATGTGGCAAAATACTAGATAGCCATTTTGAAAAACACACGCAGCAGATATAATCAACAATTAAAAAATAACAACCAGTCAGAATACTCGATTTCCAAATACATGCTATAGCTAGTATCATCCAGGAAGCTCATCTCTTCACGACCGCTACAAGATCGATCTCCGAGTACCTAAAAATAAAGCCGGCGATGGGGTCAGCCATAATACTCAACAGTGATAATGATCACATCACATCAATAATTGCATACTAATGTAATTACAAGATAAGAAATACCACCACCGTGTAACACCCCCAATCCACTCAGGGATATTACACGCCGTAGAACCCTTCCTCAAGGATCTACCAGGCTGGTAACAACATCGAGTATCTCAACAATGCCTTTAAGGCTAAAATGACTCAGTAGACTGATTTGGTCTTTCAATAAAAACATACAACTCAATCTCAATACATGCCCACGCAGGGGTCAAATACAAAATACTCCCGTACAACGGGGAAAGTATTGCAGCGGAAATAACGTACAACTGAACCAATACAATAATAAACGGGTCCTCATGTGAGTGGTATCGATCATCTTTCATCATCCTTCATGCCGACCCTGCGCTATGCTCCCCAAAACCTGAATGCAATACAGACATCCACCCCCGATTACTCGGGGGTTAGCAAAATTCCACTATTTTGCTAGTGCAAGTACAAAGTGCAAATACGAGTTATACAATTCAAGTTCCAAGAATAACAATAATCAGGAATCCTCAAAGATTCAAACACAACGAAAAATACTTCCCGAAGCAAGAGTTTGGGTAAAACATTCCAAAACCGAAAGATCACAATTCAAGAGAAACTATTTACAAAATGCTTAAATAAGCCATCGGGAGTTTTAGTAGAAAACAATTTAGAATTACCGAATCCTTCTCTTTCCAAAATCAACATGGGTCACAGCCCAAAGGTTTTGTTTTTCACAAATAAAACCAACAACAATTCACGGGGTTAAAACCCGCGTCACGTGTCCTCGACGGACATAAAATCAACACAACATAATGACCCAAGATATGCAAATCTTGGTCACATAAATACAACACTAAATCGTGAATCTAGGGCTATACCATTGGATTCCCTCGAGGCCTCGTCGGACCCTCCCGATGTGAGCAAAATACATTCACAAATCATATACACACCAACTCATGAATCAAGGGCTATACCATTGGATTCCCTCGAGGCCTCGTCGGACCCTCCCGATGTGAGCAAAATACATTCACAAATCATATACACACCAACTCGTGAATCTAGGGCTATACCATTGGATTCCCTTGAGGCCTCGTCGGACCCTCCCGAGGTGAGCAAAGCACATATACATAACACCGTGAACACATGCCACATCATCTCACGGTTGGATCAATCACTTGTTGTCTCATGATCATATGATCACATGCCATATGTCACCGCAGGTCTTGTCTTAAGCTCTCACGGTTGGATCAATCACTTGTTGCATCTTGACCACATGGTCACATGACATGCGTCACCGTAGACCTTCGACCATATCCACACATTCACACAAATAACATAGCACACCAAGGATGTCTAAACAACTCACCCAAAGGCAATAAACACATAGCACAACACAAGTGTCAAATCAGAACACACCGAAATGAGATAATATATGTATGTATATTATCAAAGCATAAAAACAACACCAAGTGTATTCATAGGGTTCATTTTGCCATTCATGAAACATACCATTCACAAAACACACGCGTTTTGAAAGTAAGCTCTTAACGAGGCTAAACTGAATCTGTTGAAAGTTCATTTCAAACAACCAAACAAACATATTTAGACGATCACCGATAATCATATCCATGAAACAAGAAATGTATGAACAAGGTACTTGCCTCGATACCACGAGCAATGGAACAATGAACGGATACGGTCGGGTAGCCCTTGAACTTCCAAGATCGAGCAAAACCCCGACAATTCCACAAAAACTACAAAAACAATATCACCATGAATCAATAACGTTAAACGGCAACCGAATCAACCCAAAAAATAGCAAGGATCCGAGGGTTCTTCAAGGAAATTGGAAATCAAGTTCCAGATGGTAAAAATCGATAAACGAGTTACAAAATTTGAAGGTCATGACCAATACAACGAGATTACTAACAATTAATCAATCTCGGACAAAATCAATGAATCACGAAGAAACCGCCAAAAATATACACAACAAGGGTTCTACGGAAGAAATACCTCGATCCGGCGAAGAACAAAGATTCGGCGATGGTATAATCGAAAAGGATCTTCCAAAATGCCTTGGAATTGATCGGAACCGGCCAATGACTCCTCTCCTCATCTTCTCCGGTCGCCAGCCACCAAAAGGGTGAATGAATGGGTAAGAAATGAGGTCTAGCCCGTCACAGGCCTATATATGGCCGACAGAGTTACGGCCGTAACCGGCAATGCCTTACGGCTGTAACTCGGTCAACTCCCGCTAGCGCACGCAATGGCTGAAGCCTTGCGTGCGCAACTATAGAACCTTATGGCCGTAATTGTCATAGCCATACGGCCGTAACCGAACTCCGAGGGGCCACTGACTGAAATCTGTCGAGTCACTACGGCCGTAACCGGCCAGCGCTTAGCGGCCGTAACAAGCCTTACGGCCGTAACCTGATGGACCTTACGACCGTAACCGAGTCCTCCCAGGCCAAGGGGTGCGGACGCCTTACGGACGTTATCTGCCCGGCCTTACTGCCGTGTCGGCCTAGCCAGCCCTCCGACTGCCGAGCTCGATACTCGACGACGTCTCGATCACGCGAATGCACCGGCTATGATCCAAAACAATAACGAACAGGCTACGAAACTCAACGTACCACAGTACAAGCATGCGATTCCAAAGACATAGACGACAACAGTCCGTTCTACTGAAGAAAATTCAACGAAACCAGAATGAAGATCTCGGGTAATACATTACCATAGCGCGCGCTAACCAATAAGTGTAGCATGCGCTAACGAATCAGAAGGACAGCAACAGTATTCTCGGAAATGGGTACGACGACGGATACCCACAACTTTGGGAAATTATAAAACGTTCCCAAAAGTCCGAAAAATTACGATACGACAACGGTTAATCATACCAAAGCTCACAACACGTATGACAACGTTAAATGAACTTACGAGAAATCCGAAACGACAGTTTCGAACAAGATCCGCAAGAATCAAACTCAAGCACGGAAAAGTCGCCTAAGAACACGGAACTCAACAAAACGACACCGAAACAAACTTGGACGTCCAAAAAGTGCAGAATTAATACTCTCGGAATGACGAAACGGTCACGATCGAGTCATCAAAACGGACTCCCGCCGAAAAAAATGAAATTTACACAAATCGAAATCGCGGATATTACATACTACCCTCCTTAAAAGAAGTTTCGTCCCGAAACTTAAAATAAGTACGGGACAACACCCCACCAGGAAGCACTCAACGAGATACATAAGAACTGAAAACTCGCGCCCAATGGCAAAACATTACAAGCCACGCAGAGAAACATGCGGCGTGAAAATATGCTCTCCGACGACCATCACAACGCCACAGGCAGAGACATAACAAAACCAACCAGTGACAAGCATCATCCAACAGATAATACAATCAAGACAATTATCCGAAGAATCACAAAACAGGAGGTATCAATATAAGAAAACATGCATAGTTAAGAAAACAGAAAATAAACACCAAACGATCCACAAGGACAATCATAAACAGTTTGGACTATGCCTAAATCCTCAAAAACCAAACTAGGAATCTCCGTGTCCTTTCGGAGCAGAGACGCAACCTTGATCCCCAAATCTCTCAGCTATTGTCTTGCAATGCACGGCTCGGTGACCCACTTGGCCACACTCGAAGCAGTTACCTAACGGTGAAAGACAATTCTCCGCGGTACGAGATCAGGCAACAACAGTCAAACAACCACGATCGAACAACAATGATCGAACAACAACGATCGAACAAAAATGATCGAACAACAACGATCGAACAGCAATGATCGAATGACAACGGTCAAACAATGACTCCGAAGTTCACACTTCAACTCAAGACATTAAAAGAGCTGGTAGAAACTAAAAGATGTTACTTTCGAACAAGGTTCACAAGAATCGAACCGAACTCGGAAAAGTCACAACGATAAACAGATTGATCCTAAACAAGGTCACAACCCGCTTGAACGACGACAACCGAGATACCAAACAAGTTCAAAAAGTATCAATGAACACGAGCAAGTCGATAGAATTGAGAAAGAGAAAATACAGAAGTCAAAAATAATACGGGCATTACATTCGACCTCTTATTAAAAAAATGTCGTCCCCACAACTCACAACAACGGGAGCAAGGTAACAACACAAAAAACAACCAACAGAAACATCTCCCATGGGCCTCTGAGAGCCGATCCTGATATCTGTGCTGAAGCGCGGACTCCAGAAGTCTCGGTGACCAATTCGCAAAACTGGATTATGTGTCCCTCGAGTCCACACTTGTAATCTGCTACTGGCGTGGAAGGACAATTTGCACGTACATGCCCCAGCACATTACAGTCGAAGCGCCTCAGCATACCGAAAATACAACTGCTAGGTACAGCGGAATATAACATCGCAAAACAACATACTGGAGATGTCAATTCAACACAACATATCCACGTAAGGAGACCCACATACACTAAATCCCAACAACAACGGCATACATTCAGCGATTTCAACGGCCCGAACGATAACCTGCACACAATCACAAAACATCATGAGACAATCACAGAAGTACACAATCATACAAACTCAAGTTCTAACAACTCGCACAGATGCGATAGCATGCAAATCACCACGAAACGTCAATATTAAAGATTAACATCACACCTCTCACAGAGGGCTAACATAAAAAATGCGTGGCGAAAGGCTCAACGCTCACGCCACCAATTCAATCACAATTTGTGGGTTAACCCCCTAACGAAAGTGCGAATATCATACATACATTCCCGGTCCGCACACAGGAAAGATAGGTTTTAAAAATGAAAACCACCTTTTAAAAAAAAAATTGGAAACACCAGGTGATCTTGAGTATCCCATTTCGAAAAAGTAATACAGACATCGTTATCGAGACCTTGAAAAAAAATCTTGCGTTGGATCAAAATGAGGACACTTTTCTTTATTGAAAAACATTCAGAAATATTCGACCCTTGGGTCTAAGCAAATGCGCTACCAAAATTACTGAAATATCTAAAAATATTTTGGTCCTCAAAGTAGAAGAATTTTGAAATAGATAGTTGCGCTAGTAGGCGCCTCGAACATACAATCCATTTAAAAGTACGTCTCGAAATTTATTTCTAAGATACTCAAGGTTTTCAAAAAAATCCAAAGCTAGAATGCCCAAAAACTCACACGTATCAACATTCGGTTACACACATCATAATACACGCATCAACTCATTCAAAACTAAGACAACACATGTCTTTTACCGAAAAACAAACAGTCAAATATCACAGTCAAAAGGACATAAATAACGACAACACTCCTCATATAAACGAAACATGAGAGTCACATAAACGCATCACGAAGCCAAGAATCTGCATAGAGACTCCGTCAATTAACACATAGTCATACCAGTAACTTGTGTCACACGAGGCACAACACAAAGAAGGGAGACTTACATCCACAGGTCGCACGAAGATGATGATCGCCCCACGATACTAATCACGACCAACCAACTCAGATGATGCATCGGACACGACTCAGTAAGATAAAATCCGACGAGACAAAACTCAACAGACACCACTTGACCCAACAGCCTAGGTTTCCACAACCTAAACTCCGATAATATTTATGTAACACCCCCAATCCACTCGGGGATATTACATGCCGTACAACCCTTCTTTAAGGATCTACTAGGCTGGTAATAACATCGAACATCTCAACGATGCCTTTAAGTCTAAAATGACTTAGTATACTGATTTGGTCTTTCAATAAAAACATACAACTCAATCTCAATACATGCCCATGCAGGGGTCAAATACAAAATACTCCAGTACAACGGGGAAAATATTGCAGCGGAAATAACGTACAATTGAACCAATACAACAATAAACGGGTCCTCATGTGATTAGTATCGATCATCTTTCATCATCCTTCATGCCGACCCTGTGCTATGCTCCCCAAAACCTGAATGCAATACAGACATCCACCCCCCGATTACTCGGGGGTTAGCAAAATTCCACTATTTTGCTAGTGCACAAAGTGCAAATACGAGTCATACAATTCAAGTTCCAAGAATAACAATAATGAGGAATCCTCAAAGATTCAAACACAACGAAAAATACTTCCTGAAGCAAGAGTTTGAGTAAAACATTCCAAAACCGAAAGATCACAATTCAAGAGAAACAATTTACAAAATGGTTTAATAAGGCATCGGGAGTTTTAGTAGAAAACAATTTAGGATTATCGAATCCTTCTCTTTCCAAAATCAAAAGGGGTCACAGCCCAAAGGTTTTGTTTTTCACAAATAAAACCAACAACAATTCACGGGGTTAAAACCCGCGTCACGTGTCCTCGATGGACATAAAATCAACACAACATAAATACAACACCAACTCGTGAATCCAGGTCTATACCATTGGATTCCCTTGACGCCTCCTCGAACCCTCCCGAGGTGAGCAAAATACATTCACAAATCATATACACACCAACTCGTGAATCCAGGGTTATACCATTGGATTCCCTCGATGCCTCGTCGGACCCTCCCGAGGTGAGAAAAATACATTCACAAATCATATACTTACCAACTCGTGAATCCAGGGCTATACCATTGGATTCCCTCGAGGCCTCGTCGGCCCCTGCCTAGGTGAGCAAAGCACATATACATAACACCGTGAAAACATGCCACGTCATCTCATGGTTGGATCAATCACTTGTTGTCTCCTAACCATATGATCACATGCCATATGTCACCGCAGGTCTTGTCTTAGGCTCTCACGGTTGGATCAATCACTTATTGCATCCTGACCACATGGTCACATGCCATGTGTCACCATAGACCTTCGACCATATCCACAGATTCACACAAATAACATAGCATGCCAAGGATATCCGAACAACTCACCCAAAGGCAATAAATACATAGCACAACACAAGTGTCAAATCACAACACACCGAAATGAGATAATATATGTATGTATATTATCAAAGCACAACAACAACACCAAGCGTATTCATAGTGTTCACGAAACATACCATTCACAAAAAACATGCGTTTTGAAAGTAAGCCCTTAACGAGGCTAAACCGAATCTTTTGAAAGTTCATTTCGAACAACCAAACAAACACATTTAGACGACCACCGATCATCATATCCACGAAACAAGAAATGTATGAACAAGGTACTTGCCTCGATACCACGAGCAATGGAACAATGAACGATACGATCGGGTAGCCCTCTAACTTCCAAGATCAACCAAAACCCCGACAATTCCACGAAAACTACAAAAACAATATCACCACAAATCAATAACGCTAAACAGCAACGGAATCAACCCGAAAAATAACAAGGATCCAAGGGTTCTTCAAGGAAATCAGAAATCAAGTTACGGTTGGTAAAAATCGATAAACGAGTTACCAAATTCGAAGGTCATGACCAATACAACGAGATTACTATGAACAATTGATCAATCTCGGAAAAAATCAATGAATCACGAAGAAACCCCCAAAAATATACACAACAAGGGTTCTACGGAAGAAATACCTCAATCTGGCGAAGAATAAGGATTCGGCGATTGTATAATCGAAAAGGATCTTCCAAAATGCCTTGGAATTGATCGGAACCGGCCAAGGACTCCTCTCCTCGTCTTCTCCCGTCGCCAGCCGCCAAAAGGGTGAAGGAATGGGTAAGAAATAAGGTCTGGCCCGTCACAGGCCTATATATGGCCGACAGAGTTACGGCCGTAACCGGCAGTGCCTTACGGCCGTAACTCGGTCAACTGCCGCTAGCGCACGCAATGGCCGAAGCCTTGCGTACGCAACTATCGAACCTTACGGCCGTAATCGGCATAGCCTTACGGCCGTAACCGAACTCCCAGGGGCCACTGACTGAAATCTGTCAAGTCACTACGGCCATATCCGGCCAGCGCTTAGCGGCCGTAACAAGCTTTAGGGCCGTAACCTGATGGACCTTACGGCCGTAACCGAGTCCTCCCAGGCCAAGGGGTGCAGACGCCTTACGACCGTAATTGGCCAGGCCTTAAGGCCGTAATCGGCCTAGTCAGCCCTCCAACTGCCCGGCTCGATACTCGACGACGTCTCGATCACACGAACGCACCGGCTATGATCCAAAACAATAACGAACATGCTACGAAACTCAACGTACCACGGTACAAGCATGCGATTCCAAAGACGTGGACGACAACAGTCGGTTCTACCGAAGAAAATTCAAGGAAACCGGAATGAAGATCTCGGGTAATACATTACCATAGCGCGCGCTAACCAATAAGTGTAGCGTGCGCTAACGACTCATAAGGACAGCAACAGTATTCTCGGAAATGGGTACGACGACGGATACCCACAACTTTGAAAAATTACAAAACGGTCCCAAAAGTCCGAAAAATTACGATACGACAACGGTTAATCAAACCGAAGCTCGAAACACGTATGACAACGTTAAATGAACTTACGAGAAATCCGAAACGATAGTTTCGAACAAGATTCGCAAGAATCAAACTCAAGCGCGGAAAAGTCGCCTAAGAACATGGAACTCAACAAAACGACACCGAAACAAACTCGGACGTATAAAAAGTGCAGAATTAAATACTCTTAGAATGACGAAACGGTCACGAGCGAGTCGTCAAAACGGACTCCCGCCGCAAATCGAAATTGCGGATATTACACAACGTAATCTCACCTTCATAACCTTACCAACTCGCGATAACCCGCATCAAATCAATCCTTATCATATTCTGCATCTCAAATTTTCGAATCACGAGATGAATAAACTTCTGTACAATACTAAATAATACCGAAATTTTCTCAAAACATCATCACAACTCATAATTACATAATATATGATATGTGTCTAGTCCAGTCCATCGGATGACATCACCAAATCTCAATCTGATAAACGACTGTCAATCAATAGACATATACAGAGAAGGAATACAGTACATACCTCAAAATACACAACAGCATGACGAATCATGGCAGTCTGATCCGAGATCAGATCAATACAACATACGGAACATGGTCCTAACAAGAGGCCTACAAATTCATACTCAACATGACAACATCAATATGCTCAACAAGACAATGACACCATACACTCAAAAATGACAATGACAACGTATACTCATGGTAATCCGTGATCCAGCATTTGCTGCATAGATCCCAAGATGATCCTGTTGGACTAACATATGGTGGATACACCACAATGACACATATGCACGACAACACATAGTAATCCGATGATCCAGCATTCACTGCATAGATCCCAAGAAGATCCCGTCGGACCAACACGAGGTGCAAAACCCGTCCAATGATCCAGCGCCTGCTAGCATGGATCCCAAGATGATCCCATCGGACCAATACGAGGTGGACATATGACAGCAATGCACAAATGCATGATATTAACAACAATACATAAATGCATGACAGCAACAATACACAAATGTATCACGACACAATCAACACTAAATAACAAATATGGTTAGAGTAAATGCCCAAATATGGTTAGAGTAATTGCCCTTATTCCTTCGAAATCAATCTTAATGTCAAAACCATCACCAAAGATATCCTCGATATTCGACGATCCAAAATACCGTAGACTGTAGATAACTCATATCCTCGTTTTTATCAAAATATATTCGTGATACCCAAGTACACCAATAATGAATATAAACCATATATCTTATGATTTAACTCCAAAACCCAGAAGACAACATACAATCCAAATCTCTAAAATTCACAGTTATACTCATTGCTATATGAATTATAAACGAAATGAAACTGAAACCATGCATTAAATATTATAAACTGAACAAGTAATAACTTACCTTGATATCGATACGAAGATAGTGAAGCCGTTACCAATTTCCTTGCCTTCATCTACGAGATCCTTGACTCCGACTAAAGAAATTCACGGACATCCTCGAACTCGAGCACAACACATGATTCTAATCAATGATCAATTCTCACAGCCTATTGCAATAATCGATAAATAAAAAGTTCGATAACAATCAACAAACTCACGGTTCCACAATATCTCGATCAAACATAAATCCAAACAATCCAACTCAAATAATTACGAACTCATAATCCACAATACAATATGGTGTCTATTGACTTAACGTACGTTATTACGTAGTGTGTGCTAATATCCAGAACATACTTTACATATGTAAGACTTTAAGATTTACAGACGCTAAATATTCCAATTAGCGTGCGTTAGCTCAGTCAGCTAGCGTGCATTAATGCCATGCAGTTGTATACATTACAAGTAACAATTAACACTTTGCGATCATGAATACCGAAATACAGAGGTAAAGAATCGTACTCCGATATTAATCATCTATATTAAGTCTTCCAGTCTTAGACACAATTATAAAGGATTCAATCTATTCGATACGGATTTGTATTATAACAAAATAGGGTTGACTCAATTATAGTTCGATAAATACATTAATTTCAATGGCTGGATATCAAAACAAAAACCAAATTATTTACAAATGTCACTCAGTTACGAATTACACAAAATGTCATCGAAAAATAACCTTCATGTTAAAAGATATCCATATTCAAAATAGGCAACTCGATCAACTTTCAAAATAAATGTTGCTAGAAATGACTGATACGAAAAGGGCTGACTCAATGAAATATGGATCGTATTATCCAAGTATTCTGACTCAATACTTATGGTATAAACAAATTCATACTTATATATATTCTATTTACTAACTGTTTGAGCTGTATTCGTAAAATAACTTACCGATTGTGAGATAATCGATTCCATAGATGGCAACCCAGTGTGAAATTCACATGCTCTCTGGGGAATTTCTTCAAAAACCTATCGGACGTCTCCTGGACTAGGCTGCTCAGATTCTATGGGTGTTTGAGCATTTTGGAGGACTTAAAAATCTCAAAACTAAAATATAAAAATACGGTTTTAAAGAGATGGACATTGTCTATGGATAATGACAAAAGTTATGATGTAATGTCCGTACCTTTCTATTTTTAGCAGTTTCTATTTTGGTGCACGTCTCTTTTTATCGAATCGCTTGCAACTCTTTCGACATTTTGAATCTATTTTGTTCTTGGTGTTTTTCCATTTGGATATGTGTTTCACGTGATTTCGCTTTATGTTATGTTTTGTCGCATGTATGTTCGATTCTCGTAAAACTCATTTGATTTCATTGTTTCTTTATTTCCATGAGTCCGTATGGTTGGTTATTCGTGTTGCGGGTTTCGGTTCTTAAATCCGATGTCGTATCGTGATTTTCGGACGTTTCGGGCCATTTTGTAATTTCCTATAAGTTTAGGAAATTTTATCTCCTTTGACGTATTTCGAATCTTCCGATAGTCGGAATCGTACTTTCTTTCAGCACTTATATTCGTCATCGTGAATACTTCATGTTTACATTTTGGGTTCGGTCCTTGTTTTGCAGTTCGACTTCGTACTTTCCTGAGCAGCGAACTACATTTAGAAGTGTTGAACTGCTGCATGAATAACGTACGTTATTCATGCTTTCCTTGCGTGCGCTATCGATGCATGTATAACGTACGTTACACCTTAGTGTTAGCATACGTTATGGTCCTCAGCATTTTAGACAGAAGGTTATGCCAAGTTTCTGCCGAGCTTTTACGTACGTTAACTCACGGGTGTTACGTACGTAAGCTTCCTTATAACGTATGCTAACTTTTAGATGTAGCGTACATTATCGACTTCAGCGAATTGGGCAGAGTGTTCTGCTGAGCTCTTATATACGTTAACTCGTAGGAGTTACATACATAAACATCATGACGTACGTTAACTCTTCGTGTTAACGTACGTAATGCACTGTTAGGTATTTAAATCCTGAGTCGACCTCAGACACATCACTTTTCCTTCTTTTCTTTCCCTTGTCCGCGACGTGAGTTCTTCGGGCGATTTGGAGCGATTCATGTAGAGCAACCCGAGGAGTTCCGTGATAAACTGATTATTGTGCTCCATACAAAGTTTATCATCATCCTAATCCGTCTCTCTCGCCCTAAGCCAAGGTATTATAGCTTAGAACCCTAACTTTGTTCATTTTGGGGTTTTTTTGGGATTTGTCTAATTAAACTCGAATTGTTCATTTGTGTTGCTACATTTCTTATCAATTATTGTTATCGAGTGTTCCCCAATCCGTTTCCATCGTGTTTAATCCATGAATTGTTGATTCGGGGAGGTTTTGTGAAAACCCTAGCCTGTATTGAACGTACACGTATTGTTAAGATTGTAATCGAGGTTGTGGGCATATTCCGTTCGATTATTGTTTCCTGAAATGATTTTGGCGCATATTTCATCTGATTAGAATGGTAGCTCAAATGGATTATACTTGCACTAACTGTTGTCGCTAACCCCTTAAATGGGGGAAATACTTTTGTATTTCAGGTACAGGTCCTGGAGGCGAACGAGCATGCGGACAGTACGAGGATGATGGGCAAGAGTGATTCTGTTCAGTGGTCGTTTGTTTTTCATGTTGTCTTTTTATCTTAACATTTATGTCATTTGTTTCAGTACTCGAGTACTTCTTCCTCTGAACTTGTATTTGCTTGTGAACCCAGTTTGGGAAGGATTTTATTTGTTATTATCGGGTTCGGTCCATTTGCCTGGAATGTCTTAAATTGTGGAATTATTTGTATGTTGATGAACTTTGTCATGGGTCATGACATTGAGTTTGTACGTTAGCCTGCTGGATTCAAAAGGGTTGGATCCACAGTGCTGTGATATGCCCAAAACGTCTTGGGGGTGTTACAGAATATAGTATCAGAGCCTAAGGTTTTATGGATACCTAGGCTGTTGGTTCTTTGGTTCTAGTCGGGTGTCGTTTCTGAACAGTATCACTACTAAGCCATTATCTCAGTATGCCGGTGCTCGTAAGTTCTCCTAACTTGACTCGTTACATTATCCTGTGTTGTTCATTCTTAGTATTGTGATGTGTTTTGTGTTTGAACTATACTCACTAGTTACTTCTTCAGAATGCCTGCTGGTAGAGGACGCGGACGCAGTAGGGGACGTGGCGCAGCTGGTGGGGCGTCCATGTCCGATAGCTCTGGGGCTGGTTCGGCAACGCCTTCCTTGTCGAACAGTGTCCCGCCTAGTGCCGAAGGTCAGTAGGATCAGTCTGCTAGCTTCGGCAATACCAATGATAACATCGGGGTAGCGAACATTCTGTAGCAGGTAGCGAATCAGATGGCGCTACTAACCCAGGCGGTCCTTGTTAACCAAGCTAATGCTAATCCGGTTCCGCCTAATGGTTCTGGTACCGATAAGTTACTTTAGGACGTGATCTATATGCGTACACCGCAGTTCGATGGTACTTACGACCCTTTTGGTTAGGAGAGTTGGTTATTAGAGATGGAAAAAGTGTTCGAGGCAGAAAACTGCTCCGAGGAGATAAAAGTACCAATTTCTATGTACTTCCTCGCAAAGGAGGCGACAACGTGGTGGCAAACAGTAAAACCACGTGACCGGGCAGCTTCGTGAGACGAGTTCCGAGAATTGATGGAGGCCGAATATTATCCGTGGCCGGTGAAAGAGGGAAGGATTCGAGCCTTCTTTGAAGCAAAACCCCAAGATGTTCCCATATCAGAGGCGATCAAGGACTATAATCAGTAGCTACATTATGTGAGGAATTGTAATAGCCAGTTGTAATTTCATTAATTGTCATTCAGTATATTATCACTCAGTAATTTTCACTCAGTAATAGTCATTCATCAATCATATTTATTTGTTGTATTCATCGTTCGGAGTAATTCGTATCGTGTATCAGTAATTTATTCATCGTTAAACCTGGTTGGAGAATCGGACTGAGAATATCATCATTGTCATCTTTGTAATGGGCTGTGTGTGAGGAGTAGCGCACGCTACGTACTCTCTTTAGCGCACGCTAATTGAGTATGTGTAGTGCACGCTACCTCTCAGCATTAGCGCGCGCTAGTGTGGTTCAGGCAGACAGTCCAGAAAGCACAGGACTGGATTAGTGAGATTCATAATGCACGCTAAAATTGGAGTATAACGTACGTTTATGGTGGGTGTAGCGCACGCTATCGGGATCCATCAGCGCGCGCTAGTGTATTGGAACAGACAGTCCAGTGGGTACTAGACTGAGATGGAATAATTCGTAGCGCACTCTAAGAGTGTGTATAGCGTACACAAGGGTTAGTTTGGTAGCGCACACTAATCATAGGGTAGCGCGCGCTAAGGCTCAATCAGACCAGAGGACAGTAGGTTCTGGACTCCAGTATTCTGGACATCAACCATTAGGTAGCGCGCGCTAACACAAGGTTAACGCACGCTAATAGGAGACGATTAGTACACGCTACCAAGGTACGCAGCGCACGCTATCGATGTAGGCAGTGGGTACTGGACTACCCGGTAAACCCGCTAACGCATGCTAAGCACAGGAGCTAGCGCGCGCTAAACTGGGTTTACTATATATAGGACAGTTCAGTCCGGTTTTCTTCATTTCATCATATCTTCTCCTCCTCCCGTCGGTTTTGGGCGATTTTGGGCATTCCATGAAGTGTTCTTCGAGCTGCATTCAACTATTATCAATTTTAAGCTTCTAGTTCGGATTATTCATCATCTAATCCTCTCCAACACACCAAATCAAGGTAAATATTTCTTGAATCTAGAATTTTGGGATTTAAGTGTTTTCCTTCCGATCTCTTCGTGTTAGCTTGCTATTATGTTGGAATATGTTAGATATGGATTATCTACCTTGGATACATATATTCATACGGATTTATTGGTATATATTTTGGATTTGATGAATATTTGGGGATTATTCAAGAACCCTTGGTGTTTGACTTTGGTTATTTTGGGGGTTTCCGATTGATGTTGTCGTAACCTTGAGTTGTGGTTCCCTATTAGATCATTGATGTCATTAATGAAGTTTTGTTGGATTGATTTACTTTTGGAGGTTGGTTTTCGATATAATTGGGGGTTATTTGTAATCAACGGGAGAATGTTTGCAACATATCCGTTAAAATGCTCCAATGAGTTTTGGTTATTGTTGTAACGACTTTTGAGGTGGTTATAATCGTGACTGATACGTATATTGAGCATTTGTTGGTAATTATGTTATTCAAGGTTGTTCGAGCGACCGGTATTTTCCACTTAGGACGTTTGTTCGAGGAAGGACTTTCTTCACCGGTATTTGAGTATGTTAATTCTTACTCGGTTAAAAGGATACTCATTCCTTTCGTTCTTGTTCATGCATACATAAAATTCATTCATAATATATCAATCATGTTGAGACTTGTAATTATCAATTATCAAGCTAATCATTAAATTCACGCTGAACGATGGTTCCAATCCTCTCATTTGAAGTTATCACTCATTGCACCTTTATTCCATCTCGGTAAGTCATTCTTGATCCTTGACGGATTTTTATTCATTATTCCTCATCTCGGTCGCTTTTGTTCTTGTGACCTTCCGGGATTATATTACATTGCCGGGTGGTGGATGTGTGGAATTTTTAGTCGGGCACACGATGGTCATGTGTATATGCGGGACTCCAGACACATTGGACTGTGCACACGGTAACGTGCCTCCGTGAGACTAATTAGGCCAAGGTGTGGGTGTATATGCGGGGTTCCGGACATTCGGATACTTGTGCACTTGCACATTCCATTCGAGCGTACTATGATGCTCATCATTCAACTCAATTTCTTAATTCATTCATGTGATTATTGTATTTTGTTCAACACTTGAGGATTGTTGTTCTGTGTAGCTGACCCCGTTGGGGGATATTGTTTTCAGGTCATGGCAAGGCAAAGGCACGGGAAGAGAACGTTGACGGCGAGGAGTCCCAGTAATACTAGTAGGGGGGCCCAGTCTATCTATTTTTTCATGTTTTCTTGATTGTATTTACCGCTACACTTTTGTTTGGATTGTCATTTATTCAGTATTGTATATTTTATCTTCACATGAATATACATGTATTCTGTTCTCGTGGGTGTGTTGTAATTGAAACTCCTCATCGGAGTAATTGATGATGTAATGTGGTTCGGTACTACATTTGCACTTGTGTAATTCATTAATTTTCACTCGTCTGGTGGGTCCCAGTCAGGGGTCCACGGCACTGTAATATCCGCCTAGTTTGGGGTGTTACAGAGTTGCTACCAGAGCGTGGTTTTGAATACTACCTTCCGAGTCATGTCTCATTGAAATCATCGTTCATCAGACTAGTATCATTGGACTTTCGTGTCACGTGTGACCTGTGCAAGCGCCAATCCTCTCATACCGAAAGAACAGTAAGATTTCTGACGCCATGGTATAATTTCTGGCAATAAGAATCATTCATTCATTCATTATTCTTCAGTCAACAATCCTCAATCATCATTTTCATCTTGATCACATCGATCACGTTTACTCGTTAATCACTCAATTCATTTCATTACTCAGTTGTGGATCTTGAGGATCGTATCATTAATCTTGTTAACTTGTTCAAGATAATCATTTCCAAGAATTTCATCAGATAATCATGTCACGTCCGTTGATTCTTCACGTAATCATTGTGTTAGAGCGCGTATGCTCATTATTATCATTTCATGACGTAATCATAATATGATATTCATGCGAGATCTATAATTATCATGTGTTTCCTACCTTCAGTATGGATCGAGCTATCAGAGGACGCAGGGGAAGAGGCCGCGGTGCGGGCCGAAACCCGGGAGCTCGTGTGAATAGTCATGCAAACGCGAGGAATAATGCTAATTCATCGAGCAGTGACGCTGCCACTCATTCACCTAGAAATAATCCTTCACTGTCAGGGAGTCATACCCGGGACACAGCTCAATCAGAAGGTGTTCGGCTTGATCCACTCGATTTTATGCAGGGTATGATGGCCCAAATGACTCAGATGGCACGTCTGATGGAGACGATGCAGAACTCAACCGCTCAGAATCAGCAGGCTCCTCCGCCGCCACCTCAGAGGCAATAGAGCAGTGTGAGCAGTATTATTGGCGACATCTCTTGCCAGAGACCACCTACTTTTAGGGCTCATCTGAGCCGGTGGATATTGTTCACTGGCTTGAGCATTTCAAGAAGTTGTTTGCTATGGTAGAGTGTCCCGATGGGCACAGAGTTTCAGTCGCGGCTTACTATCTGGGTAAGAGCGCTCATTCTTGGTCGCTATCTCTGAAGCCCACTGATGGATCTTGTACGTGGGACCAGTTCAAGACCCTCATGATGGAAAGATATTATCCGGCCCCTCTCAGAGAGGCCAAATTGTCGAGTTACTCAGTCCTGACCCCTCAACGGAAGATGACGTTCTCACCATTGCCGAGAAGTTTCAAGAGATACTTCCATTCGTTTCATCTATTATCCACTCCGAGGCGGATAAGATCAAATATTTCAGTAAGAGGTCGAAACCTCGTATGCAGATGTAGCTGTTTAATCATCATTGCACCACTCTGGCCGAATTCATCGAAAAAGCTCTTACTTATGAGCTTACTGCTAAGGAAATTGCTAAGCAACAACCTTCATCTGCTAGCAAGAAATCAAAGAATCGTAATTAGTCCGAAGGCAGTCACGCAACCTTCAAGAAGCCTCGTGCGGGCCCTACCCTTTCTGAGCGACCTCTTGTGGCGCCTAGACCTGCGGAATATCAGTCTCGAGCGGCTAGTTCGGCCATCACCTGTTACAATTGTGGAGAATAGGGCCGTTTCAGCACTAAGTGTCTGAAGACAACCATCACGTGTAATAACTGTGGGATTGCTTCGCATAAGGCCCGTTTCTGCCGAAGAGACTCCAGGCCTACTCCGGTGACATCTCAGGCCTCGAAGCAGTCAGCTATTCAGAATCAGGCTACTTAGTCAGCATCATTTAAAACGACGGGAGAAAACAAAGGCGGAGCCCATAGCTATCATACAGGAGCATCCAGTTCCGGGGCTAGCAAGCCCCGAATTTATGAGATGAAGAGAGCCGACGATCCGGAGGCTCGAATGATCTCAAGTACACTCGAAATTTTCTCAACCTGTGTGTACCCTTTTTTATACTGGTGCATCGCATTCATTCACTTCCGAGTCATGCTTGAGTAGACTTCACCTGGATAGTGCTACTAGTTGTGAAACTTATATCATTGGTCTACCTGACGGTAGAAGAATTATCGGAGATCGTGAGATTAAGAATTGTCCGATTAAGCTTAATGGTCGTGTGTGGTTGGCAGACCTTATTGTAGTAGATTTACCCAAAGACGATGTTATTTTGGGTATTGATTGGATGGATCGTCATGATGCCATCCTTAGTGTTCGTAAGCATATGGTCACTATCATTTCAGATGATGGGGTCAAGTGTGTATTTCAGGGGGGTAACCCCAACCGTTCCGGAAAAGTTATCAATATGATGAAAGCAGTGAGATTACTCAATCAGGGGTGTGTTGGTTGTTGGAGCTATATGACCAAGACCGAGAAATCATCAGTGTCATTGGCGGACATTCCGGTAGTGAGGGAATACGCTGATGTATTTCCAGATGAGTTACCTGGTTTGCCTCCACAGAGAGATGTTGAATTCACGATTGAGTTGGTGCCTGGTACATCTCCAATATCGAAAGCACCATATCAAATGGCCCCGACCGAAATGCAGGAATTGAAGAATCAACTTGAGGAATTGTCCGAGAAATGTTATATCCGACCGAGTGCGTCCCCGCGGGGAGCACCTGTATTATTTGTCAAGAAGAGGGATGGTTCATTTCGCTTGTGTATTGATTATCGAGAGTTGAACAGGGTGACGATCAAGAATAAATATCCCATACCCCGTATTGATGTTCTCTTAGATCAACTTCAGGGAGCTTCAGTATTTTCCAAGATTGATTTAAGATCCGGGTATCATCAGTTGCGAATTCGAGAGTCGGATATCGCGAGGACGGTGTTTCGAACATGCTATGGACATTATGAGTTTGTGGTGATGCCGTTCGGGTTAACTAAAACACCTGCTGTATTCATGAAGTTGATGAACCAAGTCTTCATCGACTATTTAGACCAGTTTGTGGTTGTTTTCGTAGACGACATTTTTATTTATTCTGGTGACCGAGAGGAGCACGAATTTCACCTTCATCAGGTTCTCGATGTGTTAAGACGAGTGCAGCTCTATGGAAAGTTTTCCAAATTTTGAATTCTGGATGTCCGAAGTGACGTTTCTCGGACATGTGATTTCATCAGACGGAGTATGTTTCGACCCTCAGAAGACGGAGGCTATCCGAGATTGGCAACCTTCGAAGAATGTTAAGAAAATCCGAAGCTTTCTCGGATTAGCTGGTTATTATTGGCGATTTGTGGAAGGATTTTATAAAATCGCTCAACCTATGACGAACCATTTGCGGAAGGATAAGAAGTACACGTGGTCTGACGCGTGTCAGCAGAGTTTTGAGGCACTCAAGAGCCGTTTAATTTCAGCACCTGTCCTTTCCTTGCCACAAGGGATGGAAAGATTCGTGGTTTATAATGACGCGTACGGACACGGTCTTGGATTTTTACTAATGCAGAACGGTAAAGTAATTGCTTATGCCTCGCGAAAACTGAGGCCTTATGAGGTCAATTATCTGACCCATGACCTGGAGCTAGCGGCCGTGGTACTCGCGTTGAAGATTTGGCATCGTTATCTTTATGGCGTCACCTGTCAGATTTTCACCGACCATAAGAGTTTGAAGTATATATTTACTCAGAAGGAGTTGAATATGCGACAGAGACGGTGGTTAGAACTAATTAAGGATTATGATATTGAGATTCAATATCACCCGAGTAAGGCGAACGTTGTCGCCGACGCCTTGAGTCGTAAGTCCGTTCAGGAGAAATGCTTCCTCGTTTAACCGTTCAGAAGGAACTTCAACAAGAATTCCTAAGGCATGAGATCGAGGTTTGGTTACATTGTGTACAAGGGAAGTTATATATGCTGGAGATTTCATCGCCACTTGAGGAGGCGATCACAGTGAATCAGGGTTCAGACCCATTTATATTGCGCATTCGAGATGATGTGACTCAGGGAAAATCCCCTGGATTTATGGTCCACGAGGATGGACTTTTACGATTTAAGAACCGGTTATGCGTACCGGTGGATGACGATTTGAAAAACTCGATTTTGAGAGAAGCTCATGCTACCCCTTATTCCATTCATCCGGGGTCTAGCAAGACGTACAAAGACTTGAAACAAAATTACTGGTGGAGTAATATGAAGCAAGAAGTCGCAAAATTTGTTTCGAGATGTTTAACCTGCCAGCAAGTCAAGATAGAACATCAGCGACCGGCGAGTATGCTAAAACTACTCCCCATTACAGAGTGGGAGTGGGAGGATATTTCAATGTACTTCATCACGAGTTTGCCGAAGAGTCGTCGTGGCATGAATACAATTTGGGTAATTATGGACCGCTTAACTAAGTCAGCTCATTTCCTTGAGATTAAGGATACGTGGGGTCCCGAGAGACTTGCCCAGTTGTTCATCAAAGAGATAGTGAGATTGCACGGTACTCCTACGAGTATCATTTCTGATCGTGACGGGCGATTCATGTCACATTTTTGGAAATCAGTTCATCGTGCTATGGGAACTCAGCTTAATCTCATCACAGTTTTTCATCCTCAGTCCGACGGACAATCAGAGCGAACTATTCAGACGTTAGAGGACATGCTGAGAGCATATGTCCTCGACTGGAAAGATGATTAGGAAGCCCAACTACCGTTGATCGAGTTCACATACAATAACAGTCGGCATGCTTCGATTAAGATGGAACCTTACGAGGCCTTTTACGGTCGTTGTTGTCGATCTCCTTTATGTTGGGATGACTTATCAGAATCAATCAGCATCGAGCCTGATAGCCTCCCGCGAGAAGGTAGATTTGATTAGGAGTCGTTTGTTGACCACTCAGAGTCGACAAAAGTCCTATGCAGATAATCGTCGTCGACCACTATAGTTCGAGGCAGGTGACCATGTTTTGGTCAAGGTATCCCCGAGTCGAGGTATTTTCCATTTCGGGAAGCATGGAAAGTTGAGTCCGATATTCATTAGACCATTTGAGATTTTAGGTCGAGTAGGCAGTCTGGCTTATCGATTGGTTTTACCTCCTGCATTGAGCTGAATTCATAATGTGTTTCACGTCTCTCATTTGCGGAAGTATGTTTCCGACCCGAGTCACATACTTCAGTTCGATGAAATCGAGATCGCGGATGATCATACGTACGAGGAGCGTCCTGTACGAGTCTTAGAGCAACGAATCAAACAGTTGAGGAACAAGACGATTCCTTTGGTCAAGATCTAGTGGTCTAGACATGGAGTCGAAGAGGTTACTTGGGAAACCGAGGATAGTATGCGGGAGAGTTATCCTGAATTGTTTGACCCTTAGTTTTGGGGACGAAACTCTTTTAAGAGAGGAGTATGTAATACCCGGTTGTAATTTCATCAATTGTCATTTAGTATATTGTCACTCAGTAATTATCACTCAGTAATAGTCATTCATCAATCATATTTATTCATTGTATTCACCATTCGGATTAATTCGTATCGTGTATCAGTAATTTATTCGTCATTCAACCTGGTTGGAGAATCGCACCGAGAATATCATCGTTGTCATCTTTGTAGTGGGCTGTGTTTGAGGAGTAGCGCACGCTACGTACTCTCTTTAGCGCGCGCTAATTGAGTATGGGTAGCGCATGCTACCTCTCAGCATTAGCGCACGCTAGTGTGGTTCAGACAGACAGTCCAGAAGGCACTGGACTGGATTAGTGAGATTCATAACGCACACTACAATTGGAGTATAACGTACGTTAATGGTGTGTGTAGCGCATGGAGTGGAAAAAGCGATGTGGGAATTGGAGGAGGATATGCGTTCGAGATACCCTGAGCTTTTTGATCCTTAAGTTTTGGGACAACTTTTTTTAGAGGGGGAGAATGTAATATCCGTACCTTTCTATTTTTATCAGTTTCTATTTTGGTGCACGCCTATTTTTATCGACTTTCCTGTAACCGTTTCGACGTTTTGAATCTATTTTGTTCTTGGTGTTTTTTCATTTGGACGAGTTTCAGAGGTGTTTTTACGTGATTTCGCTTTATGTTATGTTTTGTTGCATGTATGTTCGATTCTCGTAAAACTCGTTCGATTTCGTTGATTCTTTGTTTCCATAAGTCGTTGAATTATTCATGTTGTGGGTTTCGGTTCTTAAATCCGATGTCGTATCGTGATTTTTGGACGTTTCAGGCTGTTTTGTAATTTCCTATAAGTTTAGGGAATTTTATCGCCTTTGACGTATTTCGAATCTTCCGGTAGTCGGAATCGTACTTTCTTTCAGCACTTAGCTTCGTCGACGCGAATACTTCGTGTTTACGTTTTGGGTTCGGTCCTTGTTTTGCGGTTCGACTTCGTACTTTCCTGAGCAGCGAACTGCATTCAGCAGTGTTGAACTGCTTCATGAATAGCGTACGTTATTCACGCTTTCCTTGCATGCGCTCTCAATGCATGTATAACGTACGTTACACCTTAGTGTTAATGTACGTTATGTTCCTCAACGTTTTGGACGGAAGGTTCTGCCAAGTTTATGCCGTGCTCTTACGTACATCAAATCATGGGTGTTACGTACGTAAGCTTCCTTATAACGTACGCTAACGAGCATGCGGACAGTACGAGGACGATGGGCAAGAGTGATTCTATTCAATGGTCGTTTGTTTGGCGTGTTGTCTTTTTATCTTAACATTTATGTCATTTGTTTCAGTACACGAGTACTTCTTCCTTTGAACTTGTATTTGCTTGTGAACCCAGTTTGGGAAGGATTTTGTTTGTTAGTGTCGGGTTCGGTCCATTTGTCTGGAATGTCTTAAATTGTGGAATTGTTTGTATGTTGATGAAGTTTGTCATGGGTCATGATGTTGAGTTTGTACGTTAGCCTGGTGGATTCACGGCGCTATAATATGCCCTGAACGTCTTGGGGGTGTTATATATGAGACGGTAATGAAAATAAGACCGCTCTTTACGGTTTAAAATTTATCTAGTCAGTCAAATCCACATCATGATTGGGCATCATGAGCAACAACCCGTGCCTCGCATGCGTGGGAATCCCGGACGCCGACGCACACAGTGACGCACAGTGCTCGACAGCTGGCAGTCTTCCAGTAATTCGATCATAACTTCTTTGTACGGACTTTGATTGGCTCGCCGTTTGAACCCGACATTAAGTTTTCACAAGATTTATATAACGTGTACTTTAACATGTAGAGTGCTTGTCTTCATTAAGAGTTAGTGGGATCACACATTATAGGTATGCTATTGGGATTAGTATAGTCTGACTCGACTCACCTTGATTCGGTCACATGGATTTCACTCTGAATAGTCTCGATGACTGAATCGAAAGATTGTGATAGGTATGCGTGAACCTTTGACTTGAGGATTCAGTAGGAGATGTGCTTGTAACATTAAGTAGTCATTAGAGTAGTTCGATCCAAACACGGGTTGATTGGGTCAACCTCAAAATGCAACTAGTGGGCAAGTAGCAGTCTCTACTGAATACTAAGATCTGATTCTTTCTCCTATAAGTGCGTAGGTAAATGTCCTATGCGGTTAATGGAAAATGAGATCATAAGTCTTTGGCCAAAGCATTTAGAGCTAGTTGTATTTGATACACAAGATATAGGTGATCCGGTTTGCACTAACAAATCCATAGAGTCAAGTTACAATAGGGTTTGACATTTCTGTGACCCTGATACTTGATAGGGACATATGATTGAAGGGTTTATACGTATACAATATTCATAACTAAAGGTTTTGGAATGATCTTTATCATTCGTTCTCAGTTGGGTTACATTGTGAGCCACGGGACTGACTAAGTGTTACTCACACTCTTTAGCTCCTCCCATTGCGGACTAAGACGAACCTATGGAGTCGCGGCACAGGATAGATGACGGATTAAATTTATGATATTCTCTCTTAATGAATATTGGATATTAAATGTCTAATTAGAATTGTTGGATAATTGTTAGTTTAATTATTAGATAAACTAAATTGGTCTACTGAATTAAATAAATTATTGAATAATTAATTTAATTAATATTAATTCTTAGAGAATTTATACTTAATATAGTTAATTAATTAGATTAATTTATGAGGCCCCATTATTTTATAAGAAGATTATGATATTAATTCGCAATAAATTAAGTTCTTACCTTTTATATAGTCTCGTTAGATAAATAATATCCTACAAATTTTAATAACTTAATTATTTAATAATTTCAAATTCATTAAAATATATAAATAAATAAGTATATTAGCTAAATGTGCTATTTGATTTAATGGTACCACGTGATTAGTAGACTTATGATTAAATTTTGGACTTAAGTCATTACGGACCTAAGACCACCTAAGTAGTGGACCACATATCTCCTAAATATTGCTTCAAGTCAAGCCCAAAGCATACCAAACCCGACCCATCATCAAATACCTCTTCCATTTATTGTAATACCCCCAAGATATTCAGGGTATATTACAGTGACATGGACCCCTACATGGGAACCACTAGGCTAATTAAGAAATACCACTCGTCTAAATATTTTAGTTAGTGAGAAAACACACATCACCGGGACGAAAGTAAATGAAATGCCCGGTATAACCGGCAAAACAGACATCACTCACAATCATAAATAACATTTAATAACACAAACCATAATCCAAGTAAAAATGCCTAAGTACTCGCGAGTACTATCTATAAGTTCACAAGTTTGAAAACAACCACATCAAAAAGGACAATGGAAATAAGGAGACTCATTTGCACACGTCATCAACCCTGGAAAGCATCCTCGTACTGCCCCAGTGCCCGCTCGTCCAGCTGAACATAACCTAAAATTCATAACAAGAATTTCCCCAAAAGGGTTAGCAATTATGCTAGTACAAGTAATCAAGGCAAACCATTCGCTTACATATTTCATAGTACATGCATCAATTCATTTCAGAAACCAAAACCAGACATGTCATTTCCGGAAACAAACAGTCAACAATCAATTTGCCTAGCACCGGGGTGAAGCCACTGGTCCCACTCGAGGCCTCTAAGGACCCTTCTGAGCTGGCCATATCATAAAACAAATCACGCACAGGCATCGCCTAGGACCGGGGTGAAGCCACTGATCCCACTCGAGCTCTCTAAGGACTCTCACGAGATGGCTAGCGAATCAAGCTCGTGAATCCAGAGTGAAGTCATAGATTCCCCCGAGGCCTCGTCAGATCCTCACGGAGTGAGAAAAGCATACACAAACACATCACCATTTCATGTTAAGCATAAAAGTTTCCAAGAGTACTTTCCTTGAGTAATTCACGACGACACGAACGGAAAGGAAAATCAACCACGATCGCTAGGAACCAATCAAATCCTCACCTTTAATATTCACAACAATAATATTAGAGAGCCAAGCCCTCTCACCAATAACCACATAACAGTCTCGGATCTCTCGATCACCAACGATCCTATCACCGCTAGGAAGTTTAACAATGAAAGGCTCACAAGACGACAAGCAGTCGAGACTCAAATGGCACACACACTCTAGAGAGATGAATGAATGCGTAACACCAGAATCGAACGGTATCTGTAGCCACAGTAGCCGCTGGATCATCGGCCCTCCTCATCTCGTAAACACGCGGATGAGCGGAGTCGACGCTGAAAGCTCCCCCTCTAGTGGGCTGGCCCCGACCTCTCCCTCGGCTGGCACTCTGCGGAGGCGGCAGAGCAAACGGACCCTGGTTCACACTCGGCTCCTTAGGTGCTAGAAAAGAATCCCGGGCACCAAGAGTCTGCCCTAAACGCTCAAAAAAGAAGCCTTATGGCCCGACTGACCACAATGACAAATCAAAGGCGGACGAGGACACTCCCGGTTCCTATGGCCCGACTTACCATAATTATAACATCTGACATTACGGATAGTACTCCGATTCTATAAGGTCTCTGAACTCGGTCCAAGAAGCAACATGATCCTGAGGTCCGACAACCTCCCACCAATCAACAACATTTCCAGTGAGAAAATACTGGGCGATCGGGACCTTGCGATCCTCAGGACAACTAGTGGCAGTAAAGACCTTGGACATCTCCTTGATCCACCCCTCCCATCCAATCGGGTCTGAAGCCTCCAAAAACTGAGAAGGATGCATCTTGATGACATACTGAAGCCAACGATCCGCCCCAGCCCGAGCAGCATGAGCCGGAGTGGGGTTTTGAACCGCCTGGGCTATCGCAGCCATTTGGTTCACCATCTGTTGCATTAGAGCTGCAACACCAAGGTCGGCGCCATCTTGAGTAGCAGTATGGATATGACGGCCATCAGTACTGCCGGCTCCAGAAGAATGTGATGTGGCCATCCCACTGGCTGCCCCACGTCCCCGGTCGCGTCCACGACCACGACCTCAACTTCTTCCAACATCCATACTGGAGATAAGAGGTGGCAAAAGCAACTCGATGATAAGTATGAGAGAAAAAAATCACAATACAAGAAACGGAAGTACGATACGAGGAAGCGGAAGAATCGAGTAACAAAAACTTACGAACACTGGGAGAACTGAGATGCTGGCGGCGTGATGACAATGTGCATAAATAAAACACGACTAGACCCAAATAACCGATAAGCCTAGGTATCCATAACCCTAGTGCTCCGATACCATTTTCTGTAACATCCCCAAGATATTCAGGGTATATCACAGCGCCATGGACCCCTACATGGGACCCACCAGGCTAATTAAGAAATAACACTCGTCTAACATCTCAGTTAGCGAGAAAACACACATCAACGAGACGAAATTAAATGAAATGCTCGGTATAACCGGCAAAACAGACATCACTGACAATCGTAAATAACATTTAATAATACAAACCACAATCCCAGTAAATGTCTAAGTACTCGCGAGTACTATCTATAAGTTCACAAGTTTGAAAACAACCACATCAAAAAGGACAACGAAAATAAGGAGACTCATTTGCACACGTCACCAACCCTGTCCAGCATCCTCGTTCTGCCCCAGTGCCCACTCGTCCGGCTAAACATAACCTGAAATTCATAACAAGAATTTCCCCAAAATGGGTCCACAAATGGGTTAGCAATTACGCTAGTACAAGTAATCAAGGCAAACTATTCGCTTACACATTTCACAGTACATGCATCAATTCATTTCAGAAACCAAAACCAGACATGTCATTTCCGGAAAGAAACAGTCAACAATCAATTTGCCTAGGACCGGGGTGAAGCCACTGTTCCCACTCGAGGCCTCTAACGACCCACCCGAGTTGGCTAGCGAATCAAGCTCGTGAATCCAGAGTGAAGTCATAGATTCCCCAGAGGCCTCGCAGACCCTCCCGGAGTGAGCAAATCACACACAAACACATCACCATTTCATGTTAAGCATAAAAGTTTCCAAGAGTACTTGCCTTGAGTAATTGACAACACGGACGGAAAGGAAAATCAACCATGATCGCTAGGAACGATAAACCCAAACCTAACAATTCGAAGAACACAATCACAACCATTTCGAAACGAGTATGGAAATGGAATACACCCGAAAACCTACCTACGATTCATATAAGCTCGTACAAAAACAACGAAGAGGACGGATCGCAACCGAACCCTGTTGATTTCACAAATATCACAAAACTTACCACGAAATTGTAGGGAAAACAAGAATACCACCAGGATTAATCATATACATCATAGATTAATCAACAATACGGAACGAATCGGATAAAAACTCAAACCCCCCCAAATTTGCCAAAATAGGGTTCTAGGAGATTACCTTGGATTAAGGACAAAGAACACGAGTAGATGTTATTAATCCACAGCAAGAACTTAAGGAAAATGATGCTTGAAGTGATTGGAAGAAATCGCCTTCAAATCGCTTAAAGGATCGCTCGGCCGCGGAGAAAGAGAAGAAATGAATAAAGTGATGAATCTGGGTCAACTATCTTTTATATATAATCAGAGAGCTTAGCCTGCGCTAACGATCCACAGTTAATGTGCGCTACCAGAGAATAGCATGCGCTAACAGCCCCTCGATAGCGCGCGCTATCGGGCCATAGCGTGCGCTACCTGGACACCAGACCGAGTCTAGAAACATTCTGCCCAGTCTGGACTACCGAGTTAGTGCGCGCTACCGGACATCCAGCGTGTGCTAAGTCTCAATCGTAGCGTGCGCTAATATACGAATTTAGCGTGCGCTAAGCTACTCGTCTAGAGAGCAGAGAGCAGAAACAACCTACTTCCACTGCTGTGCTCGAGTCGTTAGCGCGCGCTACACAATGAACATAGCGTGCGCTACTCAACGACACTAGCGTACGCTATACAAAAGGAATAGTGCGTGCTAGCGAGTGCAGACAGCAGTATAGACAACACCCAAAGATGGAAAACAGCGAATTCCACCTCGGATGAAAACAATGCGCATCTGACACCAAACAATGGACCGAAGAAGACACACGAATAACAAGATCGAGTGAGAACCAAAGCGCTAAAAGAAAACATGATTCCGACTACTCAAAAGTTTGGAAAACGACAATGTTAGTAATCACCCCAAAACTTTTGGAAATTACAAAACGGCCCAAAACATCCGAAACACACGATACATGATCGAAACAACATATAAATCTCGAAACATGCATAATAACATGAGATGGATCTACGGCAACCCCGAGACGGCAATTCCGAACAACGATTACGAGAATTGAACGAAATAGTGATGGAAAAGACAACAAACACGGAATTGAGTACAACAAGTACGAAACAAGCTCGAATGACAAAAAGTCCAGTATTAAGTATTCTCGAAATACCAATACGGTTACAAGCGAGTCGCTAAAAATGAAAATTACATCAAAAATGAAAATACCGGGAAAAAAATATGGATATTATATTTATTAAATCAAAATATAACTACAATAAACATTCAAATAAAAGAATATAATAAACATATAAAAATGATATTTGGCCGTGAGATGAGTGGGATGCAAGGGGGTGGAGGTGTCACTCTACTAACACCCCAAGAAGACACAGGCAAGGTGACATGATCACCCCCTTTGACTTAAAACCTATTATATATACCTAACACATAGTAATCTTCTCCATTTATAAGTGTTAAGAGAAAAAATAAATTGAGAGAAAATAGAGAGAGGGGAAGAGAGTTGAGGAGGTGAAAAAGAGAAGAAAATTTCATCATTTATCAACGCATCAAAGGTAAGATCTTCATCCCTTTCATTATGTATACACATCATTATTTCAAATACTCCATCTAAAACTAACTTACCTTTAAATTTTCCTTTGGATCGGTCAATACCCTACTTAGTTCCATTTCAACTATCAAGAATAAAAGAGATTCAAGTGGGTAAAGATGATTATTTCTTTCTCTTATTCAAAATAATGCAAGTCATATATATATATATTATGGTGCACGCAAATATTATAACCTCAATTATTTATGCTTGACTGAATATGATATTAGATCATCATGCATGTAATGATTTTTGTTGTTTGTTGAATTTTACTTTGAAATACTTTGATTATTTGAGCAAATTACTTCATTGGTGAAAATTGTGGTTAAATATATCAAATCTGACCTTTGAGAATTAAAATTCCCAAAATATATGAATATAATACTGAACTAGGATAAGAGATTGATTAATCACCACGAAAGTTCACTAATCGAATTTAAACTCGAAAAATTAACTATAATAGGCCAAAAGGGGATGATTAATAGATAAATGTGACAAAACTCTTACTTATGGACTTTGAACTTAGAAATTGTCTTATAATATCATACGTAAGTTATTTATAATATTTCACCTAAATCGCAGATCATTAAAATAGAAAGTCGGGGCAAAATATAATTTTTAAGAATTCGGGGCCAAAACTATAATTTATAGAAAATTATTATTTCGAAAATTTCCAGAAAAGTTGAACTCAATGAACTTATAATAACATAAAGAATTTATCCCGAAAATTTCAGGTTGATCCGACAAGAAACAAAATAGGTATGACCCGATTATTAAAAATCCCAATTAAGACTTAATTAAGGGGTGAAATTAGAATTTTTGAAAGAATAAAATTCTAAACTGAACAGAATTCAAAAACAAGACCTAAGGATCAAAATGCAACTTGATTTCCAATTTTTGGAGTTAAAAGAATCCAAACGAAATAATCAAAGTTATAAGATAAAACTAAATAAAAATAATAATAATAACAATACTTAAAAGTCGGAAGGACATAATTGTAATATTCGAAAGGTAAGACTTTCATGCAATTTATGACTTTCAATACTTATATCATAATGGACTTTTCTCAATAAAGTTCGTAATTTCGGACGTATAATCAATTCGTACCGAATTTTCCAAATTCATACAATTATAGTTAAAATAATAATACTTAAAAGTCGGAAGGGCAGAATTATAATTTCTAAAAAGTTATATTTTCATGCAATTTCTGACTTTCAATCCTTACATCATAATGGACTTTTTGCAATAAAGTTTGCAATTTCCAGACGTATAAATAATCCGTACCGAACTTTTCAAGTTTATGAGTTTATCATAAAAATCTTTTAAAACTCGCACAATAGACATCTGATCATCAATCCTGTTAGGATAAATATTCATGTTTTTATAAATAGCCAAACGTACAGCAAAGAAGTCTCAAAGAAGTCATAATATCACTAAGTATGGAAGGTGTTAGGAATATCCGTACAGCCCGTCCATACAGCAAGAGATCAACTACAGAGTCCTATCCTACATTACCTGCATCATACAGCAGAAGTAATAATACGTTGGATACAGCAGTCAAACTAGGTGTTTTACTTGGGAAAAGTAAAATACATCCAACAGGACTGAATTGAATAAGCATTAAACCATTGTGAGATAAACCTTGTTTATTCATAAAGTATTCACGGTTAAGGCAACATTTATTGCTGACAGGACAGCATTTAATGCGGTAGGAGAGAGACAAGTCTGAACGCGCTGAAGAGCGTTTAATGCGAAGTCAAAAAAAATGTCTGAAGCATTAAATGACCTGCTTTAATTCAAACATTTAGTAGTCGCCTATCAGAGACGTCAACATCTCACCAACCAGCAACAACTACATTTATAACGGATATATTTCCAAGGTTATAAATAGCCCCAAGCAAGTGGACATTGCTCACTGAGATTATTCATTCTCGCGCATTCATCTGACAGACTACTCTGACAATCTTGGTATTAAAGAGTAGTATATTTTGTGAGCATACAACCGTATTCAAGCGAAGAAATATACCAAGTCCTCAATGCAAACAGCACAGCATACAGCAAATGCTCATAAAAGATATAGCTGTTGTTTGGAATCGTTCTACCTTTACCGTTGAGATAATCATTAGCCCTGTGTGGACTAAGGATCCTTACATATTCCGACCTGTGTGGGATGAATAACATTGAAGACGAAGCTTCGATCTGATGAGAAAAAGTGAGTCGTAAGAGCTCAAGTCAATCTGTGTGAATGCCCAAAGCTACAGTCCCTGTATCAATCTGTGTGAAAGATACAGAGACAAGTTTAGTTAAAGTCACGTAGTTGTTTACATAGTGATTTTAATAAACTCTTTACTCCTGTGTAGAGGACCAGTGGAAGCATAGGGATTTACCTCGAACCACTTACTTCTATGTGTTATTCACTTTCCGTCCTTAATGTTTTCATTTAAACTATGATTTATAAGTATACATTGTGAAAAACCTGTACGCACTATGCAAACAAGAGAACACCCAGTTGCTGCATTTACAGAAACTCACTATCAGACTTCCACTATGCAATTAACTTTGAAATTTGTACAGCTTATTGTATCTTTACCTTCTAAGCTATTAACTGTATACTCTTTGGCCAACAAGTAGTATCAGAGAGGTTGATTCAAAAAAAAATCAGTCGATTTTTAACTGAATCAGATCCACAAATCACTAGCTTTTGAAAACTTTATTTTTTACTTTCATCATTCTATGTATAAGATGGACTCATCTATGATAAACAAGGTTCCTATGTTTTCTATTAATCAGTTTGATGACTGGAGAATCGGGATGGAAGCCCATCTTGCGGCCATTCACGAGGAAATAATTTATGTCATCCAGGAAGGACCTATCAAGATTTTGAAGGTCAACACAGCCCCAAGGATGGAAGGGCAACCTTATGCTGAGATGCTCGAGAAAGAGCGCGATCAGTGGATGACTGATGAGCGCAAGCGATCCAACCTGGACAACGTCGCCAAGAATGCGCTATTTGTCACTCTCGACAAATGAACATTCTCCAAAGTAAAGAGCTATAAGACAGCCAAGCAAATTTGGGAGAAACTCTAGCTTATCTGCGAGGGCACTGACCTCTCGAAAGAAAACAAAATTTCTAAAGTTACTCAACATTTTGGATCTTTTGAAATGAGATCTTCCGAAATGATTGAGGAGCTTGACCTCAGATTCACTGGAATTGTCGGTGAACTTGAAGTATTGGGTAAAGTGTATACCCAAGAGGAGAAAAATTTAGAAATCTTTAGATCACTCCCTGCCCAATGGGAGATTAAGACTATAACTATGCGTGTATCTTGTAATCTAAAGGATATTATATTTTTGACCTCTTCTCTGACCTCAAAGTTTTTGAGTATGATATTGACAAGAGAGAAAAGGATGAAGAGACACCTGCAAAGACTACATCACTGGATGCTGTATCTGACAGGAGACACAGTTCTGCACCCAACACATCCAAATCAGCACACGAGACTGCAGACAGCGACGATGACATCCTGTCGCAAGATGAAATGGCCCTTCTCATGCACAAGTTCAAAAAGTTCATCAAACAGTCTGGAAAGAATCCCTGCAGCCCCAAGCCTTTTCAAAAGGTAAGTTTTGAATCTCCTTCATCTGGTGATTCTAACTTATGCTGTAACTGTAGGAAACCTGGACATTATGAAAGAAGACGTGTCTGAAAAAACAAGCTCAAGGACCTGATTTGGTGAATTAGAAGCCTCGCCCATGTCAAACAAGACCGAGGAACGCCTTCAGGCAATCACTGACAGTGACTCCTCCGACGATGACATCGAGGGTAAATCATATATGTGCTTTATGGCTAAAGAAATACAGGACGATGAGGACAGCGATGACGAAGTAAGTTCAAATTCAACTATTCCTGTAAATACATCCCATACCTTTGAAAATATGATGAATGAATTCAAAAACATTCAAAAAGCCCATGAGACTCTAAAACGAGAAAACATACATCTCAAAATTTCCAACTTAGAGCTGAAAGATAAAAATGACTTGCTGAAGAATAACTATGAAAATATGTCTATTGATTGCGAAACCAGCAAAGTCACTTTTGAAAAACTCATGGAAAGCAATTACCAACTTGGCAAAGATCTAAATGAGTCTAAGTCTCATAATGAGAGCAAGACAAATGATTTTGCCTTACTCGCAGCCAAAGTAAAAACTCTCAAGAAGCGAGAAGGGGAATTAGAGACCATTCTGAAATCCTTTGAGAAATCTTCTAGACAGATGGAAGAAATTCTAAGCACTGGGCAGCATGCCCACGATAAACGTGGCTTAGGAGATGATTCATTCTCCCATAAGGGAAAAACTAGTACTGTATTTGTTAGGGGAGTGGAACCCATTTCTGTACCTGAAGAGACTCCAAGTCCCGCAAAAGTTACAGCTGCCCATCGTACAGTGAAAGCTGCGATTCCGCCTCCAAGTTCATATCACATACAGCGGAAACCTTAGCCTACCAGACCTGTAAGGCGTGATCAACAACAAGCTCCCCGAGCATATCAAAAGCGCCAACAGCCCTTCACAAAGAAGGTTGTATCTAAATATCAAAGGAAAGCACCGCAGTACTTCCAAAAGTACAGTGCACCTAGATATTGGATATAGGAGCCTCGTTATCCATCTAGAAAGCAGGTTGCCATGCAGTATCAACAAATGCTCTGAAATCCAACAGGAGACCCAAAAGAAAAGCTGTAAGGCCGAAGAAAATGGCTCCACCTCCGAGACGGCAATCATTCTAGAATAATAACCCTAGATTTTACATGCATAATAATCAAGATTACAGTGGCTACGTGCCTGCCCCGCGTAGACACTGCTAGACAGGACCAAAAGTAACCTACAACAAACCAATTTCTATCAGGCAAATTTGGGTACCTAAAGGAACTAACATACATGGACCCAACAATCAAAGGGACCTAAATTTACTTAAATTCTTTGCTTACAGGATATCAAAGAAAAGGACATCTGTTATTTTGAGAGCAGATGTTCTCGGCACATGACAGGAGATATCAGCAAGCTGTCATATTATGTAGAAGGTCGCGGTCCAAAGGTACGCTTCGGTGACATGTCCAAAGGAAGAACAAGAGGGAAGGGAACCCTTCTTGTAGGAAAGTTCAAAGTCACTAACGTAGCCTATGTTGAAGGCCTACAGTATAATCTACTTAGTATTAGCCAGTTATGTAATAAAGAGTTTTCGGTCAAATTCTATATAGATCACTGTAGAGTGAAGGACATCAAGACCCAAGAAATCATCCTCACAGGAAGCAGATCAGGTAATATGTATATTGCTGACTGGAAGCCTACGAGCTCCAATATTTTGTGTTTTGTTGTCAAAGGCACTGCAGATCAAAGCTGGCTATGGCACAAGAGGATTTCCCATATCAACTTCAATACAATCAAAAAACTCACCAGACAGGGAATGGTTAGAGGTTTGACCGATGTCTCATTCGATAAAGACAGTGTATGTGGACCCTGTCAGAAAGGCAAACAAGTCAAAACCACCTTGAAAATCAAATCATACATGTCCACCCATAGGGTTCTGGATATGCTACACATGGACCTCTATGGCCCTGTAGACCCTGTAAGTTTGGGAGGTAAGAAATATTGTCTCGTTATTGTTGACGATTTTTCCAGGTATGCTTGAACATTCTTTCTAAGCAAGAAGAAAGAAACAAAAACGAAGTTTCCAGATCACCTATGAAAGCTACAGAATGAGAAAGGGTTGAGTATCGTGTCCATTTATTTTGACAGAGGTACTGAATTCACCAATCTCTTTATAGAGGAATACTGTTCGGACAATGGAATACAACATGAATACTCAACAGCCCGGACTCCTCAACAAAATGGTATTGCCGAGCGAAAGAATAGGACGCTCAAGAAAGCAACAAGAACCATGATTTCCACAAGCAAATGTCCACAGCAGTTCTGGGGAGAAGAAACAAATATAGTGTGCTACACACAAAATCGTTGTATCATGAACAAGCATCACATAAAAAACAGCCTATGAGGTATGGAACAATAAAGCTCCATTAGTTGCATACTTTCATATCTTTTTATGCAGGCGTTATGTTCTGAATAATGGAAAGGATCAAATCAAGACCTTCGATGAAAAGTCGGATGAAGAGATATTCGTAGGATATTCCTCTGTCAGCAAAGCTTTCAGGATATTTAACAAAAGGAAGCTGACAATAGAGGAATCTATCCTTGTAGTGTTCGGTGAACCCCATCATGATCCTACAGGAGTCGGAGATTTAACCCAGACCATCCAAACTCTTTCTATTGATGACCCTCAAACTCCAATAGAGCCTGTCGTAGACATAGAAATCAACCCCATATGTGTAAGATCACAAATAGTTGAAGCTGATGTTGTACAAGGTGAAGCAAAAACTACAGCACCACAAGATACAGCACGGGATGCCGAACTAGAACCTGACAGGAGATGGTTGAGAGATCACCCTCAAGAGTTAATTATAGGTGATATTGATGCTGGGGTATCTACCCATAGAAGAATACGGAGTACACAAGGAACTATACTGTGTGCACAAGAAGAAACTGATTCTGAGAAATCTCCATTTTCTGTATGGAAATCTCAAGCTGAGCTTAGGAGACTAGTATGTGCAGCCTAGCTGTATTCTTAGCTCAATCCAAACCTGTTTCGACTAATGAAGCTTTGAATAATTCTCACTGTATCCTTCTATAGAAGAAGAACTTAATGGTTTCGAAAGAAACAATGTATGGTATCTAGTAACCAGGCCACAACATCAAGCTGTAACTGGAACCAAATAGGTATTTAGAAACAAAAAGGATGAGAATGGACTTGTTATCAGGAACAAATCCCATCTAGTCGCATAAGGCTACAAACATAAAGAAGGCATAGATTATGATGAGACATTTGCCCCTGTAGCCATACTGGAAGCCATTAGGATATACCTAGCTTTTGCCGCCCATAAAAGCTTTATAGTATATCAAATTGATGTTAAGAGCGCATTCGTGAATGGAGATATCTCTGAAGAAGTCTATGTTGAACAACCACCAGGGTTTGTCAACACTGAAGGCGGAGACCTAGTATACAGGCTACAGAATGCTCTGTATGGACTTAAGCAAGCACCTAGAGCTTGGTATGAAACCCTGTCCCTATACATAATCAACAAATGGATTTCAGAAAGGTGCTGTGGACAAGACCCTCTTTAAGATACAAGAGGGTATTGGAATATTCTATTCCACTTAATGATAAAATGGTTTTGATGATGAGTTGACAATGAAACAAAAACAACAATGAATCAAAGCAAAACAACAAAGAAGTCGAAGACGCTCGAAACAGTCAAAAAATGAAAGAAGTGAGATTTAACAAAGCTAACATATGCTATGATTATGGTATAACGTATGTAATGGAGTATCACTTGAAGATAGACGAGTGCAGCTGATATGTTTAACGTACACAACATAAGGAGACTAACGTACGTAAATGGACGAGCTTAACGTACGTAAGCCTACATGTTTAATGTACATAATGAGGTTTGAATCTGAATTCAAACATTGGAACTGTTGAACGGGAAAATGACGTCATAGAGTAAAGTCAAAAAGGTATGCAATGGATTGAGTTATATTGTCAAGTGTTTGAGTGTTCATATACGAAAACATATATACGATAGAAAAGAAAGGGTTGTAGATTGATTCGGTGTTATTAGGATCGTTGATCTGACATTATTAGAATCATATCTAAATCCGAGTGAGGTTTGTCTAGTACAAATCGAAAGCTAGATAGGTTGCTTCCTTGTCCGATAGAAAGGGAAAACGGTTTATCTTCGACCAACATAAAGACAAGAGTGTAACAGTTTATCTCGGACCGATAGAAGATGAGATTGTAACGGTTTACCTCGGGCCGATAGAAGACAAGGCGAAAAAGGTTGATCTTAAGCCCATAGAAAAAGATACAGAGAGAGGACGTAGGCACAATTGGTCGAACCTCCATAAATCTTGTGTTGTTTATCTTCCGCAATTTATTTACGCTTCGCAAATGCAAAAGAGTTTGAAAACTCTATATCCCACTATTACAAGTGGCGGTACCAAATTACCAACAATTGGTATAGGAGAGGTATCTCATAAAGTTGGCTTAAAATCCGAGGAGAAAAAAATCCAATGGCGCTCCATTTTGCACCGTTTGATTGTCTTGCCTTAAATCGACCTCCATTTTTTGATGGATCGAATTTTATGACGTGGAAGAAGAAAATGTCGATATTTATCTGAGCTTATGATATTGAGCTTTGGAATGTAATATGTCTTGGTCCGAAAATTCCCATGAACTCCAACAGTACTATAAAAAGCTTTGAAGAGTATGATGATACCGACTGGAAAAACGACCATTATAATTGCAAAGCAACGCCATTATCATATTGTTCTATAAATCCGGAAGAACACAACCGGATATCCTCGTGCGAAAGTGCCAAAGAAATTTGGAAAATGCATGAGGTAACTCATGAAGGAACATCTTATGTCAAGGAGATGAAAATAAATATGCTCCTCCACGACTACGAGCTATTTATGATGAAAAGTGACGAGTCCATAATGAACATGCTCGACCGATTTTCGGTCATTACTAATGGACTAGTTTGTTTTGGAAAACTATTAACAAATTGTGAAAAAGTAAATAAAATCCTACGATCACTACCTGTTGAATGGGACGGGACGGTTATGGCGATTATGGAATCAGAAGATTTAAATAATCTTGATTTTAGTGCCCTTGTTGGTTCACTAATAAACTACGAGATAGTTCTTAAATCTCGGAATGCCAAGCTGAAACCGAAAGAAAGATCAATAGCTTTAAAAGCTAAGATGTCAAAGAACGAAGAAATCTGGTAGATGAAGATGATGAAGAATCGGCATATTATGCCAAAAACATAAATAAGTTTCAAAACTTATTAAACCGGCGAAGAAAAGACATCAAGATGAGCGAGTCAAAGAAATTCGACAATAATCATTTAAATCAGGTAAACTGTGCCAATTTGCTAGAAATTGTCGAGCCTCGACTTCCAAGAAATAAGTCTTAATAGCTACATGGAATGACGAAGAGGCAGATGATGAATATATTCAAAATAACCTTGCACTCATGGCAAGGAGTTCATTCGATGAAAGCGACGTCGAAAGCCAGGTTAGTACCTCATCTCAAGATGAATTATTTGAAGCATTCGAACTTTTACATACTGATTTTCAAAATGCTTTAATTGATAACAAATCCCTAAAAGCGAAAAATAAATTATTCGAAGCCGAAATTTCCAAAATAAATGAAAAAGGAAAATTTATCGGAACAGATCATTCTAAATGTCGAAAATGAAAATAAATTAAAAAATGATTTGTTAAAAGTTCAAAATGAACTTAAGGAGTTAACGAATAAATTTTCTTGTGGAAACGAGAAATTTGAACAATTGCTTTCCGTTCAAAAATTTTCATTAAATAAACAGGGGCTAGGATTCAAGCTGTTTAATAAAACCGAATCCTTAAATTTTAAAATACCCCAATGTGATAAATGCTAAAAAATTGGGCATCATATTTCGATTTGCAAAAGCCCAAGACGGACGATCAAAATTAAAAAAGTTTGGATTCCTAAAGGAACCACAATACCAAGTATCGTCTATGTATCAAATAAAAAACCAACTCTCGATTGGATCCCTAAAAATAAATATTGATATTTTCATCAAATTGATATTTAACTCAGGGGGTTATTTTTAAAATGGAGAGATATATTTTTCAAGGGGAGTTTTACCCGTTAATTGTCATATATAATTTTTATCATCGATTTTATTGATATTATTGCACTTTTGGATTATGACAAAAAGGGGGAGAGCATAGGAGAATAGGAGAATGGGACAAAGAGTCATGGAAGAATGACGAGAAAAAATAAAAACAAAATCTCGATAAAAAATAATGGGGGAGAAAAGACGAAGGAGAAGAAGGTCGAGAAAATAAAAGAAGTTAAAAAGAAGAAAAGAAAAAATGGGGAGAAAAAAACTAACGAAACGGATAAAGGCAAAAACTTTGATATGTATTGTTCTATATTTTTTGGAGGTAAAAATCACATCTAAGGTTGTTGTTTTGTCATTATCAAAAAAGGGGAGGCTGTTGGAATATTCTATTTCATTTAATGATAAAATGGTTTTGATGATGAGTTGACGATGAAAGAAAAACAACAATGAATCAAAGCAAAACAACAAAGAAGTCGAAGACGCTCGAAACAGTCAGAAAAGCAAAGAAGTGAGATTTAACAAAGCTAACGTACGTTATGACTATGATATAACGTACATAATGGAGTATCACCTGAAGACAGATTTAGTGCAAATTGACATGTTTAACGTACACAACATAAGGAGACTAACATATGTAAATGGATTTAGCTTAACGTACGTAAGCCTACATGCTTAACGTACGTAATGAGGTTTGAATCTGAATTCAAACATTGTAACCGTTGAACAGGAAAATGACGTCATAGAGTAAATTCAAAAAGGCATGCAACGGAAACATGTGTTAATGTACGCTACGAAGCCAGTTTAACGTATGCATCATAATGAACTTAACGTACGTAAAAGAGAAAGCTAAGTACGTAAAGGATGGACAAAAGTTACTAGACTGAAACAACAAGCAGATAACATACGCTACACGTAAGTGTTACGTACGCAAATATGCATAACGTACGCTACAGATGAGCTATAATATACGTAATGAAGGCAGCAGAAGCTAATGGCTAGTTGAGGCTTTATGCCTATAAATACCAAGGCATTTGGTATCATTCACAACAACAACTCCAAGCAAATCATATATACTTCGTATAATGTTATAATAATCTTTGTTGTTGTAATTGAGCTATATTGTCAAGTGTTTGAGTGTTCATACTCGAAAACGTATACACAAGAGGAAAGAAAGGATTGTAGATTGATTCGGTGTTATTAGGATCGTTGATATGACATTATTAGAATCAGATATAAATCCGAGTAAGGTTTCTCTAGTACAAATCGAAAGCTAGATAGGTTGATTCCTTGTTTGGTAGAAAAGAAAAATGGTTTATCTTGGACCGACATAAAGACAAGAGTGTAACGGTTTATCTCGGATCGATAGAAGACGAGATTGTAACGGTTTACCTCGGACCGATAGAACATAAGGTGGAAAAGGTTGATCTTAAGCCTATAGAAAAAGATACGGAGAGAGGACGTAGGCATAGTTGGACGAACCTCTATAAATATTGTGTCGTTTATCTTCTGCAATTTAATTACGCTTCCGCAAATCCAAAGAGTTTGAAAACTCTATATCCCACTATTACAAGTGGCGGCACCAAGTTACCAACAGATGTAGATGACCTTTTAATGGTGCAAATATATGTAGATGATATTATATATTTGGTTCTACTAACCTTGATTTATGTCAAAGGTTCTCTCATCTCATGCAAAGTAAATTTGAAATAAGTATGATGAGGGAACTTAGTTATTTCCTAGGATTGCTGGTTAAGCAATTGCCTACAGGAATCTTCATCAACCAGGAAAAGTATAGCAAGGAGTTGCTCAACAAGTTTGGGATGAACAACTCCAAACCTCGTCAACCCCCATGAGCACTTCCATGCAAATTAGTGCTGACGAAGCTGGAAAGCCAGTTGATCAATCACTCCATAAGAAGCTTATAGGCTCACTCTTATACCTAATGATTAGCAGGCCCGATATCCAACTTGATGTAGGAGTGTGTGCTCGATATCAAGTAGCACCTAAGGAGTCACACTTCACCACAGCTAAATGAATCCTTAAGTATGTGAAAGGAATAATCGATGTAGGATTGTGGTATCCTAAGGAAGGAGGATTTGATTTAGTTAGCTACAGCGACTCAGATCTCGGAGGCTGTATGTTGGGTAGGAAGAGTACAAGCGGTACTTGTTACTTTCTTAGACCTAGACTTGTGTCATGGTTTAGTAAGAAGCAATTGGCCAACTCGCTTTTTACAGCCGAGTCGGAATATTATGCCGCTGGAAGTTGCTATATGCAGATTCTCTGGATGCTACAACAACTACAGGATTATGGAATCAGTGCCATAGAAACATCAATCATGTGCAATAGCACGAGTGCAATTGCAATAATGCACAACTACGTATTGCACTCGCGAACTAAGCATATTGATATGAAGCATCACTTTCATCAGGAATTATGTTGAGGATAAGGATGTTCGGATCGAGAAGACTCATACAGATATTCTGTTGGCCGACATCTTTACAAAACCTCTCAGCACAACCAGATTCTGTATGCTTCGTCAAGAATTGAGAATGCTACAACCTGTGTAACACCCCAACCCGAGAAGGGTAGAAGTATCACATTATGGTGCCAAATCAAAACATACAACACAAGCGAAAGACTTATAACAATAATAATTACAAAGGTATTCTAAGGAAACAAATGAAATGCTAACTTTATACAATATGTAATACAATCCAAACTAAATCCAATCCAAGTCTAATCAAGATGCAAATGGGCTTCTAATCGTCAGGACAGTCCACTAAGCTCCTATGCACTCTCCACTCAAACCCAGCTTCCAACCTAAAACCTGCCGCAGGAAAAGAAATGCGGCTGAGCTTAAAAAGCTCAAGGAACATATATATAAAAACGAAACAAAAGATAAGGAATAAGGAATAATATGGTGCATTGGGCAAAGCATAAGGTATAAACAAAAGGATATCAAAAATAAGGAGAGGTCAGTAATCTACCACGAGCCCGAACACAAATCAAATCAATATCATAGTAACCATGGAGTATCTAACTCCCGAACATGTGAAAGACGTGTATTGCACACAAGCATCAATCACCGAACATATCATATCATAATCATGTCATATCCAATAAAATACAAATCGAACCTAGGATGCATCCATACGCCCCCGAACAAATCATATTGGCCATAACAAATATAAAGTGCACATATCATAACAAAATGGGACGGTGTGGAACATCACTCAACCACACTAGATTCGTGCCATTGGTGCATCAATGACACGGCCATGTTACCTTCATGGCTAGGAAATGAACTTGGCTCGGGTATCAAACTGAAGGGTTCAAATGTCATATCATATCAAAGTTCATATTAAAGGTTCATATCAAATGTTCATAATCAAAGGTTTACAAATATAAGGGAGCATAGCAAAGGCATAGATCAACTAAGAAAGCCATAATAAGAAGGCTCAGATCAAAGGCATCATAATCGAAACTAATATCAAACCGTTGTGAACGAATCATGAGAAACTTTAAGGGATAAGGTCAGAATATCTGTACCTTAGGCAAAGCAAACAAAAAGCAAAAGAAAGGTCACACGATATGGATTACTCCCGCTTCACGGAACCTATACGAATTAAATACCAAGTATTACTTTAAGTCAAATTGAAATTAGGTTACTCATTTTAGTATGATTCAAACTCCAATTTACGAATTTTAAAGTAATACTGTGCTCGATTAAGAAGCTATAATAATTTATCCAGGCATTTATATGTCTTATGAACTTACACGAATTTTCCTGCATTTTATTATTAAGTGCAACCATCCTTTTAAAAATCGTATATCCAAACATACCTTAAAATTAACTACACATACATGCAGAAAGTTTGCATTTGGTTAGCCCATTTATGCACTTCAGAAAAATATACAAAAATTTGAAAAAGTCCCACATAACTTAAATATTAATCCTGAAAAGGGAGAGCTCTTAAGTCTTTATGATTTGAAAATGAATATTCAAAAATATCAACTGAATTTCAGACTCGATTACTCAGCTTTTAGTATCAAAACATGTATCACGTTTCCGGATTTTTAAAGTATATTTGTGCACCTCCTGGAGCCTTAGAAAAATTACCCCATGTAGGTACATATGTTTTCTACTTTGTGTAATTTTTGTAGAATTTCCAGGTAGTATAGCTATAGAACAAAAATTTCTTATGAAAACTAGTCCAGATTCGGTGACAGATCTGAGACTCAAAAAGTAAGCAATTAAGAGACCATGTTGTGCCACTCTAAAAATTCCACCAAAAATTACAGAGGCCAAACACATCTTATATTTAAGCCTTTTCCAATTTGATTTAATGATTCCATACTAATTTCAAAAAAAAAAAAATCATAAAACGAGGTTGAAATTCGGATTACTAATTGACAGATTTGACACTTGAACTTGTAAAACCAGAAAAGATATTCTCCAGACCTCTAAAAATTACAAGGCTTACATATTAAGAAAGTAATTTTCCAGAACTTGATTTTAGACTCAAGAATCACCCAAAAACACATTGGTATCATTAAAATGGACCCCTTTCAAAACGACCCATATTCTGGACAGCTAACAAAGGAGACGAAACAACACAATCACCAATTAAAACCCTAAACGTCCCTCATTAATTACTTAGGTTTTATATTCAGATTTAGTAAGCATATTATATACAATAGATTAGGGTTTTAGTGTTTTATAGATTCAGATTAACATTATAGGTGAGTCGAATTGAGACAGAAAATGAGGGCGATTGGTGATACCTTGATGAACCGAAACAAGAAAAGAACGTGAAGAAACCCCACGAATTAAGATCACCACATCAACATCTTTTTAAGGATCACGAACATAGCAATAAATCCCTTGAATGCTTGGACTTGATAGAGAAAAACAACAGCAGCTTGTGTGTGTTATGCTTCGTATGAATGAATAGGGGAGAGGCAAGAAAGAAGTCGCGTTATATATACTAGAGTTTTAGGGCGGAGGGGGTTAAAATGGAAGGTATTGAAAGCCCATAATTGGGTTTGGTTGTGGTATGTGATAATTAGCCGAGATTAGTGAGATTCCAATCATCATTCGGATGTTGCAAATTATTTATTATAGGTATAAACTTGGGTTAGTACATTTTAATTTTAATTTTAATACATAACATATAGTTAGGGTTTAAAATAAATCATTACAAAGTTTAGAGAAAAGTTCGAAATTAGACGTAAATTTGGAATTCGAATTTTAGGGTTTTACAGCCTGACTCCCTGTAATTTTTTACATTCGTACTCATCAATTGAGGGGGAATGCTGTAAGACCTAAGAACACAGTATCCAATTTGATTAGCTGTACACTCGTAACAAGTCAGGTCTTACTGTAGGAAAAAAGGAGGCATGAAACCTTCGTACAGCTGACGTATGCATTAATTAAGGGGGAATACAGTACGACCCATGAATACAGTATTAATCCAAAAATTGCTATAAGAATTAAATCCTATATGTACCTTTTAAGGGAGAACGTTGTATTTTCGCGGATACAGCACATACACTATAGGATATCATTTTATATTATAATATTATTCTATTCGTACAGAAAATGTTTTTAGTCCACGTGTCCTGTCTATATTTCAAATGTCTTATCATTTAATGGTTTTAAAGACACCTGGACTTTATTGCCTCAAATACGATGATTTTAAGATTTTAAACCGTCGTTTCGTGTAATAAGGGAAGACGAACTGTCAGAAGTGGGACCGATCATCATTTCAAAAATAGTGTATGAGACTGTCAGAAGTAGGACCAATCATCTTGTATGTTCTTTCAAATATGTTTCCTATCCTTTAAATCTGACTGTTCACTGTTCAAACGCTAGTCTTCCATGCACCCTATAAAAGGACTGTATCTTTCTCCCTTAGACTCTTTACGCTTTCATCAAATTAAATGAGTCTTAAGCAAATAGTCTACATACTTTCTGCAATTTTCTGCATTCTTTTTCTCTGTGTAATTCTCTGCTATTTCACATCCTCTTCTGCAAAATGTCGACTTCACACACATCTTCCCTTTCGATGAAGAAGAAGGAAACTATCATTGATGGCCGAATCTTCGCCAGATTCGTGGTTATGGAAAGAATTAATCTTGAAGGAGAATACATCGTTGGGATGGAGGTGGTTGTTTCCAGGGTGAAACAGCAAGGGCTGTATTGCCTTACTAACCACCATGCTGATCTGTACGATGAGCAGATCGTGAAGGAGTTCTACTTAGACGCCTCTTTCAATTACTCATCTCAGAGGAGATGAGGTACATTTCTGACATCACTGCGACGGTTCAAGGGATTGAAATCTCTCTGAACAGAGAACTTTTGGAGGATATCTACAGGATGCCATCTGATGGCCTGAAGATGGAGGAGTTGGAGACCTTTGGGTCGAAGAGCCTTTCGACAGCATACTGGAAGTTGTTTACTGGGGAAGAAATGGCTAAAAATGTCCACCCCTCATGCCACAAGAAAAACTTTACCCTACCGTACGTTTATCTGCACGACTTCTGTTGCCGGGTTGTTGAGAACCAGACCGACGCCTTCGAGATGTGCACTAACCTTCGCTTCAGAGTGATGGTGGGCATCATTTCAGGAGATAAAGTGAACTGGTGTCAAATTGTATTGAATAGAATTCAGGAAGAGACTGCTAAGCCTGAATCTGCCAAGAAATCTTTTGGCCTCATCCTGAGTGAAGCAATCTGCAGATGCCAAGAAGATTGGAACTGGGAAATTTATTGGCGGGATCAAACCTACCGTGTTCAACAAATCGCCACTGCTTGCAAAGAGGCCCCATCCTCGAATAATGCCTATTTCTTGTAACCCGAGGAACGTCACGTCGAGGATATCGAGTGAAGAGAAGAACAGAAAGAGAAGTGTTGCCGAGATCCGTTCGCCTAAAGCGGTCACTGTAGATGTTCCCTCTGTCCCTCTTGCTGTATCAAACCCACAGGGCGCAACCCCTTTGGAAGAAACAGTTGCTGCTAATATAGAAAATCCTGAGCCTGTGGTGGCTATGACGGATGAACAACTCTTTGCCAAATTGGAAGGTTCTGGTGAGTCGACTTCCCCTTACGAGCCAAAAGCTGTTACTCCTAAAAGGGTACTCACCCCTATACTGAGTCCCTCTCCCCACCGGGTACCAACCCCTGTTTGGGATCCCTATCCACAACAGGCTTCCATACCTGTTGCGAATCCTATCCGGATAGTAAATCCCACTACTGTACGGAGTCCCTCCCCAACAGACATTATCAATAATACTATCCTACAGGTTCAAATCGAGGAAGCTTACGAACACTTCAAAATCTAGAAGTCCTACAGGGTCGCCCCGTACGACACCTTGTATCACTAGTTCGACTGGAAGGAAGATGAATTATTCGCACTGGAGGTTACGAACACCCATAATGTCGAAGTCTTGATCTGCTGGATGATCACTCTTGCCGCGAGCTCATTTCTGACTACTACACGGAAAAAGAGAAGGCTAGACTAAAAAGGAGTCACAGTCCAGTGACTGTAACGCCTCGACTTTCTAGGTTAAATATTGGGGAAAAATAAATAAAAGGTAATTTTGAGAAAAAAATAATTTTTCTTGAGAATATAAAAATTCTCGCCTACAAAGTCGAGTCGCTACAATGACATGAAAATAAATACCTTTAAATAAGGTAACATGTCATAATAATTATGAAGTAAAATTTTGCGGCGGAAGAATAATCATAATTGATAAATTTCGAATTCAAGTTTTTCCCAAATGAGTTTCAACATAGTTTGACAAAAAGGAAACATCATTAAATAAATTCCTTTTCATATGCCCCCTCGGCTCCCTCCATTGTCCATCCGGCTTGCTCAACTCGCGGATCAATAAAGGTGGGGGTGAGCTTCCTTCAGCTCGTGGAAATCACACTGATCACAGTAATATACAATCTCATGGAAAGCATAACATGAATAATCTATCACATTTTTCCTCAACGTAAATGCATACAAACAATATTACGTATAGCATGAATCGAGCACGCATACACGAATATTGAGGTTGCGCAGATGCCCCCGCAACAACATCAAACATAAACACAATACCACATAACATGAATCGAGCACGCATGTGAATATTGAGGTTGCACAGGTGTCCCCGCAACAACATATATCTTAAGATAGCCTCTTACACGAATACAGGTTAGCCCGAATTACAACGTGCATATAAATTTTAAACATGAACAGAATACCACATATACAGTCCAATTAAAGCAATTAAAGTGATAGTGAAAATTCCCACCTGAATAAATGATGATGTCTGACTTGAATTGAAGATGCTCGACTCACAGGCCTAAGCCCATAAATCCTCGATAAAGTCTACATGTAATAACAATAATAATAATAATTAAAATCCGAGTTAATATTATTAATGACTGAAATTAAAATACTTATGCATAATTTCAGATTAATAATTAATATTAATTGGAAGTCAACATTTTATATGTTTCAGTCAAAATAGGACTGGAAGTGAATTTTAAAAGTTGACTGGGGTCAGAATTGGATTAATTATACTGGCTGGGGCTGAATTGAAAACTGAATAAATAGATTTGGGGTCAAGGTGCAAGACCTGAGAAATATGGGGTCTAAAACGTAAAGTCCTAAAAATTCGTGGGTATATAAACACCCTTCCTTGCCCTAGCCGACACCATTCATTCTTCACCTCTCGTTCCATTTCTGCACTTCTTCTCCCGCTACACCTCGTCTCTCTCTCTCTCACTCTCTCTCTCCAAACTCTCCCTGAAAAATCGGCCGGAATAAAACTCTACCCACACAGTCCGCCATACAACCAATTTCACACACCACAAAATCAGAGAACTCACACACACACCCACAGTAAAATTACACACACGCACACACACAGGCCACGGTGGACGAAAGCGCTGGTGGTTCGGCTCGGGTGCAGCGGTGGCGATGGTTAGGGATTTGTGGTTCGTCCGTCGAAAAGATGATGTTGGTAGCAGCGGCGGTTCCGACGAAGGCTTCCGACGGAGGCGACGAAGGTCCGATTCCAGCCAGATCGGGAATCGTCCGAGGGTTACAGAATTCGGGTTCTGGAGTTTGATTCGGGCTCGGATTTGTTTTGATCGATAATGAGGGATGAAGGGCGGAAAGATGAAAATCGAGGTGAGTTAGGGTTCTGGTTGGAATCGGCCGTGATGTTTCTGGTTTAATTCTTGTCCAGATCTTAAAAGGGCTGAGTGATGGCCGTGGTTCTCGGACAATGCGTTTCTCTGAGATGGGGTTCATGAAACTAGTTTGATTTGTGCAGTTTGGGGTTTTCGTTTGTTTAAGTTTTGTCGGGTGAAAGCGGCATGGACTGTGTTGGGTTTTGTAGGTTTGAGGTTGTATTCAAGAATTGTAAATTGCAGCGAGTAGGAAAAGAAAAAACTAAATATGATTTTTACCTTTGCTTAAAGTTGAGGAGATGGAAAAAGTTGGTTGAATTTGCTGGATCGTTTTTTTTTTTTTTTGTTTGCTGGATGAAGAACGACGGCTAGGAAGAAAAAGAGTGTATGTGTATTGTATTTATGTACTGCAGAGACAGTATATTTATACTGTATTTAAATTAGGGTTAGGGTTTAAGTTTTGGGCTTGCATTAATTTTCTGTGTCAGCACAATCTATTTGGGCAAATGGTAATAATAATAATAATGCAAATAATAATAATAAAAATAATAATGATAAAATTAATAATAGCAGTAGTAGTAATATTAATAACGTCGATAATAATAATAATATCGAGAGTAATATAAATGATGATATAGAAATAATGAAGATAAAAATATTAATATTGTTAATATTAATATGGTTCTTATTATAAATATTATTATTAATAATAATAATACCTTTAATTATCATATAAAAAAAATGACTAATATTAAATGTTTTAAAATTAACTTGAGAAATTGACTCGGGTTTAGAACATATGAGATATCATGAAAATATATGATCTTATTAAATGATATTACATGAACTTGTATGTGTAGTGAAAGTAATTGTACAACAATTACTCACTCGGTAATGAAATGAGATTAAATGAAATAAAATGCATTATTAATATTATTAGTAGTAAATGACTACTAGAATGTAACTGGTGAAAATGATTCGGGCTAGGACTTGTGATACGTCGAAATAAATGTTCATGATTCTTTAAATTGAATTAAATAACATGAAATGCATTATAATATTATTATAAAATAATAATATTGCATTATAAAAATGGCGGGTATTACATCCTACCCCTCTTAGAAAAATTTTCGTCCTCGAAAATAAATGATATACCTCGATTGAAGAAATTCAGATAACGAGCTTGAAGTTCTTCTTCGCGCTCCCAAGTAGCTTCATCCTTATTGTGGTTACACAATTGGATCTTAACAAACACATTCTCTTTGTTCCTCAATTGCCGAACTGATTGGTCGAGAATCAGTTCTGGTTGTTCTTCATAAGTAAGGTCTTTGTTCATCTCTACGGCGGTATAGTTGATGACGTGGCTGGGATCGTGCACATACTTTCTCAACAATGATACGTGGAAGACGTTGTGCACAGCCGAAAGTTCTGGGGGTAAAGCCAAACGGTAAGCTAACTCTCCAATCCGCTCGAGAATTTCGAACGGTCTAATGTATCTTGGTCTCAACTTGCTCCTCGGACCAAAACGAACAATTCTCTTGGTAGGGATACCTTCAGGAATACCTTGTCGCCAACACAGAATTCGAGATCCTTCCTACGTTTGTCGGCGTAAGACTTCTGATGATCCTGTGCTATCTTGATCCTCTCACGAATCTTATCCACCATGCCAACTGTCTGTTCGATCATCTCGGGACCCAAAATCCTCCTTTCACCTACCTCGTCCCAATACTGTGGTGATCGACACTTCCTACCATATAGCGCTTCATACGGTGCCATACCGATCGTCGACTGGTAACTGTTGTTGTAAGCAAATTCCATTAAAGACAACAGTCATTCCCAATTATTTCCCATATCTAGCACACATGCTCGCAACATATCCTCAAGGATCTGGATGGTCCTCTCGGACTGACAATCAGTTTGAGGATGATAAGCCGTACTAAAATTCAACTGCGTTCCCAAAGCTTCTTGCAAACTCTCCCAAAAACGCGACGTGAAACGAGTATCCCTATCGGATACAATAGAGACTGGCACTCCATGCAACTTAATAATCTCCGTGATATAAAGTTGAGCATACTGATCCATTCGAAAGTTCATCTTAACTGGGATAAAATGAGCTGACTTTGTGAGTCGGTCGACAACAACCCAAATAGTGTGGTTTCCTCTTTCCGTTCGAGGCAAACCTACCACAAAGTCCATTGTAATGTGTTCTCATTTCCATTCTGGGATATGAATTGACTTAAGTAATCCAAAGGGGCGTTGATGTTCTGCCTTCACATGTTGACAAACTATACACTTTCTAACAAAGTCTGCCACATCCCTTTTCAAACATTCCCACCAAAATGTCCCCTTAAGATCTTGATACATCTTTGTACTCCCGGGGTGTGCTGTATACGGGGTATTATGTGCCTCCTTTAATATCGCTTCTCTCAACTTAACAACATTGGGCACACATATCCTCCCTTCATAATACATCGTGCCATCATCGGACACGCTGAAACCCTTATCCTCACCTGAAAGAATACGTTCTTTCATCTTGACCAAGAAGTCGTCCTGTCCTTGACCTTCTTTGATTTGTTCCCTCATGGTTGGTTGTACCATCAAACTTGCCAATAATGACTCAGCTGGTCTCGATGGTGTATCCACCTCAAGGTTCATCCTTGCGAATTCCTTGACCAAGTTCTCCTCTTTGGTCAACAGACAAGTCAGGTCTCCTCTTGCCTTACGGCTTAGTGCATCAAAGAACTACGTTTGCTTTACTGGGTGGTAATGAATTGTACAATCATAGTCTTTGACCAACTCAATCCGTCTACGCCGCCTCATATTCAATTCCTTCGTGGTGAAAATATATTTCGACTTTTGTGGTCTCGTATAAATTTCACACTTACCTCTCAGAAAGGCAATGTCTCCAGATCTTCAAGGCATGAACTACCGCTAATTCCAAATCATGAGTAGGTAGTTCACTGCAGGCGTTTCAACTGTCTCGAAGCATAGGCAACTACTTTGCCCTCTTGCATCAATACACATCCCAAGCCTTGCTTGGATGCATCACTGTAGATAACGAACTCTTTCGTCGGATCGGGAATCGTCGAAACTGGTGCAGTAGTCAATCTTCGTTTAAGTTCTTGGAAACTCTTTTCGCATTTCTCATTCCATAAGAAAACTTCTCCCTTTCTAGTCAATTTTGTCATCAGTGCAACAATCTTCGAAAATCCCTCGATAAATCTCCGATAATAACCGGCTAATCCCAAGAAGCTGCGAATTTCATTTGCATTACTCGGTACTTTCCAATCATTGACTGTCTCAACTTTAATCAGGTCAACCTCAATTCCTTTGGAAGTGACCACATGTCCCAATAATGCAACTCGGTTAAGCCAAAATTCGCACTTGTTGAACTTTGCATACAACTTCTCCTTACGCAGTATTCCCAATACTATTCTAAGATGCTGCTCATGTTCAATCTTGGTCTTTGAATATACAAGTATGTCATCAATGAACACAATGACAAACTTATCCAAAGAAGGTTGAAACACCCGGTTCATGAGGTCCATGAATACTGCTGGCGCATTAGTCAAACCAAATGGCATCACTATAAATTCATAGTGTCCATAACGAGTTCGAAATGCGGTCTTCGGGATATCATCACACTTAATCCTCAGCTGGTGATATCCGGATCTCAATCTATCTTCGAAAATACTCCCGATCCTCCAAGTTGATCGAAGAAGGTCCTCTATTCTAGGAAGTGGATATTTATTCTTTATCGTGAGTCGATTAAGTTCACGATAGTCTATGCACATCCTCAAACTTCCATCCTTTTTTTTCACGAAGAGTACTGGCGCACCCCATGGTGAAACACTCGGTCAGATAAATCCAGAATCGAGCAGTTCCTGGAGTTGCACTTTCAGCTCTTGCAATTCCTTAGGCGCCATCCTATAGGGAGCCTTCAATATTGGTGCCGCTCCTGACACTAAATCAATCGAGAACTCAACTTGACGATTTGGCGGAACTCCGGGCAAGTCTTTGGGAAAGACATCTGGATACTCCTTGACGATAGGTACATCAGCTACCGTCTTCTCCGAAGTTGTTTTCCCCATCACATTGACCAAGAATCCTTGGCAATCACTCTTCTTCAGCATCTTCACAGCTTTCATGGCTGAAATCACCCTCGGGGTACTGCTGTGTCTAACACCCTCGAATACGGTCTTAACATCAACAGACGAGCATAATGTTACTCTCCTTTCGGAGCATACGACTACAGCTCTATGCTTGTCCAACCAATCCATACCCAAAATAACGTCAAAATCGCTAAGTTCCACTATGTGCAAGTTGGCTAAGAAGCTATGTTCGTTAATCTCTATCTTCACGTTGATAGTTATCGAGTCTACACGCACTACTCCCCATCATCACTACTAATAATCTCTACAATGGTAATAGGGGGTCGTGGCTCAATCCACGAAATGACTTCAGCTTCAGACTCGGTGTCTACCATCAACACGTCCTTCATATTCTCGGCGAGATCCACCCTTGAGCTTTCATCAGGAATTTCTTCTAGATCTTCTGCTGGATCTTCTTCGGGATCCTCTTCCGAGTCTTCCTCGTCCGTAGAGTTGGCATCCCAATTTGCAGTTGGAATCTCCTCTCGAGCATACAAATCCAGTAGGCGTCCAGCGACGAATTAGAAATCATCTGTGGCCTCTCGCTCTTCTAGCGATCTCTTGATGGCCTTTTTTCAAAGCCGGAAGATACAACAACTCCAGTCTTCGGATAATTTTTCCATCAAGTGCTCTAGCTGGCGAGTGACGGAACCTTGTTTCCTAGATTTTAGCCACTTGCTCAGTCTATTAAGGACGTAGTGTGGCACATTTTCTGGTAGACTAGGGTCGTCCCACTACCCTTACGCGCTAGGAGACGCGAGTCAAAAGTATTTGGGACCTTCTTACGTGGAGTCATTCTAGGTTTGGCCATTCTAACAGTTCGTACATACATAAATAATTATATAAGTAAAATGAAATGACATATACATGATTAATGATTAAAATTCGGTACCTCAGGCGGAGTGACGAAGTGGCGAAGCTGAGCGCATATTATACTTTTACATTTTAGCGAGTCTACATAAAGGTAAAACCTCGTTCCGATACCACTATGTAATGCCCCGACTTTCTAGGGTAAATATTGGGGAAAAATAAATAAAAGTTAAATTTTGAGAAAAATAATTTTTCTCGAGAATATAAAAATTCTCGCCTACAAAGTCGAGTCACTACAATGACATGAAAATAAATACCTTTAAATAAGGTAACATTTCATAATAATTACGAAGTAAAATTTTACGGCGGAAGAATAATCATAATTGATAAATTTCGAATTCAAGTTTTCCCCAAATGAGTTTCAACATAGTTTGACAAAAAGGAAACGTCATTAAATAAATTTCTTTTCATATGCCCCCTCGGCTCGCTCCTTTGTCCCTCCGGCTCGGTTCAACCTGCGGGATCAATAAAAGTGGGGATGAGCTTCCTTCAGCTCGTGGAAATCACACTGATCAGAGTTATATACAATCTCATGGAAAGCATAACATGAATAACCTATCACATTTTTCCTCAACGTAAATGCATACTCACAATATTACGTATAGCATGAATCGAGCATGCATACACGAATATTGAGGTTGCGCATGTGCCCCCGCAACGACATCAAACATAAACACAATACCACATAACATGAATCGAGCACGCATGTGAATATTGAAGTTGCGCAGGTGTCCCCGCAACAACATATATCTTAAGATAGCCTCTTACACGAATACAGGTTAGCCTGAATTACAACGTGCATATAAATTTTAAACATGAACAGAATACCACATATACAGTCCAATTAAAGCAATTAAAGTGATAGTGAAAATTCCCACCTGAATAAATGATAATGTCTGACTTGAAATGAAGATGCTCGACTCACAGTCCTAAGCCTGTAAATCCTCGATAAAGTCTACATGTAATAATAATAATAATAATTAAAATCCGAGTTAACATTATTAATGACTGAAATTAAAATACTTATGCATAATTTCAGATTATTAATTAATATTAATTGGAAGTCAACATTTTAAATGTTTCGGTCAAAATAGGACTGGAAGTGAATTTTAAAAGTTGATTGGGGTCAAGGTGCAAGACCTGAGAAATATGGGGTCTAAAACGAAAAGTCCTAAAAATTTGTGGGTATATTAACACCCTTCCTTGCCCTAGCCGACACCCTTCATTCTTCATCTCTAGTTCCATTTCTGCACTTCTTCTTCTCCCGCTACACCTCGTCTCACTCTCACTCTCTCTCTCCAAACTCTCCCTGAAAAATCGACCGGAAGAAAACTCTACCCACACAGTCCGCCATACAACCAATTTCACACACCACAAAATCAGAGAACTCACACACACACCCACAGTAAAATTACACACACGCACACACACAGGCCACGGCGGACGAAAGCACCGGTGGTTCGGCTCGGGTGCAGCGGTGGCGATGGTTAGGGATTTGTGGTTCGTCCGTCGAAAAGATGATGTTGGTGGTAGCAGCGGCGGTTCCGACGAAGTCTTCTGACCGAGGCGATGAAGGTCCGATTCTAGACAGATCGGGAATCGTCCGAGGGTTACAGGATTCGGTTTCTGGAGTTTGATTCGGGCTCGGATTTGTTTTGATCGATAATGAGGGCTAAAGGGCGGAAAGATGAAAATCGAGGTGAGTTAGGGTTCTAGTTGGAATCGGCCGTGATGTTTCTGGTTTAATTCTTGTCCAGATCTTGAAAGGGCTTAGTGATGGCCGTGGTTCTCGGACAATGCGATTCTCTGAGATGGGGTTCATGAAACTAGTTTGATTTGTGCAGTTTGGGTATTTCGTTTGTTTAAGTTTTGTCGGATGAAAGCGGCATGGACTGTGTTACGGTGGGGGGAGTCATCACTCAACTCCTCTCCCCTTCACTCACTCCCAACCAATCCCTTACGCCACGTCATCTCTCACTTTTTTCTTCACTCACCCTTCACTCACTCCCTTTTTGGAGGCGCCACCTTCACTCACCCTTCACTCACTTCATTTTTTTTTTCTTTTTTCTTTTTTTCTTTTTTCTTTTTCCTTTTAAATTCTATTAAAATTTATTTAAAAACTAAACTTTCATTAAAACTCCATAAACAATACATAATATTTCATTAAAATTAAATAAACAATACATAATATTATTAAAATTACATAATACTATATAAACAAAAAAATTACGTAATATTATTAAAATTACATAATATTTTCATTTCTTTTTTCTTTTTTCTTTTTTTCTTTTTTCTTTTTCCTTTTTTCTTTTTTAAATTCTATTAAAATTTATTTAAAAACTAAAATTTCATTAAAACTCCATAAACAATACATAATATTATTAAAATTACATAATACTATTTGGAAAGGGAGTGTGTTTTTTTTTCTTGCTTTTGAATTGCAGCAAGACTGCTATATAAACAAAAAAAAAAGCCAAACGTCTCTTTTCTTCTTTTCTTCCTCCCCGCATGCGTGAAAAACTCCCGCAAATCTCTTCCCGGTGCGGGATTCACCGCGAGGCGGCGGTGTTCCCGTGCGGGGGTTCACCTTCCCCGCTCCTTCCCCGCACCCACTCCCTCTCCCCTTACTGTAAGACATTAAAGAGTAGGGATGGCAGGAAAGCCCAAACCCGTGGGGCCTACCCGAACCCGAACCCAAGTCAACGGGCGAAACCCGAGTTGACTGGATTTGGGTTTGGGTTCGGGCGACACCCGATATTACGGGTGCGGGTTTGGAATCGCTCAAACCCACACCAGAAACCCAGACACCAGCCCAGTTATATATTAAATTACCTAATTACCCTATGTATATATAAGTGTAAATTAGTATTTTCAGTTTTTATCCTTTCTTTTCCTACATATCTCACGACTCACTCTGCCTATGTTAATTGTATGTTATTGTAATTTAATTTCTTGAGAGTCTATGTCGAAGACTATGTTAAACTATGTTATTATTGTATTGTCATTTGTAAACTATTTTATTATTCTATTGACATTTGCAAACTATGTTAAATTATGCTACATTTTGCGTTTTATCAAATTTGAATTTGAATGAGCACCAAACTTGAATTTTGATTCTCGCTTCGATCAAGTCATGGTTTGGGTTTGGATGAAAAAACCCGAACCCAATGGGTGTGGGTGTGGGTTTTGTTTTGCCACCCAAACTGCCTTTGGGTTTGGGTTCGGGTGGTGATTTCGGGTGTGGGTTTGGGGAGTATGAAACCCGCACCCGACCCGACCCGTTGCCATCCCTATTAAAGAGGGGAAAGTATTCTGTGTTGGGTTTTGTAGGTTTGAGGTTGTATTCAAGAATTGTAAATTGCAGCGAGTAGGAAAAGAAAAAACCAAGTATGATTTTTACCTTTGCTTAAAGTTGAGGAGATGGAAAAAGTTGCTGAAGAGTTGAATTTGCTGGATCTTTCCGCTGACAGTCGGCTGGAAGAGGGATGACAGCATTCTGTGTATATTATTCTTTTTTTTTGTTTGCTGGATGAAGAACGACGGCTGGGAAGAAAAAGTGTGTATTCTCTGTATTTTATTGATGTACTGTAGAGACAGTATATTTATACTGTATTTAAATTAGGGTTGGGGTTTAAGTTTTGGGCTTGCATTAATTTTCTGTGTCAGCACAATCTATTTGGGCCAATGGTAATAATAATAATAATAATGTTAATAATAATAAAAATAATAATGATAAAATTAATAATAGCAGTAGTAGTAATATTAATAACGTCGATAATAATAATAATATCGAGAGTAATATAAATGATGATATATAAATGATGAAGATAAAAATATTAATATTGTTAATATTAATATGGTTCCTATTATAAATATTATTATTAATAATAATAATACCTTTAATTATCATATAAAAAAATGGACTAATATTAAATGTTCTGAAATTAACTTGAGAAATTGACTCGGGTTTAGAACATATGAGATATCATGAAAATATCTGATCTTATTAAATGATATTACATGAAGTTGACTTGTATGTGTAGTGACAGTAATTGTACAGCAATTACTCACTCGGTAATGAAATGAGATTAAATAAAATAAAATGTATTATTAATATTATTAGTAGTAAATGACTACTAGAATGTAACTGACAAAAATAACTCGGGCTAGGACTTGTGATACGTCGAAATAAATATTCATGATTCTTTAAATTGAATTAAATAACATGAGATGCATTATAATATTATTATAAAATAATAATATTGCATTATAAAAATGGCGGGTATTACAGTGAAAAAGCTCCATCGCCCAGCCACCACTCTGACCCTGACTCGGACGACGATGCCCTGCAGGCAGGTCTACGGATCAGCCGGGAAGAGGCCAGGGAAGGAGAAATAGCCAAATTCAAAACCAACAGGGTCAGAGGACATGTGACAGACAACAGTCCCCTCCCCCGCAACAGGAAATGGCTCCAGAACAACAAGAAGAGGATTCAGTCTCTCCTGTCATCTATGAAGAGCAAGCTGCTCCCACACATGAAGCCCATCCTGTACCGAAAACTGAAGACTCCACCCGCACCATCCGCCATGAGGATTCAGTCCCTCTTCCGGATCAGGTGGAAGCTGAGAGTCGGCAGGAGGATTCAGTCCCCCATGTACTTCCGACTATCGAAGAATAACCTAGATATGAGGAATCAGTCCCTTCTATCTCCGGGACTGAAGCTACAGCACCTTCTTCTGAAGCCCATGCTTCTGAAGCTCCTGCTCCAGATGCCCCTGCATCTACCATCTCTATAAGCTCCAAATCAGATCCTGATGCTGGTTTTCTGCCTCAGGACAAACCACGACGACCCCGTCATCATGTGGTTCTTCTTCAACTTAGAGAACTTGAGGATTCGAAGATTACACATCCTAGAGCCCCGCGCACCGAAGCCCACATCGAGCAACTCCAGCCCATCGGTCGCCAAGCAGTGTTTCTGCAGGACGCCGTCAAGGCCCTGTACGATGTTGGTAAAGAACTCGACTGGAAGCATGAGACTGCACAGGACGAGCTCCCTAAGCTAAAATCTGAGATTAACGATGTGGAAGACGCGTTCCGCCTGATGCCTACAGCATTGTGGCAAGCACTCAACCAACTCAAGCAGCATCAGGAGCGGATCCTCAGGCAAGAACAAGAGAAGCTTAGAGTCTAAAGATGGGGATTATAGAAAGAGAGAGAGATTGATGCAGCACTGGAAGAGAGTGTTGCTACTGCCATTAGACGACTGGCCGCACCCGAGCCTAGTCAAGTTTCAAGGGGATACTGGGTGACTGGCTCTCAACCTGAGTTCCAGGATCCCAACTTCCTATGGAAGAACAATGTGCGAAAGCCGTCTAAGATTCTACTGCCGAGTGACCGATAGCCTTCAGCTGATGATCTGAAGAATTGGAAGAAGAATGAACTGATGACATACTTCTATACTCTCATCAGGGAGTTTGCCATATTCAACCGATTCAAGACTCTGGAGGATGCCTCCAATGAATTCTCTAGGTTGTTAGCAGAAGGTAGGCTCCCCTACAACTGATGATGAAATCCAAGCACTAGAAAGGTGAACGGATCACCCATCCGGAAGACTGGATACTTGCCTACGATCGATCCCCTAAAGGAAGAAGTATCTATAGGGATCGAGGCAAAGACTCCCTAGTCAACTGGTGGCAATGAACTATAAATGATCCTAACTGGATGCCTTGGAGGCATTCTCAGTATAGGAGCTAGCCTGTAAGCCTTTATGCTGTATTTCTTTCCACTGTATCTCTATCTTTCAAGATCCTGTAATTCTCCCATCTTATCAATAAAATTTGATTTCTTGAAAGATTACAGCTCATAATCTACGTTTACTTTTTCTAGTGTATTGATTAAGAAGTTTATATATTCCAACAAGTACAAACTTTTTAATGCTCAAAGCTGTAATAACTTATCTGCGAACAGTTCATAGATTGAGTTGTATACAATTTAGATTACACTATGTAAGATTGTGTCTACGCGCCAATCATAAAATCAGTTGTAATAGACAGTCATGTAGGATTTTCATTTTATAACTTGCCTGCGAGCAGTTTAAATTTTTAGACTAAGTAATGAAGAGCAGATCAATCGATAACAGACTTGAAGACAACCTCTTTGTATATAGAAGAAGGTATCTAAAGGAAGTTTTGGCATTATCAAAAAAGATTAAATTGTTAGGATTAATAATCCTGTTTTGATAAATAGCCAAACGTACAACAAAGAAGTCTCAAAGAAGTCAGAATATCGCTAAGTATGGAAGCTGCTAGGAATCTCCGTACAACCCGTCCATACAACAAGAGATCTTCTACAAAGTCCTATCCTACATTACCTGCATCATACTGTAGAAGTAATAATATGTTGGATACAACAGTCAGACTAGATGTTTTACTTTGGAAAAGTAAAACACATCCAATAGGACTAAATTGAATAAGCTTTAAACCGTTATGAGATAAACCTTGTTTATTCATAAAGTATTCACGATTATACCAGCATTTATTGCTGATAGGACAACATTTAATGCGGTCGGGAAGAGACAAGTCTGAACATGCTGAAGAGCATTTAATGTGAAGTCAAAAAGAATGTCTAAAACATTAAATACAACCTGCTTTAATTCAAACATTCAGCAGCCGCCAATCAGAGACGTCAACATTCACCAACCAATGATTTACTACATTTATAACGGATAAATTTCCAAGTTTATAAATAGCCCCAAGCAAGAGGACATTACTCACTGAGATTATTCGTTCTCGCGCATACAACTGACAGATTACTCTGACAATCTAGCTATTAAAGAGCAGTATATTTCGTGAGTATACAGCAGTATTCAAGCGAAGAAATATACCAAGTCCTCAATGCCAACAGCAAAACATACATCAAACGCTAATAAAAGATATAGCTGCTGTTTGGAATCATTCTACCTTTACCGTTGAGATAATCATTAGCCATGTGTAGACTAAGGATCCTTGCGTATTCCGACTTGTGTGGGAAGAATAGCATTGAAGATGAAGCTTCGATCTGTGTGAGAAGAAGCGAGTCAAAAGAGCTGAAGCCAATCCGTGTGAATGGCCCAAGGCTACAGTCTATGTATCAATTTGTGTGAACGATACAGAGACAGGTTTAGTTAAAGTCACGTAGTTGTGTACGTACTGATTTTAATAAACTCTTTACTCCTGTGTGGAGGACTAGTGGACGTAGAGAGATTTACCTCGAACCACTTAATTCTGGGTGTTATTTACTTTCTGTCCTTACTGTTTTCATTTAAATTGTGATTTATAAGTATATATTCTGAAAACCCTGTACGCACTAAGAAAACAGGAGAACACCCAGTTGTATTTACAACAACTCACTATCAGACTTCCGCTATGCAATTAACTTCGAAAATCATACATCTTATTGTATCTTTACCTTCTAAGCTGTTAACTGTATACTCTGTGGCCAACAAATCAGTTGGATTAATTTCTCTAGAATTACCTAAGTTCATTTATTATTGAAGGCCAAACATTGATAACAGTCTAAGACGTTACAAGGAGGCTAAGGGATATAGTCACATAGACGATCTCTGGAATCTAAATACTCAATGGGCGCTCGAACCCGTACATTCATCATACTCAACAGCAATCTACGGAGATTGACTATACATTCATGTCATAATTCATTATATTCTATTTTGAAACTTGCACCAAATATTAAAAAAAATTATTTTTAAAACATGGGATAAGATATATTATGTTTATTAAAAAAAATATATAAACTAAAAAAATACCCTTAACCTAAAATCATTGAGAATCCATTATTCTCACTCCACTTTGATTCTCTAAAACCCCACTAGATGGAGAGAACGAATAGTAAAAAGAGGCAGATGCTGACAAGAAGCGAAGTCTGACCTCGAGTATTGCCAACAGGACATACACCGTGGATCTCGTATTTGGCATTTCTTTTATTCCCGTATGAAAACAAGACTCTTATTTTCGATGTAACCTTTTGTACTTTGATGTAATAATTTCACTGTACTCATGAATATTTCTTTTCTATCAAATAACCAGTCTTAGTTCACCGGGTTAAGATCTGGCACATGTATGCTTACTGGAATTTATTATCACAAATGTTATTTATTACATTGACTGTCGCGTTCTCGTCTAACCCCGGTGTGGGGGCGTAACAGGAGTGGTATCAAGGCTCGGTTTGTAATAAGGACACTTACAACGAGCTTTTCCAGGATAAGATTCTTCGGGCTTAGGTGGAATCCCCACCTAGGGCGAAGTGAACACTTTTGGACAATGAGACCATTATAGATAGGAATCTCAAGAGCCTAAAGTAAGGTCTAATTCAGATCGTCCATTAGAATATACTTCAATCCTTTCGTTATTCATTTGGAATAAGCGTCGCCAATCAATATTGTCAACCTCAATTTAGTCGTTACACTATTCGTTTAGAATAGTAATGGCTAATTTCAACTCATTAAATTTCGAGTTACTACTTGCATCTTGTCAACTTAGCTACATTATTCGTTTGGAAGACGTAAAGCTAAGTTTGCAAGGAAAATATTCAAAATATTCGAACCATCCAAATGGGGCGAAATCTAAACCTTGCAAATCCTAAAGTTTGATTTGAATTATTAAGACTTATCTCCTTAATAACTATGTGTGTATATCTATCTTTTAGCTGCCTCTCCAAGATGCTACTTACTATTAGAACCTTGTCAGTTACTGACCCGGACCTTGGTTTTGGTAGGTATGGATTTCGAGATGGAGATGATCATAAAGCTTATACGTATGACCGAAAAAAGTCAAACTCTTCGAAGAGCAGTCTACTTATTGGCGAGAAAGTTGGGCAGATTTGTTTCGCGCTAAACTGAAGGACCAGGACCGGATCGAGACCCTTGAGCAGCAAATCCATAAACTGACGGGATATCTTACTATAGCCAGATAGGAGGTGAGCGCGTACTGAGGACAGATATGGGAGGCATTTCAGGCACTTAAGCCCCAACATGTGGAGTGAGGGAATTGTACTTGTTATTATGTAATTCATTATCATAAGGCAAATGTGTTTCTTTATTTACTGGTAGTTACTGGCATTCCTAACTCGTAAATATATATATATATATATATATATATATATATATACAAGTTAGGAATGCCAGTAACTATATAGAAACTAGTCTATGTATTTGAAAGCAAAACATTTCACTCCTTATTGGATAAGGGGGTCGACACTAGGTCTATAGCTCAAATACTTAATCGTTCGCAAGTTGATGAAACTTGACTGGGCATTAAGTTTATGTAAAGGCTTGTATGACGTGTTTTTTGACGTGGAGAGTGCCTGTCGAACACTAATGGTTAGTGGGAGCACACGTTATAGGTATGCTAATTAGATTAGTATACTCAAACCTACTCACTCTCGATTCGTCACACGACTTTCACTCTGGGACAGTCAATGACGGAATCGAAAGGTTGTGATAGGTATTCGTGAACCTTCGACTTGAGGATTTGGTAGGGATGTGCTTGTTACATTAAGATTTTCATTAGAGTAGTTCCACCCAGAAAACCGGAAGGTGGAGTCAACCTCGACGTGCATCTTGACGGGCAAGTAGCAGGTCCTACTGAATATCAAGATAGAATTCTTTCTCCTGTTAGTGAACGGGTTATATGTCCTATGCGGTTATTGGCAGATGAGACCATAAGTCTTTGGCCAAAGCATTGGAGCTAGTTGTATTGGATACACGAGAGCTCGATGATCTCGATTTGCATTAACTCATGCATAGCGTCAAGTACAGATAGGATTTGCCTGACCGTGACCCTATAACTTGATCGGGACATTTGAAAGAAGGGTTTATACGTATACTGGTATTCACGACAGAATGGTTCTTGAATGATCCCAATCATTCGTTCTCAGTTGGGGTACAGTGTAGGCCGCCAGGCTGGCTAGGTGGTGCCACTACTATTTGGTTCCTCCCATTGCTAACTGAGACGGACCTACCGAGTCGCGCAATAGGATAGACGATAGAATAAAACGAGCTTATTCTATCTTTATAAATATTGAATAATGGATATCTAATTTATTGGAAATTGGATGTCTAATTAATTTAGGAACATTGGATGTCTAAATTAGTTTATTGGATAAATTAATTTACGGCCTAATGAATTAAATAAATTACTGGGTGATTAATTTAATTCATAGATATAATTATTTTTTGGAGAAATTAATTATATTATTTTGTATTTGATATGATTAATTAATTGGATTAATTAATTGATATAAATACATCGGAACGGAATTAAAGTTTATCTGATTGGACTCACGGGAGTCCAAAACGAACCGAACTCATCCGATTCCTTCTAGAGGCCGCTCCACCCACCTACCACCTCCCTTGGTTTTGTGTCGACCTTTATTGGTGGAAGACTTTTTCTTAGAGGGAACAAGTATCAAGGTGATTATTTGGTTGGTGGATTTTGTCATGTGGAGTTGAAGAATAAAAAGTGAAGACAATAGGAGAGAGAAGAAAATAGTTTCTTAGGCCCTGTTCTTTTGGACTTATTTTTCGATTGATTCGATTCGCCTGGGTCGATTCCAGTCCATTCGATTCGATTCGATTGATTCGACTTACTTACTTCTTCTTCTTCTTATTATTATTATTATTAATCTTAATTATTATTATTATTATTACTAATAATATTACTATTGTCGTTGTTGTTGTTAATTACTATTATTATTATTATTATTATTTACCATTATTATTATTATTATTATTATTATTTACCCTTAATATATATTTGATTCGATTCGATTCGATTCGATTCCAGTCCATTCGATTCGATTCGATTCGATTCGATCCATTCATTCGATTGGGCCGATTCATTTAGTCCAAAAGAACAGAGTCTTAGTCTTCATATTTGTTCTTAAGTTCTTCTTGTTTTTCCTTGGAGAAAATTCAAGACATATATATTGAGGTATTGTGAGTTATATACTTGGAGTGTTATAATCACATTTTAGATTAGTTCCTATAACCTTGTTCTAGTCGTTCTGTTCATTTCTCCGGTGCGTGGCAAGTACAGACGCGGTGCTTTCGGTGTTGGATCATCCAAGAGCTTGGAGCGGATTGGAATCGTAGGGAAATCACCTAAAGCTTGGGGAATCACTTTTTGGGAAATCACCATTTAATCAACGGACTACAAGGGTATGTTTCTCGTATCTTCTTATGCTTCATTTTATATTCGTACATACATAGCTTGATCGATCCTCGTAGGGATTCGGATCGAATTAATTTTCATTTTACCGCTTCAGTTGGGCCTTCTTTTAGGCATCGAATCCCAAAAACTGGGTGATCTCATTATGGGTAAGTTTGGGGCTTGAACCTTCGCGGTTGGTTTCCCAACACCTACAGTTCAGTAGGTCACAGTCACTGGGTGATCTTATTATGGGTAAGTTTGGGGCTTGAACCTTCGCGGTTGGTTTCCCAACACCTACAGTTCAGTAGGTCATGAACACTAGGTGATATCATTATGGGTAAGTCTGGGGCTTGAACCTTCACAGTTGGTTTCCCAGCACCTGCAATTCTGCAGGTCACGGTCATTGGATGATCTCATTGTGATACGACTTCGTGCCATGGATTCGGCCCTCATTGTGATACGGCTTCGTGCCGTGGATTCGACCCTCATTGTGATACGGCTTCATGCTGTGGCTTCGGCCCTCATGTGATGCAACTTCGGGCTATTTGGCTTCTGGCCATCGTGATATTTTAGCAGCTTCGGCTGAGGGATTTTAGGCTATTGTGATGTTTTGGTATTTCCGTTTGAGCCTTCGGGCATTGGGATTCGCAATTATTTCAGCTCTGGTTTGGGTTTACCTTCGGGTAATTCATTGTTGTGTTCTATATTGATGATTAGCCGTTGGGCGCTTGTGTTCTAACCTATTGAGCAGGTACTGATCGTATGCCGTGGGCATAGTGTTTCACGAATGCTCGATTCTTACTTTGGTTTGTGAGCATCTCGTATTACCATTGCTGTACCATTTTATTCTACCTCTGGATGCATATCATGTTGTACATGTATTTGATATTCATTATCTAGATGACTGACCTCGGGGGGACGGAACATGTTTTCATGTTTTAGGTGCTTCCGAGGAGAGAGATGAGACACAAGGGCATGACAATGGCAACGAGGCATTCGAGCGATACTAGTCCGAGTTGTTTCGGTTAATGTCAGTTAGACAGTTTGGAGTACTCCAGTTTCGTTAGATGTTGTCATTTTTGTATTATCCGAGCGAGGCTCGTGGATATTTTTGTATTTTTATTTTGGCCATGTAGGCCCATTCTTATCATTGAAATTCTATATCGGAATATTATGTCAGATATCATAGTAGGGACTGTGATTTCCCCTTTTGGTCAGTTTGTTGTGTTTTCGTAGTGTTCGCCTGGTGGATCTCCTGGTGTGGGGTCCACGGCACTGTAATAACCCAATGGGATTTGGGGGCGTTACAGAAGATGGTATAAGAGAAACGGGTTGTGAGATACCCTGATATGTGAGTTATGTGGCTCTACCGACGCGGTAGTAGTGGGGCTGTCAGTTTACGACAATTTGGACAGTCGGGTTTTGTGAGTCGTGATAGTTGGGCGACTGTATGAGTCATTCTTTCATCGAGTCTTTGTTTGTGAGAACTAGTATCGCAAGACCTTGAAGCTTCATATGACCTATGTAAGGACTCGATTCTCTTTTATGTTCATACATTCATTATGTAATTGATTATACATGTTTTGTTGAAACATGTATGTGACATTAGTGGTACGATTGACTCATGATTATTTGTTTTGGAGCGTGGGAGCTCTGTATTGGCTATGTATACTCGTGTTTGGCTATTGACTTAGCATTCTGGATTGGCCATTGAGGTGTATTTGAGCTATGATCATGATTGAGCGTTATTCTTTCAGTATGGAAAGAGGAATATGAGGATGTGACATAGGGGGTAAAGGCTGCAGAGCGGGCCGGAACCCAGAACCTCATGTCTATGTGCATGCGGGTGCCGAGATGGATCAGAGTTCGGCCGGTGGTGTTACCTACGCGACCGATTCTCCTTCGGGACGTCATACTTGAGAAGTCGATCAAACTGAGAGTGGACACGTCGACCCTTTCTTGCTTATGAGGGGCATGATGGCCCAGATGACACAGATAGTGGAGAACATGTAGGCCTCGATGGTTCATGGTGAACTGCAGCAGGGATTCCAGGTGTCGTTTCATGGGCAGAGTGGGGGAGTGAGTCAGATTGTTGGTGATATGTCTCGTCAGAGGCCACCTACTTTTGAGGGTTCGTCGGAACAAACTGATATTGTTCATTGGCTTGAACATTTTGATAAACTCTTCGACATGGTTCAATGTCCAAAAGAGAGTAAGGTGGCAGTAGCGGCTTACTACTTGAGTAAGGGTGCTTATTCTTGGTGGCTTTCTGTGAAACCCACCGATCGTGATTGTGTTTGGAGCAAGTTCAAGACTCTCATGTTAGAGAGGTATTATCCGTCTCACTTCGTGAAGCCTAGTTGTCAGAGGTTTTGAACCCCGAATCTGTCGAGGATGAGGGTGTTATTGTTATTAATGAGAAGTTTCATGGACTTATTCAGTTTGCTTCGTCTTTTATCCATACTGAGGTGGATAAGATCAAGTATTTTAGCAAGAGGCTAAACCCGCAGTTGAGGATGCAGTTGTTCAATCATAATTGTAACTCACTGGGTGAATTCATCGAGAAGGCTCTTGGAGCAGAGCTTTTGATCAAGGAACTTACTCGGGAGAACCATTCAGTTTCTTCTGGTGAGAGGACTAGAATGCCGGTTCGTTTAGAGGAACATCGGGCTACGACGTCTAAGAGGTCATTTTCTAGTCGTTTTCGTGCTGGGAAAGCATCTTCGTCTCAGACGAAGGGTTCGACTGTTGTTTGCTTTAACTGCAATTCAGCGGGGCACGTCAGCACTCGTTATACGGTGCCAGCTATTGTTTATCATTCATGTGGGAGGCAGGGACACCTTCAGAAGTACTGCAGGAGTTCTAGTGCCAGTAGGTCTCAAGAGAGCTCATGGGCCTCGAGAGATTTTGTTACTCCTACCCGTACTTCATCCGAGGGGTCCTATCAGGCTTCTAAAGCCCGAGGTAAGGACAGCCGAGGAGGAGCAGTGAGTTCAGATTTGGGTCTTCCTCGAGTCGTAGAGATCGAGGATGTCGATGATCTGGAGGATATCGATGTTGGGTACACTTGAGATGTAGCCTTGATTTGTGTTTTCCTTGTTTTTTGGATTGATGTTTGACTCAGTCTGTATTGTAGTATTGTGGTTGTGAACCATTTGTTGTTGATCTATCTTGTAATGATAGTAACTGAGAATCTTGAGATTTGAGTCATTTGATGTGATTTTATTTCCTTTTTGTTTTTATGCCCAAGATTTTGTGATAATCGGGGTAAACCTTGTTGTGATTCGAGACGTCAAGTTATGAGGACTTGGGCGTGCGATTGATATGGTCCCGAGGACTATGTCTGTATTGTTATTATCTTTGTGTGGCGTGAGTCAGTGTTTGTATGGGCGTCCGATGCCGACAAGAACAGGGAAGTGTACATCGGTGATTGTAGACATGTACATTGGGCGGCTCCCGCGAGGTGTGTACGCCGGTGTTACGACCATGCGGTTGGTATGACTTTCTGGCTAGCATCTAGCGGAAGAGTCATGATTTGAGTGATCTCGCACTTGGTTGAGTGTTTTTATCACTTGATTTTCGCCGTGTTCGGGCAGGGGAGACGCAGGGACCCGAGGGGTTAGCCCATATACTCAAGCGAAGTTGTTTGTATTGAGGAGTATTCCTCGAGATGTTATTTTCAGATCCCGATGGATAGTTCATATCCCGAGTTGTGTACCCTTAGTTTCGGAGACGAAACTCTTTTTAGAGGGGGAATATGTAATATCCGGGGGTAATATTTTTTAATTCCACTATTGTGTTGTACGTATTCATTTGGAATTGTACAAGTGTTGTTATATTTGACTGATACAATGTATATTGTATTGGGATATTTCGGAATCGAAATATTTATACTTGTCGTCGGTTTTGTTTCGTCGTTTGGATGTTGCTTGGTGAGTTTGGAATTTTGGCTAAGTATAGTAGCCATAACGTACGCTATATGTTTAACATTAAATACGCTATGAGCTGAGGTTTACGTACATTAAACCTAGAGGGTTACATACATAACTATGGGTATCAGATCGCATCTGACTTTCGGCATGTGGGACCGGGTCAGGCTGGTTTCGCGGAGTTCGATTGGAACAGGCAGATCACCGCACATTACGTATGCTACACCTTGATGTTAATGTACGTAATGGTGAGGTTTGTTACGTATGTAATTTAGTTAACGTACGTAATGGGTACTCCGTTTTGAGGCAGTGAGTTTTGGACTACGTAGCGTATGCTACATAGAGGCGATAACGTACGTTAAGGGGCATAAAGTACGTTAAGGTGGTGCTATAGCAGCCGTAATGACCTTGTCAGATTATATATTTTGGTTTCGTATTTCATTTCTTCACAATCCAAAACCAATTTCCTCTCCCTAGAATCGTCCCTCTGGACTTGTTCTTGATACTTAGACTCTTCCAACTTGATTTGGAGCTTCATAACTTGGATTAGCTTAGGAACTTGAAGATTGGAGTGCATTCTCGATGGTTTGAGGTTGTTCTTCATATTTCTAGAGGTTTGTTTGTTGATCTTGTGTTTAACTCGAGATTATGATGATGTTGTTGTCGTGTAGTTTGTGTAATGATGATTTGTTGGAGGATAGTATGGTTCTTCATAGTTTTGATGAACTTATGATGAAGAAAATGATGATATAGCTTGAGTTTGATTGTGTTATTGATGTTTAAGAATACTTGGAGGTTATAATCATGTCTAGGAGGAGTTATGTTAAGATTTTTAGATGATTAACATAGCCTTGAGATGATTATTTTTGTTGGTTGTGTTGTTGAGAGATTATAACCATTTTAGTAAGGATTTGTGAGGAATTAGGAGGTGATTATCATAATTTTGAAATGGTTAAGTTAATCTTGTTGATTAATCCAAAGTTCTTGAGGAATTGGTGATTGATTTTGGTGGAGACGTCATGTTTGTTGTGATGATGATGTTCTTGAGGTATTGATGATGATATTGGTGATATTATCATTTTGAGATGATTGATTTGATGTTGTTCTTGATAGTACTTGCTGAATTGTTTTTCACAAGTGTTAAGAACATAATGATCATGTTAATTGATCATTGAGGTGTTGGAGGATGTTAGAATTTATAGTTGAGAACTATGATATTCGTTTGTGGAGTTTAACCGATTCGTGATTGAATCGGGATTGTCTTTGGTGTTGTTTTCTATTAATTTTGTGTTATTGAATGAATTTTATTTCATTCAAGGTTGCTCGAGTGCTTGTGATCGTCGGAGGACGTCGTTCGTCGTTCGTTGGAGGATTTCATCGCCTTTGGTTTGAGGCAAGTTTTATACTTGTACTAGTCAATGAGATTAATGTTATCATGTATATGTATGAATGTGTGTATCATTCCGAGACTTGGTCTCTTTGTGATTTTGTTGATATCAGGGGATTGTTTGACATGATACCCTTCAGCAAATTTTGCCAAATGTTATTGTTGTTCGGCAAAAGCCATTTAAGGCATTGAGATACTCGTTGTTGATGTTATTGTCGATAGCCGGTTTGCGGTATCGATGTATCGATTGTTGTTGTTAGTATTGATGTCGATTTAAGACATTGTTGTGATCATTGTTATTGATGTTGGTGTTTTGCTATTGATGTTGAATTGGCCGATTGAAGGCATTGACGTGTTCGATTATCATCTCCGTCGTCGGTCACCAGTTATAGGTGCTGAGGAATCCGTTGAGTCGTTATAATCGATTGGCTGTTCTAAGATAATCAATGTATTGAATTGGGACTGTCGAGGATAGTTCTCATCCGTTGAGTCATTGTTATCGATTGACCGTTCTAAGGTAATCGATTGGGACTATCGAGGATAGTTCCCATCTATTGAGTCGTTGTTATCGATTGACCGTTCTAGATGTATTGAATTGGGACTGTCGAGGATAGTTCCCATCCATTGAGTCGTTGTTATCGATTGACCGTTCTAACATAATCAATGTATTGAATTGGGACTTTCGAGGATAGTTCCCATCCATTGAGTCATTGTTATCGATTGGCCATTCTAAGGTAATCGATGTATTGAATTGGGACTGTCGAGGATAGTTCCCATCTGTTGAGTCGTTGTTATCGATTGGTCATTGTAAGACAATTGAGGTATTGAATTGGGACTGTCGAGGATAGTTCCCATCTATTGAGTCATTACGATCGATTGGCCTTTCCAAGGCAATCGAGGTACTTAGATTGGGACCGCTGAGGACAGTGCCCATCCGTGGGTTATTGCTGTCGTGTTGGCCGACTCAAGGCAGCACACTATTATTCTTGTGAATTTGGTAATCTTGGTATCGTTGCCGTTTGTGATTAACTGTGTTTTGGGGCTTGAACCTTCGCGGTTAGTTTCCAAATACCTACAGTTCAGTAGGTCACGCTCATGTTGATGATCTCATTATGGGTAAGTTTGGGGCTTGAACCTTAGCGTTTGGTTTCCCAACACCGACAGTTAAGTAGGTCACGGTCACTGGGTGATCTCGTTGTGTGTAAGTTTGGGGCTTGAACCTTCGTGGTTGGCTTCCCAACACCTACAGTTCAGTAGGTCACGGTCACTAGGTGATCTCATTATGGGTAAGTTTGGTGCTTGGGACTTCGCGGTTGGTTTCCCAACACCTACAGTTCAGTAAGTCACGGTCACTTGGTGATCTCATTATGGGTAAGTCTGGGGCTTGAACCTTCGCGGTTGGTTTCCCAGCACCTGCAATTCAGTATGTCACGGTCATTGGATGATCTCATTGTGATACGGCTCCGTGCCGTGGCTTCGGCCCTCATTGTGATACGGCTTCGTGTCGTGGCTTCGGCCCTCATGTGATACAGCTTCGGGCTGTTTGGCTTCGCGCCATCGTGATATTTTGGCAGCTTCAGCTGAGGGCTTTCAGGCTATTGTGATGTTTTGGTATTTCCGTTGGAGCCTTCGGGCATTGTGATTCGGAATTATTTCAGCTCTAGTTTGGGTTTACCTTCGGGTAATTCATTGTTGTATTTGTATATTGATGATTCGACATTGGGCACTTGTGTTCTATCCTATTGAGCAGGTATTGATCGTATGCCATGGGCATAGTGTTTCATGAATGCTCGATTCTTACTTTGGTTTGTGAGCATCTCGTATTACCATTGTTGTACCATTTTATTCTGCCTTTGGATGCATATCATGTTGTACATGTATTTGATATTTCATTATCTGGATGACTGTCCTCGTGGAGGCGGAACATGTTTTCATGTTTTCGGTGCTTCCGAGGAGAGAGTTGAGACACAGGGTCATGACGATGGCGACGAGACATTCGAGCAATACTAGTCCGAGTTGTTTCGGTGTTCATGTCGGTCGGACAGTTTGGAGTACTCCAGTTTCATTAGTTGTTGTCATTTTTGTATTATCCGAGCGAGGATTGTGGATATTGTTGTATTTTTATTTGGCCATGTAGGCCAATTCTTGTTGTTGAAATTCCATATCGGAATATTATGTCGGATATCATAGTAGGGGCTGTGATTTCCCCTTTTGGTCAGTTTGTTGTGTTTAAGTCGTGTTCGCCTGGTGGATCTCCTGTTGTGGTGTCCACGACACTATAATAACCCAATGGGATTTGGGGGCGTTACACTAGGAATGACCCGGAATGACAACATCCGTTCCTAGATGAAAGGTTAACACGAATCAGTCCTAAACGACATTAATAACCGAACGGAATACATCCACAACCCTGATTATCAATCATAACAATACACGTACGATCAACACGGGCGAGGGTTTTCACAAAACCTACCTAATCAACAACTCACGGACTTAACTCGACAGAAACGGATTGGAAATCACCCAATAACAATAATCGATAAGAAGTATTGCAACACAAACGAACAATTCGAGTTTGAATGGACAATTCCCAAAAAACCCCCAAAATTGACAAAATTAGGGTTCTAAGCCAAAATACCTTGAATTCGGATGGAGTGGGATGATTTCGTTGATGATAATATGCTCCAACGATATCACCGTGATGGAAGATGATGAACACACGGATTGGAAGTGGTAAAATCGCCCCTTGAAAGAACCCTCGCGTCGCCCGTCGAAAATAGGAAAAAGAAACAAATGAGGAATTATGTCCTCTGCCTACTATTTTAAAACAGCGGGACATTACAGCTATAACAATTAGCTTTTACAGCCGTAACAAGGCCATCTTACGGCCATAATCATTGGGGTGTTACAGCCGTAACACCCTTCTGAACAGCAGTTTGGGAAGACTGTTGTCCGAACCGCCCCGAACGACACTGAAACCCGAACCTGCTAACAATCTGAACATATGGTTACGAAATATTCCCAATGATGAATCTAAGCGCTAAAAGGAAACACAATTCCGACTACCCGAAGGTTCGGAATTCGACGACAGAAGTAAATTTCCTTAAACTTTAGGAAATTACAAAACGGCCCAAAACGGCCGAAATCATGATACGACGTCAGATTATTAAATCGAAACTCACAACACGAATAACTCAACCATATGGACTCATGGGAACAAAGAAACAACGCAATCGAACGAGTTTTACGAGAATCGAACGTACATGCGACAAAATCATAACATAAAGCGAATTACGTAAAAAAACCTCCGAAACTCATCCAAATGGAAAAACACCAAGAACAAAATAGATTCAAACATCGAAGCGATTACAAGCAAGTCATTAAAAATAGACATGCGCCAAAATAGAAACTGCTAAAAATAGATAGTACGGATATTACATTCTCCTCCTCTAAAAAGAAGTTTCATCCAGAAACTTAAGGATTGTAAAGCTCGGGGTATCTCTCACTCATATTCTCCTCTAATTCCCATGTCACTTCATCCACACCATGTCTCGACCATTGCATCTTAACAAAAGGGATGGTTTTGTGTAACACCCCCAAGACGTCCAGGGCATATCACAGCGCCGTGGACCCAACCCCTTAAGTCTACAAGGCTAACACACATCTTGACCACCCAAACATCGACAAACACTACGACATAAATACACCGATACTAAATAAAGACAACGATAACAAATAGACTATCTTACAACATTAACTCAACAATCAAACGTCATCCCAAACACTGGGTCTGAAAACAATACAAAATAAAATGAACAAAGTACTCGAGTACTGAAGCAAATAATACAATAAATAAAACCCAAGCGACAGGACATGACTCGATCGACCAACTGAATAGTGTCACTCTTTCCCATCATCCTCATATTGACCGCATGCTTGTTCGTCCCTTGGATCTGTACCTGAAATACAAAAGTATTTCCCCCATAGGGTAGCGCCAACTGCTAGTGCAAGTATAATAACATTTGAACTACCATTCTATAAACATGATATATGCGCCAAAAACCTTTTGGAAAACATTTATATTTCATAATATTAAAGTGCACATGCACAAAACATAGTTTTCCAACAAAACATTTCAAAGGTTAACAATTGGTACGAGACTCACGACCACCGCACCCCGTAGAGGCCCCGTCGGACCATCCCTGGGTGGTCAACCCCAGTTTATGATACGCACACACATGGCACTATGTATGCCCATAAGCCCCGTCGGACCATCCCTGGGTGAACATACGCATTCACATCCACACATACACGCAAAGCCATAAATCCATGCTAGAATATGCAAACAAATGTAAGGTACTTGCCTTTGAGACACTGTGATCGAAACAGAAGATATACGAGGATTGGGAATGACCCAGAATGACAACGCCCATTCCTAGATGAAAGATTAACACGAATCAGTCCTAAACGACATTAATAACCGAACGGAATACGCCCACATCCCGATTACCCATCATAACAATACACATACGATCAACACGGGCGAGGGTTTTCACAAAACCTCACCCATCATAACAATACACGTATGATCAACTTAGAGAACATAACTTCACTCAACCAAAACTCACACATATAGAACTTCGCATAAAGGCGTTGAGTTCTCAAAATGTTCAACACTATGCGTAGTTGATGCGCATGCTCCTCTTCGTTCCTTGAATAGATAAGGATATCATCGATAAAGACGCTTACATACTTATCGAGATATTCAATGAAGACCTTGTTTATCAACTGCATGAACATGGATGGGGCATTAGTTAGCCCGAACGGCATAACCACAAACTCGTAATGACCGTACCTCATCCGAAAATCCGTTGTTGGAATATCTGAATCACTCACTCGGAGTTGGTAATGCCCCAACCTCAGATTGATTTTCAAGAAAAATGTAGCCCCCCTGCGACTGGTCAAACAAGTCATCAATCTTCGGAAGCGGATATTTGTTTTTTATAGTTACCTTGTTCAGCTCTCGGCAATTGATGCATAACCGTAGTGACCCATCCTTCTTCCTTACGAACAAGACCGGTGCGCCCCAAGGCAAAGCTCTCGGTCGAATGTAGCCTGTGTCTACCAGTTACCCAGCTGTTTCTTCAACTCTCGCATCTCTGCAGGTGCCATGCGATACGGTGCTTTAGAAATCGGAGCCGCACCCAGCTCTAAATCAACGGTGAACTCAACCCCACGGTCCGGTGGCAAATCCAGCAACTCATATGAAAAAACGTCAGGATATTCATTTACTACCGGAATAGACGAAAGCTCGATTCCCTCTTCTTCCAACCTCATGGCATGGCACCAATAACCAGTGCACCCTCCTCGAAGAAGTTTCACCGCCCTCAAGGCGCTTATCAAGATTTCTGACTATCCCGTTTGCATCCCATAAAGGCGTGTTCAGTAGCGTTAGAGGATAACATCGAAATAGTCCTCGTTTTATAGTTCATGATGGCCCCATGCCTGTCTAATCAATCCTCACCAAGGATCAAATCCTCGTCCTTAATGTCTACCACAATCAGATTATAAGGCCAAACTCTCCCTGCGATACTCACAGGAAAATTTCTAACCTCAAGATCCCCCACAATTCTATCTCCGCTAGGCAGTTTAACGATGGATGGTTAACATGCAACCAAACAATCAACACGCATACGATGCACGCAATCCAAAGAGATGAAAGAATGTGTAGCACCAGAATTGAAAAGTACAGAAATAGTATGGTCAAGGATGTGGACGGTACCTGTAGCCACTGTCGCGTCAGGATCATCAGCTCGTCTCATCTCATACACAGGGCGGAATAGACCCCGCACTAGACGCTCCCCCTCTAGAAGGCTGCCCACGTCCCCGACTCCGCCGAAACTCGCCGAGGCCGATTAGTCCGTTTGACTCGATTCATTCTCGGTTCCCTCGTAGCCGGGGCTGATATCTGAGTAACTGGTGCCCGACTCGCATCTCCACAATATGTAGCACGATGCCCATACGACCAAAATTATGACACTGTAGTGGCGGCCTGTCACACTCACTCATCATATGCCCTGTACGACCACAGTTAAAACAAGTTTTGCCCACGAGCAGGAACAGTCGGAGCAGACTTGGAGCCGTGGCCTCCCCCAAATAATCGGGGCGGACTCCTCATAAGTCGCGATCTGGACTGTGTCTTGTGATGTCCGCCAAACTTACTTCCCTAAAACTGACCGGAAGTCTTCTGCTTTTTACCCTCCGTCGCCACCTCCATCGTAGAAAAAGACATCTCATAAGCCAAATTACCGACAACCTATGTATCCATAAACCTGGCTCCGATACCATTTTCTGTAACACCCCCAAGACGTTCAGGGCATATTACAATGCCATGGACCCAACCCCTTGAGTCCACAAGGCTAACACACATCTCGACCACCCAAACATCGACAAACACTACGACAATACACCGATACTAAATAAAGACAACGATAACAAACATACTATCTTACAACATTAACTCAACGATCAAACGTCATCCCAAAAACTGGGTCCGAAAATTATACAAAATAAAATGAAGGAAGTACTCGAGTACTGAAGCAAATAATACAATAAATAAAACCCAAGCGACAGGACATGACTAGATCGACCAACTGAACAGTGTCACTCTTGCCCATCATCCTCATACTAACCCCATGCTCGCTCGTCCCTTAGATCTGTACCTGAAATACAAAAGTATTTACCCTATTTAAGGGGTTAACGCCAACTACTAGTGCAAGTACAATAACATGTGAACTACCATTCTATACACATGATATATGTGCCAAAATCATTTTCAAAAATATTTATATTCCGGAATATTAAAGTGCACATGCACAAAACATATTTCTCCAACAAAACATTTCAAAGGTTAACCATTGGTACGAGACTAACGGCCACCGCACCCCGCAGAGGCCCCATTAGACCATCCCTAGGTGGTCAACCCCAGTTCATAATGCGCACACACACGGCACTAGATATCCCCAGAGACCCCGTCAGACCATCCTTGGGTGAACATACACATTCACATCCACACATACACACAAAGCCATAAATCCATGCTAGATCATGCAAACAAATGTAAGGTACTTGCCTTTGAGACATTGTGATCGAAACGGAAGATCTACGAGGACTGGGAATGACCCGGAATAACAACGTCCGTTCCTAGACGAAAGGTTAACACAAATCAGTCCTAATCGACATTAATAACCAAACGGAATACGCTCACAACCCCGATTACCCATTATAACAATACATGTACGATCAACACGAGCGAGGGTTTTCATAAAACCTCCCCGAATCAACACTCACAGACTTAACTCGACGGAAACAGATTTGGAATCACCCAATAACAATAATCGATAAGAAGTAATAAAACACAAACGAACAATTCGAGTTTGAATGGACAATTCCCGAAAACCCCCCAAATTAACAAAAGTTAGGGTTCTAGCCAATTACCTTGGATTACGGCGGAGAGAGATGGATTAAGATGATGGATAACTTTGTTTGGAGCACAATAATCGATCTATTGAGGAACTCCACGGACTGCTCTTCACAAATCGCTCCAAAGCACTCAAAGGAACTCAAATCGCGGACAAGGGAGAAAGAAGAAAGAAATTGACGTGTCTGGGGTCTATTCAGGTTTTTAAATACCTGACAGACATTACCGTATGCTAACGAGTAGGGTTAACGTACGTTAAGGTGTTTACGTACGTAACACCCGGATTTAGCATATGTAAAGACTCGGCAGAACTCACTGCCTAAAACGCTGAATACGATTACGTACGTTATTGTCAAGAGCTTACGTACGTTAACAGTGTCCGTAACATACATAAGGGAGCATGCATAACGTACGTTAGGCATGCAGCAGTCTAGTACTGCTGAATGCAGTCCACTATTCAAGAAGTCACGAAATCGAAACGCAACAAAAGATGTGATCCAAAGACATAGTTACGAAGTATTCACGACGACGAACCTAAGTGCTAAAAGAAAACACTATTCCGACCACCTGAAGGCTCGGAATACGACAATGAAAGTAATTTCCCTAAACTTTTAGGAAATTACAAACGCCCAAACGCATTTAAAATCACGATACGACACCGAAATGCTGAACTGAAGTTCACAACACGAATAATTCTACCTTACGGACTTGCAAGAACAAAGAAACAATATATTCGAACGATTTTTACGAGAATCGAACGTACATGCGACAAAATCATAACATAAAGCGAATTATGTAAGAACACCTCTGAAACTCGTCGAAATGGAAAAACACTAAGAACAAAATAGATTCAAAACATCGAAACAGTTACAAGTGAGTCGTTAAAAATAGACATGCGCCAAAAATAAAAGCGCTAAAAATAGAAAGTACGGATATTACATTTTGTGCCTTAACTGTTTATCCCGGCATTACAAAATCCTCATTGTCCTCTCCTCAAACGTAACATCCTTCTCGATTTCCACATCCCCAAAATCAATAACGTGAGTCGGGTCTGGAACATACTTTCTCAACTGAGAAATGTGAAATACACTATGCACATGGCTCAACGACGGGGGTAATGCCAAAAGGTAGGCCAACTCACCAACTCTCTCTAATATCTCGAAAGGTCCAATATACCTTAGACTAAGCTTCCCCTTTTTTCCCAAAACGGAAAAATCCCTTCGACGGAGACACTCTCAACAAGACGTGATCCCCTATCTCAAACTCCAAGGGTCAACGCCTAACATCCGCATAGGACTTTTGTTGACTCTGAGCCGCTAGAATTCTCTCTCTAATCAACTTGACTTTCCTCCTAGTCTCCAACACAAGATCCGGCTTGATGCCAACTAAATCCTCATTCCAACATATTGCTGATCGACATCGTCGACCGTAAAGCGCCTCGTACAGTGCCATCTTAATCGATGCATGCCAGCTATTATTATAAGTGAACTCGATCAGGGCCAGATGTTCCGCCCAATCGCTACTCCAGTCTAGCGCACACGCGCGCAACATATCCCCGAACGTCTGAATGGTACGCTCGAATTGTCCATCGGTCTGAAGATGGAAAGAAGTACTCAAACGTAAATGTATTCCCAATACCCATATGTACCGCCTGCCAAAAATGCGATACAAACCGGCCATCCCTGTCCGAAATAATAGTTTTCGGCGTAGCATGAAGCCTCACGATCTCTGCAATAAATATACGAGCCAATTTCTCTGGACCCCAAGTGTCCTTGATGCCCAGAAAATGTGCTGACTTAGTTAGTCGATCCACGATCACCCATACCATGTTCATTTCCATCTTTGTCCTCGGAAAATTCATGACAAAATCCATAGAGACGTCCTTCCATTTCCATTCCAGAACGGGAAGTGGTTTCTACAACCCGGGTTGTCGCGGATGTTCGATTTTGACTTGCTGGAAAGTCAAATACTTAGCCACAAACTGCACTACCTCATTCTTCATGTCATTCCACCAAAACTTCTTCCTCAAATCCTAATACATCTTACTCGAGCCCGAATGAACTGAGTAAGGTGACACAAGCCTCTTGCATTATAACCTGCCTCAATTCTAAGTCGTTCGGTACACACAACCGACTTGGAATCTCAGCACACCATCCCCATGAATCACAAATCCCGGGACTTTCCCTTTAACTACATTCTCACAAAGCTTGATGCACATCGGATCCTCCAACTGTCTCGATTTAATTTCGTCGACCAACGATGAAGAAATCTCAAGGGCACACAATTGGTTCCCGCTCCTCGGTAACACAACCTCGATTTCACACTCCATTATCCATCGTTGGAGCTCTGGCTGAGCCGTGAGTGACTCAAGTGCCCAAAATGTACGTTGCGTACGTAATACGTACGTTGACTTGCTACCGTACTATACTCGTATTACGTACGTAATACACCCTGTATAACGTACGTAATACGTACGTTGACTTGCTACAGTACTATACTCGTATTACGTACGTAATACACCCTGTATAACGTACGTAACTCCATCCGTTGACTCACCTGTCCACATCCGCGCCGAAAGCTGCCGACACCGGGCCCAACTGTCTGATTCCTCTTGTTACGTACGTAATACCTTACGCTTAACGTACGTAACACGTACCACTTAGCGTACGTTATCTCAAAGTCTTAACGTACGTTAACAGATCCATACTTAGCCGTTTCCAGCAATTCCTGTCCAACGTCTCGACATAACAAATATGAACATACGACATACTGAACACATATACGAAATCCCGAAAGTATTCTCATACGGTACGTCTGATGCACGATATCCTCAATTACAACTGTCGACCAAGTACGGAAATCAAACAAATACTCATACGGTATATCCGACATCGAAAACACAACAAGCATGTAATATCCTAGAATCAAAATACCCTCGATAGACATACTGGCACGACTGTCATGGTTTCCAAAATTATCCACTCATATCGTGTCGGTCCCACTGCATAAAGACATCCCGTATAAAATAATGCGAAAAATTCATAGTGAAATTCTAGGATATTACATATACACCCACTTAAATAAGTTTCGTCCTCGAAACTCAACACTGTCATAATCGTATCTCAATCCCGAAATATCTCAAAATCACGACACCATGCTCAAATAATCATCATCAAAATTGAAATAACCGAAAGAACATACTTACAGTCCGTGAAGTCGATGATCTTCCGTGATACCACATACGACTCCCATACAAAGTCTCAACACACTAACAACACACCGGCATCGCAATTACAAAGAATTTGAAAATATTTCAAAATTTTGAAACCTCCAAAATCGGTTTGACTCAAAAGTCGAAAATCATTTTCAAAAGTCACGCTACTACCGCACGGTAGAGCCACATAACACACACGCCCGGGTTTTACGAAACCCAAGCTCGATACCATTTTCGTAACACCCCAAAACCGACCGGAATATTACCGCCGTGGCCCCATATTGGAACCCACAAGGCTAAAATCATTTTCGCAAACGTTTAAAAATGTCAAAAAGCCCTTTGAAAGTACACACACGCACAATGGATAAAAACACGATTCAAAGAATATCGAAAGCCATTTTAAATAAACACACGCATGATAAAAACACAATTAATTACATTTGCGGCGAATTAGAAAAACCAGAAAAGAATACATAATCCCAACAATCACGCCATAGCCGAGATCACCGAAAGCTCATCCCTTCACGACCGCTACTAGCTCGAACTCCGAGTACCTAAAAATAAAGCCCACGACGGGGTCACCATAATACTCAACAATGATAACGATCACATCACAAAAACAATACATATCAATGTAATTACAAGGTAAGAATAATTCCAATATGATCTCACCGAAGTAACCTTACCAACTGTCACAACCATAACAATCAAATCTTACCATATTCCACGCCTCGTGTCCTTAAGTGATGAATGAATTCAAAAGTAACCACCTGCATGTATCCGAAACGATACCAAAATTCCCAAACTGATCATATCTCAATTATACAATGATTTGCCATGAATAACTCGCTTACTGGTCGCACAATCGGATCCCAATCCCGATAAAACCGATATCACACGATACATCCGCAAATCAACCGTCCCAAACAATGGCAAGTCCCGAATATCAATACAAGCATGAATGCTCACACAATCAATAATGATAAACAATCAATGCATCACAACGGAAGTATCAATGACATGATATTTCCGCACAAGATCGACAAAGGATCAACCACGAACGAGAATACCATTATGTGGTAACTCCAACAAGATCAATGAAGAATCAATAACCGGGGATACCGACAACACGGCAATTCCCAACAAGATCAATAAAAGGTCGACAACCGAGAATACCGACGACACGGTAAGGATCAATGAAGAATCAATAATCGAGAATACCAACGACATGGTAAACTCTAACAAGATCAAAAGAGTCGACAACCAGAAATACCAACGATACGATAAACCCCAATAAGATCAACAAGGTCAACAACCGAGAATACTGATGACATAGTAAACTCTAGCAAGATCAATAAGGACCAACGACCGGAAGTACCAACGATACGGTATACTCCAACAAGAACAATAAGAAATCGACAATCGAGAATACTGACGACACGGTATACTCCAATAGGGATAATAAGGGATCAACAACTGAGAATACCGATGACACGGTGAACTCCAATAACATCAATCAAGGACTAATAACCAAGAATACCAACGGTGAGACAACTCCCAATTGGAATCAATAAGGATCAATAATGAACGAGATTACCAATGACAGGGTGAACTCCAACGAGATTTATAAAGGATCGATATCAATGAGTTGTCCATTGATATGGTAACTCCGAACGAGATTAATAAAGGTTCAATGGTGACGGATACACGAGAGAATAAAATCGTCAACCATATACAAATCATATATACGGGATTTCAAAGACAACCCGAATATCGGACAGATCCAATTATACATGGACTGTGAACGACCAAGCAATAAGACTCAAGATGGACGTCACAATACGCTCGATCCGGACATGTGTCCGTGTACAAGCCAACCACGGTATTGATCAGATACTCGTCTGGTCTCGTACCTAATCAGCCTCATGAAGTACGTCTCGTGTGCACGGTTCAATATGAGGTCGAAACCAACACATGCTACACGTGCCCGTCCCGAAAATCCTACACATGAACGATCAGAACGTATCTGACTCCAGATATGCCACGATACAACATGACAACAAATCTCAAAGAATCGCATATCGATCAAGGATCGAAGACTTCCCAAAAGAGCAACAAGAACTCGATCATGAAAGACCGACTCGACCAAAATGTCGTATTTCCACCATACTAGAGTACAAATCATGCTTAACAATGCATATATTATTTACACATAAACCCCAAGGCAAAGCAACCAAGGGTCACGGAAGCATCACACAGAATACCGGAACATAGGTGCCATATAGGTCTTATCCCCTAACACGGTTCATGCAATTACAAAATACCCCAAGGCCGCAACCAAGGGTCACGAAAGTATCCACACAGAATACCCGGAACATAGGTGCCATATAGGTCTTATCCCCTAACACATCGGCCCAGATCACCGCTCACAGAAGAGCACATTACAAAACATAACAAACACCGGTGCATACTCACCGCATGAAATATCAATACACACATGCAATAATGCAATATGATGATTATCATAATCTAACAATATTAATTTACCTCAAGCCGGAGACGCCAACTTTTCCACGACCAACCGCCCGAACGAATACACGGTTTATCCGACAATCCAAAATGAAGTACAGTCCATAACTAATACCAAACCACCATCCCGAGTTCAACATCGACACGATAACTAACCTTGATATCCGACTACTCATGCAATAGACCAAATTATAATTCACGTTCCCATTTCCCCTAGACATCCTTAAAATCATATACATTATGATTTATCTTACATACCACTATTCCGACAATTCATATATTCCATAATACCATTGCTATATGAATCATAAATGAATGAAAACGAAATCATTTATTAACATTATGAACTGAGCAAGCATAACTTGCCTGGATACCCATACGATGAAGCCACCATCAATCCCGCCGTCTTCGTCTACAAGCTCCGCAACACAACGGTTAACTTCAACGATCACTAAACACAACCTAATGCAATAATCGATTAACGATACGTTCAATAACAATCAATAACCGAAATGACCAACTAATCAAACTCGATGGTTCAATGATATCTCGATCATATGAAACCAACCCATATCAACTCTTAACAATACGAACACAAGTCGAAATTCGGTGTTCAATAATCCAAACAATGTCTTCAACATATAGTTCATATAACCGCAAGAATCGTAACAACAAAACCATAATCATCTTCATACGAATCCTTCTTCAACGATAACACCAAAATCCGAATTCAATGAGAGGATTATCAACATACCTCTAGAAGATGACATACACAAGTAATCACTTGTTTTGAATAGCACGGCGAAGAAATCGACAAAAGGGAAGGGTACCGATTCAACTTCCTTCAAAAGTTCATTCCTAAATCACAATAATATCAATTCAATCACCATCCATGCGAAAACGTATAGAATTTCCCAAGTTCTACTCATTGAGGCATTTCATCGAACACTTTGAAGGCATAATCCAATTTAATCGTTTTAACGAAGAAATACTCGGATTTGTTCCACAAAACTTCAAGAGTATTGAATGATTACGAGTATACAATCAAGTTCTATCAATAATCCGAATCTAAATGGAGCTAATCGCCAAAACACCAAGAAACCTCAAGAACATCCAAAACCAAAAGTTCATGTGTTCTTACCTTCGATCCGGTGGAGGATGATGTTAATCCATGATTCCAACTTCCAAAACATGTTGTTATAAGTTGATTCTACTCAAACCATCATATTTCTGAAGAAATCGCGGAAGGAACGAAGAAAATGGAAAATGATAAGGGTGACTCGGTCCGTGCCTTATATAGCCGAGACTGCCGCCGCCACGCACGAATCCGGCCGTGGCTTACGACGTAACCGGCAGCCGCCTACCATCGGCCCGCTTTGTTCGGCACTTACGCACGAATCGGCCCCTTACGCACGTAATCGGCCATTACGGCCAGAATCGCCACCGCCTACGTACGTAATCGCCGATCCTAGCCCCGCCGAGTCATCGCCGACCATGCTCGGCCATCCCAACGAGTCACGTCCGGCCATGCTCGCCATCCCAACGAGTCACGTCCGCCATGCTCGCCATCCAGTCATCTCGGCCACGACTCGGCGATCGCCCGTAACGCACGTAACACTTGTTCCGTTGCGCACGTAATACGACGTTGACTTGCTACCGTACTATACTGTGACATACGCACGTAATACACCCCGTATAACGCACGTAACTCCATCCGTTGACTCACTGTCCACATCCGCGCCGAAAGCCGCCGACACCGCCCAATGCTCGATTCCTCTTGTTACGTCGTAATACCTTACGCTAACGTCGTAACACGTACCACTTAGCGTACGTTATCTCAAAGTCTTAACGTCGTTAACGAGATCCATACTTAGCCGTTTCCGGCAATTCTGTCCAACGTCTCGACATAACAAATATGAACATACGACATCTTGAACACATATACGAAATCCGAAAGTATTCTCATACGGTACGTCGATGCACGATATCCTCAATTACAACGTCGACCAAGTACGGAAATCAAACAAATACTCATACGGTATATCCGACATCGAAAACAAAACAAGCATGTAATATCCTAGAATCAAAATACCCTCGATAGACATCTTGCACATTGTCATGGTTTCCAAAATTATCCACTCATATCGTGTCGGTCCCACTGCATACATCCCGGATAAAATAATGCGAAAAATTCATAGTGAAATTCTAGGATATTACATATACACCCACTTAAATAAGTTTCGTCCTCGAAACTCAACACCTGTCATAATCAGTATCTCAATCCCGAAATATCTCAAAATCACGACACCATGCTCAAATAATCATCATCAAAATTGAAATAACTGAAAGAACATACTTACAGGTCCGTGAAGTCGATGATCTTCCGTGATACCAGCATACGACTCCCATACAAAGTCTCAACACACTAACAACACACCGGCATCGCAATTACAGCAATTTGAAAATATTTCAAAAATTTTGAAACCTCCAAAATCGGTTTGACTCAAAAGTCAGAAAATCATTTTCAAAAGTCACGCTACTACCGCAGGTAGAGCCACATAACACACACGCCCGGGTTTTACGAAACCCAAGCTCGATACCATTTTCGTAACACCACCAAAACCGACCGGGAATATTACAGCCGTGCCCCATATTGGAACCCACAAGGCTAAAATCATTTTCGCAAACGTTTAAAAATGTCAAAAGCCCTTTGAAAGTACACACACACGCATACGGATAAAAACACGATTCAAAGAATATCGAAAGCCATTTTAAATAAACACACGCAATGATAAAAACACAATTAATTACATTTGCGGCGGAATTAGAAAAACCGAGAAAAGAATACATAATCCCAACAATCACTCCATAGCGGTATCAGGAAAGCTCATCCCTTCACGACCGCTACTAGCTCGAACTCCGAGTACCTAAAAATAAAGCCCACGACGGGGTCAGCCATAATACTCAACAATGATAACGATCACATCACAAAAACAATACATATCAATGTAATTACAAGGTAAGAATAATTCTAATATGATCTCACCGAAGTAACCTTACCAACCTGTCACAACCATAACAATCAAATCTTACCATATTCCACGCCTCGTGTCCTTAAGTGATGAATGAATTCAAAAGTAACCACATCTTTGTATCCGAAACGATACCAAAATTCCCAAACTGATCATATCTCAATTATACAATGATTTGGCCATGAATAACTCTGCCGGTGGGTCGCACAATCGGATCCCAATCTCGATAAAACCGATATCACACGATACATCCGCAAATCAACTGTCCCGAAACAATGGCAAGTCCCGAATATCAATACAAGCATGAATGCTCACACAATCAATAATGATAAACAATCAATGCATCACAACGGAAGTATCAATGACATGATATTTCCGCACAAGATCGACAAAGGATCAACCAAGAACGAGAATACCATTATGTGGTAACTCCAACAAGATCAATGAAGAATCAATAACCGGGATACCGACAACACGGCAATTCCCAACAAGATCAATAAAAGGTCGACAACCGAGAATACCGACGACACGGTAAGGATCAATGAAGAATCAATAATCGAGAATACCAACGACATGGTAAACTCTAACAAGATCAAAAGAGTCGACAACCGTAAATACCAACGATACGATAAACCCCAATAAGATCAACAAGGTCAACAACCGAGAATCGATGACATAGTAAACTCTAGCAAGATCAATAAGGACCAACGACCGGAAGTACCAGCGATACGGTATACTCCAACAAGAACAATAAGAAATCGACAATCGAGAATACGGCGACGGTATACTCCAATAGGGATAATAAGGGATCAACAACGAGAATACCGATGACACGGTGAACTCCAATAACATCAATCAAGGACTAATAACCAAGAATACCAACGGTGAGACAACTCCCAATTGGAATCAATAAGGATCAATAATGAACGAGATTACCAATGACAGGTGAACTCCAACGAGATTTATAAAGGATCGATATCAATGAGTTGTCCATTGATATGGTAACTCCGAACGAGATTAATAAAGGTTCAATGGTGACGGATACGAGAGAATAAAATCGTCAACCATATACAAATCATATATACGGGATTTCAAAGACAACCCGAATATCGGACAGATCCAATTATACATGGACTGTGAACGACCAAGCAATAAGACTCAAGATGGACGTCACAATACGCTCGATCCGGACATGTGTCCGTGTACAAGCCAACCACGGTATTGATCGATACTGCGGTCTCGTACCTAATCGGCCTCACGAAATGCGTCTCGTGTGCACGGTTCATATGAGGTCGAAACCAACACATGCTACACGTGCCCGTCCGAAAATCCTACACATGAACGATCGTAACGTATCGACTCGGATATGCCACGATACAACATGACAACAAATCTCAAAGAATCGCATATCGATCAAGGATCAGAAGACTTCCCAAAAGAGCAACAGTAACTCGATCATGAAAGACCGACACGACCACAATGTCGTATTTCCACCAGACAACAGTCCACATCATGCTCCACAATGCATATAATATTAACACATAAACCCCAAGGCAGCAACCAAGGGTCACGGAAGCATCACACAGGAATACCCCGGAACATAGGTGACATATAGGTCTTATCCCCTAACACAGTTCATGCAATTACAAAATACCCCAAGGCCGCAACCAAGGGTCACGAAAGTATCCACACAGGAATACCCCGGAACATAGGTGCCATATAGGTCTTATCCCCTAACACATCGGCCCAACAGATCACTGCTCACAGGAAGAGCACATTACAAAACATAACAAACACTGGTGCATACTCACCGCATGAAATATCAATACACACATGCAATAATGCAATATGATGATTATCATAATCTAACAATATTAATTTACCTCAAGCTGGAGACGCCAACTTTTCCACGACCAACCGCCCTGAACGAATACACGGTTTATCCGACAATCCAAAATGAAGTACAGTCCATAACTAATACCAAACCACCATCCCGAGTTCAACATCGACACGATAACTAACCTTGATATCCGACTACTCATGCAATAGACCAAATTATAATTCACGTTCCCATTTCCCCTAGACATCCTTAAAATCATATACATTATGATTTATCTTACATACCACCATTCCGACAATTCATATATTCCATAATACCATTGCTATATGAATCATAAATGAATGAAAACGAAATCATTTATTAACATTATGAATCGAGCAAGCATAACTTGCACCGGATACCCATACGATGAAGCCACCATCAATCCCGCCGTCTTCGTCTACAAGCTCCGCAACACAACGGTTAACTTCAGCGATCACTAAACACAACCTAATGCAATAATCGATTAACGATACGTTCAATAACAATCAATAACCGAAATGACCAACTAATCAAACTCGATGGTTCAATGATATCTCGATCATATGAAACCAACCCATATCAACTCTTAACAATACGAACACAAGTCGAAATTCGGTGTTCAATAATCCAAACAATGTCTTCAACATATAGTTCATATAACCGCAAGAATCGTAACAACAAAACCATAATCATCTTCATACGAATCCTTCTTCAACGATAACACCAAAATCCGAATTCAATGAGAGGATTATCAACATACCTCTAGAAGATGACATACACAAGTAATCACTTGTTTTGAATAGCACGGTGCGAAGAAATCTACAAAAGGGAAGGGTACCGATTCAACTTCCTTCAAAAGTTCATTCCTAAATCACAATAATATCAATTCAATCACCATCCATGCGAAAACGTATAGAATTTCCCAAGTTCTACTCATTGAGGCATTTCATCGAACACTTTGAAGGCATAATCCAATTTAATCATTTTAACGAAGAAATACTCGGATTTGTTCCACAAAACTTCAAGAGTATTGAATGATTACGAGTATACAATCAAGTTCTATCAATAATCCGAATCAAAATGGAGCAAATCGGCCAAAACACCAAGAAACCTCAAGAACATCCAAAAACCAAAAGTTCATGTGTTCTTACCTTCGATCCGGGTGGAGGATGATGTTAATCCATGATTCCAACTTCCAAAACATGTTGTTATAAGTTGATTCTACTCAAAACCATCATATTTGCTGAAGAAATCGCGGAAGGAACGAAGAAAAATGGAAAATGATAAGGGTGACTCGGTCCAGGCCTTATATAGGCCGAGACCTGCCGGCCAGTTACGTACGTAACCGGCCGTGGCTTACGTACGTAACCGGCAGCGGCCTACCTACTGTCCAGTTTGTTCGGCACCCTTACGTACGTAACCGGCAGCCCCCTTACGTACGTAATCGGCCATTACGGCCGTAACCGGCCACTGCCTACGTACGTAATCGGCCAGTCCTAGCCCCCAGCGAGTCACTGCCGACCATGCTCGGCCATCCCAACGAGTCACGTCCGGCCATGCTCGGCCATCCCAACGAGTCACGTCCGGCCATGCTCGGCCATCCAGGTCATCTCGGCCACGACTCGGCCAGTCGCCCCGTAACGTACGTAACACTTGTTCCGTTGCGTACGTAATACGTACGTTGACTTGCTACAGTACTATACTCGTATTACGTACGTAATACACCCTGTATAACGTACGTAACTCCATCCGTTGACTCACCTGTCCACATCCGCGCCGAAAGCTGCCGACACCGGGCCCAACTGTCTGATTCCTCTTGTTACGCACGTAATACCTTACGCTTAACGTACGTAACACGTACCACTTAGCGTACGTTATCTCAAAGTCTTAACGTACGTTAACAGATCCATACTTAGCCGTTTCCAGCAATTCCTGTCCAACGTCTCGACATAACAAATATGAACATACGACATACTGAACACATATACGAAATCCCGAAAGTATTCTCATACGGTACGTCTGATGCACGATATCCTCAATTACAACTGTCGACCAAGTACGGAAATCAAACAAATACTCATACGGTATATCCGACATCGAAAACACAACAAGCATGTAATATCCTAGAATCAAAATACCCTCGATAGACATACTGGCACGACTGTCATGGTTTCCAAAATTATCCACTCATATCGTGTCGGTCCCACTCTGTACAGTACATCCCAGATATAATAATGCGAAAAATTCATAGTGAAATTCTAGGATATTACACACAACCTCGATTTCACACTCCATTATCCATCGCTGGAGCTCTGGCTGAGCCGTGAGTGACTCAAGTGCCCAAAACGATGCCGATTTCTGACTCAAGGCATCTACCACCACATTTGCCTTGCCCGGGTGATAAAGGATTTTGAGGTCATAATCCTTGATCAGTTCTAGCCACCTCTTATGTCTCATTTTCAACTCCTTCTGAGTGAATATGTACTTCAAGCTCTTGTGATCGGTGAAAATCTGACAAGAAGAGCCACACAGATAGTGACGCCAAATATTTAATTCAAACACGACCGCGACCAACTCTAGATCATGTGTAGGGTAATTCAACTCATACGGTTTCAACTGACGGGAAGCATAGGTAATCGTCTTTCCGTGCTGCATGAGTACACATCCGAGTCCTTGTCCCGAGGCATCACTACAAACCGAAAAGCCCTATTTACCGCATGATAAGGCTAATACGGGAGCAGTAGTCAACTGCTTCTTCAATTCTTCAAAACTCTTCTACCTGTCGTCTGTCCACACAAAGTTCTCTGACCTATGCAACAACTGAGTGAGCGGTCGAGCAAGATTAGAGAACCCCTCAACGAATCTCCGATAATATCCAGCCAGACCCAGAAAACTACGAACCTCCTTCACATTCTTGGGCGGTGCCCAATCCAATACTTGCTCTATTTTGTGTGGGTCCGCACGAACGCCCTCGGCCGAGATTACATGACCGAGAAACATAACTTATCTCAACCAGAACTCACGCTTAGAGAACTTCACATAAAGGCGCTGAGTTCTCAAAATGATCAACACTATGCATAGATGATGCGCATGCTCCTCTTTGTTCGTCGAATAGATCAGGATATCGTCGATAAAGATGACTACACACTTATTGAGATACTAGACAAAGACCTTGTTCATTAACTGCATAAACACGACTGGGGCGTTGGTTATCCCGAACGGCATAACCACAAACTCGTAATGAAAAGGTTTTATATTCTTGGACTTCAAGTCCCATAAGACTTTCTGTCATTTAATAAAACAATCGAGTTGATATATTTCCTTCAAGGACTTGGTTTGTACTTTAAACATTGAAAACCTCTCGGGAACTTCTTTCATGGTTTGTCGTTATTTTAATACAACTGATATTTGCGTGCTACATTTTGTATGGCCTGAATACTTGTACTAGATATTCAAATGCTAACCCCTTAAATGGGGCAAATGCGTCTCATGCATTTGAGGTGTGCGTAGTTCGTTGGAACAATCACAGGGACGGCATGGAAGAAGACAAGCCGCAATATTAATCAAGAGTTAAGAGTCAGTTAATGTCGGTGAATTATCGAGTTAAATTCTGTAACACCCCCAAATCCTATTGGGTTATTACAGTGCCGTGGACCCCACACCAGGAGATCCACCAGGCTAACACGACCAAAAATACAACTAACTGACCAAAAGGGGAATCACAATCCCTACACTGACATCCAACATAATATTCCGATATGGAATTTCAATGACAACAGTGGGCCTACATGGCCCAAATAAATTACAACGACATCCACGAGCCTTGCTCGGATAATACAAAATGACAATAACTGACAAAACTGGAGTACTCCAACTGTCTGACTGACATGAACACCAAAACATCTCGGACTAGTATCGCTCGCATGCCTCGTCGCCACGTCATGCCCCTGTGTCTCAACTCTCTCCTCGCAAACACCTAAAACATGAAAACATGTTCCGCCCACGGTCGATCATCCAGATAATGATTATCAAATACATGTACAACATGATATGCATCCAAAGGCGAGAATGAATAGTATAGTAATGGTAATACGAGATGCTCACAAACCAAAGTAAAAATCGAGCATTCGTGGAATACTATGCCCACGGCATACAATCAATACCTGATCAACAGGTTAGAACACAAGTGCCCAACGACGAATCATCAATACGAACACAACAATACATCACCCGAAGGTAACCCAAGCCAAACACCGAAATAGATACGAATCACAATGCAGAAGGCTCCACCAGAATACCGATACATCACAATGGCCTAATGACCGAACATCCCGCCGTTTATCATCATAATACCACGAATGTCATTCACCAAAGTCATTAATCACCACAATGGCTGAAGCCAAAACAGCCCAAGTCAGTATCAATGAGGGCGAAGCCACGGCACGAAGCCGTATCACAATGAGATCATCCAATGACCGTGACTCGCTGAATTGCAGTCCGGGAAACCAACCGCGAGGTTCAAGCCCAGACTTACCCATAATGAGATCACCCGGTGGACCGTGACCTCACCGAATCGTAGGTGTTGGGAAACTAACCGCGAAGGTTCAAGCCCCAAGCTTACCCATAATGAGATCATTAACATGACCGTGACTCATCAATCGTAGGTGTTGGGAAACCAACCGCGAAGGTTCAAGCCCCAAGCTTACCCATCATGAGATCTATAACAAGACCGTGACTCTTCGAATCGTAGGTGTTGGGAAACCAACCGCGAAGGTTCAAGCCCCAAGCTTACCCATAATGAGATCATTAACATGATCGTGACCTACTGAACTGTAGGTGTTGGGAAACCAACCGCGAAGGTTCAAGCCCCAAGCTTACCCATCGAGCACTAGCCGAGACTAGCATCCAAAACATAATTAATCACAACAGTAACAATCCCAAGATTACCAAATTCACAAGAGTAATAGCGTGCTGCCTTGAGTCGGCCAACACGACGACAACAACTCATGGATGGGCACCGTCCACGGCGGTCCCAATTCAAATACCTCGACTGCCTTGGAATGGCCAATCGATCACAACAACTTAACAGATGGAAATTATCCTTGACAGTCCCAATTCAATACGTCGATTACCTTAGAACGGTTAATCGATAACGATGACACAACGGATAGGAATTAACTTCGATAATCCCAATTAAATACGTCGATTACCTTAGAACGGTTAATCGATGACCAATGATACAACGGATGGGAATTATCTTCGATAATCCCAATTAAATAAATCGATTACCTTAGAACGGTTAATCGATAACCAATGATACAACGGATGGGAATTATCTTCGATAATCCCAATTAAATAAATCGATTACCTTAGAACGGTCAATCGATACACAATGATACAACGGATGGGAATTATCTTCGATAATCCCAATTAAATAAATCGATTACCTTAGAACGGTCAATCGATACACAATGATACGGTAGAGTGGATGTCCCGGCGTCTTAAACTGACCACCGAAACAGATATAATAAACGAATATATCAAACGCCTTCAGTCGGCCAATGCAACATCATAGTGACAGTTCCAATTCAATAATAACGATTCAACGATGCCTCAGAACGACATTCACGTCAACAATAATAATCGATACATCGATGCCGCGAACCGGCTATCGACAACAAGAATCTCAATGCCTTAAACCGGCCGTTAACGAATAACAATCACATCTGGCATAATCACCGAAGGGTATTGCATCAAACAATTCCCGAATATCAACAAATCACGAAGAGACTAAGTCTCGAAATGATACAATACATTCATACACATATATGATAACATTAATCTCATTGACCAGTACAAGTATAAAACTTGCCTCAAACCGAAGACGAGAAAGTCCTTCCACGATCAACGTCCTGGCACGAAACGACGAACGGCGCCTCCCGACGAACACAAACACTCGAACAACCAAAGAAGAACAAGAAGAAGCCTCCAAACACCAAAGGAGCACCGACAAGCTTCCAACTTCAAGCTTCAATCCAAGCTAGGATGATCAAGATCGAGTTGGAAGAGGCTAAACATCAATAATAAGTCCAAACGGACGATTCTAGGGAGAGAAAATGTGTTTTGGTTCGTGAGGAAATGAAAGACGAAACCAAGATAAATAGACTGACCAATTCATTACGTACGTTATACACTATGGTTAACGTACGTAAGAGGCATTACGTACACTATGCTAAGACATTAACGTACGTAATGAAAAATCCAGAACTGACTGGACTAAATTACGAAGGCCTTAACGTACGTAAACAAGAACTTATTACATACGTTAACAAGACCTACATTACGTACGTAGAGCTCACCTCTTAACGTACGTAAGGGTCCGTTGACTGCAATAGTGAGATCCGATCGGAAGATGCTCGGGACCCACCGGCCGAAAGTGACTACGAAGAAGGTTCCTGCCACCTACCAAGCATTACGTACGTAACCTTACAGGCATGACGTACGTAATACTCATCCCATAACGTACGTAAGTCTACCCATGTAGCGTACGTTAAGGCTAGTGTATTTAGCCAAAAACCCAAACTCTCCAACCAACATTCAAACGACGAAACTAACCCGACGACAAGTATAATATTTTGATCCCGAAATATTCCAATACAATATACATTGTATCAGTCCAAAACAACAACACTTGTACAATTCTAAATGAATATGTACAACTCAACAGTAACACGAAAAAAAAAAAAAATTATCCCCGGATATTACATACCCCCCCCCTTAAAAAGAGTTTCGTCCCCGAAACTTAGGGTGCAAAAACACGGGGTACGAACTATCCATCAGATAAGAAAACAACATCTCCGTGAATACTCCTCACTGCGAACCACTTCGCCCGAGTAATCGGGCCAACCCCACGGGTTCCGCGTCTCTCTGCCCGAACACGGCGAAAAACAAGGGATAAAAACACTCAACCAATCGCGAGATCACCGAAACATAACTCTCCCGCTAGAGACCAGCCAGAAGTCGTACCAATCGCATGACTAGTAACACGGCGTACACACCCGCGGTGCCGCCCATTGTACATGTCTACAATCATCGGTGTACACTCCGTTCTCATCAAGCATCGGACGCCAATGCAATCACCGACTCACGACACAAAAGAAAATAACAACGCACAAATAGTCCTTAGACCATATCAAATGCACACTCAAGTCCTCGCAACTTGACGTCTCGAATCACAATGAACGTTTACCCGATCACCACAAAAATATTGGGTATAATACCAAAAGGAAAAGAATAATGCATCGACGACGTCAAATCTCAAGATTCTCAAAAGCTATCATAACAAGATAGATCAATAATAAATGGTTCACAACCACAATACTACAATCTGATCGAGTCAAAACATCAGTCCGAAAAACAAGGAAAATACAAATCAAGGCCACATCTCAAATGTATCCGAAATCAACACCCTCCGGGTCATCGAACTCATCGATCTCATCGACTCGAGGAAGACCCAAATCTGAGGTCGCCGCTCCTCCTCGAGTGTCCATACCTCTGGCTCCCGAAGCCCGATATGACCCTTTGGATGGAGTACGGACTGAAGCAACAAAATCTCTCGAGGCCCGTGAGCTTCCTTGAGATCTACTGGCACTAGAACCCCTGCAGTATTTCCGAAGGTGTCCCTGCCTCCCACACAGAAAACAAGCAATAGACTGCATCGAGCACCGAGTACTGCGATGTCCTATTGTATCACAGTTAAAGCAAACAACGGTCGAACGTCGCCGAGAAGAAGATGCTTTCCCAAAGACGAAGATGACTAGAAGATGACTTCTTGACGTCGGAGCCCGATATCCCTCCGAACGAACCGGCATCCTAGTCCTCTCACCAAGAAATCGAAGGGTTCTTCCGAGAAAGCTCCTTGATCAAAAGCTCTGCTCCAAGAGCCTTCTCGATGAATTCACCAAGTGAATTGCAATTATGGTTGAACAACCGCATCCTCAATCATGGGTTCGTCTCTTGCTAAAATACTTGATCTTATCCGCCTCAAGACGGATAATGATGAAGCAAATCAAGGAGTCCCTGAAACTTCTCAGCGATAACAATAACACCCTCGTCCTCGACGGATTCGGGGTTCAAAACCTATGACAGTTTGGCTTCACGAAGTGGAGCCGGATAATACCTCTCTAACATGAGAGTCTTAAACTCACTCCAAGCACAATCACGATCGGTGGGTTTTACAGAAAGCCACCAATAATAAGCGCCTTTACTCAAATGGTAAGCCGCTACTGCCACCTTGCTCTCTTCCGGACACTGAACCATGTCGAAGAGTTTATCAAAATGTTCAAGCCAATGAACAATATCAGCTGGTTCCGACGAACCCTCAAAAATAGGTGGCCTCTGACGAGAGATGTCGCCGATAATCTGACTCACTCTACTGGACTGTCCATAAAACGGCACCTTGGATCCCTGCTGCAGTGGACCACGTACCACTGAGGTCTGTATGGTTTCCATTATCTGCGTCATCTGAGTCATCTGGGTCATCATGCCCCTCATAAGCAAGTAAGGGTCGATGTGGTCACTCTCCTCGGTCGACTCGAGTATGACGTTCCGAAGGGGAACCGGTCGCATAAGTCACATCTCCGGCTGAATTCTGATCCCTCTCGGCATCTGCATGCGCATAATCACGAGGTTCTGGGTTTCGGCCTGCTCCGCAGACTTTACCCCCTCTGCCACATCCTCGGTTTCTTCTTTCCATACTGAAAGAATAACGCTCGATCATGAACAAAGCTCAAATATGCCTCAACGGCTAATCCCCAATGCTATGTCAATAGCCAAACACGAGTATATATACTCAACAAATAAACAATCGCTTCAAACATGCTAATTATAGCCAATACTGAGCCAACACGCTCCAAAGCAATTAATCATGAATGGGTCGTAACATAATGTTACATACAGGTTTCAACAAAACATGTATAATCAATGGCATAATGAATGTATGAGCATACAAGAGAATCGAGTCCTTACACAGGTCATACGAAGCTTCGAGGTCTTGCGATACTAGTCTTCACTGACGACGACTCGATGAAAGAATGACTCATACGCCGTCCAACTACCACGACTCACAAAACCCGATCGTCCGCATTGTCATAACTCGACAGCTTCACTACTACCGCGTCGGTAGAACCGCATAACTCATATATCGGTATCTCACAACCCAACTCTCGATACCATCTTCTCGTAACACCCCAAATCCTATCAGGTTATTACAGTGTCGTGGACCCCACACCAGAGATCCACCAGCTAACACGACCAAAAATACAACTAATCGACCAAAAGGGGAATTACAATCCCTACACCGACATCCACATAATATTCCGATATGGAATTTCAATGACAACAGTGGGCCTACATGGCCCAAATAAATTACAACGACATCCACGAGCCTTGCTCGGATAATACAAAATGACAATAATCGACAAAGCTGGAGTACTCCAACCGTCTGATCGACATGAACACCAAAACATCTCGGACTAGTATCGCTCGCATGCCTCGCCGCCACGTCATGCCCCCGTGTCTCAACTCTCTCTCGCAAACACCTAAAACATGAAAACATGTTCCGCCACTGGGTCAGTCATCCAGATAATGATTATCAAATACATGTACAACATGATATGCATCCAAAGGGCAGAATGAATAGTATAGTAATGGTAATACGAGATGCTCACAAACCAAAGTAAGAATCGAGCATTCGTGGAATACTATGCCCACGGCATACAATCAATACCTGCTCAACAGGTTAGAACACAAGTGCCCAACGGCGAATCATCAATACAGAACACAACAATACATCACCCGAAGGTAACCCAAGCCAAACACTGAAATAGATACGAATCACAATGCCCGAAGGCTCCACCAGGAATACCGATACATCACAATGGCCTAACAGCCGAATAGCCCGAAGCTGTTTATCATCATAATACCCTGAATGTCATTCAGCCAAAGCTGTCAATCACCACAATGGCCCGAAGCCAAAACAGCCCGAAGCTGTATCAATGAGGGCCGAAGCCACGACACGAAGCCGTATCACAATGAGATCATCCAATGACCGTGACCTGCTGAATTGCAGGTGCTGGGAAACCAACCGCGAGGGTTCAAGCCCCAGACTTACCCATAATGAGATCACCCAGTGACCTTGACTCCATCGAATCGTAGGTGTTGGGAAACCAACCGCGAAGGTTCAAGCCCCAAGCTTACCCATAATGAGATCATTAACCTGACCGTGACCTACTGAACTGTAGGTGTTGGGAAACCAACCGCGAAGGTTCAAGCCCCAAGCTTACCCATAATGAGATCATTAACATGACCGTGACTCATCGAATCGTAGGTGTTGGGAAACCAACAGCGAAGGTTCAAGCCCCAAACTTACCCATCGAGCACTAGCCGAGACTAGCATCCAAAACATAATTAATCACAACAAGAACAATCCCAAGATTACCAAATTCACAAGAGTAATAGCGTCGCCTTGAGTCGGCCAACACAACGACAACAACTCATGGATGGGCACCGCCCACGGCGGTCCCAATTCAAATACCTCGACCGCCTTGGAATGGCCAATCGATCACAACAACTTAACGGATGGAAATTATCCTCGGTCCCATTCAATACGCCGATTACCTTAGAACGGTTAATCGATAACGATGACACAACGGATAGGAATTAACTTCGATAATCCCAATTAAATACGCCGATTACCTTAGAACGGTTAATCGATGACCAATGATACACGGATGGGAATTATCTTCGATAATCCCAATTAAATAAATCGATTACCTTAGAACGGTTAATCGATAACCAATGATATTAACGGATGGGAATTATCTTGATAATCCCAATTAAATAAATCGATTACCTTAGAACGGTTAATCGATAACCAATGATACAACGGATGGGAATTATCTTCGATAATCCCAATTAAATAAATCGATTACCTTAGAACGGTCAATCGATACACAATGATACAACGGATGGGAATTATCTTCGATAATCCCAATTAAATAAATCGATTACCTTAGAACGGTCAATCGATACACAATGATACGGTAGAGTGGATGTCCCGGCATCTTAAACTGACCACCGAAACAGATATAATAAATGAATATATCAAACGCCTTCAGTCGGCCAATGCAACATCATAGTGACAGTTCCAATTCAATAATAACGATTCAACGATGCCTCAGAACGACATTCACGTCAACAATAATAATCGATACATCGATGCTGCGAACCGGGTATCGACAACAAGAATCTCAATGCCTTAAACTGGCCGTTAACGAATAACAATCACATCTGGCATAATCACCGAAGGGTATTGCATCAAACAATTCCCGAATATCAACAAATCACGAAGAGACTAAGTCTCGAAATGATACAATACATTCATACACATATATGATAACATTAATCTCATTGACCAGTACAAGTATAAAACTTGCCTCAAACCGAAGACGAGAAAGTCCTTCCACGATCAACGTCCTGGCACGAAACGACGAACGGCGCCTCCCGACGAACACAAACACTCGAACAACCAAAGAAGAACAAGAAGAAGCCTCCAAACACCAAAGGAGCACCAAAAAGCTTCCAACTTCAAGCTTCAATCCAAGCTAGGATGATCAAGATCGAGTTGGAAGAGGCTAAACATCAATAACAAGTCCAAACGGATGATTCTAGGGAGAGAAAATGTGTTTTGGTTCGTGAGGAAATGAAAGACGAAACCAAGATAAATAGACTGACCAATTCATTACGTACGTTATACACTATGGTTAACGTACGTAAGAGGCATTACGTACGCTATGCTAAGACATTAACGTACGTAATGAAAATCCGTAATCGATGGACTAAATTACGAAGGCCTTAACGCACGTAAACAAGAACTTATTACGACGTTAACAAGACCTACATTACGACGAGAGCTCACCTCTTAACGCACGTAAGGGTCCGCTGATCGCAATAGTGAGATCCGATCGGAAGATGCTCGGGACCCACCTACGAAAGTGACTACGAGGAAGTTCCTGCCACCTACCAAGCATTACGTACGTAACCTTACAGGCATAACGTACGTAATACTCATCCCATAACGTACGTAAGTCTACCCATGTAGCGTACGTTAAGGCTAGTGTACTTAGCCAAAAACCCAAACTCTCCAACCAACATTCAAACGACGAAACTAACCCGACGACAAGTATAATATTTCGATCCCGAAATATTCCAATACAATATACATTGTATCGGTCCAAAACAACAACACTTGTACAATTCTAAATGAATATGTACAACTCAACAGTAACACGAAAAATAAAAAAAAATTATCCCCGGATATTACAAATTCTGTCATCCGTTGTATTGTATTTTGACCCCTGCATGGGTATGTATTGTAATGAGTTTATTTTTGGATTGATTTAGTCATGAGACCTCATCGGTTAGTGTAATTTAATATTTGACCTTATCGGTCCGTGTTAGTATGTAGTTTGATCTCGGTCGGTCAAACATTATTCGTATCGTGGTGGTTAGCTTGTAGATCCTTGTGGAAAAAGGGTCTACGGTGTGTAATATTCCTAGTTTTCGGGGGTGTTAAAACAAACACATTAATAGATGTGAGAGACGAAAGAGTTACTATGATAGTTTTAGGTGAAATGGCTATATTTTCTATAAGAGATATTAATCCCATCCCTACCACCTCTTTTTCTGAAAATTGCTCTTTTGTTGATGCTATTGATCTTGTCGTCGAGGAAATTTTTAGAGAAGAATCAGCTATTAATGAGAATTATCTTGATGTCGTAGACGATCTCGAAATAGGGGGGTGGGAGTTATTTGCACTTACTGAAGGGAACTTAGAAAAATTTGAACCCAACTTAGAAAAACCTGAACCCCACAAATTTTTAGAATTAAAAGAACTTCCTAAACATCTAAAATATATGTTTCGAGAAGATGAAAAAAAGAATCCTGTCATCATCTATGTTGAATGTTCCGAAGATGAAGAAGATGAGTTAATCAAAATTCTAAAATAATTTAAAAATGCCATTGTATGGGGATTAAGTGATATAAAAGGAATAGTACTTCGACGTGTATGCATAAAATTATCCTAGAAGAAGAAGTAAAACCAACCAGAGAAGCACAAAGACGTCTAAATCCTAACATGATGGACGTGGTAAAGAAAGAAATTTTGAAACATATCGCCGAGGATATAATCTATCCTATTGCAGATAGCGAATGGGTGAGCCCAGTACACGTTGTACCAAAAAAGAGTGGAATTACTATAGTTGAAAATGACAAAGGATAAATTATCCTTACTAGGGTTGCTACAGGTTGGCGAATGTGTATTGACTATCGCAAATTTAATGCAGCAACCAAAAAAGATCATTTTTGTAACACCCCCAAAACCATCCGGGAATATTACAGCGCCGTGGCCCCGCGCCGGAACCCACAAGGCTAAAAATCATATTCACAATCGTTTCAAACACACCAAATAGGCAAAGACGGTAATATTTTTCTAAAATACCATCATTAAACTTCATTTAAAGGTACAAGGCAAAAATGCCCAATCTCAACAGTTTAAAAACGTACGTTAAGTCACTACTTGGACGTACCGATAAAATAGTTTAGGGAATTAGTTTTACGAGATAAACCCAAATTTGAAAAATACAAAAATGCCATTTTAAAGTATACACGAGTTGGTAAAGTAGCGGAAAGCAATTTAAAAATACATACGCAGCGAACATAGACATACTTAAAAATGCATTTGCAAGGGAATATAGCGAACAGTAGAATACTCGGTTCCCAAATACATGTCATAGCTAGTATCACCTGGGAAGCTCATCCCTTCACGACCACTACTAGCTCTATCTCCGATTACCTAAAAATAAAGCTCACGACGGGGTCAGCCATAATACTCAACAATGATAACGATCACATCACATAAATAATTACATATCAATGTAAAAGTAAGAATACTTAATGTCCCTAAATTAATTAGACATCCAATGTCCAATCAATTAGATATCTAATATCTAATATTAATAAAGAGAGATAAAGCTCGATTTATTCCATCGTCAGTCCTATTGCGCGACTCGATAGGTCCGTCTCAGTTAGCAATGGGAGGAATCAAAGAGTAGTAGCACCACCTAGCCGGCTGGCGGCCTACACTGCATCAAGAATCGAGAACGATTGTTTGGGATCATTCAAATTCCTTTCTGTCGTGAATACGAGTTCATATAAACCCTTCTCTATATTAGCCCGATCTAGTTATAAGGTCACTACGGTCAAACCCTATCTCAGATTGACGCTATTGTAATATCCGACAGTAATTTCTTATATACTGTTGTATTATTCGGATAATTTGAGTATCACTATAATCATGTTACATTTAGTTAATGTTTATTGATGTTGGGATATATCAGAATAGACTTGATTATAACTGTCATTCGCATTGTGGTTGATTTCTTGACGTTGTGTAGATTGTTACATTTTGGGCTAGGTTTTCTGTGTTTAATGTACGCTAAGGATTTAACTTAACGTATGCTAATTCATTGGTTTTACGTACATAATGGAATATTGGTTACATACGTAATGCTTGGAATCTTATCCGATCTCAACTTTCGGCGTGGGGGGTCGGACATGATCCGGATATTTGGCCCTTTTGAGGCAGCCAAGTTGACATACATTACGTACATAATGCTGAGTCCATAACGTACGTAATGATGTTGGTATTTTGAGGCAGTAGCCTCTGGAGACAAATTATGTACGTAACATTTTAGGTGTAGTGTACGTAAAGGGGTTAATGTATGTTATCTTCATGCGATAACGTACGTAACGAACTGTGCAGTTTATAAAAATAAAGCTTGTGTCTTTCATTTGTGTAACACCCCAACTTCGTTTTTTCTCTCCAATTATCGTCCCTCTGCCTCCCTAGACCGATTATACCCTATTCCAACTTGTATTTGAGCCTTGCATCTTGGATTGGAGCTTGTTGATTGGAAGTTTAGAGGTGTTCTTGAAGCTTGGAGTATGTTCTTGTAGTTTTGGTGGTTGTTCTTCATTTCTGAAAGTATGTTTGTGAGATTCTACTCTATATCTTCGTAGTTATGATGTTAATGATATGGTATACCACACCTAGTGTTGAATTAATCAAGAAAAACATATTTGTAGTTAAGCTTTTTAACACTTATTGATGAATATGGTAATTAAGGGTTTGGAATGAAGATGTTCTTGATATTTTAATGGTAATATAATGTTTATAAGAATCATACTCATCTTGCTGGATTATTAACATCATTAGGACAATAATAATCATTAGCTTCATCGTAGTTAAGTTTAATAGATGGAATTATTGACATAAAATGTATTAGATCACCATGTTTAGAACTTGATAAATGTTAGAGAATAGGGTGATGTTCTTGAACCTAAAAACTATAACTTCATTTCTATTTTGGCTTAGCAAAGTCTTTGAGAGATGATAAAAGGGTTTTGATGAACACAACTATAACTCTTATATATGAAAATCGGATGTGTTGATAACTTAAGAATGTATTGATCATCATAATAAGTGGATAGTGTTCTTAAAAAGGTAATACTAATTGTGGATGATAATGTCATAATAAAATGAGTATTGAATTCATTATGATAGTCCTTGTATAGAGGTAGATGTTGAAGAACCGTAAGAACTTGGATAATCCAATTGTTAATGGTGAATTGAAGGTGTTTAATGTATAAACTTGTTTACAGTGATAACAAGAGTATTCAAGAGGATATTGTAGTATGGTAATCTGATTATTAAAGCCGAATTAGAGGTATTGAATTTCACCAATAGTTGATAGAATGTTCATTGAAATAGAATTAATTGAACGAGTAGGTTTCGGGTGTCGTTTCCTACGAGTTGATATCAATATTGTGTGAATGTATTATTGAATGAATTACGTTTCATTCAAGGTTGCTTGTTTGATTGAGTATTTAATCGAGGATATCATCCGTTTGATCATTTGGAGAAGGATTATCATTCACCTATGGAATTGAGGCAAGTTATCTTGCTTGGTTATAATGATGATTGAATTCTTGTGATGGTTATACGTTTCGTGTATATGAAACACTTATGAATCTGTGATTCGTAGTTTGATATTGTTCTTGATGATGTTCTGTTTTTCACCATAGGATTGCATTCCCAAGTTCATCATCTTTCAATCGTTGATCTCGTTAATCCTTATTGTCACTTCGGTGAGTTTCTTGATCCTTAATCGGATATGTGATTTATTGAATTCGTTGTGATGTTGTATCGTGACATGTCTGGAATCATATATGCATGTCGATTGGTTATTGTGTAGGATTTTTAGCCAAGAACATATATAGTCATACGTAGATGTTTCCATATTGGACTGTGCACACGAGACGTAGTTCGTGAGGCTAATTACATACATTGTCACACGTATATTCTGGATTCCGTATACGGGGTGGACATGTGCACGGAAACATTTACGGATCGGGCATACTGTGATGTCCATCTTGAGCCATATTGTTTGATCATTCATAGCCCATGTTTGATTGGATATATTCGACAGTTTGTGACTGATGGTTCATACGCCAGAGGGGTATGTTCAATAGTCGGGATGTTTCAGTGAGATCTAGTGTACGCGAATTGTATAATGTCTGGAGAATCATTTATCATGTATATCTGACCTTATGTTTTGTCTGGTTGTGTTCAAAACCGTGTAATGTTATTTTCCGCTTCATTTAAATTATTGACCGATTGTATTGCTATTTGAAGTATATTCCATATCCATATGGTTTACACTTGTTTTTGGATCCTCTGTATGTTAAGGCCATTGGCCATATTATTTATAAACTCCTAATCGGAGTAATGACTATTTCTTGTGGTTCCGTATCACAAGGTAATATATATTTAATCTGTATTTTGGTATCGCCTGGTGGGTCCTAGTGTGGGGTTCCATAGCACTGTAATAGCCGCCTTCTGGGGTGTTACAACTATGCATGCCTTAATACAAATCGAGATCATCGAGCTCTCGTATATCCAATACAACTAGCTCCAATGCTTTGGCCAAAAACTTATGATCTCAATTGCCAATAACCGCATAGGACCTATACCCGTTCACTAACAGGAGAAAGAATCCTATCTTGGTATTTAGAAGAACCTGCTACTCTGGCTGCACTTCTTTTTCTCATGAAGTACTAGTCGTTCCATGCAATTCTCGATGCAATTTTCATTTTGGATCATCCGAATACAGCCTCTCTGTGTTAAGACAGGGGTAAGGCTGCGTACATCCGATCCCCCCTTACCCTACTTTTTGCGGGAGCCGTTGAGGCATTGGGGTAATGTTGTTGTTGTTGTGTGCTACTTGCCCGTCAAGATACATGTCGAGGTTGACCCCCACCTTCCGGTTTTCTGGGTCGAACTACTCTAGTGAAAATCTTAACGTCACAAGCACATCCCTACTAAATCCTCAAGTTGAAGGTTCACGAATACCTATCACAACCTTTCGATTCTATCATTGACTGGCCCGAAGTGAAATCCGTGTGACGAATCGAGGGTGAGTCGGTTCGAGTATACTAAACCAATTATCATACCTATAACGTGTGCTCCAACTAACCATTAGTATTCGACAGGCACTCTCCAAGTCAAAGAACACGTCATACAAGTCTTCACATAAACTTAAAGCCCAGTCAAGTTTCATCGACTTGCGAACGATTAAGTATTTGAGCCATAAACCTTTCCAGTGCCGATCCCCTTATCCAGTAAGGAGTGCAATGTTTAGCTCTCAAATACATGGACTAATTATATATATATATATATATATATATATATATATATATATACGAGTCAGGAATGCCAGTGACTACCAGTAAATAAAGAAACAACAATTGCCTTTAGAAAATGAATTACGTAATAATAAGTACAATGCCCTCACTCTAACACCCACTGAGTGGCATTCGTGGGATAGCGCGCGCTGGATGAGCGTTAGCATGCGCTAGTCGATCCGTCCAGAGTCTCCTGGACTAACCTAATCGGCCTGGTAGCGCGCGCTGGGCGGCCAAACCACGTGCGTTACGCCTGTCCATTAGCACGCGTAATGACCAGCAGTAGCGTGTGCTATCTTCCCGATCCTTCCGGAGTCCAGAATCCCAGTAACCTCTCTGGACGGCCAGGTAGCACGTGTTACGAACGAATAGCGGGGGCTACTTAATCAACCGAGCACACACTACCACGATCCCTAGCATGCGCTACCTGTTGGTCTGGCCGAAATCCAGACCCTTCTGCCCCTGCTGCTCGGACGGTTAGCGCGCGCTGCCTTCCGGCCATAGCGTGCGCTATCACCACGTCGAATTGCGTACGCTACTCGGGTGATTTAATGTGCGTTACTCCTCCGTCCAAAATAGGTTTGTGAACACGTTACCCACCATACAATTCGACGAATATTCGACAATAAATGAAATGCTGGCAAGAATCACAACATACCAGCCCAAACTCAAATCAAACACATGACTACCAATACTCGAAAAATTACAATTGTAACACCCCAATTCACATGAGGTTCGTTACATGCCTTAGGACCTTCAACAAGGCCCCACCAGGCGAAAACATTCACAAACCAAACACAAAACCATGTCACAACACATAAAATACATTAACTGGCCAGGGCCCTCGACCAAAACTTTTATCCAACAACCATAAAATTCAAAACGTAATATCATTTTGTTGCCCACGCAGGGGACTTAACCATAATAACATAAAGCAAGACAAATATCTTGACTTAGATGACCACACGAAAGCAAAAATAACAATGAAGACTCGAGCCTCATCATGCCTGCTCATCCTTCCCATGCGCTTCCCGTGCCTACTCCTCGAAACGTCCAAAACCTGAAATGTAAAAACATTTCACCCCAACGAGGGGTTAGCATACGAAATGCTAGTACAAGTACATAGTTACATAGTGTTACATATAAACATAGTCCAACACTTCTGTCACAGTTTAAAAACATTGTAAGAAGGTTAAATTCCGGAATATCTCATTTCAAAAAAACATTTATCATTTCCAAAACCATCACATCACATTATATTTGTTGGGATTCCGAAACTAAAACGAAATACGCAGCGGAAAATAAAATAAATCCCAAAAAGGATCGATCAAGTAATGTATATACGAAAAATTAAAATACAAAGATAAAGGATCATACCCTTGAAGCCTTTGAAGTAAATCTTCGTAAGATGGATGTTGATCACGAACCTGAGCACCAACGCAAATTCCCTTTGTTCCAAATACCGAAAATGTGATGTCTCTATGTCACCACGTATCGGAACTTGACTGGAAAAATTAACGATACTCCGTTCTCCAAGAACACGGCTAGGGAACTCGTAGGAATTTTTTTCTCTCAATTTATCTTACAAGTTTTTCACCTCCAAGATGATGAATAATCTCAAAGAAAAATTCTCCCCTTATTTGTGGAACCTCTCAGCCGAAACACACATTGAAATGGTGGTGTGTTGTGTTCTCTCAAAAAACCATGTTAAAAGATGATATGATGAGATATATAAATCTACCAAAAACAAGATTCTCACAACTCATCATGTGGGATCATGAGGGAAAGACCCACCACCTAACATGAATGAAAAAGACAATCAACCTAGAGAACACATGGGTGGGGCGGCCTCATTAGGAAGTTTCCTAGAAACAAGCCGAGCTACTCGGCTCATGTACGTGACGTCACAAACGACTCCGTTAAATATACTCCTTTTAATCATCAATGTATTTATATTAATTAATTAATCTAATTAATTAATTATATCAAATACAAATATATTTCTCTAAGAAATATAATTTATTGAATTAAATTAATTACCCGGTAACTTAATTTTAATTCATAAGACCGCTATTTGATTTATCCAATAAATCATAATTAGATATCCAATATCTAATATTAATAGAGAGATAATAAATTCACATTTATCCGTCAACGCACCTGATGCGCGACTCCATAGGTCCGTCTCAGCCGGCATCGGGAGGAACCAATGAGTGCGGGCATCACTTATCCAGCCTAGTGGGCCGCACTGTAAACCCCGACAGAGAACGAATGAAGGGATCATTCCAGAACCATTATGTCGTGAATACGATATATGTATAGACCCTTCATCAGATGTCCCGGTCAAGTCTTCGGGTCACGGTAAAGTCAAACCCTACTGTTGACTAGACTATATAGACGTATTGATGGAAATCAAGACCGACTGATTTAATAGTGTATCTAATACGACTATATCATAATGCTTTGGCCAAAGACTTATGCTCTTATTTGCCAATAACCGTATAGGACATTCGACTGCTCACTAACATGAGATAGAATCCTTTCTTGGCATACATTAAAGACTGCTACCTGCCCGTCTAGTCCTCACTTCGAGGTCGACTCAGAAATTAAGCAAATGAGTCTAACTACTTTAATGACAAACTAAACATCGCAGGCACATCTTCTACTGAACCCTCAAGTCAAAGGTCCACGTATACTATCACAACCTTTTGATTCGTCATCGACTCTCCGAGAGTGAATACTGTGTGACTGAATCGAGTATGAGTCATGTTCGAGTATACTGGTCCCACCAATATACTTATAACTATGCTATCAAGACATGCACACATCCTAACATTAGTTATACAAGTCTTACAGAAACTTAATGCCCATTTAAGTTTATTGACTTGCGAACGATTTATGTAAATAAACTTTAAACACTTCCAGTGTATTTTCTATTATCCGATAACGAGAATGGAATATTCGATTTATTTACATGGACTTCACTTCAATGTTTATCAAATCAAGAATGCATTTGAAATACAATAAACAGTGAATGAATCGTATTGCCTTTTTATTAATTATTCCATAATTACAAGTACAATGCCCCTACTCTCTCATCCCATGAGTGGCATTCGAGGGCATATTCTAAACAATCTCCCACTTTCACTCAATGCCACACATCATGGTATCCAATACCCATTTTCTTCAAATGTCTTTCCAAGACGGCCTGAGATAATGGCTTAGTCAGCGGGTCAGAGACATTGTTGGTCCCAAGAATGATGAAGACTATCCTCACTGTACTAACACGAGTCTTCTCTAGCGCACTTTGTCCTCACTCACGCGCACCTGGGATACTTCACAGGGGTCACCCATCCCATAACTACTGTGCCAAGCATGCTTAATTTTGGAGTTTCTATGAGATGGATACGAGAAAAGAAGATGCATCTTGTTAGTATGAGTAGTCCAAATCATTACATTTAACCAATTTCTAGTGAAGATCTCAAAGGTAGAATAGAAATCCACGACACGCGCATTTTTAAGCCCGTGCGGGAAGGATCTTTGGACCGAATCCCAACAGACATTGTCTTGAGTTTACTCTTTGCAACGAAACATATCCTTTTCCACCATCTCTCGAACGATGTGGTACTTTCACTCTATATGATTGGTGTTGTGGTGAGCCCTCGTCTCCTTGGCTTGGGCGACAGCTCCATCATTATCACAAAATAGTGATATAGGCAACTCCGCATTAGGCACCACTTGAAGTTCTTGTATAAACTTCTGCATCCAAAATGCTTCTTTGCTAGCCTCTGAGGCAGCTTGGTACTCTGCTTGGCAGGTGGAATCTGCAGTAGCGGTTTGCTTGGTGCTTCTCCAAGATACTGCTCCTCCATTGAGAGTAAACAAATACCCAGATGTCGACTTAGAGTCGTCATTATCTCCTTGAAAATCATAATCGGTGAATCCAATCACCTTCAGTTCCATACAGGAATACCCCGGACCATAGGTGCCATTTAGGTCTTATCCCCTAACACATCGGCCCAACAGATCACAGCTCAAAGAAAGAGCACATCACAAAACGTAACAAACAATGATGCACACTCACCACATGAAGTATCAACACACCCATGCAATAATGCAACATGATGATTATCATAAATTAGCAATATTAATTACCTCAAGTTGGGGACGCTAACCTTTCCATGACCAACACCCCTGAACGAATACATGGTTATCCGAATAATCCAAAATGAAGTACAGTCCATTACTAATACCAAACCACCATCTCGAGTTCGATATCGGCGTGATAACTAGTCTTGATATCTAGCTTCTCATATAATAGACCAAATATAATTCACGTCTCCGTTTCCACTAGACATCTTTAAAATCATATACATTATGATTTATCTCAGTTCAAGCATAATATACATACTATCATTCCGACAATTCATATTCCATGATACCATTGTTATATGAATCATAAATGAAATAAAAACGAACCATTTATTAAAGATTATGAACTGAGCAAGCATAACTTGCCTCGATACCGATACGATGAAGTTGTTACCAATCCCGTCGTCTTCATCTACAAGCTCCGCAGACCCGACCACGGTGAACCATGCATTCTCCAATCTCAACCGCAGCACAACGGTTAATCATCAATAATCACTTCTAATGCAATAATCAATTAACAATACGTTCGATAACAATCAAAAATCGATATAACCGACCAATCAAACTCAGCAGTTCAATGATATCTCGATCATACGGAACCAACCATTACAATTCAAACAATACGAATACGAGCCGCAATTCGATGATCATAATCAACAATCAATCCAACCGATCAATAAACCCAATGGTTCCACGATTATCCCGATTAAATATAAATCCGAACAACCCGAACCAATCAATTACGAATTCACAACCACAAATACGATCACGGATATGAATGTAAAGGAAATCATATTCGACGATCAATCACAATCCTTCCGGATTCCAACTTGTTTATCATTATTCGTATTTCACCAAGAACATACGAATTCTACCACTTAAATCAACATAACCTAACGAATATTTGATCTTCATATCTAAAAATACTGGTAATTCAACATAAGATCGTCTTGCTATGTTAAATTCATCAAGGAGTTCTTCAAGACCACTAAATGATTCGAAACCTTGTTCGTAGCCATCAAAACAACACCATTCGATATCCTTTAACATGTACATAATCATCCAATTTGAAATCCAAGTCATGTGTCATCATTTCCTTTCAATATACACTTCACATAACCTCAAGAATCATAACAACAACACCCTAATCATCATTATATGAAGTCAATACGGATAATAATACCACTAATCCGAAACCAAGGTGTAGAGTTTAACAACATACCTCAAGAACATGAACAACACTATCAAACACCTCAATGATCAACCATATATCCATATTCAATCCTCCAATCCATGTTTCCAAGCTTGTAATCAAGATAGAAGAGGTTAAATCTCACTAACATGCTCAGAGGGACGAAGGTTGGAGGAGGAAAGGTTTTTCTCTCGTGAAGAAATGAGAAGCCGATCTTTATTTTATAAACTGCATTGTTCATTACATACGTCATCACTCAACATTAACGTATGTAATTCTATCTAGCATACGCTACACATCCAACATAGCGTACGTAACATCATTCCAGAACTCACTGACCTGTTTTGTTCACTTGCGATCTTCATTTTATAAACTGCATTGTTCATTACATACGTTATCACTCAACATTAACGTATGTAATGCTATCTAGCGTACGCTACACATCCAACATAGCGTACGTAACATCATTCCAGAACTCACTGACCTGTTTCGTTCACTTGCTTACGTACGTAATATTTCCTTCATAGCGTACGTAATACGTACGTTGACTTGATACAGTAAATACCCATTTAACGTACGTAATGCACCCTACATAGCGTACGTAATGCTCGAGGTTGACTCGCGTATCCACATCCGCGCCGAAATCTGCCGACACTGGGCCTCACCTGCCGACCACAGCTCGGTCCTATCCGATTCTCTTTGTTACGTACGTAATCCCTTACGCATAACATACGCAAAACATGTAACTTAACGTACTTAAGTCCTTAACGCTAGCGTACGTAATGGCCTTCTATACTTGGCCAAAATTGTAATATCCGGGGGTAATTTTTTTTTTTTTTTTTCGTGTTACTGTTGAGTTGTACGTATTCATTTGGAATTGTACAAGTGTTGTTGTTTGGACCGATACAATTTATATTGTATTAAAATATTTCGGGATCGAAATATTTTACTGGTCGACGGTTTGGTTTCGTCTTATGGTTGTTGTTTGGCGAGTTTGGAATTTTGGCTAAGTTTATAGCCATAGCGTACGCTACCTGTGTAGCATTACGTACGCTAATTTGTTGCGATTGCGTACGTTACGCCCTGAGGTTACGTACGTAATACGTGGTAGGTGGTGGGAACTTTCTTCGTGGTCAACTTTCGGGGCGAGGGTATCTTTGGGGTATCATTTATATATATATATATAAATTTGTCAACACATGAGATTCCTCCCTCACCTTTTCACTTCCCCTCACGTTCCTCACTCCCACCTTTACCCCTCATGCTATATTATATATATACATATATATATAAAACTCAAATCATCATCTCTCTCTCCCTCCCTCATTTTCTTTTTCTTCTTCTTCCCACGTGAATCCCCCTCATCCCCCTCATGCATGCTATATTATATGTATATATAATATACATCTCTCTCTCCCTCACCATCCTCACCATCATCTCTCTCCCTCTCAATTGTCCTCTGCTCGTCCCCTTCCTCAATTTTTTTTTTTTTTTTTTTTTTTTTTGCCATTTCCCCCTCTACTCTCCATCTCTCTCCGTCATTTTTTCGGCAAGGTGGAGCTTGAGGACGGGCGGCCGGTTTCTCCGTTTTTTTTCCGGCGAGATAGAGTTCGGCGACGGCAGGCGGCTCGCGACCGGAGCTCGGCGACGGCCTGGTCGGAATTTCCGAACCGGAAGGCTGCAAACCCGGTCGACGTGTTCCGGCATTTTTTTCTTCTGTTCCGGCGAGACGGAGCAGGCACCAGCTTCTCCATTTTTTCCGGCGACCGGAGGTAGGGCCGACGTCTCTGGCGGCGACTGGAGCTCGGCGGCGGCCGATCGGAATTTCCGAACCGGAAGGCATTGTAAATCCGGTCGAACTGAACTGTTCCGATATTATTTTTTTTTCTTCCGGCGAGGCGGAGCTCGGGTATCCGGCGTCTTCATGGTTTCCGGCCATGGATGCGGAACTCCATTATTTCCGGCGAGGTGGTTTTTGTCCGGAACGGACGGCGGAACGGAGGTGGTGAAACCGGCCATAGATGGTAACGGGCCGGAGTTGGACGAAGTCCGGCGGGTCATTTTTCCGGCGGCCGATTTCCGGCATGGGAGTTTTTCGGACCTGGCCGATCGACTCTTCCGGTTAGTTTTTATGTGTTTGGTGTGTGTTTTGTGTATATATATACATATATATATATATAATGTATATATATATAAATCTGTTGTATATATATATATGTGTAGCGTGAGCAGTGTGTGTATGTTGTGTGTTATGTATAGTATATATATATATATATGTAACAGTGGTGCAGTGTGTGTGTGAGTTGTGTTGGTGCTGTGTGTGTTGTGTGTTTTATGTAATATATATATATATGAGCAGTGTGTGTGTTGTGTGTTTTATGTATTGATATATATATGAGTTGTATATATATATATATATACACGTATGTATACGGATTAATACGAGTATAGTATGTGTCCGTGTTGGAATTGTCTATTATGTCGTTTTCGGTCGATATCGTGTTATCGGATGAATTGTATTTCATTCAAGGTTGTTCGAGTGCTTGTGATTGACGGAGGACGCGTTGATCGATTCGTGGTAGGACGTTGATCGTGGAAGGACTTTCACGCCTTCGGTTTGAGGCAAGTTTTATACTTGTACTGGTCAATGAGATTAATGTTATCATGTATGTGTATGAATGTGTGTATCATTTCGAGACTTGGTCTCTTTGTGATTTTGTTGATATCAGGGGATTGTTTGATACGATACCCTTCGGCAAATTATGCCAAATATTATTGTTGTTCGTAAATGGCCGATTTAAGGCATTACGATACTTGTTGATAATATTGTTGTCGATAGCCGGTTCGCGGTATCGACATATCGATTTTTATTGTTGATTGATGTTTCTTCGAGATATTGTTGTCGATAGCCGGTTCGCGGCATCGACATATCGATTGTTATTATTGATTGACGTTCCATCAAGATATTTTTGTAGATAAATCGTCATATTGATATCGTGTTTTTCTATTGATGTCGTTTTGGCCAATTGAAGGCATCGACGTATTCGATTATCATCTTCGTTATCGGTAACCGATTAAAGGTGCCGAGACATCCGTTGTATAATTGTTATCGGTTAACCGCTCAAGGTAATCGATATATTGAATTGGGATTATCAAAGATAATTCCCATCCGTTGTATAATTATTATCGATTGTCCGCTCTAACGGTAATCGATATATTGAATTTGGATTATCATAGATATTTTCCACCGGTGTTCAAAAAGATAAGTCCAATCCGTTGTATAATTGTTATCGATTGGCCATTCTAGGGTAATCGAAGTATTTAATTGGGATTTTCAACGATTATTCCCATCCGTTGAATTATTATTGTCGTGTTGACCGATTCCAGCTGACACACTATTATGCTTGTGAACTCGGTAATTTTGTGATCTTTGAAGGTTGAGGATTTTCCGAACTGTTGTGTTGTGATCGTTGCTCGTGTTAATCGGTCCTTAGGGATTTTGATTCGGGATAGTTGTTTGGAATGTTGTCGGTCGTGTCGATCTTTCATTATTCGTGTCATCGTTCACTTGGTGAGTCGTATGATTTGTTTTGGATGTGTTATCCTTTGAGTTTCGTTGTCATGTTGTATCGTGACATATCCTAATCATATCTGCGTTCCGATTGGTTATTGTGTAGGATTTTTAGCCAGGCACATATAGTCTTGGCGGATATTATTCCGTTGGTGTGCACACGGGACGTAGTTTCGTGAGGCTAATTAGGTACATTGTCCTACGTATATTCGGATTCCATATACGGGCGGACATGTGCACGGACACATTTCGGATCGGGCGTCTTGTGATGTCCATCTTGTGAGCCATAAACTTTGATCGTCCATAGTATTGGATGAGTTTGACGTTTTGTGATTGAGCGTTCATACGCTGAGGGTATGTTCGATACTCATGTTTGTTTCTTTGAGATCTGTATTGTGATGATTTACGACTTGAGTCATTGGCTTTCGAGCCATCATGATATTTTTACTGACTTGTGTTCGGCTTTCAGGCCATCGTGATATTTTGGCAGCTTCGGCTGAGGGCTTTCAGGCCATTGTGATGTATCGGTATTTCCGTTTGAGCCTTCGGGCATTATGATCCTTATTTATTTCAGCGTTGGATTGATTTACCTTCGGGTAACGTATTGTTGTGTTCTATATTGATGATTCGCTATTGGGCACTTATGTTCTAATCTATTGAGCAGGTATTGATCGTATGCCATGGGCATAGTGTTCCACGAATGCTCGATTCTTACTTTGGTTTGTGAGCATCTCGTACTACCATTGTTGTACTATTTATTCTGCCTTTGGATGCATATCATGTTGTGCATGTACTTGATATTCATTATCTTGGATGGTGACCACAGTGGCGGAACATGTTTTCATGTTTTAGGTACTTGCGAGGAGAGAGTTGAGACACAGGGGCATGACGAAGGCGACGAGGCATTCGAGCGATACTAGTCCGAGATATTTTGGTGTTCATGTTGGTCAGACAGTTGGAGTACTCCATTTTTGTTCAGTCGTTGTCGTTTTGTATTATCCGAGCAAGGCTCGTGTACGTTGTTGTATTTTTATTTTGGCCATGTAGGCCCATTCTTGTCGTTGAAATTCCATATCGGGATAGTATGTCGGACGTCATGGTAGGGTCTGTGATTTCCTATTTTGGTCAGTTTATTGTATTTTAGTCGTGTTCGCCTGGTGGATCACCTGAGGTGGGGTCCACGGCACTGTAATAACCCAATGGGATTTGGGGGTGTTACAGAAGATGGTATCAGAGCTTTGGGTTGTGAGAAACCCTGGCTTGTGTGTTATGTGGCTCTACCAAGGCGGTAGTAGCGGGGCATCAAAGTTATGACAATGCAGACGATCGGGTTTTGTGAGTCGTGATAGTTGGACGACTGTATGAGTCATTCTTTCATCGAGTCGTCGTCAGTGAAGACTAGTATCGCAAGACCTCGAAGCTTCGTATGACCTGTGTAAGGACTCTATTCTCTTTTGTGTGCATACATTCATTATGTCATTGATTATGCATGTTTTGTTGACACTTGTATGTGACGATCGGGTGCGATTGATTTATGATTATTTGCTTTGGAGCATGTGGGCTCTGTATCGGCTATGATTAGCGTGATCGATGTGATCGTTTATCTGTTGAGTATGTATACTCGTGTTTTGCGTTGACCTAGCATTCTGGTCGTTGAGGCGTATTTGAGATGTGGTCATGATCGAACGTTATTCTTTCAGTCTGGAAAGAGGACGTGACAGAGGGGGTAGAGGCCGCAGAGTGGGCCGACACCCGAAACCTCGCACCAATGATTTGGTGGCTGACGAATCATTTTCGGATTTGTGCTCGAGAACCCACCGATCGTGATTGTGTTTGGATCGAGTTCAAGACTCTCATGTTAGAGAGGTATTATCCGGCTCCACTTCGTGAAGCCAAGTTGTCGGAGGTTTTGAACCCCGAAACCGTCAAGAACGAGGGTGTTATTGTTATTGCTGAGAAGTTTCAAGGACTTCTTCAGTTTACTTCATCTGTTATCCGTACTAAGGCGGATAAGATCAAGTATTTTAACAAGATGTTGAACCCGCGGTTGAGAATGCAGTTGTTCAATCACAATTGTAGTTCACTTGGCGAATTCATCGAGAAGGCTCTTGGAGCAGAGCTTTCGATCGAGGAGCTTACTCAGGAGGATCTTTCAGTTTCTTCTAGTGAGAGGACTAGGATGCCGATTCGTTCAGAAGGACATCGAGCTCCGACGTCCAAGAGGTCATTTCCTAGTCGGCTTTGTACTGGGAAAGCATTTTCTTCTCAGGCAACGAGTCCGACTGTTATTTGTTTTAATTGTGATTCAGCGGGGCATGTGAGTACTCGATGTACGGTGCCAGCTATTATTTATTTTCTGTGTCGGAGGTGGGGACACCTTCAAAATACTGCATGAGTTCTAGTGCCAGTAGGTCTCGAGAGAGCTCATGGGCCTCGAGAGATTTTGTCACCTCAGTCCGTACTTCATCCAAGGGGTCATATCGGGCTTCGGGAGCTAGAGGTATGGACACCCGAGGGGAAGTAGCGAGTTCAGATTAGGGTCTTTCTCGAGTCGATGAGATCGAGGAACTCGATGATCGGGAGGATGTGGATTCCGGGTACATTTGAGATGTAGCCTTGATCTGTATTTTTCTTGTCTCTCGGATTGATGTTTGACTCAGTCTTTATTTTAATATTGCGCTTGTGAGCTATTTATTATTGATCTATCTTGTTCTCCTTGTATCTGAGAATCTTGACACTTGAGTCATTTGATGTGATTTCCTTTCCTGCTGGTCCTGTACCCGAGATATTTTTTGATGATCTGGGTAATCGTTCATTGTGATTCGAGACGTCAAGTCGTGAGGACTTGGGCGTGCGTTCGATATAGTCCCGAGGACTATGTCTGTGTTGTTATTTTTCTTTTGTGGTGCGACTTCTGTGGTCTCTAGCGGGAGAGTCATGATTCGGCTAATCTCGCATTTGGTTGAGTGTCTTTATCACTTGATTTTTCGCCTGTTCGGGCAGAGGAGACGTGGGGACCCGTGGGGTCGGCTAGTTGCTTAGCAGAATTGCTCGTATTGAGGAGTATTCCCGGAGATGTTGTTTTCTTATCCCGATGGATAGTCCGTGCCCCAATTTATGCCACGAGTTTGGGACGAAACTCTTTTAAGGGAGTATGTAATATCCGGGGGTAATTTTTTTTTTTTCGTGTTACTGTTGAGTTGTACGTATTCATTTGGAATTGTACAAGTGTTGTTGTTTGGACCGATACAATTTATATTGTATTAAAATATTTCGGGATCGAAATATTTTACTGGTCGACGGTTTGGTTTCGTCTTATGGTTGTTGTTTGGCGAGTTTGGAATTTTGGCTAAGTTTATAGCCATAGCGTACGCTACCTGTGTAGCATTACGTACGCTAATTTGTTGCGATTGCGTACGTTACGCCCTGAGGTTACGTACGTAATACGTGGTAGGTGGTGGGAACTTTCTTCGTGGTCAACTTTCGGGGCGAGGGTATCTTTGGGGTATCATTTATATATATATATATATAAATTTGTCAACACATGAGATTCCTCCCTCACCTTTTCACTTCCCCTGTGGTTCCTCACTCCCACCTTTACCCCTCATGCTATATTATATATATACATATATATATATAAAACTCAAATCATCATCTCTCTCTCCCTCCCTCATTTTCTTTTTCTTCTTCTTCCCACGTGAATCCCCCTCATCCCCCTCATGCATGCTATATTATATGTATATATAATATACATCTCTCTCTCCCTCACCATCCTCACCATCATCTCTCTCCCTCTCAATTGTCCTCTGCTCGTCCCCTTCCTCATTTTTTTTTTTTTTTTTTTTTTTTTGCCATTTCCCTCTCTACTCTCCATCTCTCTCCGTCATTTTTTCGGCAAGGTGGAGCTTGAGGACGGGCGGCCGGTTTCTCCGTTTTTTTTCCGGCGAGATAGAGTTCGGCGACGGCAGGCGGCTCGCGACCGGAGCTCGGCGACGGCCTGGTCGGAATTTCCGAACCGGAAGGCTGCAAACCCGGTCGACGTGTTCCGGCATTTTTCTTCTTTTTCCGGCGAGACGGAGCAGGCACCAGCTTCTCCATTTTTTCCGGCGACCGGAGGTAGGGCCGACGTCTCTGGCGGCGACTGGAGCTCGGCGGCGGCCGATCGGAATTTCCGAACCGGAAGGCATTGTAAATCCGGTCGAACTGAACTGTTCCGATATTATTTTTTTCTTTCTTCCGGCGAGGCGGAGCTCGGGTATCCGGCGTCTTCATGGTTTCCGGCCATGGATGCGGAACTCCATTATTTCCGGCGAGGTGGTTTTTGTCCGGAACGGACGGCGGAACGGAGGTGGTGAAACCGGCCATAGATGGTAACGGGCCGGAGTTGGACGAAGTCCGGCGGGTCATTTTTCCGGCGGCCGATTTCCGGCATGGGAGTTTTTCGGACCTGGCCGATCGACTCTTCCGGTTAGTTTTTATGTGTTTGGTGTGTGTTTTGTGTATATATATACATATATATATATATATAATGTATATATATATAAATCTGTTGTATATATATATATGTGTAGCGTGAGCAGTGTGTGTATGTTGTGTGTTATGTATAGTATATATATATATATATGTAACAGTGGTGCAGTGTGTGTGTGAGTTGTGTTGGTGCTGTGTGTGTTGTGTGTTTTATGTAATATATATATATATGAGCAGTGTGTGTGTGTTGTGTGTTTTATGTATTGATATATATATGAGTTGTATATATATATATATATATATACACGTATGTATACGGATTAATACGAGTATAGTATGTGTCCGTGTTGGAATTGTCTATTATGTCGTTTTCGGTCGATATCGTGTTATCGGATGAATTGTATTTCATTCAAGGTTGTTCGAGTGCTTGTGATTGACGGAGGACGCGTTGATCGATTCGTGGTAGGACGTTGATCGTGGAAGGACTTTCACGCCTTCGGTTTGAGGCGAGTTTTATATTTGTACTGGTCAATGAGATTAATGTTATCATGTATGTGTATGAATGTGTGTATCATTTCGAGACTTGGTCTCTTTGTGATTTTGTTGATATCAGGGGATTGTTTGATACGATACCCTTCGGCAAATTATGCCAAATATTATTGTTGTTCGTAAATGGCCGATTTAAGGCATTACGATACTTGTTGATAATATTGTTGTCGATAGCCGGTTCGCGGTATCGACATATCGATTTTTATTGTTGATTGATGTTTCTTCGAGATATTGTTGTCGATAGCCGGTTCGCGGCATCGACATATCGATTGTTATTATTGATTGACGTTCCATCAAGATATTTTTTTTGTGAATCGTCGTTATTGATATCAGTGTTTTTCTATTGATGTCGTTTTGGCCAATTGAAGGCATCGACGTATTCGATTATCATCTTCGTTATCGGTAACCGATTAAAGGTGCCGAGACATCCGTTGTATAATTGTTATCGGTTAACCGTTCTGAAGGTAATCGATATATTGAATTGGGATTATCAAAGATAATTCCCATCCGTTGTATAATTATTATCGATTGTCCGCTCTAACGGTAATCGATATATTGAATTGGGATTATCAAAGATAATTTCCACCCGTTGTTAAAAAGATAATTCCCATCCGTTGTATAATTGTTATCGATTGGCCATTCTACGGTAATCGAAGTATTGAATTGGGATTATCAACGATAATTTCCATCCGTTGAATTATTATTGTCGTGTTGACCGATTCCAGGCAGCACACTATTATGCTTGTGAACTCGGTAATTTTGTGATCTTTGAAGGTTGAGGATTTTCCCGAACTGTTGTGTTGTGATCGTTGCTCGTGTTAATCGGTCCTTAGGGATTTTGATTCCAGGATAGTTGTTTGGAATGTTGTCGGTCGTGTCGATCTTTCATTATTCGTGTCATCGTTCACTTGGTGAGTCGTATGATTTGTTTTGGATGTGTTATCCTTTGAGTTTCGTTGTCATGTTGTATCGTGACATATCCGGAATCATATCTGCGTTCCGATTGGTTATTGTGTAGGATTTTTAGCCAGGCACATATAGTCTTCGGCGGATATTATTCCGCGTTGGCTGTGCACACGGGACGTAGTTTCGTGAGGCTAATTAGGTACATTGTCCTACGTATATTCTGGATTCCATATACGGGGCGGACATGTGCACGGACACATTTCCGGATCGGGCGTACTGTGATGTCCATCTTGTGAGCCATAAACTTTGATCGTCCATAGTATTGGATGAGTTTGACGTTTTGTGATTGAGCGTTCATACGCCTGAGGGGTATGTTCGACAGTCATGTTTGTTTCTTTGAGATCTGTATTGTGATGATTTACAGCTTCGGGCTGTTCGGCTTTCAGGCCATCATGATATTTTTACAGCTTCGGGCTGTTCGGCTTTCAGGCCATCGTGATATTTTGGCAGCTTCGGCTGAGGGCTTTCAGGCCATTGTGATGTATCGGTATTTCCGTTTGAGCCTTCGGGCATTATGATCCTTATTTATTTCAGCGTTGGATTGATTTACCTTCGGGTAACGTATTGTTGTGTTCTATATTGATGATTCGCTATTGGGCACTTATGTTCTAATCTATTGAGCAGGTATTGATCGTATGCCATGGGCATAGTGTTCCACGAATGCTCGATTCTTACTTTGGTTTGTGAGCATCTCGTACTACCATTGTTGTACTATTTATTCTGCCTTTGGATGCATATCATGTTGTGCATGTACTTGATATTCATTATCTTGGATGGTGACCAGTGGCGGAACATGTTTTCATGTTTTAGGTACTTGCGAGGAGAGAGTTGAGACACAGGGGCATGACGAAGGCGACGAGGCATTCGAGCGATACTAGTCCGAGATATTTTGGTGTTCATGTTGGTCAGACAGTTGGAGTACTCCATTTTTGTTCAGTCGTTGTCGTTTTGTATTATCCGAGCAAGGCTCGTGTACGTTGTTGTATTTTTATTTTGGCCATGTAGGCCCATTCTTGTCGTTGAAATTCCATATCGGGATAGTATGTCGGACGTCATGGTAGGGTCTGTGATTTCCTATTTTGGTCAGTTTATTGTATTTTAGTCGTGTTCGCCTGGTGGATCACCTGAGGTGGGGTCCACGGCACTGTAATAACCCAATGGGATTTGGGGGTGTTACAAAAATCCAACTGTTCATGTCCGTCTCAACAGACTGGATACGTATACGCACACACTGAATATATATGCTCGTCCCAATTTCATTCTCAAACGATACTTCTGATGCACGATACCTCGAATACAACTGTCGACCAAGTACGGCAATTGTACAAATACTCATACAGTATATCCGACATCGAAAAATACATCAAGCATGTAATATCCTAGAATTAAAAATAACCTCGATAGATATACTGGTACGTCTGTCACAGTTCCCAAAATTATTCACCCATGCTGTATCGGTCCCACTATGTACAGTACAACTCAGATAAAATAAAGCGAAAAATCGTAGCGAAATTCTAGGATATTACACATCTTCCCACTTAAATAAGTTTCGTCCTCGAAACTTAAAATCGTGTCATAATCAGTATCTCAATCCCAAAATATCTCAAAATCATGTCACCATGCTCAAATAATCATCAAAACTGAATAACTGAAAGAACATACTTACAGGTCCATGAAGTCGATGATCTCCCGTGATACTAGCATACGACTCATATACAAAGTCTCAGCACAATGCCAACACACACCAATATAATAAATAGCAATTTAAAAATATTTCAAAAATTTTGGAACTTCCAAAAATTGGTTTGACTCGAAAGTTAGAAAATTATTTTCAAAAGTCACGCTACTACCGCACTGGTAGAGCCACATAACACACATGCCCGGGTTTTATGAAACCCAAGCTCCGATACCATCTTCTGTAACACCTCCAAAGCCAATCGGGAATATTACAGCACCGTAGGCCCCACATTGGAACTCACAAGGCTAAAATCATTTTCACAAACATTTAAAAATGCCAAAAGGCCGATGACGGTAATGTTTTAAATACTCAAATATTTTTCAAAACGTTGTTCCAAATTACTGTCAGAAATTATCGTTTGAAAGCACAAGGGAAAGACGCCAAAGGGATACACGCAACGGATAGAGACATGAGTAAATACATTTGCATAGGAATCATAAAAACCAGAAAAGAATACATAAATCCCAACAACCATGCCATAGCCAGTATCGCCAAAAAACTCATCTCTTCACGACTGCTACTAGCTCGAACTCCGAGTACCTAAAAGATAAAGACCACGACGGGCTCAACCATAATACTCAACAATGGTAACGAACACATCACATAAACAATTACATATCAATGTAATTTACAGAGTAATAACATTCCCCTACGTAATCTTACCGAAGTAACCTTACCAACCCATCGCAATCCGTATCAAATCAATCCTTACCACAATCCACATCTTGCATCCTCAAGTGAAAAATGAATTCAAAAGTAACCATCTATACTGTATTCGAAATGATACCAAGATTCTCAAATATAAACATATCTCCAATATGGAATAATCTGGCCATGTCCGATTTTGTCCGCTTGATCGCACAATCGGATCCCACCCGCATAAAACCGATATCACAGAATACATCTGTAAACCAACTGTCCCGGGACAATGACAAGTCCCGGATATCAATACAAAGTATGAATGCTCACACAATCAGTAATAATAACCAACCAATGCATCAGAACGAGAATATCAATGACATGATAACTCCACACAAGATCGACAAAGGATCAACCATGAACGAGAATACCATGATATGGTAACTCCAACAAGATCAATAAAGGATCAGCGGCCGAGAATACCAACGATACGATAATTCCAACAAGATCAACAAAGGATCAGCGAACGAGAATACCAACGATACAGTAAATGCCAACAAGATCAACAAAGGATCGGCGACCGAGAATACCAACGACACGGTAAACTCCAACAACATCAACAAATGATCAGAGAACAAGAATACCAATGACACGGTAAACTTCAACAAGATCAACAAAGGATCAGCGAACGAGAATACCAATGATACGGTAAACTCCAACAAAATCAACAAAGGATCAACAACCGAGAATACCAACGGTACAGTAAACTCCAAACAGAATCAATAAGGATCAATAACGAATGAAATTACCAATGATAGGGTGAACTCCAAACGAGATTAATAAAGGTTCAATAACAAATGAATTGACCATCGATATGGTAACTCCAAACGAGATCGATAAAGAATTGACAGGGACAGATACACGAGAGAATAAAATCGTCAACCATATACAAATCATATATACGGGATTTCAAAGACAAACCCAACTATCAAACAGATCCGATTATATATGGACTGTGAACGACCAACCAATAAGACTCAAGATGGACGTCACGATACGCCCGATCCGGACATGTGTCCGTGTACAAGCCAACCACGGTATTGATCAGATACCCGTCTGGTCTCATACCTAATCAGCCTCACAAAGTATGTCTCATGTGCACGGTTCAATATGAGGTCGAAACCAACACATGCTACACGTGCCCGCCCTGAAAATCCTATACATGACCGATCAGAACGTATCTGACTCCAGATATATCACGATACAACATGACAACAAATCTCGAAGAAACGCATATCCAACAAGGATCAGAAGACCTTCCAAGTGAGCAACGATAACTTGATCATGAAAGACCGACACGACCACAATGTCGTATTTCCATCAGACGACAGTTCACAATATGCTCAACAATAAAAATAATATTAGCACATAAACTTCCAAGTCCGCAGCCAAGGGTCATTGAAGCATCTACTCAGGAATACTCCGGACGTGGGTACCATTCAGGTTTTATCCCGCAACACAGTTCATGCAATCACAAAATACCCCAAGGTCGCAACCAAGGGTCACGAAAGTGTCCACATAGGAATACCCCGGAACATAGGTGCCATTTAGGTCTTATCCCCTAATACATCGGCCCAACAGATCACAGCTCAAAGAAAGAGCACATCACAAAACGTAACAAACAATGATGCACACTCACCACATGAAGTATCAACACACACATGCAATAATGCAACAGGATGATTATCATAATTTAGCAATATTAATTACCTCAAGCTAGGGACGCTAACCTTTCCACGACCAACACCCCTGAATGAATACACGGTTATCCGAATAATCCTAAATGAAGTACAGTCCATTACTAATACCAAACCACCATCTCGAGTTCGATATCGGCGTGATAACTAGTTTTGATATCTAACTTCTCATACAATAGAACAAATATAATTCACGTCTCCATTTCCACTAGACATCTTTAAAATCATATACATTATGATTTATCTCAGTCCAAGCATAATATACATACTATCATTCCGACAATTCATATTCCATGATACCATTGCTATATGAATCATAAATGAAATGAAAACAAAACCATTTATTAGACATTATGAACTGAGCAAGCATAACTTGCCTCGATACCGATACGATGAAGTTGTTACCAATCCCGTCGTCTTCATCTACAAGCCCCGCAGCCCCGGCCAAGGCGATCCATGCATTCTGCAATCTCAACTGCAGCACAACGGTTAATCATCAACGATCACTTAACGCAACCTAATGCAATAATCAAATAACAATACGTTCGATAACAATCAACAACCGATATAACCGACAAATCAAACTCAGCGGTTCAATGATATCTCGATCATACGAAACAAACCATTACAATTCAAACAATACGAATACAAACCGTAATTCGATGATCATAATCAACAATCAATACACTCGATCAATAAACCCAACGGTTCCATAATTATCCCGATTAAACATAAATCCGAACAATCCGAATCAATCAATTACGAATTCACAACCACAAATACGATCACATATACGAATGTAAAGGAAATCATATTCGACGATCAATCACAATCCTTCCGGATTCCAACTTGTTTATCATGATTCGTATTTCACCAAGAACATACGAATTCTACCACTAAAATCACCATGACCTAACGAATATTCGATCTTCATATCTAAAATACCAATAATTCAACATACGATCGTCTTGCTATGTTAAATTCATCAAGGAGTTCCTCAAGAACACTAAATGATTCGAAACCTTGTTCATAGCCATCAAATCAACATCATTCGATATCCTTTAATATGCAGATAATCATCCAATTCCAAATCCAAGTCATCTATCATCATATCCTTTCAATATATACTTCACAAAACCTCAAGAATCATAACAACAACACCCTAATCATCATTATACGAAGCAAATACGGATAATAATAACAATAATCCGAAATCAAGGTGTAGAGTTTAACAACATACCTCAAGAACATGAACAACACCATCAAACACCTCAAGGATCAACCATATCTCCATATTCAAGCCTCCAATCCATGTTTCCAAGCTTGTAATCAAGATAGAAGAGGTTAAATCTCACTAACATGCTCAGAGGGACGACAGTTGGAGGAGGAAAGGTTTTTCTCTCGTGAAGAAATGCGAAGCCGCTCTTCATTTTATAAACTGCATTGTTCATTACGTACGTTATCACTCAACATTAACGTACGTAATGCTCTGTAGCGTACGCTATACATCCAACATAGCATACGTAACATCATTCCAGAACTCATTGACCTGTTTCGTTCACTTGCTTACGTACGTAATATTTCCTTCATAGCGTACATAATACGTACGTTGACTTGCTACAATAAATCCGCATTTAACGTACGTAATGCACCCTGCATAGCATACGTAATGCTCGAGGTTGACTCGCCTGTCCACATCCGTGCCGAAAGCTTCCGACACCGGGCCCCACCTGCCGACAACAACTCAGTCCTGTCCGATTCCCGTTGTTACGTACGTAATCCCTTATGTATAACATACGCAAAACATGTAACTTAACGTACGTAAGTCCTTAACTCTAGCGTACGTAATGGCCTTCTATACTTGGCCAAAATCCAACTGTTCCTGTCTGTCTCGACATACTGGATACGTATATGCACATACTGAATACATATGCTCGTCCCAATATCATTCTCATACGATACTTATGATGCACGATACCTCGAATACAACTGTCGACCAAGTACGGCAAGTGTACAAATACTCATACAGTATATCCGACATCGAAAAACACATCAAGCATGTAATATCCTAGAATTAAAAATAACCTCGATAGATATACTGGCACGTCTTTCCCAGTTTCCAAAAATATTCACCTATGCTGTATCGGTCCCAATCTATATAGTACAACTCAGATAAAATAATGCGAAAAATCGTAGCAAAATTCTAGGATATTACACTGGAATTCTCAGACTCACTGAGGAAATTCATCGAACATTGAAGAGGTAAATTTACCACTAGAAGGGGGGTTGAATAGTGGTAAAGTGGAATAACGAAATTTCTTGCGAATAAATAGAATATAGTGCGGAATTTAAAGACTCAAAGATTTATAGAGGTTCGGCAACTTGCCTACGTCCTCTCTCCGACTTTCTTTTTCTATTGGCTTAAGAACAACCACAATCTTGACTCATCTTCTATCGGTCCGAGTTCACAACCGTTACAATCGCTTGTCTTCTATCGGTCCAAGCTCAACCTTTCTCTCAATATAAATGTTTGTTTATCTAGTGTTCTATAGGAACTAGATAATCCTCACTATACGAATATGGGAGTATAATCCTAACAATGCCGGATCAAAGATCCTAATAATACCGGATTAGTGACTCTTGATTCGTTTCTTTTACGCTCAAGTATAAGTGATGCAATACTTACAATCAAATGAATGAATACAAAGAATAATAGATATTACAATGAAAATCACTCTTGTATCTTTCTTTTCTCACAACTTGAAATGCAATAAAAGATATAAAACTGAGATCAAGTATGCTTTGATTGCTTGTATGCTTGTATGCTTGTATGCTTGTATGCTTGAAGTTGTGTGTTTGATACCCAAGTCCTTTGGGTATTTATAGGTGAGAGCCATCCTTCAAATGCTGAAAAACGTATTATTAGCGTGCGCTAATAATGTCCTCTAGCGTGCGCTAATGATCTTTGACTTGGCTTCTCTGAACGGTCACAAAGACTGTTGCAACGGTAAAATAGTATGGCTAGCGTGCGCTAGTCATATATCGGTAGCGTGCGTTAACGTTTGGTCAACAAGTCTTCAATCTTGACTTTGAAAATGTCCGTTTGTTTCTCCAACGACTCTTTATCCAACGGCTAGATTTGAGATTAGCGTGCGCTAGCAAGTATGCATAGCGTGCGCTAGCATTAATTAATTCCAACTTTTCCAGATATTCCGGATCTTCATTGACTCTTGCCTTCCAACAGTAGAAAATCAAACGGTAATATGCTGACTCCTTTTAGCGTGCGCTAATGCATATACCTTAGCGTGCGCTAATAATTTCTTTCAGTAACGTACGTTACCCTGTGTAGCGTACGTAAGGTCCTTGACATATTGAGTCCAGTAGCTACTGGACTACTGACCATGATATCGGTAGCGTGCGCAAGATCTGAGTAGTAACGTGCGCTACATCCTTGTTTTAGCGTACGTAAGCTGATTTATGTAGCGTGCGCAAAATCCATTTCCGATTTCCTTCACTGTCTTCTGGAATGATGCGATAGCGTGCGTTAATTTTGATTGTATAGCGTGCGCTAACTGTAGTTACTTAGCGTGCGCTAATATTGAATGACTTGCGTGCGCTATCCATCAGGTGACTTCACTTAGCTGCAGCTGACTGTCTGGGCTGTACATGTATTTCTCGATAGCGTGCGCTACTATTATATGGGTAGCGTGCGCTAACACTTTTTAGCTCCTTCAATATAATATCGAACTGAGATTGATCTAATTAAATGTTTTGAATGGAATAATCATCAAAATACATTTTGAGTCAACAATCTCCCCCTTTTTGATGATGTCAAAACATTTAATTTATACCTGCAAAAACATTTTAAATGATTCGAATCAAGGTAACTTGTTCGATATATTAGTATATTTTGGTTTTTGGAGTATTCTCCCCCTTTTTGACATAAACAAAAAGGAACTCCCCCTGAATTGTTGCATTTTAACAAATACCAACAAAAATGCCATTATCCAAAGCGAAATTACGTAAATAACAATACTCGTAAACAACAGATACCAAATGAAGTGAAATGCGAATATCATTAAGATAGAGTTCAAGCAATACATAAAGTTTTCATGACATGAGACATAAAGATTATTCGAATAATAAGATTCTACAACCAAGCATCAAAATCCTCAAATCTAAGGAGTAGGGTCGGAAGAGGACGAGGGGAAAGGAAACGAAGGGTGTGTGAAACAGATGAAATCAGAGATCAACCCGCGCACTTCCCGGACTTCCGAACGAAGAGCCCGAACATCCTCTTGAATTTCAGCCTGAGAGGTCTCGATGCTCCGCATCCGAGCGCAAAGGTCGCTTTTCTCTTCCTCCGTGACAACATATCTCATCGGGCGCTTCCTTTTCGTCTTCGGATGACGAACAAATGACTTGGATTGCATCTCCCTAAGCGTATGGGGTCCTCGGTGCGTCACGCGCTCGACCGGTGTAGGCATCCGTGTCCCCTTTGGTACTTGGTCATCATCTCGGAGATACGGAAACAATACCCAACCTCGATTAAATGTCTCAACATAATGCATGGCCTTGAGGGTTAGGTCACTTATTTCGTGTCCCCGAGACACCGGAACGTGTGCCTCATTAGACAAGTCGACGCGGAAATGCCGAAAAATCACCGTAAGAATTGAACTAAAAGGAAGTCCAGATTTCCTAGTTCTCGACATGTAATTTTTCGACCGAAAAGACTCCCCTTTCGCTTTCATCCAACTTATCACAATCCCAGTGAAATCCATTCTATCATCCTTCAGCACCCGATACACAACATTCTTATCAACGCCGACTAACTTGTGTTGGGTGTTGACTTTTGGCATTAAACATTTTGTTAGAGCGGCCAACAACAAGCGAATGTGGATACCGAAATCATTATTCTCGAAGACATCATCCGTGACTTCGATGACCGTTTTCGAACATAAAAAATCACCAATATCTCTCTCGGACACCGTAGACTCTTCGGCAATGGTTTTCCCACAACAATCGTACCCGTCTTTCGATAAGCCAAATAACTCGTGAAGAATTTCCGAAGAAATCTTCACCACCGTTCCATTCACTAGGCTATCGAGCACTAATCCTCCATCACCACTATCACCAAGGTGCAGATTCGCATAAAATTCACGGACACACTCAGGGTAAACAATCTCTTTGCACTCAACAAATCGTGCAATTCCTAATGCCTCAAAGAAATCGCGAATACTGACCTTAACCCTTTCAAGGCTGCTAAAATTGAAGTAGTAGCAATCGGTCAGACTCTCCTGTGGAAGGATATCGAAGAAAACCTTCGAAGCAACGTAGGAGACGAAACGGGTGCCGTCATAATCATTATTGCGAGGGCATTTGTAGTTTTTCTCCATGGCCTTTCTTCCTTTGCTAGACATTTTGAAGAGAATCGAAGTTTTGAGGGAGAAAACGGACGATTGTAGATTGGGATTTACGGCTAGGGTTTTTTTTGCTGGAAGGGAATTTCGGACGATTGCGTACGTTAGGAAGGGTGGATGTGTTTCTGGGTCGTACGGTATATTTATAGTCAGCGAACTTTTAATTAGCGTATGCTAGGATCATAGAATTAGCGTACGTTAGGTAAAAATGAAAAGCTTACTGGACTGTCCAGTAGCTAAAATGGAATTCGAAAAGTTTTTAATTAGCGTATGCAAGGTAGTGAGGTTAGCGTACGCTATCCAAAGCAGTTTTTAGTGCGCGTTAAGAAAGTGAAGCTAGTGCGCGCTAGCGAGTGAACCGAATCAAGGATTTTGATATTTTGAGTAGTAAGCTTATTTCAAAAATTGTCTACATGTCCCATACCAAGTTGTAAACGAATGGAATTAAATGATTCTTCGGGAAGAGGTTTTGTAAAAATATCAGCAAGTTGATCCTTCGTCCCGACAAAAATTAAACAGATATCTTTTTTCTGAACATGATCACGTAAAAAATGATGTCTAATATCTATATGTTTAGTTCTACTATGCAACACAGGATTTTTACTCAGATTAATTGCACTAGTGTTATCACATAGGATAGGGGTATTTTCAAAATATATGCCGTAGTCGCGGAGTTGATTTTTAATCCATAACACTTGAGCACAGGCGCTCCCTGCAGCGACATATTCGGCCTCAGCTGTAGACAATGCTACACTGGTTTGCTTTTTACTTCCCCAAGATATTAAACATGATCCAACAAAATGACATGTACCACTAGTACTCTTTTTGTCAATTTTACATCCGCCGAAATCGGCGTCACTATATGCAATTAAATTAAAATCCAAACAAGAAGGATACCATAGACCTAGTCCAATAGTTCCTTTCAAGTAGCGAAAAATGCGTTTACATGCAATTAAATGTGATTCCTTGGGATTAGCTTGGAATCGAGCACATAAACATGTAGCAAATATTATATCTGGCCTAGATGCAGTCAAATATAACAAAGATCCGATCATACCTCGATATAATTTTTGATCTACGGATTTGCCATTTTCATCTTTCTCAAGCTTTAATGATGAAGACATTGGCGTAGATATCACCTTGCTACTTTCCATATTGAATTTCTTGAGGAGGTCGTTTGAGTACTTCGTTTGATGGATAAAAATTCCATCTTCGCATTGCTTGATTTGAAGCCCGAGGAAGAACGTTAATTCTCCCATCATACTCATTTCGAACTCTCCTTTCATAAGATTAGAAAAATCTTGGCACAAGGATTCATTAGTAGCTCCAAATACAATGTCATCAACGTAGATTTGGCAAACAAGTATATCATCATTTAATATTTTAACAAACAAGGTATTATCGACTTTGCCTCTTTTATAATCATTTGCAATTAAAAATTGACTTAAACGATCATACCATGCTCGGGGTGCTTGCTTCAACCCGTAGAGTGCCTTGTTGAGCTTGTAGACATGATCCGGAAATTGATGATCTTCAAAACCGGGAGGTTGCTTGACGTAGACTTCTTCTTGAATGTACCCATTCAAGAATGCACTTTTCACATCCATTTGAAATAGTTTGATCTTTTTATGGGCGGCAAATGCACATAGCAAGCGAATGGCTTCGAGTCGAGCCACGGGAGCAAAGCTTTCTTCGTAATCAAGACCTTCCTCTTAATTAAATACTTGAGCGACCAAACGAGATTTATTTCGAATTGGATAGCCGTCTTCGTCACTCTTGATTTTATGCACCCATTTAGTTCCGATGATTGTTTTATCTTTAGGAGCGGGAACTAAATTCCATACATTATTGTGTTTGAATTGCACAAGCTCCTCTTGCATTGCCATCACCCAACTTTCATCATCGAGAGCTTCGGATATATTCTTGGGAACTATTTCGGATACAAAAGCACAATGAGCCATAAATTCGGTGGTTCTCCTTCGGGTTTGAACACTGTCTTCAATGTTTCCAATCACGAGATCCTTTGGATGGTCTTTGATGTGCCTCCAATCTTTCGGTAAATCAACGATTGTGTTCGTTTCGATTTCCGAAATTTTCTTCACTTCGGGTGAGGGATCCGGAAAAGTACCTACATCATCAAAGTATTCTACCTTTATCGGGGGTGAGATCATATCATTGAATTTAACATGTATGGACTCTTCAACTTTATTCGTTCTAATATTATAAACACGATATGCTTTACTATTAGTACAATAACCAAGAAATATTCCGGAGTCGGATTTAGCATCAAACTTGCCTAAGTTATCCTTGCCATTGTTCAAAATAAATACGTTGCAACCAAAAGGATGAAAATAAGCAATATTGGGCCTTTTGCCCTTCCATAATTCATACGGGGTTTTAAGATGAGTTCTACGAACGTGAACCCGGTTAATCACATAGCATGCCGTAAAAATTGCTTCGGCCCAAAAGTATCGTGGAAGAGAGTATTCATTAAGCATTCTCCTCGACATTTCTTCCAAAGATCGGTTTTTCCTTTCAACAACTCCATTTTGTTGAGGCGTTCTAGGAGCCGAAAAATTATGATTAATACCGTATTTATCACATAGAAGTTCAAACGGAGTGCAATCAAATACACCTCCGTGATCGGTGCGAATAGAAATTATGGAGAGATTTTTCTCATTTGATACCAAACGACACCATTTAGAAAATTCGGAAAATGCATCATCCTTATGTGCTAAAAATCTAACCCAAGTAAATCGAGAGAAATCATCAACAATAACCAAAGTGTAGAGCTTGCCATTTAAAATAACATGTCTAGATGGTCCAATCAAATCCATATGCACAAGTTCAAGAACTCGACTAGTGGAAACCTCGAATTTTGGTTTAAAAGATTCTCGAGTGTGTTTCCCTTTTATGCATGATTCACACAAATGCTTTCTATCAAACTTGAGCTTGGGCAATCCACGAACAAGGTCGTGTCTAGATAAAATAGAAATGATAGGTAGAGAAGTGTGCCCCAATTTTCGATGCCATAAATATGCATTGTCGTCCAAGGTAATAAGACATTTTTCATTGAATGAACTTTTATCGTTAAGATCAACAATATAGATGTTTCCACATCTCAAACCAATGAATACAATTTTATTATTTATAAATTCCGTGCAATGCGTTTGCTCAAATAGAATTTTAAAACCTTCATCACAAAGTTGCGAAACGCTAAGAAGATTATGATGCAAACCTTCAACAAATAATAATTTGTTGATAGAAGGAGAAGGTTCCTTACCGACTTTGCCGATGCCTTTGATTTTTCCCTTTTGATTATCCTCAAAGGTCACATGTCCTTGTTCTTGGTATTCGAGGTCTTCAAATAAGTCCTCGGAGCCGCACATGTGCCTTGAGCATCCGCTATCAATGTACCACTTGTTTTTCCTTGGTGCGGTACCTACAAAAATAGAGTTTCTCGGTTGTTTCGGTACCCAAGCCCATTTGGGTCCTCCAAAGTTAACTATGCTTATAGCATTCGGAACAATTGTCCCTTTAGAAACCCATATTTGCTTAACTTTGATGGTTCTCAACTTTGAATGAGCATTAACATTATGAACTCGTTTGGAAGAGTCTTTTGAGTTCTCGGTTTCGGTTTTCCTTATTTTGTCAAGGTTGATAAGGGATTGTTCCGTTTAAAAGGATCGAAACCAAGACCGTGTTTGAGAAAGGGCGATTTTTGAATAGATAGGAGCCTTTCGAATTTCTCGTTTCCAAGAGTAAATTTGTTCAAAATATATTTTAGCTCCTTTTGAGTTTTTGTTAACTCGATTTTCAAAACATTTTCTTTTCAAGGCATAATGTATGGTCGATCTCGATAGTTTTGCCCTTGTTTTGAAGAGATGAATTTTCGAGTTCTAGAGATTTTATTTTTCTCTTTAAAGATATGTTTAATTTAACCATCTCGTCATACTCCGTATTCAAAGATTCAAACGCACTTAATAGCTCGTCATCATGATGACCTTCTTGTGAATCACAAAAATCAAAAGAGTCATATTCGTCATCATTTAGTTTAGAGCTTACCTCGATATTACTTTCGGAGTCGAGGGCCATGAATGCAAGATTTGCGTCTAGAGATCTTTCAATCTCCTCCTCGTCATCACTCCAAGAAGCGATTAGGACCTCCTTCTTTTTGAATCTTTCCATTTGAGGTTTTGAAGAGGATCCTCGGCATTCTTTGGCATAGTGACCGGCTTGACCACATTTCTGACAATTATTGTCGAACTTCTTGATGGGAGTATAGCCACTCTTTTTTTTGCTCCGGTTTGCCATCCCGATCAAGAAAACTTCGCCTCTTTTGAATTAGGCTTTTATACCTTCTAAAGTTTTTGGCATAGAGAGCGAGTTCCTCGTCGTCTTCATCTTCGGGAACATCTTCCTCAACGTCGCTATCAACATTGAATGCGACTACTCTTTCCCGAGGCTTTGGTTTTGTGCCTCTAGACTTGAGAACGATCTCATAATTGATGAGTGACCCGATGAGGGCACTAAATTCGAGCTTGTTGAGATCTTTGGACTCCATGATCGCGGTGACCGTGGCATCCCATTCTTGTGGCAATGATCGAAGAATTTTCTTAGCTTTGTCGCTGCTCGATATAGCCAAAAATCGATCCAACATATTTGTGATCGTTTCCTCGTCTATCATGGAGAAAAGTTCGTAGTCATGGAGTAGCATATTAATTTTGGTCTCCTTGACTTGGGTGGTTCCCTCATGAGTGACTTTGAGAATTTCCCAAATTTCTTTTGCGCTTTCATAGGACGATATCCTATTGAGTTCTTCGGGATTAAGAGCGCAATAGAGAAGTTGAGTAGCTCGTGAGTTGATGTGTGTGTTTCTCTAATCCTCGTCGTTGAATTCTTCGATCTTTTTCAACGATCCATCCTCTTTCTTAGCAAGTTTAGGACCAAGAGCAATAACTTTCCAGATTTCAATATCGTAGGCTTGAACGAAGATCGCCATCTTCTTTTTCCACGTCAAGAAATTGGAACCGTCGAAGAAAGGAGGACAATTGAGAGCATTTCCTTCAATTTGGCCAAGAAGTGCCATTTTGCGGATCTTTTTCTCTTAGGTGGTTAAACCTTTAAAAAGAGACCCGCTCCGATACCAATCGAAGAGATAAATTTACCACTAGAAGGGGGGTTGAATAGTGGTAAAGCGGAATAACGAAATTTCTTGCGAATAAATAGAATATAGTGCGGAATTTAAAGACTCAAAGATTTATAGAGGTTCGGCAACTTGCCAACGTCCTCTCTCTGACTTTCTTTTTCTATTGGCTCAAGAACAACCACAATCTTGACCCGTCTTCTATCGATCTGAGTTCACAACCATTACAATCGCTTGTCTTCTATCGGTCCAAGCTCAACCTTTCTCTCAATATAAATGTTTGTTTATCTAGTGTTCTATAGGAACTAGATAATTCTCACTATACGAATATGGGAGTATAATCCTAACAATGCCGGATCAAAGATCCTAATAACACCGGATTAGTGACTCTTGATTCGTTTCTTTTACGCCCAAGTGTAAGTGATGCAACACTTACAATCAAATGAAAGAATACAAAGAATAATAGATATTACAATGAAAATCACTCTTGTATCTTTCTTTTCTCACAACTTGAAATGCAATAAAAGATATAAAACTGAGCTCAAGTATGCTTTGATTGCTTCTATGCTTGTATGCTTATATGCTTGAAGTTGTGTGTTTGATACCCAAGTCCTTTGGGTATTTATAGGTGAGAGCCATCCTTCAAATGCTGAAAAACGTATTATTAGCGTGCGCTAATAATGTCCTCTAGTGTGCGCTAACAATCTTTGACTTGGCTTCTCTGAACGGTCACAAAGACTGTTGCAACGGTAAAATAGTATGGCTATCGTGCGCTAGTCATGTATCGGTAGCGTGCGTTAACGTCTGGTCAACAAGTCTTCAATCTTGACTTTGAAAATGTCCGTTTGTTTCTCCAACGACTCTTTATCCAACGGCTAGATTTGAGATTAGCGTGCGCTAGCAAGTATGCATAGCGTGCGCTAGCATTAATTAATTCCAACTTTTCCAGATATTCCGGATCTTCATTGACTCTTGCCTTCCAACGATAGAAAATCAAACGGTAATATGCTGACTCCTTTTAGCGTGCGCTAATGCCTATACCTTAGCGTGCGCTAATAATTTCTTTCAGTAACGTACGTTACCCTGTGTAGCGTACGTAAGGTCCTTGACATATTGAGTCCAGTAGCTACTGGACTACTGACCGTGATATCAGTAGCGTGCACAAGAGCTGAGTAGTAGCGTGCGCTACATCCTTGTTTTAGCGTACGTAAGCTGATGTATGTAGCGTGCGCAAAATCCATTTCCAATTTCCTTCACTGTCTTCTGGAATGATGCGATAGCGTGCGTTAATTTTGATTGTATAGCGTGCGCTAACTGTAGTTACTTAGCGTGCGCTAATATTGAATGACTTGCGTGCGCTATCCATCAGGTGACTTCACTTGGCTGCAGCTGACTGTCTGGGCTGTACATGTATTTCTCGATAGCGTGCGCTACTATTATATGGGTAGCGTGCGCTAACACTTTTTAGCTCCTTCAATATAATATCGAACTGAGATTGATCTAATTAAATGTTTTGAATGGAATAATCATCAAAATACATTTTGAGTCAACAAACAGGTTCAGTTATTATCCTGGAAAAGATGGTCTGACTCAATACTTATGCTACAAACAATATTTATACTTATATGTATTTTATTTAAAAATAGATCGAGATGCATTCGTAAAATAGCTTACCGATTGAGAGATAATCGAGTTCAAAGATAACAACACAGATTGGAATTCACAGACTCTCTGGGAAATTTCGTCAAATGCCTACCGGACGTCTCCTGGACTAGGCTGCTCAGATTCGCTGGATTCTTGAGCGTCTTGGACGACTTTCATATATGAAAACTAAAATAGAAAAATATTGTTTTGAAGAGGTAGATATTTTCTACCGATATTGGCAAACTAAATGAGACAATAATGAATATAACACTGATCTTAACAGGTTCAAAGTCTGGTAGTCAGTCAAAATAGGCATTATGACTGGGCATCATGAGCGACGAGACGGTTATGGCGATTATGGAATCAGAAGATTTAAATAATCTTGATTTTAGTGCCCTTGTTGGTTCACTAATAAACTACGAGATAGTTCTTAAATCTCGGAATGCCAAGCTGAAACCGAAAGAAAGATCAATAGCTTTAAAAGCTAAGATGTCAAAGAACGAAGAAATCTGGTAGATGAAGATGATGAAGAATCGGCATATTATGCCAAAAACATAAATAAGTTTGAAAACTTATTAAACCGGCGAAGAAAAGACATCAAGATGAGCGAGTCAAAGAAATTCGACAATAACTGTCGAAATTGTGGTAAACCAGGCCAATTTGCTAGAAATTGTCGAGCCTCGACTTCCAAGAAATAAGTCTTAATAGCTACATGGAATGACGAAGAGGCAGATGATGAATATATTCAAAATAACCTTGCACTCATGGCAAGGAGTTCATTCGATGAAAGCGACGTCGAAAGCCAGGTTAGTACCTCATCTCAAGATGAATTATTTGAAGCATTCGAACTTTTACATACTGATTTTCAAAATGCTTTAATTGATAACAAATCCCTAAAAGCGAAAAATAAATTATTCGAAGCCGAAATTTCCAAAATAAATGAAAAAGGAAAATTTATCGGAACCGATCATTCTAAATGTCGAAAATGAAAATAAATTAAAAAATGATTTGTTAAAAGTTCAAAATGAACTTAAGGAGTTAACGAATAAATTTTCTTGTGGAAACGAGAAATTTGAACAATTGCTTTCCGTTCAAAAATTTTCATTAAATAAACAGGGGCTAGGATTCAAGCTGTTTAATAAAACCGAATCCTTAAATTTTAAAATACCCCAATGTGATAAATGCTAAAAAATTGGGCATCATATTTCGATTTGCAAAAGCCCAAGACGGACGATCAAAATTAAAAAAGTTTGGATTCCTAAAGGAACCACAATACCAAGTATCGTCTATGTATCAAATAAAAAACCAACTCTCGATTGGATCCCTAAAAATAAATATTGATATTTTCATCAAATTGATATTTAACTCAGGGGGTTATTTTTAAAATGGAGAGATATATTTTTCAAGGGGAGTTTTACCAGTTAATTGTCATATATAATTTTTATCATCGATTTTATTGATATTATTGCACTTTTGGATTATGACAAAAAGGGGGAGAGCATAGGAGAATAGGAGAATGGGACAAAGAGTCATGGAAGAATGACGAGAAAAAATAAAAACAAAATCCCGATAAAAAAATAATGGGGGAGAAAAGACGAAGGAGAAGAAGGTCGAGAAAATAAAAGAAGTTAAAAAGAAGAAAAGAAAAAATGGGGAGAAAAAAACTAACGAAACGGATAAAGGCAAAAACTTTGATATGTATTGTTCTATATTTTTTGGAGGTAAAAATCACATCTAAGGTTGTTGTTTTGTCATTATCAAAAAAGGGGAGGCTGTTGGAATATTCTATTTCATTTAATGATAAAATGGTTTTGATGATGAGTTGACGATGAAAGAAAAACAACAATGAATCAAAGCAAAACAACAAAGAAGTCGAAGACGCTCGAAACAGTCAGAAAAGCAAAGAAGTGAGATTTAACAAAGCTAACGTACGTTATGACTATGATATAACGTACATAATGGAGTATCACCTGAAGACAGACGAGTGCAGCTGACATGTTTAACGTACACAACATAAGGAGACTAACATATGTAAATGGACGAGCTTAACGTACGTAAGCCTACATGCTTAACGTACGTAATGAGGTTTGAATCTGAATTCAAACATTGTAACCGTTGAACAGGAAAATGACGTCATAGAGTAAAGTCAAAAAGGCATGCAACGGAAACATGTGTTAATGTACGCTACGAAGCCAGTTTAACGTATGCATCATAATGAACTTAACGTACGTAAAAGAGAAAGCTAAGTACGTAAAGGATGGACAAAAGTTACTAGACTGAAACAACAAGCAGATAACATACGCTACACGTAAGTGTTACGTACGCAAATATGCATAACGTACGCTACAGATGAGCTATAATATACGTAATGAAGGCAGCAGAAGCTAATGGCTAGTTGAGGCTTTATGCCTATAAATACCAAGGCATTTGGTATCATTCACAACAACAACTCCAAGCAAATCATATATACTTCATATAATGTTATAATAATCTTTGTTGTTGTAATTGAGCTATATTGTCAAGTGTTTGAGTGTTCATACTCGAAAACGTATACACAAGAGGAAAGAAAGGATTGTAGATTGATTCGGTGTTATTAGGATCGTTGATCTGACATTATTAGAATCAGATATAAATCCGAGTAAGGTTTCTCTAGTACAAATCGAAAGCTAGATAGGTTGATTCCTTATTTGGTAGAAAAGAAAAATGGTTTATCTTGGACCGACATAAAGACAAGAGTGTAACGGTTTATCTCGGATCGATAGAAGACGAGATTGTAACGGTTTACCTCGGACCGATAGAACATAAGGTGGAAAAGGTTGATCTTAAGCCTATAGAAAAAGATACGGAGAGAGGACGTAGGCATAGTTGGATGAACCTCTATAAATATTGTGTCGTTTATCTTCTGCAATTTAATTACGCTTCCGCAAATCCAAAGAGTTTGAAAACTCTATATCCCACTATTACAAGTGGCGGCACCAAGTTACCAACAGATGTAGATGACCTTTTAATGGTGCAAATATATGTAGATGATATTATATATTTGGTTCTACTAACCTTGATTTATGTCAAAGGTTCTCTCATCTCATGCAAAGTAAATTTGAAATAAGTATGATGAGAGAACTTAGTTATTTCCTAGGATTGCTGGTTAAGCAATTGCCTACAGGAATCTTCATCAACCAGGAAAAGTATAGCAAGGAGCTGCTCAACAAGTTTGGGATGAACAACTCCAAACCTCGTCAACCCCCATGAGCACTTCCATGCAAATTAGTGCTGACGAAGCTGGAAAGCCAGTTGATCAATCACTCCATAAGAAGCTTATAGGCTCACTCCTATACCTAATGATTAGCAGGCCCGATATCCAACTTGATGTAGGAGTGTGTGCTCGATATCAAATAGCACCTAAGGAGTCACACTTCACCACAGCTAAATGAATCCTTAAGTATGTGAAAGGAATAATCGATGTAGGATTGTGGTATCCTAAGGAAGGAGGATTTGATTTTGTTAGCTACAGCGACTCAGATCTCGGAGGCTGTATGTTGGGTAGGAAGAGTACAAGCGGTACTTGTTACTTTCTTAGACCTAGACTTGTGTCATGGTTTAGTAAGAAGCAATTGGCCAACTCGCTTTTTACAGCCGAGTCGGAATATTATGCCGCTGGAAGTTGCTATATGCAGATTCTCTGGATGCTACAACAACTACAGGATTATGGAATCAGTGCCATAGAAACATCAATCATGTGCAATAGCACGAGTGCAATTGCAATAATGCACAACTACGTATTGCACTCGCGAACTAAGCATATTGATATGAAGCATCACTTTCATCAGGAATTATGTTGAGGATAAGGATGTTCGGATCGAGAAGACTCATACAGATATTCTGTTGGCCGACATCTTTACAAAACCTCTCAGCACAACCAGATTCTGTATGCTTCGTCAAGAATTGAGAATGCTACCACCTGTGTAACACCCCAACCCGAGAAGGGTAGAAGTATCACATTATGGTGCCAAATCAAAACATACAACACAAGCGAAAGACTTATAACAATAATAATTACAAAGGTATTCTAAGGAAACAAATGAAATGCTAACTTTATACAATATGTAATACAATCCAAACTAAATCCAATCCAAGTCTAATCAAGATGCAAATGGGCTTCTAATCGTCAGGACAGTCCACTAAGCTCCTATGCACTCTCCACTCAAACCCAGCTTCCAACCTAAAACCTGCCGCAGGAAAAGAAATGCGGCTGAGCTTAAAAAGCTCAAGGAACAGATATATAAAAACGAAACAAAAGATAAGGAATAAGGAATAATATGGTGCATTGGGCAAAGCATAAGGTATAAACAAAAGGATATCAAAAATAAGGAGAGGTCAGTAATCTACCACGAGCCCGAACACAAATCAAATCAATATCATAGTAACCATGGAGTATCTAACTCCCGAACATGTAAAAGACGTGTATTGCACACAAGCATCAATCACCGAACATATCATATCATAATCATGTCATATCCAATAAAATACAAATCGAACCTAGGATGCATCCATACGCCCCCGAACAAATCATATTGGCCATAACAAATATAAAGTGCACATATCATAACAAAATGGGACGGTGTGGAACATCACTCAACCACACTAGATTCGTGCCATTGGTGCATCAATGACACGGCCATGTTACCTTCATGGCTAGGAAATGAACTTGGCTCGGGTATCAAACTGAAGGGTTCAAATGTCATATCATATCAAAGTTCATATCAAAGGTTCATATCAAATGTTCATAATCAAAGGTTTACAAATATAAGGGAGCATAGCAAAGGCATAGATCAACTAAGAAAGCCATAATAAGAAGGCTCAGATCAAAGGCATCATAATCGAAACTAATATCAAACCGTTGTGAACGAATCATGAGAAACTTTAAGGGATAAGGTCAGAATATCTGTACCTTAGGCAAAGCAAACAAAAAGTAAAAGAAAGGTCACACGATATGGATTACTCCCGCTTCACGGAACCTATACGAATTAAATACCAAGTATTACTTTAAGTCAAATTGAAATTAGGTTACTCATTTTAGTATGATTCAAACTCCAATTTACGAATTTTAAAGTAATACTCAGGCTCTGATTAAGAAGCTATAATAATTTATCCAGGCATTTATATGTCTTATGAACTTACACGAATTTTCCCAGATTTTATTATTAAGTGCAACCATCCTTTTAAAAATCGTATATCCAAACATACCCAGAAAATTAACTACACATACATGCAGAAAGTTTGCATTTGGTTAGCCCATTTATGCACTTCAGAAAAATATACAAAAATTTGAAAAAGTCCCACATAACTTAAATATTAATCCTGAAAAGGGAGAGCTCTTAAGTCTTTATGATTTGAAAATGAATATTCAAAAATATCAACTGAATTTCAGACTCGATTACTCAGCTTTTAGTATCAAAACATGTATCACGTTTCCGGATTTTTAAAGTATATTTGTGCACCTCCTGGAGCCTTAGAAAAATTACCCCATGTAGGTACACATGTTTTCTACTTTGTGTAATTTTTGTAGAATTTCCAGGTAGTATAGCTATAGAACAAAAATTTCTTATGAAAACTAGTCCAGATTCGGTGACAGATCTGAGACTCAAAAAGTAAGCAATTAAGAGACCATGTTGTGCCACTCTAAAAATTCCACCAAAATTTACAGAGGCCAAACACATCTTATATTTAAGCCTTTTCCAATTTGAGTTAATGATTCCATACTAATTTCAAAAAAAAAAATCATAAAACGAGGTTGAAATTCGGATTACTAATTGACAGATTTGACACTTGAACTTGTAAAACCAGAAAAGATATTCTACAGACCTCTAAAAATTACAAGGCTTACATATTAAGAAAGTAATTTTCCAGAACTTGATTTTAGACTCAAGAATCACCCAAAAACACATTGGTATCATTAAAATGGACCCCTTTCAAAACGACCCATATTCTGGACAGCTAACAGTGAGACAGAAACAACACAATTCACCAATTAAAACCCTAAACGTCCCTCATTAATTACTTAGGGTTTTATATTCAGATTTAGTAAGCATATTATATACAATAGATTAGGGTTTTAGTGTTTTATAGATTCAGATTAACATTATAGGTGAGTCGAATTGAGACAGAAAATGAGGGCGATTGGTGATACCTTGATGAACCGAAACAAGAAAAGAACGTGAAGAAATCCCACGAATTAAGATCACCACATCAACATCTTTTTAAGGATCACGAACATAGCAATAAATCCCTTGAATGCTTGGACTTGATAGAGAAAAACAACAGCAGCTTGTGTGTGTTATGCTTCGTATGAATGAATAGGGGAGAGGCAAGAAAGAAGTCGCGTTATATATACTAGAGTTTTAGGGCGGAGGGGGTTAAAATGGAAGGTATTGAAAGCCCATAATTGGGTTTGGTTGTGGTATGTGATAATTAGCCGAGATTAGTGAGATTCCAATCATCATTCGGATGTTGCAAATTATTTATTATAGGTATAAACTTGGGTTAGTACATTTTAATTTTAATTTTAATACATAACATATAGTTAGGGTTTAAAATAAATCATTACAAAGTTTAGAGAAAAGTTCGAAATTAGACGTAAATTTGGAATTCGAATTTTAGGGTTTCTGACTGACTCCTGTAATTTTTACATTCGTACTCATCAATTGAGGGGAATCTTTGTAAGACCTAAGAACACAGATATCGAATTTGATTAGTGTACACTCGTAACAAGTCAGGTCTTCTTGTAGGAAAAAGGAGGCATGAAACCTTCGTGCGGTGACGTATGCATTAATTAAGGGGGAATACAAGACGACCCATGAATACGGTATTAATCCAAAAATTGCTATAAGAATTAAATCCTATATGTACCTTTTAAGGGAGAACGTTGTATTTTCGCGGATACAGCACATACACTCGTAGGATATCATTTTATATTATAATATTATTCTATTAAATGCAGAAAATGTTTTTAGTCCACGTGTCCTGTCTATATTTCAAATGTCTTATCATTTAATGGTTTTAAAGACACCTGGACTTTATTGCCTCAAATACGATGATTTTAAGATTTTAAACCGTCGTTTCGTGTAATAAGGGAAGACGAATCGAAGTGGGACCGATCATCATTTCAAAAATAGTGTATGAGACTGTCAGAAGTAGGACCAATCATCTTGTATGTTCTTTCAAATATGTTTCCTATCCTTTAAATCTGACTGTTCACTGTTCAAACGCTAGTCTTCCATGCACCCTATAAAAGGACTGTATCTTTCTCCCTTAGACTCTTTACGCTTTCATCAAATTAAATGAGTCTTAAGCAAATAGTGTACATACTTTCTGCAATTTTCTGCATTCTTTTTCTCTGTGTAATTCTCTGCTATTTCACATCCTCTTCTGCAAAATGTCGACTTCACACACATCTTCCCTTTCGATGAAGAAGAAGGAAACTATCATTGATGGCCGAATCTTCGCCAGATTCGTGGTTATGGAAAGAATTAATCTTGAAGGAGAATACATCGTTGGGATGGAGGTGGTTGTTTCCAGGGTGAAACAGCAAGGGCTGTATTGCCTTACTAACCACCATCTTGATGCATGCGATGAGCGGATCGTGAAGGAGTTCTACTTAGACGCCTCTTTCAATTACTCATCTCGGAGGAGATGAGGTACATTTCGACATCAACTGCGACGGTTCAAGGGATTGAAATCTCTGCGAGCAGAGAACTTTTGGAGGATATCTACAGGATGCCATCTGATGGCCTGAAGATGGAGGAGTTGGAGACCTTTGGGTCGAAGAGCCTTTCGACAGCATACTGGAAGTTGTTTACTGGGGAAGAAATGGCTAAAAATGACCACCCCTCATGCCACAAGAAAAACTTTACCCTACCGTACGTTTATCTGCACGACTTCTGTTGCCGGGTTGTTGAGAACCAGACCGACGCCTTCGAGATGTGCACTAACCTTCGCTTCAGAGTGATGGTGGGCATCATTTCAGGAGATAAAGTGAACTGGTGTCAAATTGTATTGAATAGAATTCAGGAAGAGACTGCTAAGCCTGAATCTGCCAAGAAATCTTTTGGCCTCATCCTGAGTGAAGCAATCTGCAGATGCCAAGAAGATTGGAAGTGGGAAATTTATTGGCGGGATCAAACCTACCGTGTTCAACAAATCGCCACTGCTTGCAAAGAGGCCCCATCTTGTAACCCGAGGGACGTCACGTCGAGGATATCGAGTGAAGAGAAGAACAGAAAGAGAAGTGTTGCCGAGATCCGTTCGCCTAAAGCGGTCACTGTAGATGTTCCCTCTGTCCCTCTTGCTGTATCAAACCCACAGGGCGCAACCCCTTTGGAAGAAACAGTTGCTGCTAATATAGAAAATCCTGAGCCTGTGGTGGCTATGACGGATGAACAACTCTTTGCCAAATTGGAAGGTTCTGGTGAGTCGACTTCCCCTTACGAGCCAAAAGCTGTTACTCCTAAAAGGGTACCCACCCCTATACTGAGTCCCTCTCCCCACCGGGTACCAACCCCTGTTTGGGATCCCTATCCACAACAGGCTTCCATACCTGTTGCGAATCCTATCCGGATAGTAAATCCCACTACTGTACGGAGTCCCTCCCCAACAAACATTATCAATAATACTATCCTACAGGTTCAAATCGAGGAAGCTTACGAACACTTCAAAATCTAGAAGTCCTACAGGGTCGCCCCGTACGACACCTTGTATCACTAGTTCGACTGGAAGGAAGATGAATTATTCGCACTGGAGGTTACGAACACCCATAATGTCGAAGTCTTGATCTGCTGGATGATCACTCTTGCCGCGAGCTCATTTCTGACTACTACACGGAAAAAGAGAAGGCTAGACTAAAAGGAGTCATGATCCGGTGGTAACGCCTCGACTTTCTAGGTTAAATATTGGGGAAAAATAAATAAAAGGTAATTTTGAGAAAAAAATAATTTTTCTTGAGAATATAAAAATTCTCGCCTACAAAGTCGAGTCGCTACAATGACATGAAAATAAATACCTTTAAATAAGGTAACATGTCATAATAATTATGAAGTAAAATTTTGCGGCGGAAGAATAATCATAATTGATAAATTTCGAATTCAAGTTTTCCCCAAATGAGTTTCAACATAGTTTGACAAAAAGGAAACATCATTAAATAAATTCCTTTTCATATGCCCCCTCGGCTCCCTCCATTGTCCATCCGGCTCGGTTCAACCTGCGGGATCAATAAAGGTGGGGGTGAGCTTCCTTCAGCTCGTGGAAATCACACTGATCACAGTAATATACAATCTCATGGAAAGCATAACATGAATAATCTATCACATTTTTCCTCAACGTAAATGCATACAAACAATATTACGTATAGCATGAATCGAGCACGCATACACGAATATTGAGGTTGCGCAGGTGCCCCCGCAACAACATCAAACATAAACACAATACCACATAACATGAATCGAGCACGCATGTGAATATTGAGGTTGCGCAGGTGTCCCCGCAACAACATATATCTTAAGATAGCCTCTTACACGAATACAGGTTAGCCGGAATTACAACGTGCATATAAATTTTAAACATGAACAGAATACCACATATACAGTCCAATTAAAGCAATTAAAGTGATAGTGAAAATTCCCACCTGAATAAATGATGATGTCTGACTTGAATTGAAGATGCTCGACTCACAGGCCTAAGCCCATAAATCCTCGATAAAGTCTACATGTAATAACAATAATAATAATAATTAAAATCCGAGTTAACATTATTAATGACTGAAATTAAAATACTTATGCATAATTTCAGATTAATAATTAATATTAATTGGAAGTCAACATTTTATATGTTTCAGTCAAAATAGGACTGGAAGTGAATTTTAAAAGTTGACTGGGGTCAAAATTGGATTAATTATACTGGCTGGGGCTGAATTGAAAACTGAATAAATAGATTTGGGGTCAAGGTGCAAGACCTGAGAAATATGGGGTCTAAAACGTAAAGTCCTAAAAATTCGTGGGTATATAAACACCCTTCCTTGCCCTAGCCGACACCATTCATTCTTCACCTCTCGTTCCATTTCTGCACTTCTTCTCCCGCTACACCTCGTCTCTCTCTCTCTCTCTCTCACTCTCTCTCTCCAAACTCTCCCTGAAAAATCGGCCGGAATAAAACTCTACCCACACAGTCCGCCATACAACTAATTTCACACACCACAAAATCAGAGAACTCACACACACACCCACAGTAAAATTACACACACGCACACACACAGGCCACGGTGGACGAAAGCGCCGGTGGTTCGGCTCGGGTGCAGCGGTGGCGATGGTTAGGGATTTGTGGTTCGTCCGTCGAAAAGATGATGTTGGTAGCAGCGGCGGTTCCGACGAAGGCTTCCGACGGAGGCGACGAAGGTCCGATTCCAGCCAGATCGGGAATCGTCCGAGGGTTACAGAATTCGGGTTCTGGAGTTTGATTCGGGCTCGGATTTGTTTTGATCGATAATGAGGGATGAAGGGCGGAAAGATGAAAATCGAGGTGAGTTAGGGTTCTGGTTGGAATCGGCCGTGATGTTTCTGGTTTAATTCTTGTCCAGATCTTAAAAGGGCTGAGTGATGGCCGTGGTTCTCGGACAATGCGTTTCTCTGAGATGGGGTTCATGAAACTAGTTTGATTTGTGCAGTTTGGGGTTTTCGTTTGTTTAAGTTTTGTCAGGTGAAAGCGGCATGGACTGTGTTGGGTTTTGTAGGTTTGAGGTTGTATTCAAGAATTGTAAATTGCAGCGAGTAGGAAAAGAAAAAACTAAATATGATTTTTACCTTTGCTTAAAGTTGAGGAGATGGAAAAAGTTGGTTGAATTTGCTGGATCGTTTTTTTTTTTTTTTTGTTTGCTGGATGAAGAACGACGGCTAGGAAGAAAAAGAGTGTATGTGTATTGTATTTATGTACTGCAGAGACAGTATATTTATACTGTATTTAAATTAGGGTTAGGGTTTAAGTTTTGGGCTTGCATTAATTTTCTGTGTCAGCACAATCTATTTGGGCAAATGGTAATAATAATAATAATGCAAATAATAATAATAAAAATAATAATGATAAAATTAATAATAGCAGTAGTAGTAATATTAATAACGTCGATAATAATAATAATATCGAGAGTAATATAAATGATGATATAGAAATAATGAAGATAAAAATATTAATATTGTTAATATTAATATGGTTCTTATTATAAATATTATTATTAATAATAATAATAATACCTTTAATTATCATATAAAAAATGACTAATATTAAATGTTTTAAAATTAACTTGAGAAATTGACTCGGGTTTAGAACATATGAGATATCATGAAAATATATGATCTTATTAAATGATATTACATGAAGTTGACAGATACAGTATGAAAGTAATTGTACAACAATTACTCACTCGATAATGAAATGAGATTAAATGAAATAAAATGCATTATTAATATTATTAGTAGTAAATGACTACTAGAATGTAACTGGTGAAAATGATTCATTTAGGACTTGTGATACGTCGAAATAAATGTTCATGATTCTTTAAATTGAATTAAATAACATGAAATGCATTATAATATTATTATAAAATAATAATATTGCATTATAAAAATGGCGGGTATTACATCCTACCCCTCTTAGAAAAATTTTCGTCCTCGAAAATAAATGATATACCTCGATTGAAGAAATTCGGATAACGAGCTTGAAGTTCTTCTTCGCGCTCCCAAGTAGCTTCATCCTTATTGTGGTTACACAATTGGATCTTAACAAACACATTCTCTTTGTTCCTCAATTGCCGAACTGATCGGTCGAGAATCAATTCTGGTTGTTCTTCATAAGTAAGGTCTTTGTTCATCTCTACAGCGGTATAGTTGATGACGTGGCTGGGATCGTGCACATACTTTCTCAACAATGATACGTGGAAGACGTTGTGCACAGCCGAAAGTTCTGGGGGTAAAGCCAAACGGTAAGCTAACTCTCCAATCCGCTCGAGAATTTCGAACGGTCTAATGTATCTTGGTCTCAACTTGCTCCTCGGACCAAAACGAACAATTCTCTTGGTAGGGATACCTTCAGGAATACCTTGTCGCCAACACAGAATTCGAGATCCTTCCTACGTTTGTCGGCGTAAGACTTCTGATGATCCTGTGCTATCTTGATCTTCTCACGAATCTTATCCACCATGCCAACTGTCTGTTCGATCATCTCGGGACCCAAAATCCTCCTTTCACCTACCTCGTCCCAATACTGTGGTGATCGACACTTCCTACCATATAGCGCTTCATACGGTGCCATACCGATCGTCGACTGGTAACTGTTGTTGTAAGCAAATTCCATTAAAGGCAACAGTCATTCCCAATTATTTCCCATATCTAGCACACATGCTCGCAACATATCCTCAAGGATCTGGATGGTCCTCTCGGACTGACAATCAGTTTGAGGATGATAAGCCGTACTAAAATTCAACTGCGTTCCCAAAGCTTCTTGCAAACTCTCCCAAAAACGCGACGTGAAACGAGTATCCCTATCGGATACAATAGAGACTGGCACTCCATGCAACTTAATAATCTCCCTGATATAAAGTTGAGCATACTGATCCATTCGAAAGTTCATCTTAACTGGGATAAAATGAGCTGACTTTGTGAGTCGGTCGACAACAACCCAAATAGTGTGGTTTCCTCTTTCCGTTCGAGGCAAACCTACCACAAAGTCCATTGTAATGTGTTCTCATTTCCATTCTGGGATATGAATTGACTTAAGTAATCCAAAGGGGCGTTGATGTTCTGCCTTCACATGTTGACAAACTATACACTTTCTAACAAAGTCTGCCACATCCCTTTTCAAACATTCCCACCAAAATGTCCCCTTAAGATCTTGATACATCTTTGTACTCCCGGGGTGTGCTGTATACGGGGTATTATGTGCCTCCTTTAATATCGCTTCTCTCAACTTAACAACATTGGGCACACATATCCTCCCTTCATAATACATCGTGCCATCATCGGACACGCTGAAACCCTTATCCTCACCTGAAAGAATACGTTCTTTCATCTTGACCAAGAAGTCGTCCTGTCCTTGACCTTCTTTGATTTGTTCCCTCAAGGTTGGTTGTACCATCAAACTTGCCAATAATGACTCAGCTGGTCTCGATGGTGTATCCACCTCAAGGTTCATCCTTGCGAATTCCTTGACCAAGTTCTCCTCTTTGGTCAACAGACAAGTCAGGTCTCCTCTTGCCTTACGGCTTAGTGCATCAGCAACTACGTTTGCTTTACCGGGGTGGTAATGAATTGTACAATCATAGTCTTTGACCAACTCAATCCGTCTGCGCTGCCTCATATTCAATTCCTTCTGTGTGAAAATATATTTCAGACTTTTGTGGTCTGTATAAATTTCACACTTACCTCTGTAAAGGCAATGTCTCCAGATCTTCAAGGCATGAACTACCGCTGCTAATTCCAAATCATGAGTAGGGTAGTTCAGCTCGTGCGGTTTCAACTGTCTCGAAGCATAGGCAACTACTTTGCCCTCTTGCATCAATACACATCCCAAGCCTTGCTTGGATGCATCACTGTAGATAACGAACTCTTTCGTCGGATCGGGAATCGTCGAAACTGGTGCAGTAGTCAATCTTCGTTTAAGTTCTTGGAAACTCTTTTCGCATTTCTCATTCCATAAGAAAACTTCTCCCTTTCTAGTCAATTTTGTCATCAGTGCAACTATCTTCGAAAATCCCTCGATAAATCTCCGATAATAACCGGCTAATCCCAAGAAGCTGCGAATTTCATTCGCATTACTCGGTACTTTCCAATCATTGACTATCTCAACTTTAATCAGGTCAACCTCAATTCCTTTGGAAGTGACCACATGTCCCAATAATGCAACTCGGTTAAGCCAAAATTCGCACTTGTTGAACTTTGCATACAACTTCTCCTTGCGCAGTATTCCCAATACTATTCTAAGATGCTGCTCATGTTCAATCTTGGTCTTTGAATATACAAGTATGTCATCAATGAACACAATGACAAACTTATCCAAAGAAGGTTGAAACACCCGGTTCATGAGGTCCATGAATACTGCTGGCGCATTAGTCAAACCAAATGGCATCACTATAAATTCATAGTGTCCATAACGAGTTCGAAATGCGGTCTTCGGGATATCATCACACTTAATCCTCAGCTGGTGATATCCGGATCTCAATCTATCTTCGAAAATACTCCCGATCCTCCAAGTTGATCGAATAGGTCCTCTATTCTAGGAAGTGGATATTTATTCTTTATCGTGAGTCGATTAAGTTCACGATAGTCTATGCACATCCTCAAACTTCCATCCTTTTTTTTCACGAAGAGTACTGGCGCACCCCATGGTGAAACACTCGGTCAGATAAATCCAGAATCGAGCAGTTCCTGGAGTTGCACTTTCAGCTCTTGCAATTCCTTAGGCGCCATCCTATAGGGAGCCTTCAATATTGGTGCCGCTCCTGACACTAAATCAATCGAGAACTCAACTTGACGATTTGGCGGAACTCCGGGCAAGTCTTTGGGAAAGACATCTGGATACTCCTTGACGATAGGTACATCAGCACCGTCTTCTCCGGTTGTTTTCCCCATCACATTGACCAAGAATCCTTGGCAATCACTCTTCTTGACAGATCTTCACGGCTTTCATGGCTGAAATCACCCTCGAATCACCGTGTCTAACACCCTCGAATACGGTCTTAACATCAACAGACGAGCATAATGTTACTCTCCTTTCGGAGCATACGACTACTGACTCTATGCTTGTCCAACCAATCCATACCCAAAATAACGTCAAAATCGCTAAGTTCCACTATGTGCAAGTTGGCTAAGAAGCTATGTTCGTTAATCTCTATCTTCACGTTGATAGTTATCGAGTCTACACGCACTACTCCCCATCATCACTACTAATAATCTCTACAATGGTAATAGGGGGTCGTGGCTCAATCCACGAAATGACTTCAGCTTCAGACTCGGTGTCTACCATCAACACGTCCTTCATATTCTCGGCGAGATCCACCCTTGAGCTTTCATCAGGAATTTCTTCTAGATCTTCTGCTGGATCTTCTTCGGGATCCTCCTCCGAGTCTTCCTCGTCCGTAGAGTTGGCATCCCAATTTGCAGTTGGAATCTCCTCTCGAGCATACAAATCCAGTAGGCGTCCAGCGACGAATTAGAAATCATCTGTGGCCTCTCGCTCTTCTAGCGATCTCTTGATGGCCTTTTTTCAAAGCCGGAAGATACAGCAACTCCAGTCTTCGGATAATTTTTCCATCAAGTGCTCTAGCTGGCGAGTGACGGAACCTTGTTTCCTAGATTTTAGCCACTTGCTCAGTCTATTAAGGACGTAGTGTGGCACATTTTCTGGTAGACTAGGGTCGTCCCACCAGTCCTTACGCGCTAGGAGACGCGAGTCAAAAGTATTTGGGACCTTCTTACGTGGAGTCATTCTAGGTTTGGCCATTCTAACAGTTCGTACATACATAAATAATTATATAAGTAAAATGAAATGACATATACATGATTAATGATTAAAATTCGGTACCTCAGGCGGAGTGACGAAGTGGCGAAGCTGAGCGCATATTATACTTTTACATTTTAGCGAGTCTACATAAAGGTAAAACCTCGTTCCGATACCACTATGTAATGCCCCGACTTTCTAGGGTAAATATTGGGGAAAAATAAATAAAAGTTAAATTTTGAGAAAAATAATTTTTCTTGAGAATATAAAAATTCTCGCCTACAAAGTCGAGTCGCTACAATGACATGAAAATAAATACCTTTAAATAAGGTAACATTTCATAATAATTACGAAGTAAAATTTTACGGCGGAAGAATAATCATAATTGATAAATTTCGAATTCAAGTTTTCCCCAAATGAGTTTCAACATAGTTTGACAAAAAGGAAACGTCATTAAATAAATTTATTTTCATATGCCCCCTCGGCTCGCTCCTTTGTCCCTCCGGCTCGGTTCAACCTGCGGGATCAATAAAGGTGGGGATGAGCTTCCTTCAGCTCGTGGAAATCACACTGATCAGAGTTATATACAATATCATGGAAAGCATAACATGAATAACCTATCACATTTTTCCTCAACGTAAATGCATACTCACAATATTACGTATAGCATGAATCGAGCATGCATACACGAATATTGAGGTTGCGCATGTGCCCCCGCAACAACATCAAACATAAACACAATACCACATAACATGAATCGAGCAAGCATGTGAATATTGAAGTTGCGCAGGTGTCCCCGCAACAACATATATCTTAAGATAGCCTCTTACACGAATACAGGTTAGCCTGAATTACAACGTGCATATAAATTTTAAACATGAACAGAATACCACATATACAGTCCAATTAAAGCAATTAAAGTGATAGTGAAAATTCCCACCTGAATAAATGATGATGTCTGACTTGAAATGAAGATGCTCGACTCACAGTCCTAAGCCTGTAAATCCTCGATAAAGTCTACATGTAATAATAATAATAATTAAAATCCGAGTTAACATTATTAATGACTGAAATTAAAATACTTATGCGTAATTTCAGATTATTAATTAATATTAATTGGAAGTCAACATTTTAAATGTTTCGGTCAAAATAGGACTGGAAGTGAATTTTAAAAGTTGATTGGGGTCAAAATTGGATTAATTATACTGGCTGGGGCTGAATTGAAAACTGAATAAATAGATTTGGGGTCAAGGTGCAAGACCTGAGAAATATGGGGTCTAAAACGAAAAGTCCTAAAAATTTGTGGGTATATTAACACCCTTCCTTGCCCTAGCCGACACCCTTCATTCTTCATCTCTAGTTCCATTTCTGCACTTCTTCTTCTCCCGCTACACCTCGTCTCTCTCTCACTCTCTCTCTCCAAACTCTCCCTGAAAAATCGACCGGAAGAAAACTCTACCCACACAGTCCGCCATACAACCAATTTCACACACCACAAAATCAGAGAACTCACACACACACCCACAGTAAAATTACACACACGCACACACACAGGCCACGGCGGACGAAAGCACCGGTGGTTCGGCTCGGGTGCAGCGGTGGCGATGGTTAGGGATTTGTGGTTCGTCCGTCGAAAAGATGATGTTGGTGGTAGCAGCGGCGGTTCCGACGAAGTCTTCTGACCGAGGCGATGAAGGTCCGATTCTAGACAGATCGGGAATCGTCCGAGGGTTACAGGATTCGGTTTCTGGAGTTTGATTCGGGCTCGGATTTGTTTTGATCGATAATGAGGGCTAAAGGGCGGAAAGATGAAAATCGAGGTGAGTTAGGGTTCTAGTTGGAATCGGCCGTGATGTTTCTGGTTTAATTCTTGTCCAGATCTTGAAAGGGCTTAGTGATGGCCGTGGTTCTCGGACAATGCGATTCTCTGAGATGGGGTTCATGAAACTAGTTTGATTTGTGCAGTTTGGGTATTTCGTTTGTTTAAGTTTTGTCGGATGAAAGCGGCATGGACTGTGTTAGGGTGGGGGGAGTCATCACTCAACTCCTCTCCCCTTCACTCACTCCCAACCAATCCCCTTACGCCACGTCATCTCTCACTTTTTTCTTCACTCACCCTTCACTCACTCCCTTTTTGGAGGCGCCACCTTCACTCACCCTTCACTCACTTCATTTTTTTTTTCTTTTTTCTTTTTTTCTTTTTTCTTTTTCCTTTTTTCTTTTTTCTTTTTAAATTCTATTAAAATTTATTTAAAAACTAAACTTTCATTAAAACTCCATAAACAATACATAATATTTCATTAAAATTAAATAAACAATACATAATATTATTAAAATTACATAATACTATATAAACAAAAAAATTACGTAATATTATTAAAATTACATAATATTTTCATTTTTTTTTTTATTTTTGTTTTTTTTTTTTTTCCTTTTTCATTTTTAAATTATATTAAAATTTATTTAAAAACTATAATTTCATTAAAACTCCATAAACAATACATAATATTATTAAAATTACATAATACTATTTGGAAAGGGAGTGTGTTTTTTTTTCTTGCTTTTGAATTGCAGCAAGACTGCTATATAAACAAAAAAAAAAAAAGCCAAACGTCTCTTTTCTTCTTTTCTTCCTCCCCGCATGCGTGAAAAACTCCCGCAAATCTCTTCCCGGTGCGGGATTCACCGCGAGGCGGCGGTGTTCCCGTGCGGGGGTTCACCTTCCCCGCTCCTTCCCCGCACCCACTCCCTCTCCCCTTACTGTAAGACATTAAAGAGTAGGGATGGCAGGAAAGCCCAAACCCGTGGGGCCTACCCGAACCCGAACCCAAGTCAACGGGCGAAACCCGAGTTGACTGGATTTGGGTTTGGGTTCGGGCGACACCCGATATTACGGGTGCGGGTTTGGAATCGCTCAAACCCACACCAGAAACCCAGACACCAGCCCAGTTATATATTAAATTACCTAATTACCCTATGTATATATAAGTGTAAATTAGTATTTTCACTTTTTATCCTTTCTTTTCCTACACATCTCACGACTCACTCTGCCTATGTTAATTGTATGTTATTGTAATTTAATTTCTTGAGAGTCTATGTCGAAGACTATGTTAAACTATGTTATTATTGTATTGTCATTTGTAAACTATTTTATTATTCTATTGACATTTGCAAACTATGTTAAATTATGCTACATTTTGCGTTTTATCAAATTTGAATTTGGATGAGCACCAAACTTGAATTTTGATTCTGCCTGATCAAGCTGCGGGTTTGGGTTTGGATGAAAAAACCCGAACCCAATGGGTGTGGGTGTGGGTTTTGTTTTGCCACCCAAACTGCCTTTGGGTTTGGGTTCGGGTGGTGATTTCGGGTGTGGGTTTGGGGAGTATGAAACCCGCACCCGACCCGACCCGTTGCCATCCCTATTAAAGAGGGGAAAGTATTCTGTGTTGGGTTTTGTAGGTTTGAGGTTGTATTCAAGAATTGTAAATTGCAGCGAGTAGGAAAAGAAAAAACCAAGTATGATTTTTACCTTTGCTTAAAGTTGAGGAGATGGAAAAAGTTGCTGAAGAGTTGAATTTGCTGGATCTTTCCGCCGACAATTACTGAAGAGGGATGACGATTCTCGTGTATATTATTCTTTTTTTTTGTTTGCTGGATGAAGAACGACGGCTGGGAAGAAAAAGTGTGTATTCTCTGTATTTTATTGATGTACTGTAGAGACAGTATATTTATACTGTATTTAAATTAGGGTTGGGGTTTAAGTTTTGGGCTTGCATTAATTTTCTGTGTCAGCACAATCTATTTGGGCCAATGGTAATAATAATAATAATAATGTTAATAATAATAAAAATAATAATGATAAAATTAATAATAGCAGTAGTAGTAATATTAATAACGTCGATAATAATAATAATATCGAGAGTAATATAAATGATGATATATAAATGATGAAGATAAAAATATTAATATTGTTAATATTAATATGCTTCCTATTATAAATATTATTATTAATAATAATAATACCTTTAATTATCATATAAAAAAATGGACTAATATTAAATGTTCTGAAATTAACTTGAGAAATTGACTCGGGTTTAGAACATATGAGATATCATGAAAATATCTGATCTTATTAAATGATATTACATGAAGTTGACTTGTATGTGTAGTGACAGTAATTGTACAGCAATTACTCACTCGGTAATGAAATGAGATTAAATAAAATAAAATGTATTATTAATATTATTAGTAGTAAATGACTACTAGAATGTAACTGACAAAAATAACTCGGGCTAGGACTTGTGATACGTCGAAATAAATATTCATGATTCTTTAAATTGAATTAAATAACATGAGATGCATTATAATATTATTATAAAATAATAATATTGCATTATAAAAATGGCGGGTATTACAGTGAAAAAGCTCCATCGCCTGACCACCACTCGACTCGACTGACGACGATGCCTGCAGTGTGTCTACGATCGGCGGAAGAGGCCAGGGAAGGAGAAATAGCCAAATTCAAAACCAACAGGGTCAGAGGACATGTGACAGACAACAGTCCCCTCCCCCGCAACAGGAAATGGCTCCAGAACAACAAGAAGAGGATTCAGTCTCTCCTGTCATCTATGAAGAGCAAGCTGCTCCCACACATGAAGCCCATCCTGTACCGAAAACTGAAGACTCCACCCGCACCATCCGCCATGAGGATTCAGTCCCTCTTCCGGATCAGGTGGAAGCTGAGAGTCGGCAGGAGGATTCAGTCCCCCATGTACTTCCGACTATCGAAGAATAACCTAGATATGAGGAATCAGTCCCTTCTGTCTCCGGGACTGAACCTACAGCACCTTCTTCTGAAGCCCATGCTTCTGAAGCTCCTGCTCCAGATGCCCCTGCATCTACCATCTCTATAAGCTCCAAATCAGATCCTGATGCTGGTTTTCTACCTCAGGACAAACCACGACGACCCCGTCATCATGTGGTTCTTCTTCAACTTAGAGAACTTGAGGATTCGAAGATTACACATCCTAGAGCCCCGCGCACCGAAGCCCACATCGAGCAACTCCAGCCCATCGGTCGCCAAGCAGTGTTTCTGCAGGACGCCGTCAAGGCCCTGTACGATGTTGGTAAAGAACTCGACTGGAAGCATGAGACTGCACAGGACGAGCTCCCTAAGCTAAAATCTGAGATTAACGATGTGGAAGACGCGTTCCGCCTGATGCCTACAGCATTGTGGCAAGCACTCAACCAACTCAAGCAGCATCAGGAGCGGATCCTCAGGCAAGAACAAGAGAAGCTTAGAGTCTAAAGATGGGGATTATAGAAAGAGAGAGAGAGATTGATGCAGCACTGGAAGAGAGTGTTGCTACTGCCATTAGACGACTGGCTGCACCCGAGCCTAGTCAAGTTTCAAGGGGATACTGGGTGACTGGCTCTCAACCTGAGTTCCAGGATCCCAACTTCCTATGGAAGAACAATGTGCGAAAGCCGTCTAAGATTCTACTGCCGAGTGACCGATAGCCTTCAGCTGATGATCTGAAGAATTGGAAGAAGAATGAACTGATGACATACTTCTATACTCTCATCAGGGAGTTTGCCATATTCAACCGATTCAAGACTCTGGAGGATGCCTCCAATGAATTCTCTAGGCTGTTAGCAGAAGGTAGGCTCCCCTACAACTGATGATGAAATCCAAGCACTAGAAAGGTGAACGGATCACCCATCCGGAAGACTGGATACTTGCCTACGATCGATCCCCTAAAGGAAGAAGTATCTATAGGGATCGAGGCAAAGACTCCCTAGTCAACTGGTGGCAATGAACTATAAATGATCCTAACTGGATGCCTTGGAGGCATTCTCAGTATAGGAGCTAGCCTGTAAGCCTTTATGCTGTATTTCTTTCCACTGTATCTCTATCTTTCAAGATCCTGTAATTCTCCCACCTTATCAATAAAATTTGATTTCTTGAAAGATTACAGCTCATAATCTACGTTTACTGTTTCTAGTGTATTGATTAAGAAGTTTATATATTCCAACAAGTACAAACTTTTTAATGCTCAAAGCTGTAATAACTTATCTGCGAACAGTTCATAGATTGAGTTGTATACAATTTAGATTACACTATGTAAGATTGTGTCTACGCGCCAATCATAAAATCAGTTGTAATAGACAGTCATGTAGGATTTTCATTTTATAACTTGCCTGCGAGCAGTTTAAATTTTTAGACTAAGTAATGAAGAGCAGATCAATCGATAAAAGACTTGAAGACAACCTCTTTGTATATAGAAGAAGGTATCTAAAGGAAGTTTTGGCATTATCAAAAAAGATTAAATTGTTAGGATTAATAATCCTGTTTTGATAAATAGCCAAACGTACAACAAAGAATTCTCAAAGAAGTCAGAATATCGCTAAGTATGGAAGCTGCTAGGAATCTCCGTACAGCCCGTCCATACAACAAGAGATCTTCTACAAAGTCCTATCCTACATTACCTGCATCATACTGTAGAAGTAATAATATGTTGGATACAACAGTCAGACTAGATGTTTTACTTTGGAAAAGTAAAACACATCCAATAGGACTAAATTGAATAAGCTTTAAACCGTTATGAGATAAACCTTGTTTATTCATAAAGTATTCACGATTATACCAGCATTTATTGCTGATAGGACAACATTTAATGCGGCCGGGAAGAGACAAGTCTGAACGTGCTGAAGAGCATTTAATGTGAAGTCAAAAAGAATGTCTAAAACATTAAATACAACCTGCTTTAATTCAAACATTCAGCAGCCGCCAATCAGAGACGTCAACATTCACCAACCAGCGACGACTACATTTATAACGGATATATTTCCAAGGTTATAAATAGCCCCAAGCAAGAGGACATTACTCACTGAGATTATTCGTTCTCGCGCATACAACTGACAGATTACTCTGACAATCTAGCTATTAAAGAGCAGTATATTTCGTGAGTATACAACAGTATTCAAGCGAAGAAATATACCAAGTCCTCAATGCCAACAGCAAAACATACATCAAACGCTAATAAAAGATATAGCTGCTGTTTGGAATCGTTCTACCTTTACCGTTGAGATAATCATTAGCCATGTGTAGACTAAGGATCCTTGCGTATTCCGACTTGTGTGGGAAGAATAGCATTGAAGATGAAGCTTCGATCTGTGTGAGAAGAAGCGAGTCAAAAGAGCTGAAGCCAATCCGTGTGAATGGCCCAAGGCTACAGTCTATGTATCAATTTGTGTGAACGATACAGAGACAGGTTTAGTTAAAGTCACGTAGTTGTGTACGTACTGATTTTAATAAACTCTTTACTCCTGTGTGGAGGACTAGTGGACGTAGAGAGATTTACCTCGAACCACTTAATTCTGGGTGTTATTTACTTTCTGTCCTTACTGTTTTCATTTAAATTGTGATTTATAAGTATATATTCTGAAAACCCTGTACGCACTAAGAAAACAGGAGAACACCCAGTTGTATTTACAACAACTCACTATCAGACTTCCGCTATGCAATTAACTTCGAAAATCATACATCTTATTGTATCTTTACCTTCTAAGCTGTTAACTGTATACTCTGTGGCCAACAAATCAGTTGGATTAATTTCTCTAGAATTACCTAAGTTCATTTATTATTGAAGGCCAAACATTGATAACAGTCTAAGACGTTACAAGGAGGCTAAGGGATATAGTCACATAGACGATCTCTGGAATCTAAATACTCAATGGGCGCTCGAACCCGTACATTCATCATACTCAACAGCAATCTACGAAGATTGACTATACATTCATGTCATAATTCATTATATTCTATTTTGAAACTTGCACCAAATATTAAAAAAAATTATTTTTAAAACATGGGATAAGATATATTATGTTTATTAAAAAAATATATAAACTAAAAAAATACCCTTAACCTAAAATCATTGAGAATCCATTATTCTCACTCCACTTTGATTCTCTAAAACCCCACTAGATGGAGAGAACGAATAGGAAAAAGAGGCAGATGCTGACAAGAAGCGAAGTCTGACCTCGAGTATTGCCAACAGGACATACAATTCGTGGATCTGTATTTGGCATTTCTTTTATTCCTGTATGAAAACAGTACTCTTATTTTCGATGTAACCTTTTGTACTTTGATGTAATAATTTCACTGTACTCATGAATATTTCTTTTCTATCAAATAACCAGTCTTAGTTCACCGGGTTAAGATCTGGCACATGTATGCTTACTGGAATTTATTATCACAAATGTTATTTATTACATTGACTGTCGCGTTCTCGTCTAACCCCGGTGTGGGGGCGTAACAGGAGTGGTATCAAGGCTCGGTTTGTAATAAGGACACTTACAACGAGCTTTTCCAGGATAAGATTCTTCGGGCTTAGGTGGAATCCCCACCTAGGGCGAAGTGAACACTTTTGGACAATGAGACCATTATAGATAGGAATCTCAAGAGCCTAAAGTAAGGTCTAATTCAGATCGTCCATTAGAATATACTTCAATCCTTTCGTTATTCATTTGGAATAAGCGTCGCCAATCAATATTGTCAACCTCAATTTAGTCGTTACACTATTCGTTTAGAATAGTAATGGCTAATTTCAACTCATTAAATTTCGAGTTACTACTTGCATCTTGTCAACTTAGCTACATTATTCGTTTGGAAGACGTAAAGCTAAGTTTGCAAGGAAAATATTCAAAAATATTCGAACCATCCAAATGGGGCGAAATCTAAACCTTGCAAATCCTAAAGTTTGATTTGAATTATTAAGACTTATCTCCTTAATAACTATGTGTGTATATCTATCTTTTAGCTGCCTCTCCAAGATGCTACTTACTATTAGAACCTTGTCAGTTACTGACCCGGACCTTGGTTTTGGTAGGTATGGATTTCGAGATGGAGATGATCATAAAGCTTATACGTATGACCGAAAAAAGTCAAACTCTTCGAAGAGCAGTCTACTTATTGGCGAGAAAGTTGGGCAGATTTGTTTCGCGCTAAACTGAAGGACCAGGACCGGATCGAGACCCTTGAGCAGCAAATCCATAAACTGACGGGATATCTTACTATAGCCAGATAGGAGGTGAGCGCGTACTGAGGACAGATATGGGAGGCATTTCAGGCACTTAAGCCCCAACATGTGGAGTGAGGGAATTGTACTTGTTATTATGTAATTCATTATCATAAGGCAAATGTGTTTCTTTATTTATCAGAGTTATCGGCATTCCTAACTCAGAATATATATATATATATATATATATATATATATATATTTACGAGTTAGGAATGCCAGTAACTATATAGAAACTAGTCTATGTATTTGAAAGCAAAACATTTCACTCCTTATTGGATAAGGGGGTCGACACTAGGTCTATAGCTCAAATACTTAATCGTTCGCAAGTTGATGAAACTTGACTGGGCATTAAGTTTATGTAAAGGCTTGTATGACGTGTTTTTTGACGTGGAGAGTGCCTGTCGAACACTAATGGTTAGTGGGAGCACACGTTATAGGTATGCTAATTAGATTAGTATACTCAAACCTACTCACTCTCGATTCGTCACACGACTTTCACTCCGGGACAGTCAATGACGGAATCGAAAGGTTGTGATAGGTATTCGTGAACCTTCGACTTGAGGATTTGGTAGGGATGTGCTTGTTACATTAAGATTTTCATTAGAGTAGTTCCACCCAGAAAACCGGAAGGTGGAGTCAACCTCGACGTGCATCTTGACGGGCAAGTAGCAGGTCCTACTGAATATCAAGATAGAATTCTTTCTCCTGTTAGTGAACGGGTTATATGTCCTATGTGGTTATTGGCAGATGAGACCATAAGTCTTTGGCCAAAGCATTGGAGCTAGTTGTATTGGATACACGAGAGCTCGATGATCTCGATTTGCATTAACTCATGCATAGCGTCAAGTACAGATAGGATTTGCCTGACCGTGACCCTATAACTTGATCGGGACATTTGAAAGTGTAACATCCCCAGATGGAACCGGGAATATTACACGCCGCAGACCCTCTCCGCGAGGATCCACCAGGCTAGACATCTAAGCAACACATTACATTACATACTGACGAATCAAAATAACGAATCAATAGACCGATTTGGTCTTCCGTCACTGACTTACAAATCAAAATACATAAACTCATCCCGACTCATACACATGCAAGGGTAAAATACTTGCAACGACGAACAATAGGACAGCGGAAAAGATAATACAATGGACTCCGACTAACTGAACCCAAAACTGGCCTTCGTGTGATTAGTATCATTCGTCTTTCATCATCCCTCGTGCCGATCCTGTGTCTTGCTCCCGAAAACCTGCATGTACCTGGACACAATACAGATATCCACCCCCCGATTACTCGGGGGTTAGCAAAACTCCACTGTTTCGCTAGTGCAAGTATAAAGTGCAAATACGAGCCATACACAACACATTCCGAGAATACAACGAAAGACTTCCCGAGATATATTTAGTAAAAAATAGTTCAAGTCTTGAAAGTAGAAGCGAAGCAAGTAAGCACTTTGAAAACAATTCCAAATCTCGGGAGTTTTGAAAACATTAGAAATTGAAAAGTTCTTAAGTCCTCGAAAGCCATTTAGGGTCACAGCCCCGAAGTTCATTTTTCAAAATACAAACCCGTTTAACAAAACACGGGGTCCACGACCCAACCATTCCGGTCACAAAACACAGGGTCCACGACCCGATCATCCACTTCAATTCACTTACAAGGACACATTACACATAACACATTATTCTTATGCCACTCTAGCCAAGCACCAAGACTCGATATATAATGTCTCTCGACCCCAAGCACAAAGCATCGTGATACTCCGGACAATATCACCATTAACGAAAACATCAACGTCATCCTCAAGATGAAAACCATAACTGGTAACCCGCGGCCGTACCCCTTAGTATCGACCCCCAGACATCCCGTCGGACACTCCGGGTGGGAAACCACTTCCGCGGCCGTACCCCTTAGTATCGACCCCGGACATCCCGTCGACACTCCGGTGGAAGTTCATCCACACACGCACCCAAGTCCACTTCCGTGGCCGTACCCTTAGTATCGACCCCGGACATCCCGTCGGACACTCCGGTGGAAGGAACAACACACACACACGTTCCAAAATCACGATTGCAAACCACAAGCCTCGAAGGTCAATCACAGTATATATAGTCGAGGTACCTTACTAGAATGGCGATTCATCCAACATATACTCACGACCAAGTAATGATGCGATTCACAAGGAAGCACCAGATTTCAACAGCACCGAACGACACAACTAATATCACACAAACTCACATATTCATCCATAAACACGTGACTCCAAGCACATAATTTGACAAAAGAATTACACTTTACATTTACCAACGACATAATCATACGCAATGACATCACAAGAAGGTAAGGTGATTCTATACTCGACACTAGCTCACATATTCAACTAAGAACATTAATTCCCGACACACATGGGTCACCTTTACAAAAAGCATGATGGTAAATATTCCGATTCTTTTGAAAAAAATGGTTATTAATATTATTTAGCACATATCGACGATTAACAACCATAATATCCACAAAACACGTAATGTATGGGCAAGATACTTGCCTCGATACCACGAGCACTGAACCACGAACGGATACGGCTCAACCGGGAAGCTTCGGAACGCCCGATGCTAACGAAAAGGAAGACGACAATGAACGAAACGGAAGAATCAAGCACGACCGTGAGGAACCGACGAAAATGAACCTAACGATTCGAAAAGCACAATCACAACCACTTCTAAACGATTATGGAAATGGAATACACCCGGAACCCCGCCTACGATTCATGTATATTCATACCGAAAACAACAACGAGGGCGGACCACAACCAAACCCTCTCGATTCCGTAAAAATCCACAAAATATCCATGAATCCGTAGGGAAACTAAAGATACTAACAAGATTAATCATATTCATCATGAATCCATCAACGAAACGGAAAGAATCGGACAAAACCCCAAAATCCCCAATTATCCAAAAAGGTAGGGTTTCAAGAGATATTACCTTGAGTGATTCAAGTGTTAAGATCCGTAGAACACGCGTTAGATTGATTATCCGAGCCTCACAACCGAAAAGAAATGATGAAAATCGACCCCCGGATGAAGAACTCTCCCCCTCTATACTTCTCTCTCGCGACGCAGTGGAAAAATGGGGAAGAAAATGAGTTTCACGCTCAAAACAACACGTTTATAGTGTAACACAGCAGAACCTATCGGCCAGCCTATCGGCCGATAGGCCCAACCGATATCCATACGGAATGCCGGCAGTAGAGTCTATCGACCCCCCCTATCGGCCGAAAGGCTCCTGGAAGTGCTCGGCCAAAAACTGAAACGACCATAACTCTCTTGTCCGGACTCCGATTGACTCACCGTTTGAACCATTGGAAAGCTAACTCGATGTTCTATAATATTGCAAAGATTTATAATTTTTGGAGTCACCAAAAATTAATGGTGATCTAACAAAGACGAACTCATACTTAGAAAAGTCGTTTAGTAATCCCGAATTCAACAAAACGACACCGAAACCCGAACCTGAATACGAACCGAAGATACGGTTACGAAGTACTCACAAAGACGAATCTAAGAGCTAGTAGGACACACGATTCCGACCACCCGAAGGCTCGAAATTCGACAACGGAAGGTAATTACCCCAAACTTTGGGAAATTACGAAAATGGCCCAAATGCCCGAAAATCACGATACGTGATTGAATAACCAAACCGAAGTTCACAACACGTCCAACAAAGATAAACGGACTTGCGGGAAACTCGAAACAACAGTTTCGGATGAGATTCGCAAGAATCGAACTCAAGTGCGGAAAAGTCGCTAAAAACACAGAACTCAACGAAACGACACCGAAACGAACTCGGATGTCAAAAAGTGTAGAATTAATCATTCTCAGAATGACGAAACGGTCAGGACCGAGTCGTCAAAACGGACTCCGACCGAAAAAAAGAAATTACCGGAAATCGAAAATTGCGGATATTACATTCTACCCTCCTTAAAAGAAGTTTCGTCCCGAAACTTAAAACAAGTAGGGAGAAGAAATATTCCGCCAGGAAAAACTCAACGAGACACACAAGAATGCGTAACTAATGCCCAACGGCGAAATGTTACAAACAACGCAAAGGAATATACGGCGTGTAAACACGCTCCACGGTGACCAACACAACGTCGCCGTTAGGGATATAATAAAACCGACAAGTGACAAGCGTCATCAAACGGATACTATAGTCAAGTCAATTATCCGATAATCACAAAACTCAACGAACGAAAATCAATATGATTGACCAACCCAACGGTACATCAATCAAAACGCGAGTCAACCGCTGAACAAACACGGAATCCCATCGCCTAAGGGATGGAAGATTGAAAACAAAACTAATTTCCCGAACTAAAGGGAATTACGAAGGAGCCTGAACGTTCAACAATCACGAAACGAGAACAAAAACCGAACAAACAAACGATCGAGACAACAAAAATCGAAGAATCATGTTCGAATCACGAAGAACAATAAAGTTCAACAATAACTCCCGTGATGATCCGTGAGAACTACAAGACATGCATTCCCATAAGATCCACAGGAAAGGGAATAGCGATTGAAAAGTCACAACGACAAATAAGTTATTCCGAAATGATATCACACTCGTTCGATAAACAAAAACAAGGGCAGGACAAGCTCAGAAATGTCAACGAACATAAATGAGTCGACAGAGTCGAAAACACAAGCGTTCCAAAGCCGATTCACTTCGAATAAAAGAACTAGTAGAACCAGATGATGTCACTCCCAAACAAGGTTCACAAGAATCGAACTGAACCCGAAAAAGTAACATCGATAACCAGATCGACCCACAACAAGATCACAGCTCGTTCGGACGATGAAACCGAAATATAGAACAAGTTCATAAAGTACCAACGATCATGAACGAATCGATAGACTGGGGAAAGAGAAAATACAGAAGTCAAAATAGTACGGGCATTACCTCCGACCTCGTCCACGAAATTCACAAAAACGGGAGCAAGGTAACAAGACATTAAACAATCGACGCATAACGGAACCATCACCGATGCACACGGTCATACCAAATCAAGCTCTAACAGCTCGCACATGCGCGACAACGCAGAAATTGCCATGAGGCGACAACATTCAATACCAACACTCCGCCTCTCACAGGGGCTAGCACAACCAATGTGTGGAAAGCGTCTCAACGCTCACACCGCCAATTCGGTCATACTCGGGAGAAAGCATCAAAAGGACAACGCGAACATCACACATACATACCCAGCCCTCAAACGGGAATGGATAGGTTTTAAAAACGAAAACCTCATTTTGAAAATAATTTAGAAGAACACCGATTGATCTTGAGTATCATCTTTCAAAAAAAAATACAAACGTGAAACATCGTTATCGAGACATTGGGGAACCATTTTGCATTTGATAAAAATGAGGACATTTTCTCTTAGTGGAAACTTTCAAAATATTCGACCCTCGGGTCTAAATAAAAGTGTTGAAAATATCTCAAAACATTTTGGTCCTCGAGGTAGAAAATTTTTGGAATATATTGTGGCACCTGGATGTACCACAAGAAAATAACTCATTAAAAAAAATTATGTCTCGAAATTTGTTTTTCTAAGATACTCAAGGTTTTCAAAAGTCCAATAGGCCAGAATGCCCAAAACTCACACATACCGACGTTCACTAAAACAACTCATAGCACACGCATCAAAACGTTTAAAATCAAGACAATACATGTCTTTAAAAGGAAATAAACGACAAAATGCCACCTTCAGAACAAAACCACTGATAAAATACCCTCCCGCACTGGCTAGTGAACAAGCCGAACGCGTATAAGCACAAAGCTTCCACAAGAGACTTGTAAAACGTGCAAATCGATTCGAAAATCATCAACAACGGAGAAAAAAAAAAAAAACAACAATAAAAAGACATCACAAACGACGACATTCCTCGTATAAATCAAATACCAGAGTCGACTAAATACATATCGTGAAATCAAAATTCACATAAAATTCCACCACTTAACAAATAATCATAAAAATAGCTCGTGTCACACGAGACACAACACAAAGAAGGGAGACTTACTTCCACAGGTCGCACGAAGATGATGGTTGCACCTTGATACTAATCACGGCCGACATCCCAGACGACGCGTCGCGACACGACTCAGTCAGACAAAATCTGACAATACAAGACTCAACAACACATAACTCGACCCGACAGCCTAGGTTTCCTCAACCTAAGCTCTGATACCATAAATGTAACATCCCCAGATGGAACCGGGAATATTACACGCCGCAGACCCTCTCCGCGAGGATCCACCAGGCTAGACATCTAAGCAACACATTACATTACATACCGACGAATCAAAATAACGAATCAATAGACCGATTTGGTCTTCCGTCACTGACTTACAAATCAAAATACATAAACTCATCCCGACTCATACACATGCAAGGGTAAAATACTTGCAACGACGAACAATAGGACAGCGGAAAAGATAATACAATGGACTCCGACTAACTGAACCCAAAACTGGCCTTCGTGTGATTAGTATCATTCGTCTTTCATCATCCCTCGTGCCGATCCTGTGTCTTGCTCCCGAAAACCTGCATGTACCTGGACACAATACAGATATCCACCCCGACACTGGGGTTAGCAAACTCCACTGTTTCGCTAGTGCAAGTATAAAGTGCAAATACGAGCCATACACAACACATTCCGAGAATACAACGAAAGACTTCGAGATATATTTAGTAAAAAATAGTTCAAGTCTTGAAAGTAGAAGAAGCAAGTAAGCACTTTGAAAACAATTCCAAATCTCGGAGTTTTGAAAACATTAGAAAGTGAAAAGTTCTTAAGTCCTCGAAAGCCATTTAGTGGTCACACCCAAGTTCATTTTTCAAAATACAAACCCGTTTAACAAAACACGGGTCCACGACCCAACCATTCGGTCACAAAACACAGGTCCACGACCCAATCATCCACTTCAATTCACTTACAAGGACACATTACACATAACACATTATTCTTATGCCACTCTAGCCAAGCACCAAGACTCGATATATAATGTCTCTCGACCCCAAGCACAAAGCATCGTGATACTCCGGACAATATCACCATTAACGAAAACATCAACGTCATCCTCAAGATGAAAACCATAACTGGTAACCCGCGGCCGTACCCCTTAGTATCGACCCCCAGACATCCCGTCGGACACTCCGGGTGGGAAACCACTCGCGGCCGTATTCTTAGTATCGACCCCCAGACATCCCGTCGGACACTCCGGGTGGAAGTTCATCCACACACGCACCCAAGTCCACTTCCGTGGCCGTACCCCTTAGTATCGACCCCCAGACATCCCGTCGGACACTCCGGGTGGAAGGAACAACACACACACACACGTTCCAAAATCACAGTTGCAAACCACAAGCCTCGAAGGTCAATCACAGTATATATAGTCGAGGTACCTTACTAGAATGGCCAGTTCATCCAACATATACTCACGACCAAGTAATGATGCGATTCACAAGGAAGCACCAGATTTCAACAGCACCGAACGACACAACTAATATCACACAAACTCACATATTCATCCATAAACACGTGACTCCAAGCACATAATTTGACAAAAGAATTACACTTTACATTTACCAACGACATAATCATACGCAATGACATCACAAGAAGGTAAGGTGATTCTATACTCGACACTAGCTCACATATTCAACTAAGAACATTAATTCCCGACACACATGGGTCACCTTTACAAAAAGCATGATGGTAAATATTCCGATTCTTTTGAAAAAAATGGTTATTAATATTATTTAGCACATATCGACGATTAACAACCATAATATCCACAAAACACGTAATGTATGGGCAAGATACTTGCCTCGATACCACGAGCACTGAACCACGAACGGATACGGCTCAACCGGGAAGCTTCGGAACGCCCGATGCTAACGAAAAGGAAGACGACAATGAACGGAACGGAAGAATCAAGCACGACCGTGAGGAACCGACGAAAATGAACCTAACGATTCGAAAAGCACAATCACAACCACTTCTAAACGATTATGGAAATGGAATACACCCGGAACCCCGCCTACGATTCATGTATATTCATACCGAAAACAACGAGGGCGGACCACAACCAAACCCTCTCGATTCCGTAAAAATCCACAAAATATCCATGAATCCGTAGGGAAACTAAAGATACTAACAAGATTAATCATATTCATCATGAATCCATCAACGAAACGGAAAGAATCGGACAAAACCCCAAAATCCCCAATTATCCAAAAAGGTAGGGTTTCAAGAGATATTACCTTGAGTGATTCAAGTGTTAAGATCCGTAGAACACGCGTTAGATTGATTATCCGAGCCTCACAACCGAAAAGAAATGATGAAAATCGACCCCCGGATGAAGAACTCTCCCCCTCTATACTTCTCTCGCGACGCAAAGGGAAAAATGGGGAAGAAAATGAGTTTCACGCTCAAAACAACACGTTTATAGTGTAACACAGCAGAACCTATCGGCCAGCCTATCGGCCGATAGGCCCAACCGATATCCATACGGAATGCCGGCAGTAGAGTCTATCGACCCCCCCTATCGGCCGAAAGGCTCCTGGAAGTGCTCGGCCAAAAACTGAAACGACCATAACTCTCTCGTTCGGACTCCGATTGACTCACCGTTTGAACCATTGGAAAGCTAACTCGATGTTCTATAATATTGCAAAGATTTATAATTTTTGGAGTCACCAAAAATTAATGGTGATCTAACAAAGACGAACTCATACTTAGAAAAGTCGTTTAGTAATCCCGAATTCAACAAAACGACACCGAAACCCGAACACGAATACGAACCGAAGATACGGTTACGAAGTACTCACAAAGACGAATCTAAGAGCTAGTAGGACACACGATTCCGACCACCCGAAGGCTCGAAATTCGACAACGGAAGGTAATTACCCCAAACTTTGGGAAATTACGAAAATGGCCCAAATGCCCGAAAATCACGATACGTGATTGAATAACCAAACCGAAGTTCACAACACGTCCAACAAAGATAAACGGACTTGCGGGAAACTCGAAACAACAGTTTCGGATGAGATTCGCAAGAATCGAACTCAAGTGCGGAAAAGTCGCTAAAAAGCACAGAACTCAACGAAACGACACCGAAACGAACTCGGATGTCAAAAAGTGTAGAATTAATCATTCTCAGAATGACGAAACGGTCAGGAGCGAGTCGTCAAAACGGACTCCGACCGAAAAAAAGAAATTACCGGAAATCGAAAATTGCGGATATTACAGAAAGAAGGGTTTATACGTATACTGGTATTCACGACAGAATGGTTCTTGAATGATCCCAATCATTCGCTCTGGGGGTACAAGCAGTAGCCGCCAGCCGCTAGGTGGTGCCACTACTATTTGGTTCCTCCCATTGCTAACTGAGACGGACCTACCGAGTCGCGCAATAGGATAGACGATAGAATAAAACGAGCTTATTCTATCTTTATAAATATTGAATAATGGATATCTAATTTATTGGAAATTGGATGTCTAATTAATTTAGGAACATTGGATGTCTAAATTAGTTTATTGGATAAATTAATTTACGGCCTAATGAATTAAATAAATTACTGGGTGATTAATTTAATTCATAGATATAATTATTTTTTGGAGAAATTAATTATATTATTTTGTATTTGATATGATTAATTAATTGGATTAATTAATTGATATAAATACATCGGAATGGAATTAAAGTTTATCTGATTGGACTCACGGGAGTCCAAAACGAACCGAACTCATCCGATTCCTTCTAGAGGCCACTCCACCCACCTACCACCTCCCTTGGTTTTGTGTCGACCTTTATTGGTGGAAGACTTTTTATTAGAGGGAACAAGTATCAAGGTGATTATTTGGTTGGTGGATTTTGTCATGTGGAGTTGAAGAATAAAAAGTGAAGACAATAGGAGAGAGAAGAAAATAGTTTCTTAGGCCGCATTCTTTTGACTTATTTTTCGATTCGATTCGATTGCCTACTTCGAGTCCATTCAGCCTGATTCGATTCGATTGATCACTTCGCTTCTTCTTCTTCTTATTATTATTATTATTATTATTAATCTTAATTATTATTATTATTATTATTACTAATAATATTACTATTGTCGTTGTTGTTGTTAATTACTATTATTATTATTATTTACCATTATTATTATTATTATTATTATTATTATTATTATTTACCCTTAATATATATTTGATTCGATTCGATTCGATTCCAGTCCATTCGATTCGATTCGATTCGATTCGATTCGAGATCCATTCGATTGATTCGATTCGATTCATTTAGTCCAAAAGAACAGAGCCTTAGTCTTCATATTTGTTCTTAAGTTCTTCTTGTTTTTCCTTGGAGAAAATTCAAGACATATATATTGAGGTATTGTGAGTTATATACTTGGAGTGTTATAATCACATTTTAGATTAGTTCCTATAACCTTGTTCTAGTCGTTCTGTTCATTTCTCCGGTGCGTGGCAAGTACAGACGCGGTGCTTTCGGTGTTGGATCATCCAAGAGCTTGGAGCGGATTGGAATCGTAGGGAAATCACCTAAATCTTGGGGAATCACTTTTTGGGAAATCACCATTTAATCAACGGACTACAAGGGTATGTTTCTCGTATCTTCTTATGCTTCATTTTATATTCGTACATACATAGCTTGATCGATCCTCGTAGGGATTCGGATCGAATTAATTTTCATTTTACCGCTTCAGTTGGGCCTTCTTTTAGGCATCGAATCCCAAAAACTGGGTGATCTCATTATGGGTAAGTTTGGGGCTTGAACCTTCGCGGTTGGTTTCCCAACACCTACAGTTCAGTAGGTCACAGTCACTAGGTGATCTTATTATGGGTAAGTTTGGGGCTTGAACCTTCGCGGTTGGTTTCCCAACACCTACAGTTCAGTAGGTCATGAACACTAGGTGATATCATTATGGGTAAGTCTGGGGCTTGAACCTTCACAGTTGGTTTCCCAGCACCTGCAATTCTGCAGGTCACGGTCATTGGATGATCTCATTGTGATACGGCTTCGTGCCGTGGATTCGGCCCTCATTGTGATACGGCTTCGTGCCGTGGCTTCGACCCTCATTGTGATACGGCTTCATGCTGTGGCTTCGGCCCTCATGTGATACAACTTCGGGCTATTTGGCTTCTGGCCATCGTGATATTTTGGCAGCTTCGGCTGAGGGATTTTAGGCTATTGTGATGTTTTGGTATTTACGTTTGAGCCTTCGGGCATTGGGATTCGCAATTATTTCAGCTCTGGTTTGGGTTTACCTTCGGGTAATTCATTGTTGTGTTCTATATTGATGATTAGCCGTTGGGCGCTTGTGTTCTAACCTATTGAGCAGGTACTGATCGTATGCCGTGGGCATAGTGTTTCACGAATGCTCGATTCTTACTTTGGTTTGTGAGCATCTCGTATTACCATTGCTGTACCATTTTATTCTACCTCTGGATGCATATCATGTTGTACATGTATTTGATATTCATTATCTAGATGACTGACCTCGGGGGGACGGAACATGTTTTCATGTTTTAGGTGCTTCCGAGGAGAGAGATGAGACACAAGGGCATGACAATGGCAACGAGGCATTCGAGCGATACTAGTCCGAGTTGTTTCGGTTCATGTCAGTCAGACAGTTTGGAGTACTCCAGTTTCGTTAGATGTTGTCATTTTTGTATTATCCGAGCGAGGCTCGTGGATATTTTTGTATTTTTATTTTGGCCATGTAGGCCCATTCTTATCATTGAAATTCTATATCGGAATATTATGTCAGATATCATAGTAGGGACTGTGATTTCCCCTTTTGGTCAGTTTGTTGTGTTTTCGTAGTGTTCGCCTGGTGGATCTCCTGGTGTGGGGTCCACGGCACTGTAATAACCCAATGGGATTTGGGGGCGTTACAGAAGATGGTATAAGAGAAACGGGTTGTGAGATACCCTGATATGTGAGTTATGTGGCTCTACCGACGCGGTAGTAGTGGGGCTGTCAGGTTACGACAATTTGGACAGTCGGGTTTTGTGAGTCGTGATAGTTGGGCGACTGTATGAGTCATTCTTTCATCGAGTCTTTGTTTGTGAGAACTAGTATCGCAAGACCTTGAAGCTTCATATGACCTATGTAAGGACTCGATTCTCTTTTATGTTCATACATTCATTATGTAATTGATTATACATGTTTTGTTGAAACATGTATGTGACATTAGTGGTACGATTGACTCATGATTATTTGTTTTGGAGCGTGGGAGCTCTGTATTGGCTATGTATACTCGTGTTTGGCTATTGACTTAGCATTCTGGATTGGCCATTGAGGTGTATTTGAGCTATGATCATGATTGAGCGTTATTCTTTCAGTATGGAAAGAGGAATATGAGGATGTGACATAGGGGGTAAAGGCTGCAGAGCGGGCCGGAACCCAGAACCTCATGTCTATGTGCATGCGGGTGCCGAGATGGATCAGAGTTCGGCCGGTGGTGTTACCTACGCGACCGATTCTCCTTCGGGACGTCATACTTGAGAAGTCGATCAAACTGAGAGTGGACACGTCGACCCTTTCTTGCTTATGAGAGGCATGATGGCCCAGATGACACAGATAGTGGAGAACATGTAGGCCTCGATGGTTCATGGTGAACTGCAGCAGGGATTCCAGGTGTCGTTTCATGGGCAGAGTGGGGGAGTGAGTCAGATTGTTGGTGATATGTCTCGTCAGAGGCCACCTACTTTTGAGGGTTCGTCGGAACAAACTGATATTGTTCATTGGCTTGAACATTTTGATAAACTCTTCGACATGGTTCAATGTCCAAAAGAGAGTAAGGTGGCAGTAGCGGCTTACTACTTGAGTAAGGGTGCTTATTCTTGGTGGCTTTCTGTGAAACCCACCGATCGTGATTGTGTTTGGAGCAAGTTCAAGACTCTCATGTTAGAGAGGTATTATCCGTCTCACTTCGTGAAGCCTAGTTGTCAGAGGTTTTGAACCCCGAATCTGTCGAGGATGAGGGTGTTATTGTTATTGATGAGAAGTTTCATGGACTTCTTCAGTTTGCTTCGTCTTTTATCCATACTGAGGTGGATAAGATCAAGTATTTTAGCAAGAGGCTAAACCCGCAGTTGAGGATGCAGTTGTTCAATCATAATTGTAACTCACTGGGTGAATTCATCGAGAAGGCTCTTGGAGCAGAGCTTTTGATCAAGGAACTTACTCGGGAGAACCATTCAGTTTCTTCTGGTGAGAGGACTAGAATGCCGGTTCGTTTAGAGGAACATCGGGCTACGACGTCTAAGAGGTCATTTTCTAGTCGTTTTCGTGCTGGGAAAGCATCTTCGTCTCAGACGAAGGGTTCGACTGTTGTTTGCTTTAACTGCAATTCAGCGGGGCACGTCAGCACTCGTTATACGGTGCCAGCTATTGTTTATCATTCATGTGGGAGGCAGGGACACCTTCAGAAGTACTGCAGGAGTTCTAGTGCCACTAGGTCTCAAGAGAGCTCATGGGCCTCGAGAGATTTTGTTACTCCTACCCGTACTTCATCCGAGGGGTCCTATCAGGCTTCTAAAGCCCGAGGTAAGGACAGCCGAGGAGGAGCAGTGAGTTCAGATTTGGGTCTTCCTCGAGTCGTAGAGATCGAGGATGTCGATGATCTGGAGGATATCGATGTTGGGTACACTTGAGATGTAGCCTTGATTTGTGTTTTCCTTGTTTTTTGGATTGATGTTTGACTCAGTCTGTATTGTAGTATTGTGGTTGTGAACCATTTGTTGTTGATCTATCTTGTAATGATAGTAACTGAGAATCTTGAGATTTGAGTCATTTGATGTGATTTTATTTCCTTTTTGTTTTTATGCCCAAGATTTTGTGATAATCGGGGTAAACCTTGTTGTGATTCGAGACGTCAAATTATGAGGACTTGGGCGTGCGATTGATATGGTCCCGAGGACTATGTCTGTATTGTTATTATCTTTGTGTGGCGTGAGTCAGTGTTTGTATGGGCGTCCGATGCCGACAAGAACAGGGAAGTGTACATCGGTGATTGTAGACATGTACATTGGGCGGCTCCCGCGGGGTGTGTACGCCGGTGTTACGACCATGCGGTTGGTATGACTTTCTGGCTAGCATCTAGCGGAAGAGTCATGATTTGAGTGATCTCGCACTTGGTTGAGTGTTTTTATCACTTGATTTTCGCCGTGTTCGGGCAGGGGAGACGCAGGGACCCGAGGGGTTAGCCCATATACTCAAGCGAAGTTGTTTGTATTGAGGAGTATTCCTCGAGATGTTATTTTCAGATCCCGATGGATAGTTCATATCCCGAGTTGTGTACCCTTAGTTTCGGAGACGAAACTCTTTTTAGAGGGGGAATTTGTAATATCCGGGGGTAATATTTTTTAATTCCACTATTGTGTTGTACGTATTCATTTGGAATTGTACAAGTGTTGTTATATTTGACTGATACAATGTATATTGTATTGGGATATTTCGGAATCGAAATATTTATACTTGTCGTCGGTTTTGTTTCGTCGTTTGGATGTTGCTTGGTGAGTTTGGAATTTTGGCTAAGTATAGTAGCCATAACGTATGCTATATGTTTAACATTAAATACGCTATGAGCTGAGGTTTACGTACATTAAACCTAGAGGGTTACATACATAACTATGGGTATCAGATCGCATCTGACTTTCGGCATGTGGGACCGGGTCAGGCTGGTTTCGCGGAGTTCGATTGGAACAGGCAGATCACCGCACATTACGTATGCTACACCTTGATGTTAATGTACGTAATGGTGAGGTTTGTTACGTACGTAATTTAGTTAACGTACGTAATGGGTACTCCGTTTTGAGGCAGTGAGTTTTGGACTACGTAGCGTATGCTACATAGAGGCGATAACGTACGTTAAGGGGCATAAAGTACGTTAAGGTGGTGCTATAGCAGCCGTAATGACCTTGTCAGATTATATATTTTGGTTTCGTATTTCATTTCTTCACAATCCAAAACCAATTTCCTCTCCCTAGAATCGTCCCTCTGGACTTGTTCTTGATACTTAGACTCTTCCAACTTGATTTGGAGCTTCATAACTTGGATTAGCTTAGGAACTTGAAGATTGGAGTGCATTCTCGATGGTTTGAGGTTGTTCTTCATTTTTCTAGAGGTTTGTTGGTTGATCTTGTGTTTAACTCGAGATTATGATGATGTTGTTGTCGTGTAGTTTGTGTAATGATGATTTGTTGGAGGATAGTATGGTTCTTCATAGTTTTGATGAACTTATGATGAAGAACATGATGATATAGCTTGAGTTTGATTGTGTTATTGATGTTTAAGAATACTTGGAGGTTATAATCATGTCTAGGAGGAGTTATGTTAAGATTTTTAGATGATTAACATAGCCTTGAGATGATTATTTTTGTTGGTTGTGTTGTTGAGAGATTATAACCATTTTAGTAAGGATTTGTGAGGAATTAGGAGGTGATTATCATAATTTTGAAATGGTTAAGTTAATCTTGTTGATTAATCCAAAGTTCTTGAGGAATTGGTGATTGATTTTGGTGGAGACGTCATGTTTGTTGTGATGATGATGTTCTTGAGGTATTGATGATGATATTGGTGATATTATCATTTTGAGATGATTGATTTGATGTTGTTCTTGATAGTCCTTGCTGAATTGTTTTTCACAAGTGTTAAGAACATAATGATCATGTTAATTGATCATTGAGGTGTTGGAGGATGTTAGAATTTATAGTTGAGAACTATGATATTCGTTTGTGGAGTTTAACCGATTCGTGATTGAATCGGGATTGTCTTTGGTGTTGTTTTCTATTAATTTTGTGTTATTGAATGAATTTTATTTCATTCAAGGTTGCTCGAGTGCTTGTGATCGTCGGAGGACGTCGTTCGTCGTTCGTTGGAGGATTTCATCGCCTTTGGTTTGAGGCAAGTTTTATACTTGTACTAGTCAATGAGATTAATGTTATCATGTATATGTATGAATGTGTGTATCATTCCGAGACTTGGTCTCTTTGTGATTTTGTTGATATCAGGGGATTGTTTGACACGATACCCTTCAGCAAATTATGCCAAATGTTATTGTTGTTCGGCAAAAGCCATTTAAGGCATTGAGATACTCGTTGTTGATGTTATTGTCGATAGCCGGTTTGCGGTATCGATGTATCGATTGTTGTTGTTAGTATTGATGTCGATTTAAGACATTGTTGTGATCATTGTTATTGATGTTGGTGTTTTGCTATTGATGTTGAATTGGCCGATTGAAGGCATTGACGTGTTCGATTATCATCTCCGTCGTCGGTCACCAGTTATAGGTGCTGAGGAATCCGTTGAGTCGTTATAATCGATTGGCTGTTCTAAGATAATCAATGTATTGAATTGGGACTGTCGAGGATAGTTCTCATCCGTTGAGTCATTGTTATCGATTGACCGTTCTAAGGTAATCGATTGGGACTATCGAGGATAGTTCCCATCTATTGAGTCGTTGTTATCGATTGACCGTTCTAGATGTATTGAATTGGGACTGTCGAGGATAGTTCCCATCCATTGAGTCGTTGTTATCGATTGACCGTTCTAACATAATCAATGTATTGAATTGGGACTTTCGAGGATAGTTCCCATCCATTGAGTCATTGTTATCGATTGGCCATTCTAAGGTAATCGATGTATTGAATTGGGACTGTCGAGGATAGTTCCCATCTGTTGAGTCGTTGTTATCGATTGGTCATTGTAAGACAATTGAGGTATTGAATTGGGACTGTCGAGGATAGTTCCCATCTATTGAGTCATTACGATCGATTGGCCTTTCCAAGGCAATCGAGGTACTTAGATTGGGACCACTGAGGACAGTGCCCATCCGTGAGTTATTGCTGTCGTGTTGGCCGACTCAAGGCAGCACACTATTATTCTTGTGAATTTGGTAATCTTGGTATCGTTGCCGTTTGTGATTAACTGTGTTTTGGGGCTTGAACCTTCGCGGTTAGTTTCCAAATACCTACAGTTCAGTAGGTCACGCTCATGTTGATGATCTCATTATGGGTAAGTTTGGGGCTTGAACCTTAGCGTTTGGTTTCCCAACACCTACAGTTAAGTAGGTCACGGTCACTGGGTGATCTCGTTGTATGTAAGTTTGGGGCTTGAACCTTCGTGGTTGGCTTCCCAACACCTACAGTTCAGTAGGTCACGGTCACTAGGTGATCTCATTATGGGTAAGTTTGGTGCTTGGGACTTCGCGGTTGGTTTCCTAACACCTACAGTTCAGTAAGTCACGGTCACTTGGTGATCTCATTATGGGTAAGTCTGGGGCTTGAACCTTCGCGGTTGGTTTCCCAGCACCTGCAATTCAGTATGTCACGGTCATTGGATGATCTCATTGTGATACGGCTCCGTGCCGTGGCTTCGGCCCTCATTGTGATACGGCTTCGTGTCGTGGCTTCGGCCCTCATGTGATACAGCTTCGGGCTGTTTGGCTTCGGGCCATCGTGATATTTTGGCAGCTTCAGCTGAGGGCTTTCAGGCTATTGTGATGTTTTGGTATTTCCGTTGGAGCCTTCGGGCATTGTGATTCGGAATTATTTCATCTCTAGTTTGGGTTTACCTTCGGGTAATTCATTGTTGTATTTGTATATTGATGATTCGACGTTGGGCACTTGTGTTCTATCCTATTGAGCAGGTATTGATCGTATGCCATGGGCATAGTGTTTCATGAATGCTCGATTCTTACTTTGGTTTGTGAGCATCTCGTATTACCATTGTTGTACCATTTTATTCTGCCTTTGGATGCATATCATGTTGTACATGTATTTGATATTTCATTATCTGGATGACTGTCCTCGTGGAGGCGGAACATGTTTTCATGTTTTCGGTGCTTCCGAGGAGAGAGTTGAGACACAGGGGCATGACGATGGCGACGAGACATTCGAGCAATACTAGTCCGAGTTGTTTCGGTGTTCATGTCGGTCGGACAGTTTGGAGTACTCCAGTTTCATTAGTTGTTGTCATTTTTGTATTATCCGAGCGAGGATTGTGGATATTGTTGAATTTTTATTTGGCCATGTAGGCCAATTCTTGTTGTTGAAATTCCATATCGGAATATTATGTCGGATATCATAGTAGGGGCTGTGATTTTCCCTTTTGGTCAGTTTGTTGTGTTTAAGTCGTGTTCGCCTGGTGGATCTCCTGTTGTGGGGTCCACGACACTATAATAACCCAATGGGATTTGGGGGCGTTACACTAGGAATGACCCGGAATGACAACATCCGTTCCTAGATGAAAGGTTAACACGAATCAGTCCTAAACGACATTAATAACCGAACGGAATACATCCACAACCCTGATTATCAATCATAACAATACACGTACGATCAACACGGGCGAGGGTTTTCACAAAACCTACCTAATCAACAACTCACGGACTTAACTCGACAGAAACGGATTGGAAATCACCCAATAACAATAATCGATAAGAATTATTGCAACACAAACGAACAATTCGAGTTTGAATGGACAATTCCCAAAAAAACCCCCAAAATTGACAAAATTAGGGTTCTAAGCCAAAATACCTTGAATTCGGATGGAGTGGGATGATTTCGTTGATGATAATATGCTCCAACGATATCACCGTGATGGAAGATGATGAACACACGGATTGGAAGTGGTAAAATCGCCCCTTGAAAGAACCTCGTCGCCTGGCCGAAAATAGGAAAAAGAAACAAATGAGGAATTATGTCCTCTGCCTACTGTTTTAAAACAGCGGGACATTACAGCTATAACAATTAGCTTTTACAGCCGTAACAAGGCCATCTTACGGCCATAATCATTGGGGTGTTACAGCCGTAACACCCTTCTGAACAGCAGTTTGGGAAGACTGTTGTCCGAACCGCCCCGAACGACACTGAAACCCGAACCTGCTAACAATCTGAACATATGGTTACGAAATATTCCCAATGATGAATCTAAGCGCTAAAAGGAAACACAATTCCGACTACCCGAAGGTTCGGAATTCGACGACAGAAGTAAATTTCCTTAAACTTTAGGAAATTACAAAACGGCCCAAAACGGCCGAAATCATGATACGACGTCAGATTATTAAATCGAAACTCACAACACGAATAACTCAACCATATGGACTCATGGGAACAAAGAAACAACGCAATCGAACGAGTTTTACGAGAATCGAACGTACATGCGACAAAATCATAACATAAAGCGAATTACGTAAAAAAACCTCCGAAACTCATCCAAATGGAAAAACACCAAGAACAAAATAGATTCAAACATCGAAGCGATTACAAGCAAGTCATTAAAAATAGACATGCGCCAAAATAGAAACTGCTAAAAATAGATAGTACGGATATTACATTCTCCTCCTCTAAAAAGAAGTTTCATCCAGAAACTTAAGGATTGTAAAGCTCGGGGTATCTCTCACTCATATTCTCCTCCAATTCCCATGTCACTTCATCCACACCATGTCTCGACCATTGCATCTTAACAAAAGGGATGGTTTTGTGTAACACCCCCAAGACGTCCAGGGCATATCACAGCGCCGTGGACCCAACCCCTTAAGTCTACAAGGCTAACACACATCTTGACCACCCAAACATCGACAAACACTACGACATAAATACACCGATACTAAATAAAGACAACGATAACAAATAGACTATCTTACAACATTAACTCAACAATCAAACGTCATCCCAAACACTGGGTCTGAAAACAATACAAAATAAAATGAACAAAGTACTCGAGTACTGAAGCAAATAATACAATAAATAAAACCCAAGCGACAGGACATGACTCGATCGACCAACTGAATAGTGTCACTCTTTCCCATCATCCTCATATTGACCGCATGCTTGTTCGTCCCTTGGATCTGTACCTGAAATACAAAAGTATTTCCCCCATAGGGTAGCGCCAACTGCTAGTGCAAGTATAATAACATTTGAACTACCATTCTATAAACATGATATATGCGCCAAAAACCTTTTGGAAAACATTTATATTTCATAATATTAAAGTGCACATGCACAAAACATAGTTTTCCAACAAAACATTTCAAAGGTTAACAATTGGTACGAGACTCACGGCCACCGCACCCCGTAGAGGCCCCGTCGGACCATCCCTGGGTGGTCAACCCCAGTTTATGATATGCACACACATGGCACTATGTATGCCCATAAGCCCCGTCGGACCATCCCTGGGTGAACATACGCATTCACATCCACACATACACGCAAAGCCATAAATCCATGCTAGAATATGCAAACAAATGTAAGGTACTTGCCTTTGAGACACTGTGATCGAAACAGAAGATATACGAGGATTGGGAATGACCCAGAATGACAACGCCCATTCCTAGATGAAAGATTAACACGAATCAGTCCTAAACGACATTAATAACCGAACGGAATACGCCCACATCCCGATTACCCATCATAACAATACACATACGATCAACACGGGCGAGGGTTTTCACAAAACCTCACCCATCATAACAATACACGTATGATCAACTTAGAGAACATAACTTCACTCAACCAAAACTCACACATATAGAACTTCGCATAAAGGCGTTGAGTTCTCAAAATGTTCAACACTATGCGTAGTTGATGCGCATGCTCCTCTTCGTTCCTTGAATAGATAAGGATATCATCGATAAAGACGCTTACATACTTATCGAGATATTCAATGAATACCTTGTTTATCAACTTCATGAACATGGATGGGGCATTAGTTAGCCCGAACGGCATAACCACAAACTCGTAATTACCGTACCTCATCCGAAAATCCGTTGTTGGAATATCTGAATCACTCACTCGGAGTTGGTAATGCCCCAACCTCAGATTGATTTTCAAGAAAAATGTAGCCCCCCTGCGACTGCTCAAACAAGTCGTCAATCTTCGGAAGCGGATATTTGTTTTTTATAGTTACCTTGTTCAGCTCTCGGCAATTGATGCATAACCGTAGTGACCCATCCTTCTTCCTTACGAACAAGACCGGTGCGCCCCAAGGCGAAACTCTCGGTCGAATGTAGCCTGTGTCTACCAGTTACCCAGCTGTTTCTTCAACTCTCGCATCTCTGCAGGTGCCATGCGATACGGTGCTTTAGAAATCGGAGCCGCACCCAGCTCTAAATCAACGGTGAACTCAACCCCACGGTCCGGTGGCAAATCCAGCAACTCATATGAAAAAACGTCAGGATATTCATTTACTACCGGAATAGACGAAAGCTCGATTCCCTCTTCTTCCAACCTCATGGCATGGCACCAATAACCAGTGCACCCTCCTCGAAGAAGTTTCACCGCCCTCAAGGCGCTTATCAAGATTTCTGACTATCCCGTTTGCATCCCATAAAGGCGTGTTCAGTAGCGTTAGAGGATAACATCGAAATAGTCCTCGTTTTATAGTTCATGATGGCCCCATGCCTGTCTAATCAATCCTCACCAAGGATCAAATCCTCGTCCTTAATGTCTACCACAATCAGATTATAAGGCCAAACTCTCCCTGCGATACTCACAGGAAAATTTCTAACCTCAAGATCCCCCACAATTCTATCTCCGCTAGGCAGTTTAACGATGGATGGTTAACATGCAACCAAACAATCAACACGCATACGATGCACGCAATCCAAAGAGATGAAAGAATGTGTAGCACCAGAATTGAAAAGTACAGAAATAGTATGGTCAAGGATGTGGACGGTACCTGTAGCCACTGTCGCGTCAGGATCATCAGCTCGTCTCATCTCATACACAGGGCGGAATAGACCCCGCACTAGACGCTCCCCCTCTAGAAGGCTGCCCACGTCCCCGACCCCTGCCGAAACTCTGCTGAGGCTGATTAGCTGTCGGACCTGATTCATTCTCGGTTCCCTCGTAGCCGGGGCTGATATCTGAGTAACTGGTGCCCGACTCGCATCTCCACAATATGTAGCACGATGCCCCATACGACCAAAATTATGACACTGTAGTGACGGCCTGTCACACTCACTCATCATATGCCCTGTACGACCACAGTTAAAACAAGTTTTGCCCACGAGCAGGAACAGTCGGAGCAGACTTGGAGCCGTGGCCTCCCCCAAATAATCGGGGCGGACTCCTCATAAGTCGCGATCTGGACTGTGTCTTGTGATGTCCGCCAAACTTACTTCCCTAAAACTGACCGGAAGTCTTCTGCTTTTTACCCTCCGTCGCCACCTCCATCGTAGAAAAAGACATCTCATAAGCCAAATTACCGACAACCTATGTATCCATAAACCTAGATCCGATACCATTTTCTGTAACACCCCCAAGACGTTCAGGGCATATTACAATGCCATGGACCCAACCCCTTGAGTCCACAAGGCTAACACACATCTCGACCACCCAAACATCGACAAACACTACGACAATACACCGATACTAAATAAAGACAACGATAACAAACATACTATCTTACAACATTAACTCAACGATCAAACGTCATCCCAAAAACTGGGTCCGAAAATTATACAAAATAAAATGAAGGAAGTACTCGAGTACTGAAGCAAATAATACAATAAATAAAACCCAAGCGACAGGACATGACTAGATCGACCAACTGAACAGTGTTACTCTTTCCCATCATCCTCATACTAACCCCATGCTCGCTCGTCCCTTAGATCTGTACCTGAAATACAAAAGTATTTACCCTATTTAAGGGGTTAACGCCAACTACTAGTGCAAGTACAATAACATGTGAACTACCATTCTATACACATGATATATGTGCCAAAATCATTTTCAAAAATATTTATATTCCGGAATATTAAAGTGCACATGCACAAAACATATTTCTCCAACAAAACATTTCAAAGGTTAACCATTGGTACGAGACTAACGGCCACCGCACCCCGCAGAGGCCCCATTAGACCATCCCTAGGTGGTCAACCCCAGTTCATAATGCGCACACACACGGCACTAGATATCCCCAGAGACCCCGTCGGACCATCCTTGGGTGAACATACACATTCACATCCACACATACACACAAAGCCATAAATCCATGCTAGATCATGCAAACAAATGTAAGGTACTTGCCTTTGAGACATTGTGATCGAAACGGAAGATCTACGAGGGTAGGAATGACCCGGAATAACAACGTCCGTTCCTAGACGAAAGGTTAACACAAATCAGTCCTAATCGACATTAATAACCAAACGGAATACGCTCACAACCCCGATTACCCATTATAACAATACATGTACGATCAACACGAGCGAGGGTTTTCATAAAACCTCCCCGAATCAACACTCACGGACTTAACTCGACGGAAACAGATTTGGAATCACCCAATAACAATAATCGATAAGAAGTAATAAAACACAAACGAACAATTCGAGTTTGAATGGACAATTCCCGAAAACCCCCCAAATTAACAAAAGTTAGGGTTCTAGCCAATTACCTTGGATTACGGCGGAGAGAGATGGATTAAGATGATGCATAACTTTGTTTGGAGCACAATAATCGATCTATTGAGGAACTCCACGGACTGCTCTTCACAAATCGCTCCAAAGCACTCAAAGGAACTCAAATCGCGGACAAGGGAGAAAGAAGAAAGAAATTGACGTGTCTGGGGTCTATTCAGGTTTTTAAATACCTGACAGACATTACCGTATGCTAACGAGTAGGGTTAACGTACGTTAAGGTGTTTACGTACGTAACACCCGGATTTAACATATGTAAAGACTCGGCAGAACTCACTGCCTAAAACGCTGAATACGATTACGTACGTTATTGTCAAGAGCTTACGTACGTTAACAGTGTCCGTAACATACATAAGGGAGCATGCATAACGTACGTTAGGCATGCAGCAGTCTAGTACTGCTGAATGCAGTCCACTATTCAAGAAGTCACGAAATCGAAACGCAACAAAAGATGTGATCCAAAGACATAGTTACGAAGTATTCACGACGACGAACCTAAGTGCTAAAAGAAAACACTATTCCGACCACCTGAAGGCTCGGAATACGACAATGAAAGTAATTTCCCTAAACTTTTAGGAAATTACAAAATGGCCCAAACGTACGAAAATCACGATACGACACCGAAATGCTGAACTGAAGTTCACAACACGAATAATTCTACCTTACGGACTTGCAAGAACAAAGAAACAATATATTCGAACGATTTTTACGAGAATCGAACGTACATGCGACAAAATCATAACATAAAGCGAATTATGTAAGAACACCTCTGAAACTCGTCGAAATGGAAAAACACTAAGAACAAAATAGATTCAAAACATCGAAACAGTTACAAGTGAGTCGTTAAAAATAGACATGCGCCAAAAATAAAAACTGCTAAAAATAGAAAGTACGGATATTACATTTTGTGCCTTAACTGTTTATCCCGGCATTACAAAATCCTCATTGTCCTCTCCTCAAACGTAACATCCTTCTCGATTTCCACATCCCCAAAATCAATAACGTGAGTCGGGTCTGGAACATACTTTCTCAACTGAGAAATGTGAAATACACTATGCACATGGCTCAACGACGGGGGTAATGCCAAAAGGTAGGCCAACTCACCAACTCTCTCTAATATCTCGAAAGGTCCAATATACCTTAGACTAAGCTTCCCCTTTTTTCCCAAAACGGAAAAATCCCTTCGACGGAGACACTCTCAACAAGACGTGATCCCCTATCTCAAACTCCAAGGGTCAACGCCTAACATCCGCATAGGACTTTTGTTGACTCTGAGCCGCTAGAATTCTCTCTCTAATCAACTTGACTTTCCTCCTAGTCTCCAACACAAGATCCGGCTTGATGCCAACTAAATCCTCATTCCAACATATTGCTGATCGACATCGTCGACCGTAAAGCGCCTCGTACAGTGCCATCTTAATCGATGCATGCCAGCTATTATTATAAGTGAACTCGATCGGGGCGGATGTTCCGCAAAATCGCTACTCCAGTCTAGCGCACACGCGCGCAACATATCCCCGAACGTCTGAATGGTACGCTCGAATTGTCCATCGGTCTGAAGATGGAAAGAAGTACTCAAACGTAAATGTATTTCCAATACCCATATGTACCGCCTGCCAAAAATGCGATACAAACCGGCCATCCCTGTCCGAAATAATAGTTTTCGGCGTAGCATGAAGCCTCACGATCTCTGCAATAAATATACGAGCCAATTTCTCTGGACCCCAAGTGTCCTTGATGCCCAGAAAATGTGCTGACTTAGTTAGTCGATCCACGATCACCCATACCATGTTCATTTCCATCTTTGTCCTCGGAAAATTCATGACAAAATCCATAGAGACGTCCTTCCATTTCCATTCCAGAACGGGAAGTGGTTTCTACAACCCAGGTTGTCGCGGATGTTCGATTTTGACTTGCTGGAAAGTCAAATACTTAGCCACAAACTGCACTACCTCATTCTTCATGTCATTCCACCAAAAGTTCTTCCTCAAATCCTAATACATCTTACTCGAGCCCGAATGAACTGAGTAAGGTGACACAAGCCTCTTGCATTATAACCTGCCTCAATTCTAAGTCGTTCGGTACACACAACCGACTTGGAATCTCAGCACACCATCCTCATGAATCACAAATCCCGGGACTTTCCCTTTAACTACATTCTCACAAAGCTTGATGCACATCGGATCCTCCAACTGTCTCGATTTAATTTCGTCGACCAACGATGAAGAAATCTCAAGGGCACACAATTGGTTCCCGCTCCTCGGTAACACAACCTCGATTTCACACTCCATTATCCATCGCTGGAGCTCTGGCTGAGCCGTGAGTGACTCAAGTGCCCAAAACGATGCCGATTTCTGACTCAAGGCATCTGCCACCACATTTGCCTTGCCCGGGTGATAAAGGATTTTGAGGTCATAATCCTTGATCAGTTCTAGCCACCTCTTATGTCTCATTTTCAACTCCTTCTGAGTGAATATGTACTTCAAGCTCTTGTGATCGGTGAAAATCTGACAAGAAGAGCCACACAGATAGTGACGCTAAATATTTAATTCAAACACGACCGCGACCAACTCTAGATCATGTGTAGGGTAATTCAACTCATACGGTTTCAACTGACGGGAAGCATAGGTAATCGTCTTTCCGTGCTGCATGAGTACACATCCGAGTCCTTGTCCCGAGGCATCACTACAAACCGAAAAGCCCTATTTACCGCATGATAAGGCTAATACGGGAGCAGTAGTCAACTGCTTCTTCAATTCTTCAAAACTCTTCTACCTGTCGTCTGTCCACACAAAGTTCTCTGACCTATGCAACAACTGAGTGAGCGGTCGAGCAAGATTAGAGAACCCCTCAACGAATCTCCGATAATATCCAGCCAGACCCACTACGAACCTCCTTCACATTCTTGGGCGGTGCCCAATCCAATACTTGCTCTATTTTGTGTGGGTCCGCACGAACGCCCTCGGCCGAGATTACGTGACCGAGAAACATAACTTATCTCAACCAGAACTCACGCTTAGAGAACTTCACATAAAGGCGCTGAGTTCTCAAAATGATCAACACTATGCATAGATGATGCGCATGCTCCTCTTTGTTCGTCGAATAGATCAGGATATCGTCGATAAAGATGACTACACACTTATTGAGATACTAGACAAAGACCTTGTTCATTAACTGCATAAACACGACTGGGGCGTTGGTTATCCCGAACGGCATAACCACAAACTCGTAATGAAAAGGTTTTATATTCTCGGACTTCAAGTCCCATAAGACTTTCTGTCATTTAATAAAACAATCGAGTTGATATATTTCCTTCAAGGACTTGGTTTGTACTTTAAACATTGAAAACCTCTCGGGAACTTCTTTCATGGTTTGTCGTTATTTTAATACAACTGATATTTGCGTGCTACATTTTGTATGGCCTGAATACTTGTACTAGATATTCAAATGCTAACCCCTTAAATGGGGCAAATGCGTCTCATGCATTTGAGGTGTGCGTAGTTCGTTGGAACAATCACAGGGACGGCATGGAAGAAGACAAGCCGCAATATTAATCAAGAGTTAAGAGTCAGTTAATGTCGGTGAATTATCGAGTTAAATTCTGTAACACCCCCAAATCCTATTGGGTTATTACAGTGCCGTGGACCCCACACCAGGAGATCCACCAAAGCTAACACGACCAAAAATACAACTAACTGACCAAAAGGGGAATCACAATCCCTACACTGACATCCAACATAATATTCCGATATGGAATTTCAATGACAACAGTGGGCCTACATGGCCCAAATAAATTACAACGACATCCACGAGCCTTGCTCGGATAATACAAAATGACAATAACTGACAAAACTGGAGTACTCCAACTGTCTGACTGACATGAACACCAAAACATCTCGGACTAGTATCGCTCGCATGCCTCGACGCCACGTCATGCCCCAGAGTCTCAACTCTCTCCACGCAAACACCTAAAACATGAAAACATGTTCCGCCCCGGGTCGATCATCCAGATAATGATTATCAAATACATGTACAACATGATATGCATCCAAAGGGCAGAATGAATAGTATAGTAATGGTAATACGAGATGCTCACAAACCAAAGTAAGAATCGAGCATTCGTGGAATACTATGCCCACGGCATACAATCAATACCTGCTCAACAGGTTAGAACACAAGTGCCCAACGGCGAATCATCAATACGTAACACAACAATACATCACCCGAAGGTAACCCAAGCCAAACACCGAAATAGATACGAATCACAATGCCCGAAGGCTCCACCAGAATACCGATACATCACAATGGCCTAATGTACGAATAGCCCAAAGTCGTTTATCATCATAATACCCTGAATGTCATTCACCAAAGTCATCAATCACCACAATGGCCCGAAGCCAAAACAGCCCAAGTCAGATCAATGAGGGCGAAGCCACGACACGGCCGTATCACAATGAGATCATCCAATGACCGTGACTCTTGAATTTGGTCTTTGGGAAACCAACCGCGAGGGTTCAAGCCCCAGACTTACCCATAATGAGATCACCCGGTGACCTTGACCTATCGAATCGTAGGTGTTGGGAAACCAACCGCGAAGGTTCAAGCCCCAAGCTTACCCATAATGAGATCATTAACATGACCGTGACTCATGAATCGTAGGTGTTGGGAAACCAACCGCGAAGGTTCAAGCCCCAAGCTTACCCATAATGAGATCATTAACATGACCGTGACCTATCGAATCGTAGGTGTTGGGAAACCAACCGCGAAGGTTCAAGCCCCAAGCTTACCCATAATGAGATCATTAACATGATCGTGACCTACTGAACTGTAGGTGTTGGGAAACCAACCGCGAAGGTTCAAGCCCCAAGCTTACCCATCGAGCACTAGCCGAGACTAGCATCCAAAACATAATTAATCACAACAGTAACAATCCCAAGATTACCAAATTCACAAGAGTAATAGCGTGCTGCCTTGAGTCGGCCAACACGACGACAACAACTCATGGATGGGCACCGTCCACGGCGGTCCCAATTCAAATACCTCGACTGCCTTGGAATGGCCAATCGATCACAACAACTTAACAGATGGAAATTATCCTTGACAGTCCCAATTCAATACGTCGATTACCTTAGAACGGTTAATCGATAACGATGACACAACGGATAGGAATTAACTTCGATAATCCCAATTAAATACGTCGATTACCTTAGAACGGTTAATCGATGACCAATGATACAACGGATGGGAATTATCTTCGATAATCCCAATTAAATAAATCGATTACCTTAGAACGGTTAATCGATAACCAATGATACAACGGATGGGAATTATCTTCGATAATCCCAATTAAATAAATCGATTACCTTAGAACGGTCAATCGATACACAATGATACAACGGATGGGAATTATCTTCGATAATCCCAATTAAATAAATCGATTACCTTAGAACGGTCAATCGATACACAATGATACGGTAGAGTGGATGTCCCGGCGTCTTAAACTGACCACCGAAACAGATATAATAAACGAATATATCAAACGCCTTCAGTCGGCCAATGCAACATCATAGTGACAGTTCCAATTCAATAATAACGATTCAACGATGCCTCAGAACGACATTCACGTCAACAATAATAATCGATACATCGATGCCGCGAACCGGCTATCGACAACAAGAATCTCAATGCCTTAAACCGGACGTTAACGAATAACAATCACATCTGGCATAATCACCGAAGGGTATTGCATCAAACAATTCCCGAATATCAACAAATCACGAAGAGACTAAGTCTCGAAATGATACAATACATTCATACACATATATGATAACATTAATCTCATTGACCAGTACAAGTATAAAACTTGCCTCAAACCGAAGACGAGAAAGTCCTTCCACGATCAACGTCCTGGCACGAAACGACGAACGGCGCCTCCCGACGAACACAAACACTCGAACAACCAAAGAAGAACAAGAAGAAGCCTCCAAACACCAAAGGAGCACCAACAAGCTTCCAACTTCAAGCTTCAATCCAAGCTAGGATGATCAAGATCGAGTTGGAAGAGGCTAAACATCAATAATAAGTCCAAACGGACGATTCTAGGGAGAGAAAATGTGTTTTGGTTCGTGAGGAAATGAAAGACGAAACCAAGATAAATAGACTGACCAATTCATTACGTACGTTATACACTATGGTTAACGTACGTAAGAGGCATTACGTACACTATACTAAGACATTAACGTACGTAATGAAAAATCCAGAACTGACTGGACTAAATTACGAAGGCCTTAACGTACGTAAACAAGAACTTATTACATACGTTAAAAAGACCTACATTACGTACGTAGAGCTCACCTCTTAACGTACGTAAGGGTCCGTTGACTGCAATAGTGAGATCCGATCGGAAGATGCTCGGGACCCACCGGCCGAAAGTGACTACGAAGAAGGTTCCTGCCACCTACCAAGCATTACGTACGTAACCTTACAGGCATAACGTACGTAATACTCATCCCATAACGTACGTAAGTCTACCCATGTAGCGTACGTTAAGGCTAGTGTATTTAGCCAAAAACCCAAACTCTCCAACCAACATTCAAACGACGAAACTAACCCGACGACAAGTATAATATTTTGATCCCGAAATATTCCAATACAATATACATTGTATCAGTCCAAAACAACAACACTTGTACAATTCTAAATGAATATGTACAACTCAACAGTAACACGAAAAAAAAAAAAAATTATCCCCGGATATTACATACCCCCCCCCTTAAAAAGAGTTTCGTCCCCGAAACTTAGGGTGCAAAAACACGGGGTACGAACTATCCATCAGGATAAGAAAACAACATCTCCAGGAATACTCCTCACTGCGAACCACTTCGCCTGAGTAATCGGGCCAACCCCACGGGTTCCCGCGTCTCCTCTGCCCGAACACGGCGAAAAACAAGGGATAAAAACACTCAACCAACTGCGAGATCAGCCGAAACATAACTCTCCCGCTAGAGACCAGCCAGGAAGTCGTACCAATCGCATGACTAGTAACACCGGCGTACACACCCCGCGGGTTCCGCCCATTGTACATGTCTACAATCATCGGTGTACACTCCCCCGTTCTCATCAGCATCGGACGCCAATGCAATCACTGACTCACGACACAAAAGAAAATAACAACGCACAAATAGTCCTCAGGACCATATCAAATGCACACTCAAGTCCTCGCAACTTGACGTCTCGAATCACAATGAACGTTTACCCAGATCACCACAAAAATATTGGGTATAATACCAAAAGGAAAAGAATAATGCATCAGACGACGTCAAATCTCAAGATTCTCAAAAGCTATCATAACAAGATAGATCAATAATAAATGGTTCACAACCACAATACTACAATACAGACTGAGTCAAAACATCAGTCCGAAAAACAAGGAAAATACAAATCAAGGCCACATCTCAAATGTATCCGAAATCAACACCCTCCGGGTCATCGAACTCATCGATCTCATCGACTCGAGGAAGACCCAAATCTGAGCTCGCCGCTCCTCCTCGAGTGTCCATACCTCTGGCTCCCGAAGCCCGATATGACCCTTTGGATGGAGTACGGACTGAAGCAACAAAATCTCTCGAGGCCCGTGAGCTTCCTTGAGATCTACTGGCACTAGAACCCCTGCAGTATTTCTGAAGGTGTCCCTGCCTCCCACACAGAAAACAAGCAATAGACTGCATCGAGCACCGAGTACTGCGATGTCCTATTGTATCACAGTTAAAGCAAACAACGGTCGAACCCGTCGCCTGAGAAGAAGATGCTTTCCCAGCACGAAGATGACTAGAAGACGACTTCTTGGACGTCGGAGCCCGATATCCCTCTGAACGAACCGGCATCCTAGTCCTCTCACCGGAAGAAACTGAAGGGTTCTTCCGAGAAAGCTCCTTGATCAAAAGCTCTGCTCCAAGAGCCTTCTCGATGAATTCACCAAGTGAATTGCAATTATGGTTGAACAACTGCATCCTCAACTGCGGGTTCAGTCTCTTGCTAAAATACTTGATCTTATCCGCCTCAGTACGGATAACAGATGAAGCAAACTGAAGGAGTCCCTGAAACTTCTCAGCGATAACAATAACACCCTCGTCCTCGACGGATTCGGGGTTCAAAACCTATGATAGTTTGGCTTCACGAAGTGGAGCCGGATAATACCTCTCTAACATGAGAGTCTTAAACTCACTCCAAGCACAATCACGATCGGTGGGTTTTACAGAAAGCCACCAAGAATAAGCGCCTTTACTCAAATGGTAAGCCGCTACTGCCACCTTGCTCTCTTCCGGACACTGAACCATGTCGAAGAGTTTATCAAAATGTTCAAGCCAATGAACAATATCAGCTGGTTCCGACGAACCCTCAAAAATAGGTGGCCTCTGACGAGAGATGTCGCCGATAATCTGACTCACTCTACTGGACTGTCCATAAAACGGCACCTTGAATCCCTGCTGCGGTGGACCACGTACCACTGAGGTCTGTATGGTTTCCATTATCTGCGTCATCTGAGTCATCTGGGTCATCATGCCCCTCATAAGCAAGTAAGGGTCGATGTGGTCACTCTCAGTCTGGTCGACTCCTCGAGTATGACGTTAGAAGGGGAACCGGTCGCATAAGTCACATCTCCGGATGAATTCCGATCCTCTCGGCATCCGCACGCGCATAATCACGAGGTTCTGGGTTTCGGCCTGCTCCGCAGACTTTACCCCCTCTGCCACATCCTCGGTTTCTTCTTTCCATACTGAAAGAATAACGCTCGATCATGAACAAAGCTCAAATATGCCTCAACGGCTAATCCCCAATGCTATGTCAATAGCCAAACACGAGTATATATACTCAACAAATAAACAATCGCTTCAAACATGCTAATTATAGCCAATACTGAGCCAACACGCTCCAAAGCAATTAATCATGAATGGGTCGTAACATAATGTTACATACAGGTTTCAACAAAACATGTATAATCAATGGCATAATGAATGTATGAGCATACAAGAGAATCGAGTCCTTACACAGGTCATACGAAGCTTCGAGGTCTTGCGATACTAGTCTTCACTGACGACGACTCGATGAAAGAATGACTCATACAGTCGTCCAACTACCACGACTCACAAAACCCGACTGTCCAGATTGTCATAACCTGACAGTTCACTACTACCGCGTCGGTAGAACCGCATAACTCACATATCAGGGTATCTCACAACCCAACTCTCTGATACCATCTTTCTGTAACACCCCAAATCCTATCAGGTTATTACTGTGCCGTGGACCCCACACCAGGAGATCCACCAGGCTAACACGACCAAAAATACAACTAACTGACCAAAAGGGGAATCACAATCCCTACACTGACATCCAACATAATATTCCGATATGGAATTTCAATGACAACAGTGGGCCTACATGGCCCAAATAAATTACAACGACATCCACGAGCCTTGCTCGGATAATACAAAATGACAATAACTGACAAAACTGGAGTACTCCAACTGTCTGACTGACATGAACACCAAAACATCTCGGACTAGTATCGCTCGCATGCCTCGTCGCCACGTCATGCCCCTGTGTCTCAACTCTCTCCTCGCAAACACCTAAAACATGAAAACATGTTCCGCCCCCACGGGGTCAGTCATCCAGATAATGATTATCAAATACATGTACAACATGATATGCATCCAAAGGGCAGAATGAATAGTATAGTAATGGTAATACGAGATGCTCACAAACCAAAGTAAGAATCGAGCATTCGTGGAATACTATGCCCACGGCATACAATCAATACCTGCTCAACAGGTTAGAACACAAGTGCCCAACGGCGAATCATCAATACAGAACACAACAATACATCACCCGAAGGTAACCCAAGCCAAACACTGAAATAGATACGAATCACAATGCCCGAAGGCTCCACCAGGAATACCGATACATCACAATGGCCTAACAGCCGAATAGCCCGAAGCTGTTTATCATCATAATACCCTGAATGTCATTCAGCCAAAGCTGTCAATCACCACAATGGCCCGAAGCCAAAACAGCCCGAAGCTGTATCAATGAGGGCCGAAGCCACGACACGAAGCCGTATCACAATGAGATCATCCAATGACCGTGACCTGCTGAATTGCAGGTGCTGGGAAACCAACCGCGAGGGTTCAAGTCCCAGACTTACCCATAATGAGATCACCCAGTGACCTTGACCTACTGAACTGTAGGTGTTGGGAAACCAACCGCGAAGGTTCAAGCCCCAAGCTTACCCATAATGAGATCATTAACATGACCGTGACCCTCCGAATCGTAGGTGTTGGGAAACCAACCGCGAAGGTTCAAGCCCCAAGCTTACCCATAATGAGATCATTAACATGACCGTGACTCATCGAATCGTAGGTGTTGGGAAACCAACCGCGAAGGTTCAAGCCCCAAGCTTACCCATCGAGCACTAGCCGAGACTAGCATCCAAAACATAATTAATCACAACAGTAACAATCCCAAGATTACCAAATTCACAAGAGTAATAGCGTGCTGCCTTGAGTCGGCCAACACGACGACAACAACTCATGGATGGGCACCGTCCACGGCGGTCCCAATTCAAATACCTCGACTGCCTTGGAATGGCCAATCGATCACAACAACTTAACGGATGGAAATTATCCTTGACAGTACCAATTCAATACGTCGATTACCTTAGAACGGTTAATCGATAACGATGACACAACGGATAGGAATTAACTTCGATAATCCTAATTAAATACGTCGATTACCTTAGAACGGTTAATCGATGACCAATGATACAACGGATGGGAATTATCTTCGATAATCCCAATTAAATAAATCGATTACCTTAGAACGGTTAATCGATAACCAATGATACAACGGATGGGAATTATCTTCGATAATCCCAATTAAATAAATCGATTACCTTAGAACGGTCAATCGATACAGAATGATACAACGGATGGGAATTATCTTCGATAATCCCAATTAAATAAATCGATTACCTTAGAACGGTCAATCGATACACAATGATACGGTAGAGTGGATGTCCCGGCATCTTAAACTGACCACCGAAACAGATATAATAAATGAATATATCAAACGCCTTCAGTCGGCCAATGCAACATCATAGTAGCGGTTCGATTCAATAATAACGATTCAACGATGCCTCAGAACGACATTCACGTCAACAATAATAATCGATACATCGATGCTGCGAATCGGCTATCGACAACAAGAATCTCAATGCCTTAAACTGGCCGTTAACGAATAACAATCACATCTGGCATAATCACCGAAGGGTATTGCATCAAACAATTCCCGAATATCAACAAATCACGAAGAGACTAAGTCTCGAAATGATACAATACATTCATACACATATATGATAACATTAATCTCATTGACCAGTACAAGTATAAAACTTGCCTCAAACCGAAGACGAGAAAGTCCTTCCACGATCAACGTCCTGGCACGAAACGACGAACGGCGCCTCCCGACGAACACAAACACTCGAACAACCAAAGAAGAACAAGAAGAAGCCTCCAAACACCAAAGGAGCACCAAAAAGCTTCCAACTTCAAGCTTCAATCCAAGCTAGGATGATCAAGATCGAGTTGGAAGAGGCTAAACATCAATAACAAGTCCAAACGGATGATTCTAGGGAGAGAAAATGTGTTTTGGTTCGTGAGGAAATGAAAGACGAAACCAAGATAAATAGACTGACCAATTCATTACGTACGTTATACACTATGGTTAACGTACGTAAGAGGCATTACGTACGCTATGCTAAGACATTAACGTACGTAATGAAAAATCCAGAACTGACTGGACTAAATTACGAAGGCCTTAACGTACGTAAACAAGAACTTATTACGTACGTTAACAAGACCTACATTACGTACGTAGAGCTCACCTCTTAACGTACATAAGGGTCCGTTGACTGCAATAGTGAGATCCGATCGGAAGATGCTCGGGACCCACCGGCCGAAAGTGACTACGAGGAAGGTTCCTGCCACCTACCAAGCATTACGTACGTAACCTTACAGGCATAATGTACGTAATACTCATCCCATAACGTACGTAAGTCTACCCATGTAGCGTACGTTAAGGCTAGTGTACTTAGCCAAAAACCCAAACTCTCCAACCAACATTCAAACGACGAAACTAACCCGACGACAAGTATAATATTTCGATCCCGAAATATTCCAATACAATATACATTGTATCAGTCCAAAACAACAACACTTGTACAATTCTAAATGAATATGTACAACTCAACAGTAACACGAAAAATAAATAAAAAATTATCCCCGGATATTACAAATTCTGTCATCCGTTGTATTGTATTTTGACCCCTGCATGGGTATGTATTGTAATGAGTTTATTTTTGGATTGATTTAGTCATGAGACCTCATCGGTTAGTGTAATTTAATATTTGACCTTATCGGTCCGTGTTACTATGTAGTTTGATCTCGGTCGGTCAAACATTATTCGTATCGTGGTGGTTAGCTTGTAGATCCTTGTGGAAAAAGGGTCTACGGTGTGTAATATTCCTAGTTTTCGGGGGTGTTAAAACAAACACATTAATAGATGTGAGAGACGAAAGAGTTACTATGATAGTTTTAGGTGAAATGGTTATATTTTCTATAAGAGATATTAATCCCATCCCTACCACCTCTTTTTCTGAAAATTGCTCTTTTGTTGATGCTATTGATCTTGTCGTCGAGGAAATTTTTAGAGAAGAATCAGCTATTAATGAGAATTATCTTGATGTCGTAGACGATCTCGAAATAGGGGGGTGGGAGTTATTTGCACTTACTGAAGGGAACTTAGAAAAATTTGAACCCAACTTAGAAAAACCTGAACCCCACAAATTTTTAGAATTAAAAGAACTTCCTAAACATCTAAAATATATGTTTCGAGAAGATGAAAAAAAGAAGCCTGTCATCATCTATGTTGAATGTTCCGAAGATGAAGAAGATGAGTTAATCAAAATTCTAAAATAATTTAAAAATGCCATTGGATGGGGATTAAGTGATATAAAAGGAATAGTACTTCGACGTGTATGCATAAAATTATCCTAGAAGAATAAGTAAAACCAACCAGAGAAGCACAAAGACGTCTAAATCCTAACATGATGGACATGGTAAAGAAAGAAATTTTGAAACATATCGCCGAGGATATAATCTATCCTATTGCAGATAGCGAATGGGTGAGCCCAGTACACGTTGTACCAAAAAAGAGTGGAATTACTATAGTTGAAAATGACAAAGGATAAATTATCCTTACTAGGGTTGCTATAGGTTGGCGAATGTGTATTGACTATCGCAAATTTAATGTAGCAACCAAAAAAGATCATTTTTGTAACACCCCCAAAACCATCCGGGAATATTACAGCGCCGTGGCCCCGCGCCGGAACCCACAAGGCTAAAAATCATATTCACAATCGTTTCAAACACACCAAATAGGCAAAGACGGTAATATTTTTCTAAAATACCATCATTAAACTTCATTTAAAGGTACAAGGCAAAAATGCCCAATCTCAACAGTTTAAAAACGTACGTTAAGTCACTACTTGGACGTACCGATAAAATAGTTTAGGGAATTAGTTTTACGAGATAAACCCAAATTTGAAAAATACCAAAATGCCATTTTAAAGTATACACGAGTTGGTAAAGTAGCGGAAAGCAATTTAAAAATACATACGCAGCGAACATAGACATACTTAAAAATGCATTTGCAAGGGAATATAGCGAACAGTAGAATACTCGGTTCCCAAATACATGTCATAGCTAGTATCACCTGGGAAGCTCATCCCTTCACGACCACTACTAGCTCTATCTCCGATTACCTAAAAATAAAGCTCACGACGGGGTCAGCCATAATACTCAACAATGATAACGATCACATCACATAAATAATTACATATCAATGTAAAAGTAAGAATACTTAATGTCCCTAAATTAATTAGACATCCAATGTCCAATCAATTAGATATCTAATATCTAATATTAATAAAGAGAGATAAAGCTCGATTTATTCCATCGTCAGTCCTATTGCGCGACTCGATAGGTCCGTCTCAGTTAGCAATGGGAGGAATCAAAGAGTAGTAGCACCACCTAGCCAGCCTGGCGGCCTACACTGTACCGCAACTGAGAACGAATGATTGGGATCATTCAAAAACCTTTTTGTCGTGAATACCAGTACATATAAACCCTTCTCTCAAATATCCCGATCAAGTTATAAGGTCACAGTCAGTCAAACCCTATCTGTACTTGACGCTATTGTAATATCCGACAGTAATTTCTTATATACTGTTGTATTATTCGGATAATTTGAGTATCACTATAATCATGTTACATTTAGTTAATGTTTATTGATGTTGGGATATATCAGAATAGACTTGATTATAACTGTCATTCGCATTGTGGTTGATTTCTTGACGTTGTGTAGATTGTTACATTTTGGGCTAGGTTTTCTGTGTTTAATGTACGCTAAGGATTTAACTTAACGTATGCTAATTCATTGGTTTTACGTACATAATGGAATATTGGTTACATACGTAATGCTTGGAATCTTATCCGATCTCAACTTTCGGCGTGGGGGGTCGGACATGATCCGGATATTTGGCCCTTTTGAGGCAGCCAAGTTGACATACATTACGTACATGCCGAGTCCATAACGCACGTAATGATGTTGGTATTTTGAGGCGGTAGCCTCTGGAGACAAATTATGTACGTAACATTTTAGGTGTAGTGTACGTAAAGGGGTTAATGTATGTTATCTTCATGCGATAACGTACGTAACGAATCGTGCAGTTTATAAAAATAAAGCTTGTGTCTTTCATTTGTGTAACACCCCAACTTCGTTTTTTCTCTCCAATTATCGTCCCTCTGCCTCCCTAGACCGATTATACCCTATTCCAACTTGTATTTGAGCCTTGCATCTTGGATTGGAGCTTGTTGATTGGAAGTTTAGAGGTGTTCTTGAAGCTTGGAGTATGTTCTTGTAGTTTTGGTGGTTGTTCTTCATTTCTGAAAGTATGTTTGTGAGATTCTACTCTATATCTTAGTAGTTATGATGTTAATGATATGGTATACCACACCTAGTGTTGAATTAATCAAGAAAAACATATTTGTAGTTAAGCTTTTTAACACTTATTGATGAATATGGTAATTAAGGGTTTGGAATGAAGATGTTCTTGATATTTTAATGGTAATATAATGTTTATAAGAATCATACTCATCTTCTTTGGATTATTAACATCATTAGGACAATAATAATCATTAGCTTCATCGTAGTTAAGTTTAATAGATGGAATTATTGACATAAAATGTATTAGATCACCATGTTTAGAACTTGATAAATGTTAGAGAATAGGGTGATGTTCTTGAACCTAAAAACTATAACTTCATTTCTATTTTGGCTTAGCAAAGTCTTTGAGAGATGATAAAAGGGTTTTGATGAACACAACTATAACTCTTATATATGAAAATCGGATGTGTTGATAACTTAAGAATGTATTGATCATCATAATAAGTGGATAGTGTTCTTAAAAAGGTCATACTAATTGTGGATGATAATGTCATAATAGAATGAGTATTGAATTCATTATGATAGTCCTTGTATAGAGGTAGATGTTGAAGAACCGTAAGAACTTGGATAATCCAATTGTTAATGGTGAATTGAAGGTGTTTAATGTATAAACTTGTTTACAGTGATAACAAGAGTATTCAAGAGGATATTGTAGTATGGTAATCTGATTATTAAAGCCGAATTAGAGGTATTGAATTTCACCAATAGTTGATAGAATGTTCATTGAAATAGAATTAATTGAACGAGTAGGTTTCGGGTGTCGTTTCCTATGAGTTGATATCAATATTGTGTGAATGTATTATTGAATGAATTACGTTTCATTCAAGGTTGCTTGTTTGATTGAGTATTTAATCGAGGATATCATCCGTTTGATCATTTGGAGAAGGATTATCATTCACCTATGGAATTGAGGCAAGTTATCTTGCTTGGTTATAATGATGATTGAATTCTTGTGATGGTTATACGTTTCGTGTATATGAAACACTTATGAATCTGTGATTCGTAGTTTGATATTGTTCTTGATGATGTTCTGTTTTTCACCATAGGATTGCATTCCCAAGTTCATCATCTTTCAATCGTTGATCTCGTTAATCCTTATTGTCACTTCGGTGAGTTTCTTGATCCTTAATCGGATATGTGATTTATTGAATTCGTTGCGATGTTGTATCGTGACATGTCTGGAATCATATATGCATGTCGATTGGTTATTGTGTAGGATTTTTAGCCAAGAACATATATAGTCATACGTAGATGTTTCCATATTGGACTGTGCACACGAGACGTAGTTCGTGAGGCTAATTACATACATTGTCACACGTATATTCTGGATTCCGTATACGGGGTGGACATGTGCACGGAAACATTTACGGATCGGGCATACTGTGATGTCCATCTTGAGCCATATTGTTTGATCATTCATAGCCCATGTTTGATTGGATATATTCGACAGTTTGTGACTGATTGTTCATACGCCAGAGGGGTATGTTCAATAGTCGGGATGTTTCAGTGAGATCTAGTGTACGCGAATTGTATAATGTCTGGAGAATCATTTATCATGTATATCTGACCTTATGTTTTGTCTGGTTGTGTTCAAAACCGTGTAATGTTATTTTCCGCTTCATTTAAATTATTGACCGATTGTATTGCTATTTGAAGTATATTCCATATCCATATGGTTTACACTTGTTTTTGGATCCTCTGTATGTTAAGGCCATTGGCCATATTATTTATAAACTCCTAATCGGAGTAATGACTATTTCTTGTGGTTCCGTATCACAAGGTAATATATATTTAATCTGTATTTTGGTATCGCCTGGTGGGTCCTAGTGTGGGGTTCCATAGCACTGTAATAGCCGCCTTCTGGGGTGTTACAACTATGCATGCCTTAATACAAATCGAGATCATCGAGCTCTCGTATATCCAATACAACTAGCTCCAATGCTTTGGCCAAAAACTTATGATCTCAATTGCCAATAACCGCATAGGACCTATACCCGTTCACTAACAGGAGAAAGAATCCTATCTTGGTATTTAGAAGAACCTGCTACTCTGGCTGCACTTCTTTTTCTCATGAAGTACTAGTCGTTCCATGCAATTCTCGATGCAATTTTCATTTTGGATCATCCGAATACAGCCTCTCTGTGTTAAGACAGGGGTAAGGCTGCGTACATCCGATCCCCCCTTACCCTACTTTTTGCGGGAGCCGTTGAGGCATTGGGGTAATGTTGTTGTTGTTGTGTGCTACTTGCCCGTCAAGATACATGTCGAGGTTGACCCCCACCTTCCGGTTTTCTGGGTCGAACTACTCTAGTGAAAATCTTAACGTCACAAGCACATCCCTACTAAATCCTCAAGTTGAAGGTTCACGAATACCTATCACAACCTTTCGATTCTATCATTGACTGGCCCGAAGTGAAATCCGTGTGACGAATCGAGGGTGAGTCGGTTCGAGTATACTAAACCAATTATCATACCTATAACGTGTGCTCCAACTAACCATTAGTATTCCACAGGCACTCTCCAAGTCAAAGAACACGTCATACAAGTCTTCACATAAACTTAAAGCCCAGTCAAGTTTCATCGACTTGCGAACGATTAAGTATTTGAGCCATAAACCTTTCCAGTGCCGATCCCCTTATCCAGTAAGGAGTGCAATGTTTAGCTCTCAAATACATGGACTAATTTTATATATATATACGAGTCAGGAATGCCAGTGACTACCAGTAAATAAAGAAACAACAATTGCCTTTAGAAAATGAATTACGTAATAATAAGTACAATGCCCTCACTCTAACACCCACTGAGTGGCATTCGTGGGATAGCGCGCGCTGGATGAGCGTTAGCATGCGCTAGTCGATCCGTCCAGAGTCTCCTGGACTAACCTAATCGGCCTGGTAGCGCGCGCTGGGCGGCCAAACCACGTGCGTTACGCCTGTCCATTAGCACGCGTAATGACCAGCAGTAGCGTGTGCTATCTTCCCGATCCTTCCGGAGTCCAGAATCCCAGTAACCTCTCTGGACGGCCAGGTAGCACGTGTTACGAACGAATAGCGGGGGCTACTTAATCAACCGAGCAAACGCTACCACGATCCCTAGCATGCGCTACCTGTTGGTCTGGCCGAAATCCAGACCCTTCTGCCCCTGCTGCTCGGACGGTTAGCGCGCGCTGCCTTCCGGCCATAGCGTGCGCTATCACCACGTCGAATTGCGTACGCTACTCGGGTGATTTAATGTGCGTTACTCCTCCGTCCAAAATAGGTTTGTGAACACGTTACCCACCATACAATTCGACGAATATTCGACAATCAATGAAATGCTGGCAAGAATCACAACATACCAGCCCAAACTCAAATCAAACACATGACTACCAATACTCGAAAAATTACAATTGTAACACCCCAATTCACATGAGGTTCGTTACATGCCGTAGGACCTTCAACAAGGCCCCACCAGGCGAAAACATTCACAAACCAAACACAAAACCATGTCACAACACATAAAATACATTAACTGGCCAGGGCCCTCGACCAAAACTTTTATCCAACAACCATAAAATTCAAAACGTAATATCATTTTGTTGCCCACGCAGGGGACTTAACCATAATAACATAAAGCAAGACAAATATCTTGACTTAGATGACCACACGAAAGCAAAAATAACAATGAAGACTCGAGCCTCATCATGCCTGCTCATCCTTCCCATGCGCTTCCCGTGCCTGCTCCTCGAAACGTCCAAAACCTGAAATGTAAAAACATTTCACCCCAACGAGGGGTTAGCATACGAAATGCTAGTACAAGTACATAGTTACATAGTGTTACATATAAACATAGTCCAACACTTCTGTCACAGTTTAAAAACATTGTAAGAAGGTTAAATTCCGGAATATCTCATTTCAAAAAAACATTTATCATTTCCAAAACCATCACATCACATTATATTTGTTGGGATTCCGAAACTAAAACGAAATACGCAGCGGAAAATAAAATAAATCCCAAAAAGGATCGATCAAGTAATGTATATACGAAAAATTAAAATACAAAGATAAAGGATCATACCCTTGAAGCCTTTGAAGTAAATCTTCGTAAGATGGATGTTGATCACGAACCTGAGCACCAACGCAAATTCCCTTTGTTCCAAATACCGAAAATGTGATGTCTCTATGTCACCACGTATCGGAACTTGACTGGAAAAATTAACGATACTCCGTTCTCCAAGAACACGGCTAGGGAACTCGTAGGAATTTTTTTCTCTCAATTTATCTTACAAGTTTTTCACCTCAAAGATGATGAATAATCTCAAAGAAAAATTCTCCCCTTATTTGTGTAACCTCTCAGCCGAAACACACATTGAAATGGTGGTGTGTTGTGTTCTCTCAAAAAACCATGTTAAAAGATGATATGATGAGATATATAAATCTACCAAAAACAAGATTCTTACAACTCATCATGTGGGATCATGAGGGAAAGACCCACCACCTAACATGAATGAAAAAGACAATCAACCTAGAGAACACATGGGTGGGGCGGCCTCATTAGGAAGTTTCCTAGAAACAAGCCGAGCTACTCGGCTCATGTACCGGACGTTCGTCAAACGACTCCGTTAAATATACTCCTTTTAATCATCAATGTATTTATATTAATTAATTAATCTAATTAATTAATTATATCAAATACAAATATATTTCTCTAAGAAATATAATTTATTGAATTAAATTAATTACCCGGTAACTTAATTTTAATTCATAAGACCGCTATTTGATTTATCCAATAAATCATAATTAGATATCCAATATCTAATATTAATAGAGAGATAATAAATTCACATTTATCCGTCAACGCAACTGATGCGCGACTCCATAGGTCCGTCTCAGCCGGCATCGGGAGGAACCAATGAGTGCGGGCAGCACTTATCCAGCCTAGTGGGCCGCACTGTAAACCCCGACAGAGAACGAATGAAGGGATCATTCCAGAACCATTATGTCGTGAATACGATATATGAATAGACCCTTCATCAGATGTCCCGGTCAAGTCTTCGGGTCACGGTAAAGTCAAACCCTACTGTTGACTAGACTATATAGACGTATTGATGGAAATCAAGACCGACTGATTTAATAGTGTATCTAATACGACTATATCATAATGCTTTGGCCAAAGACTTATGCTCTTATTTGCCAATAACCGTATAGGACATTCGACTGCTCACTAACATGAGATAGAATCCTTTCTTGGCATACATTAAAGACTGCTACCTGCCCGTCTAGTCCTCACTTCGAGGTCGACTCAGAAATTAAGCAAATGAGTCTAACTACTTTAATGACAAACTAAACATCGCAGGCACATCTTCTACTGAACCCTCAAGTCAAAGGTCCACGTATACTATCACAACCTTTTGATTCGTCATCGACTCTCCGAGAGTGAATACTGTGTGACTGAATCGAGTATGAGTCATGTTCGAGTATACTGGTCCCACCAATATACTTATAACTATGCTATCAAGACATGCACACATCCTAACATTAGTTATACAAGTCTTACAGAAACTTAATGCCCATTTAAGTTTATTGACTTGCGAACGATTTATGTAAATAAACTTTAAACACTTCCAGTGTATTTTCTATTATCCGATAACGAGAATGGAATATTTGATTTATTTACATGGACTTCACTTCAATGTTTATCAAATCAAGAATGCATTTGAAATACAATAAACAGTGAATGAATCGTATTGCCTTTTTATTAATTATTCCATAATTACAAGTACAATGCCCCTACTCTCTCATCCCATGAGTGGCATTCGAGGGCATATTCTTAACAATCTCCCACTTTCACTCAATGCCACACATCATGGTATCCAATACCCATTTTCTTCAAATGTCTTTCCAAGACGGCCTGAGATAATGGCTTAGTCAGCGGGTCAGAGACATTGTTGGTCCCAAGAATGATGAAGACTATCCTCACTGTACTAACACGAGTCTTCTCTAGCGCACTTTGTCCTCACTCACGCGCACCTGGGATACTTCACAGGGGTCACCCATCCCATAACTACTCCAGGCCAAGCATGCTTAATTTTGGAGTTTCTATGAGATGGATACCAGAAAAGAAGATGCATCTTGTTAGTATGAGTAGTCCAAATCAATTCATTTAACCACTTTCTAGTGAAGATCTCACAGGTCGAATCGCAAGCCACGCCTCGCGCATTTTTAAGCCCGTGCAGGAAGGATGCTGGACCGAATCCCAACAGACATTGTCTTCTGAGTTTACTCTTTGCAACGAAACATATCCTTTTTCCACCATCTCTCGAACGATGTGGTACTTTCACTCTATATGATTGGTGTTGTGGTGAGCCCTCGTCTCCTTGGCTTGGGCGACAGCTCCATCATTATCACAAAATAGTGATATAGGCAACTCCGCATTAGGCACCACTTGAAGTTCTTGTATAAACTTCTGCATCCAAAATGCTTCTTTGCTAGCCTCTGAGGCAGCTTGGTACTCTGCTTGGCAGGTGGAATCTGCAGTAGCGGTTTGCTTGGTGCTTCTCCAAGATACTGCTCCTCCATTGAGAGTAAACAAATACCCAGATGTCGACTTAGAGTCGTCATTATCTCCTTGAAAATCATAATCGGTGAATCCAATCACCTTCAGTTCCATACAGGAATACCCCGGACCATAGGTGCCATTTAGGTCTTATCCCCTAACACATCGGCCCAACAGATCACAGCTCAAAGAAAGAGCACATCACAAAACGTAACAAACAATGATGCACACTCACCACATGAAGTATCAACACACCCATGCAATAATGCAACATGATGATTATCATAAATTAGCAATATTAATTACCTCAAGTTGGGGACGTTAACCTTTCCATGACCAACACCCCTGAACGAATACATGGTTATCCGAATAATCCAAAATGAAGTACAGTCCATTACTAATACCAAACCACCATCTCGAGTTCGATATCGGCGTGATAACTAGTCTTGATATCTAGCTTCTCATATAATAGACCAAATATAATTCACGTCTCCGTTTCCACTAGACATCTTTAAAATCATATACATTATGATTTATCTCAGTTCAAGCATAATATACATACTATCATTCCGACAATTCATATTCCATGATACCATTGTTATATGAATCATAAATGAAATGAAAACGAACCATTTATTAAAGATTATGAACTGAGCAAGCATAACTTGCCTCGATACCGATACGATGAAGTTGTTACCAATCCCGTCGTCTTCATCTACAAGCTCCGCAAACCCGACCACGGTGAACCATGCATTCTCCAATCTCAACCGCAGCACAACGGTTAATCATCAATAATCACTCCTAATGCAATAATCAATTAACAATACGTTCGATAACAATCAAAAATCGATATAACCGACCAATCAAACTCAGCGGTTCAATGATATCTCGATCATACGGAACCAACCATTACAATTCAAACAATACGAATACGAGCCGCAATTCGATGATCATAATCAACAATCAATCCAACCGATCAATAAACCCAATGGTTCCACGATTATCCCGATTAAATATAAATCCGAACAACCCGAACCAATCAATTACGAATTCACAACCACAAATACGATCACGGATATGAATGTAAAGGAAATCATATTCGACGATCAATCACAATCCTTCCGGATTCCAACTTGTTTATCATTATTCGTATTTCACCAAGAACATACGAATTCTACCACTTAAATCAACATAACCTAACGAATATTTGATCTTCATATCTAAAAATACTGGTAATTCAACATAAGATCGTCTTGCTATGTTAAATTCATCAAGGAGTTCTTCAAGACCACTAAATGATTCGAAACCTTGTTCGTAGCCATCAAAACAACACCATTCGATATCCTTTAACATGTACATAATCATCCAATTTGAAATCCAAGTCATGTGTCATCATTTCCTTTCAATATACACTTCACATAACCTCAAGAATCATAACAACAACACCCTAATCATCATTATATGAAGTCAATACGGATAATAATACCACTAATCCGAAACCAAGGTGTAGAGTTTAACAACATACCTCAAGAACATGAACAACACTATCAAACACCTCAATGATCAACCATATATCCATATTCAATCCTCCAATCCATGTTTCCAAGCTTGTAATCAAGATAGAAGAGGTTAAATCTCACTAACATGCTCAGAGGGACGAAGGTTGGAGGAGGAAAGGTTTTTCTCTCGTGAAGAAATGAGAAGCCGATCTTTATTTTATAAACTGCATTGTTCATTACATACGTCATCACTCAACATTAACGTATGTAATGCTATCTAGCATACGCTACACATCCAACATAGCGTACGTAACATCATTCCAGAACTCACTGACCTATTTTGTTCACTTGCGATCTTCATTTTATAAACTGCATTGTTCATTACATACGTTATCACTCAACATTAACGTATGTAATGCTATCTAGCGTACGCTACACATCCAACATAGCGTACGTAACATCATTCCAGAACTCACTGACCTGTTTCGTTCACTTGCTTACGTACGTAATATTTCCTTCATAGCGTACGTAATACGTACGTTGACTTGATACAGTAAATACCCATTTAACGTACGTAATGCACCCTACATAGCGTACGTAATGCTCGAGGTTGACTCGCGTATCCACATCCGCGCCGAAATTTGCCGACACTGGGCCTCACCTGCCGACCACAGCTCGGTCATATCCGATTCTCTTTGTTACGTACGTAATCCCTTACGCATAACATACGCAAAACATGTAACTTAACGTACTTAAGTCCTTAACGCTAGCGTACGTAATGGCCTTCTATACTTGGCCAAAATCCAACTGTTCATGTCCGTCTCAACAGACTGGATACGTATACGCACATACTGAATATATATGCTCGTCCCAATTTCATTCTCAAACGATACTTCTGATGCACGATACCTCGAATACAACTGTCGACCAAGTACGGCAATTGTACAAATACTCATACAGTATATCCGACATCGAAAAATACATCAAGCATGTAATATCCTAGAATTAAAAATAACCTCGATAGATATACTGGTACGTCTGTCACAGTTCCCAAAATTATTCACCCATGCTGTATCGGTCCCACTATGTACAGTACAACTCAGATAAAATAAAGCGAAAAATCGTAGCGAAATTCTAGGATATTACACATCTTCCCACTTAAATAAGTTTCGTCCTCGAAACTTAAAATCGTGTCATAATCAGTATCTCAATCCCAAAATATCTCAAAATCATGTCACCATGCTCAAATAATCATCAAAACTGAATAACTGAAAGAACATACTTACAGGTCCGTGAAGTCGATGATCTCCCGTGATACTAGCATACGACTCCCATACAAAGTCTCAGCACAATGCCAACACACACCAATATAATAAATAGCAATTTAAAAATATTTCAAAAATTTTGGAACTTCCAAAAATTGGTTTGACTCGAAAGTTAGAAAATTATTTTCAAAAGTCACGCTACTACCGCACTGGTAGAGCCACATAACACACATGCCCGGGTTTTATGAAACCCAAGCTCCGATACCATCTTCTGTAACACCCCCAAAGCCAATCGGGAATATTACAGCACCGTAGGCCCCACATTGGAACTCACAAGGCTAAAATCATTTTCACAAACATTTAAAAATGCCAAAAGGCCGATGACGGTAATGTTTTAAATACTCAAATATTTTTCAAAACGTTGTTCCAAATTACTGTCAGAAATTATCGTTTGAAAGCACAAGGGAAAGACGCCAAAGGGATACACGCAACGGATAGAGACATGAGTAAATACATTTGCATAGGAATCATAAAAACCAGAAAAGAATACATAAATCCCAACAACCATGCCATAGCCAGTATCGCCAAAAAACTCATCTCTTCACGACTGCTACTAGCTCGAACTCCGAGTACCTAAAAGATAAAGACCACGACGGGCTCAACCATAATACTCAACAATGGTAACGAACACATCACATAAACAATTACATATCAATGTAATTTACAGAGTAATAACATTCCCCTACGTAATCTTACCGAAGTAACCTTACCAACCCATCGCAATCCGTATCAAATCAATCCTTACCACAATCCACATCTTGCATCCTCAAGTGAAGAATGAATTCAAAAGTAACCATCTATACTGTATTCGAAATGATACCAAGATTCTCAAATATAAACATATCTCCAATATGGAATAATCTGGCCATGTCCGATTTTGTCCGCTTGATCGCACAATCGGATCCCAATTCGCATAAAACCGATATCACAGAATACATCTGTAAACCAACTGTCCCGGGACAATGGCAAGTCCCGGATATCAATACAAAGTATGAATGCTCACACAATCAGTAATAATAACCAACCAATGCATCAGAACGAGAATATCAATGACATGATAACTCCACACAAGATCGACAAAGGATCAACCATGAACGAGAATACCATGATATGGTAACTCCAACAAGATCAATAAAGGATCAGCGTCCGAGAATACCAACGATACGATAATTCCAACAAGATCAACAAAGGATCAGCGAACGAGAATACCAACGATACAGTAAATGCCAACAAGATCAACAAAGGATCGGCGACCGAGAATACCAACGACACGGTAAACTCCAACAACATCAACAAATGATCAGAGAACAAGAATACCAATGACACGGTAAACTTCAACAAGATCAACAAAGGATCAGCGAACGAGAATACCAATGCTACGGTAAACTCCAACAAAATCAACAAAGGATCAACAACCGAGAATACCAACGGTACAGTAAACTCCAAACAGAATCAATAAGGATCAATAACGAATGAAATTACCAATGATAGGGTGAACTCCAAACGAGATTAATAAAGGTTCAATAACAAATGAATTGACCATCGATATGGTAACTCCAAACGAGATCGATAAAGAATTGACAGGGACAGATACACGAGAGAATAAAATCGTCAACCATATACAAATCATATATACGGGATTTCAAAGACAAACCCGACTATCAAACAGATCCGATTATATATGGACTGTGAACGACCAACCAATAAGACTCAAGATGGACGTCACGATACGCCCGATCCGGACATGTGTCCGTGTACAAGCCAACCACGGTATTGATCAGATACCCGTCTGGTCTCATACCTAATCAGCCTCACAAAGTATGTCTCATGTGCACGGTTCAATATGAGGTCGAAACCAACACATGCTACACGTGCCCGCCCTGAAAATCCTATACATGACCGATCAGAACGTATCTGACTCCAGATATATCACGATACAACATGACAACGAATCTCGAAGAAACGCATATCCAACAAGGATCAGAAGACCTTCCAAGTGAGCAACGATTACTTGATCATGAAAGACCGACACGACCACAATGTCGTATTTCCATCAGACGACAGTTCACAATATGCTCAACAATACAAATAATATTAGCACATAAACTTCCAAGGCCGCAGCCAAGGGTCATTGAAGCATCTACTCAGGAATACTCCGGACGTGGGTACCATTCAGGTTTTATCCCGCAACACAGTTCATGCAATCACAAAATACCCCAAGGTCGCAACCAAGGGTCACGAAAGTGTCCACATAGGAATACCCCGGAACATAGGTGCCATTTAGGTCTTATCCCCTAATACATCGGCCCAACAGATCACAGCTCAAAGAAAGAGCACATCACAAAACGTAACAAACAATGATGCACACTCACCACATGAAGTATCAACACACACATGCAATAATGCAACAGGATGATTATCATAATTTAGCAATATTAATTACCTCAAGCTAGGGACGCTAACCTTTCCACGACCAACACCCCTGAATGAATACACGGTTATTCGAATAATCCTAAATGAAGTACAGTCCATTACTAATACCAAACCACCATCTCGAGTTCGATATCGGCGTGATAACTAGTTTTGATATCTAACTTCTCATACAATAGAACAAATATAATTCACGTCTCCATTTCCACTAGACATCTTTAAAATCATATACATTATGATTTATCTCAGTCCAAGCATAATATACATACTATCATTCCGACAATTCATATTCCATGATACCATTGCTATATGAATCATAAATGAAATGAAAACAAAACCATTTATTAAACATTATGAACTGAGCAAGCATAACTTGCCTCGATACCGATACGATGAAATTGTTACCAATCCCATCGTCTTCATCTACAAGCCCCGCAGCCCCGGCCAAGGCGATCCATGCATTCTGCAATCTCAACTGCAGCACAACGGTTAATCATCAACGATCACTTAACGCAACCTAATGCAATAATCAAATAACAATACGTTCGATAACAATCAACAACCGATATAACCGACAAATCAAACTCAGCGGTTCAATGATATCTCGATCATACGAAACAAACCATTACAATTCAAACAATACGAATACAAACCGTAATTCGATGATCATAATCAACAATCAATACACTCGATCAATAAACCCAACGGTTCCATAATTATCCCGATTAAACATAAATCCGAACAATCCGAATCAATCAATTACGAATTCACAACCACAAATACGATCACATATACGAATGTAAAGGAAATCATATTCGACGATCAATCACAATCCTTCCGGATTCCAACTTGTTTATCATGATTCGTATTTCACCAAGAACATACGAATTCTACCACTAAAATCACCATGACCTAACGAATATTCGATCTTCATATCTAAAATACCAAAAATTCAACATACGATCGTCTTGCTATGTTAAATTCATCAAGGAGTTCCTCAAGAACACTAAATGATTCGAAACCTTGTTCATAGCCATCAAATCAACATCATTCGATATCCTTTAATATGCAGATAATCATCCAATTCCAAATCCAAGTCATCTATCATCATATCCTTTCAATATATACTTCACATAACCTCAAGAATCATAACAACAACACCCTAATCATCATTATACGAAGCAAATACGGATAATAATAACAATAATCCGAAATCAAGGTGTAGAGTTTAACAACATACCTCAAGAACATGAACAACACCATCAAACACCTCAAGGATCAACCATATCTCCATATTCAAGCCTCCAATCCATGTTTCCAAGCTTGTAATCAAGATAGAAGAGGTTAAATCTCACTAACATGCTCAGAGGGACGACAGTTGGAGGAGGAAAGGTTTTTCTCTCGTGAAGAAATGCGAAGCCGCTCTTCATTTTATAAACTGCATTGTTCATTACGTACGTTATCACTCAACATTAACGTACGTAATGCTCTGTAGCGTACGCTACACATCCAACATAGCATACGTAACATCATTCCAGAACTCACTGACCTGTTTCGTTCACTTGCTTACGTACGTAATATTTCCTTCATAGCGTACATAATACGTACGTTGACTTGCTACAATAAATCCGCATTTAACGTACGTAATGCACCCTGCATAGCATACGTAATGCTCGAGGTTGACTCGCCTGTCCACATCCGTGCCGAAAGCTTCCGACACCGGGCCCCACCTGCCGACAACAACTCAGTCCTGTCCGATTCCCGTTGTTACGTACGTAATCCCTTATGTATAACATACGCAAAACATGTAACTTAACGTACGTAAGTCCTTAACTCTAGCGTACGTAATGGCCTTCTATACTTGGCCAAAATCCAACTGTTCCTGTCTGTCTCGACATACTGGATACGTATATGCACATACTGAATACATATGCTCGTCCCAATATCATTCTCATACGATACTTATGATGCACGATACCTCGAATACAACTGTCGACCAAGTACGGCAAGTGTACAAATACTCATACAGTATATCTGACATCGAAAAACACATCAAGCATGTAATATCCTAGAATTAAAAATAACCTCGATAGATATACTGGCACGTCTTTCCCAGTTTCCAAAATTATTCACCCATGCTGTATCGGTCCCACTCTGTATAGTACAACTCAGATAAAATAATGCGAAAAATCGTAGCAAAATTCTAGGATATTACACTGGAATTCTCAGACTCACTGAGGAAATTCATCGAACATTGAAGAGGTAAATTTACCACTAGAAGGGGGGTTGAATAGTGGTAAAGTGGAATAACGAAATTTCTTGCGAATAAATAGAATATAGTGCGGAATTTAAAGACTCAAAGATTTATAGAGGTTCGGCAACTTGCCTACGTCCTCTCTCCGACTTTCTTTTTCTATTGGCTTAAGAACAACCACAATCTTGACTCATCTTCTATCGGTCCGAGTTCACAACCGTTACAATCGCTTGTCTTCTATCGGTCCAAGCTCAACCTTTCTCTCAATATAAATGTTTGTTTATCTAGTGTTCTATAGGAACTAGATAATCCTCACTATACGAATATGGGAGTATAATCCTAACAATGCCGGATCAAAGATCCTAATAACACCGGATTAGTGACTCTTGATTCGTTTCTTTTACGCTCAAGTATAAGTGATGCAATACTTACAATCAAATGAATGAATACAAAGAATAATAGATATTACAATGAAAATCACTCTTGTATCTTTCTTTTCTCACAACTTGAAATGCAATAAAAGATATAAAACTGAGATCAAGTATGCTTTGATTGCTTGTATGCTTGTATGCTTGTATGCTTGTATGCTTGAAGTTGTGTGTTTGATACCCAAGTCCTTTGGGTATTTATAGGTGAGAGCCGTCCTTCAAATGCTGAAAAACGTATTATTAGCGTGCGCTAATAATGTCCTCTAGCGTGCGCTAATGATCTTTGACTTGGCTTCTCTGAACGGTCACAAAGACTGTTGCAACGGTAAAATAGTATGGCTAGCGTGCTCTAGTCATATATCGGTAGCGTGCGTTAACGTTTGGTCAACAAGTCTTCAATCTTGACTTTGAAAATGTCCGTTTGTTTCTCCAACGACTCTTTATCCAACGGCTAGATTTGAGATTAGCGTGCGCTAGCAAGTATGCATAGCGTGCGCTAGCATTAATTAATTCCAACTTTTCCAGATATTCCGGATCTTCATTGACTCTTGCCTTCCAACGGTAGAAAATCAAACGGTAATATGCTGACTCCTTTTAGCGTGCGCTAATGCATATACCTTAGCGTGCGCTAATAATTTCTTTCAGTAACGTACGTTACCCTGTGTAGCGTACGTAAGGTCCTTGACATATTGAGTCCAGTAGCTACTGGACTACTGACCATGATATCGGTAGCGTGCGCAAGAGCTGAGTAGTAACGTGCGCTACATCCTTGTTTTAGCGTACGTAAGCTGATTTATGTAGCGTGCGCAAAATCCATTTCCGATTTCCTTCACTGTCTTCTGGAATGATGCGATAGCGTGCGTTAATTTTGATTGTATAGCGTGCGCTAACTGTAGTTACTTAGCGTGCGCTAATATTGAATGACTTGCGTGCGCTATCCATCAGGTGACTTCACTTAGCTGCAGCTGACTGTCTGGGCTGTACATGTATTTCTCGATAGCGTGCGCTACTATTATATGGGTAGCGTGGGCTAACACTTTTTAGCTCCTTCAATATAATATCGAACTGAGATTGATCTAATTAAATGTTTTGAATGGAATAATCATCAAAATACATTTTGAGTCAACAATCTCCCCCTTTTTGATGATGTCAAAACATTTAATTTATACCTGCAAAAACATTTTAAATGATTCGAATCAAGGTAACTTGTTCGATATATTAGTATATTTTGGTTTTGGAGTATTCTCCCTTTTGACATAAACAAAAAGGAACTCCCCCTGAATTGTTGCATTTTAACAAATACCAACAAAAATGCCATTATCCAAAGCGAAATTACGTAAATAACAATACTCGTAAACAACAGATACCAAATGAAGTGAAATGCGAATATCATTAAGATAGAGTTCAAGCAATACATAAAGTTTTCATGACATGAGACATAAAGATTATTCGAATAATAAGATTCTACAACCAAGCATCAAAATCCTCAAATCTAAGGAGTAGGGTCGGAAGAGGACGAGGGGAAAGGAAACGAAGGGTGTGTGAAACAGATGAAATCAGAGATCAACCCGCGCACTTCCCGGACTTCCGAACGAAGAGCCCGAACATCCTCTCGAATTTCAGCCTGAGAGGTCTCGATGCTCCGCATCCGAGCGCAAAGGTCGCTTTTCTCTTCCTCCGTGACAACATCTCTCATCGGGCGCTTCCTTTTCGTCTTCGGATGACGAACAAATGACTTGGATTGCAGCTCCCTAAGCGTATGGGGTCCTCGGTGCGTCACGCGCTCGACCGGTGTAGGCATCCGTGTCCCCTTTGGTACTTGGTCATCATCTCGGAGATACGGAAACAATACCCAACCTCGATTAAATGTCTCAACATAATGCATGGCCTTGAGGGTTAGGTCACTTATTTCGTGTCCCCGAGACACCGGAACGTGTGCCTCATTAGACAAGTCGACGCGGAAATGCCGAAAAATCACCGTAAGAATTGAACCAAAAGGAAGTCCAGATTTCCTAGTTCTCGACATGTAATTTTTCGACCGAAAAGACTCCCCTTTCGCTTTCATCCAACTTATCACAATCCCAGTGAAATCCATTCTATCATCCTTCAGCACCCGATACACAACATTCTTATCAACGCCGACTAACTTGTGTTGGGTGTTGACTTTTGGCATTAAACATTTTGTTAGAGCGGCCAACAACAAGCGAATGTGGATACCGAAATCATTATTCTCGAAGACATCATCCGTGACTTCGATGACCGTTTTCGAACATAAAAAATCACCAATATCTCTCTCGGACACCGTAGACTCTTCGGCAATGGTTTTCCCACAACAATCGTACCCGTCTTTCGATAAGCCAAATAACTCGTGAAGAATTTCCGAAGAAATCTTCACCACCGTTCCATTCACTAGGCTATCGAGCACTAATCCTCCATCACCACTATCACCAAGGTGCAGATTCGCATAAAATTCACGGACACACTCAGGGTAAACAATCTCTTTGCACTCAACAAATCGTGCAATTCCTAATGCCTCAAAGAAATCGCGAATACTGACCTTAACCCTTTCAAGGCTGCTAAAATTGAAGTAGTAGCAATCGGTCAGACTCTCCTGTGGAAGGATATCGAAGAAAACCTTCGAAGCAACGTAGGAGACGAAACGGGTGCCGTCATAATCATTATTGCGAGGGCATTTGTAGTTTTTCTCCATGGCCTTTCTTCCTTTGCTAGACATTTTGAAGAGAATCGAAGTTTTGAGGGAGAAAACGGACGATTGTAGATTGGGATTCTGGCTAGGGTTTTTTTTTGGAAGGGAATTTCGGACGATTGCGTACGTTAGGAAGGGTGGATGTGTTTCGGGTCGTACGGTATATTTATAGTCAGCGAACTTTTAATTAGCGTATGCTAGGATCATAGAATTAGCGTACGTTAGGTAAAAATGAAAAGCTTACTGGACTGTCCAGTAGCTAAAATGGAATTCGAAAAGTTTTTAATTAGCGTATGCAAGGTAGTGAGGTTAGCGTACGCTATCGAAAGCAGTTTTTAGTGCGCGTTAAGAAAGTGAAGCTAGTGCGCGCTAGCGAGTGAACCGAATCAAGGATTTTGATATTTTGAGTAGTAAGCTTATTTCAAAAATTGTCTACATGTCCCATACCAAGTTGTAAACTAATGGAATTAAATGATTCTTCGGGAAGAGGTTTTGTAAAAATATCAGCAAGTTGATCCTTCGTCCCGACAAAAATTAAACAGATATCTTTTTTCTGAACATGATCACGTAAAAAATGATGTCTAATATCTATATGTTTAGTTCTACTATGCAACACAGGATTTTTACTCAGATTAATTGCACTAGTGTTATCACATAGGATAGGGGTATTTTCAAAATATATGCCGTAGTCGCGGAGTTGATTTTTAATCCATAACACTTGAGCACAGGCGCTCCCTGCAGCGACATATTCGGCCTCAGCTGTAGACAATGCTACACTGGTTTGCTTTTTACTTCCCCAAGTGTAACGCCCGGTTTTTTTTTCGGTACGTTAATTATTTTCATGGTATTTAGTTATTTAAATGATGGGTTTAATTAATTAGCCAAGTTAGATTAAAATACAAGTTTTGGGCTAAGTTAATTGAAAGATTTAATTAAATTGGGCTAGTAAGAAATGAGTTTTGAGCCTAGCCCATTAGTGAAGTCATTAGGCTTTATCCTTAAATGATTTATAAAAATATCACAAAACCCTAAACTCCCTCCTCTCTCCCTCATTTTCGGCCGATCCCTCTCTCCCATCTCTCTCTCATTTTTCTCTTCCAAAGCCACAATCATCTTCTCCTTCACTTCCTTGTTGGTGTAACAAGCTTAGGTAAGATCTTTTAAGGTGTTTTAATCTTTTCTTTTGATTTATATTCAATTAATTGTTTTAAGTGTTGATTATCATCTAGAAATTTCATCACCATCTCCTATACATGGTGTATGATGAGCCTAGATGATCATATTATGTAAAAGATTTATATGATTCATAAAAATCATCAAGTTGTAACTTGTGTGATTTAAAGAAGATAGATATTATGGTTTTAACCAATGTTGTTATTGTTATAAGTTGTATGTTATCATCATCTCTAGATTATATCTACACCCTATACATGGTGTATGATGGATCTAGATGATTATACAAAATACAAGGTCTAAATGAACCATGGAAATCACCAAGTTTTATTTAGGTGATAAAATGTGATAGATCTTGTGAATGGTTATAATTCTTGTTAATTATTATTTTGATTTTCAACATATCCATATCAATATGTTTAGATCTAAGTATACAATTTTATAGCATCTTCTAAGATGTGTATATAAATGTTTGTGTATTTGAAAGATCAAGGAACCCTTAAGAAAGGGGAAAATTATGATGGTTTATCATATATTATGTTGATTTGATTCTTTTCCTTGTGACTAAATGAAATGCCAATGACTCCTAGCCCTTTTTGGTGCCACCATGTTCATAGGGGACTGAATTTGGGTGATAAACACCTCTAGGAATGTGTTTCAAAAGGGAGAGGAATGGATTGGTTAAAAAGATTAAGGGTTGGCTACGATTCTGTTTCCATCAGATTTGTAGTCATCTTACAAAAATCATAACTTGAATTCTATAACTCAAACGGATCTCAAACCTGTGCCAAAAGTTTACAAATTGTGTTGGGTAACTTTCTTATGAAGGTCACTCTCACTAATTAGGACTTTATCCATGGGCAAGAACAGCACCTTTGCTGGTAGGTCTGATCCGGGTCTGATCTGATAGGTCAACTTGTTTTATTCGTTTCTAGGGCTTGGGAAATGATCTAATGGGATTCCAAGTTCCCACATGTGTGTTATGACCTAAAGTTGTGATCAGGAGTTTATGGGATGTTATCTCCATGTATTTATTGGTCATATTGAGTTCACACTCCAGATCAGTTTTCTGTCATCAGCTTTTAAGGGTTTTGTAATTAGTCATGTTGTGAATTTCATATCTAGAGTTTGGGAAACCCTTTTTGGTCGGTTCCAACTCTGAGACTTTGGTATTTATGTCTATTATCTCTGTGATTTTTAGTTTGGACAATGTCTACCCACAAGTTGGGTAGAATTGGCCAACACTACTGATTCCTATGATTTGGGACTGCACTGCGATGTCTTTTTAAAAGCATCATAATAAATTCATATTTTGGAGTTAGAGTGAGTTCTTTACTGTTTTAAAAAGGGGAAAGACTCTAGTTTCTTAGAAAAATTTAATATTGATATGTTAATACTTAGGAAAATTAAGTAAATCCATCTTTAACAGCGGGTCTGTTTTTAGACCTTGCTGTCCAGATTTTTGTTTAAGTCTTTAAGCTTCATCTTTGGGTATATCCTAACTCCTAGTTTATAATAGGTGAAGTTTTGGCATTTGCTCAAGTGTGGTAGCCAGTTTTGATTTAGCAATCTCCCTTAAGTATTCAAGGTGAGTTCTCTCACTCCATTGTCTCAATATTTATGATTGCTAGGTTAGCACGTGAGTGTTAAATTATTATTATGGTATGATAATGTGGATGCATGCTTAAATTGTTAATCATACATGTGCACTGTATGTTTATTGTTGAGGGTATCATAGCAATTATCCGGCTTTTGTCCGGTGCGCGTGGTTAGGTATAATTACTCCAATACCCTCCGGGATGTGAGGTGAGGGTAAGATTAACCCAATACTCTTCGGTTTGTGAGATGCGGGTAACCTACTAGCCCTCCCTTATAAGCCTTGATTTGTTCTTGGCTTATGTTTAAATGTTATAACGATATATTTTAATCTAGGTCTAGTGATTGTGGATATTGGTATAATGTTGTGTTTGAATTCACTAAGCTTTGTGCTTACGGTTTTACTTAACATTTTCAGGTATTACGATTAAGGAGGCTAAGGACTGTGGGAGCATTCGTGACACCTTTGTGATTTATTTTAAGTCAATGAACATTTTTAGTACTTCCGCTTTTGACATTTCTATATTAGAAAGTTTTACTTATGTTGTTTTCTTTAGAAGTTTGATAACTTGACTGCCATTATTGGCTTATTAAATTAAATAAATGAAGTTCCTTTATGAATTGTTGTCAAACTTTATATTATTTCCGCAAAAAAAAAAAAAAAAAATATAAATAAATTTTGGGTGTTACAAGTGGTATCAGAGCTTTTCATTTGAGTGAACTAGGCCTTCTTAGGGATGTCTAGACTCAAATTTAAAACATTTTATTTCTCTTGTACAAAGTTTATTAAAAACTAGCAGTGAAGATGTCACGGTGCGCCGGTCAGCCAGCCAAGTAAGTTTTATTTACTAATTGAGTTTAAATTTTATTACTTATCAAACACAATAGTATGCTCCATTTATGACATATCCCAAAGACTAGCCTAGGAGGATAATTATATGCCTTTAGTGCTACTATCTACCATGTGAGAATTTAGGCCTTTTAGATCTACCATGAGTGTAAATTAAACTGTTACGGCTAGGAGCAAGCTGAAATTTTGAAAACTAGACCTGAAACCGAAATTGGAACTTCTATATTGAATAATAGAAGGGCCCCTATTATTCAATATATGGGAGCCGGTTTTGGGGACGGGGCAAGGTTGAAAAGTTTTCAGCAAGCTGAGTGTTTTCGATCTCTTAGACATGCATAGGTTGAATCGTTTTTTTCTTTTCTTATCAATTTTAGATGGCTCCTTTGCTCGCCTCAATGCAATTCAAATAGCTCAAGTTAGGGAACTCGTTCTGAGGAGTTCAATAATGCTTTTCACGAGATCATGCCGACTGTCCCGGCTACCCTCATTGATCCAGTTCGTGCTCGCTAGATGAGCGTATGGCGAGATGCACCTCACTGGGGGGCTCTGATCCTCCTGCTCGTGATTTAATGTACTACTACGAGAAGTTCGGCAAGTGCAGCCCACCTCATTGGGATGGGGAGGACGATCCGGTGGAAGCTAAGCCTTTGGTTATCGACGTGGAGCGCCTTTATGACTATAGGGTGCCCAGACCGGTTTAGGGTGTTGGTAGCAAAGAACCCGGTGAGAAGCGGGGTAAGACATGGTGGAACACCACCACGGGAAGAATAGTGAAGAAGGCTGTAAGGCGATTACTTGGGCCCGGTTGTGGAGTGGTTCGAGGCACGGTATGTGCCTAGGGTGGAGCAACAAAGAATGATGCAGGAGTTCATGGCGTTACAACGAGACCACCGAGTGCATTAGTGATCCGACGCCAAGTTCATGGAGATGCTTTCTTTACATCTACTTTTCTTGGAGATGAAGCATGGCTTGTTAGTCGGTACATCTCGATTTTACGTCAGACATCCGGGAATTTGTGAGCATGCAAGACTTTACGACTTTGGGTGCAGTCATGGGGGCACTGAAGAGAGAGATTGAGCCGCAAACTCAATCTAAGAGGAAACTGGAGAGCACTTTTTCTAAAACTTCTAATGAGGCTCATAAGAAGACAAAGTTTGGGGATAAACCAAGATATGAATACAAGCCATCTCAAGCAGGTGATCGACCCCCATTGGTGTGTTATAACCGTAAGAAGGAAGGGCATCACTGGAAGAATTGCAAGGCTCCAAAAGCCATTCTGACCTCCTGTGTTACTATCATTGCGGTAGTACAGTTTGTTACAATTGCCAAGAGAAGGGGCACAAGAAGCCCGATTGCCCAAAGTCAAGAAGAATGGGAATGCAAATCCCAATCGCTTCGACCTCTAACGGACCAACTATGTTGACACGAGGACGTGTCCACCAACTTACGAGGAGGAGCTGCGAAGCTGCGCGATCGTGAGTAAACATCTCTTCCTTATCTTTTATCTTATGCTATGCCATAGAGTAATTGTTTTATTGCTTAAATATTATGAATCGTGCACTTATCCGTTAGATTCTCAACTTTGCCCGTTATGTTTGATTCTCGCGCTACTCACTCCTTCGTGTCACGCACGTTCATAAATCGTTTGGGCGTGGTGTCGGGAAACTAGCACGTCCCATGGTTATCGAAGTTGCCGACAATCGAACTATCTTCGTATCGATGTTTATCGGGGTTGTACCCTTGAATTTTCGGGAGTTGAATTCCCCATTGATCTTATCCCTATTGCTATGAGGGAACTTTGCGTTATTGTGGGTATGGATTGGCTCGATGCATTCGATGCGAAATTCTTTGTCGCAAGAGACAAGTTCGTGTTCAAAACCCTAGGGTGGAGAACTTATTATTCAAGGAGATATTCCCATTTGGATATTGCTTCTTGTACCTCTGCTATTGCGCTCGATAATGTTCGCTTGTTTCCGACTTTGGTTACGTCTTTCTGAGGAACTCCGGGTTTGCCACCTATTAGGCAAGTGGAGTTTCGCATTGATTTAGTACTGCGCCTGTTCCGATCGCCAAATCTCCTTATCGTTTGGCGCCACCGAGATGAAAGAGCTTCAAGATCGATTGCGGGAGCTTAGTGATAAGGGGTTTATACGGCCAAGTTTCTCGCCGTGGGGTGCTCCTATACTTTTCGCGAAAAAGAAGGACGGTTCTCAAAGAATGTGCATAGATTATCGGGAATTGAATAAACTCACGATAAAGAAACGTTATCCTTTACCTCGTATCGACGATCTTTTCGACCAACTCCAAGGAGCGTCTTGGTTTTCCAAGATTGATTTGCGTTCCGGTTATCATCGAGATGCGAGTTCGTGATCGTGACATTGAGAAAACGGCGTTTGAACCCGATACGGACACTTTGAATTTGTGGTGATGCCTTTCGGACTCACTAATGCACCCACGCTTTTATGGATCTTATGAATCGGGTGTGTGGTCCGATGCTCACCGTTCGGTCATTGTGTTTATTGACGATATTTTGGTCTATTCTAAGACTGGGAGGAGCATGAAAAGCACATTCGGGAACTTCTAGAGACACTACGGAGAGAACGGCTTTATGCTAAATTTTCTAAGTGTGAATTTTGGTTAGAAGAGGTTCAATTCTTGGGCCACGTGGTGAACAAGGAAGGTATCAAGGTCGATCCGGCCAAGATTGATGCGGTTAAGAAATGGGAAGCTCCTAAATCGCCTTCGGAGATTCGTAGTTTCTGGTTTGGCCGGTTACTATCGTAGGTTTATTGAAAATTTCTCAAAGATTGCTCTACCTCTTACGCGATTGACCAAGAAGTCGGAGAAATTTGTTTGGGGTCGGAACAACGGTTTGCATTTGAAGATCTTAAGACGCGGTTGTGTAATGCCCGGTTTTGACTTTACCGGAAGGAGTGGAGGACATGGTAGTGTATCGCGACGCATCCCTCCCGGGTTTTGGTCCGTGTTGATGCAACGGGGTAAGGTGATAGCTTATGCGTCTCGCCTAAAACCTCACGAAAGGAACTACCCCACTCATGACCTGGAATTAGGAGCCGTTGTTTTTGCTCTCAAGATATGGAGGCACTACCTTTACGGGGTTAAGTGTATCATTTACACGACCATAAAAGTTTGAAGTACCTTTTCGATCAGCGGGATTTGAATATGAGGCAAGTTAGATGGTTAGATGTGGTGAAGATTACGACCGTGAGATTCACTACCACCCGGTAAAGCAAATGTGGTAGCCGCACTCGATCGTAAGCAATCTGTCGAACCGATTCGAGCTAAATGTCTTCGGATGACTATGGAGACATCATTATTGGGTATGATTCGAGATGCTCAAGATGTGGCAACTCAAGAGGGGAACCCAAATCGTGAAAGGATTGTGAATGAGTTACCTAAGATGGAGCGAGATGGGCGGATTACTAACTCGTTATCGTAGGGTTTGGGTTCCATTCTTGGTGGGAACCGGAAAACTCTTATGGAAGAAGCTCACAGTCCAAGTTTTCTATTCATCCGGTGCTACAAAAATGTACCGAGATCTTCGTGAGGGTTATTGGTGGCACGGGATGAAGAATGATGTGGCTCGATATGTAGAAGAATGCCTAACATGCCGGAAGGTCAAAGCCGAACACCAGAAACCTCATGGGAAATTGCAACCTTTGGAGATTCCTGAGTGGAAATGGGAGCACTTAACCATGGACTTTATTACAAAACTTCCTAAGACTGCAAAGGGAGCGGATACGATATGGGTGGTTGTGGATCGATTGACGAAGAGTGCTCATTTCCTGGCCATCAAGGAAAGTTCTTCAGCTGAAAAATTGGCCGAGATTTTTGTTCGAGAGATAGTTTCATTGCACGGGGTGCCCGTATCTATTGTCTCTGATCGAGATACTCGATTCACCTCTCGATTTTGGCAGAAATTCCAAGAAGAATTGGGTACCCGATTGCATTTCAAGATCGTTGCTCCATCCGCAAACTGATGGGCAGAGTGAGCGGACGATACAGACTTTGGAGGACATACTTCGGGCATGTTCAATTGATTTTGGAGGCAGTTGGGATGATCATCTTCATTTAGCCGAGTTTTCATATAACAACAGTTATCATTCAAGCATCGACATGCCCCCGTATGAAGCACTGTATGGTAGGAAGTGTAGAACCCGGTGTGTTGGGGTGAGGTTGGACAGAGGGTGCTCGGTAGCACCGATATTGTTTTGCGGACCACGGAGAAAATCAAAATGATCGGGGATCATTTGGTCACCGCTAGGAGTCGTCGGAAGAGTTATGCGAGATAAGCGACGCTCCGATCTTGAGTTTCGTGTTGGGGATCATGTGCTATTAAAGGTCTCCCCTTGGAAGGGTGTGATTAGGTTCCGCAAGCGTGGGAAGCCGGGACCTCGGTTTATTGGACCTTATAAGATCATAGCTCGCGTTGGTAAAGTAGCGTACCGATTGGAGCCGCTGACGAGCTTAGTTTGATTCATAACACCTTCCACGTGTCTCGATTGAGGAAGTGCATTGTTGACGATACCGTAGTACCTCCGGAAGATATCCAAATTGACGACTCAACTATGTTCAGAAACCAATCGCTGTTGTTCATCGAAAGTCAAAGACACTTCGGAGCGGTAAGACTGTTTATTCTGTTAAGGTTCGGTGGCGGCATAGGAAGGGATCCGAGTGTACATGGGAACCTGAAGACGAGATGAGGGCGCATTATCCCGAGTTATTCAGAGGGACTGACTTCGAGGCCGAAGTCCCTTCTTAGTAGGGGAGAGTTGTAACGCCCGGTTTTTTTTTTCGGTACGTTAATTATTTTCATGGTATTTAGTTATTTAAATGATGGGTTTAATTAATTAGCCAAGTTAGATTAAAATACAAGTTTTGGGCTAAGTTAATTGAAAGATTTAATTAAATTGGGCTAGTAAGAAATGAGTTTTGAGCCTAGCCCATTAGTGAAGTCATTAGGCTTTATCCTTAAATGATTTATAAAAATATCACAAAACCCTAAACTCCCTCCTCTCTCCCTCATTTTCGGCCGATCCCTCTCTCCCATCTCTCTCTCATTTTTCTCTTCCAAAGCCACAATCATCTTTTCCTTCACTTCCTTGTTGGTGTAACAAGCTTAGGTAAGATCTTTTAAGGTGTTTTAATCTTTTTTTTTTATTTATATTCAATTAATTGTTTTAAGTGTTGATTATCATCTAGAAATTTCATCACCATCTCCTATACATGGTGTATGATGAGCCTAGATGATCATATTATGTAAAAGATTTATATGATTCATAAAAATCATCAAGTTGTAACTTGTGTGATTTAAAGAAGATAGATCTTATGGTTTTAACCAATGTTGTTATTGTTATAAGTTGTATGTTATCATCATCTCTAGATTATATCTACACCCTATACATGGTGTATGATGGATCTAGATGATTATACAAAATACAAGGTCTAAATGAACCATGGAAATCACCAAGTTTTATTTAGGTGATAAAATGTGATAGATCTTGTGAATGGTTATAATTCTTGTTAATTATTATTTTGATTCTCAACATATCCATATCAATATGTTTAGATCTAAGTATACAATTTTATAGCATCTTCTAAGATGTGTATATAAATGTTTGTGTATTTGAAAGATCAAGGAACCCTTAAGAAAGGGGAAAATTATGATGGTTTATCATATATTATGTTGATTTGATTCTTTTCCTTGTGACTAAATGAAATGCCAATGACCCCTAGCCCTTTTTGGTGCCACCATGTTCATAGGGGACTGAATTTGGGTGATAAACACCTCTAGGAATGTGTTTCAAAAGGGAGAGGAATGGATTGGTTAAAAAGATTAAGGGTTGGCTACGATTCTGTTTCCATCAGATTTGTAGTCATCTTACAAAAATCATAACTTGAATTCTATAACTCAAACGGATCTCAAACCTGTGCCAAAAGTTTACAAATTGTGTTGGGTAACTTTCTTATGAAGGTCACTCTCACTAATTAGGACTTTATCCATGGGCAAGAACAGCACCTTTGCTGGTAGGTCTGATCCGGGTCTGATCTGATAGGTCAACTTGTTTTATTCTTTTCTAGGGCTTGGGAAATGATCTAATGGGATTCCAAGTTCCCACATGTGTGTTATGACCTAAAGTTGTGATCTGGAGTTTATGGGATGTTATCTCCATGTATTTCTTGGTCATATTGAGTTCACACTCCAGATCAGTTTTCTGTCATCAGCTTTTAAGGGTTTTGTAATTAGTCATGTTGTGAATTTCATATCTAGAGTTTGGGAAACCCTTTTTGGTCGGTTCCAACTCTGAGACTTTGGTATATATGTCTATTATCTCTGTGATTTTTAGTTTGGACAATGTCTGTAATATCCGGATTTATTACAGTGTACTTCATCTGTATTCAAACCATGTATTATTTCGGATTGGTGATTTTGATTATTGGAGTATGATATTTAGTGCATTAATATCATTGTACATAAGTATAGCAACTTGCAAAATTGCTCATACAACCTTGTGATAGCGCACGCTAAGAATGTATCTTAACGCGCGCTATCGGGCCATTATTAGCGCACGCTATGCAGGTATGAGTAACGTGCGCTAAGGACTCAATTATTGAGCGGGGCAGCTGGCTCGTGCGCCAGCGGGACATGGGTCCGGATAAGATTCCCGCTGACGCACCCGGACAAAATCTGAAGTCAACCATTATTAGCGCACGCTAAGGGATGCTTAGTAGCGTGCGCTAACTTATCAATAATGCAGATATTATAAATGGGACATCAACCGTGTTGGCTTGCATTTCTTTCGCACTTTCCTCAATCTTGAGAGTTCAGAGAGTTGTAGAAATACTCCCATACACTTAGAACGCATATTGTTGATATTTATACATTGGTTACCACGTGGAATGTTCATGGAAGTGGAATAGCACCTTGGAAGGGCATACAACCAACCGGAGTTGGATTTTACCTTACGGTTCAGTGATTTCGTCATTTTAAGGTATGTTCAATCTATCTCCAGACTTAGAGTTGGATTCTAACGATTTGGATGATCATGTTAACAAGATATGGATTTTCATAGATGAATTATCCAAGTATATCATGTTTGGAATAGTGAGTTGCATAAGCCTGGAATACCTTGATTATAATCATCATGATTCGAATCTTAGTACACTGAATATGTGAAGAGAAGCTTCTATCAATGGTTAACCGAATCTAATAGATGATTTCATAATAATCTTGGACTAGACGTTAACATCCTTATTGTTAGATAAATTTAAAGGTCTGATCATTGAAGGATTTATCTAGTATATGTAGGACGTTTATCAACTTCAGTGGGATAATATGGACTGATATAGAGGTGTTGATATCAACCGTTTAGCTTTTCGTATTGTCGTATGAAGATTTGAAGTCGGAAAAGTATATGGTTTTATATTGGCATGCATATCCTTGAATCCGAAGTTGTCTTTATCCGTATAATCATTCATGAGGGTGTAGACATAGTATTCATGGAAGTAACATGAATTATCACGCAAGATTTCGTTGTTTCAAACATGGCAAGAACAGCATCGCTCGCCAAAGAAATCGCCATGCGAGATAGCGCACGCTATGATATGCGATGTAACGTGCGCTTATCGAAAGCGATTGTTAGCGTGCGCCACGCTTGGTACGTAACGACGCTAGACCATCAGCGAAGTCAACCGGCCGGGTCGGTGAGGTATCGACCATGCATCGTTAGCGCGGCGCTAGGCTCGTTGTTTGCGTGCGCTATCGATGCACGTAACGCACGCTACACAGTACTTAGCGTGCGCTAAGCTATTCGGCATTGCAGTTTATGAACTTTTGACCGTTAATCGAATTGTTTAACATTCATACGACGTGAGATAAATCCTATATCATTTCTTTTGTTAAGGTTTGGTCTCATTACGCAATTGATTGAGGAGGACGACCTTCGAGTATTCATTTTCGTGGAAGTATTGTTATTGTCTTCAAATCGAGGCAAGTACCTTAATTGTTTTATGTATTGTTGTTATACATATTGTCGTGCATGTATGTCGTTATTGTGTGTCCACCTCGTGTTGGTCCGACGGGATCATCGGGGGATCTATGCTAGCGCATACTGGATCATCGGACGGGTTTTTCCACCATGGGTTGGTCTGACGGGATCATCGTGGGTTCTAGGCAGTGAACGCTGGATCGATGGAATTACCATGTGTATGTATTGATATCATGTTGTGATTATCAGTTGTGTATGTTATGTTTGAGTTTCTCGTAGGAGAAGACTCGTTGGTATTTTGTTGTTTACGTTATTATTATTATTCACCGTGAGATATGAATAATATGCTGTGGTACTTGTACTAGCATCGTTGTGCTAACCCCTTCGGGGGTGAACATTTTGTTTGTGTTCAGGATCCAGGAGAGATGGGAAACAACCACTGGAACAGTATGACGACGAGGGTGCAGAGTGATGTCCCGACCGGGTTTATTTATCTTTCGTTTATTCGTCATTTCAATAAGTACTCGAGTACAAAGTAGTTTGTGGTGATTTGAATTTGGTGATGTAATATTGAGTTCTGTTGGACAAATTGTATTATTTCCGTATTTTGGTCAGAACTATTGTACTGTAATTCCGTTATTTCCATTCGTCAGTACCTTTTTATACTTGTTCAATTCTTCAGCCTTGTAAATCCTTACGTAAAGGATTTACGGCGCTGTAATATTCCCGAATATATCGGGGGTGTTACAGAATATGGTATCGGAGCTAAGATTATGGATATCTTGGCCGTTGGGTTAAAATAGGGGTCATTTATGTCTTTTGGGGTAACCGGCCGTGAATGACATCACTGCACTGCCTACGTCTTCATGCGAACAGTGGTTGTAAGTTCCTAAACTCTATCTCGTTCTTTGCATATTGTATTTCTTTATACTCGGATATTAGAACGATGTTGTTTTCTGTATATTGAGTATTTATGCTTACAGTATGTTGAGAGGCGGACGTGGTCGCGGTCGTGGACGCTGACGGAGAAATGCCGAAAGGGAGGCGTCGCCTTCTAACTAAAGTGCCATAGCTCGGCGAGCCGCAGCAACTGTTAATAATGAACCAGATCCTCATGTACGAGATCCTTCGGCAAGTGGTGAACCAGATGACTGGGCCGCCTGTGTCGTGGACCGAATGCAAGTGGCGGTAGGACTACGGCAGGGAGAGAGACAGCAAGGGATCCCAGATATGGGAAATCGAGGTGACCGTGGTCGCAAGAAGTGGCAAAGATGCAACCACCCAAATTCGACGGTATTTCCGAGACTCCCACCGGGATCATTGGTTAAAGGAGCCGGAGAAAATCTTTGCGGAATCAACCGCCTGCAGACGGAAAGCCTCTATCGCTCAATATTTTCTCGATAGGAAGCGTCCGAATGGTGGGAAGCCATCCACGGTAGACCATGATGCCGATTGACAGAGTTTAGATTGATGATGGAAGCTCAAGATTGCCTCGTCCCGTGAGGGAAGCCAAAGTTCGGGAGTTTTTCTCCGCTCGCCTTTCCGATGTGCCAGATCCTGTGCGATCAAGACGTTTAACCAACGGTGGCATTTGTTCGACATCCGGTCGTAATGATGCGTAAATGATGATCCATTTCGATATGAGAATGAAACCAGAAGTTCGAGGTACATGTCCGGATTTGAATGTACCACACTCCGCCAATACCAGGATAAGGCGTTGGCATATGAGATCAAGGAAGCAAGCCATGGAGAAATTTGGAAACCAAGAAACAAAGTCTCGGTACTTTTACAGAGCACAAGAACAGTGGGGCCCGTAAGGCCCGGTCATCCTTTCACTCTTTCAGAAACCTCCGCACCCGGCCTAGGAGCGGAAAGAACTTGGGCGACATCAACTTTTACCGATGTTACCAGAAATGCTTTAATCGCGCGCCAGACGGGGCACTATCGACGAATTGCCCCCTTCCCGCCGTGATTTGTTTTGATTGTGGACGAGAGGGACATCGGGCGGTGTTTTGTGAAGAGGTCGCAAAATCTTTAGAGCCCGTACACCACGCCTACCCGTAAGGAGGCCAGATTCCACAGACGCAGCAAAGTGTTCGATGCCTGACTTTGGCCGCGGCGAGGCAGAGAGGACAATGGGACCGAAAGGGGACATCGAGTGCCGGATCTGCTCCCCACGCTTGTACGAGATGAGGAGGACATACGATCGATGTCTTTGCCGCATCGTGCATCGGCCCAGATCCTTTCCACCGCTTAGTGTTTTATTTGATACTGGAGCTACACATTCTTTCATATCCTTGTCTTGTGTTAATCGTTTGAATATTTCCGGTTTTCATGCTTGTGAACCTTATGTGGTTGGGTTACCGAGTGGAGAAAGAATTGTCGGAAACTTAGAAACTAGAAATTTCCCTGTATCATTTGGAGGCAGAGAGTGGCTCTCAAACCAGATCATGATAGAAATGCAAGGAGATGACTGATACTCGGAGACGATTGGCTTAATCGGACGGAGCAATTGTAAACTATCGAAGGAGGAATATCTCGCTGATCACGACGATGGTTCCGAGATTTTGTTTGAGGGATGGAAACCGGGAAGCTCAGGAAAGTTGATCAAGGCGATGAAAGTCACAAATTGTTGAAACAAGGCTGCATCTGCACCGGTGTTACGCAATGAAGAAAGAAGACGAAATGGTGGAACTTTCATCTATTCTGTTGTGAACGAATTTCCAGATGTATTTCCCGATGAATTACAGGCTACCTCCACGAAGGGATGTAGAATTTACTATTGAGTGGAACCCGGAGCAACACCAATTTCTAAGGCGCCGTATCGTATGGCACCTACCGAGATGTACGAACCGAAGAAGCACTGGAGGAGTTCTTGGGCAAGGGCTATATTCAGCCAAGCTGCCACCCCGGGAGCGCCGATTCTCTTTGTCCGAAAGAAGGATGGATCGCTCCGACCGTATTGACTATCGGGAGCTGAACAAGATGACGATTAAGAACAAGTATCCGTTGCCACGGATTGATGATTTGTTTGACCAATTGCAAGGAGCAACAGTATTTTCTAAGATCGATCTCAGATCAGGATACCATCAACTGAGGATTAAGGAGTCTGATGTTCAAATCGCGTTCAGAACCCGCTACGGGCATTATGAGTTTGTAGTGATGCCGTTTGGTCTCACTAACGCACCTGCTGTATTTATGCAATTGATGAACAGAGTGTTCATTGAATTTTTGGATAAATTCGTGGTCGTGTTTATTGATGACATTCTGGTGTATTCTAAGAGTCCTAAGAACATGCGCAAAGATTTGCGGATCAGATTGGAACTCTTGAGAAACGAGCAATTGTACGCCAAACTATCTAAGTGTGAATTTTGGCTAAAAGAAGTAATGTTCCTCGGCCATGTGGTGTCAGCTAGAGGAGTCCGAGTGGATCCTCAGAAGATCGAGGCAATATTGGATTGGAAGCCTCCAAAGAACGTGAAAGAGGTCCGAAGCTTCTTAGACTTGTCGGATACTATCGTCGATTCGTGGAAGGGTTTTCTAAAATATCCCGCCCACTTACTCGACTCCTTCAGAAAACTCAAAAGTTTGAGTGGAATGAATTGTGTCAGATTAGCTTTGATGAATTGAAGAAGAGATTGACGACGGCACCGATTCTATCACTTCCGCAGGGAACTGAGGGATTCATAGTTTACAGTGATGCTTCGAACCAAGGACTTGGGTGCGTGTTGATGCAGAATGATAAGGTGATCGCTTATGCATCGCGACAACTGAAACCTTATGAAGTGAATTACCCGACGCATGATTTGGAACTAGCAGCAGTGGTTTTTGCCTTGAAGATTTGGAGGCATTATCTGTACGGGACTCACTGCCAGATCTTTACGAATCATAAGAGTCTCAAGTACATATTCAGTCAGAAAGAGTTGAATATGCGGCAAAGAAGATGGTTGGAACTGATTAAGGACTATGACTTGGAGATTTTATATCATCCAGGCAAAGCGAATGTAGTGGCCGATGCACTTAGCCGCAAGCCTGTCTCTATTCAGATGCTGGAGACATTGACCTCCCAACTTAGCCTTCAGCGAGAGATGATTCGTGAAGGGATTGAAGTGTGGTTACAGAGAGTCCAGGGACAACTGTGCGTGATGGAAATAACTTCGTCATTAACCGAAGAAATCAAATCTAGAAAGGCAGATGACCCTCTGATGATTCGGTTGCATGACGAAGTGATCAAAGGAAAGGCCCCCGGATTCATAATTCATGACGATGGAGTTTTGAGATTTCAGGACCGACTCTGCGTTCCCGATGTTGATGTTCTGAAACAGACGATTATGAAGGAAGCTCATAGTTCACCCTATTCTATCCACCCGGGCACCAGTAAAATGTATAAGGACTTGAAGCAGAATTTCTGGTGGGGCAACATGAAGAAAGACGTAGCGGACTATGTTTCGAAATGCTTGACTTGTCAGCAGGTTAAGATCGAACATCAACGGCTTTCTTTGGAATGTTGAAGCCGCTCCCGATCCTCGAATGGAAGTGGGAGGACATATCAATGGACTTCATCACTAATATGCCGAAAACCGTGACAGGAATGAACATGATTTGGGTGATAGTTGATCGTTTAACCAAATCGGCTCATTTTCTAGGCATTAAGGATACGTGGGGACCAGAGAGGTTGGCACGAGTCTTTATTTTATATAGTTCGATTGCATGGTACGCCGAAGACCATTGTTTCGATCGAGACGGCCGTTTTGTGTCTCACTTTTGGAAGGCAGTTCATAAGGCCTTGGGGACCGAATTGAACTTCATCTGACTTATCACCCGCAATCGATGGACAACTGAGAGAACTATACAAACGGTGGAAGATATGCTAAGGGCCTGTGCCTTAGATTGGTCAAACGATTGGGAAGTTCATCTACCATTGATTGAATTTACTTACAACAATAGTTGGCATGCTTCCATTAAGATGGCACCGCTTTGAGGCATTATACTAAGGAGATGCAGACGCCCTTATGTTGGGACGATTCATCGGACTTGATCGGAACAGAACCAGAGTTGATCGAGCAGACTCGAGAGAAGATAGCCTTGATTCGTGAAAGGCCGTTGACCGCCCAGAGTCGCCAGAAATCCTATGCGGACGCACGCCGCCCATTAGAGTTCGATCGAGATCACGTACTTCAAGGTTTCTCCTACCCGGGAATCTTTCGCTTCGGTAGGAAAGGGAAGCCGAGTCCGAGATATATCGGACCATTTGAGATCCTCGAGAGAGTTGGGGAGTTAGCCTACAGATTAGCATTACCGCCGTCATTGTGTCATGTTCATAACGTGTTCCACGTATCCCGATTGCGGAGATATATACCAGATCCCACCATGTCACCGATTTCGCGAGATCGAAGTCGAACAGATGGGACGTTTGAAGAAAGACTACCAAGATACTCGAGAGTCGAGTTAAGCAACCGAGGAACAAGTCAATCGTTTTGGTCAAAGTTCGGTGGTCACGTCATGGAACTAAGAAGCCACTTGGGAAACGGAAGTCGATATGAAGTTTAGATATCCCGAGTTATTTTCGCCTTGAGTTTCGGACGAAACTCCTTTTAGTAGGAGAGTATGTAATATCCGGATTTATTACGCAGTACTTCATCCGTATTCAAACCATGTATTATTTCGGATTGGTGATTTTGATTATTGGAGTATGATATTTAGTGCATTAATATCATTGTACATAAGTATAGCAACTTGCAAAATTGCTCATACAACCAGTGATAGCGCACGCTAAGAATGTATCTTAACGCGCGCTATCGGGCCATTATTAGCGCACGCTATGCGGGTATGAGTAACGGCGCTAAGGACTCAATTATTGAGCGGGCGGTGGCTCGTGCGCCACGTGGACATGGGTCCGGATAAGATTCCGCCGACGCACCCGGACAAAATCTGAAGTCAACCATTATTAGCGCACGCTAAGGGATGCTTAGTAGCGTGCGCTAACTTATCAATAATGCGTATATTATAAATGGGACATCAACCGTGTTGGCTTGCATTTCTTTCGCACTTTCCTCAATCTTGAGAGTTCGAGAGTTGTAGAAATACTCCCATACACTTAGAACGCATATTGTTGATATTTATACATTGGTTACCACGTGGAATGTTCATGGAAGTGGAATAGCACCTTGAAGGGCATACAACCAACCGGAGTTGGATTTTACCTTACGGTTCGGTGATTTCGTCATTTTAAGGTATGTTCAATCTATCTCCAGACTTAGAGTTGGATTCTAACGATTTGGATGATCATGTTAACAAGATATGGATTTTCATAGATGAATTATCCAAGTATATCATGTTTGGAATAGTGAGTTGCATAAGCCTGGAATACCTTGATTATAATCATCATGATTCGAATCTTAGTACACTGAATATGTGAAGAGAAGCTTCTATCAATGGTTAACCGAATCTAATAGATGATTTCATAATAATCTTGGACTAGACGTTAACATCCTTATTGTTAGATAAATTTAAAGGTCTGATCATGGAAGGATTTATCTAGTATATGTAGGACGTTTATCAACTTCAGTGGGATAATATGGACTGATATAGAGGTGTTGATATCAACCGTTTAGCTTTTCGTATTGTCGTATGAAGATTTGAAGTCGGAAAAGTATATGGTTTTATATTGGCATGCATATCCTTGAATCCGAAGTTGTCTTTATCCGTATAATCATTCATGAGGGTGTAGACATAGTATTCATGGAAGCAACATGAATTATCACGCAAGATTTCGTTGTTTCAAACATGGCAAGAAAGCCATCTTGCCAAAGAAATCGCCATGCGTAGATAGCGACGCTATGATATGCGCGGTAACGCGGCGCTATCGAGCGCTTGTTAGCGTGTGCTACGCTTGGTACGTAACGACGCTAGACCATCAGCGAAGTCAACCGGCCGGGTCGCTGAGGTAATCGACCATGCATCGTTAGCGTGGCGCTAGCTCGTTGTTTGGCGCGGCGCTATCGATCTACGTAACGCACGCTACACAGAGTACTTAGCGTGCGCTAAGCTATTCGGGCAGATTGCAGTTTATGAACTTTTGACCGTTAATCGAATTGTTTAACATTCATACGACGTGAGATAAATCCTATATCATTTCTTTTGTTAAGGTTTGGTCTCATTACGCGATTGATTGAGGAGGACGACCTTCGAGTATTCATTTTCGTGGAAGTATTGTTATTGTCTTCAAATCGAGGCAAGTACCTTAATTGTTTTATGTATTGTTGTTATACATATTGTCGTGCATGTATGTCGTTATTGTGTGTCCACCTCGTGTTGGTCCGACGGGATCATCGGGGGATCTATGCTAGCGCATACCGGATCATCTGGACGGGTTTTTCCACCACGGGTTGGTCCGACGGGATCATCGTGGGTTCTAGGCAATGGAACGCCGGATCGATGGAATTACCATGTGTATGTATTGATATCATGTTGTGATTATCGAGTGTATGTTATGTTTGAGTTTCTCGTAGGAGAAGACTCGTTGGTATTTTGTTGTTTACGTTATTATTATTATTCACCGTGAGATATGAATAATATGTTGTGGTACTTGTACTAGCATCGTTGTGCTAACCCCTTCGGGGGTGAACATTTTGTTTGTGTTCAGGATCCAGGAGAGCTGGGAAACAACCACTGGAACAGTATGACGACGAGGGTGCAGAGTGATGTCCCGACCGGGTTTATTTATCTTTCGTTTATTCGTCATTTCAATAAGTACTCGAGTACAAAGTAGTTTGTGGTGATTTGAATTTGGTGATGTAATATTGAATTCTGTTGGACAAATTGTATTATTTCCGTATTTTGGTCAGAACTATTGTACTGTAATTCCGTTATTTCCATTCGTCAGTACCTTTTTATACTTGTTCAATTCTTCAGCCTTGTAAATCCTTACGTAAAGGATTTACGGCGCTGTAATATTCCCGAATATATCGGGGGTGTTACAATGTCTACCCACAAGTTGGGTAGAATTGGCCAACACTACTGATTCCTATGATTTGGGACTGCACTGCGATGTCTTTTTAAAAGCATCATAATAAATTCATATTTTGGAGTTAGAGTGAGTTATTTACTGTTTTAAAAAGGGGAAAGACTCTAGTTTCTTAGAAAAATTTAATATTGATATGTTAATACTTAGGAAAATTAAGTAAATCCATCTTTAACAAATGGTCCTGCTTTTAGACCTTGTTATCCATTTTTGTTTAAGTCTTTAAGCTTCATCTTTGGGTATATCCTAACTCCTAGTTTATAATAGGTGAAGTTTTGGCATTTGCTCAAGTGTGGTAGCGCTTTGATTTAGCAATCTCCTTAAGTATTCAAGGTGAGTTCTCTCACTCCATTGTCTCAATATTTATGATTGCTAGGTTAGCACGTGAGTGTTAAATTATTATTATGGTATGATAATGTGGATGCATGCTTAAATTGTTAATCATACATGTGCACCGTATGTTTATTGTTGAGGGATCATAGCAATTATCCGGCTTTTGTCCGGTGCGTGGTTAGGTATAATTACTCCAATACCCTCCGGATGTGAGGTGAGGGTAAGATTAACCCAATACTCTTCGGTTTGTGAGATGCGGGTAACCTACTAGCCCTCCTTATAAGCCTTGATTTGTTCTTGGCTTATGTTTAAATGTTATAACGATATATTTTAATCTAGGTCTAGTGATTGTGGATATTGGTATAATGTTGTGTTTGAATTCACTAAGCTTTGTGCTTACGGTTTTACTTAACATTTTCAGTATTACGATTAAGGAGGCTAAGGACTGACGGGAGCATTCGTGACACACTGTGATTTATTTTAAGTCAATGAACATTTTTAGTACTTCCGCTTTTGACATTTCTATATTAGAAAGTTTTACTTATGTTGTTTTCTTTAGAAGTTTGATAACTTGACTGCCATTATTGGCTTATTAAATTAAATAAATGAAGTTCCTTTATGAATTGTTGTCAAACTTTATATTATTTCCGCAAAAAAAAAAAAAAAAAAAAAAATATAAATAAATTTTGGGTGTTATACCAAGATATTAAACATGATCCAACAAAATGACATGTACCACTAGTACTCTTTTTGTCAATTTTACATCCGCCGAAATCGGCGTCACTATATGCAATTAAATTAAAATCCAAACAAGAAGGATACCATAGACCTAGTCCAATAGTTCCTTTCAAGTAGCGAAAAATGCGTTTACATGCAATTAAATGTGATTCCTTGGGATTAGCTTGGAATCGAGCACATAAACATGTAGCAAATATTATATCTGGCCTAGATGCAGTCAAATATAACAAAGATCCGATCATACCTCGATATAATTTTTGATCTACGGATTTGCCATTTTCATCTTTCTCAAGCTTTAATGATGAAGACATTGGCGTAGATATCACCTTGCTACTTTCCATATTGAATTTCTTGAGGAGGTCGTTTGAGTACTTCGATTGATGGATAAAAATTCCATCTTCGCATTGCTTGATTTGAAGCCCGAGGAAGAACGTTAATTCTCCCATCATACTCATTTCGAACTCTCCTTTCATAAGATTAGAAAAATCTTGGCACAAGGATTCATTAGTAGCTCCAAATACAATGTCATCAACGTAGATTTGGCAAACAAGTATATCATCATTTAATATTTTAACAAACAAGGTATTATCGACTTTGCCTCTTTTATAATCATTTGCAATTAAAAATTGACTTAAACGATCATACCATGCTCGGGGTGCTTGCTTCAACCCGTAGAGTGCCTTGTTGAGCTTGTAGACATGATCCGGAAATTGATGATCTTCAAAACCGGGAGGTTGCTTGACGTAGACTTCTTCTTGAATGTACCCATTCAAGAATGCACTTTTCCCATCCATTTGAAATAGTTTGATCTTTTTATGGGCGGCAAATGCACATAGCAAGCGAATGGCTTCGAGTCGAGCCACGGGAGCAAAGCTTTCTTCGTAATCAAGACCTTCCTCTTGATTAAATACTTGAGCGACCAAACGAGATTTATTTCGAATTGGATAGCCGTCTTCGTCACTCTTGATTTTATGCACCCATTTAGTTCCGATGATTGTTTTATCTTTAGGAGCGGGAACTAAATTCCATACATTATTGTGTTTGAATTGCACAAGCTCCTCTTGCATTGCCATCACCCAACTTTCATCATCGAGAGCTTCGAATATATTCTTGGGAACTATTTCGGATACAAAAGCACAATGAGCCATAAATTCGGTGGTTCTCCTTCGGGTTTGAACACCGTCTTCAATGTTTCCAATCACGAGGTCCTTTGGATGGTCTTTGATGTGCCTCCAATCTTTCGGTAAATCAAAGATTGTGTTCGTTTCGATTTCCGAAATTTTCTTCACTTCGGGTGAGGGATCCGGAAAAGTACCTACATCATCAAAGTATTCTACCTTTATCGGGGGTGAGATCACATCATTGAATTTAACATGTATGGACTCTTCAACTTTATTCGTTCTAATATTATAAACACGATATGCTTTACTATTAGTACAATAACCAAGAAATATTCCGGAGTCGGATTTAGCATCAAACTTGCCTAAGTTATCCTTGCCATTGTTCAAAATAAATACGTTGCAACCAAAAGGATGAAAATAAGCAATATTGGGCTTTTTGCCCTTCCATAATTCATACGGGGTTTTAAGATGAGTTCTACGAACGTGAACCCGGTTAATCACATAGCATGCCGTAAAAATTGCTTCGGTTCAAAAGTATCGTGGAAGAGAGTATTCATTAAGCATTCTCCTCGACATTTCTTCCAAAGATCGGTTTTTCCTTTCAACAACTCCATTTTGTTGAGGCGTTCTAGGAGCCGAAAAATTATGATTAATACCGTATTTATCACATAGAAGTTCAAACGGAGTGCAATCAAATTCACCTCCGTGATCGGTGCGAATAGAAATTATGGAGAGATTTTTCTCATTTGATACCAAACGACACCATTTAGAAAATTCGGAAAATGCATCATCCTTATGTGCTAAAAATCTAACCCAAGTAAATCGAGAGAAATCATCAACAATAACCAAAGTGTAGAGCTTGCCATTTAAAATAACATGTCTAGATGGTCCAATCAAATCCATATGCACAAGTTCAAGAACTCGACTAGTGGAAACCTCGAATTTTGGTTTAAAAGATTCTCGAGTGTGTTTCCCTTTTATGCATGATTCACACAAATGCTTTCTATCAAACTTGAGCTTGGGCAATCCACGAACAAGGTCGTGTCTAGATAAAATATAAATGATAGGTAGAGAAGTGTGCCCCAATTTTCGATGCCATAAATATGCATTGTCGTCCAAGGTAATAAGACATTTTTCATTGAATGAACTTTTATCGTTAAGATCAACAATATAGATGTTTCCACATCTCAAACCAATGAATACAATTTTATTATTTATAAATTCCGTGCAATGCGTTTGCTCAAATAGAATTTTAAAACCTTCATCACAAAGTTGCGAAACGCTAAGAAGATTATGATGCAAACCTTCAACAAATAATAATTTGTTGATAGAAGGAGAAGGTTCCTTACCGACTTTGCCGATGCCTTTGATTTTTCCCTTTTGATTATCCTCAAAGGTCACATGTCCTTGTTCTTGGTATTCGAGGTCTTCAAATAAGTCCTCGGAGCCGCACATGTGCCTTGAGCATCCGCTATCAATGTACCACTTGTTTTTCCTTGGTGCCGGTACCTACAAAAATAGAGTTTCTCGGTTGTTTCGGTACCCAAGCCCATTTGGGTCCTCCAAAGTTAACTATGCTTATAGCATTCGGAACAATTGTCCCTTTAGAAACCCATATTTGCTTAACTTTGATGGTTCTCAACTTTGAATGAGCATTAACATTATGAACTCGTTTGGAAGAGTCTTTTGAGTTCTCGGTTTCGGTTTTCCTTATTTTGTCAAGGTTGATAAGGGATTGTTCCCGTTTAAAAGGATCGAAACCAAGACCGTGTTTGAGAAAGGGCGATTTTTGAATAGATAGGAGCCTTTCGAATTTCTCGTTTCCAAGAGTAAATTTGTTCAAAATATATTTTAGCTCCTTTTGAGTTTTTGTTAACTCGATTTTCAAAACATTTTCTTTTTCAAGGCATAATGTATGGTCGATCTCGATAGTTTTGCCCTTGTTTTGAAGAGATGAATTTTCGAGTTCTAGAGATTTTATTTTTCTCTTTAAAGATATGTTTAATTTAACCATCTCGTCATACTCCGTATTCAAAGATTCAAACGCACTTAATAGCTCGTCATCATGATGACCTTCTTGTGAATCACAAAAATCAAAAGAGTCATATTCGTCATCATTTAGTTTAGAGCTTACCTCGATATTACTTTCGGAGTCGAGGGCCATGAATGCAAGATTTGCGTCTAGAGATCTTTCAATCTCCTCCTCGTCATCACTCCAAGAAGCGATTAGGACCTCCTTCTTTTTGAATCTTTCCATTTGAGGTTTTGAAGAGGATCCTCGGCATTCTTTGGCATAGTGACCGGCTTGACCACATTTCTGACAATTATTGTCGAACTTCTTGATGGGAGTATAGCCACTTTTTTTTGCTCCGGTTTGCCATCCCGATCAAGAAAACTTCGCCTCTTTGAATTAGGCTTTTATACCTTCTAAAGTTTTTGGCATAGAGAGCGAGTTCCTCGTCGTCTTCATCTTCGAACATCTTCCTCAACGCCGCTATCAACATTGAATGCGACTACTCTTTCCCGAGGCTTTGGTTTTGTGCCTCTAGACTTGAGAACGATCTCATAATTGATGAGTGACCCGATGAGGGCACTAAATTCGAGCTTGTTGAGATCTTTGGACTCCATGATCGGTGACCGTGGCATCCCATTCTTGTGGCAATGATCGAAGAATTTTCTTAGCTTTGTCATTTTCGATATAGCCAAAAATCGATCCAACATATTTGTGATCGCTTTCCTCGTCTTTCATGGAGAAAAGTTCGTAGTCATGGAGTAGCATATTAATTTTGGTCTCCTTGACTTGGGTGGTTCCCTCATGAGTGACTTTGAGAATTTCCCAAATTTCTTTTGCGCTTTCATAGGACGATATCCTATTGAGTTCTTCGGGATTAAGAGCGCAATAGAGAAGTTGAGTAGCTCGTGAGTTGATGTGTGTGTTTCTCTAATCCTCGTCGTTGAATTCTTCGATCTTTTTCAACGATCCATCCTCTTTCTTAGCAAGTTTAGGACCAAGAGCAATAACTTTCCAGATTTCAATATCGTAGGCTTGAACGAAGATCGCCATCTTCTTTTTCCACGTCAAGAAATTGGAACCGTCGAAGAAAGGAGGACAATTGAGAGCATTTCCTTCAATTTGGCCAAGAAGTGCCATTTTGCGGATCTTTTTCTCTTAGGTGGTTAAACCTTTAAAAAGAGACCCGCTCCGATACCAACTGAAGAGATAAATTTACCACTAGAAGGGGGGTTGAATAGTGGTAAAGCGGAATAACGAAATTTCTTGCGAATAAATAGAATATAGTGCGGAATTTAAAGACTCAAAGATTTATAGAGGTTCGGCAACTTGCCAACGTCCTCTCTCCGACTTTCTTTTTCTATTGGCTCAAGAACAACCACAATCTTGACCCGTCTTCTATCGATCTGAGTTCACAACCATTACAATCGCTTGTCTTCTATCGGTCCAAGCTCAACCTTTCTCTCAATATAAATGTTTGTTTATCTAGTGTTCTATAGGAACTAGATAATTCTCACTATACGAATATGGGAGTATAATCCTAACAATGCCGGATCAAAGATCCTAATAACACCGGATTAGTGACTCTTGATTCGTTTCTTTTACGCCCAAGTGTAAGTGATGCAACACTTACAATCAAATGAAAGAATACAAAGAATAATAGATATTACAATGAAAATCACTCTTGTATCTTTCTTTTCTCACAACTTGAAATGCAATAAAAGATATAAAACTGAGCTCAAGTATGCTTTGATTGCTTCTATGCTTGTATGCTTATATGCTTGAAGTTGTGTGTTTGATACCCAAGTCCTTTGGGTATTTATAGGTGAGATCCATCCTTCAAATGCTGAAAAACGTATTATTAGCGTGCGCTAATAATGTCCTCTAGTGTGCGCTAACAATCTTTGACTTGGCTTCTCTGAACGGTCACAAAGACTGTTGCAACGGTAAAATAGTATGGCTATCGTGCGCTAGTCATGTATCGGTAGCGTGCGTTAACGTCTGGTCAACAAGTCTTCAATCTTGACTTTGAAAATGTCCGTTTGTTTCTCCAACGACTCTTTATCCAACGGCTAGATTTGAGATTAGCGTGCGCTAGCAAGTATGCATAGCGTGCGCTAGCATTAATTAATTCCAACTTTTCCAGATATTCCGGATCTTCATTGACTCTTGCCTTCCAACGATAGAAAATCAAACGGTAATATGCTGACTCCTTTTAGCGTGCGCTAATGCCTATACCTTAGCGTGCGCTAATAATTTCTTTCAGTAACGTACGTTACCCTGTGTAGCGTACGTAAGGTCCTTGACATATTGAGTCCAGTAGCTACTGGACTACTGACCGTGATATCAGTAGCGTGCGCAAGAGCTGAGTAGTAGCGTGCGCTACATCCTTGTTTTAGCGTACGTAAGCTGATGTATGTAGCGTGCGCAAAATCCATTTCCGATTTCCTTCACTGTCTTCTGGAATGATGCGATAGCGTGCGTTAATTTTGATTGTATAGCGTGCGCTAACTGTAGTTACTTAGCGTGCGCTAATATTGAATGACTTGTGTGCGCTATCCATCAGGTGACTTCACTTGGCTGCAATGATCGTCTGGCCGTACATGTATTTCTCGATAGCGTGCGCTACTATTATATGGGTAGCGTGCGCTAACACTTTTTAGCTCCTTCAATATAATATCGAACTGAGATTGATCTAATTAAATGTTTTGAATGGAATAATCATCAAAATACATTTTGAGTCAACAAACAGGTTCAGTTATTATCCTGGAAAAGATGGTCTGACTCAATACTTATGCTACAAACAATATTTATACTTATATGTATTTTATTTAAAAATAGATCGAGATGCATTCGTAAAATAGCTTACCGATTGAGAGATAATCGAGTTCAAAGATAACAACACAGATTGGAATTCACAGACTCTCTGGGAAATTTCGTCAAATGCCTACCGGACGTCTCCTGGACTAGGCTGCTCAGATTCGCTGGATTCTTGAGCGTCTTGGATGACTTTCATATATGAAAACTAAAATAGAAAAATATTGTTTTGAAGAGGTAGATATTTTCTACCGATATTGGCAAACTAAATGAGACAATAATGAATATAACACTGATCTTAACAGGTTCAAAGTCTGGTAGTCAGTCAAAATAGGCATTATGACTGGGCATCATGAGCGACGACTCGTCCCTCGCGCGCGCGGGAATCTCGGACGCCTATCGGGCGCTGACGCACGCAGTGATATACGGTTCCCGACAGCTGGCACTCTTTCACTAGTTCGATCATAACTTATTTGTCCGGACTCGGATTGACTCTCCGTTTGAACGGAAAACTAACTCAATTATCTACAATACTTCTAATTTTTAGGATTTTCAAACTTCTCAAAAATCCATGATGATTTTTCAAAGTTGGTACTTATCCATGACACTTCAAGAAAAATATCCAATTTTATTTCTATTAACACTTTCGGTGGTCCGTTCTTATTTAAATAGTCCACGACCATAAATACATCGCCGATAGTTATATTGAAGTATTCCAACTCAATAGTTACGGTAAAAACAACAATTATACTTCTATGTATTTTATTTACAAACTACACGAGATGGATTTTCAAGATAACTAACAGGTTGTAAGATAATAGAGTTCAAGGAAGTAAACCTAGTCTGGAATTTTCAGACTCACTTGGGAAATTCATCGAACCGGTTCAATTATTATCCTAGAAAAGATGGTCTGACTTACCATAAAACACTTCGTTTTATTCAAGTATTCAGACAAAATACTTATGCAACAAACAATATTTATACTTATATGTATTTTATTTAAAAACTGATCGAGATGCATTCGTAAAATAGCTTACCGGTTGAGAGATAATCGAGTTCAAAGATAACAACCCAGACTGGAATTCACACACTCTCTGGGGAATTTCGTCAAACACCTATCGGACGTCTCCTGGACTAGGCTGCTCAGATTCGTTGGATTCTTGAGCGTTTTGGACGACTTGCATATATGAAAACTAAAATATAATAATACTGTTTTGAAGAGGTAGATATTTCTATCGATATTGGCAAACTAAATGAGACAATAATGAACATAACACTGATCCTAACAGGTTCAAAATCTGGTAGTCAGTCAAAATACGCATCATGATTGGGCATCATGAGCGACAACCCGTCCCTCGCGTACGCGAGAATCTCGGATGCCTGTCGGGTGCTCACGCACGCAGTGACGTACGGTGCCCGGCAGCTGGCACTCTTTCACTAGTTCGATCATAGTCTGGACTCCGATTGACTCGCCATTTGAACCGTTGGAAATCTAACTCAATTATCTACAATACTTGTAATTTTCAGGATTTTCAACCTTCTCAAATATCCATGATGATCGCGAGTTATGATAATGTTTTGAGAACCTTGGGTATTGTTGACATACCGTACATATATTTCGGTATTATCTTAATGTGTTGTTAAGGATACGAATCGTGGATTTTCGTAAAGTTACGACGGTAAGATTACATTGGTCGTATTCTTACTTAGTATTTCCATTGATATGTAATTATTGATGTGATGTGATGGTTATCATTGTTGGATATTATGGCTGAGCCCGTCGTGGGCTTTCTTTTTAGGTTCTTGGATTATCAAGCTTGCAGCAGTCGTGAAGAGATGAGCTTCCCGGAGGATACTGGCTAGGACATGTATTTGTGTATTGAGTTTCTGATCAGTTCTTGTATTCCGCTGCTAGAGTATTTTAATTGTTTGTCTTTATCCGCTGCGTGAGTATTTTTAGATGGCCTTTTGGTATCTGGTTACTTAGGTCACTTTGGTAATCGTTTTCTAAATCTATTCTGTCGGTACGTGTAAGCGATAGCTTAACGTATGTTTTTAAACTGTTGAGTTTTGGCATTTCGGGCCTTGTGGTTTCAAATGAAATTTTATGGCGGTCTTGATAAACGAGTTTTATAAAGTCTTCGAATGTTTTAAATAGATAATACCGTCGTTAGCCTCTTGAACGTTTGTAAATGTTTGCGAAAATTTCCTTCAGCCTTGTGGGTTCCATCTCGGGGCCCAATGCGCTGTCATATTCCTAGATGGCTCTGGGGGTGTTACAAAATATGGTATCGGAGCTTAGGTTGTGAAAACCTAGGCAGTCGGGTCGAGTTGGGTCGTGCTTTTGTCGCGTCATTCGAGTTGTCGGTTGACAAGTGTCTGAGCTCTGAGTTTTTGTTGTTCACTCGGGCTTGTATGTTATGTGATTTACCAGTGTAGTACTGGGGTTGTTGTAAACATTTTCAAATGGTGTCAACGTGTTTCTTCAGATAGAGCTGTGTTGTATTCTCGAGTTGAACTGAGTTTGCAAAACGTGTGTCTTGAAAATATCTGTGTCGAGTATTTTCTAGAGTCAAGACATGTGCCAGTATCACGGGGAATCGTCGGCTTCACGATCTGTAAGTACTTGGATTTTTGAATTTCATTGAGATTTATTGCCGTTCTAAGTTGATGTGCTTTGAGATTCAGCAGAATATTATGCGTTACAGTATAAGGTGGCAGAGTTGGGATAGGATTGATGATCTTGAGAAGTTATGATTTTGGAAATCAATATGTCGGTTAAATTTTGGAAACGGAGTTGTGCATTTGGGAGGAATGTTGGGAATGGTTGAGAAGAACGTGTAGTCATGTTAATTCATTTTGAGATATATGAATTGTTTTTTAGCATTTGAAAATGATACTTTTCGAAATGAATGTTTTACGGATGTTTTATGAAAAATGATTTTGGGCCGAGACCCAATAGATTTTTTTGAAATAGTTTTATAACTCAGGATGTGGGTCCGAAAAAGAGTTTTCTACCTTTTAAACTTCTTGTAATGCGGAACGAGATACGGTCTGAGACCCTAATGTTTCAAAAGTTTTTTTTTTGTTTTCTTAAAACTCCTGAGATTTGTTTATTAATCGTTTTCGTCTCTGCCTTTTGCGGTTTTGATTTATTGGTTCAAATGAAACCTCTAGGGAAGTCTTTCGTTGTGTTGATTTGTTTTAATGTTTTGTCATAGCATATTTGAGGTAATCCAGGAATGGGTTAATGGTTGACATTGCGAGTCATAGGTGGAAAAGGAGTTTTTGGGTCGGAGTGTATATATTGAGATTTTGGAACTCTATCGTGTGGTTTTCCGATGGAATATCAGTGGATATTGGTGACGAACCGAATTAGTATACAAGAGTATGGATGTGGTCAATCATTTGCATATTTTTCATTTTAAAACTTCGAAATCGTGTGGATTCGAAGGAAAACTGTTATCGAATACTTGGCACCAGCGAACCGATTTAATTTTTTCGAAAATCGATTTCGTGGTCTTACGAAAATTTATGTTTTGAGTTTTGAAATTTTTGAATGAACTTTCGAAAATTTGTCTTCTTGACGAGATATATGATTTCAAACTGGTTTTCAAAATGTGATGGATATACATACACATTTAGTGCATAATGCATATCATGGTGAAGTTCTGAGTGTGACTCACGAACTGGATAAGACGTCGGTATGGAACGATGAATAAAGATTCGAACTTCAGTACGGTAGTTGGTTATCTAGGGATGATCGGTTGATTGATCGGATAAGAAGAATATGCTGCGTGATGTAGAATTCATGCACAAGATGTAATTTTGGAACTTCGGGTTTTGTGAAACTGGGACGTATGCGCTACCATAATGTTTTTGAATGGTTTCTTTGTAAGTGTAGATTTGGGGATGGTGCCCCCATGCTGGTTGTTTTGGATATTGAGTGGTCGTTCCCACTCCATGTATGATTGGGTATGTTCGTCGATTTGTGGTTGGTTGTTCGTATGCCGAGGGATATGTTCACCAGTCGGGTATGTTTATTGAGATCCACTGTATGTGGTTGGTGTGTCATTTTGAGAATGTTATTCTTCCGTATATCTGTTTCTGAGGTTCTGTGTTGACCGTGTTGGGGCTTCTCGTGTGAAGGTATTCTCGATTATCGTTGATCGTTCGTTGGTTATATTGGAGTTTATCATGTTGATGATATTCTCGGCTGCATTTTGACCTTTGGATTGGTCGTATCGGAGTTTATCATGTCGATGATATTCTCGGTTAATATTTTAGTTGAACGGTTTGTTTGTTTTTTTATGACGGATTGCAAGTTTCGAGGACGAAACTTATTTTAAGTGGTATAGTATGTAATATCCGGAATTTCTACTACCGTTGTTTAATATTATTTTATCCGAGTTATATTGTACAGCGTGGAATCTGTACAGTATAGATAAAATAAATGAAGGACTGAGATGTCAGTATTGGTATAATTGTCATACTTGGTCGACAATTGTATTAGAGGATATAGTGCGTCATGTATACGTTTCCGATATGTCGAGACGTTGAACAAGAATAGCTGAAAATGGCTAAGTATAGCCTTATTAGCGCACGCTAATAGTTGAGATTAGCACACGCTACCATGCAGGGTTAGCGCACGCTAAAGGTAAAATCATAGTGCACGCTAATGCAGCAGATCGGAAGGAATCTGCGTGTGGACCAGGCCACTTTCGGCGCACGTTCTGATAAGTCAACGAATGTTTGTAATGTAGTACTAGCACACGCTAAACCCTAAAGGTTAGCTCACGCTAATGGTATATTGGACAAAAAGGAATCTTATCCTCGTCAGCACTTTCGGCGTGTGGACCAGTCTTCGGAGCATACAGACAAACGAGTCAACTGATATTAGCGCACGCTAAACGCAAGGACTTGCGTACGCTAGAGAGTGTAAGTTAAGTACGCTAATGCATGGGCATTACATACGTAAGCTCATGTACGAAGCCAGACAGTAGCCCCTGGACTGCGATAGCGCACGCTAACAAAAGTCGGTTAGCGCACGCTAAGGCCGTAGCACATGCTAAACATAAGGTTTAGCGCACGCTAGTAATATACTTTATAAAAAGGGACAGAAGGGTGTTATAAAGCATTTTATCCATTATCTTCTTGCAACCGATAGAGAGAACCTTAGGAGGACTTTTGGAGTTCCTAAACACTGAGGGATGATCCTCTTTAACAAGATTAAAGATGGAAATCATAGATTAAAGCTTTGTTCTTTAAATCATTGGCGATTCTTGGAAATGGATTCAACCTTGGAAATCAATCCATTCCTTCAAAAAGGTAATCACTCTTCATCTTTGGATTTCGTTTTAGATTGAATGTTGATGTTTTTGAGTTGATGATTATCATATAAACAAGTTGACAAGCATGATTATGAGATGGATTATCGGAGTATGATGATATTAATATGATTCGTGTGGTTTGAATTGTGTAGTTCGTTTTCTTGAGATAAGTTGGTGAATCCTTCTCCTCAGTTTCGGATGTTGATGTTATTGTCGATGATTACTCTCTCTAAGGGAAGATTAAGGAAGTGTTGTTACGTTCTTGATGTTTCATGTATTGATATTAAGGAAGATGATATATGGATATAGAACTTGGATTATAAGTTGGACGATTGTTTATATGTTAAAGGATACCGGATTTCATTGATTTGATGACTATAAACATGGTTTTGGATCACTTAGTGTTCTTGATAATCGTCATATGTTGATCGGTACCTGAGAAGCATGCAAACTGTACAGCATTAGCGCACGCTAAGCTTATTGTCTAGTGCACGCTAACGGGAGCAACTTAGCGCACGTTACGTTAAGTAATTAACGTGCGCTAAGTCAACAGGCAGGGTAGTATATTCTGTTTGGGTTATGAATTCGTGATCGTTTAAGTTGGTTTGATCTGACTTGTGGTTAACTGAGATATTAATGAGCCGTTGGGTTTGTGAATTGGTTTTAGCGATTGTTGATTATTATCGGATATGTGTTAATTGATTACTTCAATAGGTTGAGATTATTGATCGGTGATTATAACCGTGTGCTGCGGTCTTGTTCGAGTATGTTCGTGAATTACTTTGGTCGGGACCGAGGAACTTGTAGATGACGGCAATGGAATTGGTAACGGCTTCATCGGTATCGAGGTAAGTTATTACTTGCTCAGTTTATAATATTTAATGAATTGTTTCCGTTTCATTCGTGTATAATTCGTATAGCAATGTTTATAATCGTAATCACAGGAGATTTGGGATTATAAATCGTATTCGAATTTTGGGAATCTAAATCATAATGTATATGATTTATTTTTGTTATTGGTATACTTGTACATCGAGGATATATTGTGATAAATATGAAGATATAAATTATCTGCAATCCGTGATACTTTGGACCGTCGAGTATTGAGGATAATGGTTCGTGAGGGTTTAGACATTGAGATCGTCCTCGAAGGACTCGGGGCAAGTACTCTAATCATTTTTGTCATTTTGTGTCGATCATGTTGTGATACATTCGTGTATTGTTGATGTCATGCATTTGTGTATTGTTGTTAATATGCATTTGTGCATTGTTGTCGTATGTCCACCTCGTGTTGATCTGACGGGATCATCTTGGAATCTATGCTAGAATGCGCTGGATCATTGGACGGGTTTATCCACCCCGTGTTGGTCCGACGGGATCATCTTGGGATCTAGGCAGTGAACGCTGGATCATCGTATTACCCATGTATTGTTGTTGTACATATGTATATTATGGGCTTGCCATAAGTATACATTGTCGTTATTGTTGTGATCATATTGACGTTGTCATATGAGTATGCATTTGTAGGTCTTGTGTTAGGGCCATGTCCGTATGTTGTGTTAATCTGATCTCGGATTAGACTGACGTAATGGTAATGGTATTTCGTATCTTAAGGTATGTTCCGTATTTCCTTGATACTTGTCTTTGATGGACAATCGATTTTCATATTGGAATTGTCGATGTTATCCGATGGATTGAATTGGCCAGAGTTGGTATAATTTCCGTATCGCGAGTTATGATATTGTTTTGAGAACCTTGGGTATTGTTGAGATACCGTACATATATTTCGGTATTATCTTAATGTGTTGTTAAGGATACAAATCGTGGATTTTCGTAAAGTTATGATGGTAAGATTACATTGGTCGTATTCTTACTTAGTATTTCCATTGATATGTAATTATTGACGTGATGTGATGGTTATCATTGTTGGATATTATGGCTGACCCCGTCGTGGGCTTTCTTTTTAGGTTCTTGGATTATCAAGCTTGTAGCGGTCGTGAAGAGATGAGCTTCCCGGAGGATACTGGCTAGGACATGTATTTGTGTATTGAGTTTCTGATCAGTTCTTGTATTCCACTGCTAGAGTATTTTAATTGTTTGTCTTTATCCGCTGCGTGAGTATTTTTAAATGGCCTTTTGGTATCTGGTTACTTAGGTCACTTTGGCAATCGTTTTCTAAATCTATTCTGTCGGTACGTGTAAGCAATAGCTTAACGTATGTTTTTAAACTGTTGAGTTTTGGCATTTCGGGCCTTGTGGTTTCAAATGATATTTTACGACGGTCTTGATAAATGAGTTTTATAAAGTCTTCGAATGTTTTAAATAGATAATACCGTCGTTAGCCTCTTGGACGTTTGTAAATATTTGCGAAAATTTCCTTCAGCCTTGTGGGTTCCATATCTGGGCCCAGGGCACTGTAATATTCTTAGATGGCTCTGGGGGGTGTTACAAAATATGGTATCGGAGCTTAGGTTGTGAAAACCTACGCAGTCGGGTCGAGTTGGGTCGTGCTTTTGTCGCATCATTCGAGTTGTCGATTGACAAGTGTCTGAGCTCTGAGTTTTTGTTGTTCACTCGGGCTTGTATGTTATGTGATTTACCAGTGTAGTATTGGGGTTGTTGTAAACATTTTCAAATGGTGTCAACGTGTTTCTTCAGATAGAGCTGTGTTGTATTCTCGAGTTGAACTGAGTTTGCAAAACGTGTGTCTTGAAAATATCTGTGTCGAGTATTTTCTAGAGTCAAGACATGTGCCAGTATCACGGGGAATCGTCGGCTTCACGATCTGTAAGTACTTGGATTTTTGAATTTCATTGAGATTTATTGCTGTTCTAAGTTTATGTGCTTTGAGATTCAGCAGAATATTATGCGTTACAGTATAAGGTGGCAGAGTTGGGATAGGATTGATGATCTTGAGAAGTTATGATTTTGGAAATCAATATGTCGGTTAAATTTTGGAAACGGAGTTGTGCATTTGGGAGGAATGTTGGGAATGGTTGAGAAGAACATGTAGTCATGTTAATTCATTTTGAGATATATGAATTGTTTTTTAGCATTTGAAAATGATATTTTTCGAAATGAATGTTTTACGGATGTTTTATGAAAAATGATTTTGGGCCGAGACCCAATAGATTTTTTTGAAATAGTTTTATAACTCAGGATGTGGGTCCGAAAAAGAGTTTTCTACTTTTTAAACTTCTTGTAATGCGGAACGAGATACGGGCTGAGACCCTAATGTTTCAAAAGTTTTTTTTTTGTTTTCTTAAAACTCCCGAGATTTGTTTATTAATCATTTTCGTCTCTGCCTTTTGCGGTTTTGATTTATTGGTTCAAATGAAACCTCTAGGGAAGTCTTTCGTTGTGTTGATTTGTTTTAATGTTTTGTCATAGCATATTTGAGGTAATCCAGGAATGGGTTAATGGTTGACATTGCGAGTCATAGGTGGAAAAGGAGTTTTTGGGTCGGAGTGTATATATTGAGATTTTGGAACTCTATCGTGTGGTTTTCCGATGGAATATCAGTGGATATTGGTGACGAACCGAATTAGTATACAAGAGTATGGATGTGGTCAATCATTTGCATAGTTTTCATTTTAAAACTTCGAAATCGTATGGATTCGAAGGAAAACTGTTATCGAATACTTGGCACCAGCAAACCGATTTAATTTTTTCGAAAATCGATTTCGTGGTCTTACGAAAATTTATGTTTTGAGTTTTGAAATTTTTGAATGAACTTTCGAAAATTTGTCTTCTTGACGAGATATATGATTTCAAACTGGTTTTCAAAATGTGATGGATATACATACACATTTAGTGCATAATGCATATCATGGTGAAGTTCTGAGTGTGACTCACGAACTGGATAAGACGTCGGTATGGAACGATGAATAAAGATTCGAACTTCAGTACGGTAGTTGGTTATCTAGGGATGATCGGTTGATTGATCGGATAAGAAGAATATGCTGCGTGATGTAGAATTCATGCACAAGATGTAATTTTGGAACTTCGGGTTTTGTGAAACTGGGACGTATGCGCTACCATAATGTTTTTGAATGGTTTCTTTGTAAGTGTAGATTTGGGGATGGTGCCCCATGCTGGTTGTTTTGGATATTGAGTGGTCGTTCCCACTCCATGTATGATTGGGTATGTTCGTCGATTTGTGGTTGGTTGTTCGTATGCCGAGGGATATGTTCACCAGTCGGGTATGTTTATTGAGATCCACTGTATGTGGTTGGTGTGTCATTTTGAGAATGTTATTCTTCCGCATATCTGTTTCTGAGGTTCTGTGTTGACCGTGTTGGGGCTTCTCGTGTGAAGGTATTCTCGATTATCGTTGATCGTTCGTTGGTTATATTGGAGTTTATCATGTTGATGATATTCTCGGCTGCATTTTGACCTTTGGATTGGTCGTATCGGAGTTTATCATGTCGATGATATTCTCGGTTAATATTTTAGTTGAACGGTTTGTTTGTTTTTCTATGACGGATTGCAAGTTTCGAGGACGAAACTTATTTTAAGTGGTATAGTATGTAATATCCGGAATTTCTACTACCGTTGTTTAATATTATTTTATCCGAGTTATATTGTACAGCGTGGAATCTGTACAGTATAGATAAAATAAATGAAGGACTGAGATGTCAGTATTGGTATAATTGTCATACTTGGTCGACAATTGTATTAGAGGATATAGTGCGTCATGTATACGTTTCCGATATGTCGAGACGTTGAACAAGAATAGCTGAAAATGGCTAAGTATAGCCTTATTAGCGCACGCTAATAGTTGAGATTAGCGCACGCTACCATGCAGGGTTAGCGCACGCTAAAGGTAAAATCATAGCGCACGCTAATGCAGCAGATCGGAAGGAATCTGTGTGTGGACCAGGCCACTTTCGGCGCACGTTCTGATAAGTCAACGAATGTTTGTAATGTAGTACTAGCACACGCTAAACCCTAAAGGTTAGCTCACGCTAATGGTATATTGGACAAAAAGGAATCTTATCCTCGTCAGCACTTTCGGCGTGTGGACCAGTCTTCGGAGCATACAGACAAACGAGTCAACTGATATTAGCGCACGCTAAACGCAAGGACTTGTGTACGCTAGAGAGTGTAAGTTAAGTACGCTAATGCATGGGCATTACATACGTAAGCTCATGTACGAAGCCAGACAGTAGCCCCTGGACTGCGATAGCGCACGCTAACAAAAGTCGGTTAGCGCACGCTAAGGCCGTAGCACACGCTAAACATAAGGTTTAGTGCACGCTAGTAATATACTTTATAAAAAGGGACAGAAGGGTGTTATGAAGCATTTCATCCATTATCTTCTTGCAACCGATAGAGAGAACCTTAGGAGGACTTTTGGAGTTCCTAAACACTGAGGGATGATCCTCTTTAACAAGATTAAAGATGGAAATCATAGATTAAAGCTTTGTTCTTTAAATCATTGGCGATTCTTGGAAATGTATTCAACCTTGGAAATCAATCCATTCCTTCAAAAAGGTAATCACTCTTCATCTTTGGATTTCGTTTTAGATTGAATGTTGATGTTTTTAAGTTGATGATTATCATATAAACAAGTTGACAAGCATGATTATGAGATGGATTATCGGAGTATGATGATATTAATATGATTCGTGTGGTTTGAATTGTGTAGTTCGTTTTCTTGAGATAAGTTGGTGAATCCTTCTCCTCAGTTTCGGATGTTGATGTTATTGTCGATGATTACTCTCTGTAAGGGAAGATTAAGGAAGTTTTGTTACGTTCTTGATGTTTCATGTATTGATATTAAGGAAGATGATATATGGATATAGAACTTGGATTGTTTATATGTTAAAGGATACCGGATTTCATTGATTTGATGACTATAAACATGGTTTTGGATCACTTAGTGTTCTTGATAATCGTCATATGTTGATCAGTACCTGAAAAGCATGCAAACTGTACAGCATTAGCGCACGCTAAGCTTATTGTCTAGTGCACGCTAACGGGAGCAACTTAGCGCACGTTACGTTAAGTAATTAACGTGCGCTAAGTCAACAGGCAGGGTAGTATATTCTGTTTGGGTTATGAATTCGTGATCGTTTAAGTTGGTTTGATCAGACTTGTGGTTAACTGAGATATTGTTGAGCCGTTGGGTTTGTGAATTGGTTTTAGCGATTGTTGATTATTATCGGATATGTGTTAATTGATTACTTCAATAGGTTGAGATTATTGATCGGTGATTATAACCGTGTGCTGCGGTCGTGTTCGAGTATGTTCGTGAATTACTTTGGTCGGGACCGAGGAACTTGTAGATGACGGCAATGGAATTGGTAACGGCTTCATCGGTATCGAGGTAAGTTATTACTTGCTCAGTTTATAATATTTAATGAATTGTTTCCGTTTCATTCGTGTATAATTCGTATAGCAATGTTTATAATCGTAATCACAGGAGATTTGGGATTATAAATCGTATTCGAATTTTGGAAATCTAAAGCATAATGTATATGATTTATTTTGTTATTGGTATACTTGTACATCGAGGATATATTGTGATAAAGACGAAGATATGAATTATCTGCAATCCGTGATACTTTGGACCGTCGAGTATTGAGGATAATGGTTCGTGAGGGTTTAGACATTGAGATCGTCCTCGAAGGACTCGGGGCAAGTACTCTAATCATTTTTGTCATTTTGTGTCGATCATGTTATGATACATTCGTGTATTGTTGATGTCATGCATTTGTGTATTGTTGTTAATATGCATTTGTGCATTGTTGTCGTATGTCCACCTCGTGTTGATCTGACGGGATCATCTTGGGATCTATGCTAGCATGCGCTGGATCATTGGACGGGTTTATCCACCCCGTGTTGGTCCGACGGGATCATCTTGGGATCTAGGCAGTGAACGCTGGATCATCGTATTACCCATGTATTGTTGTTGTGCATATGTATATTATGGGCTTGCCATAAGTATACATTGTCGTTATTGTTGTGATCATATTGACGTTGTCATATGAGTATGCATTTGTAGGTCTTGTGTTAGGGCCATGTCCGTATGTTGTGTTAATCTGATCTCGGATTAGACTGACGTAATGGTAATGGTATTTCGTATCTTAAGGTATGTTCCGTATTTCCTTGATACTTGTCTTTGATGGACAATTGATTTTCATATTGGAATTGTCGATGTTATCCGATGGATTGAATTGGCCAGAGTTGGTATAATTTCCGTATCGCGAGTTATGATATTGTTTTGAGAACCTTGGGTATTGTTGAGATACCGTACATATATTTCGGTATTATCTTAATGTGTTGTTAAGGATACAAATCGTGGATTTTCGTAAAGTTATGATGGTAAGATTACATTGATCGTATTCTTACTTAGTATTTCCATTGATATGTAATTATTGACGTGATGTAATGGTTATCATTGTTGGATATTATGGCTGACCCCGTCGTGGGCTTTCTTTTTAGGTTCTTGGATTATCAAGCTTGTAGCGGTCGTGAAGAGATGAGCTTCCCGGAGGATACTGGCTAGGACATGTATTTGTGTATTGAGTTTCTGATCAGTTCTTGTATTCCACTGCTAGAGTATTTTAATTGTTTGTCTTTATCCGCTGCGTGAGTATTTTTAAATGGCCTTTTGGTATCTGGTTACTTAGGTCACTTTGGCAATCGTTTTCTAAATCTATTCTGTCGGTACGTGTAAGCAATAGCTTAACGTATGTTTTTAAACTGTTGAGTTTTGGCATTTCGGGCCTTGTGGTTTCAAATGATATTTTACGACGGTCTTGATAAACGAGTTTTATAAAGTCTTCAAATGTTTTAAATAGATAATACCGTCGTTAGCCTCTTGGACGTTTGTAAATATTTGCGAAAATTTCCTTCAGCCTTGTGGGTTCCATATCTGGGCCCAGGGCACTGTAATATTCCTAGATGGCTCTGGGGGGTGTTACAAAATATGGTATCGGAGCTTAGGTTGTGAAAACCTACGCAGTCGGGTCGAGTTGGGTCGTGCTTTTGTCGCATCATTCGAGTTGTCGATTGAAAAGTGTCTGAGCTCTGAGTTTTTGTTGTTCACTCGGGCTTGTATGTTATGTGATTTACCAGTGTAGTACTGGGGTTGTTGTAAACATTTTCAAATGGTGTCAACGTGTTTCTTCAGATAGAGCTGTGTTGTATTCTCGAGTTGAACTGAGTTTGCAAAACGTGTGTCTTGAAAATATCTGTGTCGAGTATTTTCTAGAGTCAAGACATGTGCCAGTATCACGGGGAATCGTCGGCTTCACGATCTGTAAGTACTTGGATTTTTGAATTTCATTGAGATTTATTGCCGTTCTAAGTTGATGTGCTTTGAGATTCAGCAGAATATTATGCGTTACAGTATAAGGTGGCAGAGTTGGGATAGGATTGATGATCTTGAGAAGTTATGATTTTGGAAATCAATATGTCGGTTAAATTTTGGAAACGGAGTTGTGCATTTGGGAGGAATGTTGGGAATGGTTGAGAAGAACATGTAGTCATGTTAATTCATTTTGAGATATATGAATTGTTTTTTAGCATTTGAAAATGATACTTTTCGAAATGAATGTTTTACGGATGTTTTATGAAAAATGATTTTGGGCCGAGACCCAATAGATTTTTTTGAAATAGTTTTATAACTCAGGATGTGGGTCCGAAAAAGAGTTTTCTACTTTTTAAACTTCTTGTAATGCGGAACGAGATACGGGCTGAGACCCTAATGTTTCAAAAGTTTTTTTTTTGTTTTCTTAAAACTCCCGAGATTTGTTTATTAATCGTTTTCGTCTCTGCCTTTTGCGGTTTTGATTTATCGGTTCAAATGAAACCTCTAGGGAAGTCTTTCGTTGTGTTGATTTGTTTTAATGTTTTGTCATAGCATATTTGAGGTAATCCAGGAATGGGTTAATGGTTGACATTGCGAGTCATAGGTGGAAAAGGAGTTTTTGGGTCGGAGTGTATATATTGAGATTTTGGAACTCTATCGTGTGGTTTTCCGATGGAATATCAGTGGATATTGGTGACGAACCGAATTAGTATACAAGAGTATGGATGTGGTCAATCATTTGCATAGTTTTCATTTTAAAACTTCGAAATCGTGTGGATTCGAAGGAAAACTGTTATCGAATACTTGGCACCAGCGAACCGATTTAATTTTTTCGAAAATCGATTTCGTGGTCTTACGAAAATTTATGTTTTGAGTTTTGAAATTTTTGAATGAACTTTCGAAAATTTGTCTTCTTGACGAGATATATGATTTCAAACTGGTTTTCAAAATGTGATGGATATACATACACATTTAGTGCATAATGCATATCATGGTGAAGTTCTGAGTGTGACTCACGAACTGGATAAGACGTCGGTATGGAACGATGAATAAAGATTCGAACTTCAGTACGGTAGTTGGTTATCTAGGGATGATCGGTTGATTGATCGGATAAGAAGAATATTTTTCGTGATGTAGAATTCATGCACAAGATGTAATTTTGGAACTTCGGGTTTTGTGAAACTGGGACGTATGCGCTACCATAATGTTTTTGAATGGTTTCTTTGTAAGTGTAGATTTGGGGATGGTGCCCCCATGCTGGTTGTTTTGGATATTGAGTGGTCGTTCCCACTCCATGTATGATTGGGTATGTTCGTCGATTTGTGGTTGGTTGTTCGTATGCCGAGGGATATGTTCACCAGTCGGGTATGTTTATTGAGATCCACTGTATGTGGTTGGTGTGTCATTTTGAGAATGTTATTCTTCCGTATATCTGTTTCTGAGGTTCTGTGTTGACCGTGTTGGGGCTTCTCGTGTGAAGGTATTCTCGATTATCGTTGATCGTTCGTTGGTTATATTGGAGTTTATCATGTTGATGATATTCTCGGCTGCATTTTGACCTGTGGATTGGTCGTATCGGAGTTTATCATGTCGATGATATTCTCGGTTAATATTTTAGTTGAACGGTTTGTTTGTTTTTCTATGACGGATTGCAAGTTTCGAGGACGAAACTTATTTTAAGTGGTATAGTATGTAATATCCGGAATTTCTACTACCGTTGTTTAATATTATTTTATCCGAGTTATATTGTACAGCGTGGAATCTGTACAGTATAGATAAAATAAATGAAGGACTGAGATGTCAGTATTGGTATAATTGTCATACTTGGTCGACAATTGTATTAGAGGATATAGTGCGTCATGTATACGTTTCCGATATGTCGAGACGTTGAACAAGAATAGCTGAAAATGGCTAAGTATAGCCTTATTAGCGCACGCTACCATGCAGGGTTAGCGCAGGCTAAAGGTAAAATCATAGCGCACGCTAATGCAGTCAGATCGGAAGGAATCTGCGTGTGGACCAGGCCACTTTCGGCGCACGTTCTGATAAGTCAACGGATGTTTGTAATGTAGTACTAGCGCACGCTAAACCCTAAAGGTTCGCGCACGCTAATGGTATATTGGACAAAAAGGAATCTTATCCTCGTCAGCACTTTCGGCGTGTGGACCAGTCTTCGGAGCATACAGACAAACGAGTCAACTGATATTAGCGCACGCTAAACGCAAGGACTTGCGTACGCTAGAGAGTGTAAGTTAAGTACGCTAATGCATGGGCATTACATACTTAAGCTCATGTACGAAGCCAGACAGTAGCCCCTGGACTGCGATAGCGCACGCTAACAAAAGTCGGTTAGCGCACGCTAAGGCCGTAGCACACGCTAAACATAAGGTTTAGCGCACGCTAGTAATATACTTTATAAAAAGGGACAGGAGGGTGTTATGAAGCATTTCATCCATTATCTTCTTGCAACCGATAGAGAGAACCTTAGGAGGACTTTTGGAGTTCCTAAACACTGAGGGATGATCCTCTTTAACAAGATTAAAGATGGAAATCATGGATTAAAGCTTTGTTCTTTAAATCATTGGCGATTCTTGGAAATGGATTCAACCTTGGAAATCAATCCATTCCTTCAAAAAGGTAATCACTCTTCATCTTTGGATTTCGTTTTGGATTGAATGTTGATGTTCTTAATTTGATGATTATCATATAAACAAGTTGACAAGCATGATTATGAGATGGATTATCGGAGTATGATGATATTAATATGATTCGTGTGGTTTGAATTGTGTAGTTCGTTTTCTTGAGATAAGTTGGTGAATCCTTCTCCTCAGTTTCGGATGTTGATGTTATTGTCGATGATTACTCTATGTAATGGAAGATTAAGGAAGTGTTGTTACGTTCTTGATGTTTCATGTATTGATATTAAGGAAGATGATATATGGATATAGAACTTGGATTATAAGTTGGACGATTGTTTATATGTTAAAGGATACCGGATTTCATTGATTTGATGACTATAAACATGGTTTTGGATAACTTAGTGTTCTTGATAATCGTCATATATTGATCGGTACCTGAAAAGCATGCAAACTGTACAGCATTAGCGCACGCTAAGCTTATTGTCTAGCGCATGCTAACCTGAGCAACTTAGCGCACGCTACATTAAGTAATTAACGTGCGCTAAGTCAACAGGCAGGGTAGTATATTCTGTTTTGGTTATGAATTCGTTATCGTTTAAGTTGGTTTGATAAGACTTGTGGTTAACTGAGATATTGTTGAGCCGTTGGGTTTGTGAATTGGTTTTAGCGGTTGTTGATTATTATCGGATATGTGTTAATTGATTACTTCAATAGGTTGAGATTATTGATCGGTGATTATAACCGTATGCTGCGGTCGTGTTCGAGTATGTTCGTGAATTACTTTGGTCGGGACCAAGGAACTTGTAGATGACGGCAATGGAATTGGTAACAGCTTCATCGGTATCGAGGTAAGTTATTACTTGCTCAGTTTATAATATTTAATGAATGGTTTCCGTTTCATTCGTGTATAATTCGTATAGCAATGTTTATAATCGTAATCACAGGAGATTTGGGATTATAAATCGTATTCGAATTTTGGGAATCTAAATCATAATGTATATGATTTATTTTTGTTATTGGTATACTTGTACATCGAGGATATATTGTGATAAAGACGAAGATATGAATTATCTGCAATCCGTGATACTTTGGACCGTCGAGTATTGAGGATAATGGTTCGTGAGGGTTTAGACATTGAGACTGTTTTCGAAGGAGTCAGGGCAAGTACTCTAATCATTTTTGTCATTTTGTGTCGATCATGTTGTGATACATTCGTGTATTGTTGATGTCATGCATTTGTGTATTGTTGTTAATATGCATTTGTGCATTGCTGTCGTATGTCTGTAACACCCCCGATATATTTAGGAATATTACAGCGCCGTAAATCCTTTACATAAGAATTTACAAGGCTGATTAAAAGAAAAGACAATAACAGATACCGCTTTATGAAATTGTTGAAGTAAAATACAACCGTCTGGTTCAAAAACCGAAATACAAATATCCAATGAAGAGTTATTATTACATCACTAAAATCCAAACATTATAAACGGACGACGTACTCGAGTACTTATTGAAATAACCAACAAATAACATAAGAAACCCGCCGAACATCACTCGCACCCTCGTCGTCATGCATCTCCAGTGGTTGTTTCCCGCTCTCACGGATCCCGAACAAACACAATGTTCACCGAAGGGGTTAGGACAACGATGCTAGTACAAGTACAATAATCATACAACGTGATATAATCAACAATTATATCATAACAAGTTTCTCCAACGAGAATATCCACAACACATATCATATCATACCAGTTTCAACATACCTTTGTTATTCCAACGATCCAGCAGACACAATATAGATTCCCATGATGATCCCGGACCAACACATGGTGGAAACTACTGTCCAACGATCCAACAGACACAGCTATAGATTCCCATGATGATTCCCGTCGGATCAATGCATGGTGGACATATATTCACAACATATTTACACGATACAATCACATCATAATTGTCATAATATAAACAATTCTAATTAGAGTACTTGCCTCGATTAGAAGACAGAACAATACTTCCACGAAAACGAGACACTCGAAGGTCGCCCCTCTCGATCAATCACGTAGCAAAGTTCGAACCTTAAATAAGAGAAATAACAAGGAATTTATCTTAGGTCGAACGAACATCTAACCATCCAAATTACGGTTGAAAGTCCACAAAACGAAAACTGTCTGACTTACATAACGTACGTTACATGTCCTCTGTAACGTACGTTAGACTTACTCGTTAGCGTACGTAAACTATGAAGTCTAACGTACGTTAACCATATACTGACGGTTCCTCTCTGATCAGTCGACTTGACTCGCCTGATAGTGTAACGTACGTTACATACCAGACGTAACGTACGGTAACAACATAATATAACGTACGTTAATTGCCAAACTTAACGTATGTTAAACATGTATGTCAGTTTCTCACTGGGCAGCTGACTAGGGGTGGACTCGGTTCCATTCGGTTCGGTTTTTGACCGAAATCGAGAGCCGGACCAAATATTCGGTTTCGGTTTGGTTCGGTTCTTTTTGAAGTTCGGTTCGGTTAAGTTCGGTTTTATAAATATTCGGTTCGGTTTCGATTTGGTTTGATGTTTTTTCGGTTCTTCACAATATAAATTCAAATATTATATGTAATATAATAAGTTATATATAACAACAAGCCAACAAGAGTTATATATATATATATATATATATCAAGATAAAAGCTAGAGTTGCATAGCAATTTCCAAATATCTCAAAATATATAATAATCGTAAATCACAGTAGCTCATTCTCTCAACCTAAATTAATTGAATCACAAATTCATGAGCATATTATCGGTCCTTCTTGGACCCATGAGGGTCTTACAAAAGGAAAACGCATTATACTAAAATTCGAAACACACCAAAATCACAAAAACAAGGTCATTTTAGTATGTTGAAATTTGACTTCGGTCCATTTCGGTCCGGTTCGGTTCCGCTCTACCCCGAACCGAGAACCGAACCAAATTAGTTCGGTTCGGTTCTGTTTTTTTGTTTTTCGGTTCGGTCTTATTCGGTTTCGGTTTTTCGGTTATTTTTTCGGGTTTTTTCGGTTCGGTTTTGGATTTTCGGTTCCGAAATGCCACCCCTACAGCTGACTGTCTCGATTAGTGACGGAGTATTACGAAATCCTTAGTGTGTAACCTAATATAGATATATATATCATACTCATGAATGATCTACGGATTAATATCTTCAATTCCAAGGATACGAATATCATCGTAATACTATTCTCAATCTTGATTGTAATACCCATGCAAGATTCGGTTGGTCTAAGGTTGATATAACAGGTCTAATATCGTTATTAAATCCAGGCTTATATTGAAAGTGAACTACTTATTCCATCTATGCAAGTAAGATTACAACTATGATGATTCTTTCCAAAATCCATATAGTAAAGGTGGAAATCGGCACTAAGTCTACGATCAAGATGACGATAACATTTGATACGGTTTACAATCCACTATTCTCATCTTTGTCACAACAAGGTTCAACTTCGGTGTTCTAAACCATAATAATTCGATCATCATAGTTTAAATATGATACTAGGTCGCATATATCATCAAAGTGATCTACTATTCTTGGTAGTGTTATCATATCGTCTATAACAACATAATATCAAAGTTGGAAGTAGTATAACATACCTTAAGAGGAAGAAAATACTGAGACTATAAGTAAAATCCAACTCCGGTTGCTTCAACGCCGACTCGTGATGATTTCAACTCCAAAATCCAATATAAGTTGTCTTCAATGATCAAGTAGTGTCATACAATCTCAATGATTCAGTAACAAATGATCTAAAGGTGTTAAAAGGGGCTGGAAATTTTCTGGGGACGAATATGGTGAAGTTTAGGGGCAAAAGGACGAGCTGGAATGAAATGGGGTGCTGCTCCTTTTATAATTTTCTGAGTGTTACGTACGCTAGGACTTCTTCATAACGTAAGTTATCATTCAAAATAGTTCACTGTCTTGTTTCTGGACTTCATTACGTACGCTACATTAATCGTGTTACGTACGTAACCTATATAATTTACGTACGCTACCTGATGCCCATAACGTACGTTAAAGTCCGTTGACTTAAAAAGTGTCCAGGTTCATGCCGTGCGAATCTGGCGGGTATCTTGGTCGAGCCCACCACCATGTACCCCATGTGCTAGCCGGCTTACCCAATAATTGACCGCATTACGTACGCTACACTTCATTCGTAGCGTACGTTAACATTAACAGGTTACGTACGTTAAGTTACATTCTTAACGTACGTTACCAATATATGCATGGAGAAAAATTTATATGTTGCTACACCCATGTATAAAGATACAAATACGATAATGATCATACTCCATTATCAATATCATCATTCCCAAAATAATACAGGGTTCAATGTACAGATGAAATACACAGTAATAAATCTGGATATTACATACTCTCCTACTATAAAGGAGTTTCGTCCCGAAACTCAAGACGAAAATAACTCGGGATATCTAGACTTCATATCAGCTTCCGTTTCCCAAGTGGCTTCTTCCACTCCGTGGCGTGACCATTGAACTTTGACCAAAACGATGGGTTTGTTCCTCAACTGTTTAACTCGACTCTCGAGTATCTTGACCGGTCTTTCTTCAAACGTCCCATCTTGAGCGACTTCGGTTTCCCCAAAATCAATGACATGACTAGGGTCGGGTATATATCTCCGTAACTGGGATACATGGAATACGTTATGAACATGGCTCAACGACGGTGGTAATGCAAATCTGTATGCCAACTCCCCAACTCTCTCAAGGATCTCAAATGGTCCGATATATCTCGGACTCAGCTTTCCTTTCCTTCCGAAACGAAAGGTTCCCCGAGTAGGATAAACCTTCAAAAGTACATGGTCTCCAGTATTGAACTCCAATGGGCGACGGCGTACATCCGCGTAGAATTTCTGGCGACTCTGGGCGGTCAACAGCCTTTTACGGATCAAGGCTATCTTCTCTCGAGTCTGCACGATCAACTCTGGTTCTGTTCCGATCAAGTCCGATGAATCGTCCCAGCATAGGGGTGATCTGCATCTCCTTCCGTATAATGCCTCAAACGGTGCCATCTTAATGGAAGCATGCCAACTATTGTTGTAGGTAAATTCAATCAACGGTAGATGAACTTCCCAATCGTTTGACTAATCTAAGGCACAGGCCCTTAGCATGTCTTCCACCGTTTGTATAGTTCTCTCAGATTGTCCGTCACCATGGGTGATAAGTCAGATCAAGTTCACCCGGTCCCCAAGGCCTTATGAACTGCTTTCCAAAAGTGAGACACAAAACGGCCGTCTCGGTCAGAAACAATAGTCTTCAGCGTACCATGCAATCGAACTATCTCCGAAATAAATACTCGCGCCAACCTCTCTGGTCCCCACGTATCCTTAATGCCTAGAAAATGAGCTGATTTGGTTAAACGATCAACTATCACCCAAGTCATGTTCATTCCTGTCTTGGTTCTCGGCATATTAGTGATAAAGTCCATCGATATGTCCTCCCACTTCCATTCAGGAATCGGGAGTGGCTTCAACATTCTACAGCCGTTGATGCTCGATCTTAACCTGCGACAAGTCAAGCATTTCAAACATAGTCCGCTACATCTTTCTTCATGTTGCCCCACCGTAAATTTTGCTTCAAGTCCTTATACATTTTACTTGGTGCCCGGGTGGATAGAATAGGGCGAATCGTGAGCTTCCTTCATAATCGTCTGTTTGAACATCGATATCGTGAACGCAGAGTCGGTTACGGAATCTCAAAATTCCATCATCATGAATTAGGAATCCGGGGGCCTTTCCTTGATTACTTCATCACGTAACCGAATCATCGAGGATCATCCGCCCGTCTGGATTTGATTTCTTCGGTTAATGATGAAGTTATCTCCATCACGCACGATTGTCCTTGGACTCTTTGTAACCACACTTCAATTCCTTCACGAATCATCTCTCGTTGAAGGCTAAGTTGGGAGGTCGGCCTCAAAGATCTCGAATAGAAACAGCTTGCGGCTAAGTGCATCGGCCACTACATTCGCTTTGCTCGGATGATATAAAATCTCCAAGTCATAGTCTTTAATCAGTTCTAACCATCTTCTTTGCCGCATGTTTAATTATTTCGATCAATATGTACTTGAGACTCTTGTGATCCGTAAAGATTTGACAGTGAGTCCCGCATGATAATGCCTCCGCATCTTCAAAGCAAAACCACCGCCGCTAGCTCCAAATCATGCGTTGGGTAATTTACTTCATAAGGTTTCACTGCCGTGACGCATAAGCGATCACCTTATCATTCTCGCATCAATACGCACCCGGTCCTTGGTTCAAGCATCACCGTAAACTATAAACCCTCCAGTTCCTCGTGGAAGTGATAGAATCGGTGCCGTCGCCAATCTCTTCTTTAATTCATCAAAGCTAACCCGACACAACTCATTCCACTCAAACTTTTGAGTTTTCTGCAGAGTCGAGTAAGTGGGCGGGAAATTTTGGAAAACCCTTCCACGAACCGACGATAATACCCACGAGTCCTAAGAAACTTGGACTTCTTTCACATTCTTCGAGGCTTCCAATCCATAATTGCTTCGATCTTACGAGGATCTACTCGGACTCCTTCACCGACACCACATGGCCGAGGAACATTACTTCTTTTAGCCAGAATTCACACTTAGAAAGTTTGGCGTACAATTGCTCGCTTCTCAAAAGTTCCAATACAATCCGCAAATGTTGCGCATGTTCTTCCGGTTCTTAGAATATACGAATATCATCAATGAACACGACCACAAATTTATCCAAATATTCGATGAACACTCGGTTCATCAACCGCATGAATACAAAGAGCGCATTAGTGAGACCAAATGGCATCACTACAAACTCATAGTGTCCGTAGCGAGTTACGAAAGTCGACTTTGGAACATCGATTCCTTAATCCTCACCGATGGTATCCCGATCTTAGATCGATTTTTGAAAACACTTGTTGCTCCTTGCAATGGTCAAACAGATCATCAATCCGTGGCAACGGATACTTGTTCTTAATCATCATCTTGTTCAGCTCTCGTAGAGTCAATACACAATAAGCGATCCATCTTTCTTTCGAACAAAAGAATCGGGCGCTCCTGTGGTGAAACGCTTGGTCAATATAGCCTTTGTCCAAGAATTCCTCCAGCTTGTTTCTTGATTCGTACATCTCCGTAGGTGCCATACGATACGGCGCCTTAGAAATTGGTGTAGCTCCGGGTTCCAGCTCAATCGTGAATTCTACGTCCCGTCGTGGAGGTAGTCCAGGTAACTCGTCGGGAAATACATCTGGGAATTCGTTCACAATAGGAATGGATGAAAGTTCCACAATTTCATCTTCTTTCTTCATTGCATAACACCAGTACCCGATACAGCCCTGTTTCAACAATTTGACAGCTTTCATTGCTTTGATCAACTTTCCAGAGCTCCTGGTTTCCATCCTTCAAACAGTACTTCGGAGCCATCATCAGCGATCAGCGAAATATTCCTCCTTCGGTAATTTACAATTGCTCCATATCGATTAAGCCAATCGTCTCCGAGTATTAGGTCATCTCCTTGCATTTCTATCACAATTAGATTTGAGAGCCATTTCCTACCCCCAAATAATACAGGAAAATCCCTAGTCTCTAAGTTCCCAACAATCCTCTCTCCACTCGGTAAACCAACAACATAAGGTTCACAAGTATGAAAACCAGAAATATTCAAACGATTTACACAAGACAAAGATATAAAAGAATGCGTAGCTCCTGTATCGAACAAAACGCTAACTGGTTGGGAAAGAATCTGGACAGTACCTGATGCGACAGCAGCATCCTGATCGTCTGTCCTCCTCATCTCATATAGGCATGGGGGAACAGATCCGGCACTCGATGTCCCCTTTCGGTCCCATTGTCCTCTGCCTCGTCCACGGCCAAAATTTTGAGGCATCTGAACACTTTGCTGCGTCTGTTGGATACTAGCTTCCTTTTGAACTGGCTGTGATGAACGGGTTCCTTTGTATTTGGTGGCGTCCTTGCAGAATGTCGCACGGTGCCCTTCCTGTCCGCAGTCAAAACATGTAACTGGGGTGCGCAAGTCGCGCCAAAGGTGGCCTGGGCGACCACAATTAAAGCACTTCCTAGCTGTATCCGTCGTGGCTGACACTATTCCGTAATTCTTTCCATTCTTAGATGGGTGCGGAGGTTTCTTGAAAGAAAAAGAAGACTGGGCCTTGCGGGGCCCACTGCTCTTGTGCTCTGTAAAAGTACCAGAGACTTTCTGTTTCTTCGACTCCATAAACTTCTCCATTGCTGCTTCTTTAATTTCATACGCCAACGCCTTATCCTGGTATTGGCGAAGAGTGGTACATTCAAAACCGGACATGTACCTCTGGATTTCTGGTTTCACTCTCATTTCAAAATGTATCATCATCTCCGCATCTGTTCTGACCAGATGTCGAACAAATGCTAATTGCTGGTTAAACGTCTTAATCGTCTGGGATACGGGTTCATCTGATGGCTGAGCAGAGAAAAATTCTCGAATTTTGCTTCCCTCACAGACGAGGGCAATCGAGCTTCCATCATCATTTTAAATTCCGCCCAATCGGCATCATGATCTCGCAGTCGGATAGCTTCCCACCACTCGGATGCCTCTCCTATCGTAGTACCGGGCAATAGGAGCTCTCCGTCATTCGGCAATTCATTCCAAAGAAAATTTTCTCCAGTTCCTTCAACCAATGGTCCCAAGTGGGAGTCTCGGAAAAGCCGTCAAATTTGGGTGGTTGCATCTTTGCCACCTCTTGTAACCATCGGTCACCTCGATTTCCCATTTCTGGAATCCTTTGTTGTCCATCTCCCTGCTGAATTCCTGCCGCCACTTGCATTCGATCCACGACCTGTGCGAATTGAGTCATCTGGTTCACGACTTGACGAAGGATTTCTGGTACACCAGGTTCCGGTTCGTTATTTATGGATTGCTGCGGCTCGCCTGAGCTATGACTAGCCTGATTAGAAGGAGACGCCTCCCTTTCAGCATTCCTTCGTCCGCGTCCACGACTGCGACCACGTCCACGTCCGCCTCTCAACATACTGTAAGCACAAGTACTTAATATACAGGAAACAACATTGTTCTAATGTTCAAGTATAAAGAGACACAACATGTAAAGAATGAGATAGAGTTTAGGAACTTACAACCACCGTTCGCATGAAGACGTAGGCAGTGCAGTGATGTCATTCACGGCCGGTTACCTCAAAAGACATAAATGACCCCTACTTTAACCCAACGGCCAAGATATCCATAATCTTAGCTCCGATACCATATTCTGTAACACCCTCGATATATTCAGGAATATTACAGCGCCGTAAATCCTTTACATAAGAATTTACAAGGCTGATTAAATGAAAAGACACAATGTATACCGCTTTATGAAATTGCTGAAGTAAAATACAACCGTCTGGTTCAAAAACCAAAATACAAATATCCAATGAAGAGTTATTATTACATCACTAAAATCCAGACATTATAAACGGATGACGTACTCGAGTACTTATTGAAATAACCAACAAATAATGCATAAGAAACCCTACGAACATCACTCTGCACCCTCGTCGTCACGCATCTCCAGTGGTTGTTTCCCCGCTCTCCTGGATCCTGAACAAACACAATGTTCACCCCCGAAGGGGTTAGCACAACGATGCTAGTACAAGTACAATAATCATACAACAGTGATATAATCAACAATTATATCATAACAAGTTCTCCAACGAGAATATCCACAACACATATCATATCATAACAGTTTCAACATACTGATGGTATTCCAACGATCCAGCGCACACAGCTATAGATTCCCATGATGATCCCGTCGGACCAACACATGGTGGAAACTACCTGTTCAATGATCCAGCGCACACAGCTATAGATTCCCATGATGATTCCCGTCGGATCAACGCATGGTGGACATATATTCACAACATATTTACACGATACAATCACATCATAATTGTCATAATATAAACAATTCTAATTAGAGTACTTGCCTCGATTAGAAGACAGAACAATACTTCCATGAAAACGAGACACTCGAAGGTCGCCCCTCTCGATCAATCACGTAGCAAAGTTCGAACCTTAAATAAGAGAAATAACATGGAATTTATCTTAGGTCGAACGAACATATAACCATCCAAATTACGGTTGAAAGTCCACAAAACGAAAACTGTCTGACTTATATAATGTACGTTACATGTCCTCTGTAACGTACGTTAGACTTACTCATTAGCGTACGTAAACTATGAAGTCTAACGTACGTTAACCATATACTGACGGTTCCTCTCTGATCAGTCGACTTGACTCGCCTGATAGTGTAACGTACGTTACATACCAGACGTAACGTACGTTAACAACATAATATAACGTACGTTAATTGCCAAACTTAACGTACGTTAAACATGTATGTCAGTTTCTCACTGGGCAGCTGACTGTCTCGATTAGTGACGGAGTATTACGAAATCCTTAGTGAGTAACCTAATATAGATATATATATCATACTCATGAATGATCTACGGATTAATATCTTCAATTCCAAGGATACGAATATCATCGTAATACTATTCTCAATCTTGATTGTAATACCCATGCAAGATTCGGTTGGTCTAAGGTTGATATAACAGGTCTAATATCGTTATTAAATCCAGGCTTATATTGAAAGTGAACTACTTATTCCATCTATGCAAGTAAGATTACAACTATGATGATTCTTTCCAAAATCCATATAGTAAAGGTGGAAATCGGCACTAAGTCTACGATCAAGATGACGATAACATTTGATACGGTTTACAATCCACTATTCTCATCTTTGTCACAACAAGGTTCAACTTCGGTGTTCTAAACCATAATAATTCGATCATCATAGTTTAAATATGATACTAGGTCGCATATATCATCAAAGTGATCTACTATTCTTGGTAGTGTGATCATATCGTCTATAACAACATAATATCAAAGTTGGAAGTAGTATAACATACCTTAAGAGGAAGAAAATACTGAGACTATAAGTAAAATCCAACTCAGTTTGATTCAACGACGAATCCTGATTATTTAAACTCCAAAATATAATATCAGTTGTATACAATGAACAAGTAATGTCATACAATATCAATGATTCAGTAACAAATGATCTAAAGGTGTTAAAAGGGGCTGGAAATCTTCTGGGGATGAATATGGTGAAGTTTAGGGGCAAAAGGACGAGCTGGAATGAAATGGGGTGCTGCTCCTTTTATAATTTTCTGAGTGTTACGTACGCTAGGACTTCTTCATAACATACGTTATCGTTCAAAATAGTTCACTGTCTTGTTTCTGGACTTCATTACGTACGCTACATTAATCGTGTTACGTATGTAACCCATATAATTTACGTACGCTACCTGATGCCCATAACGTACGTTAAAGTCCGTTGACTTAAAAAGTGTCCAGGTTCATGCCGTGCGACCAAGTGTATCTTGGTCGAGCCCACCACCATGTACCCCATGTGCTAGCCGGCCTACCCAATAATTGACCGCATTACGTACGCTACACTTCATTCGTAGCGTACGTTAACATTAACAGGTTACGTACGTTAAGTTACATTCTTAACGTACGTTACCACGTATATGCATGGAGAAAAATTTATATGTTGCTACACCCATGTATAAAGATACAAATACGATAATGATCATACTCCATTATCAATATCATCATTCCCAAAATAATACAGGGTTAAATATACAGATGAAATACACAGTAATAAATCTGAATATTACAATGTCCATCTCGTGTTGATCTGACGGGATCATCTTGGGATCTATGCTAACGTGCGCTGGATCATTGGACGGGTTTATCCACCTCGTGTTGGTCCGACAGGATCATCTTGGGATCTAGGCAGTGAACGCTGGATCATCGGATTACCCATGTATTGTTGTTGTGCATATGTATATTATGGGCTTGCCATAAGTATACATTGTCGTTACTGTTGTGATCATATTGACGTTGTCATATGAGTATGCATTTGTAGGTCTTGTGTTAGGGCCATGTCCGTATGCTGTGATAATCTGATCTCTGATTAGACTGACGTAATGGTAATGGTATTTCGTATCTTGAGGTATGTTCCGTATTTCCTTGATACTTGTCTTTGATGGACAATCGATTTTTGTATTGGAATTATCGACGTTATCCGATGGATTGAATTGGACAGAGTTGGTATAATTTCCGTATCACGAGTTATGATAATGTTTTGAGAACCTTGGGTATTGTTGAGATACCGTACATATATTTCGGTATTATCTTAATGTGTTGTTAAGGATACAAATCGTGGATTTTCGTAAAGTTACGACGGTAAGATTACATTGGTCATATTCTTACTTAGTATTTCCATTGATATGTAATTATTGACGTGATGTGATGGTTATCATTGTTGGATATTATGGCTGACCCCATTGTGGGCTTTCTTTTTAGGTTCTTGGATTATCAAGCTTGTAGCGGTCGTGAAGAGATGAGCTTCCCGAAGGATACTGGCTAGGACATGTATTTGTGTATTGAGTTTCTGATCAGTTCTTGTATTCCGCTGCTAGAGTATTTTAATTGTTTGTCTTTATCCGCTGCGTGAGTATTTTTAAATGGCCTTTTGGTATCTGGTTACTTAGGTCACTTTGGCAATCGTTTTCTAAATCTATTCAGCCGCACGTGTGTTTATAGCTTAACGTATGTTTTTAAACTGATGAGTTTTGGCATTTCGGGCCTTGTGGTTTCAAATGAGATTTTACGACGGTCTTGATAAACGAGTTTTATAAAGTCTTCGAATGTTTTAAATAGATAATACTGTCGTTAGCCTCTTGGACGTTTGTAAATATTTGCGAAAATTTCCTTTAGCCTTGTGGGTTCCATCTCGGGGCCCACAGCACTGTAATATTCCTAGATGGCTCTGGGGGTGTTACAGACATCACAACATACACATAGTAATTCCGATGATCCAGCATTCACTGCCTAGATCCCAAGATGATCCCGTCAGACCAACACGAGGTGGAAAATCCTGTCCGATGATCCAGCGCACGCTAGCATAGATCCCAAAATGATCCTGTCGGACCAACACGAGGTGTACATATAACAACGACACATATGCATGACAATATGTATAACATCAACACGTAAAACATAAATAAGGTACTTGCCTCCAATTGATGACAAGGATAAAACTTCGACGAATGTCAATACACTCGAAGATCGCCCCTTCAATTAATCACATTCCAAAGCTCGAAGATTAAACAGAAGAAATAATATAGAGCTCATCTCACGTCGAATAACTAACGTATGGACATCTAACATCCTAAATTATGTCCGAAAGTTCAACAAAACGTAACATGTATGACCTGCATAACGTACGTTACGTACCAACCATAGCGTACGTTAAGTATGCTCGTTAGCGTACGTAAGCTACGAAGCCTAGCGTACGCTAATCATGCACTTGACAGTTCCTCTCTGATCAGGCGACTGACTCGTCTGATGATATAACATATGTTATGTACCCAACGTAGCGTACGTTAAGTCTGCCTGTTAGCGTACGTAAGCTACAGAGCCTAGCGCACGCTAAACATGCATCTGACAGTATCCTCCCTGATCAGACGACTGACTCGTCGCATGAAATTCTCAGTGCTTAACGTACGTTGTCTTCATACAGGTTACACTAATGCAAACTTGAATGATCTAATGATGTTCAATGTCTTCCAACTTCAAGGATAAGCATATCATCATAATGTCATACTCCAATCTAGATTACAAATTCTCTTACGTAGTTCGGGTAATCTAAGGTTGATACACTTGTTACCAATATCATCAATACATTCAAACTTCATCATGAAGATTAATTAACCAATCCAACTTATAAGAAATGATACAACCTTCGATGATCCTTTTCTTAAGTCCGTTTAGCAAAAGTGATATTCATACCAAGCCTACGATTATTATAACAACACTATTCAATACGGATTATCAATCTCATAACACTACTCTCATTGTTTGCTGTAACAAGACTCCAATTATAATGTTCTCAACAATGATAACTTAAGCATAATCATCCCAACCTCTAAACATGATGTTTGGTTGTACAAATAATCTATGGAACCTAATATTCTCGGTAGTGTGATTATAACATCCTTAAGAACACGAATCTAAGGTTGGAGATAGCATTAACATACCTTAAGATGAAGAAAACACCGAGAAAATAGGTAGAGTCCAACTCCGGTTGCTTGTGTGCCAATCCAAGATGCTTCTCAACTTCAATGATCAATATAAGTGATATCCAATCTCCAATGATCGAGTATAGATGGCCTATGGATGTTTATGTAGAAGGGGGAGGCTCTCTGGACTTCAAAGAAGTGAAGGACAAGTGAAGAAAACGTAGACAAATAAAATGGGGTGTTGTCCCATTTATAATGTTTTCTGACTTTATGTACATTAACCTTCACGCATAACGTACGTACTCCTTTTAGCATACGCTATCTGTTCTCCTTAACGTATGCTATCATCCAATGATAGCTTACTGTCTCGTTCTATACTTGCTTACGTATGCTACACCATCAAGTTACGTACGTAAGCAACACCCATTAGCGTATGCTAGTTACATACCTTAGCGTACGTTAACACCCATTAACCCGAAAACTGTCCAGGTTCATCCGTGGGACCACCTTGCTCCATTATTGGCTGCCTTACATATGCTACGTTTCATTCGTAGTGTATGCTAACCTTGGCATATAACGTACGTTAAGCTTTCTTCTTAGTGTACGTTATCACGTAATTGCATGTGAAAATTTATATGTTTATATTATCATGCACATGGATACGAATACGAGAAAGGTCATACTTCGATTATTGATATTGCAAATTCGCTTAATACAAGGTTCAATACAGATGAAATACTCAACAATTTATCCGGATATTACATACTCTCCTTCTAAAAAGGAGTTTCGTCCTGAAACTCAAGACAAAAATAACTCTGGGTTTCTGGATTTCATGCTATCCTCCATTTCCCAAGTGGCTTCTTTCACTTCATGGCGCGACTACTGAACCTTAACCAAAGCGATTAGTTTATTTCTCAATTGTTTAACTCGACTTTCAAGTATCTTGATCGGTCTCTGTTCAGACGTGCCATCCTTAGCGACTTCAATCTCACCGAAAATAATGACATGACTGGGATCTGGTATGTATTTCCATAACTGGGATACCTGGAATACGTTATGAACATGGCTTAGCGACGACGGTAATGCCAACCTGTATGCTAACTCTCCAACTCTTTCAAGAATCTCAAACGGTCAGATATACCTCGGACTCAGCTTTCCCTTTCTCCCAAAACGAAAGATTCCCCGAGTAGGAGAAACTTTTAAAAGCACGTGATCTCCATACTGAACTCTAATGGGCGACGGCGAACGTCTGCATAAGATTTCTGCCGACTCTGGGCGGTGATAAGTGTCAGTTTTATACACTTATCCATGGTTTGTATCGATAAATTTCACCTATAATTGAGCTAGTCTACTTGTTTTTTGCTTTTAATTAATTAGTTTTTAATAATTTTATTTTTATCGGATGATAATGTAAATCTAGTCTTAATCAGATTGAATTACTGATTTACTCAAGAAATAACATGTTTATAAAATATTCTCTTTGTTGAGCTTTTATGTATTCATGTTGTAGGGCCTTCCTAGACGAGTTCGGTAGTCTTTCCGGATTCAAAATCAGAGTTATATATCAAAAGTTATCATCCGAAGAAGATTTGGGGCAAAAACGCAAAGTCTGAGAAATTCTGGGCTGAAAACGTAACTCACAAAGCAACCAGTGTGCAAATTTACGAAGCCATGTTACGGCCGTAACTACTGAATGTTACGGCCGTAAGCCATCCTAGTTACGGCCGTAACTCCTTAATGTTACGGTAGTAACTCTTGACAGATTGTGATCATTTGTCTAATTTTTTATACTTTTGGTGTATTATTGAGGGGATGACTGGCATTGATCCGATCTATTGTAATAATGCTGGAGTTTTGGAGCTATTAGATGACTTTAGGTGTATAAATAGACCCCTTAGATCCATCATCATTCATCATTCATCTTATAATTTTTCCACTTTTTGTAATATTTTCTTTTTATGTGAAGAACACACTTGTGTTCTTGAGTGATTTGTGTAATAGTGCTATAGCATATGTTGTTCAGAGAGTTTATTGCTTCTTTCTCCTTTATCTACTAAGGGAGTTGGGATCAATTCTTTCTCTTTTTCAACTAATAATGACCACTAAAGCTTGTATTATGTTTATTAAACCCTTCATGGGCTAAGTTACTTAAGTTGGGATTATAAACAAGTTTAGTCATGTTATTTAAGTTTGTATAAAGATCTATTATGAATTACTTATTGTTGTGTGTGATTTTCATTATTTTAACAATCTTTATTTATTTGGCCAATAAATGACGATATTTATGGTCTTCATATGTTTCGAAAGAAAATATGTTTGATTAGATCAAATGATCTTCACTCTAAGTTGTTCTAGAGGATAGAAATATACCTCTAGACCTTAGATGATTCTTTAAGTTATTTTCATAAAACCTAATGCTATGTATTGAAGCCAATCAACATAGAAATATAGTGGATTGATTCAATATATGAGGGGCGTTTTATAGTTCGAAAGAGAAACCGTCTTTTTAAGGAAAATTGAATCTACACAACATAATAAGTAAATTCATCTTATGATCTCCTATACATCTTCTATAACTAATGATAAACTAAGTTTGTAATCCCAACTATTTCATTTTATCTTTTATCAATCTATTATTATTAGTACAATCTTTCATTTCTTTGAATATTTGAACTATTATTGCATTTTCTTTGCAATTGTCAAACCAAACTCTTTAATTGTATGTTTCACTCATCTTAGTATCTATAAAAATATACTAATAGTGTATAATTCAAATTATAACCAAACTTCCTCGTGGGATTGATAAATCGGACTCAAAAAGTCCACTTACTACTTGATACGATATCGTGCACTTGCGATAATTACACTAAAGACATGTCAAGTTTTTGGCGCCGTTGTCGGGGAGGTATAAGTGTTATATTTGAAATATTACATTATTAACTATTGTTATAAAATACAACTTTTTCTTTGTTGTAGATTCTCTTGTCTATGCGAAGGACGTACAATCGCGATTTAGTTTCACTAGATCCCTAGATCGAAGCCACATTCAGAAGAAGGCGAAGAGAATAAAAGAAAAGCATTATTTCTTCACCATCAATGGCGGACGAACTAAACCCACGTCTCCCCCAAGGAAACGATAACGAAAGAATTCCTCTGATAGGGGGAATACCTAATGTTCAAAACATTCAACATCAACAATATCATATTGTGCCGGAAATAGATGAAGACAACATGCTCTTTGGGGAATTCATGAACCCCCCATCTTTGACCGTGCAATCAAGTATGATCTATCCACCATTTGGAGTGGACAATTTTCAAATTCGCCCTGATGTCATCAATGTCTTCTCCAACAACAACTCATTCTATGGAAGAACCGCCGAGAATCCATATCTCCATATTAACCGTTTTGTAAAGATTTGTGGAAATTTCAAATATCCAAATGTAAATGACGAGGCGATCAAAATGAGACTTTTCGTGCACACTTTGAAGGACAGAGCAAGAGAGTGGCTAGATACTTTGTCACCACGAAGCATAACAAATTGGCCCGAATTTGTCCAAAAATTCACCACTAAATACTTTCCACCAATAAAAGTGGCGAAACTCAAATACGAAATCTCTACATTTCGTCAACAAGATTCAGAATCATTCCACGAAGCATGGGAGAGATACAAAGATATGCTATGAAAATGTCCTAACCATGGTTTCAATTTGGGAGCACAAGTCAATTACTTCTATTCTGGAATTTTACCTACATGCCGAGCCAATGTGGATTCATCATCAAATGGCTCACTTGGCAACAAAACTATGAAAGAGGCTTATAATCTTTTTGAGGTTATAAGTGAAAAAAGTGCAAGATGGCCAGACAGAAATATCCAAAAGAAACCAAATGGTGTTTTTGAAGTGGATTCTTATTCACTTATGTTGGCAAAAATTGAAGCTCTATCAAAGAAAGTCGAGGACATGTCTTTTTCAACTCTTCAATCTGTGAAGACGGTGCAAACTCCACAAGTTTCAGCTTTTCATGTGGAATTTGTGGACCAACTCACAACAGCACTATACGTCCCTTAGTGCAACAGGAGGAGTCACCACCACCACCAGAACAAGTGGCGTATGCTAAGAATTTCCAAAGGCAAGCATACAATCCTTACGGGCCAACATACAATCCAGGGTACAAAAATCATCCAAATTTTTCTTATGCAAACAACAACAATGTGTTGAATCCAACGCATCAAGAAAAGAAGCCCGGGTGGGAAGAAGTAATCACGAAGCTAGCTGAACAACAATTGAAGTATCAACAACGCAATGATGCTTCAATTAAAAATCTGGAGACACAAGTTGGCCAAATGGCCAAAATACTTTCAGAAAGATCTCATGGCATGTTACCTAGCAATACCGAGGTAAATCCAAGGGAAAATGTCCAAGCTATCACAACAAGAAGTGGAGTGCAGTTGCCCAAAATTTCTATGGAAAATCATATGGAAAAACAAAAAAATAAAAAAAATCAAGAATCAGAAAAAGAATCTGAATCAGGACCTTCATATCAAAAAGGTCCAGTTGCTACAAAATCTTATGTTCCACCTATCCCATTTCCTCAACGGTTGAAGAATCACAAGCTCAATGCTCAATTTGGGAAATTCTTGGAAATTTTCAAAAAGCTACACATCAACATTCCTTTTGTCGATGCTCTATCACAAATGCCAAGCTATGCCAAATTTATGAAAGATATTCTTTCCATCAAACGAAGGCTTGAAGAATATGATACTGTCATGCTAACAGAGGAGTGTAGCGCAATACTACAAAAGAAGTTGCCACCCAAGCTAAAAGATCCGGGAACTTTCACAATCCCGTGTACAATTGGTGAAGTGAATTTTGGCAAAGCTCTTTATGATTTAGGGGCAAGTATCAATTTGATGCCCCTGTCAATTTTCAACAAACTGAACTTGGGAGAAGCAAAAGCAACAACAGTTTCACTATAATTAGCTGATCGGTCAATCAAATATCCACGTAGGATAATAGAAGATGTGCTCGTCAAGGTTGATAAATTCATATTTCCAGCAGATTTTATCATCCTTGACATGAAAGAAGATCAGAATATTCCCATTATTTTGGGACGACCATTTCTCGCAACCGGACGTGCTCTTATTGACGTCTATGAAGGAAAGCTAATTCTCAGAGTGGAAGACGAACATGTCATCTTCGATGTCCTAAAAACTTTGAATCATCCCTCCACAGATGAGTATTGTCTAAGAATAGACGCAATTGAAGCCATGGTAAACAAGTATTTGGAGAAAATTCTATCTAAAGATCCTCTTGAGACATGTATAGCAAATTCTCTAACCAGCATGGAAGAAGAATATCACTTGGCCGAAACAGTTAACTATCTAGAAGCACTACCACCCTTAAGAAGGCATTCACATTTTGAAGAATTGGGGACAAGCTCCACTAAACCCCTCCCTTCTTTACAAGAACCTCCAATACTTGATCTCAAACCTCTACCCACACATTTGAGATACGCTTACTTGGGCATTTCCTCTACACTTCCGGTCATCATATCTAACATATTGACCGAACTTGAAAAAGGGAAATTACTAAGGGTATTGAGGAATCACAAAAGAGCAATTGGATGGACTATTGTGGACATTAGAGGAATAAGCCCCTTATATATGCACACACAAAATTTTGATGGAAGATGACTACAAACCTTCAACTGAGCATCAACGACGTTTGAATCCAAACATGAAGGAAATTGTGAAAGCAGAGATTCTTAAATTACTTGACGCAGGAATCATTTATCCAATCTCAGATAGTCCATGGGTGAGACCTGTACATATGGTGTCTAAAAAGAGTGGAATCACAATCATAGAGAACGAGCACAATGAACTTATACCAACACGACCCATCACAGGATGGAGAATGTGCATTGATTACAGGAAGCTCAACAAGACGACTAGAAAAGATCATTTTTCACTCCCATTTATTGATCAAATGCTCGATCGATTGGCGGGACATTCTTACTACTGTTTTATCGACGGCTATTCAGGGTACAACCATATCGTAATAGCCCCAGAAGACCAAGAGAAAACAACATTCACATGCCCTTATAGAACATTTGCCTATAGAAGAATCCCATTCGGATTGTGCAATGCTCCATCTACATTTCGTACATGCATGATGTCAATATTCTCAGATATGGTTGAAAAATTCATTGAAGTTTTCATGGACGATTTCTCGGTTTTCGGAGATACATTTGATAAATGCCTAAATCACTTAGGCATTGCCTTGGAAAGATGTGAAGACACAAATCTAGTTCTCAATTGGGAGAAATGTCACTTCATGGTCCAGGAAGGAATCATACTTGGCCATAGAATCTCACAACATGGAATAGAAGTCGATAAGGCAAAGATCCAAGTGATTGCAAAACTTCCTCCACCAATTTCGGTGAAAGGAGTAAGGAGTTTTCTCGGGCATGCAGGATTTTATCGGAGGTTCATAAAAGATTTCTCAAAAATAGCAAAACCTCTCTATTATTTGCTTGAGAAAGATACACCATTCCTTTTCACAAATGATTGCCACGTGGCATTTGCAACTTTGAAGGATAAGCTTACAGCAGCTCCAATCATCATTTCTCCAGATTGGACTATCTCATTCATTCTGATGTGCAATGCAAGTGATTATGTTGTGGGGGTCGTGCTGGGCCAGAAGGACAAAATGATGTAAGTGATCCATTATGCTAGCCGGACTATGAATGATGCACAGCTAAACTACACAACAACTAAAAAAGAGATGCTCGCAGTGGTTTATGCCTTTGATAAATTTCGATCCTACTTATTGGGATCGAAAGTCATTGTCTACACTGATCATTCAACTTTGAAATATTTAATGACAAAGCAAAATGCTAAGTCAAGGCTAATCCGATGGGTCCTACTTATGCAAGAATTCAACATAGAAATCCGAGACAGAAAGGGAACAGAGAACCAAGTGGCGGATCATCTCTCTCGACTAGACCAAAACAATGCTCAAGAGAAGGAAATAAATGAAGTATTTCCGGATGAACAACTGTTCCAAATCTCTAATATGCAGGAAAAACAAAATGCACCATGGTATGCAGACATCGTTAATTTCCTAGTAAGTGGAATAATTCACCCAAATTTTTCCCATCATCAAAAAAAAAATTCTTCTCCGAGTTGAAATATTATTACTAGGAATATCCTCTATTGTTCAGACGAGGACCTGATAAAATCATCCGGAGATGCATACCGGAAGAAGAAATGGAGAAGGTATTAGAAAGATGTCATTCCTCTCACTATGGAGGACATTTTGGGGCTTCAAAAACAGCAGCAAAAATTCTTGAAGCAGGATTCTATTGGCCCACTATGTTCAAAGATGCACATACACTTGTCTCTAAGTGTGACCGGTGCCAAAGACATGGAAACATGTCAAAAAGAAATGAAATGCCAATGAATTTCATCCTTGAAGTTGAAATCTTCGACGTTTGGGGAATTGATTTCATCGAACCCTTTCCATCATCGTTATCTAATGAATACATCCTTGTAGTTGTAGACTACGTATCTAAATGGGTAAAGGTTGTTGCATTACCAACAAACGAAGCTAGAGTCGTGGTAAATTTTCTAAAGAAAAATATATTCACTCGCTTCGGAACTCCGAGAGTTATTATCAGTGATGGCGGATCTCATTTCTACAATCACCAGGTTAAGGCTCTACTGACCAAATTCGGAGTAAAGCACCGTGTCGCTACCTCTTATCACCCACAAACCAGTGGACAAGTTGAGGTCTCCAATCGCGAACTGGAACGTATACTTGAGATGACAGTCGACTCATCTCGGAAAGATTGGTCGAAAAATCTGGATGATGCGCATTGGGCTTACAGAACAGCTTATAAGACACCGATAGGCATGTCTCCATTTCGTTTGATTTTTGGAAAAGCCTGTCACCTGCCAGTCGAACTTGAACATCGAGCCTTTTGGGCTATTAAAAAATTAAACTTTGACGAACAGTTGGCTGGAAAGAAAAGGTTGTTGTAGTTAAATGAGTTGGATGAAATCCGACTTGACTCATATGAAAATGCCAAAATCTACAAAGAAAAAACAAAAAGATGGCATGACAACAGAATTCTAAGAAGAGATTTTAAAGCAGGAGACCAAGTTCTCCTTTTTAATGCACGACTATGTCTGTTTCTGGGTAAGCTGCGATCACGATGGACGGGCCCATACACAATCAAAGAGGTGTTTTCTCATGGAGCTGTGGAGATTTATAATACAACAGACGGGAGTTTCAAAGTAAACGGCCAACGGTTAAAGCCATATCTGGGAGGAGAATTCTCGACAGCAAAGTCGATCATAATGCTGGAAATACCTAATTGATCAGACGAGAAGTCAAGCTAAAGACGTTAAACAAAGCGCTTATTGGGAGGCAACCCAATCTCTATTATTTTGCAAAATAAGTTTGGGGGTAACACAGAAAGATTCAACAACAAGAGCAAGGATCATATCGTTCATAAAATCCAGTGAGTCTTTCTTTCATTATTCTCACACACATAATAAATATAATTTTCTAAAAAACCAAAAAAAAAATAATAAAAAATAATAATAATAATTTAATAATATATACGGCTGTATCCAAAATCTTACGGCCGTAAATATCGCCTTTCATACGGCCGTATTCCTTTTGATTTGAAAATACAATTTTTACGAATGCATCATACGGCCGTAACTTTTGCATGTTACGGCCGTATCCTAAAATAATATCAGAAAAACGAAAGCACCTTACGGCCGTAACTCATGTATGTTACGGGCGTAACCAAAAAAAAACTGTCAAAAGACAAATGCTTCATACGGCCGTAACTTGAGTATGTTACGGCCGTAACTTTACAGCTTTATAAAAAAACACGGGACTTGGCAACAGATGCACAAACCCGGCGGGACTTCACAGAGGCAAAGTGCGAAAAAATTTTTCCCCCTCTCAATCCATACTTTCAAAAACAAAATTCTTTAATACAATTCATTCTCCTATCAACATTAACACCTAAATCATCAGGTTTTTCTTTCAATCCTTGTTTTAATTTTTTTTATGGTTTTAGTTTCTTACTTTATATTTGTTTTTCGATTCCTATTTTCGTAAGATTTGTTGTTTGAAACATGTTTAGTTGTTAGTATTGTTGATATTTGTGTGGTTATTTGATTCTTTGATTTGTGGTGACTTTGTGGATTTGAGTTTGAATGAATAAACTTGTTAAAAAAACTATGAACTCAAGGTGTCCGACGAAATGCCACAACGAAAATCTTTGAATTTTTTTGATGTTTTTGTTGGGTTTGCTTGATGATTATAGTCGTGTGATGAAAAGGAAGTTGATTTTGTTTAATTTCAGGGATGGCACCGAAGAAATCGTCAAAAGGAAAAGAAAAGGTCGGTTCGTCGTCTCAAGAACCGGCACCACCGCAAAGAATTCAAAACACAAAGTGCATTAAGGAGAGATTGTTCAAACTTGATGATTTCATTGGCGATTTGGATAGAGACACTATCACTTGCCTGTTCATCCAAAAGTTCATAGACAACGGGTGGGAAAAATTCGTGTCCGAACTCCCAAATGGTAACCCCACCTTGACCCTAAACTTTTACAATACTTTCAACAAATCCATTGGGCAGGTAGGGTCGCCTACTTATCATCAAACGACTATGAATGGGAAATCGATTAATTTTTCACCGGATGTCATTAACAAGTATTTGGGGGTTGATTGTACTAACGCGGTACACATTTCCATCTTACCTAATGAGGATGTGCCGGATGAAAGGGTTTTACGATGGGCATTAGTGAGCGAGCTCCATGACAGTATTGGGATGATCAAACCCCGATACAACCAGGCGGACCTCATTGATGATGCTTGGTACTTATGGATGTGGGCAGTCGGGAGTATTTACCCGACTTCGACTCTGACGACAGTTTTGATTGGCCATCTGCGAGGTTTATTTGCTATCCGCCGAGGGGTCAAAATGGATTTGGGTACTCACATTTATACTATTATTTGTCACTATGCCAGCATGGTCCCTACTAGGCAAAAGATGCCATACCCCTGCCTTATCACCGGTATTTGTAGGAGCCAGAGAGTAAGAATTTCGGCGGGGGGTGATATATTAACGCATGGGGATCGACTAAACGGCCGGAGTAGTATTTTTCGATGTATTCAGTTAAGGAGCAAACGGGCACGTTTGGAACCGGAAGAGAAAAGTAGCCACGAGGAGGAATATGAGCCCGAGGAGGATGCCGGAGAAGACTTGATGTCTTTTGAGGCAAATTTGCTTGAAAGAGATCGGGGATTAGAAACATCCCAGGCAGAAATTTTGAGAAATCAAAATGAAATAATCGACCGACAATTAGAAACGGAGAAGTGCTTTGAAAAGCTTTTCCGTTTTCTAAACATCCCTGACGACACATCTGGAGGATCAAAAAGCTAAAATTTCAGGGAGTTTTCTGTTTTCTCACTTGCTTTTCAATTCTAAAAAAGAACTCGGGACAGTTTTAGTTTCAAGTTTGGGGGTGTTTTGGAACTTGTGTGTTTATTTTGTTTGTTTTTGAACTATGATGTTTATTTTGCTTTGAATCATATGATTGTGATATATTTTGATTATTGTAGTGTGTGGTGTGTTTTTATTATTTGGCATTGATTTTTTAGGTTTAGTGTGTGTATATATATATATATATAGTATTTTGATTTATGAAATTTCTAGATCTGGCCATAACACCAATAAGTTAGCTATATACAAGCTTCTAAAATCGTTTTAACCGGTAAAAAAATTTTATATTCCAAAATTTTTGAGCCTTAATCTCTCTTTCCTAGCCTTGTAGTTATCATATAAAATCAAGTCATTCATTACCTTGAGAAAAGAAGAATCAGCCGGTTGCTGAAAAATAGAACTGAAATTTACTTAATTTGTGGAGTTTTTGATTTTTTCATGCTTAGCTAATAAACGATTTTCTGCAAAAATTCTATTCCCTAAAAAAAGGAGTCATTGGTGAAAAGAGCTACACGTTAGCAAATAACGGTGTGAAAACTATCACCTAAAAAAAATGACAAAAAGGAGAAGTGTTGAGCAGCAACAGCTGCCTAATTTTGGGGATCCTAAAATTTTGCGAAAAATAAAGGACTAACCATTATTGGTGCGTAGCTTCCGTCTCACAAAAAAGTTAGTGAAAAGAGCTACACGTTAGCAAATAACGATGTGAAAGCTATCACTAAGGGATGTAGTTTATGAGCAGATCTAAATTAATTAGCGGCTGAATTTCAATACACTCAATTTCGTGAAAAATCACAATATTTGATGACGCCAATGAAATTCTTCTTCATATTGAGTCGAAAAATAAACGAGTGATCGAGAGCAACCATTAAAGGGAGTCGTGTAAGTCACGAGTGGGAAAGAAATAATCAACCTTTTTGAGGGGAAAACCTTACATTTTGGAATTACAAAAATAAAACCGTGTTTTAACTTCAAAATCATTAGTAGATTTATTTTGAATCTTAATTCATTTATATCTACTGTATAAAACTGGTTGTTGTGTATTAATGGCATTTTGATCTCCTTTACTCTTTTTATATAATTATTTTTCTTAATTTGTGTGTATTATTTTTTTTTTATTTTGTGTCTTATTTTTATTTTTATTTTGAGCGTGAATAATAAAGAGTCTTGCTCGGGACTAGCAAGAATTCAAGTTTGGGGGTGTGATAAATGTCAGTTTTATACACTTATCCATGGTTTGTATCGATAAATTTCACCCATAATTGAGCTAGTCTACTTGTTTTTTTCTTTTAATTAATTAGTTTTTAATAATTTTATTTTTATCGGATGATGATGTAAATCTAGTCTTAATCGGATTGAATTACTGATTTACTCAAGAAATAACATGTTTATAAAATATTATCTTTGTTGAGTTTTTATGTATTCATGTTGTAGGGCTTTCCGAGACGAATTCGGTAGTCTTTCCGGATTTAAAATCAGAGTTATATATCAAAAGTTATCATCCAAAGAAGATTTGGGGCAAAAACGCAAAGTCTGAGAAATTCTGGGCTGAAAACGTAACTCACAAAGCAACCAGTGTGCAAATTTACGAAGCCATGTTACGTCCGTAACTACTGAATGTTACGGCCGTAACTCCTTAATGTTACGGCCGTAACTCTTGACATATTGTGATCATTTGTCTAATTTTTTATACTTTTGGTGTATTATTGAGGGGATGACTGGCATTGATCCGATCTATTGTAATAATGCTGGAGTTTTGGAGCTATTAGATGACTTTAGGTGTATAAATAGACCCCTTAGATCCATCATCATTCATCATTCATCTTATAATTTTTCCACTTTTTGTAATATTTTCTTTTTGTGTGAAGAACACACTTGTGTTCTTGAGTGATTTATGTAATAGTGGTATAGCATATGTTGTTCAGAGAGTTTATTGCTTCTTTCTCCTTTATCTACTAAGGGAATTAGGATCAATTCTTTCTCTTTTTCAACTAATAATGACCACTAAAGCTTGTATTATGTTTATTAACCCCTTCATGGGCTAAGTTGGGATTATAAACAAGGTTAGTCATGTTATTTAAGTTTGTATAAAGATCTATTATGAATTACTTATTATTGTGTGTGATTTTCATTGTTTTAACAATCTTTATTTATTTGGCCAATAAATGACGATATTTATGGTCTTCATATGTTTCGAAAGAAAATATGTTTGATTAGATCAAATGATCTTCACTCTAAGTTGTTCTAGGGGATAGGAATATACCTCTAGACCTTAGATGATTCTTTGAGTTATTTTCATAAAACCTAATGCTATGTATTGAAGCCAATCAACATAGAAATATAGTGGATTGATTCAATATATAAGGGGCGTTTTATAGTTCGAAAGAGAAACCGTGTTTTTAAGGAAAATCGAATCTACACAACATAATAAGTAAATTCATCTTATGATCTCCTAGACATCTTCTATAACTAATGATAAACTAAGTTTGTAATCCCAACTATTTCATTTTATCTTTTATCAATCTATTATTAGTACAATCTTTCATTTCCTTGAATATTAGAACTATTATTGCATTTTCTTTGCAATTGTCAAACCAAACTCTTTAATTGTGTGTTTCACTCATCTTAGTATCTATAAAAATATACTAATAGTGTATAATTCAAATTATAACCACACTTCCTCGGGGGATCGATAAACCGGACTCAAAAAGTCCACTTACTACTTGATACGATATCGTGCACTTGCGATAGTTACACTAAAGACGTGTCAGTCAACAATATTTCGTGAATCAAGGCTATCTTCTCTCGTGTCTATACGATCAATTCTGGTTCCGTCCCGATCAATTCTGATGAATCATCCAACATAGGGTCGATATGCATCTCCTCTCGTATAATGCCTCAAATGATGCCATCTTAATGGAAGCATGCCAACTATTGTTGTAGGTGATTTCAATCAACGGTAGATGAACTTCCCAATCAGTCGACCAATCTAAGGCACAAGCCCTCAACATGTCTTCCACTGTTTGAATAGTCCTCTCGGACTGTCCGTCTGTCTGTGGATGATAAGTTGTGCTGAAGTTTAATTCGGTTCCCAAGGCCTTATGCACTGCTTTCCAAAAATATGACACGAAACGACCGTCTCGATCAGAAATAATGGTCTTCGGAGTACCATGCAATCGGACTATCTCTGCAATAAACACTCGTGCCAACTTCTCTGGTCCCCAAGTGTCCTTAATGCCCAGAAAATGAGCTGATTTGGTTAGACGGTCAACTATCACCTAAATCATGTTCATTCCTGTTCTGGACCTCGGCATATTAGTGATAAAGTCCATCGATATGTCCTCCCACTTCCATTCAGGAATCAGGAGCGGCTTCAGCATTCCGGCAGGTCGTTGATGTTCGATCTTAACCTGCTGAAAAATTAAGCACTTCGAGACATAATTCGCTACATCTTTCTTCATGTTGCCCCACCATAAATTCTGCTTCAGATCCTTATACATCTTACTGGTGCCCGGCTGGATAGAATAGGGCGTACTGTGAGCTTCCTTCATGATTGTCTGCTTCAAGACATCGACATCGGGAACACAAAGTCGGCTCTGGAATCTCAAAACTCCATCATCATGAATTACGAATCATGGGGCCTTTACTTTACCCACTTCATCACGTAACCGAACCATTAAAGGATCATCCTATTGCTTAGATTTAATTTCTTTGGTTAATGATGAAGTTAGTTCCATCATACACAATTGTCCTTGGAATCTTTGCAACCATATTTCAATTCCTTCGCGAATCAATTCCCGTTGAATGCTGGTCTGGGAGGTGAGAGTCTCCAACATTTAAATAGAAATAGGCTTACGGCTCAGTACATCAGCCACTACATTTGTTTTGCCTGGATGATAAAGAATCTCCAAGTCATAGTCCTTAATAAATTCCAGCCATCTTCTCTGCCGCATGTTTAACTCTTTCTGACTGAATATATATTGAGACTCTTATGATCCGGGAAGATCTGACAGTGAGTCCCATATAAATAATGTCTCCAAATTTTCAAGGCGAAACTACAGCTGCCAACTCCAAATCGTGCGTTGAATAATTTATTTCATAGGGCTTCAACTGTCGTGACACATAGGCGATCACCTTCCCATTCTGTCACTGTAAACTATGAATCCTCCAGTTCCCTGTGGGAGTGCTAAAATCGGTGCCGTCATCAATCTATTCTTTAATTCATCAAAGCTAGTCTGGCACATCTCGTTCCACTCAAAGTTTTGGGTTTTCTGCAGTAATCGAGTAAGTGAGTGGGTAATTTTGGAAAACCCTTCCACGAACCGACGATAATACCCTGCAAGTCCTAAGAAACTCCTGACTTCCTTCACGTTCTTAGGAGACTTCCAATCCATAACTGCTTCGATTTCTGGGGATCTACTCGGATTTCTTCTGCTGATACCACATGACCAAGGAACATTACCTCCTTTAGCCAGAATTCACACTTAGAAAGTTTGGCATATAACTGTTGGCTTCTCAAAAGGTCTAAAACGATCCGCAAATGCTGTGCATGCTCTTCCGGGCTCTTGGAATAAATCAAAATGTCATCAATAAATATGACTACGAATTTGTCCAAATACTCTATGAACACTTGATTCATCAATTGCATGAATACAGAAGGTGCGTTAGTGAGACCAAACAGCATCACTACAAACTCATAGTGTCCGTAGCGAGTTCTGAATGCTGATTTTGGAACATCGGATTCTTTAATCCTCAACTGATGATATCCTGACCTCAGATCGATCTTAGAAAACACTGTTGCTCATTGTAACTGGTCAAACAGATCATCAATCTGTGGCAACGAATACTTTTTCTTGATCGTCATCTTGTTCAGTTCTCGATAGTCAATACACAATCAAAGCGATCCATCTTTCTTCCGGATAAAAAGAACTGGTGCACCCCAGGGCAAAACGCTTGGATGGATATAGCCTTTGTCCAGTAACTCTTCCAGTTGCTTCTTTAATTCGTACATCTCAGTAGGTGCCATATGATAGGGCGCCTTAGAAAATGGTGTAGCTCCTGGTTCCATCTCGATGGTGAATTCTACATCTCGTCGTGGAGGTAGTCCAGGCAATTCGTCAGGAAACACATCCGGAAATTCGTTCACAATAGGAACGGATGAAAGTTCTACTTTTCCGTCTTCCTTCTTCATTGCGTAACACCAGTATCCAGTACAGCCCTGTTTTAGCAGTTTAATAGCCTTCATCGCTTTGATCAACTTTCCTGAGCTTCCTAGTCTCCATCCCTCAAATAGTATTGCGGAACCATCTTCAGCTATCATCGAGATATTCCTCTTCCAGTAGTTTACAATAGCTACATATCGATTAAGCCAATCATCTCCGAGAATCAGGTCGTCGCCTTGCATTTCTATCACAATCAGGTGAGGCTTTGTCAACGCAAGATAACAGATAGGTTTGACCCATAAAATATCAGGCGAGTTTTTATCAGGCGAGTTTTTATCAGGCGAGTTTCGATCAAAGGAAATATCAGCTGAACTTGACCAGACATAATATCATGCGAGCTTTTATCAGGCGAGGTTTGCTCAAATGATGATATCAGCTAATGGTTGACCAAGGGAATATCATCCAACTTTCTAAAGACAAGATATGAAACAGCTTTTATCCAGGGAGAACAGCTTGACCAACATATCAGGCAGGTTTGACCAAGGCAACATCAGATGAGGTTTTATCAGAGGATATATCAGCCAAGTTCTTGGATATCAACTGTCTACGTCACCAAGCGTTGAGAAGTCAACAATAACGGCTAAACTAATGCAGACGCAAAAGCCAAAGGACAAAGTGATTGAGTCCCGGAAGTTAAGGAATATTTTATTCCTAGAGATTCGCGCCCTGAGACTTTCTAATTATAGTAATCAAGAAATGCAGCGCACGGGAGAATACATCTTGAAACAGTCAGATTTAAAGAAAGAGATAAAGCCTTCCCAAGAGATTAACAGAGAAACAATGAAGTCCACTCTCCAACGGACGAAAATATTAGAAGATGCAATGGCTATGAAGAAGTTCAAGATCGTACTATAACTATCTGAAGAAAGACTGAGCAGAAGTACAATGCGAACAATGCTTAAAAGCAAACAAAGTAAACGAAGTTGTAAAGCCCCGACTTTGTAGGGGTAATTATAGGGGAAATTAATGTAACACCCCCAAATCCTATTGGGTTATTACAGTGTTGTGGACCCCACGCCAGGAGATCCACCAGGCGAACATGACTAAAGTACATAAAATTAACCAACAAGGGAGATCACAGTCCCTACTATGATATCCAACACAATATTCCGATAAGGAATTTCAACGACAAAAGTGGGCCTACATGGCCAAAATGAAATACAATGACATCCACGAGCCTTGCTCGGATAATACGGTGTGACAACAACTGACACAACTGGAGTACACTCCAATTGACTGACCAACAAGAACAACTCGAACTAGTATCGCTCAAATGCCTCGTCGCCTTCATCATGCCCCTGTGTCTCAACTCTCTCCTCGCAAGCACCTAAAACATGAAAACATGTTCCTCCCCCACAGGGTCAGTCATCCAGATAATGAACACCAAATACATGTATAACATGATATGCATCCAAAGGCAGAATGAAATGGTACAATAATGATAATGATACGAGATGCTCACAAACCAATGTAAGAACCGAGCATTCGTGAAATACTATGCCCACAGCATACTATTAATACATGTTCGACAGGTTAGAACGTAAATGCCCAACGGCGAATCATAATTATAGAACACCACAATGAATTATACGAATATGAACTAAATCAGAACTAAATTAAATATGAATCACAATACCCGAAGGCTCCAACGGAAATACCAAGACATCACAAAGGCCTGAAAGCCACTCAGCCGAAGCTATCAATCAACACAATCACCTGAAACCAAAATAGCCCGAAGCTGTATCAATGAGGGCCGAAGCCACGGCACGAAGTCGTATCACAATGAGGGCCGAAGCCACGGCACGAAGACGTATCACAATGAAACCATCCAATGGACGTGACCTACTGAACTGTAGGTGTTGGGAACCAACCGGGAAGGTTCAAACCCCAAACTTACCCATAATGAAATCACCCAGTGACCGTGACCTACTGAGTTGTAGGTGTTGGGAACCAATCGCGAAGGTTCAAGCCCCAAATTTACCCATGATGAGCACTAGCCGAGACTACCCTCCCAAAACACAATTAATCACAAATGGCAACAATCCCAAGATTACCGAGTTCACGAGAATGATAGTGTGCTGCCTTGAGTCGGACAACACGACAATAATGATTCACAGATGGGCACCGTCATCGGCGGTCCCAATTCAATACTTCGATTGCCTTAGAATGGCTAACTGATAACAATGATGCAGCGGATGATTCAATACCTCGATTGCCTTAGAACGGCCAATCGATAACAATGATGCAACGAATAATTGAACACCTCGATTGCCTTAGAACAACCAATCGATAACAATGATCCAATGAATGATTGAACACCTCGATTGCCTTAGAACGGCCAATCGATAACAATGATACAATGAATGCCTCGGCACCTTTAATCGGTTACTGACGACGAAGATGAGAACGAATATGCCAATGCCTTCAATCGGCCAATACAACATGAATGACAGGACGCCAACATTAATAACAGTGATTACAATAATGTCTTAGATCGACATCAATAATAACAACAACAATCGATACATCGATACCGCGAACCGGCTATCGACAATAACATTAACAACGAGTATCCTAATGCCTTGAACCGGCAATTAATGAACAATAATAAATATTTGGCATAATTGCCGAAGAGTATCGTATTGAACGATCCCTTAATATCAATGAACTTATGAAGAGACCAATTCTCGGAATGATACAACATATTCATACACATATACGATAACATTAATCTCATTAACTAGTACAAGTATAAAACTTGCCTCAAACCGAAGGCGAGAAAGTCCTTCCACGATCAACGTCCTTAATGGAAATACCGGCCGCTCGGACAACCTTGAATAACAAAAGTACCAACGATTCGCTTAATATACGAATCAAGCATGATCACAACCAACTAAAAAGTCGATACAACAATACCCAAACTCATTGAAGCAATTCAACAAACACGTTGTAGACAACCTCCAATTGTTTACAACCAATCTCAATTATATCGATGCCAAACCTCCAATGAATGATTCAATCCAACAAAACATCTTATATACAATCAATATTTTCATTGGAATACACAATTCGAGATTACGACAACATTAAATCGAAACCCCCAATACCAAAATCAACATTCGAAATGTTCTTGAATAATCCCAATTAATCCGATGATAAACCATAACAATTCATAATCACAAGTATATCACTTCATATATCATGATTATAACATCCAAAACATCATATCCCAACTCAAAATCGAAATCCAAGATGTTGAAGAATTTACCTTTGAAGATCCAAACACTTTGATCCGGTGAATTCGTGTCTAAACGACTATCCAAGCTTCCCAATCCAAGATGTATGCTTAGAACACTACTACACAAGTGTTGTGATGAAGAAAATCTCTCCCAAGAACTTCTCTCTCAGAACTCAAATGAAGGAATGAGAAAATGAGCACAAAAACCCGACCAGGTACTTAAGTACCGCCGAATGTTACGGCTATAACTCAGCCTACATAAGGCCATAACTCTCCATGTCAATGGCCTTACGGCCATGACCAGCCATATCGTACGGGCGTAACCCGATTTCGTCGAAAGTCTGCCGATAGACATACGGCCGTAACCGCACATGCCTTACGGGCGTAACTCGGCTCATACGGCCGTACTCGGCCAATTCTTACGGGCGTATGAAACCTACGTCGAAACTGACCGGACACACTTCTCGATCATACGGTCGTAACCAGCCAAGCCTTACGGCCGTACCCGCCTCAACTTACGACTGTATGCCGCAACCCTTACGGCCTTAAGTCCTCTTCGTCCGACATGACCTGAAAAAAACGAACGTATGTTACGGCTGTAATGCAAGCATGTTACGACCGTAACTCGCTATTGGATGTCAACAAAATGACAAATCCGTCTACTCGACACAAATCGCTGAATGATCCGACATACCATACTTGTATGAATATAATTAAGTCCAATCATACGCAATAATGATACTCCCAACGCAAGGCTACCAATCACGATGATGATGATGATGAAAATATTCTCGTCTCGATCTCGAATAGTGATGAATGACGAATAACAACTGATACACGACTCCAAGATATGCCGAACGATGAACATGAAATGAATGAATATGAATGATGAATGATTATTACTGAATGAAAAATTTCTAAGTGGCAATTACTGAATGATAATTAATGAATTCACAACCGGGTATTACATACTTCCTCCTTAAAAAGAGTTTCATCCCCGAAACTAAGGGTAAACAACTCGGGATATGAACTATCTATCCATCACGATCTGAAAACAACATCTCCAGGAATACTCCTCCATGCGAAACACTCCGCAGGAGACCAGCCAGAAAGTCGTACCAACCACATGATTCGAAACACTGGCGTACACATCCCGAGGGAGCCGCTCATTATACATGTCTACAATCCATCGGTGTACACTTCCCCATCCCCATCAGCATCGGACGCCCATGCAAGCACTGACTCGCGCCTCAAAAGAAAAGCAACAACACATATATAGTCCTCGGAACCATATCAATCGTATGCCAAAGTTCTCATGACTTGACATCTCGTATCACAATGAACAATTACCCAGATCATCACAAAATCTCGAGTACAACACCAAAGGGAAGAAATCCCAAACAATGACCCAAATCTCAAGATTCTCAATTACCATAGTTACAAGATAAATCGACAACAGATGGTTCACAACCACAATACTACGATGCAGAATAAGTTAAACAGTAATTCGGATCACAAGGCTACATCTAAAATGTACCCAACATCGATATCCTCCAGATCATCGATCCCCTCGATCTCATCGATTCAAGAAAGACCCAAATCTGAACTTACTGCTTAACATGATCCCGGAAGGTCACAAGAACGAGAGTGACTATGGTGAATGATAAATGACTAGAAATCCTACAAGGATCAAGAATGACTCACCTAGGTGAAATGATAACACAATGAGTGATAGCTCAATGAAATGATTAGAGTCGTTGTTCCCCGTGAATTGAAGGATTAGTTTGATAATCACAAGTCTCAACATGATTGATGTATGATGAATGAATTATATGAATGACTGAACGATAATGAAATGAATGATTATCCTATTACCGAGCAAGAATTAACTTGTTCAAAGCTGGAGATGAATGTCCTTACCCCTGGCTCTCGAAGCCTGATAGGACCCCTTGGATGATGCACGGACTGGAGTAACAAAATCTCTCGAGGCTTGTGAGCCCTCTCTAGATCTACCGGCACAAGAGATCCTGCAGTATTTCTGCAGGTGTCCCTGCCTCCCACACAGAAAACAAACAATAGCTAGCACCGTACACCGAGTACTAACGTGCCCTGCTGAATCACAGTTAAATCAAACAACAGTCGAACTCATCATCTGAGAGGAAGATGCTATCCCAGCACGAAGATGGCTATAAAATGACCTCTTGGGTGCCGGAGCCCGATGTCCCTCTGAACGAACCGGCATCCTAGTCCTCCCACCAGAAGAGACTGAAGGGTACTTCTGAGTAAGCTCCTTGATCAAAAGCTCTGGTCCAAGAGCCTTCTCGATGAACTCACTAAGTGAATTACAATTGTGATTGAACAACTGCATCCTCAACTGCGGATTTAGCCTCTTGCTAAAATACTTGATCTTATCCGTCTCAGTAAAGATAACAGACGAAGCAAACTGAAGTAGTCCTTGAAACTTCTCAGCAATGACAATAACACCTTCGTCCTCGATGGGTTCGGGGTTTAAAACCTCTGATAACTTGACTTCATGAAGTGGAAACGGATAATACCTCTCTAACATGAGAGTCTTGAACTCACTCCAAACACAATCACGATCGGTGGGTTTCACAGAAAGCCACCAAGAATAAGCACCCTTACTAAAGTAGTAAGCCACTACTGCAACCTTACTCTCTTCCGGACACTGAACCATGTCGAAAAGTTTATCAAAATGCTCAAGCCAATGAACAATATCAGCTGGTTCCGATGAACCCTCAAAGGTAGGGGGCCTCTGACGAGAGATATCGCCAACAATCTGATTCACTCCTCCAGTATGTCAATGAAACGGCACCTGGAATCCCTGCTGTGGTGGACCACGAACCATCGAGGTTTGCATGGTCTCCATCAGATGCATCATCTGAGTCATCTAGGCCATCATGCCCTGTATGCATATGAATGGGTCCACCCGAACACCTTCCGATTTAGCTGCATCTTGGGTACGACTCCCTGATAGTGAATGATTATCTGACAGTGAATGAGTAACATAGCTATCTGATGAACACATGTTATCCCTCGCATCCGCACGGGCATTCACACGAGATCCCGGGTTTCGGCAGCCTCTTCCCCTGCATCCTATGACAGCTCTATCCATACTAAAGTAGGAAGCTCACATGATAATTATAGATCCCACATGAAGATCGCATTATGATTACGTTATGGAATGATAATAATGAGCATACACGTTTAGCACAATGAATGAATTAATAATGCAGTAAAATGATCGTCAACATGACACCGGAACATGATAAGATCACATGAAATATCAGGTGAGGTAACATGATTATCTGATGAAATTCCTAAAATGATTATCTTGAATAGGTTACAGGATTGATAATTCGATCTATAAGATCAACATCTAAGCAATGAGATTGACTGGTGATTAATGAATTAAAATGATCGACAAGATCAAAATGATGATTGCGGATTGTTTACTGATGAATGAGTTGATCCTTAGCACTTACACAGGTCACAGGTGCTCCAACACAATTAGTCATGAATCAATCATAACACTAATGTCACATATAGGTTTCAACAAAGCATGTATAATTAATGACATGATGAATGTATGAACATAAAGAGAATCGAGTCCTTACACAGGTCATACGAAGCTTCTAGGTCTCGCGATACTAGTCTTCACTGATGACGACTCGATGAATGAATGATTCGTGCAGTCGTACAAATTTACCAACTCACAAAACCCGACTGTCCAGATTGTCATAACCTGACAGTCCCACTACTACCGCGTCGGTAGAACCACATAACTCACATATCAGGGTATCTCACAACCCAACGCTCTGATACCATCTTCTGTAACACCCCCAAATCCTATTGGGTTATTACAATGTTGTGGACCCCACGCAAGGAGATCCACCAGGCGAACATGACTAAAATACATCAAATTAACCAACAAGGGAGATCACAGTCCCTACTATGATATCCGACACAATATTCCGATAAGGAATTTCAACGACAAAAGTGGGCCTACATGGCCAAAATGAAATACAATGACATCCACGAGCCTTGCTTGGATAATACAATGTGACAACAACTGACACAACTGGAGTACACTCCAACTAACTGACCAACAAGAACAACTCAGACTAGTATCGCTCGAATGCCTCGTCGCCTTCATCATGCCCCTGTGTCTCAACTCTCTTCTCGCAAACACCTAAAACATGAATACATGTCCCGCCACCACAGGGTCAGTCATCCAGATAATAAACATCAAATACATGTATAACATGATATGCATCCAAAGGCGGAATGAAACAGTACAATAATGATAATGATATGAGATGCTCACAAACCAATGTAAGAACTGAGCATTCGTGAAATACTATGCCCACATCATACTATTAATACATATTCAACAGGTTAGAACGTAAATGCCCAACGGCGAATCATAATTATAGAACACTACAATGAATTATACGAATATGAACTAAATCTGAACTGAATTAAATATGAATCACAATGCCCGAAGGCTCCAACGGAAATACCAAGACATCACAAAGGCCTGAAAGCCACTCAGCTGAAGCTGTCAATCAACACAATCACCTGAAACCAAAATAGCCCAAAGTTGTATCAATGAGGGTCGAAGCCACGACACGAAGCCGTATCACAATGAGGGCCGAAGCCACGGCATGAAGCCGTATCATAATAAGGGCCAAAGCCACGGCACGAATCCGTATCACAATGAAACCATCCAATGGATGTGACCTACTGAACTGTAGGTGTTGGGAACCAACCGCGAAGGTTCAAGTCCCAAACTTACCCATAATGAAATCACCCAGTGACCGTGACCTACTGAGTTGTAGGTGTTGGGAACCAACGGCGAAGGTTCAAGCCCCAAACTTACCCATGATGAGCACTAGCCGAGACTAGCCTTCCAAAACACAATTAATCACAAACGACAATGATCCCAAGATTACTGAGTTCACGAGAATGATAGTGTGCTGCCTTGATTCGGCCAACATGACAATAATGATTCACGGATAGGCACCATCCTCGGCAGTCGCAATTCAATACTTCGATTGCCTTAGAATGGCTAACCGATAACAATGATGCAGCGGATGATTCAATACCTAAATTGCCTTAGAACGGCCAATCGATAACAGTGATGCAACGAATAATTGAACACCTCGATTGCTTTAGAACGGCCAATCGATAACAATGATACAATGAATGATTGAACACCTCGATTGCCTTAGAACAGCCAATCAATAATAATGATACAATGAATGATTGAACACCTCGATTGCCTTAAAATGGCCAATCGATAACAATGATATAATGAATGCCTCAACACCTTTAATCGGTTACCGACGACGAAGATGAGAACGAATACTCCAATGCCTTCAATCGGCCAATACAACATGAATGACAGGACGCCAACATTAATAACAGTGATTACAACAATGTCTTAGATCGACATCAATATTAACAACAACAATCAATACCTCGATACCGCGAACCGGCTATCGACAATAGCATTAACAACGAGTATCCCAATGCCTTGAACCGGCAATTAATGAACAATAATAAATATTTGGCATAATTACCGAAGAGTATCGTATCGAACGATCCCTTAATATCAATGAACTTATGAAGAGACCAATTCTCGGAATGATACAACACATTCATACACATATACGATAACATTAATCTCATTGACTAGTACAAGTATAAAACTTACCTCAAACATAAGGCGAGAAAGTCCTTCCACGATCAACGTCCTTAATGGAAATACCGGCCGCTTGGACAACCTTGAATAACAAAAGTACCAACGATTCGCTTAATATACGAATCAAGCATGATCACAACCAACTAAAAAGTCGATACAACAATACCCAAACTCATTGAAGCAATTCAAGAAACACGTTGTAGACAACCTCCAATTGTTTACAACCAATCTCAATTATATCGATACCAGACCTCCAATGAATGATTCAATCCAACAAAACATCTTATATACAATCAATATTCTCATTGGAATACACAATTCGAGATTGCGACAATATTAAATCGAAACCCCTAATTCCAAAATCAACATTCGAAATGTTCTTGAATAATCCCAATTAATCCGATGATAATCCATAACAATTCATAATCACAAGTATATGACTTCATATATCATGATTATAACATCCAAAACATCATATCCCAACTCAAAATCGAAATCCAAGATGTTGAAGAATTTACCTTTGAAGATCTAAATACTTCGATCCGGTGAATTCGTGTTTAAACGACTATCCAAGCTTCCCAATCTAAGATGTATGCTTAGAACACTACTACACAAGTGTTGTGATAAAGATAATCTCTCCCAAGAACTTCTCTCTCAGAACTCAAGTGAAGGAATGAGAAAATAAGCACAAAAACCCGACCAGGTACTTAAGTACCGCCGAATGTTACGATCGTAACTCGGCCTACATACGACCCTAACTCTCCAAGTCAACGCCTTACGGCCGTGACCAGCCATATCGTATGGGCGTAACCCGATTTCCTCGAAAGTCTGCCGACAGACATACGGCCGTAACCGCACATGCCTTACGGGCGTAACTCGGCTCATACGGCCATACTCGGCCAATTCTTACGGGCGTATGAAACCTACGTCGAAACTGACCGGACACACTACTCGATCGTACGGCCATAATTGGCCAAGCCTTACGGCTGTACCTGCCTCAACTTACGGCCGTATGCCGCAACCCTTACGGACTTAAATCTTCTTCGCCCAACATGACCTGAAAACAACGAACGTATGTTACGGCCATAAGGCAAGCATGTTAAGGCCATAACTCGCTGTTGGACGTCAACAAAACGACAACTCCGTCTACTCGACACAAATCGCTGAATGATCCGACATACCATACTTGTATGAATATAATTAAGTCCAATCATACGCAATAATGATACTCCCAACGCAAGGCTACCAATCACGATGATGATGATGATGATGAAAATATTCTCGTCTCGATCCCGAACAGTGATGAATGACGAATATCAACTGATACACGACTCCAAGATACGCCGAACGATGAACACGAATTGAATGAATACGAATGATGAATGATTATTACTGAGTGAAAAATTTTTGAGTGGCAATTACTGAATGATAATTAATGAATTCACAACCGGGTAATACAATTAAGTAAAAAGGTGGATTTTGATGAAAAAAATAAATTCCTTTGAGAATATTAAAATTCTCGCCTACGAAGTCGAGTCGCTACACTGACTAAAATAAATACCTATTAGTTAAGGCAACAACATGTCATAATTAAAAGGTCATAATTGCGGCGGAAGAAAATTTAAAATTATTATTACTAATCAAGAGTTTCCCCAAATAAATAGTTCAAAGCATAAGACATAAAAAGAAAAACATCGTTTTAATAAAAATATCATCATATGCCCTCTCGGCTCGCTCCTTCGTCCATCCGGCTTGGCATAACCTGCGAGATCAATATAGGTGGGGGTGAGCTTCCTTCAGCTCGTGGAAATCACACATATCACAATAATATACTATTCATGGAAAGCAATTTAATGATTATTCTATCAATAATATTTTTCTCAACATGAATACATACACACAATATCACATATAACATGAATCTAGCACACATGTGAATATTGAGGTTGTGCAGATGTCCACACACAACATATTTCTTAAGATAGCCTCTTTACACGTACACAAGTGTGCCTGATTTACAACATGTATCATCAATTTAAAATATACATAGAATATCACATAGCAATCCAAGTAAAGCAATTAAAGCGATAGTAAAAATTCCCACTTGAATAAAATGATGCTGCTTGAACTTGAATATGAAGATGCTTGACTCAAAGTCCTAAGCCCGCAATTCCTTGCTAATATATACATATAATAATAATTATTTTAATTTATTATTATATAATAACTGAAAATAAAATAAAACGCATAAATTAAAGCTAATAATTAGTATTGAAAAGTCAACATCTTAATAGTTTGGTCAGTACAGGACTGAGTTGAAAGTTTTAAAGTTGACTGGGGTAAATTGGAGGATTTGGGGTGAAATTGAAAGATTAAAAAAGATTCTGGGCCTTAATGGAAGTTAACATAAATCAAAGGGTATAAAAATCCTTACCCTAGACTTCAGCCAACAGCCTCCTCCTTCCTACCTCTCGCCCTTTCTCTGTCTCTCTATTCTCTCTCTCTCTAACATCTCGGTCTCTCTCTCTCTACATCAACTGCTGCAACAAAATAAAAGCACACACACACACACTCTCGGCCTGACAGACACACATACACACACGAGCATCAAAGCTCACTATAAGGGTTCCATGCACTAGCCGCGAATGAGTTTCGGATGGCTGCGGCCATTTACAGCACATGGCGTTTTGCGGTGGAGAGATCGCGGCAAAGCTCCAATTCTGATCGGTGATAAGCTCGGCCCCTGGGTTTCCAGATTCGGGTAAGTGTGGAGGTTGGGGTAATAGGCTTCCTGAAGTTGATTTTGGGTTGGTAATTTTTGTGATTCGGGTCGAAATATCAAAAGTAATTCTGGTTGAGTTCTGATTCTGGTTTGTTGATTTTTTTGTTGGTTTGAAAGTGGTTGTAGGGTTTCTGACCTGGGAACACAGTTTCTGATGCCATGTTTGCGGGTTCGGTCCAGGCTTTGAGAACACAAGAAGGATGCAAAATCTAAAAATTAGATAGGAGATCGTAATTTGATAGCTTACTTCAGATTTTAAAAGTGCAAATGAAGGTTTTGGATTCCAGAGCAGGAAATTATCAAGAATAATATGCTGAGAGATGAGAGATGAGGTTTTATATTTACCATGTTAAATTATAGAAATTTGATGATCAAGGCTGGAAATACTGCTCGACGAAGACGATTGGGGCTGCGGGGAGGAATCCTTTGAATAAGCATATTTCTATCTTCTGTTGTATTTCTACTGTGATGTTGTAGGGGAAGATTGGCAGTAGGATATTTGTAGGTGTATAGAGTGCAGAGAATTGCAAACTGCCGTGGGATGTATTTCTGCAAATTAATTTTTGGTTGTATGAATATTCTGCCGATGAAGTTGTGTATTGTGTTATATTTTTTTTGTACTGCAGAATTGTATTGTATTTATACTACTAGGTTTAGGGTGGAAATGTGTTGTATGTAATACCCGGTTGTAATTCATTCATTTTCATTCAGTATTAAGCAGTCAGTGATCATCATTCAGTAAACTTCACTCATTTCTAATCACTCTTCATTCATGATTCATTCATTGCGTTCACTGTTGGCATGTTGTAATCGTATATCAATTACCGATCGTCTTTTCATCTCCGTTTATAGATCGAGACGGGAGTATTATCATTTTCACCGTGTTTGGTAGTCTCGTATTAGGAATATCATTTTTGGCATGTGTTGGACTTGTTCACTTTCACATTCGTATGGTATGTCGCATCATTCATCAATCGTAGCGAAGAATCGGATTTTCACCTTTCTCCAGCAACGAGTTACGACCGTAAGGATTGTAGGTTACGGCCGTAACAGGTGTTCGTTGGTTTTAGGCTATTTTGGACGAACGGGACTTACGGCCGTAAGGTTGCGATATACGGCCGTAAGTTGGGTAGGTACGGCCGTAAGGCTTGGCCGGTTACGGCCGTACGTGTCCAGCAGGGTGTCCAGGCATTTTTGGCCGAAGGCGAGTTACGGACGTAAGAAGGGTAGGATACAGCCGTACGTGGTATTCGTAAATTTCAGGTTTTGTCGGACAAGGGGGACTTACGGCCGTAAGGGTTGCGACATACGGCCATAAGACGAGGAAGGTACGGTCGTAAGACTTGGCCGGATACGGCCGTACGCTACAGGCAGGGTGCCTGGTCATTTTCGACGAAGGGGGCTTACGCCCGTAAGTTCGGCCGGATACGGCCGTATTGTCCGAGTTACGCCCGTAAGGTGTGCGGGTACGGCCGTAAGGATGTCGACAGATGTTTTAGACGAGGGTGAGTTACGCCCGTAAGTCAGGAGCGGATACGGCCATAAGACTGTCGGCAGGTGTTTGGACGAAGCCGAGTTACGGCCGTACGAGTTGGCCGGTTACGGCCGTAAGGCCGTTGACCTGGGATGTTACGGCCGTAAGAAGGCCGAGTTACGGCCGTAACTTCCGGCAGTTTATAATGGGTTGGCCGGGACTTTTTCCTCATTTCTTCATTTCTCCAACTTTTATCCGAGAGAGAGGGTTTGAGGGAGAAACTTTTCATCATCCATCACTTGAGGGTTTTATTTTCTTCTTTTCCTTTCGATCGTGAAGCCCGGATAATCGATCTAACGCATGTTCTTCGGATCAAAGTACTTGGATCTTCAAAGGTAATATTCATCAAACCTCTTGGATTTTCGATTTGTGTTGAGATACGATGTTTTGGATGTTAAGATCATGTTGTATTAAGTGATATACGCATGATTATGGATATGTTCGATTATTCATTGGATTATTAAATGATTATTCAAGAACACTTTGAATATTGAGTTGGATTTGGGGGTTTTCAATTAATTGTTGTTGAAATCACGATTTTGGATATTCATATTGGATTTTTGATCGTATTGAGGATGTTTTGTTGGTTTGAAACACTTCTTGGGGATTTGATGTTGGTATTATTGAAGTTTGGTTATAAACAATCGAAGTTTGGCCACAAAGTGTTCGATATAATGCCCCAATGAACTTGGTTTAATCATATCGACGTTTTGAGTTCGTTATATTCGTGTTTGATTCGTATATTGAACGGATTATTGGTAATTGTATTATTCAAGGTTGTTCGAGCGACCGATATCTCAATTAGGACGTTCGTGGAAGGATAATTGTCACCGGTATTGTGTAAGTTAATTCTTACTCGGTTAAAAGGATATTCATTCCTTTTGTTGTTGTTCATTCATAATTATAACTCATTCATCATTGTATTAACCGTATTGAGACTTGTAATTGTCGAATAATCATTTCATTCACGAGGAACGACGGTTCCAATCATTTCATTGGGTTATCAATCACTTCACTATTATTTTCATCTCGGTAAGTCATTCTTGACCTTGTCGAATTATTATCCATTGATATTCATTGTGATCATTCTCGTTCATATGACCTTCTGGGTTCATATTGCGTGGCCGGGTGCGGATGTGTGGAATTTTTAGTCGGGCACGCGATGGCCATGTATTGGGAGTGATACATTGGACTGTGCACACGGTAACGATTACCTCCGTGAGACTAATTAGGTACAAGGACGGGTGTGTCCGGTCATCCGTCTTGTACACTTGCACAGAACACTACAGGCGTACTATGATACTCCTCTTCAGTGTAATTCATAACTAAGGATAATTCATAACTTCAGATATATCATGATTGTGTATTTTCAACCCTTGAGGATTGTTGTTCTGTGTAACTGACCCCGTTAGGGGATTTTGTTTTCAGGTCACGGCAAGGCAAAGGCACGGGAAGAATATGTTGACGGCGAGGAGTCCCAGTGATACTAGTAGGGGGCCCCGTTCTTTTCAGTCATTCATGTTGTTGTCATTTATCTTTCCACTGCAGATTTTCATTTGGATACTCCGTTTCATTCAGTGTGGTGTATTTTATCTTCATATAAAATATACTAGTATTCGATATTGTCCTGGTGTGTTGTACTTAAACTCCTCATCGGAGTATTTGGTAATATAATGTGGTTCGGTACTACAATTATATTATTTAATTCATCGATTTCATTACTTTGGTGGGTCCCAGTCGGGGATCCACGGCACTGTAATATCCGCCTATTTTGGGGTGTTACAGAGTTGGTATCGGAGCGTGGTTTTGAATACTACCTTCCGAGTCATGTCTCATTTGAAATCATCGTCATCAGACTAGTATCATTGGACTTTCGTGTCACGTGTGACCTGTGCAGATGCCGAGCCAATCAGACCAAAAGAACTGTAAGACTTCTAATGCCATGGTATAATTTCTCGCAATAATCATTCATTCATCATTCATTAGTTAACAATCCTCAAACATCATTTTCATTTGATCAGGACGATCATGTTAACTCATTAATCACTCAATTCATTTCATTACTCAGTTGTCGATCTGGATGATCATATTATTAATCTTGTTAAATTGTTCAAGATAATCATTTCAAGAATTTCATCAGATAATCATGTCACTTCAGTAAATCATTCATGTAATCATTGTGTTAGAGCGTGTATGCTCATTTTCATCATCTCATGACATAATCATAATGAGATATTCATGCGGGAAATATAATCATTATGCGACCTTCCTACTTCAGTATGGAGAGAGCTGTCAGGGGATGCACGGGGAGAGGCCGCGGTGCGGGCCGAAACCCGGGAAATAATCACTCGCTGTCGGGAAATTATAACCAGGACTCGGCTCGATCAGAAGATGTTCGGGTTGATCCACTCACTTTTATGCAGGTCATGATGACCCATATGCAATTGCTCAATCATCATTGCGCCACTCTGGCCGGATTAATCGAGAGAACTCTCCCGAATGAGCCTGCTGCTAAGGAAATTGCTGAGCAACAACCTTCATCTGTCAACAAGAAATCAACGAAGCGTAATCAATCCGAAGGCGATCAGTCAACCTTCAAGAAGCCTCGTGCGGGTCCTATCATTTCTGAGCGACCTCCTACGGCGCATAATCGTGCGGGATCTCAGTCCCGAGCAGCCAGTTCGGCCATCACCTGTTTCAACTGTGGAGCGCCGGGTCATTACATCACTAAGTGTCTGAAACCGTCTATCACGTGCCATAATTGTGGGAATTTTGGGCATAAGGCCCATTTTTGCCGAAAGGACTCCAAGTCGGCTCCGGTGGCATCTCAGGCCCCGAAGCAATCAGCGATTCAGAATCAGACTGCTCTGCCAACGTCGTTTAAGACAATGGAATCAAATAAAGGCGGAGCTCATATTTATCAGACGGGAGCGTCCGGTTCGGGGGCCGGCAAGTCCCGGATTCATGTGATGAAAAGGATCGACGATCCGGTGGCCCGAATGATCTCAGGTATACTCGTAATTTTATTTCAACATGTGTGTACCTTTTGATACTGGTGCACCACATTCATTCATTTTCGAATCATGTTTGAATAGACTTAATTTGGATAGTCCTATTGCTTGTGGACCTCATACCATCGGTCTATATGATGATGGAAGAATTTTCGGAAGTCATACCGAATTAAGTTTAAATGACCGTGATTGGTTGATGGACCAAATCGTGGTGGATTTACTTAAGGACGATGTATATCGGGTATTAGTGGAATGGATCGTCATGATACCCCCTGCAATGTTCGTAAATGTTTGGTCACTATCATTTCTGTCGTTGGGGTCGAATGTGTGCTTCAGGGAGGTGATCCCCGTTGTTCCGGAAGAATTATTAATATGATGGAAGCAGAGAAACTCCTCAATCAAGTTGTTCAATCATTCATTGTATCATTTTCATCAATTGGCCGTTCTAAGTCAATCGAGTTGTTCAATCATTCATTGTATCATTTTCATCGATTGGCCGTTCTCAGGCAATCGAGTTGTTCAATCATTCATCATATCCTTTCATCGATTGGCCGTTCTAAGGCAATCGAGTTGTTCAATCATTCATTGTATCATTTTCATCGATTGGCCGTTCTAAGGCAATCGAGTTGTTCAATCATTCATTGTATCATTTTCATCGATTGGCCGTTCTAAGGCAATCGAGTTGTTCAATCATTCATCATATCATTTTCATCGATTGGCCGTTCTAAGGCAATGGAGTTGTTCAATCATTCATTGTATCATTTTCATCGATTAACCATTCTAGGCCAATCGAAATGTTCAATAATTCGTGGTATCATTGGCATCGATTGACGATGTATTCCCAGACAGGTTACCTGGTTGCCTTCACAAAGAGTTGTGGAATTCACGAGTGGGTTGGAGCCTGGTACGTCCCCGTTATCGAAGGCACCATATCGGATGGCCCCGACCGAAATGCAGGAGTTGAAGATTCAACTTGAGGAATTGTTCGAGAAAGGTTATCTCCGACCGAGTGCGTCCCCGTGGGGAGCACCAGTGTTATCTGTCAAGGAGAAGTATGGTTCGTTCGTGTGTGTATTAATTATCAGGAGTTGAATAGGATGATGATCAAGGATAAGTATCCTCTACCCCGTATCGATGATCCCTAGGATCAAATCCAAGGGACTTCAGTATTTTTTTCAAGATCGACTATAGATCTGGATAGCATCAATTGCGAATTCGAGAGTCAGATATCGCGAGGACGGCGTTTCAAACACGTTATGGCCATTATGAGTTCGTGGAGTTAATTAATGCACTAATGCACCTGCAGTATTCACGGAGTTAATGAATCGGGTCTTCATCGACTTTTTGGATCAGTTCATAGTTGTCTTTATTGATGACATTTTAATTTATTCTCGTGACTGGGAGGAGTACGAGCTTCACCTTCATCAAGTTCTCGACATGTTGAGACGAAAGTAGCTTTATGGAAAGTTTTCCATATGTGAGTTCTGGATGTCCGAGGTGACGTTTCTCGGGCATGTAATTTCATCAGACGGAGTTCGTGTTGACCCTCAGAAGACGGAGGCTATCCGAGATAGGCAACCTCCGAAGAATGTTAAGGAAATCCGAAGTTTCCTCAGATTAGCTGGTTAATTATCCGACCCACGACCTGGAGCTCGCAGCCGTGGTTTTCGCGTTGGAAGTTTGGCGTCATTACCTTTATGGCATCACCTGTCGGTTATTCACCAATCAGAAGAGTTGAAGTATATACTTACTCAGAAGGAGTTAAATATGCGACAGAGACGGTGGTTGGAACTAATCAAAGATTAGGATATCGAGATCCTTTACTACCCGGGCAAGACGAACGTTGTCGCCGACGCCTTGAGTCGTAAGTCCGTTCAGGAGCAGATTCTTGCTCGTTTAACAGTTCAGAAGGAGCTTCAACAGGAATTCCTTAGACCCGAGATCGAGGTCTGGCTTCAGTGAGTACAAGGGCAACTTTGCATGTTAGAGATTTCATCGTCACTTGAGGAGGCAATCAGAGAGAATCAGGGTTCAGACCCATCACTGTTGCGCATCCATGAGGATGTGGATCAAGGGAAAGCCCCTGGCTTTGTGATCCATGAGGATGGACTTTTGCGCTTTAAGAATCGGTTATGCGTACCGGCGAATGATGAGTTGAAAAACTCGATGTTGAGAGGAGCTCATGCTACCCCTTATTCCGTTCACTCGGGGTCTAGCAAGATGTATAAGGACTTGAAACAAAATTACTGGTGGAGTAATATGAAGGGAGAAGTCGCGGAATTTGTTTCGAGATGCTTAACCTGTCAGCAAGTCAAACTAGAACATCAGCAACCGGCGGGTATGCTGAAACCTCTTCCTATTCCAGAATGGAAGTGGGAAGACATTTCTATGGACTTCATCACGAGTTTGCCGAAGAGTCGTCGTGGCATGAATACAATATGGGTGATTGTGGATCGTCTAACTAAATCAGCTCATTTCTTTGAGATTAAGGATACGTGGGGTCCCGAGAGACTAGCCCAGTTATTCATCAAAGAGATAGTGAGACTGCACGGTACTCCTAAAAGTATCATTTCCGATCGTGACGGACGATTCGTGTCTCATTTTTGGAAATCAGTTCATCGTGCTATGGGAACTCAACTTAATCTCAGTACCGCCTTTCATCCTCAGTCCGACGGACAATCAGAGAGGACTATTCAGACATTAGAGGACATGTTGAGGGCATGCGTCCTCGATTGGAAAGACGATTGGGAAGCCCAACTACCATTAATCGAGTTCACGTATAATAATAGTTGGCATGCTTCGATTAAGATGGCACCTTACGAGGCCTTGTACGGTCGTCGTTGTCGATCTCCCTTGTGTTGGGATGACCTATCCGAATCAATCGGCACCGAGCCCGATACGGTTATAGCCGCCCGTGAGAAGGTAGCTTTGATCAGGAGTCGTATATTGACAGCTCAGAGTCGACAGAAATCATATGCAGATAATCGTCGTCGACCGCTAGAGTTCGAGACGGGTGACCACGTTTTGGTCAAAGTATACCCAAGTCGAGGTATCTTCCGTTTCGGAAAGCGGGGAAAGTTGAGTCCGAGATTCATTGGGCCGTTTGAGATTTTGGATCGAGTAGGCGAGTTAGCTTATCGATTGGCTTTACCCCCGGCGTTGATCCGAATTCATAATGTGTTTCACGTCTCTCAGTTGCGGAAGTATGTTGCCGACCCGAGTCACATACTTCAGTTCGACGAGATTGAGATCGCGGATGATCATTCGTATGAGGAGCGTCCTATACGAGTTTTAGAGCGGCGAATCAAACAGTTGAGGAACAAGACGATTCCTGTGGTCAAGTTTCAGTGGTCTAGGCACGGAGTCGAAGAGGCTACTTGGGAAACCGAGGAAAGTATGCGGGAGAATTACCCCGAGTTGTTTGACCCTTAGTTTCGGGGACGAAACTCTTTTTAAGGGGGGGAGTATGTAATACCCGGTTGTAATTCATTCATTTTCATTCAGTATTAAGCAGTCAGTGATCATCATTCAGTAAACTTCACTCATTTCTAATCACTCTTCATTCATGATTCATTCATTGCGTTCATTGTTGGCATGTTGTAATCGTATATCAATTACCGATCGTCTTTTCATCTCCGTTTATAGATCGAGACGGAAGTATTATCATTTTCATCGTGTTTGGTAGTCTCGTATTGGGAATATCATTTTTGGCATATGTTGGACTTGTTCACTTTCACATTCGTATGGTATGTCGGATCATTCATCAATCGTAGCGAGGAATCGGAGTTATCGGATTTTCACCTTTGTCCAGCAACGAGTTACGGCCGTAAGGATTGTAAGTTATGGCCGTAACAGGTGTTCATTGGTTTCAGGCCATTTTGGACGAACGGGACTTACGGCCGTAAGGTTGCGACATACGGCCGTAAGTTGGGCAGGTACGGCCTTAAGGCTTGGCCGGTTACAGCCGTACGTGTCCAGCAGGGTGTCCAGGCATTTTTGGCCGAAGGCGAGTTACGGTCGTAAGAAGGGTAGGATACGGCCGTACGTGGTATTCGTAAATTTCAGGTTTTGTCGGACAAGGGGGACTTACGGCCGTAAGGGTTGCGACATACGGCCGTAAGACGAGGAAGGTACGGCCGTAAGACTTGGCCGGATACGGCCGTACGCTACAGGCAGGGTGCCTGATCATTTTCGACGAAGGGGGCTTACGCCCGTAAGTTTGGCCGGATACGGCCGTATTGTCCGAGTTACGCCCGTAAGGATGTCGGCAGATGTTTTAGACGAGGGCGAGTTACGCCCGTAAGTCAGGAGCGGATACGGCCGTAAGACTGTCGGCAGGTGTTTGGATGAAGCCGAGTTACGGCTGTACGAGTTGGCCGGTTACGGCCGTAAGGCCGTTGACCTGGGATGTTACGGCCGTAAGAAGGCCGAGTTACGGCCGTAACTTCCGGCAGTTTATAGGGGGTTGGCCGGGACTTTTTCCTCATTTCTTCATTTCTCCAACTTTTATCCGAGAGAGAGGGTTTGAGGGAGAAACTTTTCATCATCCATCACTTGAGGGTTTGATTTTCTTCTTTTCCTTTCGATCGTGAAGCCCGGATAATCGATCTAACGCGTGTTCTTCGGATCAAAGTACTTGGATCTTCAAAGGTAATATTCAAACCTCTTGGATTTTCGATTTGTGTTGAGATATGATGTTTTGGATGTTAAGATCATGTTGTATGAAGTGATATACGCATGATTATGGATATGTTCGATTATTCATTGGATTATTAAAGGATTATTCAAGAACACTTTGAATATTGAGTTGGATTTGGGGGTTTCGATTAATTGTTGTTGAAATCACGATTTTGGATATTCATATTGGATTTTTGATCGTATTGAGGATGTTTGGTTGGTTTAAAACACTTCTTGGGGATTTGATGTTAGTATTATTGAAGTTTGGTTATAAACAATCGAAGTTTGGCCACAAAGTGTTCGATATAATGCCCCAATGAACTTGGTTTAATCATATCGACGTTTTGAGTTCGTTATATTCGTGTTTGATTCGTATATTGAACAGATTGTTGGTAATTGTATTATTCAAGGTTGTTCGAGCGACCGATATCTCAATTAGGACGTTGTTCGTGGAAGGATAATTGTCATCAGTGTTGTGTAAGTTAATTCTTACTCGGTTAAAAGGATATTCATTCCTTTTGTTGTTGTTCATTCATAATTATAACTCATTCATCATTGTATTAACCGTATTGAGACTTGTAATTGTCGAATAATCATTTCATTCACGAGGAACGATGGTTCCAATCATTTCATTGGGTTATCAATCACTTCACTATTATTTTCATCTCGGTAAGTCATTCTTGACCTTGTCGAATTGTTATCCATTGATATTCATTGTGGTCATTCTCGTTCATATGACATTCTGGGTTCATATTGCGTGACCGGGTGCGGATGTGTGGAATTTTTAGTCGGGCACGTGATGGCCATGTATTGGGAGTGATACATTGGACTGTGCACACGGTAACGATTACCTCCGTGAGACTAATTAGGTACAAGTACGGGTGTGTCCGGTCATCCGTCTTGTACACTTGCACAGAACACTATGGGCGTACTATGATACTCCTCTTCAGCGTAATTCATAACTAAGAATAATTCATAACTTCAGATATATCATGATTGTGTATTTTCAATCCTTGAGGATTGTTGTTCTGTGTAACTGACCCCGTTAGGGGATTTTGTTTTCAGGTCACGGCAAGGCAAAGGCACGGGAAGAATATGTTGACGGCGAGGAGTCCCAGTGATACTAGTAGGGCCCCCCGTTCTTTTCAGTCATTCATGTTGTTGTCATTTATCTTTCCGCTGCAGATTTTCATTTGGATACTCGTTTCATTCACTGTGGTGTATTTTATCTTCATATAAAATATACTAGTATTCGATATTGTCCTGGTGTGTTGTAATTAAACTCCTCATCGGAGTATTTGGTAATATAATGTGGTTCGGTACTACAATTATATTAGTTAATTCATCAGTTTCATTCGCCTGGTGGGTCCCAGTCGGGGATCCACGACACTGTAATATCCGCCTATTTTGGGGTGTTACATTGTAACCTTAGGAGTATATTTGGTAGTATAATTTGTTAGGCTTTTGGGCTAAAGAAAGGATTTTATTTAAAATTTATTGAACTTTAAATAATTAATGATGATATCTAATATTAATATTAAAACTATTAATATTAATTCTGCTTTTTATTATAAATATTATTATTATCAACATTAATAATATCTTTAATAATCATAATAATATTAATAACATCGACTAATATTAAATGCTTCTTAAATTAAATTGATAAATTGACTCGGGCTTAGAACCTATGAGATGTCGTAAAAATATTTATGATTCACTAAATGAGATTAAATGAATTGACTTGTACGTGAAGTAAAAATAATTGTACAACAATTACTCACTCGGTAACATAATGAGACTAGATGAAATGAAATGCATTACTAATATTATTATAAATAATATTATTATTAAATAAAAATGGTGGATATTACAGCCTACCCCTCTTAGAAAAAATTTCGTCCTTGAAAATAAATGGCATACATCATTTGAAGAAATTTGGATAACGAGTTTGAAGTTCTCCTTTGCGTTCCCAAGTGCCTCATCTTTACTGTGTGTTGTGTCGAGATTTGTACACCTCAACAGGCGATCGGCACAAATGCCGAGCGACCGAGCTAGATTCGAATAGACCAAGGCAGACTTGCCTACAGAACGGAGATCCCCGATCAAACCCAAGTGCTGAAGCGATCGACATATAAGGCGATCGTCTCTTGGTACCTGGCGATCGACTCTGATGCCCGGCCAAGGACGACCGTCTCATGCCGCACGCAAAGCCAACACCCGTCTAGACTCGAAGGCCGAAACGCGAAGCAAGGACCCATGTGCAGATCCACGAATGGCGCCACAGAACATGGATCTTTGACCACAGCCTGTCACCATCTTTTCACCTACCGACAGACCCGCCAAAAGGTACAAGGTGGGACCTCCAGGGACAGCGACTCAGGATGCGTGCAGACTTCTCATTGGTCCGCACAGCTGGCTGCCAGCAGCAGCAGCAGCGGACTTTAAGGCAATCAGCCCATGTGCTAAAAGGCGATCGCACCCTTATTATATTACAAGAAAGGCGATCGCCCGTCAGGATTAAAGGCATCCCAACTCCTATAAATAGAGCACCCCCAGCTTTCGGAAAAGCGGTTGTTGGCTTCTCTCTCTTGGCAACGCTATATACTTCGGACATCTTTCTATCTCTCACTCTCGAAACCTCTTAACTCATAAGACGGACGGCAGAAATGAGAGCAAAAACTCCCTGTAGTTCAAGAACTCACAGAGCTGAACTCAAAGCTAGATAACTAAGGTCTTTTACACTCATTGTAATCGCACTCTTACATTAATATTTGTACTCCAATGTATTCGTATTAATAACATCTCGCGAGAGCATTCAAGCATGGGCCTAACAAACCCGGCAAATCTTATGTTATTTACTTTCCCTCGGATGTGCTCTCGCACTTTGTTCGCTACCCGTCCATTCCAGCATCTGGATAATATTTTGGGTAGCAACACTGAGGTTACGCCATTGGATTTTAACAAACACCTTCTCTTTGTTCCTCAACTACCGGACTGATCGGTCACGATAACCTATGGTTGTTCTTCATAAGTAAAATCTTTGTTCACTTCCACGGTGGTATACTTAATGACGTGGCCGGGATCGTGCACATACTTCGTCAACAATGATACATGAAAAACGTTGTGCACGGCCGAAATTTCTGGGGGTAAAGCCAAATGGTAAGCCAATTCTCCTATTCGTTCAAGAATTTATAACGGTCCAATATATCTCGGCCTCAACTTGCTCCCTGGACCAAAACGAATAATTCCCTTGGTAGGAGATATCTTAAGGAATACCTTGTTGCCAACACAGAATTCGAGATCTTTCCTATGCTTGTCGGCGTAAGACTTCTGACGATTCTTTGCTATCTTGATCCTCTCACGAATCTTATCCACCACACCTATTGTCTGTTCAATCATTTGGGGACCCAAGATTTTTCTTTTCTCTACTTCGTCCCAATATAGTGGTGATCGACACTTCCTACCGTATAAGGCTTCATACGGCGCCATACCAATTGTCGACTAATAACTTTTGTTGTAAGCAATTCTACCAAAGGTAACAGTCGTTCCCAATTATTGCCCATGTCTAACACGCATGCTCTCAACATAACCTCAAGAATCTGAATAGTCCTCTCAGACTGACCGTCAGTCTAAGGATGATAGGCCGTACTAAAATTCAACTGCGTTCCCAAAGCTTCTTGCAAACTTTCCCAAAAATGCGATGTGAAACGAGTATCCCTGTCGATACTATAGAGACCGGAACTCCATGCAGCTTTATAATCTCACTGATGTAAAGTTGAGCATACTGATCCATTCAAAAATTCATCCTAACTGGAATGAAATGAGCTGACTTTGTGAGTCGGTCCACAACAACCCAAATAGCGTGATTTCCCATTTCCATTTCGGAATATGAAGCGACTTAAGTAATCCAAAGGGCGTTGGTGTTCTTTCTTCACTTTTTGACAAACTATACACTTTCTGACAAAGTCTACCACATCTCTCTTCAAACATTCCCACTAAAATGTCCCCTTAAGGTCTTGGTACATCTTAGTACTTCCGGGGTGTGCTGTATATATGTAGTATTATGTGCCTCTTTCAATATTACTTCTCTCAGCTTAACAACATTGGGCACACAAATACTCCCTCCATAGTACATCGTGCCATCATCAGACACACTGAATCCCTTATCCTCTCCTGAAAGAGTACGTTCTTTCATTTTGACCAAAAAGTCATCTTGTCATTAACCTTCTTTGATCTGTTCCTCAAAGTTGGTTGTACCACCAAACTACCCAATAACGACTCAACGACTTCGATGGTGTAGCTATTTCAAGGTTCATTCTTGCAAATTCCCTGACCAAGCTTTCCTCTTTGGTCAAAATGAAACAGTAGACCGATTTGGTCTTTCATCAATACATACAACATAAACATCATATACAACTCTGTCAAGAAACTCATACCCGCACAGGGGACAAAATACAACAACACTCCCCTAAGACGGGAGAACAATACAGCGAAAAGAATAATACCATTCGACCATGTCGAATACCCAATACTGGCCCTCATGTGATTAGTATCATTTATCTTCCATCATCCTTCGTACGGATCCCGTGGTTTTGCTCCCCAAGAATCTGCACGTACCTGAATGCAATACATACATCCACACCCCGATTACTTGGGGGTTAGCAAAATTCCACTATTTTGCCATATTACAAGTATAAAGTGCAATTACGAGCCATACACATCATATTCCAAGAATATAGTAATTTAAATAATCACTGAGTCAAAACACAACCAAAGTCTACCAGAGATGTTTCCTTTGAAAGAGATAGTCCAAAGCCTTAAAAGGCAGTAAAAAAACCAGTAAACAACTTGTAAAGCGTTTTAAATATCTCGAGAGTTTCAGAAAAATATATTTAGGATTTCGGAATCTGCATCTTTACAAAATTCCTCTTTAGGGTCACAACCCCAAGGTTTGTTTTCCCAAATTAATAATCCGACATATAAATTACGGGGTCCACGACCCAATCATCCATATCAATCATATGCCCAAAGATTATTCTCGTCCCATGCTAACAAGCATGAACCTCAGAGCTTCTTCGTGCATACCCGAGTGAATAAACCAATGGTAAGCAAACAGAATATCCATACCTCATGATTAACCGTGGATTCGCACTATAAACTACGATCCCTAAGAGGACTCGAAGTCCCATCCCTGAGTGGTTAACACATATCATCATGACAACTGTCAAACAAACAACTCAATCATTATAATTACACAATGGACATATAACATATACTCAAAGTTATCCTGGCATCGTGCTAGCAAGCACGAACCTTAGAGACTCGCGACGACATACCCATTTTGGATAACCCATGACGAGTATGCAACATATCCAAATATACACCCATAAGTTATCCTGGCATCATGCTAGCAAGCACGAACCTAGGAGTCTCCTCGAGACATAACCGGTTTGGATAACTTTATGGTAAAACTCGACCCGTACTAACAAGGACAGATCCCGGAGGTCTCAACGAACCCTACCCGGTAGAACATCACTTACGAATGATCACATACTACGAGGTGATATATCTCTCGAACAATACCGAATAATACCACCTTTTACCAAGGGGTCAATAAACATTACAAACACAATAATTCACACTCATCAATCGAATACGCATTCGGACATACAACCCTTAACAAGGGAAAAGGGCTTTTATAATCACATTGTACGAAGGCAATATATATCGATTCGCATCCATAATGCACATACCCGTAGAACTCATTCGTTCATAAAGTACTTGAGCGTTTTTGAAAGAAAGTCATTAAAAGGATTATATCAATCCTTTTTGAACATACATGATGACTACTCAAATAACACACATAGTCCATTATCAATTATCACATCTACAAAGTACGAAAGGTATGGGCAAGATCCTTGCCTCGATAATCGACACCCGCTTACTCCTATGATCCCAGCTCGGTCGGGTAGCCCCGAACACCTACAATCCTCGCGAACAACAACGATAACATAATTACTACGAGTACTAAACCAAAAACGGTGGAAATCGCCTCAAACCAACAAAGGAAAACTCATATGAACATTTAATCGAACATTAAATGTTCACGGTTCCTCAAGAACATTGAAATCATCCATCGGGCCGAACGAATCGGAGATACGGATATACAAACCATAGAACATATTTAACAATATCATTTAACATCAATCGATTCATAAAAATCTTATTGAATAGAAAATCAAGAACAAATCTCCAAAAAGTCAACTCCAGGGAAATCAAGGAAATTACCTAGATCCGACGAAGAGCAATGGATTAGGTGATGTTACAATCACCTAGGATACTCCAAAACACCTTGGAATGGAACTAAATCAGCCCAGACACGAATCTTAGTCTCCCTTGACTCACATCCGCGGATGAAGGAAGAAATGAAGAGGAGTGAGAAAATAGGCCTGCTGGCCGGTTTATATACCAGACAGACTAGCGTGCGCTAACCAACATATTCTAGCGCGCGCTATCGAAGCCACCATACAAAGTGTTCTGCCAAACACACAGTTAGCGTGCGATAATCGTTAAGTATTAGCGTGCGCTAACGAGTCCCAATACCAGTCCAATGGCTTCTGGATTGCCCAAGAACTACCAGTTAGCGTGTGCTACCCTCCCGTAGCGTGGGCTAACGGATGCACCTTTGCGCGCGTTATAAATATGCATAGCATGCGCTGCCGAACTCCTAGTCGATTGCACTAACTACTGGACTGTCTCAGCCTATTCATGTAGCGTGCGCTAACCACGAATATGAGCGTGCGCTATCACCAAGTATTAGCGCACACGAACTACAACACTTATCGTGCGCTATGCCTACTACAAGGGCATACAGGACAGTTCCGGAAACTCAACGCAACACGGTACATCATACCATACACAACATAGGGAAAAATTCCAAATAATCATCAACGCAACAAAATAACCGGCACAACCGTCCAATAATTCAAAGTAGCCGGAAAAAGAAATCTTGGGTATTACATTCTACCCTCCTTAAAAGAGGTTTCGTCCCGAAACTTAAAACACAAAACAAGGCAACAACATAGTCACTACCAAAAATTAGGGTTTAGCCGACCACACAAAGTCATCGGCTAAAGCCTAAAAGTGGTCGGCTAAAGTCTAAAGTGGTCGGCTAAAGGGTCGTCAGCTAATGTTCGTCGGCTAAGGTTTAGCCAACGACATTTTAGATAGTAGTCGTCTAAAGTTGGATTTTAGCCGACAACAATAAAATCATCGGCTAAAGTACATAAAATTAAAGTGGTCGGCTAAACAAGCTTTAGCCGACGGTATAAGAGTGGTCGGCTAAACATGCTTTAGCCGACGGTATAAGAGTGGTCGGCTAAACAGCTTTTTCCGACGGAATAAGGGTGGTCGGCTAAAATACTTTAGCCGACGGCAGACTCGTAAGTGGTCGGCTAAAGTCTTTTTTTTAAAAAAAAAATAAATTTCAGATTTTATTTTTTCCCAAAACCTATTTTTAAAAACCTGTTTCTAACATCAACCAAACACCAATATACACAAACAGTAACAATATACAACTCCAAATCACAAGTACATATATACTCAAATAAGTATAGACAAACATTACCATAGTTTTCAAATTACGATAAACATTACCATAGTCTTCAACAAACGTAGATCAAATCCTATCTAACATAGTTTTCCACATACTAATTACTAATTAAAATACAAAAATAACTAGCTAAAGAGTCGGAAAATCACGATAAATAGAATCACTACCATCATTTAAGGGATCGGCATGCTCTGATGATGGTGGCGGAGTTTGTGAAGGCACAAATGGAGGCATAGTCTGTGAAGGCACAAATGGAGGTGGTGGTGGTGGTTGAAATCCCTGCTGAGTCATAGTCTGACTAAGTGAGGCCATATATGCCCACATCATCTGCGTCTCGTGCTGCTGACGCGCCATCGCCTGCTGATGCTGGATCTTCATTTGACGTTGCCCTTCCTGGAACTTAGCCATCTTCTCAGCTGCCTCCCTTTCTGCCTCAAATCGAAGCTCATTCGCCATCCTCAACTGTTCCTCTAGGAAAGCTCTATTGGTATCACTCCGACGACGTTGGAAGCCCGGTGTATCCTTCAACAATCTATGTCCCTCGGACCCCATCATCCGCGTATGAAATCGGCTCCCTTTAGGAGTATACAAGGTACCCCACACCTGATACCTGACGTATGGATCGGACTGATCGATCATGTCAATAGCTGCAGGAAGATCTGTCTCTGCTATATCCGGAAACTGCTCCCTCGCAATATGTGCCAAGATAGTCTCAGACTCCGTCCTCACTCTCTCCTAAGTAATAAGAAAAAATAAACCGTTGGATATGAATAAAGGTTAGAAAAAATACATATGCTATACACTAAGAAAAAAAATAATAATTTTTTAGGAATTAATTATTTTTACTTACATGTTCGTCAATATTTTGTGGATATATTTTTTTAGACACATACGCAAACGCATTGTCCACTTGGTCCGAAGTAGTAGCCTCGTGAGCAACACATGCCAACGACCGTCACCCCAAATTATGGTGCTCCGTCAGACGACCACGATTGGTCTTGTTTTTTGTACTAGTCGTCTACAAAAAATTTATGTCAAATCAATTATAAACTATTTCGGCATTAAATATATTTCGACTTTGTTAAAGAAATGTTATATAACACTTTTAACTAGTTTCAATAACCTAATAAATAACAATACAATTAGTAATACATACCTTATAGCTGGGGTCGTTAAAATGGATGCAAAGCCAATTCCACTCATGTTCCCGGTATTTGAATTCTATAGGACAAGCATCGCGGTCTCCACCCCAAGTCTCCCAAAATAGATGCAACTCATTTTTCCAAGACTTGTACCTATACAAGCAACAAAAGATCGTAAATATCAAATACTTACACCAATAGCAATAAATAACTCGAGAACATTATTATTAACATTACTTACTTGGTGGACTGCTCCTCATCACACCAAGTATGTAGTAGGGATGGAGGAATATCAAACCACACCTACAATGAACATAAACAAAATTCGAATAAACCTACATTTTATGGTTGAGAGTTGAATAAAGTTCCATAAATAACTGATCATAATCTAAGTTCATATTACTGTACAATTTTACCAACGCACACATCTTAGGTTTCGCAAACACATGAAAAAAAACTAAAAAAACTAAAAAAATAAAAATCTTAAATTATCCTAGGAAAAATTAAAAGAACTAAAAAATAAAAATATCCCTCTAAAAACTCAAAAAAAACAAGGATTTCAAAAAAATAAAGCTTAGAAACAGGGATGCAGTCATCCCGACATGTCTTGCGGAATAGAATTCACATGATGGACGGTCTTATACAAGTTTTTGCCTCTACATTTCTTTGAAAAGCTGCATTACTCATCAACATTTTTCCTTTATATATAACTAAAAATAACCCATTGGCCCCCATTTTTTGATCAATCGTAAAGTACCTTGCAAGCATGATACACAGAATATCTATATTTTACCAAAAAAACGGCCAAAATAAAATTTATTTATAAAAACAGTTGATAACTATCTATACCAGTCTTTTAGAAGTCGAACCAATACCTGTCCAAGCCAGAACAGTTCAATCGGTCTGATAAAATTAATTACATTAAAATATAATACAAATCAAACAACAACAATATTCATAATGTATATTCAAAGTTTAAGTTTCTTCAGATGTGTGTACACACCAACTCTAAATATAAACACATGTATATTACTAGTAGAGCTCCAATTCCGAATAAAAAAAATATAGCTTGAAATAATTACGAGCATTATATAATATCACATTTTTCTCTATACCAGAAATATTTTTGAGGTTGAGAGAAACATTACACTGCAAAAATTCACACCAAAGCACACAACACTCAATAAATAAATTCTAACCTCTGGAGAGGTAATAACAAACCTCTAATTTCAAGCATAAAATTCAGAAAGAATTAAACAAGAACAAAGAGCAGGATTAATCACATCAAATTAAGATTCCATCACAGTACTTTTATCATAGGAAAAACAAACCCAAGCACCTCAAAGTACACGCCGATCATTGTTCACAATAAAAAAGGAAACTAGGCAGTGAAAAAAATTCACATTTTGGCTAAATAATTCACTCAAAACAGGATTACAATAAAAAAGGCAATTGTTTCTTAACCAACTTGCCCCGGCTTGAACATATTCTAGCTGATGAATAATTTTGTAAAAATCTAACATTACAGCGGCCAGTTCTACAAAAGGAACACTCAAGACAAGTCAGAAAATAACACTTGGAATAGAAGAATCAACACTTGGAATAAAAGACCCATGCATGCAACAACTTGATTGGAAATCACTTTTCAATGTTTTGCAAAATCACATATATTTTTAGAAAATGGGGGCCAATGGGTTAGTTTCGAAACATTACTCATGCTTGCAAGGTACTCATCAACATTTTTCCTTTATATATAACTAAAAATAACCCATTGGCCACCAAAGTTAGAAAATGATTCATAAGTGTGCATCTAAGGACACATTACAACTTCTAAACAACATCAAATCCAAGACAATACAGATAGGAAACATGGCAATATAATCTGACTTCATCAAAATAATAACAATAAATCAATGAGCGACGGATAGGAAACCACTAATATCAATACTTACCGACATAGCGTTGTTTAGGCTTTCCTTCACACACATAGGCACGTCCTTCCACTGGGCCCACAACATTGGAACTCTATCTCGAATGAGAACTCCTATATATCGACGATATGCAACTGCGCCGTCAGAAGACAATATGGGGGCTCCATACTTATTAACCGGTATGGTGTGACGACTATTATCCGAAACATGTCTGTCAAGTACATAACACTTAGATGATCCTCGAGTCTTCTTCTTATTATTATTCTTCTCAGATGTTGAAAGTCGTGCCAAGTCATCTGCTTCAGATCGAAGATCCTCGACAAGCTTGCCCTTCGACCGTCTAGCACTGCGCCATATTTTCTCCTCGGACCATGGAACAAATATTTAAACCTCTGTAGGGCTTATCAAACTGGTTGTGAGTGGCCGACCCGTATCGTCGACCTCAGGAATGGTCGGTACCATGGGTGGCATGAAAAGAGTCGGGGGCGGACCGTGTGGTACCTCTGACGAACTATCTACATGTCCTGTAGTGGAAGAAGTAGAGTCAGGCCGATGTATAGAAGGCATACGAGGTGCCGGAGTGGTCGTCGGGGTAGCGGTAGGTGTGGACAGCGTCTCTTGGTCCGGAAAATGTAAGCGTTTAGATAATCGAGAAGGTTCTGTCGGTGTATGAATCCCACTAGCCTCCAGTATCTTATGTGCACGACTCGTAGACTTACCTATATAAAGGGGCGCGGGTTCCTTACATCCCGCGTGGCTAGAAGCTGCAGAACTAACTCCCGAATCTGGCGTCTTCTTTTTCTTACCAAATCCCAACATTTTTGTTATTTTACTCATGTGTGCCTGTGTTAAAATGAACAACAAAAATAACATAATTAAATATACACGATAACTTTTGAGGCAACAGTCGTTTTTTCATGTGAGCAAAAAATGAAAAAGTAGATGAAAAACTGTGAGGGCAAAAGATGAAAAACTAGATAAAAAATTAAGTCGATAGCTCTAACAATAACCTATAAACATTATTACGCGTCTTAGGCTCTAGAATATCATTTGTATTTAAACTAGCATGCTTTATATAGTTATTACATTAATTATGCTTGGGTACTTATCGTTTGTAAAGTAAAAGAAGTGTTTATATTTAGTTTTGACACTTTAAAAATAATTACGAGTCTGATTTATATAAGTCATTGTGAAAACAAGTCTAGTTGTTTTAATCATTTCATAACATATTTAAGATTTCTAATATAAACTTATATGTCGAAACTATACTTTTCGTCATGTTTCAGTTTTTGTAAATATAGTTATTCTAACTTTATGTCTATGTTATTCCTAACGCGTAAAAGGTCATAAATCGGTTTTTATGTCTTTGAAATTGTATTTGAATGTATATATAATAATTTCTAGTGACCTTATATCCTTAATTACATCATAACATGAGTTAAATTTCTAGTGTAAACTTGTGATTATTAAGTGCATAAAGTTGGACAGCACTCTGCAGTCCCGCGGAAAAGGCCATATCTTGAGTTTTAGAACACTTTAGGACGCGCGGCTTTTTCCTACATTTAAGTTTATGTCTTAGCTTCATTTCATAAAACTACGACGAGTTCCAGAAACGACCAGAACTGTCCCGTTTTGTCTAATGAAATCTGTTAGTCAGTTTTTGACATGTTTTACCGTTTTGGCTCTAGTTTATTCATCGGGATGAGTTACGGCATGAGCCACCCGGAGAAACGACCACAAGACATCAATCTATAAGCTTATGTTTTTACCTAAGTTTCACAGTCCACCAATTTTTCCCAGTAATTACGTTTACAGCCCCTGTCCAGTTTTTGTTTTGCAATATAAGTCCTTTCGACGATTTCTAGTGTTTTAGTTCAATTTTCCAAGCATAATCAAGTATAATAAGCATATAGAACATATTAAATACATAAAATACTAATATTTACAGAAATCAAAGGTAAATATAGGAGTTTACTTACAATCTTTGTGATGAAATTTAATTAGAACCATGAATTTAAAGCATCAACAAGAAAAACCCTAGCTTCCAATCCTTCAACACAACTCTTGCTAACCCTTGATAATCTTGATCTAACCTTGTAATAACCTTATGAATTCAACCCCTAACACCTTGTGTAGCTATTACCAAATATATTCTTACACCCAAAAAAGAGTGGAAAGATGGGAAGAAGAAGATGCTAACCTTAAGAACAAATAGAATTAGGGCTTCTTCTGGAGTTGAGGCCGACGGCGAGCACAAGTCCACGGCGGCAACGGGCGGAGGACGACGGACGACGGGCTGGACAAGGACGGGTGGCGGACGACGGACTGGACAAGGGTACACAGCGAGCGGACGACGGGCTTCAACTTGTGAGAAGATGTTTCTGTTCTGTTCGTTGTTTTAATATAAACTTTAGCCGACGACTTTAACATGTCGTCGGCCGTTCCTCTTTAGCCGACGGCTTTAATCTTGTTGTCGGCTGAAGGCTTTTTATTTTTTTTATATTTTGCTTTCTAGTTTATATTTCTGTTTGTTGTTTTTAATATAGACTTTAGCCGACGACTGTAACATGTCGTCGGCCATTCCTCTTTACTCGACGGCTTTAATGTTGTGGTCGGCTGAAGGCTTTTTTTTTTATATATTTTGCTTTCTAGTTTTTATATATATATATATATATATATATTAGTTTTATAAAAAATATATGTGTATATATACATATATTTTTAGGGTTTAGCCGACGAATCGGTGGTCGGCTAAACTGTCGATCTTTAGCCGACAACGAGGTTAGAGTTTAGCCGAAGACCTGGACAATAGTCGTCGGCTAAACCCTTTTTGCCGACCAAAACAAAGTTCGTCGGCTAAACTCTAAAGTTTAGCCGACGACTCCTAAAAGTCGTCGGCCGTTTTTTTAAGTGTCGTCGGCTAAAGTCCTTTTTTTGGTAGTGAGTAGTAACGGACAGACATTATCTCGCAAGGATACCTCAAAGTCGATCCTGATATCGGTGCTGATGCCCGCGTCTCGGAAGACCCGGCAACCATCTCGCAAAACTGGATTCTGTGCCCCTCAAGTCCGCACTTGTAACATGTTACTGGAGGGGAAGGACAATGTGCACGAACATGACCCAGCATATTACAGTTGAAACACCTCCTGGCCTGACCAGGAGTCAACGCTGATGACTTGGAACCCTCGATTCCACTCGTCGAGCGATGGAGCTTCACAGCAGAAAGACTACGGTGTTGTAGTTCAGAAACTCCAACTCCTAAACTGAAAGAAATATCATCAAACGTCCTCTGCTTGTTCGACTCGGGCATATGCTCAGTCGATGATGAGTCTAGTTCATAGGCTAATGATCGATTCAGATACTCTCTCAACGCAGTGCAAGTGAATCCCACCATATACCTGCAAATCTCCGTCTTCACCCGCATGTCAAAATGACGGATCTTATCTTCCTCTTTACTCACCTATTCCCGTACATAGTTGAGTTGTTTGCTATAATCGATGATAGCTTGAGACACCAGTACATCTAGCAGTTTGGCCAAATAAAAATCACGAATTCTCTGCTCTCTGATCGGTTCCGGACAAAACTCAGCTTCCATCAATTCATGGAATTCCGTCCACGTGACAACGTGATCCCGAGGCTTAACAGCCTCCCACCAATTAGCCGCATCTCTATCAAGAAGGTATTGAGCGATAGGCACTTTCCGTTCTTCGGGATAATCAACTACCTCGAATATTTTTCCCAACTAGAAAAGCCAACATTCCCAGACCAAATCATCCGCTGCACCCGCGAAACGAGGGGGGTTCATACGAACCACTTCCGAAGCCATTGGTTTGTGCCGACGTTCTAGTTCACACCTGTGTTACGTTGCACCGCCTGGGTCAACTGAGTCATCTGTGTCGCCACTTGTTGCAATATAGTAGCAACATCAATGCCAATGCCATTCCTGATAATATTCTCTTGGTTCCGCGTCTGATCTCCACGACCATCTGTACCGCGGCCACGACCGCGACCTCTGCCCCTTGGCATACTGAGCAAATACCCACTTAACACGATGAAACACAACATCGCAAAATAATATACCAATGTGCCAATCTCGCACATCATATCAACATAAGGCAACAAAATAGTAACACTGTAAAAATATCCACTCTGGATACACGAATACGAAAATTTACAATTGCAACAAATGAAACTTACGATCGTAATTAACGGTTCACATAACCGCATCAATAGAAAATTAATGACCATTATCGTTACAATCACGGTCATAATATACTACACATGGTAGCCAATCATTTTTAACATTCTTTTTAAAACTCCACGAGGTATCCATTTGAATAATATCATTAGAAAGTATATGAATTCATATATTTTTACGAAATAAAATTTGGAAATACTTATGACACCTCAGGCTATTTTACCAAATTCATGAATCATAAGTTTTAACCATCTCCCTTTGAAAACAATTGCAAACCAATATTCTGAAATATCAATTTCTTCGGAAACAACATCATCACAATTAACAGCAAAAGGTGTATCTCGTGGTCATGCTCTTCTGGCACCGACTCCCAGAGGTTTCATCGAACCATCCCCGAGTGGGAAAAACTCATACCTACACTAATCATTCCCACGGATCCACAATCATGTCGGAATAACATCATAGAAACCATGAGCAAACCAAACCATGCCATCATAACATTCAGGCATACAACTATAGTTCTCCAATGAGAATGATAACATGACAATAAATCAAATCATTCGGTCTCACAAGAAATCGCTTTAGTTCCGACTCTAGCATATCGCCTTAAGCGATAAATCTATTTATAATGCACACTATAATTGCGATTAACGTGCGCTAACCGACTCAATTTAGAAAACTTTCCAAATACGAATTCAGAGTTTAAATCAAGTAAGATTTTTCTTCTTTCACTATTTATTTTGGAAAGTGAAAATCACATTTTTGATTTAAAAATATAAAAATTTTGATAGTGTGAAAGATTTTTAAAATCGTATATTCGAGTTATTAGAAAATAAAGCTGATAAGTAAAAATCATTTTCAAACCCCTTCAAATACGACAAGGGATTACGACGGAAAGATTTCTCAAAATATCTTAAGACACTTCAAAACACAATTCTCAAATGCTGTCGAAAGGTTTCATTTAAAATACAAGGCTAGCTTGCCTAAATTCATATAACTTTTCAAAATCCACAATACGCTGCCATTTGACCGCATCGTCAAAACATTTTCGAAAGTTGATTTTCCACAATACACCCAGGTCTAAGAATTTTAGGAAATCATTTTCAAACACGCACGCAGCAGATACAATTACTAACACGAACACATTGGTTGTAAACAACAACAATTAGCCAGTCACAATTGACATCTCAACACATGCCCATACGGAAATCAAAATCATTAGTTCAACAAACACAGCTCGGGAACACCAATTTCAACATACGTCAAACCATCTCTCCAAGTTTAATGGCATAAGTAATGAAAGTTAATTCGAACACATGTCGAAACTATCTATATGAGTTATCAATCAACTCTAATACCAACACACCTATCGAAACAAAAATAATGTTTCAGGTTTTCACATCACACTACACCACTCGGTGTCAAATCCATCGATACATCTAGTTCATTACACACGTAATATACCACAAGTATCAAATATGGATTTCATCTCCATGACACGCATGTAAACAGAGTCATGAAACATAGATAATACACATAAAATAGGAGACTTACATCTACAGGCCGCACGAAGATGATGGATGCATCATGATACTAATCACAGCCGACAACTCAGACGACGCGTCGCGACATGATTCAGCCAGACAAAATCCGACAAGACCAGACTCACCAATACTCGACTTGACCTGCAGCCTAGGTTTCCACAACCTAAGCTCTGATACCATATTATGTAACACCCCTAACCCGTTTGGGAACATTACAACACCGCAGGCCCTAATAAGAGGATCTACTAGGCTGGATACCAATACAAGACATCATATCTAATGCCAACATGACTAAACAAATGAAACAGTAGACCGGTTTGGTCTTTCATCAATACATACAACATAAACATCATATACAACTCTGTCAAGAAACTCATACCCGCACAGGGGACAAAATACAACAACACTCCCCTAAGACGGGAGAACAATACAGCGGAAAGAATAATATCTTTAAAATATTCGAAGACTTTATAAAAATCGTTTAACAATACCGCCAAAAAACTCTCATTTGAAAGTACAAGGCCAAACCGCCAAAACTCAAAAGTTTCAAAAGTACACGTTAAGCCACCGCTTACACGTATCGACAAAGTAGTTTAGTTAGCGGTTTCCCAAAATAACTTAATTTACCAAATACCAACGGGCATTTAAAAATACTCACCCAGCGGAAATGACAAACAACTAAAAATACTCTAGCAGCGGAATACAACAACTAATCAAGTACTCGATTCACAGACACATGCCATAGCTAGTATCCTCCGGGAAACTCATCTTTTCACGACCGCTACAGGTTCGATACTCCAAGTACCTAAAAAGAAAGCCCACGACGTGATCAGCCACAATACTCAAGAATGATAACGGTCACATCACATCAATAATTACATACCAATAAAATCAAAAAATAAGAATACGACCAGTGAAATCTTATCATCATAACTTTACCAACTCGATGATAATCCTCATCAAAATAATACTAATCATATTCCACATCTCGTAATCTCCATGAAACGATGAATTCATACACAACATCTATACTATACTTCAAGCAATGCTCAAGTTCTCGAATCGTCGTCATGACTCACCACTACGAAAATGTACTAACTCTGGACAATTCAATCTATCAGATAACATCACAATATCAACACGATAATTGATTGTCCATCCAAGGACAAGAACCAAGAAGGAATTACAAAACATACCTCAAGATACGCAATGCTCGACGAATCACGTCACTCTAATTCGAGATCAGTTCACTACAACATACTTACATGGTCCTAACACAAGACCTACATATGCATACTCATATGAAAACGTCAATATGCTCACAACAATAACAACAATATATACTCAATGGAAATCTGATGATCCAGCGTACACAGCATAGATCCCAAGATGATCCTACTAGGTCAACACGAGGTGGATAACCAACAATATACATATGCACAACAACAACACATGGTAAATCCAACGATGCGAATCCACATGATTCCATCAACACAACACAGGGTAATCCAACGATCCAGAGCCCTCAGCATAGATCCTAAGATGATCCCGTCGGACCAACATGAGGTGGAAAACCCGTCTAATGATCCAGCGCCCTCAGCATAGGTTCCAAGATGATCCCGTCGGACCAACACGGGGTGGACAACTAATCCAGCGCCCTCAGCATAGATCATACGATCCCATCGGATCAATACAACATATACAATACAATATGCATACACATATGCAAATCAATATGTTCATCAACATGAACAACATATGACTCAATAACATGAACGACATTATGACAAATCTACTAGGACGACCTCATGTTCTGTTGTGATTCGGTGCCTAAAACGAAGGCCCAGCAGAAGCGGTAAAATGAAAATTAATTCAATCCAAATCCCTACGAGGATCGATCGAGCTACGTGTATACGAATAATATACGAAACACAAGAGATATAGAAACTCACCCTTGTAGTCCGTTGATTAAATGGATTCCTTATCTTGAGCTATTCCCCAAGCTTTAGTTGTTCTCCACGAACCGAAGCACTCCAAGCACTTGAATGATCCAACGCCGAAAAACCGCATCTCTACTTGTCACGCGCCATAGAAACGAACGGAATGACAACACCCGATTAACCTCTAAGGTTACAGCTAGAATCAATTGATGAAGCTTTTTGATTATAGCAATCTAAGTTTATAATCTATCTCTCAATATTATCTCTTGATATTTTTCTCTAAGAAAACTCTCAAGAACACATAAAGAAGAAGAAGACTGTTAAGAAGTTTTTCTCTCTCTCTTGAAAGGCTTCTCTCACGTTTAAGATCAATAATGTGAGGTGAGAGATATAAGTCTTCCTTACTTATTCTAATTCAACCCTCATGTGAACAACTCATGTCACATGAATACCAACCCCACAAAGTCATGTTCTTTCATATAAAATGAAAACAAGACAAAAGAAAGGTGGGTGGAACTAGAGGGGGGCGGCCACCATGAAAAAACGGACGAGTTCGGTTCGTTTCGGACTCGCGAGAGTCCAAACAGATAAACTCCAATTCCGTTCCGATGTATTTATATCGTTTAATTAAGTCAATTAATTAATCATATCAAATACATAATGACATAATTAATTTCTCCAAGAAATAATTATATTCATGAATTAAATTAATCGTCCGGTAATTTATTTAATTCATCAGGCCGTAAATTAATTTATCCAATAAATCAATTTAGACATCCAATGTCCCAAATTAGATATCTAATATCTAATATTCATAATGAGAGAATTAAGCTTGAATCATTCCGTCGTCAATCCTAATTCTAGACTCGGTAGGTCCGTCTCAGTCAGCAATAGGAGGAACTAAAGAGTAGTAGCACCACCTAGCCAACCTGGCGGCCTACACCGTACCCCAACTGAGAAAGAATGATTGGGATCATTCAAGAACCATTCTGTCGTGAATACCAATATACATATAAACCCTTCTTTCAAATGTCCCGATCAAGTTATAGGGTCACGGTCAGTCAAACCCTATCTGTACTTGACGTTATGCATGCATTAATGCAAATCGAGATCATCGAGTTCTCGTGTATCCAATACAACTAGCTCCAATGCTTTGGACAAAGACTTATGATATCATCTGCCAATAACCGCATAGGACATATAACCCGGTCACTAACGGGAGAAAGAATTCTATCTTGGTATTCAGTAGGACCTGCTACTTGCCCGTCAGGATGCACGTCGAGGTTGACCCCCACCTCCCGGTTTATAGGGTCGAACTACTCTAATGAAAATCTTGACGTCACAAGCACATCCCTACTAAAACCTCAAGTCGAAGGTTCACGAATACCTATCACAACCTTTCGATTCTGTCATTGACTGTCCCGTAGTGAAATCCGTGTGACGAATCGAGGGTGAGTCGATTCGAGTATACTAATCCAATTAGCATACCTATAACGTGTGCTCCCACTAACCATTAGTGTTCGACAGGCAATCTACATGTCAAAGAACACGTCATACAAGTCTTTGCATAAACTTAACGCCCAGTCTAAGTTTCATCGACTTGCGAACGATTAAGTATTTGAATAAACCTTTTTAGTGCCGACCCCCTTATCCAATAAGGAGTGAAATGTTTTGCTCTTAAATACACGGATTAGTTTCTGTATGTATATTTACGAGTTAGGAATGCTAGTAACTTCCAATAAATAAAGAAACATTCATTTGCCTTATATCAATAGTTTACATAATTACAAGTACAATGCCCTCACTCAACATCCTCTGAGTGGCATTCGAGGGCATACTCCTAACATGTTCAACAACATGAATGACAATATGCATGATCAAATCATCAACACTAAAACAAATTCAAATTAAGATACTTGCCCCGAGTCCTTCGGGAGCAATCTCGAAGTCAAATCATCACCGATGATTATCCTCAATGTTCGACGATCCAAAATACCATAGCCATAGATAACTCATATCCTCGTATTTATCATAACGTACCCTCGATACCCAAGTATACCAATAACATATGTAAATCATATACATTATGATTTAACTCCCAAGAATCAGAAAACAACATACAATCCAAATCTCCAGAGTTCACAACAATAATCATTGCTATATGCATCATAAACGAAATGAAACTGAAACCATTCATTAAATATCATAAACTGAGCAAGTAATAACTTGCCTCGATACTGATACAACAAAGCCGTTACCAATTCCCTTACTTTCGTCTACAAGCTTCTCGGCCCTAACCAAAGCAATTCAAAAACATCCTCGAATTCGACCGCAACATATTATTCTAATCAACAATCAATCCTCACAACCTAGTGAAGTGATCAATTAACAACAATCCGATAACAATCAACAACCGACATAACCAATCAACAAGCCCAATGTTTCTACAATATCTCGATTAAACACAGTCTGAACAATCCAACTCAAACCATCACGAATTCATAACCACACCACGATATACTACACTGTCTGTCTACTTAGCGCACGTTAATCACATAACGTAGCATGCGCCAAGCCACTTCAGTTAGCGTGCGTTAGCCAGTCAGCTAGCATGTGCTAATGCTATACAGTTGCATGCCTTACAAGTATCGACTAACACCCTGCGATTACGGATACGAATGTAAAGGAAATCATATTCCAAGATCAATCCCAATCTTTCCAGGTTCAATCTCATTATCATACTCGCATGATATATACCATTAATCAATCATCAATCAACATGACTTAATCCTAGATATGAAAATTTCATCTTTGTATCTAAAAACACTGATAATTCAACATTCAATCATCTTGCTATGTTATATTCATCAAGAAGTTCTTCAAGAACACCAAGTGATTCGAAACCATGTTCATAATTATCAAACAACATTATCTGACATCTTTTAACATGTAAATAATCATCATCTTTTAAAAACGAACCACTATCAAAGAGATACGAAAATTACCTTGTATAGATGAACCATGAAGAAGAACAGTCGAACTCCATTCCAAGAATCATCAATAACTTCAAGAACAAGGCTTTAATCCATGCTCCTCAGCTTAATCTTGTTAAAGATCATCATCTCTCACTATTTCGGAACCTCAAGTATCCTCCCAAGGCTCTCCCTATCGAGTGAAGGGAAGAAAATGGACTAAATGCATCTTAACACCCGTCTGTCCCTTTTTATACTGCACATTACTAGCGTGCACTAAAACTTGTATTTAGCGTGCACTACAGCCCTGACATGCGCTATCCTTCCTTGATAGCGTGCGTTATCGAAGTCCAAAGGCTACTGCATTGCTTCACACATCATCTTACGTATGTAATGCCCATGCAATAACGTACGTAATACAGGCGTTGACTTGATACAGTTAAATGCTCGGTAGCGTACGCTATTCTACAATAATAGCGTGCGCTATTCTTCGTTGACCCGACAATCTGCACCTTCCCCGGAGATACCTGGGGTCCACACGCTGAAACTAACCTGACAAAGCCAAGATTCCATTGTCTGATGTACATTTAGCGTGCGCTACTTACTTATGCTTAGCGTGCGCTAAATGCCGATAATAATCAGTCTGGGCCTACCTGTCGGCCACCTTCCGAACCTTATCCAGAATGACTTACGTACGTTAGGGGTCCTCCTTAGAGTACGTAATTCAAATCTCTTAGCGTGCGCTAAGTATACATCGTAGCGTGCGCTAACGTGGTTGTACTTGGCCATTTTGAGCTATTCTTGTCCAATGTCTCGACATACAGAATACGAACATACGACATACTGAATACATATACTCGTCCCACTAACATTCTCATATGATACACAATATCCTCAAATGCAATTGTCGACCACGTCCGACAATTATACCAATACCGATGTCTCAGTCCTTCAATTATTTTATCCATACTGTACAGAACCCACACTGTACAATATAATTCGGATAAAATAACATTAACCAGTCGTAGTAGAAATTCAGGGTATTACATTCTACCCCACTTAAAATATGTTTTATCCTCGAAACTTGCAATCCGGTCACAATCAAAAGTTCAAACATAATATCCAGAATCATTACGAAACCGATCAATCATCATCATTAACAAATAACCAAAACAGTATACTTACAAATGCATGAAGTCGATGATCTCCTGTGATACTAACAAATGACCCCACTGCAAAGCCTCAATACGCTTACAATCATAATTTCACACATTTCAACCAAATACATCGTTATAACTCAATTATGGAATAATCCATCCGTGTCAAAGCATGTCTGCCTATTTACACAATCAAGTCCCAATCCTGATAAAAACCAATAATACACGATACATCTGTGAAACAATTTCCCAAAACAATAGTAACAAATCTCGAAACATCGACACGAAGTCCGAACGCTCATACGATCACAAACAATGATCAACCAAGAAATTAACCGAAAATATCATCGACCTGATAAACTCCAATACGACCAACCAAAGGTCGAAACCCAATCGAGAATATCATCCACATGATAAGCTCAATATTACCAACGAACGATCAATAGTAACCGAGAATACCCTTATACGGTAAGCTCCGGCATGATCAACATAGAACCACAGAGACAGATATACGAGAGAATAAAATTCTCAAAACATTACACAAATCACATACAGTGGATCTCAACGAAACACAACCGACTGTTGAACGTACCCCTCGGCGTACGAACAACCAGTCACAAACCGTTGAACATACCCAATCGTACTCCAATCAATATGGCGCAAAAGTCAAAAATAACTATAGCAAAATCACGCTACCGCAACAATAGAGCAACATAGCACATATGCCCTGGTTCTACAAAATCCAAAGTCCCAAAATCATATTCTGCACATGAATCTACAACAGGCATCATATTCCTCTTATCGGCTCAACCAACCGGTCATCCCTGGATAACCAAACTACCATACTGAAGTTCGAATCTCTTTTCATTGTACCATCGATGTATTATCCAGTTCGTGAGTCTCATTCAGAACTCCAACAGGATATTCATTATGCAATACATTTGTACGTATACTAATCACATTTTCAAAACAGCTTGAAATCATGTAATCTTGTCAATAAAAAATAATTTTCGAAAGTTCTTTCTAAAATTTCAAACTCGAAACATACACTTTTGGAAGACCACAAAATCAATTTACGAAAAGTTAAACCGGCTCGCTTATGTCAAGTATTCAATAACAATTTTCTTCGAATCCACACGATTCCGAAGTTTAAAATGAAAACTATGCAAATGATTGTCCATGCCCATACTCCTGTATACCAATTCGGCTCGTTACCAATTCCACTGACATTCAGTCGGAACATCACATGATAGAATCCAAAATCTCATTATAGAGACTTAGTTAAAATCATCTTTTCCACAAATGACTCGCAACATCAATCATTATCCCATTCTGCAATACTGCAACTATGCCATGATGAAACATGTTTTTAAGGACAACAATATTCTCTCTCAAAATAAATTTAAGGAAATATATTTTCATTGCAGCGAGCAAAATAGTTTATTCAAAATGTATCATGTTGAAAAGTATCATTTTCAAATGTTCAAAAATGGTTTCATATGTTTCAAAATGAACTAGCATGACTACATGTTCCTTTCAACAATCCACCACATCTTTCCCAAATACACAACTCCGTTTTCCAAGTTAACCCGACACATTGATTTTCCATAATCACAGTTTCTCAAGATCATCGGTTCTGTCCCAACTATTATGTTCTGCTATCTCATAACGTAATACATAATATTCTTTCGAATCTCAAAGCACATCAATATTATAACTGCAAATAACCTCAATGCAATTCAAAAATCCAAATACTTACAGATCGTGAAGCCGACGATTACCCGTGATACTGGCACATGTTTCAACTCTAGAAAATAATCGACACAGATATTTTCAAAACATGCATTTTGCAAAATCAGTTCAACTCAAAATACGATACATCTCTGTCCGAAGAAACACGTTAATACCATTTAGAAAAGTTTACAACAACCACAGTACCACACTGGTAAACCACGTAACACACAAGCCCGAGTGAACAGCAGAAATCAAGGGCTATAATATTTGCCAACCGACAACTCAAATGACGTGACAAAAACACGACTCGACTCGACCCGACAGCCTAGGTTTTCTCAACTTAAGCTCCGATACCATATTCTGTAACACCCCCAGAGCCAACCGGGAATATTACAGTGCCGTGGGCCTCGAAACGGAACCCACAAGGCTGAAAGGAAATTATACAAATATTTCAAATACGCCTAAACGGCGATGACGGTAATATCTTTTAAAATATTCGAAGACTTTATAAAAATCGTTTAACAATACCGCCGAAAAACTCTCATTCGAAAGTACAAGGCCAAACTGCCAAAACTCAAAAGTTTCAGAAGTACACGTTAAGCCACCGCTTACACGTATCGACAAAGTAGTTTAGAAAACGGTTTCCCAAAATAACTTAAGTTACCAAATACCAACGGGCATTTAAAAATACTCACCCAGCGGAAATGACAAACAGCTAAAAAATACTCTAGCAGTGGAATACAACAATTAATCAAGCACTCGATTCACTGACACATGCCATAGCCAGTATCCTCCGGGAAGCTCATCTCTTCATGACCGCTACAGGTTCGATACTCCAAGTACCTAAAAAGAAAGTCCACAACGGGGTCATCCATAATACTCAAGAATGATAATGGTCACATCACATCAATAATTACATACCAATGAAATCACAAAATAAGAATACGACCAATGAAATCTTATCGTCATAACTTTACTAACACGATGATAATCCTTATCAAAATAATCCTTACCATATTCCACATTTCGTAATCTCCATGAAACGATGAATTCATACACAACATCTATACTGTACTTCAAGCTCGAATAATCGTCATGACTCACCACTACGGAAATGTACTAACTCTGGACAATTCAATCCATCGGATAACAACACAGTATCAACACGATAATAGATTGTCCATCCAAGGACAAGAACCAAGAAGGAATTACAGAACATACCTCATGATATGCAATGCACGACGAATCACGTCAGTCTAATTCGAGATCAGTTCACTACAACATACGTACATGGTCCTAACATAAGATCTACAAATGCATACTCATATGACAACGTCAATATGCTCACAACAATAACAACAATGTATACTTAATGGAAATCCGATGATCCAGCGTACGCAGCATAGATCCCAAGATGATCCTACTAGGTCAACACGAGGTGGATAACCAACAATATACATATGCACAACAACAACACATGTTAAATCCAACGATGCGAATCCACATGATTCCATCAACACAACACAGGGTAATCCAACGATCCAGTGCCCTCAGCATAGATCCCAAGATGTTCCCGTCGGACCAACAAAAGGTGGAAAACCCGTCCAATGATCCAGCGCCCTCAGCATAGATCCCAAGATGATCCTGTCGGACCAAAACGAGGTGGACAACTGATCCAATGTCCTCAGCATAGATCACATGATCCCATCGGATCAATCCAACATATACAATACAATTATGCATACACATATTCAAATCAATATGTTCATCAACATGAACAACATATGACTCAATAACATGAACGACATTATAACAAATCAACTAGGACGACCTAATGTTCAACAACATGAATGAAAATATGCATGATCAAAATCATCAACACTAAAACAAAATCAAATTAAGATACTTTCCCTGAGTCCTTCGGGAGCAATCTCGATGTCAAATCACCACTGACGATTATCCTCAATGTTCGGCGATCCAAAATACCACGGCCATAGATAACTCATATCCTCGTCTTTGTCATAACGTACCCTCGATACCCAAGTATACCAATAACATATGTAAATCATATACATTATGATTTAACTCCCAAGAATCAGAAAACAATATACAATCCAAATCTCCAGAGTTCACAACAATAATCATTGCTATATGCTTCATAAACGAAATGAAACTGAAACCATTCATTAAATATTATAAACTGAGCAAGTAATAACTTGCCTCGATACCGATACAACGAAGCCGTTACCAATTCCCTTGCTCTCGTCTACAAGCTTCTCGGCCCTGACCAAAGCAATTCATGAACATCTTCGAATTTGACCGCAACATATTATTATAATCAACGATCAATCAACACAACCTATTGAAGTGATCAATTAACAACAATCCGATAACAATCATCAACCGACATAACCAATCAACAAACCCAACGGTTGTAATACCATCGATATTTCATACTTTAATTACCTTGTACTATGTGATTTCTACAGTGTGATGTTGCTTTTTATATTATGTGATTTCATTTTAAGTGCTATTGCGATATAACTGTGTGATATGAATAGAACGGAGGTGCTGTGCCTTGACGACGTTGGACAATCGTCGGTGCGAATATGACAGTGGCTAACGTCTTGTTTCCCGATGAATTGTTGATGAGTGAAAAGGGTGGTCACCCCGAGATGGTTAAAAATGTGATATATGACTAAGGTACTGAGTGGGTAACGTACGCTATAGGATATGCATAACGTACGCTAAATTCGTAACATTATGTACGTTAACTTAACTTGGTTATGTACGTAAGGTCTGAGTTGGTATTCCGACCAGAATTTTTCTTTTGATGCGGATTGGGGTACTTTCGGCGGGCTAGCAGACAAATGATTCAACTGCTCGTACATTAACGTACGCTATGTTCAGGTGTTTTACGTACATTATGTCACCTTACGTACGTAATATATAGGGGCATTCCAGGCAGTAGCTTCTGGATGGCCTTTATGCATGTTAACTGGAGGGCATTACGTATGTATGACCTGTTACGTACGTAAAGCCTTGAAGTATAACGTACGTTAACGTGATCGAGTGTTATAAAATAACACTTCCTCCTTCATTTCCCTCGACCAAAAAACTCTTGAGAAACATCCTTGAAGCTTTCTTCCGACCCTTACACGATTCTTGACCTCCCAAATCACTTGTATCAACATAGAGGAAGGGATTACTCAAGCTCTGGAGAAGATTATCTTGGTCAATCGATCCACTCTTCGTTCCTCCTCGTGGTTCTTCGTCGGATTGTCATCACTCCTCATTCCTCCTCTATTAAGGTAAGGCTATCAAACCTTGAGGCTATCTCTTCAATGTTGTCATTGTGCCTATTGGATTACGGGTATTCGGGTAGTTTGCTAACTCTCGTAGACAATTTAATCGGACGAACTTGTAGTAATCAAACTATCATTGCACGTATATTTTGTTTCCATGCATCTCGTTGTATTAATCATATGCGACAATTCCCATCTCAATCAACCTTTGGTAATGTAAAACTTGACGAATCAATTGTAGTAGAAATTACGTAGGAATCCGTCACCGTATGTTAAACTAGTCGTAAACCACTTTTGCTATATGATTATCAACGTTAAATTAACTAGGAGGAATCAATTCGATAGTATTATTGTCATTGAAAATCAACCATTGAAATCATTGTGTAAAACAGTAACCCACGATTGAAGTACTCGAAATAGAGAATTGAATTAGTAGTTATGGAATTCAATTATACTATGGTCGATTGTTGCTAACCGAAATGATGATTGGGGATAATCTTGTTGAGAAAATTGTTATAAAAAACGTTAATCATAGAATTGAACGACATAATAATACGTATTGCTTGTGAACTTAGAAGCATGATATTAGTTTGGGTGAAATCGAACTAAGTTAAGAATTAGGTTAGGAGAGGGAAGGGGAAACTAGTTTTGTTCATCTTTATCCGTACGAGATGTTAATCGGGGATTACGTGATTAGGTTAAGCTCGATCGGTCGCGGAAGTCCAAGTTATCGTAAGGCACCTACCGTCGGATTTAAGGCAAGTAAAGTCTTGCTTGAGAAATGAATCTTATTGCAATGTTCGTAATACATGAATATTCCATTGTGTGATGAATACCGATGATTGTCTTTCTCTAGAAATGTGTTATGAATGGGCCGATGTGTTGGGGATAAAACGTGAATGGTACCCATGTAGAAATGTGTTGAGGGATAAGACCTAAGAAGGGCACCCACGTTTCGGGGTATTCCTGTGTGGATACTTCCGTGACCCTTGGTTGCGGCCTTAGAGTTTATGTGCTAAAAGGAGAAAGACAATGTCGGTTATACCATGAATTATCTTCTATCTGTTATGTGGCACGACGTTGATAAATTGTGTATATCATTGCAAATTATTATTATTGATATTCATTCTCTGACCCCGGTTTGTCTAGCATGATTCGTCGTGCCAGGTAAATTTATTGAATATGTGCAGGACATTCCCGAGGGGTCCGGTCAGGCGTGAATGGTGTTGGGATAAAGTCTTGCCGCCACATGATTTAATTATGATTTTCGAAACTTCCGTTTATGTAATAATCACACCTTGGATTATGTTCTTCCAAAAAATCTTGTCTTATGTTATGTAACCGCAAACTCATCGTTTTATAATAATTTCTTTAAAATATCTATTTCCTAAAATAACCTTGTGGGTCCTGCTCGGGATTCACGGCACTATAATGCCCCGGGAAATTTTGGGGGTGTTACAACGGTTCTACAATATCTCGATTAAACACAGTCTGAACAATCCAACTCAAACCATCACGAATTCATAACCACAACATGATATACTACACTGTCTGTCTACTTAGCACACGTTAATCACATAACGTAGCATGTGCCAAATCACTTCTGTTAGCATGCGTTAGCCAGTCAGCTAGCGTGTGCTAATGCTATACAATTACATGCCTTACAAGTATCGACTAACACCCTACGATTACGGATACGAATGTAAAGGAAATCATATTCCAAGATCAATCCCAATCTTTCCAGGTTCAATCTCATTATCATACTCGTATGATATATACCATTAATCAATCATCAATCAACATGACTTAATCCTAGATATGTACATTTCATCTTGATATCTAAAAACACCGATAATTCAGCATACAATCATCTTGCTATGTTATATTCATCAAGAAGTTCTTCAATAACACCAAGTGATTCGAAACCATGTTCATAATCATCAAACAACATAATCTGACATCCTTTAACATGTAAATAATCATCCGAAATATCTTATCACAATTCCATTGAATCTCATATAACATCATCACATGATCTTTAAAAACGAACCACTATCATAGGGATACGAAAATTACCTTGTATAGACGAACCATGAAAAAGAACAGTCGAACTCCATTCCAAGAATCATCAATAACTTCAAGAACAAGACATTAATTCATGCTCCTCAGCTTAATCTTGTTAGAGATCATCATCTCTCAGTGTTTTGGAACCTCAAGTATCCTCCCAAGGCTCTCCCTATCGAGTGAAGGGAAGAAAATGGACGAAATGCATCTTAACACCCGTCTGTCCCTTTTTATACTGCACATTACTAGCGTGCGCTATAGCCCTAACGTGCGATATCCTTCCTTGATAGCGTGCGCTATCGAAGTCCAAAGGCTACTGCCTTGCTTCACACATCAGCTTACGTACGTAATGCCCATGCAATAACGTACGTAATACAGGCGTTGACTTGCTACAGTGAAATGCTCGGTAGCGTACGCTATTCTCCAACAATAGCGTGCGCTATTCTTCGTTGACCCGACAATCTGCACCTTCCCCGAAGATGTCTGGGGTCCACACGCCGAAAGTAACCTGACAAATCCAAGATTCCTTTGTCCGGTCTACATTTAGCGTGTACTACTTACTTATGCTTAGCGTGCGCTAAATGCCGATAATAATCAGTCTGGGCCTACCTGTCAGCCACCTTCCGAACCTTATCCATAATGCCTTACGTACATTAGGGGTCATCCTTAGCGTATGTAATTCAAATCTCTTAATGTGCGATAAGTATACATTGTAGCGTGCGCTAACGTGGCTGTACTTGGCCATTTTCAGCTATTCTTGTCCAACGTCTCGACATACAGAATACGAACATATGGCATACTAAATACATATACTTGTCCCACTAACATTCTCATACGATACACAATATCCTCAAATGCAATTGTCGACCACGTCCGATAATTATACAAATACCGATGTCTCAGTCCTTCAATTATTTTAACCATACTGTACAGATCCCACACTATACATTATAATTCAGATAAAATAACATTAAACAGTCACAGTAGAAATTCAGGATATTATAGCGTGCGCTAAATATACATCGTAGCGTGCGCTAACGTGGTTGTACTTGGCCATTTTTAGCTATTCTTGTCCAACGTCTCGACATACAGAATACAAACATACGGCATACTGAATACATATACTCGTCCCACTAACATTCTCATACGATACACAATATCCTCAAATGCAATTGTCCACCACGTCCGACAATTATACCAATACCGATGTCTCAGTCCTTCAATTATTTTATCCATACAGTACAGATCCCATACTGTACAATATAATTCGGATAAAATAACATTAAATAGTCATAGTAGAAATTCAGGATATTACAATACAAGCCCTTAAATTCTATACTCGATCATAATAAAATAAGTCACTAATTTAATCTTGTCTAAATCAATGCAAAGAAATGAAACTATATCTCTCTAAAAATGGCAAAGAACCCACTTGCAATACTACTTGAAAAGAATCTTCTAACTGGCCCCAACTTCATTGACAGGTTGCGGAACCTGATGATTGTACTCAGCATGGAGTCTCTGGGATATGTCTTGGAGGCGGACATTCCACCGACTCCAGTCTGGACTAGGGGTAATCATGAAGAAATTGACATCCATGAAAAATGGGTCAAGGATGATGTGCTGGTCTGTGGCTTTATGATGGGCTCAATGACTAATGAGCTGCAGAGAGCACACGAGAAAATGACTTCTGCTAGGCAGATTATCGCAAACTTGACCGAGATTTATGGAGAGCACAGTAGGAATGCTAGATATGAGATATGGAAGCAGTTATTCAGTGCTAGGATGAAGGAAGGGGAGAAAGTGGGAGACCACGTCCTCAAGATGATCTCTATGATTGAGAGGCTCGAGGTTCTCAACTTTCATATGGATTTATCCCTTCAGATTGATATCATCCTTCAGTCTCTCCCTGACTCCTTCATGCAGTTTGTAAAGAATTTCAACTGTAATGAAATTTCGTGTACATTAGCTGGGCTAATGAACAAACTGGTGACCGCATAGTCTATCATGAAGACTAAGCCGAGGGAGACTGCTCTTGTGATTTCTTCTGGGCCTCGGAGGTCCAAGAACAAAAAGAAAAAGACCTACGAGCAGTATAAACCCAAGAAAGGGGTGCATAAAGGTAAGGGCAAGGCCCTAAAGGTTCAGAAAGTAGGCGATCCCAAACCTACGAACAAATATCTTGAATGTGGTGAGCTGGGCCACTGGCGTAGGACTTGTCCCAAGATCAAAGGCACATCAAGTACGGAACTTTTTGTTTTTGAAACCAATTGTTCCGCTACTATATATTTTGCTTCATGGATTCTGGATTCAGGTGCTACTTCTCATATTTATACTATGAATTAGGATCTAGAAAGAAGTAGGCAGCTTGAAGCTGGGGAAGTGATGGTCACTGTCGGAAGCGAACAATGTGTTGAGGCAACCGATATTGGATCATTCCTACTGGGTTTGGAATGCGGTTTTATTTTGACGTTAGATAAAGTACTGGTTTTGCCCAAGGGGCATAAAAATATTGTATCCATTCCAGTCTTGAACCGGAAAGGATTTTCTTTCTTCATTGGCAATGGTAGTTGTAAAGTTTATTTTCGAAATAAATTGGTTAGCACAACTACATTGTTGAATGGTTTATATCATCTGAACTTACAAAATAAATCAGCAGTGAACACTATAACTAGGAAACGTGGCAGGCATGATACTAATCAAGCTCTTAAGTGGCACCCTTAGACTTGGTCATGTTGGTCAGACCAATGTTCACAAAATGGAGAAAGATGGATTTTTAAGTACATTGGGTGGAGAACCCTATCCAACTTGTGAATCCTACCTTAGAGTCAAGATGACTAAGTCCCCCTTCACAGGGACATTTAAAAGGGCTGCTGAGAAACTTGGGTTAATACATACCGATGTTTGTGGTACTTTGGAAGCAGCCCGAGACAGATATCAATATTTCATAACGTTCACAGATGATCATATGGGATTGTGTACTTGATGAAACATAAATCCGAAGCCTTTACTAAATTCAAGGAATTTAAGGCCCTAGTTGAAAAAAGACTGGATGTCATATCAAAGCACTTCGGTCGGACCGAGGTGGCGAATATATAAGCACAGAGTTTGATGAGTTCCTTAAAGAACATGGAATAGTTTTACAATTCACGTTGCCATGAACCCCACAGTTAAATGGTGTTTCAGAAAGGAGAAATCGGACATTGTTGAACATGGTCCGCTCCATGTTGAATTACACTGATTTACCAATTTACTTATGGGGGTACGCGTTACTTGCCCCTGCCTATATCCTTAATAGATGTCCTTCAAAATCCATTCCTATCACTCCGCATGAGATGTGGAAGGGTAAGAAACACTCCATAAATGGCCTTCGGCAACCACATAACTGTGTTCCCTTAGACCCAATTTTCTATTGTCACAGACTCAAAATCGGCAAAGGTAACATTTTAGTTAAGTTGTTCTGTGAGCAGTAGCCTTTGGACTCAAAGGCAACATGTGGATCATCCTAAGCTAACATAGGATTATTTGTTACCTAAGGACCCTACAGCAACATCCTAAGGACCCTACAGCAACATCATATTCGTGTTGCAATAGACTTTATAATTTTGTAAAATATATAGCCAATTTAGTGGGTTCTACATGTGGGGACCATTTTATGGGTCCCACAGGCCGGACCCACCGGTGGGACCCACTTAGTGGGGTCAGCTGGTGGGGCCCATATGTGGGACCCATTTTTCTTGGGCCTGTTAGTGGGGCCCACGGGTGGGGCCACAAATGTGCAGCAATTTTTAGTCTATTGCACCACCTATATTACCAATTGCAACACACTAGGTGTTAGAGGTGTTACCAATGAAAGACATTTGCAACATTTATATAATACCTAAGGTAACACCTTCATTTTAACAAAATAAAATATAAATTTTAAATTTAGCATTTCCCATTAAAAAAACAAACAAACCAATTCACAGAAACCAACTACATCATCCGACTACATAATCCCATCGTAAAAAACAACAACTATATCCAATCACAAAACCAACCAACTACATATATACAAGTACTAGAAGAAAATAACTTGGTCATTTTTAACCAATTACATCAGTGGACGTCTAAGACTAATATACAAAAAGACTCTAAGAAAGTATTCTGTGGAACACTTATTCAATTAGACAAGAATTAGCCAATTTGCCTGAGTTTGTGTGCATTCACAAACTTCACCTTCTTTGAACGAGAGAGCTGCCGAATGAAATAAGAAAGAAGAGTCAATAATTAGTGATGGTTACTAAGCATTCAAATAGGCAGCCCGTCAACAACTATCATAAAAATAAGGTCTCCAAACTAGTTGTTCTAAACCAGAAATAATTTGCCAAGTTTATTTATCTTGACCAAATTTGAAGGATCATTTATCGAATTCTCATACTTTTCAAGAATAAACTAAAGTACATAAAAGAACACCTACCTCCCTATTTCTCTAGGTTTAAAATCCAAGCACACTACTCTTCATTCGGCTTTTCAAGGAAAGCTTCAGAATATTTTTTAAGATCACCTGCTACTGTTGCAGCAATGACCTAACAAGTAAAACATTTTAGAATTTAGAAGAAGAAGAACATATATTTGATGCAGTAAGAATATAAAAGAAATGCATAAAGAATGCCTTTAAGGCTCTACTGAATGATATAGTAAATCAAATATTAAAGGCTGAAATATCGTAGCCACACAAAGTTTTTGACTATCCAAGCCAATATACCAGAGTCCGGAAGTGCTTCTTTCATTACCTGTTCCAAATGTTGCAAGTATCCAGCTTTGAATCCATTATCAGCTTTAAAACCACCGGTATTTACCATATTATTTGAGGAAAATCTAGATTAGAAATATTAATTTATAAATTTATTTCCGCCGCAATTATTACATCTTATCTATGTCATGTTGTTGTCTTAATTAATGGGCATTTATTTTAGTCAACGTAGCGACTCGACATTATTTTTATTAAAATTTATTATTATATGTAGACATTAAATTTGTTATTTTATTTATTTTGTAATTATTCATAATTATTACAAGCTTTTATTTTTTAATAATTTTTTTAATTATTTAAATCAAAATTTATTAATTTTCAAATACTACTTTATTTTAAACCTTTTCAATTTAAATTTATTAAAAATATTTTATTATTTATAAAACATATATATAATTCATTATTTGATAGAATAATTTTTTATAAATATAGATTCAATGTTTTATTAAAATTAATTATTTTTAAAGTTAAAAATTTATTAAATCATTAATTTTATATAAAATTCAAAATTTTGTTTATTAATACTCAAGGTAACACATCTCATGGTGTTACTAAGAGTTACACCTTTTATAGCTAGAGTAACATATATTTCAAGATTTGGTAACATCATAACCCGAACGTTGTGGTAGGTCCAAAACTTCATAGCTATGGTAACATCCAAGAAGGTAACACCCCCCTAAGTGTTGTACAAAGCCATCTATGGCGTAGTGAAACCAAGTCTTAATCACATAAGGATTTGGGGATGTTCAGCCTATGTCAAGAAGGCTAAGGTGGACAAACTAGAAGTGAGGTCCGTCAAGGGACGTTTCATTGGATACCCAGAGGACTCGATGGGTTATCTATTCTACATGCCAGAAGACCATAGGGTTGTTATGGCTTTACAAGCGCACTTCCTTGAGGATGAATTCATTCAGGAAGGTGGCTCGGGTAGAAATGTCTCTTTAGAAGAGCATAATGAAAGTCCTGAGGAGACATCTGATCAGGGATCACGAACCGAACCTATTGTAACACAAACTTCACTTCCAAGGTCTGATAGGGTGTCTCACTTACATGAGAGGTATGGCTACACACATGTCGAGGAACTGGGTCTCCATGATGTGTAACACCCCCAAGATGTTCAGGGCATATTAAAGCGTCGTGAACTCTACCCTTTGGAATCCACCAGGCTAACACACAAAATCGATATTACGACGGTGATAAACATCGTCAACATACGAACGACTTCTCAATCCAAGACATACAAAATAAGTAGACCGAACCCAACAGTGCAATTCAACGTCAAAACCAACCCCAAATCGGATACACAACAATTACAATGTTCAAAGAAAGAAAGAATTACTCGACTATTGAAACAAACGATATGATTAATAAAATTTACCAGACATGACATCAACGAATGACCATTGAACAGAGTCACCCTTGTCCATCATCCTCGTACTGTCCGCATGCTCGTTCGCCTCCAAGACCTGTACCTGAAATACAAAAGTAATTTTCCCATTTAAGGGGTTAGTGACAACAGCTAGTGCAAGTACAATGTATTTGAACTACCATTCTAATCAGATGAAATATGCGCCAAAATAATTTTAGAAAACATTTTTAAATTCCAAAATATTACGGTGCACAAGCACAAAGTACAGTTCTCCAACAAAACATTTTAAAGGTTAACCGTTGGTATGAGACTCACGGCCACCGCACCCCTCAGCGGCCCTGTCGGACCATCCCTGGGTGGTTAACCCCAGTCCACAATACGCATACACACGGAACTATGTATCCCCCAGAGGCCCTTTCGGACCCTCCTTGGGTGAACCTACGCATTCACATCCACAATATACACGGGAAGCCATAATTCAAATACTAGAATGTGCAAACAAATGTAAAGTACTTGCCTTTGAGATATCTTTGACGAAACGGAAAGTGAACGATGGTTAGGAATGACCCGGAGTGACCACGTCTGCTCCTAAACACAAAGTTAACCCAACTCAGTCCTAAACGATAACGATAATCGAATGGAATATGCCCACAACCCCGATTACAACCATAACAATACGTGTACGTTCCTCCCTGAATCAACAATCCACGGATTAAACACGACGGAAACGAATTGGGAAATCATCTGATAACATAAATCGATAGGAAATATAGCAACACAAACGAACGATACGAGTTTAGGAAGACAAAACCCGAAAAACCCCCAAAATGGACAAAGTTAGGGTTCTAGTCGAAATACCTCAGATTTTGGATAGAGGAAGATGATTACGATGATGATAAACTTCGTTAGGAGCACCAAAAACAATCTATTACAGACCCCACTGATTTATCTTGAAGAATCGCTCGAAATCGCCTGGAAGTCTCCTAAGAACGTGAAGGAAGTCGGAAGTTTCTTAGGACTTGCTGGGTATTATCGTCGGTTCGTGGAAGGGTTTTCCAAAATTACCCATCCACTTATTCGATTACTGCAGAAAACCCAAAAGTTTGAATGGAGCGAGATGTGCCAGGCCAGTTTTGATGAATTGAAGAAGAGATTGATGATGGCTCCAATCTTAACATTAATGCAAGGAACCAAAGGATTCATAGTTTACAGTGACACTTCAAATCAAGGTCTCAGGTGTGTACTGATGCAGAATGAGAAGGTGATTGCATACGCTTCACGACAATTGAAACCATATGAAGTAAATTATCCAACCCATGATTTGGAACTGGTAGCTGTTGTTTTCGCCTTGAAGATATGGAGACACTAGATATTCACAGATCATAAGAGTCTTAAGTACATTTTTAGTTAGAAAGAGTTAAATATGCGGCAAAGGAGATGGCTGGAATTGATTAAGGACTATGATTTGGAAATTCTCTATCATCCAGGAAAAGCAAACGTAGTGGCTGATGCAGTGAGCCGTAAACCAGTCTCTATTCGAATGCTGGAGACGCTCACACCCCAGTCCAGAATTCAATGAGAGTTGATTCGTGAAGGAGTTGAAGTATGGTTACAAGGCATTCAAGGACAATTATGTGTGATGGAATTAACTTCACGGTTAAATCTAAGCAATTAGATGATCCTCTGATGATTCGGTTACGTGAAGAAGTGAGCAAGGGAAAGGCCCCAGGATTTGTAATTCATGAAGATGGAGTTTTGAGATTTCAAAATCGACTCTGTGTTCCTGATATTGATGTTTTGAAGCAGACAATCATGAAGGAATCTCACATACGCCCTATTATGTCCACCCAGGCAATAGTAAGATGTATAAAGATCCGAAGTAGAATTTTTGGTGGGGCAACATGAAGAAAGATGCGACGGATTATGTCTCGAAGTGTTTAACTTATCAGCAGGTTAAGATCAAACATCAGCGACCCGCCGGAATGTTGAATCCACTTCCGATTCCCGAATGGAAGTGGGAAGATATATCAATGGACTTTATCACCAATATGCCGAAGACCAGAATATGGATGAACATGATTTTGGTGATAGTTGATCATCTAACCAAGTCGGCTCATTTTTTGGGCATTATGGATACTTGGGGACTGGAGAGGTTGGCACGAGTGTTTATCGCGGAGATAGTCCGATTGCATTCTATGCCAAAGACTATTATTTCAGATCGATATGGTAGATTCGTGTCATATTTTTGTAAAGCGGTTCATAGAGCCTTGGGAACCGAGCTAAAATTTAGCATAGCTTATCATCCTCAAACCGATGGACAGTCCGAGAGGACTATTCATACAGTAGAGGACATGCTGAGAGATTGTGCCTTAGATTGGTCAACTGATTGGGAACTTCATCTGTCGCTGATTGAATTCACCTACGATAATAGCTGGCATGCTTCTATTAAGATGGACCCTTTCGATGCATTTTGCGGAAGAAGATGTAGATCCCCCTTATGTTGGGACGATTCATCTGACTTAATCGGGACAGAACCTGAATTGATAGTGCAAACTCAAGAGGAGGTAGCTCTGATTCGTGAAAGGCTGTTGACTGCCCAGAGTCGGCAGAAGTCTTATACGAACGTGCGCTATTGCCCGTTAGAGTTTTTAATTAGGGATCACGTACTACTGAAAGTTTCTCCTACCCGAAGAATTTTTCATTTTCAGAGGAGAGGAAAGCTGAGTCCGAGATATATTGGACCATTCAAGATTCTTGAGAGAGTTGGGGAATTGGCGTACCAGTTAGCCTTGCCGCCATCACTGAGTCATGTTTATAATATGTTTCACGTATCTCAACTATGGAAGTATATACTGGATCCCAGTCATATCATCAACTTCGGTGAGATTGAAGTAGCTAACGATGGCACGTTCGAGGAGAAGCCAATTAAGATACTCGAGAGTCGAGTCAAGTGATTAAGGAATAAACCTATCTCCTTGGTTAAAGTTCAGTAGTCTCGACATGGAGTAGAAGAAGCAACTTGGGAGATCGAAGATAGTATGAAGTCGAGATACTCAGAATTATTTACATCTTAAGTTTCAGGACGAAACTTCTTTTCAGAGGGAGAGTATGTAATACCAGGATAATTATCATGTATTTCATCTGTATTTGAAACTTGTAACATTTGATTATGTGGTATTAATAATCAAAGTATAATCTTCCCGTATTCATATTCCTACATTTATGAGCTTGCAAACATGCATGCATGCATCTGCACTACATAACGTACGCTATCAGTAGAACGTAACGTACGTTAAGAGCTGAAGATAACGTACATCATGGTCGAGGCGTAGCGTACGTAATAGGTAGTCAAAGGCAGATAAGTCTGGTCGGCGCATGGGGCCGGTGAAGATATTGTCGAGTTTGGATTCCCCGCATGAACCTGGATAACTTTTGATAAAGCAAGTCAACGAGACGTGACGTACGTTAAAGTAGAATAATAACATACGCTACGCTGAACATATTACGTACGTAATTGTGCATGTTAACGTACATTAAAGGAAGTCATAAATGAGATAGTGAGCTAGTGACTAACGCTAACGTACGTAAGGAGTTGCCCGTAGCGTACGTTAAGGCTATAACGTACGTAAAATTTTATGGCTAACGTACGTAAAATTCAGAAACTTATAAATAAGACATCAACCCACTTTATTTCACACTTCTTCCTATTTGTTCCTTGACCAAATTCTGCAAGTTCGGAGAGCCTCTTTCACGATATAACCCTTGATTTAGCCTCTCTACTTGGTGGTTGAAGTTGGAAAGCATCTTGGATCGGTTTTCAAGCCCGGTGTTGAGTTCTGCCGAGCATTTCATTGTTCTCCTCTGTAATAAGATATGTAATGCCATCTCAGCCTAGGATTCGTGTTCTTATATGGATTATGAACATTTCTACAGGAGCCATTAAGGTTATTGATAACTTAGAGAATCGAACACCATGTTTTAGGGAGAGTGGAAGAATTTATACATAGGATTTTCATTGTTAAAAGGATTAGAATTGAACCTTGATTTTGTTAAATATCGGGACTGAGTTGCTGAAATTGTAGCATGCCTTTGATGATGAATTTTGAAACACTCTTTTGAGAAACGATTTGTTAAGATTATCACATGTGTTAGACGAATTCAAGAAGATAAGATAGAGGGCGTTCTTCAAGTATAGTTCGTGATTTGTAGAGGTTCTTGATGTGATAGTTTTCATATTGATGGTAGAACGAAGTGATTAGTTAGGTGATAATCATTTTGAATTTAAAACCTTGACAAAGAGGAGCTGCGTGTGGAAGAACAAAACTCGTAGAGATGAACTAATTCTAGAACTCGGTTGAAATGTGTTAGAATAACCAAACCAAGTATTGGAATTGAATTCAGAACTTGAATGTGGACTTATGATGATTTGAATATCCTTGAATTCATAGATGTCGACATTTCATCTCCGTTATGGTCATTTTATTCGCATGAAGTATGTCATTAGTTTGACTGAGAGTTCATCGAATAGTTGAACCGTGAACCGACCAATTTATAATGCCAACTCGGCCGTGGTAGATGATTAGATATTCGTACGTTAGAATTATTACATAAGTAGAGTGTCATTATTTCCTTTTGTGTAAGGTTCGAGGTTTTCGAATGGTTGATCGAAGAAGCGGCCTTCGAGTTTGTTGAAGTCGTGAAGTATTTATTCTTGCCATATTTCTAAGGCAAGTACTTGAATTCCGTTTTATGTATTGATGTTAGACATGTTGTCATGCATATGTGTGGTTGTTGTATGTCCACCTCGTGTTGGTCCGGCGGGATTATCTTGGGATCTATGCTAGCGTACGCTGGATCATTGGACAAGTTTTTCCACCTCGTGTTGGTCCGACGGTATCATCTTGGGATCTATGCAGTGAACGCTGGATCAACGGAATAACCATGTGTATGTTGTATCATGTTGTGGTTATTATGTTGTGAATAGTATTGTGAGTTTTCTCGTGGTAGAGACTCGTTGTTATCATTGTCGTTGATGATGTTGTCGTTATACTTCATGAGATATTGAATAATATTTTGTTGTATAATTATCGTACTTGTACTAGCATCGTTCTGCTAACCCCTTAGGGGGTGGACATTTGTTGTATGTTCAGGATACTGGAGGGCGGGTAAACAACCACTAGAGCTGCATGAGGATGAGGGTGCAGAGTGATGTTACTGCCGGGATGATTTGTCAGATTATGTTTTGTTTTAATAAAGTACTCGAGTACGCTGTTGTTTTATTTGTCTTTGAGATTTGTATTCAGATGTTGGCTGATTTGTACGTTTCTGACTGGTGATGTAATAACTAATTTTACGATTGGCATTTTACAATGCTGTTTTAAATTCTTAGCCTAGTAAATCCTTATATCAAGGATTTACGGCGCTGTAATTATCCTGAATATCTCGGGGTGTTACATTATGATATAAAACTACCAAGTGGACTTGTATTGGAACTTAATAATTGTTATTGCGTTCATGCTATGGGTAGAAACATTGTATCAGTTGCTTGCCTTGATTTGGAAGGATATGACTTTACTATTAAGAATAATGTAATGTCCATATTTAATAAAGTTATTTTTTATGGAGATGCCTCGATGAATGGGAGATTATATCCCACAAATCTTGAAAGTTCCAAATCTGTCTGTAACATAAATGTCAAAAGACTTAAATCAAATGATTTAAACCAAAAATATTTTTGGCATTATCGTTTGGGCCATGTAAACGTGAAACGTATAACCAAACTCCATAAAGATGTAATCTTGGAGACATTGGATTTAGAATCATATGATACGTGCGAATCTTTCTTATTGGGTAAAATGACCAAAGATCCTTTCACGGGTCATACTGAGAGAGCTGCAGATTTATTGGGATTAATACATACTGATGTATGTGGACCAATGAATACAAATGCTAGAGGAGGTTTCCAATACTTCATAACGTTCATGGATGACTTAAGCAGATTCGGATATATCTACTTAATGAGTAATAAGTCTGAGTCGTTTACGAAATTCAAGCAATTTCAAAATGAAGTACAAAATCAGTTAGGCAAAACTATTAAAGCACTACGATCAGATCGTGGTGGTGAATATTTGAGCCATGAATTTGACAATCATCTCAAATATTGTGGAATTGTTTCACAACTAACTCCACCTGGAACACCCCAATGGAATGGTGTGTCGGAACGGAGAAATCGAACCTTGTTAGACATGGTTAGATCGATGATGGGTCAAGCTGACCTTCCAATTTCTTTTTGGGGTTATGCCTTAGAGAATGCCGCATTCATTTTAAATCGAGTACCATCTAAATCAGTTCAAAGCACACCATATGAGATGTGATCTTGGGTATTGATTGGATGGATCATCATGATTCCATACTTAGTGTCTGCAAACGGATAGTGACCGTCACATCTGACGATGGTGTTGGGTGCATTTTTCAGGGTGATAATCCTAGCCGTTCCGGGAGAGTCATCAGCGCTATGAAAGTAGTGAAACTACTTAATCTAGGGTGTATTGGTTATTGTTGTTACATGACCGAAACAGCAGATCGACGAGTTGAACTGGACGATATTCCGATAGTCCGAGACTACCCGATGTATTTCCAGATGAGTTGCCGGGTTTACATCGTGAGGTAGAGTTTAATATTGAATTAGAGCCAAGTATGTCCCCGCTTTCGAAAGCACCGTATCGTATGGCTCCGAATGAGATGCAGGAATTGAAGAACCAGCTTGAGGATTTTACAGAGAAGGGCTATATTCGACCTAGTGCACCCCCTTGAGAAGCACCAGTGATATTTGTACGAAGGAAAGATGGATCTCTGCGTTTGTGTATTGATTATCGTGAGCTAAACAGGGTGACCATTAAGAACAAATATCCATTGCCTCGTATTGATGATTTATTAGACCAACTTCAGGGAGCTGTTGTGTTTTCCATGACCGACTTGAGGTCCGGTTAACATCAGCCAAGGATTCGTGAGTCTGACATTTCGAAGACTGCTTTTCGTACTTGCTATGGGCATTATGAGTTCGTAGTGATGCCTTTTGGACTGACTAATGCACCAGCAGTATTCACAGAGTTGATGAATCAGGTCTTTATTAATTATTTATATCGCTTCATAGTCGTTTTTATTGATGACATTCTGACTTACTCTTGTGATCATGAAGAGCATGAGCGTTATCTCCATCAGGTTCTTGATGCATTGAGGCGGGAACAGCTTTATGGGAAATTTTCCAAATGTGAGTTCTGGATGCGTGAGGTTATCTTTCTAGGCCATGTGATATCAGCTGATGGGGTGAGAGTAGACCCACAGAAGACAGAAGCTATCCGAGACTGGCTACCACCAAAGAACGTGAAGGAAGTACGCAGTTTCTTGGGACTAGCAGGATATTACCAACAGTTCGTGGAAGGTTTTTCCAAGATTGTCCAACCGATGACTAATATGTTGAGAAAGGATAAGAATCATTTGTGGTCAGAGGCATGTCAGCGGAGTTTCGATGAACTCAAGAGTCAATTTATTTCAGCACCTATTTTGGTTCTACCAAAAGGAACGGAAGGATTCGTGGTGTATAGTGACGTGTCAAAACAGGGCCTTGGATGTTTGCTAAAGCAGAACGGGAAGGTGATCTCCTATGCATCAAGACATCTACGACCTTAAGAGGTCAACTACCCCACCCATGATTTGGAACTTGCAACCATGGTGTTTGCTTTAGAAACCTGGCGTCACTATCTGTATGGAGTTACCTGTCAGATTTTTACGGATCACAAGAGCCTAAACTACATTTTTACTCAGAAGGAATTGAATATGAGGCAGAGAAGGTGGCTAGAACTAATCAAAGATTATGATATCAAGATCCTTTATCATCCGAGCAATGCAAATGTAGTTGCCGATGCCTTCAGTTGTAAGACAGTTCAGGAGCAAATGCTGGCCCGCTTGACAGTTCAGAGTGAATTGTATTTAGAATTTGTGAGGCCAGAAATTGAAGTTTGGTTACAGCTTATCCAGGGACAGCTTTGCACCCTTGAGATTTCATCATCCCTTGACGATATAATTAGATCGAAGCAGGCTACGGACCCATTCTTAACTCGAATTCGGGATGAAGTAACTCGCGGGAAAGCCCCCGGATTTGTGATCTATGAGGATGGATTGATACGCTTCTGTAATCGAGTTTGTGTACCTGCAGAGAAAGAACTGAGTAACTCTATCCTGAGAGAAGCTCATGCCACCCCGTACTCCATTCATCCGGGGTGTAGCAAAATGTATAAGGATTTGAAGCAATATTATTGGTGGGGGAATATGAAACATGAAGTTGCAGAGTTCGTTTTGAGGTGTTTAACCTGTCAGTAGGTTAAGATTGAGCATTAACGACCCGCAGGAATGCTGAAACCGATTCCGATTCCCGAATGGAAATGGGAAGACATTGTAACACCCCGAGATATTCGGAATAATTACAGCGCCGTAAACCCTTTAGGTAAGGATTTACAAGGCTAATTTTAAAAGGAGTGTAAATATAATCCAATTGTACAACTAAAATTCAAATACAGATTTGATTCAACCGATCAAATGAGTAAACTTATACAACCATATCGAAAAGACGTTATTAAAAACAGACGTACTCGAGTACTAAATAGACCAAGAAGATAATTCACAATAACAATAAACATCAACCACATCACTGAGCCATTTCATCGTCTCCGTCGCAGATCGTGGTTGCTTCCCCGCTCCTCGGCTACCTGAACATCAAAACAATGTCCACCCCCGAAGGGGTTAGCAAAACAATGCTAGTACAAGTATCGTAATACATAAATCATCAATGCATCATAAAACATGCAAAACGGACTTCCGCCACCGGAATCCAACGATGCGAATCCTCACGATTCCATCAACACAGTACAGGGTAATCCAAGATCCAAATACTTCTTGGTATAGATCCCCATGATGATCCCGCGGACCAACGCATGGTGGAAAACCCGTCCAGCCGATCCGGGCCCTCAAAGATAGATCCCCATGATGATCCCGCTGACCAATGCATGGTGGACATTCGATCCAGCGCCCTCAAAGATAGATCCTCATGATCCCCTGATCATTTATACCATAAATCAATCAACTATGCATACATATATGCATTTCAATATGTTCATCAATACGAACAAATAACAACGAATACCACGAGAAATTTCAGAAATACATCTCATATTCAACAACATGAACAAAACCACAAGCATGATCAAAGTTTCAATATAAATCGAACTCGACATATGATACTTGCCTCGAAAATGGCAAGAATGGAATACTTCAATGATCTCACACACTCGAAGGCCGCCTCCTTCGATCAACGTAACAAGCTCGAACCTTAACAAAAGGAATGATATACAAATCATCTCAAGTCGAACGATGGCCTAGCAATTCGGTCTACGGCCAAAAATCTCAAAATAAACAATCTGCTCGATCGCTTAGGGCGCTACGCATTCTACGTAACGTGCGCTAAGCTCGCCTGTTAGCGACGCTATCGTATAAGCCTAGCGACGCTAGCCACGGATCGACAGCTTGACTCGGCTGGTCTCATAACGCACGTTACGCATTTAAATCGCGTTAACTTAACCCCGATAGCGCACGTTAACTAAGGTATGTTAGCGTGCGCTAATCGTGGCATGGCGACACACGATGTAAAACTGGGTTGAATGGTGATGAACTCATGAATTCTCTGGTGATAAAACAAGTCATCCTCAAGCATATCATGCTAATAAGGTTTGTGGAAGTTCTATGATTATGAGATACAAATATACGGATAATTGTCTCAACATCATAATTCATCTTCGATCTTCAAGAAAATACTCTAAGTTCCGTTCGTCCTACGTTCCAAAACGCATGATTCCAATGTGTAAAACGTAACCACTAGGTAAATCCGTCTACTGATCACAAATAGGTTTGAAGCTTCATAATATGATAGGAGTTCAAACACCAAGAGGTTCAATGGTTTATACGGTGAATAAGTATCGAAACATCGAAAATATCCTTCTACACATGATGTTTGACTACTTAAGAATCTAACTGACAAGATAAGCATGATCAAATGTCCTTTAGAACACTACTAGTATTGGTGAAGAATCACCTACCTCAAAGTAGTGAAGAACATGGAGGAAATCGAAGCAATCCAACGCCGAAGGCTTGAACACCAATCTCCAATGATATACGATCTTCAATCATGAACTAGGATGTTGATATGAAGTGTTTAGGATGAAGGAAGTTATGCTCTAAGTGTAAGAATTCGGGTATGGGAGAAGAAGGAACTGAAATCACGAATAGGATGTTGTCCTATTTATAAGAAATGGCTATTAGCGCGCGCTAGTCCCTGCTCGTAGTGTGCGCTAACGGCTCACTGACTTAACTGTACTCAACATTTAGCGCGCGCTATGCACATGCCTGTAGCGTGCGCTAAGGCGTTGACTCGGCTTTTCCCGAAAGCCGTCCAGGTTCATCCCGACACGATCCGACAAGGGTCCCTCGGCCAGATCTCACCTACCGCACGTCCCAATCAAATTGACCACGCATAGCGTGCGCTAATGTTCCTTTGTAGTGTGCGCTATAAATCCATGTTAGCGTACGCTACACATAGCCGGTAGCGTGCACTACATGCGCAGAATTACAATCTTTAAATCACATGCACGAAATCATACGTTCGACAACATCGGATAATGAAATACGGAGAATAATACTCAGACAAAAGTACAATAATTACAATATCACAAGTTCCAAATACATATTAGAAATCTCGGGTATTACATCCTCTCTCCCTAAAAAGAAGTTTCGTCCCGAAACTTAAGATGAAAACAGCTCTGGATATCTAGCCTTCATACTGTCCTCCGTTTCCCAAGTGGCCTCTTCGACTCCATGTCGTGACCATTGTACTTTAACCAAGTGTATTGGTTTATTCCTCAATTGTTTGATCCGGCTCTCAAGTATCCTGATTGGTCTCTCTTCGAAGATGCCATCATTAGCTATCTCGATCTCGCCGAAATCAATGACGGATCGGGGTCCGACATACTTCCGCAATTGGGATACGTGAAACACATTGTGAACGTGACTCGCCGATGGCGGTAAGGCCAACTCGTATGCTAAATCTCCAACTCTCTCGAGGATCTCGAATGGTCCGATATACCTTGGACTAAGCTTGCCTCTCCTCCCAAAACGGAAAATCCTCGTAGGAGACACCTTCAATAGTACATGGTCCCTGGCCGAACTCTAGAGGGCGACGACGTATATCTCGCATAAGACTTCGTCGACTCGCGCCAACAATCTTTCTCGAATCAAAGCTACCTTCTCTTGAGTCCGAATAATCAATTCCGGTTCCGTCCCGATCAAATCCAAGAATCATCCCAACACAGGGGTGATCGGCATCTTCTCCCGCATAAGCTTCAAATGGTGCCATCTTAATAGAAGCATGCCAACTTATTATAGGTGAACTCGATCAAGGGCAAGTGAACTTCCCAATCAGTTGACCAATCTAATGCACAAGCTCTAAGCATGTCCTCTACTGCTCAGTATAGTCCTTTCTGACCGACCGTCCCATTTGGGGATGATAAGCCGTGCTCAAGTTGAGCCTGGATTCCCAAAGCCCCGTGAACTCGCTTAAGTGCGACACGAAACGACCATCTCGATCCGAAATAATGGTCTTCGGCCCATGCAATCCGACTATCTCCGCAATAAACACTCGCGCCAATCTCTCGCCCCCATGTATCTTTAATCCCTAGGAAATGAGCCGACTTGGTTAGTCGATCAACTACAACCCAAATCATGTTCATTCCCGTTCTAGTCCTTGGCATAATGGTGATGAAATCCATCGAGATGTCCTCCCACTTCCATTCGTGTGGATCTAAGCGGCTTTAACATTCCTAGCAGTCGCCGATGTTCAATCTTAACTCGCCGACAAGTCAAGCACTTCAAACGTACTGCCACGCCCTTCTTCATATTCCCCACCGTAAATTTTGTTTTAAATCCTTATACATCTTACCACGCCCGGTGAATGGAATATGGCGCGCTGTGAGCTTCCTTCAGAATAGTCCGTCTCAAATCACCATCATCGGGAACGCAAAGTCGATTCTGAAATCTCAGAACTCCATCGTCTTGTAACACGAATCCTGTGGCTTTTCCTTTCTTTACTTCGTCACATAATTGAAGGGTCAGAGAATCGTCCAACTGCTTAGACTTGATCTTCTCGACTAGTGATGAAGTCAGTTCCATCACATAAAGTTGCCCTTGGATTCCTGGTGCCCATACTTCAACCCCTTCACGGATCGCCTCGCCGAATGCCGGTTTGGGATGTAAGTGCTTCCAACACTCAAGAGAAACAGTTTACGGCTCAAAGCATCGGCTACTACGTTTGCTTTCCCGGATGATAGAGAATCTCCAAGTCGTAATCCTTGATCAATTCCACCACCTTCTCTCGCCTCATGTTTAATTCTTTCCGATCAAAATGTACTTGAGGCTCTTATGGTCTCAGAAGATCCGACAATGAGTGCCGCATAAATAATGTCGCCAAATTTTCAAGGCAAAGACCACAGCTGCTAGCTCCAGATCGTGAGTCGGGTAATTAAACTCATACGGTTTCAATTGCCGAGAAGCATTAGCAATCACCTTATCCTTTTGCATCAATACACAACCTGCACTCGATTCAAGCGTCGCTGTATACCATGAATCCATCAGTTCCATCTGGCAATGCTAAAATAGGTGCTGTCGTCAGTCTCTTTTTAAGCTCATTAAAACCAGCCTGGCATTTCTCATCCCACTTAAACTTTTGAGTTTTCTGTAACAGCTGAGTGAGCGGACGAGAGATCTTGGAAAATCCCTCTACAAAGCGGTGATAATATCCCGCAAGTCCTAGAAAACTCCGGACTTCTTTCACATTACTAGGAACTTCCCATTCTAAGATTGCTTTGACTTTCTTTGGGTCCACCTGAACCGCGTCGACTGATATCACATGCCCAAGGAAGGTTACTTCCCTAAGCCAGAACTCGCATTTAGAAAGCTTTGCATACAACTGTTCCTTCCTCAAAGTGCTCAAAACCACACGCAAATGTTCGGCATGCTCCTCTGCGTCCTTCGAATATATCAAGATGTCATCAATGAAGACGACCACAAATTTATCCAAGTATTCCAAGAATACCCGATTCATCAATTGCATGAATACCGCAGGAGCATTGGTAAGTCCAAATGGCATTACTACAAATTCATAATGCCTGCATCGATCTCAAAGCGATTTTGGTATATCCGATTCCTTAATTCTCAACTGGTGGTATCCCGATCGCAAGTCAATCTTCGAGAATACCCTTGCCCTTGCGCTTGATCAAACAAGTCGTCGATCCGAGGTATAGGTACTTATTCTTGATCGTCATCTTGTTGAGCTCCCCGTAATCAATACACAATCGGAGGGATCCGTCTTTCTTCCGAACAAAGAGAACGGGCGCTCCCAAGGAGAAACGCTAGGTTGGATATAGCCCTTCAGTAACAATTCCTCCAGCTTGCTTCTTGAGTTCATACATCTCGGTTGGCGCCATGCGGTATGGTGCTCTGGAAATAGGAGCCGCCTGTGCTCTAATTCGATAGTGAATTCCACTTTTCTCTGCGGAGGTAACCTGTAGTTCGTCAGAAATACATCCGAGAACTCATTCACAATCGAAATAGACGAGAGCTCTACTCCTTCCTCTTTCCTCATGGCATAGCACCAAAGTCCGTGACATCCCCGTCAATTTCACGGCTTTCATTGCTTTGATCAATTTTCCCGAGCTTCCCGGTCTCCATCCTCTAATAAGTGTTCAGATCTCACATCGCAACGATAGAGATGACTCTCTCTCGGTAATTCAGAATAGCTCCATAACGGTTGAGCCAATCGTCTCCGAGAATTAAATCGTCACCGTAGATGTCAACCACAATAAGGTTCGATAGCCAGTCTCTCCCTCCTATAGTTACTGGAAAATCCCTAGCTTCTAGGGTTCCCACAATTTTCTCTCCGCTCGGTAATCCCACAACATAAGGTTCACAATCATACAAGCACGAGATTTTCAAACGATTAACACAGTTCAAAGATATAAAAGAGTGCGTAGCTCCTGAATCGAACAAGACACTAACTGGTTGCAAAAGGATCTGAATCGTTCCTGATGCAATAGCTGTGTTCTGATCATCCTTCTTCATCTCGTAAATACGTGGAGGAACGGACCCAGCACTGGATGCCTCTCTTTTCCCAACATTCTCACAAGGGAAACCGCTCTGCAAGGCTCTGTTTACACTAGTGTCCTTCGAACTGACAGAGTGCGAGTACCAAAAGATCGGGTCGCATTCCCACAGAATGTTGTGCGATGTCCTTCCTGTCCACACTCGAAACAGGTCACAGCAGGCGCGAAACAATCACGTCGAACATGTCCCGCTTTACCACAGTTATAACACTTCTTCCCTGCGTCTGAAACAGTTGGTGCTGCTCGGAACTTCTTTCCACCTCGAGAAGGATGCGGAGGTCTCCTGGATGAATGAAAAGAGGACTGACCCCTGCGAGGCCCGCTACTCTTATTCTCCGTGAAGTTGCTAGACACCTTCTGTTTCTTTGCTTCCGTCGATTTCTCTCCGCCGCCTCCTTCATATCATAGGCCAATGCCTTGTCCCGATCTGTCGCAAGGTGGTACATTCAAATCCGGACATATATTGCTGAATTTCCGCTTCATTCGCATGTCAAAATGGAAAATCCTTTCCGCCTCGGTTCTCACCAAGTGGCGCACATAAGTCACCGGTGATTAAAGGTCTTAATCACGTCCGTCACGTATGCTTCAATTTTGTGGTGAGAAAACTCCCGAACTTGGGCTTCTAATCGGGCGAGGACAATCTGCGCTTCCATCATCAATTTGAATTCCGTCCACCAACATTGTGCTCCTCCGCCGAATGGCCTCCCACCGAAAGCCTCCTGCCGAAGATACCGGGCGACCGGAACCTTCCTATCGTTGGGACAGCTTAATCCTCGCAAAAATCTTTTCTAATTCCTTCAAATGATCCCAAGAAAGCGTCTCACAGAACTGGCCAAATTTCGGAGGGCGCAATTTGATCACTTCTAAGCCATTTATCTCCTCGATTATCCATGTTATGTCTTTGTCCCATCGCCGTCCGCATGCGATCCACAACTTGAGCAAACCGGTTTATCTGGGCAACCACTGCCAAGCACTCCGGCACGTTAGGATCTGCATTATTATTTGCCGATCCTCGCCGTCCCCCTAATGGGAATCCGTCGACTAGCGGTTATCTCTCGGGGTAGATACCGACTCTTCTTGTCTCGCATTTCCACGTCCGCATCCACGACAAGGCCCGCGTCCCACGACCTCCTCCTCTCAACATACTGTAAACATAAATACTCAATATCCAGGGCAAACTTTCTAAAAGTACGTCCATCAATGTTCACAAAACATGAATAAAATAAAACGGTAGTATTTGAGATTTAGGAACTTACAACCACGGTCCACACGACGATGCTGGCTCAGCAGTGATGTTACGAACGACCAATAATCAAATAACGTAAACTGACCCAACTAACCCGACTGCCAAGATATCCATGAATCTTAGCTCCGATACCATATTCTGTAACACCCCGAGATATTCGGAATAATTACAGCGCCGTAAACCCTTTAGGTAAGGATTCACAAGGCTAATTTTAAAAGGAGTGTAAATATAATCCAATTGTACAACTGAAATCCAAATACAGATTTGATTCAATCGATCAAATGAGTAAACTTATACAACCATATCGAAAAGACGTTATTAAAAATAGACGTACTCGAGTACTAAATAGACCAAGAAGACAATTCACAATAACAATAAACATCAACCACATCACTGAGCCATTTCATCGTCCTGTCGGTACTGTGGTTGCTTCCCCGCTCCTCGGCTACCTGAACATCAAAACAATGTCCACCCCCGAAGGGGTTAGCAAAACAATGCTAGTACAAGTATCGTAATACATAAATCATCAATGCATCATAAAACATGCAAAACGGACTTCCGCCACCGGAATCCAACGATGCGAATCCTCACGATTCCATCAACACAGTACAGGGTAATCCAGCGCCCTTGGTATAGATCCCCATGATGATCCCGTCGGACCAATGCATGGTGGAAAACCCGTCCAGCTGCCTCCAGCTTCTCAAAGATAGATCCCCATGATGATCCCGTCGGACCAACGCATGGTGGACATTCGATCCAGCGCCCTCAGCATAGATCCTCATGATCCCCTCTGATCATTTATACCATAAATCAATCAACTATGCATACATATATGCATTTCAATATGTTCATCAATACGAACAAATAACAACGAATACCACGAGAAATTTCAGAAATACATCTCATATTCAACAACATGAACAAAACCACAAGCATGATCAAAGTTTCAATATAAATCGAACTCGACATATGATACTTGCCTCGAAAATGGCAAGAATGGAATACTTCAATGATCTCACACACTCGAAGGACGCCTCCTTCGATCAACGTAACAAGCTCGAACCTTAACAAAAGGAATGATATACAAATCATCTCAAGTCGAACGATGGCCTAGCAATTCGGTCTACGGCCAAAAAGCTCAAAATAAACAATCACCGATCGCTTAGCGGCGCTACGATTTACGTAACGTGGCGCTAAGCTCGCCTATTAGCGTACGCTATCGTATAAGCCTAGCGACGCTAGCTACGGATCGACGCTTGACTCGATCGTCTCATAACGACGTTACGCATTTAAATCGTGCGTTAACTTAACCCCGATAGCGCACGTTAACTAAGGTATGTTAGCGTGCGCTAATCGTGCATGGCATTACACACGGCGTAAAACTGGGTTGAATGGTGATGAACTCATGAATTCTCTGGTGATAAAACAAGTCATCCTCAAGCATATCATGCTAATAAGGTTTGTGGAAGTTCTATGATTATGAGATACAAATATACGGATAATTGTCTCAACATCATAATTCATCTTCGATCTTCAAGAAAATACTCTAAGTTCCGTTCGTCCTATGTTCCAAAACGCATGATTCCAATGTGTAAAATGTAACCACTAGGTAAATCCGTCTACTGATCACAAATAGGTTTGAAGCTTCATAATATGCTAGGAGTTCAAACACCAAGAGGTTCAATGGTTTATACGGTGAATAAGTATCGAAACATCAAAAATATCCTTCTATACATGATGTTTGACTACTTAAGAATCTAACTGACAAGATAAGCATGATCAAACGTCCTTTAGAACACTACTAGTATTGGTGAAGAATCACCTACCTCAAAGTAGTGAAGAACACGGAGGAAATCGAAGCAATCCAACGCCGAAGGCTTGAACACCAATCTCCAATGATATACGATCTTCAATCACGAACTAGGATGTTGATATGAAGTGTTTAGGATGAAGGAAGTTATGCTCTAAGTGTAAGAATTCGGGTATGGGAGAAGAAGGAACTGAAATCACGAATAGGATGCTGTCCTATTTATAAGAAATGGCTATTAGCGCGCGCTAGTCCCTGCTCGTAGCGTGCGCTAACGGCTCACTGACTTAACTGTACTCAACACTTAGCGCGCGCTATGCACATGCCTGTAGCGTGCGCTAAGGCGTTGACTCGGCTTTTCCCGAAAGCCGTCCAGGTTCATCCCGACACGATCCGACAAGGGTCCCCCGGCCAGATCTCACCTACCGCACGTCCCAATCAAATTGACCACGCATAGCGTGCGCTAATGTTCCTTTGTAGTGTGCTCTATAAATCCATGTTAGCGTACGCTACACATAGCCGGTAGCGTGCGCTACATGCGCAGAATTACAATCTTTAAATCACATGCACGAAATCATACGTTCGACAACATCGGATAATGAAATACGGAGAATAATACTCAGACAAAAGTACAATAATTACAATATCACAAGTTCCAAATACATATTAGAAATCTCGGGTATTACAGACATTTCGATGGATTTTATCACTAGCTTGCCGACAAGTCGCCGAGGGATGAATACGATTTGGGTGATTGTGGATGGTCTGACCAAATCATCCCACTTCTTGGAGATTAAATTCACATGGGGACCTGATAGATTGGCTCATATGTTTATCAAAGAGATTGTAAGGTTACATGGTACCCCCCAGAGTATAGTATCAGATCGTACGGGAGATTCGTGTCACATTTTTGGAAAGAAGTTCATTGTGCGATGGGTACGCAATTGAACTTTAGCACAGCATTTCATCCGCAGACTGATGGTTAAACTGAGAGGACTATCCAGACTCTATAGGATATGTTGAGGGCATGTGTTCTTAATTGGAAGGACAGTTGGGAAGCCCAACTACCTTTGGTGGGATTCACTTATAATAATAGCCGGCATGCTTCGATTCAGATGGCACCTTATGAAGTATTGTATGTCCGTCTTTGTAGATCTCTTTTGTTAGAAGCCCGTGAGAAGATCGCTCTGATTAAGAGTCGTTTGTTAACGGCTCAAAGCCGACAGAAGTCTTACGCAGACAACCGTCGACGACCACTTGAGTTCGAGGTTGGCAACCATGTGCTAATGAAGGTATCTCCTACTCGAGGTGTTTTTCATTTTGGGAAGAGGGGCAAGCTGAGTCCGAGGTATATTAGGTCATTTGAGGTTTTGGAACGAGTAGGCGATCTAGCCTATCGTTTGGCATTGCCACCAGATCTGAGTCGGATTCATAACGTGTTCCATGTCTCCTAGTTGAGGAAATATGTTGCTGATCCGAGTCATATACTTCAGTTCGATGAGATCGAGATAGCGGAGGATCATTCGTACGAATAGCATCCCGTATGGATACTTGAGAGGAGGATCAAACAGTTGCGGAACAAGATGATTCCCCTACTGAAGGTTCAGTTGTCATGACACGGAGTCGAGGAGGCCACGTGGGAGACGGAGAGAAACATGCAAGGGAGGTATCCCGAATTGTTTACCCCTTAATTTCAGGGGCGAAACTCCTTTAAGGGGGGAGTATGTAATATCCGACGGAATTTCTTACCTACTGTTGTATTATTCGGATAATTCAAATACCATTGTAGTCTTGTTGCATTTGTTAATGTTTATTGATGTTGGAATATATCATAATAGACTTGAATATAACTATCATTCGCATTGTGATTCATTTATTGACGTTGTGTAGATTCATACATTTTTTTGTTAGTAATTCTGTGTTTAACGTACGCTAAGACTTTAGCCTAACGTATGCTGTCTTGTTGGCTTTACGTACGTAAGGAACTGCTGTTTACGTACGTAATGCTTGTAGTCTTATCCGAACTCAGCTTCGACGTATGGGGCCGGGCGTGATTCAGATATTTGACCTTTTTGAGGCAGCCTAGTTGACCAACATTACGTACGTAATGCTCCAAGCCATAACATATGTAATGATATTCGTGTTTTGAGTCAGTAGCCTATGGTAGTCGATTACGTACGTAACACTTTTGGTGTAGCGTACGTCAAGTTGCTAATGTACGTTATCTACATGTGATAACATACGTAACGAACTGTGCATTTATAAAAAGACAACTTGTGTCTTTCATTTTGCACGTCCAAACTCCGATTTTTCTCTGCTATAATCACCCCCTGCCTTCCTAGATCAATTCTACCTTCTTCCAACTTGTGTTTGAGCTTTGCATCTTGATTTGGAGCTTGTTGATTGGAAGTTTAGAGTTATTCTTGAAGCATGGAGTGTGTTCTTATGATTTTGGTGTTTTGTTCTTCATTTCTGAAGGTATGTTGTACGATTTCACTATATAATTTCGTAGTTATAATGTTAGTGATAGACTATACTACACCTAATGTTGAATTAATCAAGTAAAACATATTTGTAGTTAAGCTTTTAACAACTTAGTGATGAATATGATAATTAAGGGTTTGGAATGATGTGTTCTTGATGTTTTAAATGGTGGTAAGCATGTTTAGTAGAATCACACTATTCTTGCTGGATTAATAACATCATTAGGACAATAATAATCCTTGTTTCCTTGTAGTTAAGGTTGATTGTTGGAATTGTTGTCATAAAATGTTTTAAGAACTCCTTGATGAATATTAGAAGATTAGAGTGATGTTCTTGAACCTAAGCTAGGTGAATTCATAGGTGTGATATTTGATTCTCCAGGTTAGTAATAAGATTATAAGGATGGTGTTAATATGAGATAATCTTGATGATTATAATATGGATTTATAACTAAATAAACTTGACATAGTGATTGAACAAGGTTGTGCAGATTTTCACTTTTGATCAATTGTGATGTTCTTGATATGCTTAAATGATACAAGATGGTTGTTTAACATACTATTGATCAATTCTTATTCTTTCAAATATTCGGTAATGTCTTGTAAACCAATTGTAAGAGTGGAATGAAGTAAATAGAGTTCTTGGAATAGAACTTCGATGTCTTGAGGAAGTTGAACTATTCAAATGGAAATTATGATGTCGTCTCACTAAATTCGATATCGATGATTATATGAATGTGTTATTGAGTGAAGTATATTTCATTCAAGGTTGATTGTTCTAGTAACCGATATTAGTCAAGGACCGTTCGTTCGTTCGACAAGGAAGGATTATTCTCGTCTTCGTATTGAGGCAAGTTATCTTGCTTGGTTATAATGATGTTTGGATTCCTGTGATGGTTATGTGTTTCGTATATATGAAAACACTTATGAATTTGTGATCCGTGATTTGATATTATTCTTGATGATGTTCCGTTTTCATCGTGGGATTGCATTCCCAAGTTCGTCACCTTTGAACCGTTGATATCATTGATCCTTATTGTCATTTCGGTAAGTTTATTGATCCTTAATCGGATATGTGATTTATTTAATTTGTTGTCATGTTGTATCGTGGCATATCCGGAATCATATCTATGTTCCAATTGGTTATTGTGTAGGATTTTTAGCCAGGCACATATATAGTCATGCGTGGATGTTTCCGTATTGGACTGTGCACACGAGACGTAGTTCGTGAGGCTAATTAGGTACATTGTCCCACATATATCCTGGATTCCGTATGCGGGGTGGACATGTACACTGACATGTTTCCGGATTGGGCGTACTGTGATGTCCATCTTGAGCCATACTATTTTGGTCGTTCATAGTCCATGTATAATTGGATGTGTTCGACGTTTTGTGACTAACCGCTCATACGCCCGAGGGGTATGTTTGTTAGTCGGGATGTTTTTCTTGAGATCTAATATATATGTGAATTGTATAATTTCTTGAGAAATCATTTACACTACGCCATAGATGGCCTATCGCCACCTCATGGGCATGGTGTTGCCTTCTCAGGTATTGCAGTAGATATGAAATTTTTGCCCTATCGCAACCTTGTAACCTTGGTGTTACCGTAGACATAAATCTGTGTTGCTGTAGCTATAAATAGGTGTTACACACTGCAACACTATGCATGTGTTGCCTTAAACTATTAATAAATAAAAAGATAAATTTCTTTGAAAATAAAAATTATACTTTAAGACTAATTACAATTTATTAAAACCAAAAAAGATATTTTATATAAAATATGTATCCTTTAAATAAATACTATATTTATTTTTTTTCAAAATTTTCTTACAAATTATAATTTTATTAAAAAATTAAAAAAATAATATGTAAAAAAATTTATTAAAACAAAAAAAGATATTTTATAAAAATATGTCTTCATTAAATAAATACTATTTGTTTTCAAAATTTTCTTACAGTATGTAATTTTATTAAAAAAATAAAAAATAATATATGAAAATTAATAAATTTTGAATGAAATTATTAAAATTGTATATAAAAAATTTTAATGTAAAACACCTAATATTATAAACAATAGGTCTCTAATATGTCAAAGGGGCCTGTTATTTTTTTATGAGAGACATTAGAGACCAGTTATCACTACTGCACATTTCAACTTAGGATACGGCACTTACCTACCGTTTTTTTGGAAGTATGCAAGTATGTTACTTAGATAGCGTTTTTAGGTTGAACTTACAACATCATCAGCTTGAACTTCTTCAAATGGGGTATCCACGTATATAGGTTCGGTGTTTGGCCAAACTAAATCAAGTTGCTAATCATTATCTTGAAGATTAGTAGAATCAAACACCGCATTCTGAATTAAACATTGGAATCATTTCCCACTCTGGTCATAAATGTATCAGAATTTACTGACACTAAAGTATCAATAGTTAAGTATCAAGCTTTAGTGACTTTTCAGTGTAGTAATTTTTAATGTCAATAACTAAAAAAAACTCAATTTATTTAACATATAATTTATTTATAATACTTCAATATACTACATAACCCTACTCAAACATCGATCCCTCTGTTATCCTCTATAGCCGCTCCCCTAACCTTCACACCTTGCGCTGCTCCCTCGACCCTCACCCCTCGCCGTTTCACCCTTGCAGTGCTCCATCGCTGGTGCTCCCTCACCGCTGACCCATCTCCTCTCGATCTCTGCTCTCTCTCGATCTCTGCTCTGTCCCTTTATCGCTGCTCCTCTCATCATGTGTGGATGTCTTCCTGCTCTCGCTCGATTTCTGGTTTCTGCTCTCGCTCGATTTTTGGTTTCTGCTCTCGTTCGATTTATGCACTTGAGAATGTTTGTATTGATAATTGCCGAGCTTGTTGGTTAGTATTAAGGTTTTGAATGAAGTTAGTTTTACTCAATAATTTCTCGATTTTCTTTTGGGTGTTTCAAATTGTTCTATCTTTTCATCACAAATTTAATTGGGATTATAAAACAAAACCAAGGTTTTTGAGTGGTAGAAATTCAAAAGAAAGTTTCAATGACTATTTCTGAGCTTCAAAATTGGTCGATGCTCTCGTTCGTGAAGGCATTTACAATTTCCACGTCGTTGTCCTTCAATCATAATGTTTTTTTTTTCCTTGAAGTTTTTATTTATTATTATGTGTCGAGTGATTCGGTAATGACTTATTAAGAGCAGTAAGAAACTCTGCGCTGTAAGATTTAGTGATTCTTAATTAGGTTTGATTTTTCGTTTCAATCATTCCTGCGATTTAAATAATATTGGCCTTTTCAAGTAAATGGAGCACTTAGTGGAATTAATGTATGCATCTTCCTGTTACTTTGATTTCAGGTTATGCTCGATACTGTCGGCAGCTTTTATCTTAATTGCTGGAGTTCATCTAATTCTTTAGCATATGTTTGTGTTCTGCTTGCTTAGTTCATAATCAAGTTTATGATTTTGCAGTCCGTGAAGAAGGGAGACACCATTTTTGTTTAGTGCATTTTTATAAAGAGCAAATGGGAACTTTGCACTAAATTAGTACACTATGATTTTAATTTAGTGCACTATGATTTTAATTTAGTGCATTTTATTGGGACTTTGGATTGAACTGTGTTACTGTAAAGCAAGAATAAGTTCTAGATTGCATTTTATTATGAAAAAAATTATTTGACAATGCAGGTTAAAATAAATTTCATCTAACTTGAAACTTGAGATTTAATGTGCCTGCTTTTATTTAATTCAGCCACATTTCACACGTACATGTCGGTTATTAAAACTGATTCCTTTTTTTTATTTAATTAAAGTTTTACTTCCTTTTACCTATCCCACATTAAATTTACTCAGCTATTACCTTGATTTTTCTCAATATTATAGAACTACGATCCTTGTACAGGTTTCCTCCATAAAGGTTATTCGCAATAAGCAAACATGGAATCACGAGGGATATGGTTTCGTGGAATTCTTTACCCATGCTGCTGCCGAGAAAGTTCTTCATTCTTTTTCCGCAGCTGGTCAACTTTTCCATTTGAATTGGGCCGCATTAAGCATGGGCGATAAACGTGCGAATAGTGGTTCTGATCTGTCTATCTTTGCAGGAAATTTAGCTGCAGATGTTACTGATACTTTACTACAGGAAACTTTTGCTAGTAAATATCCTTCTGTTAAGGCCGCTAAAGTTGTAATAGACGCAAATACTGGCCGATCAAAAGGATATGGATTCGTGAGGTTTGGAGATGATAACGAAAATCACAGGCCATGTCTGAAATAAATGGTGTTTATTGTTCGAGTAGGCCCATGCACATTGGTGCGGCTACACCGAGGAAATCGTCTGATTATCAGCAACATTACTCGCCCCAAGGTACCTGTGAATTTATGTGAGCTTTATATTTTGATTTGAGCTAAATTGCAGTTTTTAGTTCTAACTCTTGGGTCCGCATTTTGGTCCTTTAACTTATTAATGTTGCAATCTTGGACGTTGACAGTTATGCCATTTAGTCAAAATCGAAATATCACTGTCGTAACTTTCAAGGGTTTTTTTTTTGGATATTTTGGCATTTAAGGGCATCTGCGGAATATCAAATATTGAAGCAACGATTTTATAAAAATGCACTAAATTAAAATCATAGAGTACTAAATTAAAAATGCACTAAATTAAAAATACGTAGGGGTTTCCAAATGGGAACTTTGCATACAATAAAGAGCAAAATGCGGGGTAATAGAGAAGACAACTTTAAAAATTGAACTAAAAAGAAAAACAGTGCACCTCATTAGATGTAAGAGGGAGCATAAAATTCCAGCACTCCAGCAAGCTATACTTGTTTAGGCTACACCTTTACCAACTCTTGAATTCTCATAGCAGTTACTTCCATATGGTGAATAAAGTCCAGCATGCCACGTCATATTTATTAACTCATATTGTGAAGTAAAGCAGCATGCTGAACAGGATAAACAATATATATATATATATATTATATGCGTGTGTTTGTATAATCACCAGAATTTAATTCGCATAACTAGCTCTCCCGTTTATGTATAACTTATTCTGTGTGATACTTGATGAGGTAGTTTATCAGTGGACAACTTATGTTGTGTAAAGTAAAACTAAAACACAGCTCTCATCCAAGGAAACAAGGGTGTATTCATGTTCCAAAGTAGTTTCGTTGGGTATACCTAGCAGTACTGCCTGTTTTGGGTATACCTTTTACATGTATTCTGCTACCGTCATCGTTCCTTGCTTCAAATTTACAAGTTGTTCACAGAGCCTGTCCTCGTAGTTTTGTTTCAGTATCCTCTAATTATTTAGGCCAGTTTGTAAATAGTTTTAGATGTTTGCTATAGTGGCAGTGATTACATCAATGGAATGTGAGTCGTTTTGTTTCTCTGTTTCATTTTCTCATGGTTGATTTGTTCCTTATTTTTCAAGATTCAAATGAAAATGAAAAAAATACTGTTATGTTTTGAGAGAATGAATCGTTCAATAATGAGTTTTTTCTATGATGATTGCTGTGAGTTATTGTTTGTTTGGAATGATGTTGCATTTCATTTATATATTTTTTTCATGTCATTTGGAATGATGTTGCATTTCATTTATATAGGTTTGACATTATCTACCTTGACAATGAGATTCGTGTGGCGAAAGATATTTGGGGAGACTATCTAGTTGTTGATCGTGCTCGTTATTCTTGGACAGAATGAAGATAGAAAATCAGTTTTCTTCAGTCTAAATCTTTTGTTTTTAGCATATGTAAAGTTTCCAAGTATGCTTAGTTTGAAGTTAGTTTTATAGTAACCTTTATATGATTCTTCTTTTTCTCTTTTGCATCCGGTGACCTTTGAGGACAAGGCATACATGTGTTAGTATATACAATTTACAATTAGTATGAGTGGATTATATACTTATATTTTATGTAAGAGTAAAATATTTTGTGTTTCCTTTTGCTGATATAGTAGAATCACTTCTCTACAAGGTTGTTTGGTTAATTTGAATATTAAAAATTTGAAAAAGTTCATTTTGGCATGTACGTGGTTTGTAGAACAATATGAAGAATTGAGGTTCAACATCCTCCTCCTCCAAGGATACGGACAAACTTGTTGATACCATCAATACATTGTCGTTACATTCAACGAATGGATATCAGCAATTTGAGATGTTGTAATGTTGTTTCCTTTGCCTATAGTGAAACGTACACTGATCTTTGTTTGACCAGTAGGGTCATGTTTGTTTAGAAAAACACTTCTGTGGTGTCTGGTTTATATTCAGTAATTCACATTGTGTCTTTACACTTGTTTCAGGACATGGCAGGGTCAATGAAGAAATGGATGTCAAGGTGAATCAGAAGGTCCACCACAACCTGGCATGGATTCTGAAAAAATTAGGTGAAGCCAACCCTGACTTGAAAATTGATATTGGTGCAACACTTTCTGGTGACACACGAAAAGATGGCACTCCAATTGTGCGAGAATATGGCACTCCAATTACGCAAGAATATGACACTCTAGTTACAGGAGACCATAGCTCTTAGATGTCATCCATTTGTTCTTCTCTTTTGAACAATTTTCCATTTGTCTATTTGGTTGATGTAATGGATTGGTTGATGTTTTTGGTGGATTGATGCACTTGTTGGTTTAACTATAGCTAGGTTAATGATGCACAATTGTTTTTAATGGGAAATGAAATATTTAAATGCTATATTGTTAATCTGATCATTTGAGGTGTTGCAATAGGTAGTTAGTGTGTTGAAATTGGTTAATATTTTTCAATACACATTGGGTTGCAGTTGTTATCATCTGGTGTTGCATTAACTATGTTTCCACAATATGGGCCCACAGGTGGGCCCCACATGTGTGTCCCACACAATCTGGTATCTATTTTATTAAATTATAACGTCTATTGCAACACAGATAAAATGTTGCAATATGGTGCCAAGTATGTTGCCATAGGCTCCTATGGTAACATGAGAACAGGGTGTTACCTTAGGCCATTTGAATGTTGCCTTTGTGGTCAAAAAGGCAACTACTGAGAACACAACACACTTTTGGTGTTACCTTTGCCCTTTTCGGGGCTAAGGCAACACTAAATCAGGTCTATGGTGACACAGTTTCAGGGTTGTTGTAGGCCATCTATGGCGTAGTGTTATCATGTATATTTAGCCCTGTGTTGGGCGAAATACTTGTGTTGTATTTTAGGTCGAGAAAAAGGCAAGGCACGGGAAGATCATGGTGACGGCGAAGGGTTCGAAGGATACTAGTTTGGGGGGCCCAAGTCTTTCTGTTGTCCGGCTATGTTCAAAACCGTGTAATTTTATCTTTCCACTTTATTTAAATTATTGACCGAATGTATTATTATTTGAGGTATATTCCATCTCCATATGGTTTATACTTGCGTTTATGGATCCTATGAATGTTAAGGCCATTGGCCATATTGTTGTAAACTCCTAATCGGAGTAAAGACTATTTATCGTGGTTTGGTATCACAAGTATTGCGTTTTTAATCTGTTTTTGGTATCGCCTGGTGGGTTCCAGTATGGGGTCCACGGCACTGTAATGGCCGCCTTTTTGGGGTGTTACACATAAACTAATCCAGCTTGTGGATATGACTTTTCACACTCTTACAGGTTGTAACCGACAAATTTAAGCTAGTTACTATCATTTATTGAGGTAACTCTGAGCTAAAGGGCTAATGCATAATTAAAGGTAATCTAACATGCAGTAACCTCTCACCTGATGGATTGGTTTTGGACCATACTAAAGGGGGTCCTTTGTATTTTATTATACAATGAGATAGCATCATATTGTAGCATATATTCCATCCAGTTTTACTCTGTTTCCAACACCAAACAGTTCCTCGCAACTCTGCATTTTAGAGAGCACCTAACATAGAGATGAAAAGTAGTTGTATCTTGGGACTTATTGTCTGAGCCGTATGATCTTATATGTGGGCAAGATAGTTTATGGAAAGAGTTTTCTCTCGCCCCTGCTTCCAGTTTATTTTCCCTATCTCTTTTGCTTGTTAGTTAAATTTATAGTAGGCAGTTTAATTTGTAATCTTATTGTAATTACATTAACGGAAATTCACAGAACCAACACTCGTAACACTATTCTGTATTCCCAATGGCTACTGACGTTGATGCTGCTGCAGCAGCCACTGCCGCTGCCAAAGCTGCTGCGAACCTTCATGCTGCACCTACTATTGCAGTACAGGTCGAGAAACCCGAGAAGTTCTCGGGTGTTGATTTGAAAAGATGGCATCAAAAGATGCTTACCTTGGGGTAGTTGGTTCTCTATACAACGTGCATAGTGAAATTAAGACCTCTCAATGAGCTCTGGGATTCTTTATCAAAAAAGTACAGAGTCGGTTATGCTGGAACTAAACAATTCGTGATCGGATGTTACCTGGAATTTTTGATGATGGACTCAAAATCGTTATTGAGCAAGTGTAATTCCCAATTAATTGTGCATGAAATCAGTGTCAAGAGAATGATTCTACCTAAATCATTTGTTGTGGGAACGGTAATTGAGAAGTTGTGTCCTAGTTGGATGGACTTCAAAAATTACCTGAAACACAAGAAATGAAATGATTTTAGAGGACGTGGTTGTTAGAATCGGAATTGAGAAAGACAATCGAAAGTCTGATTCTAAATTCATGGGGAGGCCCGATAGAGGCCAAAGCTAATTTGCTTGGACATGGATCCTCTACCAAAAAGAGGAAACTGAACCAGGTTCTTTTAAGGTAAAGAAATTTACTGGAAATTGTCATAACCGTAGCGAGCCGAACCACAAAGCAAAAGCTTGTCGTTTGCCAATTAATTTAACTGGTCGAAGCAAATGCAAGAGAGTTGCTAATGTGGTTGAACATGACGATATTAACATGTCGGATCTGGAGCTGCCAGCCATGGTTGAGGAACCAGATGAGGAGGTCTCAGCTATGGTGATTGAAACCAATATGGTAGGAAATTACCATGCCTGGTATGTTGATACTCGGGCTACTATTCATGTTTATTCTGATAAGGATATGTTATCTGCCTACACTGTTATTGGTGGTAATAAATTGCATATCGCAAACTCTGCTTCTTCTGTGGTTGCAAGTGTGCGGAACATAGTCTTAAAGCTGAACTCTAGAAATGATCAACTAATTAAGGATGTGCTGCATGTCCCAGACATACAGAAGAATTTAGTTTCAGGATCTCTACTAGTTGTTCATAGGTTTAGGCTAGTTTTTTAGTCTGATAAATTTACTATGAGTCGTAATGGCAAGAATAAAAATAATAATAATAATGGAAATGCTCTTTCTTCTGTTTACTTGCTCGAGTGTTCAGATTTATGGCATTCTAGATTGGGACATGTTAGTCTAAAATTGATTAAAAGACTAATTAATCTAGAATTAATTCCAAAAATCCATGTTGAACTTAACAAGAAATGTGAAGTATGTGTTGAAGCAAGATTGGCTAAATTACATTTTTATTCGTTGGAAAGGAACACGACCCATACGGAATTAATTCACATTGATGTATGTGATTTCAAAATTATGCAAACTATAAGAATTAAAAATACCACGTTATTTTGATAGATGATTGCACAAGGTATTGCTATATATCTCTTTTGAGAAGCAAAGATGAAGCAATCGAGGACTTTAAAATGTATAAAAATAAAGTTGAAAATCAATTGAATTTTAAAATAAAGGCAATCTGAAGTGACCGAGGAGGTGAGTATATGCACCATTTGAACAATTATGTGTTGATTCAGGCACAATTTATCAAACCACTGCTTCTTATGCTCCTTAATCAAACGGAGTTGCTGAACAGAAATATCAAATCCTGAAAGAGATAATGAATGCATTATTAATAAGTTCAGGGTCGCCATAAAATATGTGGGGGGAAGCTATTCTGACATCTGACCATATTCTAAATAAGGTACCACACAAAAGAAATGATAAAACTCCTTATGAGTTATGGAAAGGGCGTCTTTTTTCAAATATCTTAAAGTGTGAGGGTGTTTGGCTAAGGTTGAAGTACTTGAATTAAAACAAGAATTGGTCCAAAGATATTTGACAGTATATTTATAGATTATTCATACAACAGTGGTGCATATCGGTTTATGATTCACAAATCTGAAATTCTTGATATGCACGAGGGGAACTGTCATTGAGTCTAGAAATGCTGTTTTTTTAAACATTTATCATTGCAAAGAAAGGATTATGACAAGCTCGAATAAGAAAAATCTTGATACTGCGAGTAGTTCAAATCCTACAAATGAAGAGCCAATACAGAGTAAGAGAGCTCGAAAGACTAATTCGTTCGGTCCTGGTTTTGTGACTTATGTAATTGATGATAATCCAAAGACTATACAGAAAGTTTGTGTAATATCCGACTGTAATTTTTCGTTTTTACCTGTTATTGTATTATTCGGATAATCTGATTATCATGAATCATTGCATTTAGTATTATGTTGAGGTATTATAGATTTGAATTTCATATCGTTGTTATTTCATTTCATATGTGATGATTCGATGTTAATTAGAGAGTTGCATTTTTGAATTTTTCTGTTGATGTAGCGTACGCTACATAGTATGATTAACGTACGCTAATCCTGTGCCTTAGCGTGCGTAATGTTTCCTCTGTTGCGTACGCTAAGAGGGAATCTAGCATCAGTTGACTTCAGCACGTGAACTCCTTAGCCGTTGGCATGCATGTGAGTAAGGTCTGAGCTGTCATGTCGGCCAGAGTCAACTTTTATTAGCGTGTGTAACCCATTTTTCATTAGCGTGCGCTAACGACCTGCGAATTCAAGACAGTAGCCACTGTAAGCCGCTTACGTACGTAATATTAACCAGTTAGCGCACGTAAGTGTGTTAGCGTACGCTAAAGCTTCCCGTTAGCGTGCGCTAAGTCTGTACAGTCTATTTATAGGACCAGCCTGTTTTTCATTTCTTCACAACTCCAAACCAATTCTCTCTCCATATATCGTCCCTCTGCACTCCCAAACCGATATCAACCTCCCCCAACTTGCTTCTAAGCCTTAAATCTTGGAGTGGAGCTCATTTCCTTGGAGACTAGGAGGTGTTCTTGAGCTTGGAGTATATTTTCTCATATCTTTGAGGTTGTTCTTCATTTCTGGAGGTAGGTGTACTTTCCTCTCTGTATTATTTTCATATGTTGACGTTAATAACGAATTATACTTCACCTAGAGTAGATTAATCAAGTGAAACATAGTTTTAATCCAACCTTTTTAACACTTTTGATGAATATGATAAATGAGGGTTTGAGATGGATGTGTTCTTGATGATATAGTGATTCTAACCACGTTGTAACTATCATGCTCATCTTGTTGGACGAATTTAGCTCAGTAGAATACCCTTGAATCAGTTAACTTCACCGTAGTTGGATTTAACTAATAGAGTTGTTATCATAAAGTGATTAAACACCATTTTAAGTTTTCATTTACCTTGGGAAGAACTTGGCCATGTTAGAAGTAGAAGGATGTCTTCTTACTCAAATTTCTTAAGAATCATATTCTCCTTATGTTTAGCTCAGCAAGATTTTGAATGGTTAAGGATATTTGTGAAACCAACACAACAACTTTTCATTAATCTAATGTGTTGAGAACTTAGTTTGTTTTGATGATCATACTAGATAGATGGTGAATTCATCATGATGTTAATGGATCTTCCAAATTGTAAAGAAAGATTTTGATAACCTTCATGGATATGGTGTAATCTCATAACTAATAACCTTGTTGTAAGCTTAATATTCAATTTAGATGAGAGGAGAATGATCATAAATGTGCAAATTTTGTTCTTTCAACATTTTAATGTTTTGGAAAGTTTAATCATCATAAGATGATCTTAACATCATAATTGGTTATTCAACATACCCTTAATAGAACTCTTGTTTATGATGAACCATGTGAACATTCGGTAAAAGTATTGTAAACCAATTTTTATGGTTGTAATGATGTTAAAAGAACTCCTGACATAAGGCTTCGATAATTGGAAACAGCAAACTATTCTAAAGGATTGTAGGATGACGTCTTACTAATCCTATATTGATAATTATACGAATATGTTATTGAGTAAAATGTATTTCGTTTAAGGTTGATTGTTCGAGTAAACAATATTAGTCGAGGACCGTTCGTTCGTTCCGAAAAGAAGAGGACTATTCTCGTCTATGTATTGAGGCAAGTTATCTTGCTTGGTTATAATGATGATTAGATTCTTGTGATGGTTATATATTTCACATGTATGAATTGTTCATGTAATGTTTGTCGTGAATTGACATTGTCCTTGACGTTATTCCGTTTTCTTCATGGGGTTGCATTCCCAAGTACGTCGCTTTGAATCGTTGATCTCGTTGGTCTTATTTTCACTTCGTTGAGTTTTCTTGATCCTTAATCGGATATGTGATTTATTGAATTCGTTGTCATGTTGTATCGTGATATATCCGGAATCATATCTGCGTTCCGATTGGTCATTGTGTAGGATTTTTAGCCAGACACATATATAGTCATGCGTGGATATTATTCCGCATTGGACTGTGCACACGAGACGTAGTTTCGTGAGGCTAATTAGGTACACTGTCCCACGTATATTCTGGATTCCGTATACGGGGCGGACATGTACACGGACACATTTATGGATCGGGCGTACTATGATGTCCATCTTGAGCCATATTGTTAATCATCCATAGTATTGGATGTGCTCGACGGTTTGTGACTGATTGTTTCATACGCCCGAGGGGTATGATTAATAGTCGGAATGATTTCCTTGAGATCTATATACGTGAATTGTATAATGTCGGAAGAATTAATTATCATGTATATCTGACCCTGTGTTTTGGGCAAAATACTTGTATTGTATTTTATGTCGAGGCAAAGGCAAGGCACGGGAAGAGCATGTTGACGGCGAAGGGTTCGAAGGATACTAGTTCGGGGGGGCCCGCATCATTTGTTGTCCGGTTATGTTATTTTATTTTCTGCTTCATTTAAATTACTATCTGGTTGTATTGAGATTTGAAGTATTTTCCATCTCCATATGGTTTATACTTGTTTTTCGGATCCTGTGTATTATAAGGTCGTTGGCCATATTTTTGATAAACTCCTAATCGGAGTAATGACTATTCATTGTGGTTCAGTATCACAAATAATATTTATTTAATCTGTGTTGGATATCGCCTGGTGGGTCCCAGTGTGGGGTCAACGGCACTGTAATCGCCGCCTTTTGGGGTGTTACAGAAGATGGTATCAGAGAGTTGTTTCCTTTTTATGAGTCATTGTGAAATGAACTAGTATCAAGAGACCCTCGTGTCACATGTGACCTGTGCAAGCGCCTGACCCTACGAGCCAAATACGGTATGTACTTTATGAGCCATGATTTAATTACTGGCATAATATTGATATCAGTATGGGTCTCCTTGTTGATCATGTTATTTCGAGGAATTGTGACAGGATTTATCTGATTGATAATCCGAGGTAAATGCTGAATTGATTATATGATTGAAATTGTTCGACTTGACGCCGATATAATATTCGGTGCGACATTCGTGGTATCGATAACCGTTTCCTTGAATATGTGCTTCCTTGTTGCTATTAACTTAGCATGAATTTTAGTATCTTGAAGTGTACTTATGGTTATCATTATGATTGATTCTTTCAGTATGGAAAGAAACCTGAGAGGTCGTGGCAGAGGGGGATGAGGCCGCGGAAGGGGCCGAATCCTGATACCTCGAGCCAACAGACGCGCGAATACGGATCAGAGTTCCGCAGCCAGTGGTTCACCTTCTAGGGAACAATCGCACCACAGTGGGCGCGGGGATGCGCGTGTCGATCCTTACGTCGTGATGCAGGGCATGATGACAAAGATGACCCAGATGGGTCAACTAATGGAAGCTATGCAGAGGGCCGCTACTAGCCAGCAACAGGGACCTCATCCTCCTCCTGTGATTGGCGGACCCGTGAGTCCGATTATCAGCGACATCTCTCGCCAGCGACCACCGACCTTTGAAGGCTCCTCTGAGCCTGCTGACGTTGTGCATTGGATCGAGCATTTTGAGAAACTTTTCCAGATGGTGGACTGTCCGGAAGAGAACCGCGTCTCGGTAGCTGCGTATTATCTTAGCAAAGGCGCTCACACCTGGTGGCTTTCAGTAAGGCCAGCTGATGGTGTTTACACTTGGGAGGAATTTAAAAACCTCATGCTAGACCGTTACTATTCAGGGCCACTCCATGAGGCCAAACTGTCGGAACTACTGAACCCCGACCCGTCTGAAGACGATGATGTATTATCTGTTGCTGAGAAATTCCAGCCACTCCTTCCTTTCGCCACGACAATTATCCGAACAGAGTCCGCTAAGATCCAATACTTTCTCAAGAGGCTTAAACCCCGAATGAGAATGCAGCTGTTGAATCACCACTGTACTACCTTACCAGAGTTCATCGAGAAAGCTCTGGAGTACAAACTCACCACGGAGGAGATTTCCAAGAAACAACCACAGTCCAACAACAAAAGATCCAGGAACCAGAACCAGACTGAGAGTAATCGGGGGACATTCAGGAAGCCCCAGTCATTGCCAAACCCTTCTGATCAACCACCCATGGCGTCAAAGCCCGCCGGATCGCACTCTCGAACGGTTCCCTCATCCGTGGTGTGTCATAACTGTGGGGGCCAGGGGCATATCAACTTCAAATGCCCAAAGCCTGCCATCACATGCCATACTTGTGGTAAGAATGGTCACCGTGCTCGTTTTTGCAGGAGTGGGCCCGGACATGAACCAGTAGCGTCTCATGCTCCAGTTCAGTCCTCTGTCCAGAACCGGACGCCTCCGTCCGCTTCCTATCAGACCACCGGGGCGAATAGGGGAATGGGCCGTGGGAATCAAAGTGGTACACCTGGTGCCGGAACTGCGAAACCCAGGATTTACGAGATGAAGAAAGCTGACGATCCCGAGGCCAGCATGATTTTAGGTATACTCGAGATCCACTCCCAGCCTGTGTGTGTTCTTTTTGATACCGGTGTTTCACACTCCTTTATATCTTCTTCTTGTTTAAGTCGTTTGCCTCTAGACCATGTTATCAATTGTGAGCCCTACGTGATTGGTCTACCTGATGGTAGAAGAATTATTGGAAATCGTGAAGTCCAGGACTGTCCGATTCGTTTGAACGACCGTGAGTGGTTGTCAAATCTGATTGTAGTAGATTTACCTAAGGATGATATAATCTTGGGTATCGATTGGATGGATCGTCATGATGCAATACTCAGTGTCCGCAAGCGGATGGTAACCGTCACTTCTGATGATGGTTTCGAGTGTATCTTTCGAGGGGATAATCCCAGTCGTTCTGGGAGAGTCATCAGCGCTATGAAAGCAGTGAAACTGCTTAATCAAGGGTGTATTGGTTATTGGTGCTACATGTCCAAAACAGCAGATCGACCAGTTGAATTGGCCGACATTCCGGTAGTCCAAGACTACCCAGATGTATTTCCAGACGAGTTGCCAGGCTTACCTCCTCATCGTGACGTGGAGTTTATTATTGAGTTAGAACCAGGGACATCTCGCTTTCAAAAGCACGTATCGTATGGCTCCGACTGAGATGCAAGAATTGAAGAACCAGCTTGAGGAGTTGACTGACAAGGGCTATATTCGACCTAGTGCGTCCCCTTGGAGAGCACCAGTGTTATTTGTACGGAAGAAAGATGGATCTCTGCGCTTATGTATTGATTACCGTGAGCTGAACAGGGTAACCATCAAGAACAAGTATCCTTTGCCTCGTATTGATGATTTATTGGACCAACTTCAGGGAGCTGCCGTGTTTTCTAAGATCGACTTGAGATCTGGTTATCATCAGTTGAGGATTCGAGAGTCTGACATTTCGAAGACAGCATTCCGTACTCGCTATGGGCATTATGAGTTTGTGGTGATGCCATTTGGACGGACTAATGCACCGGCGGTATTCATGGAGTTGATGAATCGAGTTTTTATTAACTATCTGGATCGATTTGTAGTCGTTTTTATTGACGACATTCTTATTTACTCTCGTGACCACGAAGAGCAGGAGCGTCACCTCCACCAAGTTCTTGATACATTGAGGCGGGAACAGCTTTATGGGAAATTTTCTAAGTGTGAATTCTGGATGCCTAAGGTTGTCTTTCTCGGGCATGTGATATCAGCCGAAGGGGTGAGAGTGGACCCACAAAAGAGGGAAGCCATTCGAGATTGGCTACCACCGAAGAACGTGAAGAAATTTCGTAGTTTCCTCGGCCTAGCAGGTTACTACCGATGGTTCGTAGAAGGATTTTCTAAAATTGCGCAACCGATGACTAACTTACTGCGAAAGGACAAGAAGTATTTGTGGTCAGAAACATGTCAGCAAAGTTTTGATGAGCTCAAGAGTCGATTGATTTCGGCACCTGTTTTGGTCTTACCAAAAGGAACGGAAGGATTTGTGGTGTATAGTGATGCGTCGAGACAGGGTCTGGGATGTGTACTAATGCAGGAAGGGAAAGTGAGTGCCTATGCGTCGAGACAATTGCGACCCTATGAAGTTAACTACCCGACCCATGACTTGGAGTTAGCATCCGTGGTGTTTGCTTTGAAAATCTGGCGTCACTATCTTTATGGAGTTACCTGCCAGATGTTTACAGACCACAAGAGCATAAAGTACATTTTTACTCAGAAGGAGTTGAACATGAGACAGAGAAGGTGGCTAGAATTAATCAAGGACTATGATATCGAGATCCTTTATCATCCGGGTAAAGCAAATGTGGTTGCCAACGCATTGAGCCGTAAGACAGTGCAGGAGCAGATGCTGAGCCGTTTGACAGCACATAGAGAGTTGCAGTTGGACCTTATGAGGCCAGAAATTGAAGTTTGGTTACAGCATATTCAGGGACAACTTTGCACCCTTGAGATTTCTTCGTCTCTTGATGATATGGTCAAATCGAAGCAAATTACGGACCCATTCTTATCTCGAGTTCGAGATGAGGTAACCCAAGGGAAAGCCCCTGGATTCGTGATCCACGAGGATGGATTGATACGTTTTAGAAATCGAGTTTGTGTACCCGCTGACGAAGAGTTGAGGAACTCTATCATGAGAGAAGCCCATGCTACCCCGTACTCTATTCACCCGGGATCTAGCAAGATGTATAAGGATTTGAAGCAGAATTATTGGTGGGGGAATATGAAACGTGAGGTTGCCGAATTCATTTCGAGATGTTTAATCTGTCAGCAGGTTAAGATTGAGCACCAGCGACCCGCAGGAATGCTGAAACCGCTGCCGATTCCCGAGTGGAAATGGGAGGGCATATCTATGGATTTTATCACTAGCTTGCCGACGAGTCGTCGAGGAATGAATACGATTTGGGTGATTGTGGACCGTCTGACCAAATCAGCCCACTTCTTGGAGATTAAGGACACGTGGGGTCCCGAGAGATTGGCCCAGCTGTTTATTAAGGAAATCGTGAGATTACATGGTACCCCCAAGAGTATTGTATCAGACCGTGACGGGCGATTCATGTCGCACTTCTGGAAGGCAATTCATCGTGCGATGGGCATGCAGTTGAATTTCAGTACGGCTTTTCATCCACAGACCGATGGTCAGTCTGAGAGAACCATCCAGACTTTAGAGGATATGTTGAGAGCATGTGCTCTTGATTGGAAGGACGATTGGGAAGCCCAGCTGCCTTTGGTGGAATTCACTTATAATAATAGTTGGCACGCTTCGATTCAGATGGCACCGTATGAGGCATTATATGGCCGTCGCTGTAGGTCCCCTTTGTGTTGGGACTGTAATATCCAGAATTTCTACTACTGTTGTTTGAGTTATTTTATCCGAGTTATATTGTACAGCGTGGAATCTGTACAGTATGGATAAAATAAATAAGGGACTGATATGTCAGTATTGGTACAATTGTCATATCTGGTCGACAATTGCATTTGAGAATATCGTGTATCAGGTTATCGTACTTTCGATATGAGATATATCGTATGAAAATATTATTAGATTCAGTATACGTATTCAGTATGTCGTATGTTCGTATTATGTATGTTGAGATAGGCGGTAACAGTTGAAATTGGCTAAGTATAGAATATTTAGCATACGCTAATGTTGAAGACTTATGTACGCTAAATCACAAGAGTTACGTACGTTATGGCCAAGACATTACGTATGTAACATGGGAATCAGACGATCGAGTCATGGTCGGCAGGTGGGACCCTGTGTCGGCAGCTTTCGGCGGAAGGATGTTGACAGGCGAGTCAACTACGTATTACGTACGTTAATATAAGGTTTTACTGTAGCAAGTCAACGTGCGTATTACGTACGTAATGAAGGAAATGTTACGTACGTAATCAAGTGGACGAAACAGGACAGTTAGTTTTGGGATTAGCATTACGTACGCTATCAAGGATGGCTAACGTACGTAATGCGTGTTACGTACGTTAACCTTGGTGTGTTACGTACGTAACGAACAGAAATGTTTTATAAGTAGATGCCCGTCTTTCATTTCCTTCGACGTTTCTTTTCGTTTTTCGTCTTCAAACTTTGAGAGAGAGATGTTGGCCTTCCTATGTCGATTTTGAGCTTGAGGACTTGGATTTGAGGCTTGGATATGGAATTATGGATGATTCTTGAAGGATTTGATTGGGTTATTCATGTTCTTGAGGTATGTTGTTGAATTCTTCACTTTGATTTCGGATTTTGGTATTGTTATCAGTATATGATTCGTATGAAGTTGATTGTGATGTTGTTGTTACGATTATTGAGGCTACATGAACTATATGTTGAAGGAAGATGGTGTTATGATGGTTTATACCTTGAATATGTTGATTATGATTATGAAATCATAGAGTTCTTGATGTTCTTGGTATTTTTACTTCGATTCTTGATGTTAGGGAGATCGCATGTTCAAGAACATGTTGATATACATCTTGAATCATGAATGAGGATTTGTTTAGATGTTAGAGGATATCGAATTACGTGGTTTTGATGGTTATGAACATGAGTTCGAATCCCTTAGTGTTCTTGAGGAACTTTTGATGAATTTAACATAGCAAGATGACCGTATGTTGAATTAATCGGATTATGAATCGTGTTGCGGTTTTGAGTTCGTAATTGCTTGGATTGTCCAGACTTGTGTCTAATCGAGATATTGTGGAACCGTTGGGGTTTATTGATCGGTTGTATTGATTGATTATGATCATGGAGTTATAGTTTGTATTGTAGATATCGTTGAATAGTTGAGATGATTTGGTTGGTCGTGTCGGTTGTTAATTGTTATCGGATATGTGTTATTTGATTACTTCGATAGGTTGAGATTATTGATCGGTGATTATAACCGGATGCTGCGGTCGTGTTCGAGTATGTTATTGAATTGCTTCGGTTGGGGCCGAGGAGCTCGTAGACGAAGGCATTGTGACTGGTAGCGGCTTCATCATCGTCATGTCGGTATCGAGGCAAGTTGTTACTTGCTCAGTTATAATGTTTAATGAATGGTTTCAGTTTCATTTCGTTTATAATGCATATAGCAATGATTATATGTTGTCATTCCGATTCTGGGAGTTTAATCATAATGTATATGATTTATTTCGGTTATTGGCATATTCGGGTATCGAGGTTACATTATGGTAAAGACGAGGATATGAGTATCTGTAGTCCATGGTACGTTTGGATCGCCGAGCATTGCGGATAATCGTCGGTGATGGTTTGATATCGAGAATTCTCCCGAAGGACTCGGGGCAAGTATCTTATATCGATTCAGTTAGTGTTAGTGATTTGATCATGCATATTGTCATTCATGTTGTCGAACATGAGGTCGTCTTAGTTGATTTGTCATATTGTCATTCATGTTGCGTTGTTCATGTTGATGAACATTTTGATTTACATATGTGTATGCATAATTGTGTTGTTTGTGTTGTGTTGATCCGATGGGATCGTGTGATCTATGCGGAGGGCGCTGGATCAGATGTCCACCTCGTGTTGGTCCGACGGGATCATCTTGGGATCTATGCTGAGGGCGCTGGATCATTGGATGGGTTTTTCCACCTCGTGTTGGTCCGACGGGATCATCTTGGGATCTATGCTGAGGGCGCTGGATCATTGGATTACCCAGTGTTGTGTTGTTTTGCATACGTATATTATTGGTTATCCACCTCGTGTTGATCCTGTAGGATCATCTTGGGACCTATGCTGAGGGCGCTAGGTCATGGGATTTCCATTGAGTATACATTGTTGATATTGTTTTGAGCATATTGACGTGGTCATATGAGTATGCATTTGTAGGTCTTGTGTTAGGACCTTGTCCGTATTGCATTGATCTGATTTCGGATTAGACTGATATGATTATCGTGGCACTTCATATGACGAGGTATGTTCCGTATTTCCTTTGGTATTTGTCTTTGATGGACAATCAGTTATCGTCTTGGAATTTGAGGATGTTATTCGATGGATCGTATTGGTCAGAACTGGTATATTTCCATATCGCGAGTTGGTGATGATAATTTGAGAATCGTGAATATTGTTTGAGGTACAATACAAATATTATGTTCGAGTTTATTGGTTAATCGAGTACGAGATGTGAAATGTGATAATGGTTATTCTGATGAGAATTACTTGAGTAAGTAAAGTTATGGCAGTAAGAGTACGTTGGTCGTATTCTTATGTTGTGTTCTCATTGGTATGTAATTATTAATGTAATGTGACGGTTATCATTGTTGGATATTATGGCTGACCCCATCGTGGGATTTCTTTTTAGGTTCTTGGAGTATCGAGCTATGTAGCGGTCGTGAAGAGATGAGCTTCCCGGAGGATACTGGCTAGGACGTGTTTTGTGCATTGAGTCTCTTGATTGGTTCTTGTATTCCGCTGCTAGAGTATCTTTATTGTTGCTCTTTTTCCGCTGCGTGAGTATTTTGAAATGCTCTTTCGGTATCTGGTAACTGAGATTACTTTGGAAATCATTTTCTAAACTTTTGAGTGTCGGCCGTTTGGCCTTGCGATTTCAAATGAGTTTTTACGACGGTTTGATGAACGAGTTTTATAACGTCTTCGAATGTTTTTAAAAATAGTACCGTCGTTGTCCTTTTGGACATTTGTAAATGTTTGCGAAAATTTCCTTCAACCTTGTGGGTTCCATCTCGGGGCCCACGGCGCTGTAATATTTCCTGTTAAATCTGGGGGTGTTACAGAATATGGTATCGGAGCTTAGGTTGAGAAAACCTAGGCATTTGGGTCGAGTTGGGTCGTGTTTTGTTGCGTCATTTGAGTTGTCGATTGACTAATATTAGAGCCGTTAGTCTTTGTTGTTCACTCAGGCTTGTGCATTATCAGATTTGCCAGTATCGTACTGGGCTTGTCATAACTTTTCCAAATGGTGTTAACAAGATTCTCTGGAATGAGATGTATTGTGTTCTTGAGTCGAACTGACTTGGCAAAACGTGTGTTTTGAAAATATCCGTGTCGAGTATTTTCTAGAGTCGAGACATGTGCCAGTATCACGGGGAATCGTCGGCTTCACGATCTGTAAGTATTTGGATTTTTGAATTGCATTGAGATTTATTGCCGTTCTAAGATGATACGTTTTGAGATTCAGCAGATATCATGTGTTACAGTATGAGATGTCAGAGTGGGACAGGATTGATGATCTTGAGAAACTATAACTTTGGAAATCAGTATGTTGGTTAGATTTTGGAACGGAATTGTACATTTGGGAGAAGGTTGTGGATGGTTGAGAAAAACATGTAGTCATGATAGATCATTTTGTGATACATGAAACCGCTTTTGAACATTTGAAAATGATACTTTTCAAAATAAATGTTTTACGTATGTTTTACGGAAAATGATTTTTGGGCCGAGACCCAATCGATTTTGAAATAGTTTTGTAACTCAAGACTTGGAGTCCGAAAAGAGTTTTCTACTTTTTAAACTTCTTGTAAGGCGGAACGAGATACGGGCTGAGACCCTAATGTTTCAAAAGGCTTTTTCTTGTTTTCTAAAACTCCCGAGATTTGTAAAACACTTTATCAATCATTTATTTATTTCGTTCCTACCTTTTGGGGTTTTGGTTTACTCGTTCAAATGAAACTTCTCGGGAAGTCTTTCGCTGTATTGATTCGTTTCAATGTTTTGTCATAGCATATTAGAGGTGATCCACGATGGATTAAGGATTGGCGTTGCGAGTAGTATGTGGAAAAGGAGTTTTTGGTCGGAATTTATATATTGAGATTTTGGAACCCTATCGTGTGGTTTTACCGATGGAATATCAGTGGAATTTGGTGACGACCCGAATTGGTATACAGGAGTATGGATATGGACAAGCATTTGCATAAATTCTATTTTATTTAATCGTGTGTATTCAAAAAGAATTTTTATCGAGAACTTGGCACCAACGAGCCGATTTAATTTGTAAAATTGATTTCGTGGTCTTACGAAAATTTATGTTTTGAGTTTTCAAACTCTTGAAAGAAGTTTTGAAAATTTGTCTTTTGGCAAGACTATATGATTTCAAGCTGGTTTTGAAAATATGATCGATATACATACGCATTTAGTGTATATTACATATCATGGTGAAGTTGTGAGTGTGACTCACGAACTGGATGAGACATCAGTATGGAATGATGAATAGAGATTCGAACTTTAGTATGGCAGTTTGGTTATCCAGGGATGATCGGTTGATTTATCGATAAGAGATATATGCCGCATGATGTAGATTCGGTACAGAATGTGATCTTGGAATCTCGGGTTTTGTGAAAGCGGGGCATACGTGCTATGTGATTCCATTGGTATGGAAGTAGTGTGATTTTTACCATAGTGATTTTGAAGGATTTTGTTGTAATTGTAGATTTGGGGATGGCGACCCCATGCTGGTTGTTTTGGATATTGAGTGGTCGTTCCCACTCCCTGTATGATTGGATATGTTCGTCGGTTTGTGATTGGTTGTTCGTATGCCGAGGGGTATGTTCACCAGTCGGTTGTGTTTCGTTGAGAATCACTGTATGTGATTGGTGTGTCGTTTTGAGAAATTTGTTTTTTCGTATATCTGTTTCTGTGGTTCTGTATTGATCGTGTTGGAGCTTACCGTTTGAAGGTATTCTCGATTATCGTTGACCTCTGGTTGGTCATATTAGAGTTTGTCATGTTGATGATATTCTTGACTGTGTTTTGACCTCTGGTTGGTCATATTGGAGTTTATGATGTCGATGATCTTCTCGGTTAGTTAGTTGGTTGATCATTGTTAATGATCGTATAAGCGTTCGAATTCTGTGTCGATGTTTCGGGATTAATTGTCATTGTTTTGGACAGTTGTTTCACAGATATATCAGATATTATTCGTTTTATCGGAATTGGAACTTGATCATGCGATCAGGCAAACAGGATTTGTCACGGATAGATTATTTCATCTGGCGATGATATAATTTTGTTGAGACTTATGGAATTGTTATTGTAAGCGTGTTGAGGCTTTACAGTGAAGTCACTTGCTAGTATCTCAGGAGATCGTCGACCTGCGTATTTGTAAATGTGCTCTTTTGGTTATTCGGTAATGACGATAATTGATCGTTGTCATGATGGTTTTGGGATATTTTGGTTGGACGGTATGTTTGTTTGTTTTTATGACGGATTGCAAGTTTCGAGGCCGAAACTTATTTTAAGTGGTGTAGAATGTAATATCCAGAATTTCTACTACTGTTGTTTGAGTTATTTTATCTGAGTTATATTGTACAGCGTGGAATCTGTACAGTATGGATAAAATAAATAAAGGACTGAGATGTCAGTATTGGTACAATTGTCGTATCTGGTCGACAATTGCATTTGAGAATATCGTGTATCAGGTTATCGTACTTTCGATATGAGATATATCGTATGAAAATATTATTGGATTCAGTATACGTATTCAGTATGTCGTATGTTCGTATTCTGTATGTCGAGACAGGCGGTAACAGTTGAAATTGGCTAAGTTTAGAATATTTAGCGTACGCTAATGTTGAAGACTTACGTACGCTAAATCACAAGAGTTACGTACGTTATGGCCAAGACATTACGTACGTAACATGGGAATCAGACGATCGAGTCATGGTCGGCAGGTGGGACCCTGTGTCGGCAGCTTTCGGCGGAAAGATGTTGACAGGCGAGTCAACTACGTATTACGTACGTTATACAGGATGTATTACGTACGTAATATAAGGTTTTACTGTAGCAAGTCAACGTGCGTATTACGTACGTAATAGAGGAAATGTTACGTACGTAATCAAGTGGATGAAACAGGACAATTAGTTTTGGGATTAGCATTACGTACGCTATCAAGGATGGCTAACGTACGTAATGCGTGTTACATACGTTAACCTTGGTGTGTTACGTACGTAACGAACATAAATGTTTTATAAGTAGATGCCCGTCTTTCATTTCCTTCGACGTTTCTTTTCGTTTTTCGTCTTCAAACTTTGAGAGAGAGATGTTGGCCTTCCTAAGTCGATTTTGACCTTGAGGACTTGGATTTGAGGCTTGGATATGGAATTATGGATGATTCTTGAAGGATTTGATTGGGTTATTCATGTTCTTGAGGTATGTTGTTGAATTCTTCACTTTGATTTCGGATTTTGGTATTGTTATCAGTATATGATTCGTATGAAGTTGATTGTGATGTTGTTGTTACGATTATTGAGGCTACATGAACTATATGTTGAAGTAAGATGGTGTTATGATGGTTTATACCTTGAATATGTTGATTATGATTATGAAATCATAGAGTTCTTGATGTTCTTGGTATTGTTACTTCGATTCTTGATGTTACGGAGATCGTATGTTCAAGAACATGTTGATATACACCTTGAATCATGAATGAGGATTTGTTTAGATGTTAGATGATATCGAATTACGCGGTTTTGATGGTTATGAACATGAGTTCGAATCCCTTAGTGTTCTTGAGGAACTTTTGATGAATTTAACATAGCAAGATGATCGTATGTTGAATTAATCGGATTATGAATCGTGTTGCGGTTTTGAGTTCGTAATTGTTTGAGTTGGATTGTCCGGACTTGTGTCTAATCGAGATATTGTGGAACCGTTGGGGTTTATTGATCGGTTGTGTTGATTGATTATGATCATCGAGTTATAGTTTGTATTGTAGATATCGTTGAATAGTTGAGATGATTTGGTTGGTCGTGTCGGTTGTTAATTGTTATCGGATATGTGCTATTTGATTACTTCGATAGGTTGTGATTATTGATCGGTGATTATAACCGGATGCTGCGGTCGTGTTCGAGTATGTTCTTGAATTGCTTCGGTCGGGGCCGAGGAGCTCGTAGACGAAGGCATTGTGACTGGTAGCTGCTTCATCATCGTCATGTCGGTATCGAGGCAAGTTGTTACTTGCTCAGTTATAATGTTTAATGAATGGTTTCAGTTTCATTTCGTTTATAATGCATATAGCAATGATTATATGTTGTCATTCCGATTCTGGGAGTTTAATCATAATGTATATGATTTATTTCGGTTATTGGCATATTCGGGTATCGAGGTTACATTATGGTAAAGACGAGGATATGAGTATCTGTAGTCCATGGTACGTTTAGATCGCTGAGCATTGCGGATAATCGTCGGTGATGGTTTGATATCGAGAATTCTCCCGAAGGACTCGGGGCAAGTATCTTATATCGATTCAGTTAGTTTTAGTGATTTGATCATGCATATTGTCATTCATGTTGTCGAACATGAGGTCGTCTTAGTTGATTTGTCATATTGTCGTTCATGTTGCGTTGTTCATGTTGATGAACATTTTGATTTACATATGTGTATGCATAATTATGTTGTTTGTGTTGTGTTGATCCGATGGGATCGTGTGATCTATGCTGAGGGCGCTGGATCAGATGTCCACCTCGTGTTGGTCCGACGGGATCATCTTGGGATCTATGCTGAGGGCGCTGGATCATTGGACGGGTTTTTTCACCTCGTGTTGGTCCGACGGGATCATCTTGGGATCTATGCTGAGGGTGCTGGATCATTGGATTACCCAGTGTTGTGTTGTTTTGCATACGTATATTATTGGTTATCCACCTCATGTTGATCTTGTAGGATCATCTTGGGACCTATGCTGAGGGCGCTGGGTCATGGGATTTACATTGAGTATACATTGTTGATATTGTTTTGAGCATATTGACGTGGTCATATGAGTATGCATTTGTAGGTCTTGTGTTAGGACCTTGTCCGTATTGCATTGATCTGATTTCGGATTAGACTGATATGATTGTCGTGGCACTTCATATCACGAGGTATGTTCTGTATTTCCTTTGGTATTTGTCTTTGATGGACAATCAGTTATCGTCTTGGAATTTGATGATGTTATTCGATGGATCGTATTGGTCAGAACTGGTATATTTCCATATCGCGAGTTGGTGATGATAGTTTGAGAATCGTGAATATTGTTTGAGGTACAATACAAATATTATGTTCGAGTTTATTGGTTAATCGAGTACGAGATGTGAAATGTGATAACGGTTATTCTGATAAGAATTACTTGAGTAAGTAAAGTTATGGCGGTAAGAGTACGTTGGTCGTATTCTTATGTTGTATTCTCATTGGTATGTAATTATTAATGTAATGTGACGGTTATCATTGTTGGATATTATGGCTGACCCCGCCGTGGGATTTCTTTTTAGGTTCTTGGAGTATCGAGCTATGTAGCGGTCGTAAAGAGATGAGCTTCCCGGAGGATACTGGCTAGGACGTGTTTTGTGCATTGAGTCTCTTGATTGGTTCTTGTATTCCGCTGCTAGAGTATCTTTATTGTTGGTCTTTTTCCGCTGCGTGGGTATTTTGAAATGCTCTTTCGGTATCTGGTAACTGAGATTACTTTGGAAATCATTTTCTAAACTTTTGAGTGTCGGCCGTTTGGCCTTGCGATTTCAAATGAGTTTTTACGATGGTTTGATGAACGAGTTTTATAACGTCTTCGAATGTTTTTAAAAATAGTACCGTCGTTGGCCTTTTGGACATTTGTAAATGTTTGCGAAAATTTCCTTCAACCTTGTCGGTTCCATCTCGGGGCCCACGGCGCTGTAATATTTCCGGTTAAATCTGGGGGTGTTACAGAATATGGTATCGGAGCTTAGGTTGAGAAAACCTAGGCATTTGGGTCGAGTTGGGTCGTGTTTTGTTGCGCCATTCGAGTTGTCGATTGACTAATATTAGAGCCGTGAGTCTTTGTTGTTCACTCAGGCTTGTGCATTATCAGATTTGCCAGTATCGTACTGGGCTTGTCATAACTTTTCTAAATGGTGTTAACAAGATTCTCTGGAATGAGATGTATTGTGTTCTTGAGTCGAACTGACTTGGAAAAACGTGTGTTTTGAAAATATCCGTGTCGAGTATTTTCTAGAGTCGAGACATGTGCCAGTATCACGGGGAATCGTCGGCTTCACGATCTGTAAGTATTTGGATTTTTGAATTGCATTGAGATTTATTGCCGTTCTAAGATGATACGTTTTGAGATTCAGCAGATATCATGCGTTACAGTATGAGATGTCAGAGTGGGACAGGATTGATGATCTTGAGAAACTATAACTTTGGAAATCAGTATGTTGGTTAGATTTTGGAACGGAATTGTACATTTGGGAGAAGGTTGTGGATGGTTGAGAAAAACATGTAGTCATGATAGACCATTTTGTGATACATGAAACCGCTTTTGAACATTTGAAAATGATACTTTTCAAAATGAATGTTTTACGGATGTTTTACGGAAAATGATTTTTGGGCCGAGACCCAATCGATTTTGAAATAGTTTTGTAACTCAAGACTTGGAGTCCGAAAAGAGTTTTCTACTTTTTAAACTTCTTGTAAGGCGGAACGAGATACGGGCTGAGACCCTAATGTTTCAAAAGGCTTTTTCTTGTTTTCTAAAACTCCCGAGATTTGTAAAACACTTTATCAATCATTTATTTATTTCGTTCCTACTTTTTGGGGTTTTGGTTTACTCGTTCAAATGAAACTTCTCGGGAAGTCTTTCGCTGTATTGATTCGTTTCAATGTTTTGTCATAGCATATTAGAGGTGATCCAGGATGGATTAAGGATTGACGTTGCGAGTAGTATGTGGAAAAGGAGTTTTTGGTCGGAATTTATATATTGAGATTTTGGAACCCTATCGTGTGGTTTTACCGATGGAATATCAGTGGAATTTGGTGACGAGCCGAATTGGTATACAGGAGTATGGATATGGACAAGCATTTGCATAAATTCTATTTTATTTAATCGTGTGTATTCAAAAAGAATTTTTATCGAGAACTTGGCACCAACGAGCCGATTTAATTTGTAAAATTGATTTCGTGGTCTTACGAAAATTTATGTTTTGAGTTTTCAAACTCTTGAAAGAAGTTTTGAAAATTTGTCTTTTGGCAAGACTATATGATTTCAAGCTGGTTTTGAAAATATGATCGATATACATACGCATTTAGTGTATATTACATATCATGGTGAAGTTGTGAGTGTGACTCACAAACTGGATGAGACATCAGTATGGAATGATGAATAGAGATTCGAACTTTAGTATGGCAGTTTGGTTATCCAGGGATGATCGGTTGATTTATCGATAAGAGATATATGCCGCATGATGTAGATTCGGTACAGAATGTGATCTTGGAATCTCGGGTTTTGTGAAAGCGGGGCATACGTGCTATGTGATTCCATTGGTATGGAAGTAGTGTGATTTTTACCATAGTGATTTTGAAGGATTTTGTTGTAATTGTAGATTTGAGGATGGCGACCCCATGCTGGTTGTTTTGGATATTGAGTGGTCGTTCCCACTCCCTGTATGATTGGATATGTTCGTCGGTTTGTGATTGGTTGTTCGTATGCCGAGGGGTATGTTCACCAGTCGGTTGTGTTTCGTTGAGAATCACTGTATGTGATTGGTGTGTCGTTTTGAGAAATTTGTTTTTCGTATATACATTTCGTGGTTCTGTATTGATCGTGTTGGAGCTTAACGTTTGAAGGTATACAAGATTATCGTTGACATCGGGTTTGTCATAATATATTTTTGACAGGTTGATGATATTCTTTAATGTGTTTTGACCTCTGGTTGGTCATATTGGAGTTTATGATGTTGATGATATTCTCAGTTGTGTTTTGACCATTGGATTAACCGTATTGGAGATATCTTATCGATGATCTTCTCGGTTAGTTAGTTGGTTGATCATTGTTAATGATCGTATAAGCGTTCGAATTCTGTGTCGATGTTTCGGGATTAATTGTCATTGTTTTGGACAGTTGTTTCACAGATATATCGGATATTATTCGTTTTATCGGAATTGGAACTTGATCATGCGATCAGGCAAACAGGATTTGTCACGGATAGATTATTTCATCTGACGATGATATAATTTTGTTGAGACTTATGGAATTGTTATTGTAAGCGTGTTGAGGCTTTACAGTGAAGTCACTTGCTAGTATCTCAGGAGATCGTCGACCTGCGTATTTGTAAATGTGCTCTTTTGGTTATTCGGTAATGACGATAATTGATCGTTGTCGTGATGGTTTTGGGATATTTTGGTTGGACGGTATGTTTGTTTGTTTTTATGACGGATTGCAAGTTTCGAGGCCGAAACTTATTTTAAGTGGTGTAGAATGTAATATCCAGAATTTCTACTACTGTTGTTTGAGTTATTTTATCCGAGTTATATTGTACAGCGTGGAATCTGTACAGTATGGATAAAATAAATAAAGGACTGAGATGTTAGTATTGGTACAATTGTCGTATCTGGTCGACAATTGCATTTGAGAATATCGTGTATCAGGTTATCGTACTTTCGATATGAGATATATCATATGAAAATATTATTGGATTCAGTATACGTATTCAGTATGTCGTATGTTCGTATTCTGTATGTCGAGACAGGCGGTAACAGTTGAAATTGGCTAAGTATAGCATATTTAGCGTACGCTAATGTTGAAGACTTACGTACGCTAAATCACAAGAGTTACGTACGTTATGGCCAAGACATTACGTACGTAACATGGGAATCAGATGATTGAGTCATGGTCGGCAGGTGGGCCCCTGTGTCGGCAGCTTTCGGCGGAAGGATGTTGACAGGCGAGTCAACTACGTATTACGTACGTTATACAGGATGTATTACGTACGTAATATAAGGTTTTACTGTAGCAAGTCAACGTGCGTATTACGTACGTAATGAAGGAAATGTTACGTACGTAATCAAGTGGATGAAACAGGACAATTAGTTTTGGGATTAGCATTACGTACGCTATCAAGGAGGGCTAACGTACGTAATGCGTGTTACATATGTTAACCTTGGTGTGTTACGTACGTAACGAACAGAAATGTTTTATAAGTAGATGCCCGTCTTTCATTTACTTCGACGTTTCTTTTCGTTTTTCGTCTTCAAACTTTGAGAGAGAGATGTTGGCCTTCCTAAGTCGATTTTGAGCTTGAGGACTTGGATTTGAGGCTTGGATATGGAATTATGGATGATTCTTGAAGGATTTGATTGGGTTATTCATGTTCTTGAGGTATGTTGTTGAATTCTTCACTTTGATTTCGGATTTTGGTATTGTTATCAGTATATGATTCGTATGAAGTTGATTGTGATGTTGTTGTTACGATTATTGAGGCTACATGAACTATATGTTGAAGGAAGATGGTGTTATGATGGTTTATACCTTGAATATGTTGATTATGATTATGAAATCATAGAGTTCTTGATGTTCTTGGTATTGTTACTTCGATTCTTGATGTTAGGGAGATCGTATGTTCAATAACATGTTGATATACACCTTGAATCATGAATGAGGATTTGTTTAGATGTTAGAGGATATCGAATTACGTGGTTTTGATGGTTATGAACATGAGTTCGAATCCCTTAGTGTTCTTGAGGAGCTTTTGATGAATTTAACATAGCAAGATGATCGTATGTTGAATTAATCGGATTATGAATCGTGTTGCGGTTTTGAGTTCGTAATTGTTTGAGTTGGATTGTCCGGACTTGTGTCTAATCGAGATATTGTGGAACCGTTGGGGTTTATTGATCGGTTGTATTGATTGATTATGATCATCGAGTTATAATTTGTATTGTAGATATCGTTGAATAGTTGAGATGATTTGGTTGGTCGTGTCGGTTGTTAATTGTTATCGGATATGTGTTATTTGATTACTTCGATAGGTTGAGATTATTGATCGGTGATTATAACCGGATGCTGCGGTCGTGTTCGAGTATGTTCTTGAATTGCTTCGGTCGGGGCCGAGGAGCTCTTGTGACTGGTAGCGGCTTCATCATCGTCATGTCGGTATCGAGGCAAGTTGTTACTTGCTCAGTTATAATGTTTAATGAATGGTTTCAGTTTCATTTCGTTTATAATGCATATAGCAATGATTATATGTTGTCATTCCGATTCTGGGAGTTTAATCATAATATATATGATTTATTTCGGTTATTGGCATATTCGGGTATCGAGGTTACATTATGGTAAAGACGAGGATATGAGTATCTATAGTCCATGGTACGTTTGGATCGCCGAGCATTGCGGATAATCGTCGGTGATGGTTTGATATCGAGAATTCTCCCGAAGGACTCGGGGCAAGTATCTTATATCGATTCAGTTAGTGTTAGTGATTTGATCATGCATATTGTCATTCATGTTGTCGAACATGAGGTCGTCTTAGTTGATTTGTCATATTGTCGTTCATGTTGCGTTGTTCATGTTGATGAACATTTGATTTACATATGTGTATGCATAATTGTGTTGTTTGTGTTGTGTTGATCCGATGGGATCGTGTGATCTATGCTGAGGGCGCTGGATCAGATGTCCACCTCGTGTTGGTCCGACGGGATCATCTTGGGATCTATGCTGAGGGCGCTGGATCATTGGACGGGTTTTTCCACCTCGTGTTGGTCCGACGGGATCATCTTGGGATCTATGCTGAGGGCGCTGGATCATTGGATTACCCAGTGTTGTGTTGTTTTGCATACGTATATTATTGGTTATCCACCTCGTGTTGATCTTGTAGGATCATCTTGGGACCTATGCTGAGGGCGCTGGGTCATGGGATTTCCATTGAGTATACATTGTTGATATTGTTTTGAGCATATTGACGTGGTCATATGAGTATGCATTTGTAGGTCTTGTGTTAGGACCTTGTCCGTATTGCATTGATCTGATTTCGGATTAGACTGATATGATTGTCGTGGCACTTCATATCACGAGGTATGTTCTGTATTTCCTTTGGTATTTGTCTTTGATGGACAATCAGTTATCGTCTTGGAATTTGATGATGTTATTCGATGGATCGTATTGGTCAGAACTGGTATATTTCCATATCGCGAGTTGGTGATGATAGTTTGAGAATCGTGAATATTGTTTGAGGTACAATACAAATATTATGTTCGAGTTTATTGGTTAATCGAGTACGAGATGTGAATGTGATAATGGTTATTCTGATGAGAATTACTTGAGTAAGTAAAGTTATGGCGGTAAGGGTACGTTGGTCGTATTCTTATGTTGTATTCTCATTGGTATGTAATTATTAATGTAATGTGACGGTTATCATTGTTGGATATTATGGCTGACCCCGTCGTGGGATTTCTTTTTAGGTTATTGGAGTATCGAGCTATGTAGCGGTCGTGAAGAGATGAGCTTCCCGGAGGATACTGGCTAGGACGTGTTTTGTGCATTGAGTCTCTTGATTGGTTCTTGTATTCCGCTGCTAGAGTATCTTTATTGTTGGTCTTTTTCCGCTGCGTGAGTATTTTGAAATGCTCTTTCGGTATCTGGTAACTGAGATTACTTTGGAAATCATTTTCTAAACTTTTGAGTGTCGGCCGTTTGGCCTTGCGATTTCAAATGAGTTTTTACGACGGTTTGATGAACGAGTTTTATAACGTCTTCGAATGTTTTTAAAAATATTACCGTCGTTGGCCTTTTGGACATTTGTAAATGTTTGCGAAAATTTCCTTCAACCTTGTGGGTTCCATCTCGGGGCCCAAGGCGCTGTAATATTTCTGGTTAAATCTGGGGGTGTTACAGGGACGAACTATCAGAATCTCTGGGTACGGAACCCAATATGTTATTAGCAGCCCGGGAGAAGATCACTTTGATTAGGAGTCGGCTGTTAACGGCTCAAAGTCGACAGAAGTCTTATGCTGACCACCGTCGACGACCGCTTGAGTTCGAGGTTGGTGACCATGTGTTAATGAAGGTGTCTCCTACCCGAGGTGTTTTTCGTTTCGGGAAGAGGGGCAAGCTGAGCCCGAGGTACATTGGGCCGTTTGAGGTTTTGGAGCGTGTAGGTGATCTGGCCTATCGACTAGCTTTGCCACCGACTTTGAGTAAGATTCACAACGTGTTTCATGTCTCCTAGTTGAGGAAATATGTTGCTGATCCGAGCCATGTACTTCAGTTCGAAGAGATTGAATTAGCAGAGGATCATTCGTACGAGGAGCGTCCTGTGCGGATAGTCGAGAGGAGGGTCAAGCAGTTGAGGAACAAGACGATTCCCCTACTGAAAGTTCAGTGGTCACGACACGGAGTCGAGGAGGCTACGTGGGAAACCGAGGATAGTATGCGAGCGAGATACCCCGAGTTATTAACCCCTTAGTTTCGAGGACGAAACTCTTTTTAAGGGGAGAGTATGTAATATCCGACTGTAATTTTTCGTTTTTACCTGTCATTGTATTATTCGGATAATCTGATTATCATGAATCGTTGCATTTAGTATTATGTTGAGGTATTATAGATTTGAATTTCATATCGTTGTTATTTCATTTCATATGTGATGATTCGATGTTAATTAGAGAGTTGCATTTTCGAATTTTTCTGTTGATGTAGCGTACGCTACATAGTATGATTAACGTACGCTAATCCTGTGCCTTAGCGTACGTAATGTTTCCTCTGTTGCGTATGCTAAGAGGGAATCGCATCGATTGACTTCAAAGACGTGAACTCCTTAGCCGTTGGCATGCATGTGAGTAAGGTCCGAGCCGTCATGTCGGCGAGTCAACTTTTATTAACGTGCATAACCCTTTTTCATTAGCGTGCGCTAACGACTGCGAATTCAAGACGGAGCCATCGTAAGTCGCTACGCACGTAATATTAACCAGTTAGCGCACGTAAGTGTGTTAGCGTACGCTAAAGCTTCCCGTTAGCGTGCGCTAAGTCTGTACAGTCTATTTATAGGACCAGCCTGTTTTTCATTTCTTCACAACTCCAAACCAATTCTCTCTCCATATATCGTCCCTATGCACTCCCAAACCGATATCAACCTCCCCCAACTTGCTTCTAAGCCTTAAATCTTGGAGTGGAACTCATTTCCTTGGAGACTAGGAGGTGTTCTTGAGCTTGGAGTATATTTTCTCACAGCTTTGAGGTTGTTCTTCATTTCTGGAGGTAGGTGTACTTTCCTCTCTGTATTATTTTCATATGTTGACGTTAATAACGAATTATACTTCACCTAGAGTAGATTAATCAAGTGAAACATAGTTTTAATCCAACCTTTTTAACACTTTTGATGAATATGATAAATGAGGGTTTGAGATGGATATGTTCTTGATGATATAGTGATTCTAACCACATTGTAACTATCATGCTCATCTTGTTGGACGAATTTAGCTCAGTAGAATACCCTTGAATCAGTTAACTTCACCGTAGTTGGATTTAACTAATAGAGTTGTTATCATAAAGTGATTAAACACCATTTTAAGTTTTCACTTACCTTGGGAAGAACATGGCCATGTTAGAAGTAGAAGGATGTCTTCTTGCTCAGATTTCTTAAGAATCATATTCTCCTTATGTTTAGCTCAGCAAGATTTTGAATGGTTAAGGATATTTGTGAAACCAACACAACAACTTTTCATTAATCTAATGTGTTGAGAACTTAGTTTGTTTTGATCATCATACTAGATAGTGTAACACCCTCAAGATATTCGAGGTATATTACAGCGCCGTGAATCCCTATATGGGACCCACCAGGCTGAACAGCATCATACTCATCGACTCACAGAAACGACAAAATAACACCACATCATAAAGATGCAAAACAGAATAATCCACCCGGTTCAACCGGTCAAACATAACATCATCATCCAACACAAACATAATAGGCAACAATACAATCCGGACGAACAAGAACTCTTAAGTACTCGAGTACTACTATTAGTTCAAAGACCACAAAAGATGAAAAGATAAAAGACACTAAGACGTCACTCGTGCACAATCATCACGCACGGCCATCATCCGTGTATCGGGTCAGTAGCCGCTCATCTCGATGAACCTGACCTGAAATTCATAAAACGAATTTCCCCAAAACGGGTCCCCAGAGGGGTTAGCAATTACGCTAGTACAAGTAACCAAATGAACGACTTACATCTTACACATATAGTAAATACATGCAATCAAGAAAACATAGTTCCGAAACACTCATTTCCGGAAATGCCATAATCAAATCACATTTGAAAAAAATGCACCACAATTAACCGTGGATCCACCCCTCCGTGGACCCCTACCGAGACCCCGTCGGATCTAACCCATAGTGGTTAAAAGCAAGCTCGCGGATCCACCCCTCCGTGGACCCCTACCGAGACCCCGTCGGATCTAACCCATAGTGAGCATACACACACACACACAAATCTCATGCAATACTACTATGTTAAGATTGTAAGTTCATAAGGATACTTGCCTCGATTAATAGACGGTGACACGAACGGAACGGAAGAATCAAGCGCGACCGCGAGGAATCGACGAATGAACCTAACGATTCGAATAACACAATCACAACCACTCCTAAACGATTACGGAAATGGAATACACCCGAAAACCCGCCTACAATTCATGTATATTCGTACAAAAATAACAACGAGGGCGGACCACAACCAAACCCTCTCGATTTTGCAAAACCATGAAAATATACCATGAATCCGTAGGAAAACTAATTATACCAACAAGATTAATCATATTCATCATGAACCCACCAACAAAACGGAACGGATCGGAAGAAAAACCCAAAACCACCAAATCACCCAAAAGTAGGGTTCTAAGAGATTTACCTTGGATTAGGATGAAAGATTCGTGTTGATGTTGATATAATACACCAAGAACTTAGGGAAGATGTTGGATGAGATGATTGGAGGAAGAAATCGCCAAGAATCGCCCGAAATCGCCACAGCCACGGAAAGGAGGAGGAAATGGAAATAATACGCTCATCTCGGTCAACTCCCTGGTTTATATAACCAGGGAGTGTTAGCGCGCGCTAATCCTCAAGGTTAGCGTGCGCTAATGGGATAAAAATATAGACCAAACAGTTAGTGTCCAGTCCAGTAGCCAGACCTCTGGCTGTTAGCGTGCGCTACTCCAAATGTAGCGTGCGCTAATAACCTATCGGTAGCGCGCGCTATCGAATAGCGTGCGCTACCTGGACATCAGTCGAGTCCAGTGACAAACTGTCCAGAACCCACCTAATCCGTTAGCATGCGCTACCATACAAGCGTAGCGTGCGCTTAACCGGCACTGACCGTTCGATGAGTAAAGCGTCGATCGACACTCACGCTAGCGCACGCTACCGGGTATCATCAGCGTGCGCTAGCCTCCCGACCTTAGCGTGCGCTAGTCTGCGTAGCGTATGCTAATAAGCCAACATGTAAGGTGGAAAATAGCACCGCCACTCCCGTGGCTTGCTCTCAGCGCGCCATTTAATCCGTAGCGTGCGCTACTAAGGGGCCCCTAGCGCGCGCTATGCAGAACAGATAGCGTGCGCTAGGTTACGAAATATAAACGGTTCACAACATCGGAATATGAATGAAACATCAAACGAACACCTCAAAGCGCATCAAAACATAGAATGGATCCACGACAACCCCGAAATAGCGGTTCCGCACAACAATAACGAGTCTTAGATCAATAGATGACGGGAAAGATACACTGTAAGGTACATGAGGGTCACTACGACGGATAAATACACCGAAAAGGAAAATACAAGGGGAAAGAAAAAATGCGGATATTACATTCTACCCCTCTAAAAACAAGTTTCGTCCCAAAACTTAAGAAACAAACAACTCAGGGTACCTAGCACGCATGCTATCCTCGGTTTCCCAAGTTGCCTCCTCGACACCGTGTCTCGACCACTGCACCTTGACCAAAGGTATGGTCTTATGCCTCAGTCGTTTCTCACGATGCTCCAAAATCTTCAAGGGACGCTCTTCGAAAGTAATATCCTCGGCGACATCAATCTCACCATAATCGATGACGTGACTAGGATCCGGGACATATTTCCTCAACTGGGAAACATGAAAAACGCTATGAACATGACTCAAGGCTGGAGGTAATGCCAAACGATATGCCAACTCACCGACTCGCTCGAGAATCTCAAAGGGTCCAATAAATCTCGGACTCAACTTCCCCTTCTTCCCGAAACGAAAAACTCCCTTCGTCGGCGACACCTTTAGCAAAACGTGGTCTCCCACCTCGAATTCCAAAGGTCGGCGACGGACGTCGGCATACGACTTCTGTCGACTCTGGGCAGTCAACATCCGTTCTCGAATTACTTCTATCTTCCGCCTCGTCTCTAAAACGACGTCCGTCTCGGTCCCGACTAAATCGGACGTCTCATTCCAACAAATTGGTGATCGACATCGCCGCCCATAAAGTGCCTCATACGGTGCCATCCGAATCGACGCGTGCCAACTGTTGTTGTACGTGAATTCGATCAATGGCAAATCTTCCTCCCAATCGCTACTCCAATCGAGGGCACAAGCACACAATATATCCTCGAATGTCTGGATAGTGCGTTCCGACTGTCCATCTGACTAGGGATGAAAAGAGGTACTCAAATGCAAACGGGTACCCAACGCCTTATGCACCTCCTGCCAAAAGTGCGATACAAAACGGCCATCACGATCCGAAACAATAGACTTTGGAGTACTGTGACGCCTCACAATCTGCGCAATAAACACACGAGCCAACTTCTCTGGACCCCAAGTGTCCTTCATGCCCAGAAAATGTGCCGACTTGGTCAGACGATCAACAATCACCCATACCATATTCATGCCCGACCTCGATCTCGGCAAACTCGTAATGAAATCCATCGATATATCTTCCCATTTCCATTCCGGAACGGGAAGTGACTGCAATAACCCAGTCGGTCGCTGATGCTCGATTTTGACCTGCTGACAAGTCAAACATCTCGCTACAAACTGTGAGACCTCCTCCTTCATATCATTCCACCAGAAATTCCTTCTCAAGTCCTTGTACATCTTACTCTAACCAGGATGAACGGAGTAAGGTGTAGCATGGGCCTCCCGCAAAATACTCTGTCTCAACTCTGAGTCGTTCGGCACACAAAGCCGACTCTGGAATCTCAAAATACCATCCTCGTGAATCACAAACCCAGGAGACTTTCCCTTAAGAACGTTCTCTCGGATTTGAGTAATCATCGGATCCTCTGACTGCTTCAGCTTAATTTCATCGATCAAAGATGACGAAATCTCTAAAGCACAAAGTTGCCCGACAGCTCCAGGCAATAAGACCTCAACATCTAACTCGATCAAAGCCCTCCAAAGCTCAGACTGATATGTAAGGATCTCAAGCATTCGCAACGCCACTGGTTTCCGACTCAAGGCGTCATCCACGACGTTCGCCTTGCCCGGATGATAAAGGATTTCGAGGTCATAATCCTTAATCAGCTCTAACCACCTCCTCTGCCTCATATTCAACTCCCGCTGAGTAAATATGTATTTCAGACTTTTATGATCGGTAAAAATCTGACATGCAGAGCCGAAAAGATAGTGACACCAAATCTTGAGCGCAAAAACAACTGCCGCTAACTCCAAATCATGAGTAGGGTAGTTAAGCTCGTACGGCCTCAACTGTCTCGATGCATAAGCAATGGTCTTGCCGTGCTGCATCAATACGCACCCAAGACCCTGACCCGAATCATCGCTATAAACGGCAAAACCCTCGTTGCCACATGGCAACGCCAAAACCGGGACTGAAGTCAAACGCTTCTTCAGTTCCTCAAAACTCGACTGCCTCTCGTCATTCCAGACGAACTTCTCGGATTTCTGGAGCAACTGCGTAAGTGGCCGAGCCAGTTTCGAGAAACCCTCGACGAACCTACGATAGTAGCCAGCTAAACCCAAGAAACCACGGAGCTCCTTCACATTCTTGGGCGGTGCCCAATCCAACACTGCCTCAATCTTCTGCGGATCCACACGAACCCCCTCGGCTGAAATCACGTGACCTAAAAACATCACTTCCTTCAGCCAGAACTCACATTTCGAGAACTTTGCATAGAGTTGCTCGGTCCTCAAAATGTCTAATACTACCCGCAAATGATGGGCATGCTCTTCCTCATTCCTCGAGTAAATAAGAATATCGTCTATGAAGACGACGACACACTTATCCAAATACTCGATAAAGACTTTGTTCATCAACTGCATGAACACCGCCGGCGCATTAGTTAACCCGAAAGGCATAACTACGAACTCATAATGTCCGTATCTCGTCCGAAAAGCTGTTTTCGGCACATCGGACTCTCTCACCCGGAGCTGATAGTACCCCGATTTCAAATCAATTTTCGAGAACACCGCAGCTCCCTGCAACTGATCGAACAAGTCTTCAATTCTCGGCAAAGGATACTTGTTCTTGATGGTCACCTTATTTAGTTCGCGATAGTCGATACACAAACGTAGTGAACCATCCTTCTTCCGCACAAACAGGACCGGTGTGCCCCATGGCGAGGCGCTCGGTCGAACATACCCCGACTCAAGAAGCTCACTCAACTGCTTCTTCAACTCGGACATCTCTGATGGTGCCATGCGATACGGCGCCTTCGAAATAGGAGCCGCGCCCGTCTCTAACTCTATAGCAAACTCGACCTCACGATCCGGTGGCAATCCTGGTAACTCATCAGGAAATACATCAGGAAATTCATTAACGATTGGAATCGAAGACAGCTCAACTCCACTACTCTCTGCCTTCAAGGCGTAGCACCAATAACCAGTACACCCCTTTCGCAGGAGTCTCATTGCCTTCAAGGCATTAATAACGAACTTCTGGTTTCCCCTCTTTCGCCCCGCGAAAGAGTGCTCGGTGCCGTCCTCGGCTAACATAGTGATGATTCTCGTGCGGTAGTTCATGATCGCACCATGCCGCTCGAGCCAATCATCCCCAAGAATCAAATCTTCACCCTCGATACCCACAACAATAAGATTAGAGGGCCAAGTCTTCTCACAAATAAGCACAGAACAGTCTCGAACCTCCTGATCGCCAACGATCTTATCACCGCTAGGAAGCTTAACGATGAAGGGTTCACAAGGCATCAAACAGTCGAGACTGAAACGGCGCACACAATCCCAAGATATGAACGAATGCGTAGCACCGGAATCGAAAAGCACACTGACAGGATGAGAAAGAATATGAACGGTACTGCCGCCACAAGAGTCTTTGGGTCATCGGCTTTCCGCATCTCATAAACCCGCGGATGGGCGGAGCCGACACTAGAAGCTCCCTCTCTGGCGGTCTGACCCCGACCTCTCCCTCGACTGGCACTTGGTGGGGACTGAGAAGCAAACGATCCTTGATTCACACTCGGTTCCCTAGGCGCTGGGATGGAAGTCCGGGCACCCACGATTCTCTCCCTCTCGGCACAGAAAGCCGCCTTGTGGCCCAGTTGGCCACACTGATTACATGTCAACAAAGGACTCGGGCAATTACGATGTGGCTGGCCACAGTTAAAACACTTCACTTCCTGAGAAGGGGCACTGGCAGCCCTACGGGGAAACCCAGTAGATCGAGCTGGGCCACCACCGGCAGAAAAATTAGCAGACTGGAATTTCTGTTGACCCCTACCTTTGTGGCCCGAAAAATTCCCGGCGGATTTCTGCTTCTTGCTCTCGCGGGCCGCCTCACTCGCCGTCACAGACATATCATAAGCAAGGGCCCTACTCTGATAATCCTTCAAGGTAGTACAGACGAGCCCCGACATATAGTCCCGAATCGACAACTTCATCCGTCTGGAGAAATGGAAAATTTTGTCGCTCTCCTCGACAACTTGGGTCTTCATATAACCCAACTCCTTGTTAAAATCAGCAATAGCTTGAGATACGGGGATATCCCACGGTTGAGCATCATAAAAAGCATGTACCCGAGCACATCGACCGGCCCACGGGCAATATTGATCTCCATCAATTCTTGAAACTCGGCCCACGAAGCATGATCTTTGGGCCCAACGGCCTCCCACCGGTCGTAGCGTCCCTGTGAGAAAGTATTGAGCAATAGGGACTTTACGGTCCTCGGGAACGATTCGTGGCAACGAAGACCTTAGATATCTCCTTGATCCACCCTTCCCAATCGGGTGCAAGCTCCCGGCGAGGAGGATGCATCTTGATAACATCTTGGAGCCAACGATCCGCTCCGCCCCGATTAGCGTGGGCCTGATCCGGGTTCTGAACCGCCTGAGCTATCTCCACCATTTGGTTCACCATTTGCTGCATAACGGCCGCAATACCAAGGTCGGTACGCTCCTGAGAAGAAGCATGGCTATGACGGTCGCCGGTACTGCCGGCTCCCGAAGACTGCGACGTGGCCGCCCCACCGGATGCCCCACGTCCTCGGCCGCGTCCACGACCACGTCCACGACCACGGCCTCTTCCAGCATCCATACTGATGTTAAATAAGTAGCAAAAGTCATACGATGGTAAGTACAAGAAAAGAACAATCACAAATCGAGAATCAAAGATGCGGTACAAGGGAATAAGGAACAGAGGAAGGAAAAACTTACGGACACTGGTAGTACCGGAATCATGGCAGTGGGACGATGATGTGCAAAACAAAACACCACAAGACCCAATAAACCGACAAGCCTAGGTATCCATAAACCTAGTGCTCTGATACCATTTTCTGTAACACCCTCAAGATATTCGAGGTATATTACAGCGCCGTGAATCCCTATATGGGACCTACCAGGCTGAACAGCATCATACTCATCGACTCACAGAAACGACAAAATAACACCACGTCATAAAGACGCAAAACAGAATAACCCACCCGGTTCAACCGGTCAAACATAACATCATCATCCAACACAAACATAATAGGCAACAATACAATCCGGACGAACAAGAACTCTTAAGTACTCGAGTACTACTATTAGTTCAAAGACCACAAAAGATGAAAAGATAAAAGACACTAAGACGTCACTCGTGCACAATCATCACGCACGGCCATCATCCGTGTATCTTGGTCAGCCGCTCGTCTCTATGAACCTGACCTGAAATTCATAAAACGAATTTCCCCAAAACGGGTCCCCAGAGGGGTTAGCAATTACGCTAGTACAAGTAACCAAATGAACGACTTACATCTTACACATATAGTAAATACATGCAATCAAGAAAACATAGTTCCAAAACACTCATTTCCGGAAATGCCATAATCAAATCACATTTGAAAAAAATGCACCACAATTAACCGTGGATCCACCCCTCCGTGGACCCCTACCGAGACCCCGTCGGATCTAACCCATAGTGTTTAAAAGCAAGCTCGCGGATCCACCCCTCCGTGGACCCCTACCGAGACCCCGTCGGATCTAACCCATAGTGAGCATACACACACACACAAATCTCATTCAATACTACTACGTTAAGATTGTAAGTTCATAAGGATACTTGCCTCGATTAATAGACGGTGACACGAACGGAACGGAAGAATCAAGCGCGACCGCGAGGAATCGTTGAATGAACCTAACGATTCGAATAACACAATCACAACCACTCCTAAACGATTACGGAAATGGAATACACCTGAAAACCCGCCTACGATTCATGTATATTCGTACAAAAATAACAACGAGGGCGGACCACAACCAAACCCTCTCGATTTCGCAAAACCATGAAAATATACCATGAATCCGTAGGAAAACTAATTATACCAACAAGATTAATCATATTCATCATGAATCCACCAACAAAACGGAACGGATCGGAAGAAAATCCCAAAACCCCCAAATCACCCAAAAGTAGGGTTCTAAGAGATTTACCTTGGATTAGGATGAAAGATTCGTGTTGATGTTGATATAATACACCAAGAACTTAGGGAAGATGTTGGATGAGATGATTGGAGGAAGAAATCGCCAAGAATTGCCCGAAATCGCCACAGCCGCGGAAAGGAGGAGGAAATGGAAATAATACGCTCATCTCGGTCAACTCCCTGGTTTATATAACCAGGGAGTGTTAGCGCACGCTAATACTCAAGGTTAGCGTGCGCTAACGGGATAAAAATATAGACCAAGCGATTTAGTGTCGATCCGGTAGCTGGACCTGCGGCGTTAGCGTGCGCTACTCCAAATGTAGCGTGCGCTAATAACCTATCGGTAGCGCGCTATCGACCAATAGTGTGCGCTACACGGACATCGATCGAGTCGGTGACAAGCGTCGAGTAACCCACGATCCGTTAGCGTGCGCTACCATACAAGCGTAGCGTGCGCTTCGCACTTTGGCCGGGTTCGGTAGTAAATCGTCGATCGACACTCACGCTAGCGCACGCTACGGGTATCATCGGCGTCGCTAGCCTCCCGACCTTAGCGTGCGCTGAGTCTGCGTAGCGTACGCTAATACGCCAATCCGAGAAGGTGGAAAATAGCACTTTGCCACTCCCGGGGCTTGCTCCTCAGCGCGCTATTTAATCGGTCGTGGCGTGCGCTACTAAGGGACCTAGCGCGCGCTATGCATAACGAGATAGCGTGCGCTAGGTTACAATATAAGCGGTTCACAACATCGGAATATGAGCGAAACATCAAGCGGAACACCTCAAAGCGCATCAAAACATAGAATGGATCCACGGCAACCCAAGCAGCGATTCGCACAACAATAACGAGTCTCAGATCAATAGATGACGGGAAAGATACACTGTAAGGTACATGAGGGTCACTACGACCGAGAAATACACCGAAAAGGAAAATACAAGGGGAAAGAAAAAATGCGGATATTACAGATAGATGGTGAATTCATCATGATGTTAATGGATCTTCCAGCCTTGTAAAGAAAGATTTTGATAACCTTCATGGATATGGTGTAATCTCATAACTAATAACCTTGTTGTAAGCTTAATATTCAATTTAGATGAGAGGAGAATGATCATAAATGTGCAAATTTTGTTCTTTCAACATTTTAATGTTCTGGAAAGTTTAATCATCATAAGATGATCTTAACATCATAATTGGTTATTCAACATACCCTTGATAGAACTCTTGTTTATGATGAACCATGTGAACATTCGGTAAAAGTATTGTAAACCGATTTTTATGGTTGTAATGATGTTAAAAGAACTCCTGACATAAGGCTTCGATAATTGAAAATAGCAAACTATTCTAAATGATTGTAGGATGACGTCTTACTAATCCTATATTGATAATTATACGAATATGTTATTGAGTAAAATGTATTTCGTTTAAGGTTGATTGTTCGAGTAAACAATATTAGCCGAGGACCGTTCGTTCGTTCCGACAAGAAGAGGACTATTCTCATCTCCGTATTGAGGCAAGTTATCTTGCTTGGTTATAATGATGATTAGATTCTTGTGATGGTTATATATTTCACATGTATGAATTGTTCATGTAATGTTTGTCGTGAATTGACATTGTCCTTGACGTTATTCCGTTTTCTTCATGGGGTTGCATTCCCAAGTACGTCGCTTTGAATCGTTGATCTCGTTGGTCTTATTTTCACTTCGGTGAGTTTTCTTGATCCTTAATCGGATATGTGATTTATTGAATTCGTTGTCATGTTGTATCGTGACATATCCGGAATCATAACTGCGTTCCGATTGGTCATTGTGTAGGATTTTTAGCCAGGCACATATATAGTCATGCGTGGATATTATTCCGCATTGGACTGTGCACACGAGACATAGTTTCGTAAGGCTAATTAGGTACATTGTCCCACGTATATTCTGGATTCCGTATACGGGGCGGACATGTACACGGACACATTTCCGGATCGGGCGTACTGTGATGTCCATCTTGAGCCATATTGTTAATCATCCATAGTATTGGATGTGCTCGACGGTTTGTGACTGATTGTTTCAAACGCCCGAGGGGTATGATTAATAGTCGGAATGATTTCCTTGAGATCTATATACGTGAATTGTATAATGTCGGAAGAATTAATTATCATGTATATCTGACCCTGTGTTTTGGGCGAAATACTTGTATTGTATTTTAGGTCGAGGCAAAGGCAAGGCACGGGAAGAGCATGTTGACGGCGAAGGGTTCGAAGGATACTAGTTCGGGGGGCCCCACATCATTTGTTGTCCGGTTATGTTATTTTATTTTCTGCTTCATTTAAATTACTATCTGGTCGTATTGACATTTGAAGTATTTTCCATCTCCATATGGTTTATACTTGTTTTTCGGATCCTGTGTATTATAAGGCCGTTGGCCATATTTTTGATAAACTCCTAATCGGAGTAATGACTATTCATTGTGGTTCGGTATCACAAATAATATTTATTTAATCTGTGTTGGATATCGCCTGGTGGGTCCCAGTGTGGGGTCCACAGCACTGTAATAGCCGCCTTTTGGGGTGTTACAGTTTTTCAGTCTTGATGCTCCTTTTGGAATGAAGCTATTTATAGAAAAATGGATTCCATCATGCAAAATTATACTTGAGAACTGGTTGCCTCCCACCAGGACACATGCCTTTAGGATGTCAATGGATCCTAAAGAGGAAATATAAATATAATTGGTCAACACATAAGTTTAAGGCATGACTTGTAGCCAAAGGGTTTAAACAGAAAGAAGGTTATGATTTCTTCAATATATATCCACCAATAACACGAATAACTTCCATTAGAGTGAGTATTGTTATTGCTGCATTGCACAATCTCAAGATTCATCAATGGATGTGAAAAATGTATTTTGGAATGGTGAATTAGAAGAAAAATTTATATAGAACAACCTGAAGGATTCATTGCTCCTGGTCAGGAAAAAAAAGTGTGTAAACTTTTAAAGTCATTATATAGGCTAAAATAAGCTCCTAAATAATGCCATATGAAGTTCGCTACAACTATGTTAGCAAATAAAAGTAATGAATATGACAAATATGTGTATATTAAAGGCATACTTGAATCTTTTTTCATAATCTATCTATATGTAGACAATATGTTGATCATTGATAGTAGCAATTAAGTAATTGTGAATACAAAAAGGATGTGGGTTTAGCCGGTCACGGATATGTAGATATGAAGGATTTGGGTTTAGCTGATTTAATTTTTGTACTTAAAATTAGAACGTTGAAAAAGTGCTCGAGAAATTCAACACTTTTGACAGCCTGCATGTAAAAGCACCCATTGATTCCAGTATTCGCCTAAGTAAGAATAGAAGTGATCCAGTGACTCAAGTTGAATATTCAAGAGTAATTGGAAGCCTCATATATATTACGAATTGTACAAGGCCAGATTTGGCATTTGCTGTGAACAAATTGAGCGGGTTCACAAGTAATCCGAGTAAAGAGCATTGGAATGCATTGCCTAGGGTTTTAAGATGCTTACAGTACACCCTAAATTATGGGCTATTTTATAGTAATTATCGTGTAGTGTTGAAAGGATATACTGATGCTAGTTAGATTTCAGGCACTAACAATTCTTACTCTACAAGTGGGTATGCATTTGTAACGCCCCGACTTTCTAGGGATAATTATAGGAGAAAATAAGTAAAAAGGTAATTTTGACGAAAATAATTTCTTTTGAGAATATTAAAATTCTCGCCCACAAATTCGAGTTTCTACACTGACATAAAATAAATACCTTTTAATTAAGGCAGCAATACGTCATGGATACGAGATAGAAATTGCGGCGGAAGAATAAATTGTAAATTATTAATTTCTAACAAAAGTTTCCGCAAATAAATTTCGAAACATTAGACATAACGAAAAACATCATTTAATAAAATTTCATTCATATGCCATCTCGGCTCGCTCCTTCGTCCATCCAGCTCGGTTTAACCTGTGGGATCAATATAGGTGGGGTGAACTTCCTTCAGCTCATGGAAATCACACATATCACAGTAATATACAATCTAATGGAAAGTATAACATGAATAATCTATCATATCTTTTCCTCAACGTGAATACATACACACAATATTACGTATAGCATGAATCTAGCATAACACGAATATTGAGGTTGCGCAGGTGTCCCCGCAACAACATGAAACATACACACAATACCACATATAGCATGAATCTAGCACGCATGTGAATATTGAGGTTGTGCAGGTATCCCCACACACAACATATATCTTAAGATAGTCTATTTATACGTATACAGGTGAGCCTGATTTATAACATGTATTGTCAATTTTAAAGATGAATAGAATATCACATATACAATCCAATTAAAGCAATTAAAGTGCTAGTGAAAATTCCCACCTGAATAAATGATGTTGCTTGAACTTGAATATGAAGATGCTCGACTCATAGTCCTAAGCTTGTAAATCCTCGATAAAGTCTACATATAATAATAATTAATCATTATAAAATATTATGATATAATGACTGAAATTAAAATATATATGCATAAAATCGGATTAATTATTAATATTAATCGAAAAGTCAACATTTTAAGGTCTTGGTCAAATTAGGACCAAATTGAAGGTTTTAAAGTTGACCGGGGTCAAATTGCAAGATCTGAGAAACCTGGGCTAAATTGAATGCAAGGTAAACTGGAGGGGAACTGAAATTGAAGGACTGGAAAAAACTGGGGTTAAAATCGAAGTGTCTAGAAATCTGGGGTTAAAATTGCATAATCCTAAAAAAGGCTGGGTATAAAACCCTTTTCTGGAATTGTCTCAGACGACAATCCATTCTTTCTTCTGCTCTCGGCCTCCTCTCACCCGATCCCTCATCTCTATCCCCTCCCTCTCTAACAAATACTCTCATGGCCGAAAATCACACACAAGAACACGTCATACACACACTGGGGTCAGCCGATTAGAAACATACTCTCACTGACTCAAGGTTAACATCTCAACACCTGATTTCCGCTGGTACCGGCGACAAGGTGCCGCGATCTCCAATGAATTGAAGGTGAGGGCTCTGGCTTTATATTACGGTTTTCATATCGGGTTCAAACTTCCCTTCTGTTTCGGGTCGCGGGACGAAGGTCGCGCTGCTAGAAATTATTGAAGGTGGGGTTTTGATTGTGGAGCCGGGAGGAAGGTGATGACGCACGAACGGATTTGGGTTTGGGATTCTGTGTTGATACAAACGGGTCGTGGGCTTTGAGTCAGACCAACTCGGATGGAAAGGTAAGTCGGGCCTGAGTTCGGGCTTGCCAAAATTGGCTGCTGGATTTAGGTTTGGTATTGATGTTTTGCATAAACAGTGGACGAAGTCGATGGGTTTGGTTGAAATTTAGTTTGTTGTTTTCTATCGATTTCTAAGGTCCGATTAGTCAGCTGTGATGGGTTCGGCCGTGGCCAGGTTTTTGTTGGGATTGAATTCTTTAAACTAAATTTTGGTTTTACAGATTTTGAATTAAATAAAAGAAGAAAAAATATCAGAGATTGAGTATTGAGTTTTACCTCGTCGGAGAAAAGTCTGAGGTGCCGAAGAGGGTTGAGCGGCTGGACTGAGAATGTTCGCTTGAATAATCGCCAGAAGAGGATAGTATTTTGGTTGTTGTTTGCAGACGTCTACTTGTTTTGGATTTCTGCGGAGAGATTTGTGTTTCCAGTATATAGAATTATGTATTGTATTTTAGGGTTGTAGGTGTAGGAGATACAGTATTTATACTGTATAAAAATTAGGGTTAGGGTAATTTATGGGCTTTAATTATTAATTTGGGTCATTACAATATATTTGGGCCAATGATGATAATATTAATAATAATAACAGTAGTAATAATAATAACGTAGTAATAATATTAATAATAATAATAATAATAATAATAATAATATCGAGAATAACATTAATGTTGATATAGAGATGATAAAGCTAAAAAATAAAAATATTAATACTGTTCTTCATTATAAATATTATTATTATCAATAATAATACCTTTAATAATTATAGTAATATTAGTAACAATGATTAATATCGGATGTTTTTGAGATTAAATTTATTAATGGACTCGAGCTTAGAAACTAGGAGATACCGTAAAATTATTCATGATCCTCTAAATGAATTGACTTGTATATGAAGTGAAAATAATTGTACAACAATTATTCACTCAGTAATGAAATGGGACTAAATGAAAATAAAAATGCATTATAGATATTATTATAAATAATAATATTACATTATGAAAAATGGCGGATATTACAACATTTACCATTAGGATGGAGATGTTCGGTAATCAAGCAGGCAAACATGTATAGCCCGATCCACCATGGAATCAGAATTTATAGCTCTAGATAAAGCTGGAGAAGAAGTTGAATGGCTTCGTAACTTTCTTGAGGAAATTTCATGCTGGAAAAAGCTTATACCGAGTGTTATGATCCATTGTTATAGCCAAGCTTCAATTGGAAGATAAAAGAGCCTTATGCATAATGGTAAATCTTGACACATTCGTCAGAGACATAATACCGTGCGATAATTGATCAAAAATGGAGTTGTATCCATTGACTATGTGAGGTCGAATGTTAATGGCGGATCCACTCACAAAAAGGTCTGAATAAAGATCAATTTTATAAGCTGCTCGAGGGAATGGGATTACATCTTGAAATAATGTTCATAGTGGCAACCCAAACTTTAAGACTGGAGATACAAGAAACCTAGTGCAATGGAAAAATAAAGTTAGGAAAGCTCTATTGAAAGCACTTATTATAAATACATCTCTATAGAGCAGTATGAGTGTTGAGTCATGTGATTGTGGTGAGGTTAAGTCTTCGGACTTTTAATGGTTTTTTGTCCTAGAAAAGGAAAAGTATTGTAGGGTACTTTATAAAAAGAGACCACCTATCTAAGTGTGTAGACGGGTCGCCTCAAATAAATACTTAGAAAACCAAGATATTGTCCATGGCCACTGTAATACCCGGTTGTAATTCAGTCATTATCATTCAGTAATTATCATTCAGTAATTGGCACTCAGTAATTTACACTCATTAATAATCATTCGTCATTCATATTCAATCATGGTATTCACCGTTTAAGTATTTATATCGTGTATCAATTATTATTCGTCTTTCTACCTGGTTGGAGGATCGAACCGTAGTTATCATCATTATCTTCATCGTAATGGGCTGTGTGTGAGGAGTAGCGCACGCTACGTACTCTCTTTAGCGCGTGCTAATTGAGTACGGGTAGCGCATGATACCTCTCATCATCAGCGCACGCTAGCGTGGTTCAGGCAGACAGTTCAGAAGGTACTAGACTGCAGTTGAGTTGTAGTAGCGCACGCTACGATTGGTAAGTAGTGCGCGCTAGTGAGTTCGTATAGCGCACGCTATGCTAGAAGTATAGCGCACGCTAAGGTTGATCAGGCAGAGTCTAGTGGGTACTGGACTGATTTGGAATAATTCATAGCGTACGCTATGAATGGATATTAGCGTACGCTAATGGTGTAGTAGCGCACGCTGAATTTTGGGTGTAGCGTGCGCTATCGCGAGCAGGTCAGAGGACAGAGGGTTCTGGACTTCAGTTACTGGGCCTCAGATATTATGTTAGCGCATGCTAACATTTTGGGGTTAACGCACGCTAACGAGACAGTCAGTAGGCATTGTACTGTCCGGTTAACCTGCTAGCGTACGCTAAATATCAGGGCTTAGCGTGCGCTAAACTGGAATTGTATATATTGGATAGTGCAGTCCAGATTCATCATTTGTCATTCCCTCTTCACTCCTTCGACGATTCTGGGTGATTTTGAGCAATTCGGAGAGATCTTTTCGAGCTGAATCCATCTACCATCATCTTCAAGCTTATCATTCAGATTAATCATCATTTCATCATCTCCATCACATCAAATCAAGGTAATAACTTCTTGGATCTAGAATTTTGGATTTTTGGGTTTTTCCTTCCGATTTCTTCGTGTAAGCTTGGATTGTTGTTGGAATATGTTAGATATGGATTATCTACCTTGGATAAATGTATTCCTATGGATTTCATGAATTGTTGGGGTTTGATTCAAGACCACATTAGAGTTGACTTTGATATTTGGGGGTTTTCGATTAGATGTTGTCATTAACTCGATTTGTGGATTCCTATGGGATTATTGATATCATTGAAGGTGTTTTGTTGGTTTGAAATACTCATTTTGGAGTTGCTTTCGATATATTCGAGATTGCATATTATCAAAGGATGTATGTTTGCTAAGTATTCGCTAGAATGCCTCAATGAGTTTGGATATTGTTGTATCGACATTTGAGTTGGTTATAATCGTGTTTGATACGTATATTGAGCGTTTGTTGGTAATTGTCATTAAAGGTTGTTCGAGCGACCGACATCCCTTTTAGGACGTTGTTCGAGGAAGGACATTCTTCACCGGTGTTGAGTAAGTTAATTCTTACTCGGTTAAAAGGATTTTCATTTCTTTTGTTGTTGTTCATTCATAATCATAATTCATTCATAATGTATTAACTGTATTGATATTTGTAATTGTCAAATAATCACTTCATTCACGAGTAACGACGGTTCCAATCAGTTCATTGAGCTATCATTTATTTCACTATCACTTCATCTCGGTGAGTTGTTCTCGACTTTGTCGGATTGTTATTCATTATTATTCTTCATGGTCATTCTTGTCCATATGACCTTCTGGGTTCATATTGCGTGACCGGGTGGGGATGTGTGGAATTTTTAGTCGGGCACGTGATAGTCATGTGATTGGTTTCACCGACACATTGGATTGTGCACACGGTAACGTACCTCCGTGAGACTAATTAGGTACAAGGGCGGGTGTGTCCAGACACTCGTCTTGTGCACTTTCACATACTATTACGGGTGTACTATGATGCCCATCTTCAGCTTAATATCATAATTGAGATATATCATGATTGTGTTTATTCAACTCTTGAGGATTGTTGTTTTGTGTTGTAATATCTGCAATTTGGATTTCCGGTAATTTTAATTTTTGGCGGAAGTCCATCTTAGCGACTCTATTGTTACCGTTTCGTCATTCCGAGAATGATTAATTCGACACTTTTTGTCATCCGAGTTCGTCTCGGTGTCGTTCTGTTGAGTTCCGTGTTCTTAAGCGACTTTTCCACGTATGAGTTCGACTTTGTAAAATCACCATTAATTTTTGGAAACTCCAAAAATTCTGAATCTTTTTAATATTATAGAGCATAAAGTTAGATTTCCAATGGTTCAAACGGTGAGTCAATCGGGGTTCGGACGAGGGAGTTTTGGTCGAAATAGCTAAGACACACCCATGTTGCAGTTTTGGCCGACCCGCCTGTACCGGGGGCCGCGGCTCCTGCCGGCAGGGCCGCGGCACACTGCCGCGGCACACTCGTCCGGGCCGGGGCACACTGCCGAGCACTGGGGGCATATTTTGGCCCTGTGCCGCGGCACACTCGGCCGGGCCGCGGCACACAGTGCAGGCTGCACTATAATTGCGTTTTTTGAGAGGAACAAGCTCATTTTTCATCCTACATCCGAGAGAGAGGGTTTGTGGGAGAAATTTTCATCATCAATCACTTGAATACTCGATTCTTCATCATTTTCATTCGGTTGTGAAGCTCGGATCGTCGATCTAACTCGTGTTCATCGAATCAAAGTGTTTGGATCTTCAAAGGTAATATTCCCAAACCTCTTGGATTTCGATTTGTGTTGAGATATGATGTTTTGGACATTATAATCATGTTGTATGAAGAGATATACATATGATTATGAGTATGTATGAATATTCATCGGATTATTGAAAGGTTATTCAAGAACACATTGAATATTGAGTTGAATTTGGGGGTTTTCAATTAATTGTTGTTGAAATAACGAATTTGGATATTCATATTGGATTATTGATCGTATTGAAGATGTTTTGTTGGTTTGAAACACTTCTTGGGGATTTGATATTGGTATTATTGAGGTTTGGTTGTAAACAATCGAAGTTTGGCCACAACGTGTTCGATATAATGCCCCAATGAACTTGGTTTAGTCGTATCGACGTTTTGAGTTAGTTATACTCGTGTTTGATTCGTGTGTTGAACCGGATTATTGGTAATTGTGTTATTCAAGGTTGTTCGAGCGACCGACATCTCATTTAGGACGTTGTTCGTGGAAGGACATTCTTCATCGGCGTTGTGTAAGTTAATTCTTACTCAGTTAAAGGGATATTCATTCCTTTCGTTGTTCATTCATAATTATAGTTCATTCATGATGTATTAACCGCATTGAGACTTGTAATTGTCAATTAATCACTTCAGTCACGTGGAACGACGGTTCCAATCATTTCATTGATCTATCATTCATTTCACTATCATTTCATCTCGGTGAGTCATTATTGATTTCGATGTCACTTTTGTTATCTCGTGACATTCCGGGTCATACTGGCGTGCCGGTTGGTATGTGTAGGATTTTCATTTCGGGCACATATTAAGTCGTGTGTTGGTTGTTGGCCTCACATTGGACTGTGCACACGAGAAGATCACTTCGTGAGACTGATTAGGTACAAGACCACACGTGTATTCGATCGATACTCGTTGGTGGCTTGTGCACGGACACATTTCCATCCCGGGCGTAGTGTGGTGCCACCCTTTGAGCCGTACCGTTAGTTGATTCATACAGCATGTTTGATTGCGTATGTTTTCAACAGGATTGGGTTATAATCTGACTGATTCAATTTTGATCGCATGTGTTCGACGGTTTGAGATTTTGATCGAACTTGTGGTTTATACAGCATATATGATTGTGTTTATTCAACTCTTGAGGATTTTTGTTCTGTGTAACTGACCCCATTGGGGGATTTTGTTTTCAGGTCATGGCAAGGCAAAAGTACGAGAATAGAACGTTGACGGCGAGGAGTCCCAGTGATACTAGTAGGGGGCCCCAATCCTTTCAGTCATTCATGTTGTTGTCATTTATTTTCCGCTGCAGATTTCAATTTGGATACTCCGTTTCGTTCAGTGTTGTGTATTTTATCTTCATATAAAATATACATGTTTCTGTTATTATCATGGGTGTGTTATAATGAAACTCCTCATCGGAGTAGTTGATGATATAATGTGGTTCGGTACTACATTTACCCTTTGTATTTTATTCATTTTCACTCGCCTGGTGGGTCCCAGTCGGGGGTCCACGGCACTGTAATATCCGCCTAGTTTGGGGTGTTACAGAGTTGGTATCGGAGAGTGGTTTTGAATACTACCTTCCGAATCATGTCTCATTTGAAATCATCGTTCATCAGACTAGTATCATTGGACTTTCGCATCACGTGTGACCTGTGCAAAAGCCGAGCCCTTCAGACCAAAGAACAGTAAGATTTCCTCATTTATCATTTTCATTTGTAATCATGTCGATCATGTTAACTCATTAACCACTCAGTTCATTTCACTGTTCAGTTGTTGATCTTGAGGATCGTATCATTAATCGTGTTAACTTGTTCAAAATAATCATTTCAAGAATTTCATCAAATAATCATGTCACCTCAGTTAATCATTCATGTAATCACTGTGTTAGAGCGCGTATGCTCATTTTCATCATTTCATGACATAAATCATAATGCGGTACTCATACGAGATCTATGATTATCTTACGACCCTCCTACATCAGTATGGAGAGAGCTGTCAGGGGATACACGGGGAGAGGCCGCAGTGCGGACCGAAATCCGGGAAATAATCACTCACTGCGATGAAGTCGTACCCAGGACTCAGCTCGATCGGAAGATGTTCGGGTTGATCCACTCACTTTTATGCAGGTCATGATGACCCATATGCAATTGCTCAATCATCATTGCGCCACTCTGGCCGAATTAATCGAGAGAAGTCTCCCGTGTGAGCCTGCTGCTAAGGAAATTGCTGAGCAACAACCTTCATCTGTCAGCAGGAAATCAACGAAGCGTAATCAGTCTGAAGGCGGTCAGTCTACCTTCAAGAAGCCTCGTACGGGCCCTAACGTTTTTGAGCGACCTCCTGCGGCGCCTAATCCTGCGGGATCTCAGCCCCGAGCGGCCAGATCAGCCATCACCTGTTTCAACTGTGGAGCGCCGAGTCATTACAGCACTAAGTGTCTGAAACCGTCTATCACGTGCCATAATTGTGGGATTGTTGGGCATAAGGCCCGTTTTTGCCGAAGGGACTCCAAGCCGACTCCGGTAGCATCTCAGGCCCCGAAGCAATCAGCGACTCAGAATCAGACTGCTTTGTCAGCGTCGTTTAAGACAATGGAAGCGAATAAAAGCGGAGCTCATATTTATTAGACGGGAGCGTCCAGTTCGGGGCCGGCAAGTCCCGGATTCACAACATGAAGAGGACCGACGATACGGAGGCCCGAACGATCTCAGGTATACTCGTAATTTTAGCTCAACCTGTATGTACCCTTTTTGATACTGGTGCACCGCATTCATTCATTTCCGAATCATGTTTGAATAGACTTAACTTGGATAGTCCTATTAATTGTGGGCCTTATATCATTGGTCTACCTAGCGGTAGAAGAATTTTCGAAAATCATGAGGTTTAGAACTGACCGAATTAAGCTTAATGACCGCGAATGGTTGGTGGACCTAATTGTGGTGGATTTACCTAAGGACGATGTAATATTTGGTATTAGTGGGATGGATCGTCATGATACCATCCTCAATGTTCGTAAGCGTACGATCACTATCATTTCCGTCGTTGGAGTCGAGTGTGTATTTCAGGGAGGTGATCCCCGTTGTTCCGGAAGAATAATTAATATGATGAAAGCAGTAAAATTACTCAACCAGAGTTGTTCAATCATTCATTATATCATTATCATCGATTGACCGTTCTATGGCAATCGAGATGTTCCATCATTCCTTATATCATTGTCATCGATTGACCGTTCTAAGGCAATCGAGGTGTTTAACCATTCATCGTATCGTTGTCATCGATTGGCCACTCTCAGACAATCGAGGTGTTCAACCATTCTTGGTATCATTGTTATCGTTTGACGATGTACTCCCATACGAGCTACCTGTTTTACCTCCACCAAGGGATATGGAATTCACAATAGAGTTGGAGCCTGGTACGTCCCCATTATCGAAGGCACCGTACCGGATGGCCCCGAACGAAATGCAGGAATTGAAGAATCAATTAGAGGATTTGACCGAGAAGGGTTATATCCGACCGAGTGCGTCCCCGTGGGGAGCACCAGTGTTGTTTGTCAAGAAGAAGGATGTTTCGTTTCGTGTGTGTATTAATTATCGGAAGTTGAATAGGGTGACGATCAAGAATAAGAATCCTCTACCCCGTATTGATGATCTCTTAGATCAACTTCAGGGAGCTTCAGTATCTTCCAAGATCGACTTAAGATCTGGATATCACCAGTTGCGCATTCGAGAGTCGGATATCGCGATGGCGGCGTTTCAAACACGCTATGGCCATTATGAGTTCGTGGAGTTAATTAATGCACTAATGCACATGCGGTATTCATGGAGTTAATGAATCGGGTCTTCATCGACTTTTTGGATCAGTTCGTGGTTGTCTTTATTGATGACATTTTAATTTATTCTCGTGACCGGGAGTAGCACGAGTTTCACCTTCATCAGGTACTCGACGTGTTGAGATGAGAGCAACTTTTTGGGAAGTTTCCCAAATGTGAGTTCTGGATGTCCGAAGTGACGTTTCTCGGGCATGTAATTTCATCAGACGGAGTTCGTGTCGACATACTTTTGTGGCTAAGATTGCTGATAGTGGTATTTGGTCTGATTGCACGGAGATGGATATAGATTCGATGTGGAACTTGTTGGAGCATAACATAAAGGAAGTTGCAAAAGAAGTCCTAGGAAAATCTAAAGGAAACAGACCATCAAGTAAGGACACATCTTGGTGGAATGATGAAGTTAAGCAAGCGATAAAGACCAAACGTGAATGTTATAAGGTACTGGGTAAATGCTCGAGCGATGAGAATTATGAGAAGTACAAGAAAGCTCGAACAGAAGCTAAAAAGGCAGTGCGAAATGCCCGATCAAAGGTCAATCAAGAATTATATGCAAGATTAGATACTAAAGAAGGGGAAAGAGATATCTATAAACTTGCTCGAATGAGAGAGAAGAAGACGCGAGATATTGGAAAAGTTAAATGTGTAAAGATCTTGACCAAAAGTTTTGGTTCAAGATAAAGAGATAAAAGAGAGATGGAGGTCATACTTTGATACCCTATTCAATGGCCATCAAGAACAAGATATTGGGAATTTAAACATCCCCTCAAGTATGGTTAACCGAGAGTTTAAGAGAAGAATTCAAAAGAGTGAAGTGACAATTGCATTGAAAAAGATGGGGTCAAAGAAAGCAGAAGGACCAGATGGTATACCTATTGAAGTTTGGAGGTGTTTGGGGGAGAGAGGGATCGAATGGGTAACTATGCTTTTCAATAAGATTTGTAGAAGTAATAAGATGCCATCAGCATGGAGGAAAAGTATTCTCGTCCCTTTGTATAAGAACAAAGGTGATGTTCAAAATTGTTCTAATTATCGCGGAATTAAACTAATGAGTCATACCATGAAGTTGTGGGAACGAGTGATTGAACAAAGGATCAGGAAATGTGTGAAGATAACAGAAAATCAGTTTGGATTTATGCCTGGAAGATCGACCATGGAAGCAATTTATCTTATCCAGCAGTTGATGGAACATTATTGAGATAAAAAGAAAGATCTGCATATGGTTTTTATTGATTTAGAGAAGGCATATGATAAAGTACCAAGAGAAGTACTTTGGTGGGCCTTAGCAAAGAAGGGTGTATCGCGGAAATATATTGACATTATAAAGGACATGTATGAGGGAGCTAGTACAAGTGTACGTACTAATGTTGGGAGGACAAGAATTCCTATTACGATTGGGGTGCATCAAGGATCTGCTCTTAGTCCTTTTCTATTTGCCATAGTCATGGGCGAATTGACCGAGAGAAATTCAAAATGACGTTAGTGGTGTATGATGTTCGCAGATGATATTGTGTTGATTGATGAAACGAAGGTTGGAGTGCAAATTGGAACTTTGGAGGATACTTTGGAAGCTCGAGGCTTTAGGGTGACGAGTAAGGCGAATATATGGAGTGTAGGTTTAGCGAAAACAATGATAGAGAGGCGGGGATGATCACATTTGATGGGAAAGTTGTTCATGGATCCACTTTCTTTCGGTATCTTGGATCTATTATCCAAAAGGATGGAGAGCTAGATGGCGATGTGGCTCACGAGAATAAAGGCGGGGTGGTTGAAGTGGAAGAGTGCCACGGGGTTTTATGTGATCTGGCATGCCTCATAGATTAAAGGGTAAATTTTACCACACGGCAATTAGGCTGCCTTTGTTATATGGCACCGAGTGTTGGGTAAAAGCAGTGTCACGTTCAAAAGATGAATGTGGCAGAGATGCGTATGCTACGATGGATGTGTGGTCATACAAAAAAGGATCGGCTCAGAAATGAGGTGATCAGAGAGAAGGTAAGAGTTGCGTCTATAGAAGACAAGATGATGGAGAATCGATTACGATGGTTTGGTCATGTGAGAAGAAGGCCTATTGATGCCCCAGTGAGGAGGCTAGAAAGTTGGGGAACAAGTAATGTTGTAAAAGGTAGAGGAAGACCCAAGAAAACTTGGATAAAGATGATTGAAAATGATATGCGGTTTCTTGGAATTGGAGAAAGTATGGCGATGGAGAGGCAAATGTGGCGGGAAAGAATACGGATGGTGGATGGAGTCTGATTCCTCCTTTTTTTTCTATTTTCTTTTATTTCATGTTATCTTTTAATTTATTTTTCAGGATTTTTTTTTTTTTACATTATTCTTTTTTTTATTTGCTTTTTTCTCTACTTTTTCCCTCTTTTTTTCCTTTTATGTTATTTATGTAACGATTATTGACGGTTTCAAAGTTTGATTCATGTTAGCCGACCCCAAATCATTTTGGGACTAAGGCTTAGATGTTGTTGTTGTTGTTGTTGTTGTTGTGGAGTTCGTGTCGACCCTCAGAAGACGGAGGCTATCCGAGATTGGCAACCTCCGAAGAATGTTAAGGAAATCCGAAGTTTCCTCGGATTAGCTGGTTATTATCGGCGGTTTGTGGAAGGATTTTCTAAAATCGCTCAACCCATGACGAATCTTTTACGGAAGGATAAGATATACACGTGGTCCGACGCGTGTCAACAGAGTTTTGAGGAACTCAAGAGCCGGTTAATTTCAGCACCTGTCCTTTCTTTACCATAAGGGACAGAAGGATTTGTGGTTTATAGTGATGCGTCCGGACAAGGTCTCGGATGTGTACTCATGTAGAACAGGAAAGTTATTGCTTATGCTTCACGGCAATTGAGACCTTATGAGGTTAATTATCCGACCCACGACCTAGAGCTAGCAGCCGTGGTGTTCGCATTGAAGATTTGGCGTCATTATCTTTATGGCGTTACCTGTCAGATATTCACCGATCATAAGAGTTTAAAGTATATATTTACTCAGAAGGAGTTAAATATGCGGCAAAGACGGTGGTTGGAACTGATCAAAGATTATGATATCGAGATACTTTACCACCTGGGCACGGCAAACGTTGTCGCCGACGCCTTGAGTCGTAACTCCATTCAGGAGCAGATGCTTGCTCGATTAACAGTTCAGAACGAACTTCAACAGGAATTTCTGAGACCCGAGATCAAGGTCTGGTTACAGCGAGTACAAGGGCAACTTTGTACGTTGGAGATTTCATCGCCACTTGAGGAGGCGATCAGGGAGAATCAGGGTTCAGACCCATTTTTGTTACGCATTCGAGAGGATGTGACTCAGGGGAAAGCCCCTGGGTTTGTGGTCCACGAGGATGGACTTCTGCGTTTTAAGAATCGGTTGTGCGTACCGGCGAATGACGAGTTGGAAAACTCGATTTTGAGAGAAGCTCATGCTACCCCTTATTCCGTTCATCCGGGGTCTAGCAAGATGTATAAAGACTTGAAACAAAATTACTGGTGGAGTAATATGAAGCGGGAAGTCGCGGAATTTGTTTCGAGATGTTTGACCTGTCAGCAAGTCAAGATAGAACATCAGCGACCAGCGGGTATGTTGAAACCTCTCCCTATTCCAGAATGGAAGTGGGAAGATATTTCAATGGACTTCATCACGAGTTTGCCGACGAGTCATCGTGGCATGAATACAATCTGGGTAATTGTGGATCGCCTAGCTAAATCAGCTCATTTCCTTGAGATTAAGGATACGTTGGGTCCCGAGAGACTTGCCCAGTTGTTTATCAAAGAGATAGTGAGATTGCACGGTACTCCTAAAAGTATCATTTCCGATCGTGACGGAAGATTCGTGTCTCATTTTTGGAAATCAGTTCATCGTGCTATGGGAACTCAGCTTAATCTCAGTACAGCTTTTCATCCTTAGTCCGACGGACAATCGGAGAGGGCTATTCAGACTTTGGAGGACATGTTGAGGGCATGTGTTATCGATTGGAAAGATGATTGGGAAGCCCAACTACCGTTGATCGAGTTCACGTACAATAATAGTTGGCTTGCTTCGATTAAGATGGCACCTTACGAGGCCTTGTACGGTCATCGTTGTCGATCTCCTTTGTGTTGGGATGACTTATCAGAATCAATCGGCACCGAGCCCGATATGCTTATAGCCGCCTGTGAGAAGGTATCTTTGGTCAGGAGTCGTTTGTTGACCGCTCAGAGTCGACATAAATCATATGCAGATCATCGTCGTCGACCATTAGAGTTCGAGACAGGTGACCATGTTTTGGTCAAGGTATCCCCGAGTCGTGGTGTCTTCCATTTTGGGAAGAGGGGAAAGTTGAGTCCGAGATTCAATGGACCGTTTGAGATTTTGGATCGAGTAGGTGAGCTAGCTTATCGATTAGCCCTACCTCCGGCGTTGAGCCGAATTCATTATGTGTTTCACGTATCTCAGTTGCGGAAGTATATTGCCGACCCTAGCCACATACTTCAATTTGATGAAATCGAGATAAGATGATCATACGTATGAGTAGCATCCCGTACGAATCTTAGTACGACGAATCAAACAGTTGAGGAACAAGACGATCCCTTGGTTAAATTCAGTAGTCGAGTCACGAAGTCGAAGAGGCTACTTGGGAAATCGAGGATAGTATGCGGAAGAGTTATTCCGATTTGTTTCACCCTTAGTTTCGAGGACGAAACTATTTTTAAGGGGGGGAGTATGTAATACCCGCTTGTAAATTCATTCATTTTTCATTCAGTAATTGTCACTCAGTGGATTTTCACTCATTAATAATCATTCATCATTCATGTTAATTCATTCGTGTTCACCGTTCGGACTAATGTTGAGTCGTCCTTGCTTGAGAATAGAGATGAGAATATTATCTTGATCGTTATAATTACTTCATTAATCGATGTTGATATTGGAGTTCATGCCATTTCAAATTTCCTTCTTGTACGAATCATGCTATTGTTGGGTACATTTGCGGTTCTTGTGTATCTTGTTGGCCGGCCCGCCTGTACCGGGGGCCGCGGCTCCTGCCAGCAGGGCCGCGGCACACTGCCGAGTCACTGCCGCGGCACACTCGGCCGGGCTGCGGCACTCTGCCGAGCACTGGGGCAGATTTTGGCCTTGTGCCGTGGCACACAGTGCAGGCTGCACTATAATTGCGTTTTTTGAGAGGAACAAGCTCATTTTTCATCCTACATCCGAGAGAGAGGGTTTGTGGGAGAAATTTTCATCATCAATCACTTGAATACTCGATTCTTCATCATTTTCATTCGGTTGTGAAGCTCGGATCGTCGATCTAACTCGTGTTCATCGAATCAAAGTGTTTGGATCTTCGAAGGTAATATTCCCAAACCTCTTGGATTTCGATTTGTGTTGAGATATGATGTTTTGGACATTATAATCATGTTGTATGAAGAGATATACATATGATTATGAGTATGTATGAATATTCATCGGGTTATTGAAAGGTTATTCAAGAACACTTTGAATATTGAGTTGAATTTAGGGGTTTTCGATTAATTGTTGTTGAAATCACGAATTTGGATATTCATATTGAATTATTGATCGTATTGAAGATGTTTTGTTGGTTTGAAACACTTCTTGGGGATTTGATATTGGTATTATTGAGGTTTGGTTGTAAACAATCGAAGTTTGGCCACAACGTGCTTGATATAATGCCCCAATGAACTTGGTTTAGTCGTATCGACGTTTTGAGTCAGTTATACTCGTGTTTGATTCGTGTGTTGAACCGGATTATTGGTAATTGTGTTATTCAAGGTTGTTCGAGCGACCGACATCTCATTTAGAACGTTGTTCGTGGAAGGACATTCTTCATCGGCGTTGTGTAAGTTAACTCTTACTCAGTTAAAGGGATATTCATTGCTTTCGTTGTTGTTCATTCATAATTATAGTTCATTCATGATGTATTAACCGTATTGAGACTTGTAATTGTCAATTAATCACTTCAGTCACGAGGAACGACGGTTCCAATCATTTCATTGAGCTATCATTCATTTCACTATCATTTCATCTTGGTGAGTCATTATTGATTTCGATGTCACTTTTGTTATCTCGTGACATTCCAGGTCATACTGGTGTGCCGGTTGGTATATGTAGGATTTTCATGTCGGGCACATATTAAGTCGTGTGTTGGTTGTTGGCCTCACATTGGACTGTGCACATGAGAAGATCACTTCGTGATACTGATTAGGTACAAGAACACACGTGTATTCGATCGATACTCGTTGGTGGCTTGTGCACAGACACATTTCCATCTCGGGCGTAGTGTGGTGCCACCCTTTGAGCCGTACCGTTAGTTGATTCATACAGCATGTTTGATTGCGTATGTTTTCAACAGGATTGGGTTATATTCTACCGATTCACTTTTGATCGCATGTGTTCGACGGTTTGAGATTTTGATCGAACTTGTGGTTTATACAACATATATGATTGTGTTTATTCAACTCTTGAGGATTTTTGTTCTGTGTAACTGACCCCGTTGGGGGATTTTGTTTTCAGGTCATGGCAAGGCAAAAGTACGAGAATAGAACGTTGACAGCGAGGAGTCCCAGTGATACTAGTAGGGGGCTCCAATCCTTTCAGTCATTCATGTTGTTGTCATTTATTTTCCGCTGTAGATTTCCATTTGGATACTATGTTTCGTTCAGTGTTTTGTATTTTATCTTCATGTAAAATATACATGTTTCTATTATTATCTTGGGTGTGTTATAATGAAACTCCTCATCGGAGTAGTTGATGATATATTGTGGTTCGGTACTACATTTACCCTGTGTATTTCATTCATTTTCACTCGCCTGGTGGGTCCCAGTCGGGGGTCCACGGCACTGTAATATCCACCTAGTTTGGGGTGTTACATATGTAACTGACCCCGTTGGGGGATGTTGTTTTCAGGTCATGGCAAGGCTAAGGCACGGGAAGAGAACGTTGACGGCGAGGAGTCCCAGTGATACTAGTAGGGGGGCTAGTCCTTTCAGTCATTCATGTTTTCTTCATTTTATTTCCGCTGCAGAGTTCCGTTTGGATGTTCATTTTCATTCGGTGTTGTATATTTTATCTTCATATAAAATATACTTGTATTCTGTATTTTTCTGGGTGTGTTGTACTTGAAACTTCTCATCGGAGTAATTAATGATATACTGTGGTTCGGTACTACAATTATATCACTCAATTCATTAATTTTCATTCGCCTAGTGGGTCCTAGTCGGGGGTCCAAGGCACTGTAATATTCGCCTAGTTTGGGGTGCTACAGCCACAACTATGAGAACGGAAGGTATTGTAACATTGTTGTGTAAATGTCATTGACTCGGTATACACCAATGAGAATTAGTTCAAGACACTGTGTCCACTAAGTTGTCGGCATATCCGACGATATTTTAGCAAGAAATGTTTAAAGCCACAAATTACCTTTCCCCATGCAGCAGTATTTTACATAAACTAGGTATGCGAGTCTGAATTCATGCATGCATTTATTTTGACTCATGTTGGGATTATTGAAAATTGGTTTTAAAAAATGAGTTTTGACTCAGTGTCAACTATTTAATGATAATAAAATATTTAGTTTTTATGAATTAAATGTTAAATTTTGAATCTACATGTCGAGGAATAAACGTAAGATTTTATTTTTCTCAAAATCGATTTTCGTTGAATGAGAAATAAATGACTAAAGTGGCCATCTAATTTAATTAATGAAGAGTTAAAGTATGAAATTAAAGGTCATCCCAGACATTGAGCCAACCGCACTTCTGGAATGTGACTCTTCACACTCTTACAAGTTGTAACCTATGAATTTAAGCTGATTAATGTCACTTAATATGACTCTTGAGCTGAAGGGTTACTGGACAATTAAAGGCAATTTAACATGCAGTAACCAACCACCTGCTGAAATAGTTTTTGACTCTATAAAAGGAGGTCCTTTGCATTTCATTATACAACGCAACATTATATTGCAGCATATATTCCTTTCAGTTTTACTTTGTTTCCAGTACCAAACTGTTCACCGGAACTCTGTGTTTTGGAGAACACCTAACAAGAGACGAAAAACAGTTGTATCTTGAAGACTTATTACTTTAGCCATGTGCTCTTATGCAGGGGCAAAAAAATAGTCGTACGTAAAGAGTTTCCTCTCGCCTCTGCTTCTAGTTATTTTCCCATATCTTTTGCTTTTTAGTTGGATTTGTAGTAAGAAGTTTACTTTATAAATTTATTTTAATTGTTTCAGGAGAAAGTAAAAAGACTGTAAATACGAGTCAATCAATTGTATTCATAACACTAATAGAGGGGCCTTTATATAGGCATTACAATGAGATTCCTTCCCTGCATAGGATTCCTAGATAAGGTAAGACATCTAATAAGATCCTAATACCTCTAGAAGGTTCTATAACCTTCCATCTATGTATCTACAACTGGTATTAGGTAAGACACATCACGGGAATAATAATTCCCGGAACACTCCCCCTATGTCGAGCACTAATACAACAATGGTGCAGAAGATATTGCCTTCGTAAAAACCTATCCAAGCCAAAATAAAACCCCATTCATCATTCAACAGTCAACAATCCTCATTCATCATTTTCATTTTTGATCAAGTCGATCATGTTAACTCATTAATCACTTAGTTCATTTCACTGTTCAGTTGTCGATCTTGAGGATCGTATCATTAATATTGTTAACTTGTTCAAGATAATCATTTCAAGAATTTCATCAGATAATTACGTCACTTCAGTTGATCACTCATGTAGTCATTGTGTTTGAGCGCGTATGCTCATTTTCATCATTTCATAACGTAATCATAATGTGATATTCATGCGAGATATATAATTATCATATGACTTTCCAATTCAGTATGGAAAGAGCTGGCAGAGGACGCGGGGGAAGAGGCCGTGGTGCAGGCCGAAACCCGAGGGCTCGTGTGAATACTGTTAGGAATACTTGTTAGATTTTGATGATGTCATTAATATAAATTCAAATGTTTATTACTTTGCAAAAATGTAAGGAAGAACCAAATGAGTATTTTTCATAGGCCAAATAATGTTAAGTGTAAAACTTGGCAAAATGTAAAGAAGAACCAAATGAGTATCTTATATAGGCCAAAAATAAGTTAGGCTAAAAATCGGCTAAGTACTAAAGATCAGTTGAGTTCATCAGAGAGGTACAGACGAGTCAAGTCAGAGTAGTTCTGGTCAACAAAAATCATTAGGGATGTTTGACCACACTGCAGTCAAGATACCTCAGACAAGTCATCTGATCAGACAAGTCCTAAACAGTGAACATCAGAGAGGTCCAGACTGCAGAGAAGTTAACTGCACATCATCCTAGTCGAGATCATCCAAGTACTCCAAGTCTAAGTCAGCATGCATTGAAAAGTCAAATATTACGGAAAGTCACATGCAACGTGAAGAGACAAATTGGAGAGATTCCCGCAAAAGATATGAATTAAATAATTCATCCAGACCCACCTTGAATACTTTAATCGTATTATATTCAAAAGATTCGGCGCATCACATGCAGAGTCTTCACAACGGTCGAAAGATAGATTAAAATATGGGAATACAGCCTTACAACGTTCAGAAAATAATAAACAAAGAAGTCTCCCTCCAACGGACTGATTTGTTACAGATTTGCAAATGGCTATGAAGAAATGCTCAAGGATCAACACCTATATATATCCGAAGATTTGAAATTGAGCAACTACCGGTGCGAACATACTTTCAAGCGATCAAAGCATTTAAGCAATCTAAAAGCGAAATACAGCATCGTGAAAAGAGCGGTTCTAAAAAGTTCATACTTGAAGAAGCTCTTAGTTGGAGAAGACAAAAACTCGTGTCTTAAATCCTGAGTTCGGGGTACTTCACTGGTTGAAGTTCGAGACTGTAAAGGCATCCAAGGATCGAGGATCAAGAGGTGCAAGGCAGTCAAGTGTGTTACATCGGCACGGATTTCCACTGGTTGGAAGCTGTTGTAGTTTGGTTGAATCACTGTAATATTTATCACTGGTTGAAAATTATAGTGAATTCATCTCCAACTGGTTTGGAGAAAAGTGGATTAGTAGAGGATTACCTCACCTTTGAGACCACTATAATTGCCTGCGTACTTTACTATTTTATAACATCATACTTTAACTGTTGCATTCATTGTTAAGTGTTTCATTAGTTGTTCTGTATTCGTCATCAGCTGACTTCCGCACGTATTAAGAACAAACGACTCCAAGTCATTTGTTTATCTATCAGCTGAAGAAACTTACTCTTTGAGAAAAAAAGTTTAAGAGTTTCAATAAGTCTATTCACCCCCCCTAGACTTATTCCTGGACGACTTGTGACCTACAAGTGGTATCGGAGAGGTTGATTCATTTATTTCACGAACCAGATCTATATCAGAGATATATCTTTACTCTCATTTTATAATGGAACACATGCATTCTAGACTACCTGTGTTTTCAGTTGGCGAGTATGATCTTTGGAAGATAAGGATGCAGGCACACTTATCTTCAATCCATGATGACATGTGGTGCATCATAGAGGACGGTCCATTCATCTTCGAGAAGGACAACACTGCAGAGGAGATCGCAGCAGGGAAGCTAGAGAAGATCCCAAAGAAGAGGATAAAGCTGACTCCCGAAGAAAGAAAGCTGGCCAATCTTGATAACCGGGCCAGAGATGTCCTATATCAAATTCTTGACAAATCCACCATGGTCAAGATCAAGAATTGTAAGAATGCCAAAGAAATCTGGGACACATTAGCCCTAAAGGAACAGAGCTGATCAAGGAAAACACGTTGTCAATTGCTATTCAAAAATTTGACAACTTCAAAATGAAGAATGGCGAATCCATAGACCAAGTGGACACAAGGTTCACTGAGATTATTAATGAAATCAACTCCCTCGGCAAATCTTATGGCAATAGGGAGATGGCATTGAAGGTTCTAAGATCTCTCAATCCTGAATGGAGTATGAAGGCAGTAGCCATGACAGAATCCAAGGATCTTAATAAGATAAAGATCCAAGAGCTGTTCTCTGATCTGAAGGCTTATGAGTTCGAGCTTCCAAGTTCATCCTCAACCGAGCCTGCAGAGAAGGGAATAGCCTTTGCAGCCAAATCCCCCGCCAAGAGCTTATCTGATGTAAAGCCTCCAAATCCATTAGATTTTGAGGAAGAAATGGCGTTTATAATGCAAAGGTTCAGCAACTTCCGAAAAAACTACTCCAAATACAAGAAAAATTATAAGGAGAATCCCACAAGGAACCAGAAAGCCGGAAGCTGGAAGGTGGAATGCTACAATTGTCACAAGATAGGACACATTCAGATCGACTGTCCTGAGCTTAAGAAGGACGAGAGCAAGAAGGAGGTGGGCAGAAAAGAAGACAGAAGGAAGGCCCTCATCGGAGAAGATCAGGAGCATGTAGAATCAAGCAGCGGATTCTTTTCTGATGATGATGAAGAGTATGACTGCCTGATGGCCAACTTAGCTGATGAAGAGGTAACATCAAAACCCTCTGGTTCAAATAATAGTTCAGCCATGTCACAAGATATGGATCTACATGAATCTGTAAATCAGCTATTTAAAGATTTTGAAACACTAAAATCTGCACACCTATCTGTATCAGCAGAGAAGACTCAGCTGCAAGATTAGAATAGGCAGCTGAAAAATGATTTTGAAAAACTCAGCCTAGAACTGAATACAGTTGAGATAACTGCAGCTAACTTGCAAAACCAGGCTGATGTCAATACAACTGAGATAAATCGACTAACTGTTTTACTTAAAGAAAAATCAGCTGCACTTGCTCATGTCAAAGCCGAATTTACTAAGCTGACTCAGGCAAATAAGACTCAGGCGCAGGAAATAACCTCCCTGAAGGCGTCTTCAACCCTGGAAGAATTGTGTACCAATAAAAGGCCACTATATTCCAGATCAGGCCTTGGATATGATCCTCACACTCCCTCTAGTTCTAAAACCACTTTTATCAAGGGAGAAACAATTGTCTCGACTGCTGAGCCTACATATAAACCGATATTTAAAAACAGGCAACAGCCAAGTCACAAGTCTAGGCTGCAGCCAGGGTACACAAGGCAGCCACCTAGACAAGTGACTAGGCAATGGCCCAGGCAGAAGCAGCAGCCCAGACAACATGCCCACTATTATCAACAACTCCCCAAAAACAGATTTCAAAATGGGAGGGGCAGATGGAAACCTCAAGGTTATCCTAATTTCCAAAATGAACAAGTGTGGATACCTCAAAGATTTAATAAATGGTCTCAGTCAAGGTTTAGAAATGGCCCACACTATCAATATTTTGAGGAATATCCGGTATACAATCCCAACAGGAGATACAGACCTAGACCTTACACACCTTATAAGGGTTATAATGATAACAACTTTCACAATCCAAGGAGAAATCAATTCTCCAGGAAACCATCTAACCCGAGAGGACCCACACAAATCTGGGTACCTAAATCTCTGCTTGTTTGATTGCAAAAAAGGTGGAAGGACTACAACCACATCTCCACAAATTCAAACTTTGGAGGTGAAGAATGGTTTGTAGATTCTGGATGTTCAAGGCACATGACCGGGAACAAGAAGATGCTGTCCAAATACACCAAAGAAAGAGGTCCTGATGTAACATTTGGAGATAGCTCTAGAGGACAAACAAAGGGCTTTGGAGAGCTTCACCGAGGAAATATTGTGATATCCAAAGTTCACTATGTCAAAGGGCTCAAGTATAATCTCCTGAGCATAAGCCAGTTTTGCGATGAGAAGAATCTAGTAGTCTTCACCATTTGGAAATGCATGGTGATAGATATCCCATCTGGAGAAGTGAATCTACAAGGATTTAGAAGGAGAGATGTCTACATGATAGATTGGAACACAGGAACACCTAACTCCTATTTTCTATCCAAGACAGTAGCTGAGAACGGATGGCTATTGCACAAAAGATTATATCACCTGAACTTCAAAGCCATCAACAGGATTAGTTCTCAGAAGCTGGTCAGAGGACTTCCAGATGAAGCATTCAAGAAGGAAGCTCTTTGTGATGCCTGTAAGAAAGGAACGCAGACCAGAGCATCATTCAAGCCAATCCAGCCTACAACCCTCACAACAAGTATATTAGATCTACTCCACATGGATCTATTTGGTCCCATCAAACCAAGGACTCTAAGCGACCGAAATCATGCACTTGTTGTAGTAGATGATTACTCAAGGTACACTTGGATCATCTTCCTATATAAGAAGAGTGAAACCTTGACCAAGCTACCTGAGCTACTGAGAAGGATCCCGAATGAGAAATCCCTATCCATCATCAAGATCAGATCAGATAGAGGAGGAGAGTTTCTCAACAAGGCAATCACTGATTACAGCGATCAGAATGGGATCCAGCATGAACTCTCTGCAGCCAGGACTCCCCAGCAGAATGGCGTTGCTGAAAGAAGAAACAGAACCCTGAAGGAAGCAGCAAGGTCCATGATTGCAGAAGCGGACCTGCCCAAGAGGTTCTGGGCTGAAGCTGTCAACACAGCTTGCCATACTCAGAACAGGAGTATGATAGTAGGGAGACATGGCAAAACTCCCTATGAGGTTTGGAATAATAGAACTCCCACTGTTGCTTACTTTCACGTTTCTGGTTGTAAGTGTTTCATCCACAACAACGGTAAAACACAACTAAATGCCTTTGATGCTAAAACTGATGATGGTCTCTTTATGGGATACTCACAAAGAAGCAAGGCATATAGAGTATTTAACAAAAGAACCTTAGTTGTGGAGGAAACACCCCATGTTGTTTTTGATGAATCTACTGTTGAGTACAGGAAGCAAGTTGAGCTAATTGAGAATAAGCTCAAATCAGCAACCCTTGAAGAAGTCATTGTACATGACACTGGAATGGTGGACTCACCTGCAGACCAGCCTGAAGATCCAACTGTAGCTGCTAAAGACCCAACTGCAGATCAGACAGGATCACCAAACCTATCTGATCCCGTGCCGCTGATGAAGACACAGCTGTAGCTAATAAAGACTCATCTGCAGATCAGACCCAACCTGCAGATGACAAGACGGTAGCTGATCCAGCTGCAGACCAAGGAGACCAGAACCCAGCTGATGCAGAAACCCACCAGAGCAATTCAACAGGGGGAACAGACCCAGAAGAAGACGATATCCCCAAGTGGCTCAAAGACCATCCAATCCAGCAAATCATTAGGAAGCTGACTGATGGAGTTAAGACAAGACAGTCAACTCTACCCGCAGGAATGGCTATATTCTCATGCTTCATGTCACAGATAGAACCCAAGACAACAGAACAAGCTTTAGAAGATTATTCTTGGATAAATGCCATGCAAGAAGAACTGGAGCAGATGGAAAGAAACAAAGTTTGGGAACTAACAGACAGACCAGATCACAAGAAGGTTATTGGCACCAAATGGGTGTACAAAAACAAGAGTGATGAACACGGAGCTGTTGTTAGGAATAAAGCCAGACTTGTTGCAAAATGTTATGCACAGTGTGAAGGAATGGATTTTGATGAAACCTATGCACCTGTTGCAAGATTAGAGGCCATCAGACTATTCCTCGCATATGCTGCATTCAAAGATTTTGAAGTCTATCAGATGAATGTAAAGAGTGCTTTTCTAAATGGCATCCTAGAAGAAGAAGTCTATGTAGAGCAAAGGAGACAAAGTCTACAAGCTGTTGAAAGCTCTCTATGGACTTAAGCAAGCACCAAGAGCATGGTATGAAACACTGTCTGTGTTTCTTGAGAAGAATGGTTTTTGCAAAGGAAAGGTGGACAAGACTCTATTCAGAGTGGAGCACGAAGGCCACATATTGATAGTTCAGATATATGTGGATGACATCATATTCGGCTCAACCAATCCATAGCTATGTGAGAAATTCTCTAACCTCATGCAAGGAGAATTTGAGATGAGTATGATGGGAAAGCTTAACTTATTTCTCGGATTACAAGTTAAGCAGATGGAAAATGGAATTTTCATCAACCAAGCTAAGTATACCAGAGATCTAATCAAGAGATTTGGAATGGAATCAGCCAAACCAGCAAGAATTCCTATGAGCACAAGTACTCACCTAGATTCAGATGAGGGAGGCATATCAGTGAATTCAACCCACTACAGAGGACTTATTGGATCATTGCTATACCTCACTGCAAGCAGGCCAGACATATCTTATGCCATAGGAGTTTGTGTGCGATTCCAGTCTAAGCCTAAGCAGTCACATCTAGATGCAGTAAAGAGAATAATTAAATACCTTAAGTCTATAGTCAACGTTGGACTATGGTATCCTAAGGATGATAACTTCGAGCTGTCGGGATATTCAGATGCAGATTTCGCAGGATGCAAAATTAATAGGAAAAGCACTAGTGGAACGTGCCAATTCCTAGGAACCAGACTGATATCCTAGTTTAGCAAGAAGCAGGTTTCTAACTCTATATCCACCACAGAGTCAGAATACCTAGCTGCAGGTAGCTGTTGTGCCCAGATCTTATGGATCAGACAACAGCTGAGGGATTATAATATCATTGCCAATGAAGTCCCTATCTGGTGTGACAACAATAGTGCTATTGCAATAACCAACAATCCGGTTTTGCATTCGAGGACCAAGCACATTGATGTTAAACACCACTTCATCAGATACCACGTGCTTAACAAGAGAGTTAGAGTTGAGAGAGTCAGCACAGACTACTAGATAGCTGACATCTTTACCAAACCTTTGCCAGAAGAAAGGTTTTTGGATCTGAGAAAGAAAAGGAAAAAGATGAAGAAGAAAAAGAAGAAGAGGAGAAGGAAAAGGAGCCAGAGAAAGAGCCAGAAGTAGAGGCTGCAGACAGGGCTGGGGCGCCTGCCCGGTATACCAGCCTGGATGCCGAGTTGGATGAGGACTCCAGATCAGGGACACCAGAAAAGACCCCATCTGGAGTACCAGCTGCAGATAGGAGCCTGCAGTCTAGTGGATCATTTGCAGAAGGCTCAGGCGAGCACTCACCACCATCGCAGATCTCACCTGCGGTGACTGAGCTGATAAGGCGAATAGTGAAGGATAATATTAGAGAGCTGCTTGCATCTCAGGTCACTCCTGACCTCCAATCCATCAATGCCAAGATTGATACTTTGCTGCAGAGGGAAGTACGTCAGCCTCCTCCCCCTACAAACAACAGAATGCTATTTGGCATGTCTGACTGGATGCACAGGATGGAGCAGCAGCTGACCACGTTAGTTGATGCTGGCAAAAAGGGGGAAGATAGAATACAGGGGGAAGGCAGCATTCAAGGATAGATAAGGTAGGAGCTTAGAACGAAGAAGAGGCAGGATGTCCAGATGATCACTGCTGGGACATTCTCAGCTAAAAGGAAGGGAGGAGCAGAACCAGAAGAACAGGCTGATCAGCCTGCAGGCAAGAAGAGGAGGACTAGAGGAGGATTTGAGCCTACTCTAGAGTGGGAAGGCAAGGAGTTGTGGTACGTTGAAGAATTTATACCAGAAGAAGCTATACCCATGTGGGGATCTGCAAGGAAAAAATTCATTAGAGACTACTACATCTGGGAAATACTCCAGGATGATAATCTCACCCCACAGCAGATCTTCATCAACTTCATGGAAGAATCTCATCCACAACTCTGGACTATTCTGAAGAAACATGCTGAGACATACAACGCTTATCCCATGATCCCTTCGTTCAGAGCCAAAGAACCTCCCACCTTGGAGAAAGGTAGTGCTTTAAATGAACTTGCTCTCCAGAGAAAAATCAAGAAGCTGTGTCTTGAGAATAAGTTTTCATCACAAGAAGAGCAAGACTTTGCAGCTCTTGTTGTAAAGAGGAAGTATGGTCTTGCACCTGTCAAGATAAGACCAATCGGAGCTAAACCTTTCAGGCCTGCCAAAAAGCCTATTCGAAGAGGCAGATGACTTTCTTTCATTTTGTACTTGTAATGATTTTATTTATTTCTGTACTTGTAAAATTTTCTTGTAAATTTCAAACATAATCAAGTCAGAAAATTTTATAATAGTCTTTTGAATGACAATTTCCAGTTGTCTCAAAAATTAGACTGATTTTAGTTTGTGTCTTGCACTCAAGTGCAGACTTGTTCATTTGAATATTTCCTTAAAGTTTTGCCATCATCAAAATAGGGGGAATTTGTTAGGAATACTTGTTAGATTTTGATGATGTCATTAATATAAATTCAAATGTTTATTACTTGGCAAAAATGTAAGGAAGAACCAAATGAGTATCTTCCATAGGCCAAATAATGTTAAGTGTAAAACTTGGCAAAATGTAAAGAAGAACCAAATGAGTATCTTCTATAGGCCAAAAATAAGTTAGGCTAAAAATCGGCTAAGTACTAAAGATCAGCTGAGTTCATCAGAGAGGTACAGCCGAGTCAAGTCAGAGTAGTTCTGGTCAACAAAAATCATCAGGGATGTTTGACCAGACTGCAGTCAAGATACCTCAGACAAGTCATCTGATCAGACAAGTCCTAAACAGTGAACATCAGAGAGGTCCAGACTGCAGAGAAGTTAACTGCACATCAGCCTAGTCGAGATCAGCCAAGTACTCCAAGTCCACGTCAGCATGCTTTGAAAAGTCAAATATTATGGAAAGTCACATGCAACGTGAAGAGACAAATTGGAGAGATTCCCGCAAAAGATATGAATTAAATAATTCATCCAGACCCACCTTGAAGACTTTAATCGTATTATATTCAAAAGATTCGGCGCATCACATGCAGAGTCTTCACAACGGTCGTAAGATAGATTAAAATATGGGAATCCAGCCTTGCAGCGTTTAGAAAAGAATAAACAAAGAAGTCTCCCTCCAACGGACTGATTTGTTACAGATTTGCAAATGGCTATGAAGAAATGTTCAAGGATCAACACCTATATATATATATATCCGAAGATTTGAAATTGAGCCACTACTGGTGCGAACATACTTTCAAGCAATCAAAGCATTCAAGCAGTCTAAAAGCGAAATACAGCATCGTGAAAAGAGCGGTTCTAAAAAGTTCATACTTGAAGAAGCTCTTAGTTGGAGAAGACAAAAACTCATGTCTTAAATCCTGAGTTCGGGGTACTTCACTGGTTGAAGTTCGAGACTGTAAAGGCATCCAAGGATCGAGGATCAAGAGGTGCAAGGCAGTCAAGTGTGTTACAACGGCACGGATTTCCACTGGTTGGAAGCTGTTGTAGTTTGGTTGAATCACTGTAATATTTATCACTGGTTGAAAATTATAGTGAATTCATCTCCAACTGGTTTGGAGAAAAGTGGATTAGTAGAGGATTACCCCACCTCTGAGACCACTATAATTGCCTGCGTATTTACTGTTTTATAGCATCATACTTTAACTGCTGCATTCATTGTTAAGTGTTTCATTAGTTGTTCTGTATTCGTCATCAGCTGACTTCCGCACGTATTAAGAACAAACGACTTCAAGTCATTTGTTTATCTATCAACTGAAGAAACTTACTCTTTGAGAAAAAGAGTTTAAGAGTTTCAATAATTCTATTCACCCCCCCCTCTAGACTTATTCCTGGACGACTTGTGACCTATAAATACACGCGCAAACGCGAGGTATAATGCAAATTCATCGAGCAGCGACGCTGCCACTCATTCACCCAGAAATGATCACTCACTGTCAGGGAGTCATACCCGGGACACAGCTCAATCAGAAGGTGTTCGGGTTGATCCACTCGCTTTTATGCAGGGCATGATGGCCCAGATGAATCAAATGGCACGCCTCATGGAGACGATGCAGAATTCAGCTACTCAGAATCAACAGGCTCCTCCTCCGCCACCTCAGGGGCAAGAGAGGGGTGTAAGCAGTATCATTGGCGATATATCTCGCCAGAGGCCACCTACTTTTGAGGGCTCATCTTAGCCGGCGGATATTGTTCACTGGATTGAGCATTTCGAGAAGTTGTTTGCTATGGTGGAGTGTCCCGAAGGGCACAAAGTTTCAGTCGCGGCTTACTATCTCGGTAAGAGCGCTCATTCATGGTGGTTATCGTTGAAGCCCACTGACATATCTTGTACTTGGGATCAATTAAAGACTCTCATGATGGAGAGGTATTATCCGGCCCCACTCAGAGAGGCCAAGTTATCAGAATTACTCACTCCCGACCTCTCAGCGGACGATGATGTTCTCGCCATCGCCGAGAAATTCCAGGAGCTACTTCCTTTCGCCTCGTCTATTATTCACTCTGAGGCGGACAAGATCAAGTATTTCAGCAAGAGGTTGAAGCCTCGTATGCGGATGCAGTTGCTTAATCACAATTGCACCACTCTGGCCGAATTCATCGAGAAAGCTCTTACTTATGAGCTTACTGCTAAGGAGATTGCTAAGAAACAACCTTTATGTGCTGGCAAGAAGTCAAAGAATCGTAATCATTCTGATGGCAGTAAGGCCACTCTCAAGAAACCTCGTGCGGGCTCTACTTTTTCTGAGCAACCTCCTATGGCGCCTAGACCCACGGAATCTCAGTCACAAGCGGCCAGTTCGGCCATCACCTATTTCAACTATGAAGAACAGGGTCATTTTAGCACCAAGTGTCCGAGGTAGACTGTCACATGCCATAACTGTGGGATCGCTGGGCATAAGGCCCGTTTTTGCCGAAGGGACTCCAAACCTACTCCGGCGTAATCTCAGGCCCCAAGACAGTCAGCGGTTCAGAATTAGGCCACTCAATCCACGTCGTTCAAGACGACAGGAGCAAATAAAGGCGGAGCCAAGAGCTATCAGACGGGAGCGTCCGGTTCGGGGGCCGGCAAGCCCCGAATTTATGAGATGAAGAATACCGACGATCCAGAGGCCCGAATGATCTCAGGTACACTCGATATTCTATCTCAACCTGTGTGTACTCTTTTTGATACTGGTGCATCGCATTCATTCATTTCCGAGTCATGTTTGAGTAGACTACGTCTGGGTAATGCGACTAGTTGTGAGTCTTATATCATTGGTCTACCTGATGGTAGAAGAATTATCGGGAATCGTGAGATTAAGGATTGTCCGATTCAGCTTCATGGCCGTGATTGGTTAGTAGACCTAATCATGGTAGATTTACCGAGAGACGATGTCATCTTGGGTATTGACTGGATGGATCGTCACGATGCCATCATTAGTGTCCGTAAGCATATGGTCACTATCATTTCAGATGATGGGGTCGAATGTGTATTTCAGGGAGGTAATCCCAGTTGTTCCGGGAGAGTCATCAACTTGATGAAAGCAGTGAAATTACTCAGTCAGGGGTGTGTCGGTTATTGGTGTTATATGACCAAGACCGAGAAATCATCAATCATGTTGGAGGATATTCCGGTAGTGAGCGAATATGTCGATGTATTTCCAGACGAGTTACCTGGTTTGCCTCCACAGAGAGATGTGGAATTCACGATTGAGTTGGAGCCTGGTATGTCCCCAATATCGAAGGCACCGTACCGGATGGCCCCAACCGAAATACAGGAGTTGAAGAATCAATTAGAGGATTTGACCGAGAAGGGTTATATTCGACCGAGTGCATCCCCGTGGGGAGCACCAGTGTTATTTGTCAAGAAAAAGGATGGTTCGTTTCGCTTGTGTATTGATTACCGGGAATTGAACCGGGTGACGATCAAGAATAAATATCCTCTACCCCGTATCGATGATCTTTTGGATCAACTTCAGGGAGCTTCAGTATTTTCCAAGATCGACTTAAGATCTGGATATCATCAGCTGCGAATTCGAGAGTCGGATATCGCAAGGACGGCGTTCCGAACACGCTATGGTCATTATGAGTTTGTGGTAATGTCGTTTAGGTTAACTAATGCACCTGCGGTATTCATGGAGTTAATGAATCGGGTTTTCATCGACTATTTGGATCAGTTTGTGGTTGTCTTTATTGATGACATTTTAATTTATTCTCGTGACCGGGAGGAGCACGAGTTTCACCTTCATCGGGTGCTCGACGTGTTGAGATGGGAGCAACTTTATGGAAAGTTTTTCAAATGTGAATTCTGGATGTCCGAAGTGACGTTCCTTGGATATGTAATTTCATCAGACGGAGTTCATGTCGACCCTCAGAAGACGGAGGCTATCCGAGATTGGCAACCTCCGAAGAATGTTAAGGAAATCCGAAGTTTCCTCGAATTAGCTGGTTATTATCGGCGATTTGTGGAAGGATTTTCTAAAATCGCTCAACCCATGACGAACCTTTTACGGAAAGATAAGAAATACACGTGGTCCGACGCGTGTCAATAGAGTTTTGAGAAACTCAAGAGCCGGTTAATTTCAGCACCTGTCCTTTCTTTACCGCAAGGGACGGAAGGATTTGTGGTTTATAATGATGCGTCCGGACAGGGTCTCGGATGTGTACTAATGCAGAAGGGGAAAGTTATTGGTTATGCTTCACGGCAATTGAGACCTTACGAGGTTAATTATCCGACCCACGACCTGGAGCTAGCAGCCGTGGTATTCGCATTAAAGATTTGGCGTCATTATCTTTATGGCGTTACCTGCCAGATATTCACCAATCATAAGAGTTTAAAGTATATATTTACTCAGAAGGAGTTAAATATGCGACAGAGACGGTGGTTGGAACTAATCAAAGATTATGATATTGAGATACTTTACCACCCGGGCAAGGCGAACGTTGTCACCGACGCTTTGAGTCGTAAGTCCGTTCAGGAGCAGATGCTTGCTCGATTAACAGTTCAAAAGGAATTTCAGCAGGAATTTCTGAGACCCGATATCGAGGTTTGGTTACAGCGAGTACAAGGGCAACTCTGTACGTTAGAGATTTCATTGCCACTTGAGGAGGCGATCAGGGAGAATCAGGGTTCGAACCCATTTTTGTTACACATTCGAGATGATGTGACTCAGGGGAAAGCCCCTGGGTTTTTGGTCCACGAGGATGGACTTTTGCGATTTAAGAATCGGTTGTGCGTACCGGCGAATGAAGAGTTGAAAAACTTGATTTTGAGAGAAGCTCATGCTACCCCTTATTCCGTTCATCTGGGGTCTAGCAAGATGTACAAAGACTTGAAACAAAATTACTGGTGGAGTAATATGAAGCGAGAAGTCACGGAATTTGTTTCAAGATGCTTAACCTGGCAGCAAGTCAAGATAGAACAACAGCGACCGGCGGGTATGCTAAAACCGATCCCTATCCCAGAGTGGAAGTGGGTAGATATTTCTATGGACTTCATCACGAGTTTTCCGATGAGTCGTCGTGGCATGAATACAACTTGGGTAATTGTGGATCGTCTAACTAAGTCAGCCCATTTCCTTGAGATTAAGGATACGTGGGGTCCCAAGAGACTTGCCCAGTTGTTCATCAAAGAGATAGTGAGATTGCACGGTACTCCTAAGAGTATCGTTTCTGATCGTGACGGGCGATTCGTGTCACACTTTTGGAAATAAGTTCATCGTGCCATGGGAACTCAGCTTAGTCTCAGCACAGCTTTTCATCCTCAATCCGACGGACAATCAGAGAGGACTATTCAGACTTTGGAGGACATGTTCAGGGCATGTGCTCTCAATTGGAAAGATGATTGGGAAGCCCAACTACCGTTGATCGAGTTCACGTACAACAATAGTTGGCATTATTCGATTAAGATGGCACCTTACGAGGCCTTGTACGGTCGTCGTTGTCGATCTCCTTTGTGTTGGGATGACTTATCAGAATCAATCGGCACCGAGCCCGATATGCTTATATCCGCCCGTGAGAAAGTAGCTATGATCAGGAGTCGTTTGTTGACCACTCAAAATTGACAGAAATCTTATGCAGATAACCGTCGTTGTCCATTAGAGTTCGAGGCGGGTGACCGTGTTTTGGTCAAGGTATCCTCGAGTCGAGGTATCTTTCGTTTTGGGAAGAGGGGAAAGTTGAGTCCGAGATTCATTGGACCGTTTGAGATTTTGGATCGAGTAGGCGAGCTAGCTTATCGATTGGCCTTACCTCAGGCATTGAGCCGAATTCATAATGTGTTTCACGTCTCTCAGTTACAGAAGTATGTTGCCGACCCGAGTCACATACTTCAGTTCGATGAAATCGAGATCACTGATGATCATTCATATGAGGAGCGTCCTATATGAGTCTTAGAGTGGCGAATCAAACAGTTGAGGAACAAGACGATTCCTTTGGTCAAAATTCGGTGGTCTATACACAGAGTCGAAGAGGCTACTTGGGAAACCGAGGATAGTATGCGGGAGAGTTATCCCGAGTTGTTTGACCCTTAGTTTCGGGGACAAAACTCTCTTAAGGGGGGTGTATGTAATACCCGGTTGTAATTTAGTCATTATCATTTAGTAATTATCATTCAGTAATTGGCACTCAGTAATTTACACTCATTAATAATCATTCATCATTTATATTCAATCATGGTATTCACCGTTCAAAATATTTATATCGTGTATCAATTATTATTCGTCTTTCTACCTGGTTAGAGGATCGAACCGTAGTTATCATCATTATCTTCGTCGTAATGGGCTGTGTGTGAGGAGTAGCGCACGCTACGTACTCTCTTTAGCGCGCGCTAATTGAGTACGGGTAGCGCACGCTACCTCTCATCATCAGCGCACGCTAGCGTGGTTTAGGCAGACAGTCCAGAAGGTACTGGACTGCAGTTGAGTTGTAGTAGCGCACGCTACGATTGGTAAGTAGCGCGCGCTAGTGAGTTCGGATAGCGCACGCTATGCTAGCAGTATAGCGCACGCTAAGGTCAATCAGGTAGAGTCCAATGGGTACTGGACTGATTTGGAATAATTCATAGCGTACGTTATGAATGGATATTAGCATATGCTAATGGTGTAGTAGCGCACGCTGAATTTTGGGTGTAGCGCGCGCTATCGCGAGCAGGTCAGAGGACAGAGGGTTCTGGACTTCAGTTACTGGGCATCAGATATTATGTTAGCGCACGCTAACATTTTGGGGTTAACGCACGCTAACGAGGCAGTCAGTAGGCACTGTACTGTCCGGTTAACCCGCTAGCACACGTTAAATATCAGGGCTTAGCGTGCGCTAAACTGGAACAGTATATATTGGACAGTGCAGTCCAGATTCGTCATTTGTCATTCCCTCTTCACTCCTTCGACGATTCCGGGCGATTTTAGGCGATTCGGAGAGATCTTTTCGAGTTGAATCCATCTACCATCATCTTCAAGCTTATCATTCGGATTAATCATCATTTCATCATCTCCATCACATCAAATCAAGGTAATAACTTCTTGGATCTAGAATTTCGGATTTTTTGGTTTTTCCTTCCGATTTCTTCGTGTAAGCTTGTATTGTTGTTGGAATATGTTAGATATGTATTATCTACCTTGGATAAACGTATTCCTACGGATTTCATGAATTGTTGGGGTTTGATTCAAGAACACATTAGAGTTGACTTTGATATTTGGGGGGTTTCGATTAGATGTTGTCGTTAACTCGATTTGTGGATTCCTATGGGATTATTGATATCACTGAAGGTGTTTTATTGGTTTGAAATACTCATTTTGGAGTTGGTTTCGATATATTCGGGATTAGATATTATCAAAGGATGTATGTTTGCTAAGTATTCGCTAGAATGCCTCAATGAGTTTGGATATTGTTGTATCGACGTTTGAGTTGGTTATAATCGTGTTTGATACGTATATTGAGCGTTTGTTGGTAATTGTCATTCAAGGTTGTTCGAGCGACCGACATCCCTTTTAGGATGTTGTTCGAGGAAGGACATTCTTCACCGGTGTTGAGTAAGTTAATTCTTACTCGGTTAAAAGGATTTTCACTCCTTTCATTGTTGTTCATTCATAATCATAATTCATTCATAATATATTAACCGTATTGAGATTTGTAATTGTCAAATAATCACTTCATTCATGAGGAATGACGGTTCCAATCAGTTCATTGAGCTATCATTCATTTCACTATCATTTCATCTCGGTGAGTCGTTCTCGACTTTGTCGGATTATTATTCATTATTATTCTTCATGGTCATTCTTGTCCATATGACCTTCTGGGTTCATATTGCGTGGTCGGGTGGGATGTGTGGAATTTTTAGTCGGGCACGTGATAGTCATGTGATTGGGCTCACCGACACATTGGACTGTGCACACGGTAACGTACTTCCGTGAGACTAATTAGGTACAAGGGCGGGTGTGTCCGGACACTCGTCTTGTGCACTTGCACATACCAATACGGGCGTACTATGATGCCCCTCTTCAGCTTAATTTCATAATTGAGATATATCATTATTGTGTTTATTCAACTCTTGAGGATTGTTGTTCTGTGTAACTGACCCCGTTGGGGGATGTTGTTTTCAGGTCATGGCAAGGTTAAAGCACGGGAAGAGAACGTTGACGGTGAGGAGTCCCAGTGATACTAGTAGGAGGCCCCAGTCCTTTCAATCATTCATGTTTTCTTCATTTATTTCCGCTGCAGATTTTCGTTTGGATGTTCATTTTCATTCGGTGTTATATATTTTATCTTTATATAAAATATACTTGTATTCTGTATTTTCCTGTGTGTGTTGTACTTGAAACTCCTCATCGGAGTAATTAATGATATACTGTGGTTCGGTACTACAATTATATCACTCAATTCATTAATTTCATTCGCCTGGTGGGTCCCAGTCGGGGGTCCACGGCACTGTAATATTCGCCTAGTTTGGGGTGTTACAGCCACAATTATGAGAATGGAAGGTATTGAGATATTGTTGTGTAAATGTCATTGACTCGGTATACACCAATGAGAATTAGTTCAAGACACTGTGTCCACTAAGTTGTCGGCATATCCGATGATATTTTAGCAAGAAATGTTTAAAGCCACAAACTACCTTTCCCCATGCAGCAGTATTTTACAGAAACTAGGTATGCGAGTCTGAATTCATGCATGCATTTATTTTGACTCATGTTGGGATTATTGAAAATTGGTTTTAAAAAAATGAGTTTTGACTCAGTGTCAACTATTTAATGATAATAAAATATTTAGTTTTTAGGAATTAAATGTTAAATTTTGAATCTACATGTCGAAGAATAAATGTAAGAGTTCATTTTTCTCAAAATCGATTTTCGGTGAATGAGAAATAAATGACTAAAGTGGCCATCTAATTTAATTAATGAAGAGTTAAAGTATGATATTAAAGGTCATCCCAGACATTGAGCCAACCGCACTTCTGGAACGTGACTCTTCACACTCTTACAAGTTGTAACCTATGAATTTAAGCTGGTTAATGTCACTTAATGTGACTCTTGAGCTGAAGGGTTACTGGACAATTAAAGGCAATTTAACATGCAGTAACCAACCACCTGCTGAAATAGTTTCTGACTCTATAAAAGGAGGTCCTTTGCATTTCATTATACAACGCAACATTATATTGCAGCATATATTCCTTTCGGTTTCACTTAGTTTCCAGTACAAAACTGTTCACCGGAACTCTGTGTTTTGGAGAGCACCTAACAAGAGACGAAAAACAGTTGTATCTTGAAGACTTATTACTTTGGCCATGTGCTCTTATGCAGGGGCAAAAATATAGTCTTACGTAAAGAGTTTCCTCTCGCCTCTGCTTCTAGTTATTTTCCCATCTCTTTTGGTTTTTAGTTGAATTTGTAGTAGGAAGTTTACTTTATAAATTTATTGTAATTGTTTCAGGAGAAGGTAGAAAGACTGTAAATACGAGTCAATCAATTGTATTCATAACACTAATAGAGGGGCCTTTATATAGGCATTACAATGAGAGTCCTTCCCTACATAGGATTCCTAGCTAAGGTAAGACATCTAATAAGATCCTACTACCTCTAGAAGGTTCTAGAACCTTCCACCTATGTATCTACAACTGGTATTAGGTAAGATACATCACGGGAATAATAATTCCTGGAACACTCCTCCTATGTCGAGCACTAATACAACAATGGTGCAGAAGATATTGCCTTCGTAAAAACCTATCCAAGCCAAAATAAAACCCCATGGAAAAAATAAAGGATTGATGAGGAAAAGATTGCAACGCACCAACATAATATGTCATGTATACTCCCCCTGATGTATACATAACGACTCCCCCTGATGAGTACCTCAAATGATAGGAGTCAGATGCCAAGTTGCCCTCACAACTATACCAAGGAAAAACCCAGTGGGAAAAATACCTCTTTGTCTAAGTTAAACAGAAGTACAACGCATCATTGTATGGATGTTCTCATAGGTCACCTCGTTAAAAATCTTACCAAGTGAGAACCCAATGGAAAAAACAAACCTTGGTCTAAGGACAAAAAGAGCGCGACACATTCAAAGTGCGGAGTTGCTAAAGACTTATCAAGTTTTCCAAAGTCTTGACCTTCATGCACTAAATCAGTCATAACTTCTTCGATTCAATAGGTATCAACGAAACTGTAAGAACTTGTGAAAACTAGACACCAATAGCTTTTCATTCACATACAGTACGTAAACTAGATCGACCTGAGCAGATCACAAAGCTCTATCGAAATTGACTCAGCAAATTACCGGACATATGTTGTCCTACTTTGCAGCAATAGTCATATGTCACTCAACATGATGGATGTGATCAAATGGTTGGTTTTCTTATAAAGTAGACACAAGCCTTTCCAATGGTACCAATTTCACCATTTTCCAACAAGTGAGCTGCCCTGTAGGTCATATGGGAGATAGACCAATACATTCTGGGCAAATTTGGGTATCGATTTTCAAGTGTCCTTTTATCGAGATAGAGCAAGCTTCAAACTTCTTGTCAATCACAGACATTGCATGAGCGCATACTAGGCCATCATCACAGTGGCTTTACCGGATTATTACGAATGAGTACATCGAGTCAAACATGAGTACATAATACCATACTTTTCTTTTAAGACTGCATCATCACTTAAGTGACCCAAGTCTTATTATGACTTTGACTAGTCATTGGGAATCATATAGGCATTACTTTATCATCTCTTAGGGAAATCGTCCCTTAGATTGCCTTAAACCGATTGATGAATACACGTCATCAAGTGTCCCCAAGATCCTTTCATTCTTAACTTTAGATTTAGTGGAATCTCTTAGTATTACAAGAGTACATCACTATAAACCCTTAGTTTTACACGCAAAAGCTTCATATCTCTTCTAAATCAAGTATATACTTAGTATGTGTTCCTGACATTCACTTGTCAACTCGCTCCGTGGTCAAGAGCCACTTGATTTGAGTCTGATCCACCACGAGATCATTTTATCACTTAACTTAGTTCCCCACTAAGATAAGATTTAACCACAAGTTGCACATCAGTTTTTGGGAAACTATCTAACTGAAAAGATAGTGGATGCTATAACATCCATTACGATAGCACAACTAAGTTTCGTGTCATCGTAGTCGATTCTGGTGCATTCATGAGAAACCTCACGCCATGAGGTTAGTTTAACTCCTTCTCTCACTCGCCTTAACAAAGTATACAGATAGATCTTATCTTTGGAGTTTCGGCACCACTTCAACAAAGGGCTATCACTTTGTTCATACTGGAGTCGCATATATTTCCATTTTAGGCCAAGGCTACAACGTTGTAGATTTTCAACGGACTATGGTTCGATTAAACTCACATTCCACATCCTCATGAACCGGCTTTATTCATAGAGTACTCTTTATGGATTGGCATTCATTGAGGCGTCCCCCAATGATGACTATAATCTAGAATCACATGAGACGTATGAGTTCATTTGATCAGATGATCAAGTTTCATGTACCAACTCGCATACATTCTTAGCGAGAGTATTTATCGAACCAAGTGGTATCCCAATACTCTATGAGATACATGGCCTAGTAACACCGTCTACCACAATTTGTGGTGTTACCATATCACCATTTATAGGTGACGAACGTCCATGACCGGACACAATCCTTGCAGACATGTTTGCATCATGTATTTAATCTCGTCACTTTAGGGAACTTGGTGAGGCACAGTAGGGACAAAATACGACAATTCCAAGTCGTTCTACTCAAACATGATCATTCGCATCTCTCCCTAATGACGGGAAGACTGGCTCATCAAAGTGACTTACGAGATCGTCTGCCAAGGTATATTTTAAATGGACTATGAGTGAAAGCGCATGTCATATTCATCATTTATAACCCGTCATAATGCATTGTGGTAATGCACGTTGGCACATGAACATGTGGACGATAAAGATTTTTCATTGTTAACACAATCTAGTTAACAAAATGCATACTGTTACACTCGTAACTAAGCATTTAAATGATGTATATGTGAATATGACATGTTGACCTATGCTACATAACCGTAGCTACTAGTCTTGAGAATCCAACAAAACCGCCACCATGCACCACCGGGATCGAACATAAAGAAACGATTGAACCGGTGATAGGCCGTTGGTTTTATCAAACCTCTAGTGCTTTCTTGAAGATTTCACTACCTTAACCAGTCCCAAACACCACAAAATTTAATGATCATGTATAAACGGGGGTTTAGGATTCCAAAACAATCAACCTTGTGGTCAGAAACCGGTCGAAATGACATCGAACTGGTTGTTGGAACGGCTGGTGGTATGTGAAAACTTCATTTAAGTGGTTCACCTCCTTCCAAGTCTCCAAATGGCACCATAATTTGTGAGAAGGTAGCCTTGGATGTTAGTAAGTACTCGTTAAAATTTCACTTTAAGACTTGGTCTAAAAGTGGGTGAACCGACCTTTACAATGGCTGGTCCGCAAGTTGGACAACCATAAACTCAGGTTTCATCAACTTATCAATCATTGTCAAAGGAACCACATAACATATGATGTTATTACTTGAGTACGACCATTTTTGAACACAATCATAGCATCATAAGCCACCCAGGCTAATACTTATGATCATGTATGTATAAGGACTCAGTGAAAAGGGAGGACTCAGCACCATGCTTATATGCGAGTCGCTACATTATTCTCTTTAGCATGGAAGGGTGTCTTCTCCTAATTGTGCAAAAGAATAGGCTTTAATCAATGAACATGGATAAGAAGAATCATTGGTGGGGCTTTGGCGTCACACGTGCTTATGAAAACAAGACGCGGATGACGTAAATATCATCATCGGTCATGAGCCCTGCTCATGACTCCACCAACATACTTTGATGTCTTTGATCCAGCTAGCTTCTTTGTTCAAAGAAAAAATGATGTCCGTGGCAATATCGTGGTATATGGATCATCAAACTGTCCAAACTCCGGACTATTAAAGCCTAAATGTGTCAATGCCCAATACATCTTCTGGTTACAAAAACCGATGCAAGCCAGACCATATTGACTCATGAATATTTTTCTTTTTTACATATCCAATACAAGTTATGCATAAGATTTTATTTCTCACGAATTACAATGAGATTCTAGGAGTGATACAGTTTGGCATATATATCATCGAGTCATAACATGGTTCAATTGTTACAGAATATATGTGACTAAAAAACACCATTCGGCATTCAACAACTTGAGCATTATACCATTCATTAATTGTGATGACCTACTCATCATAGTCACAATGGATTTATAACACGAAATCCAAAAATATTGCATTCCTTGAAAATAGCTTAATACGCACTCAATTTCGCTTTCAAAATTTTACAAACATGAGCATAGCGAATGCTCTAACAACATAGAGATTTTATACCAGATACGATCAAAATGATCTATCATATTGAGTGCATAACATGGCAAGGTTACATGCTTAAGGGGCAAAGTTATGACACAAGCATGGTGTAAAACTACCATGTACACGCTCGACCTTCTTATAAGGGTGCGTATTTTGGGCTTCCCCAAGGAAACTGTTATTCAACATTTGAAAGATGATATTTTAGCGTACAATGCATATCAAAAATTGCATCATATGTGGCAAATTAGGCCAAAAAGAGATTGAAAAACGTGTGTCATAAGACCGCTTGCAAATTTAAGATGGAAACCAAGTTGGTTGGGACAAATGTTAGCACAATCGCTGGAAATAAAATTCCACGCACCTTGACCTTTGTTCACTAAAATAGCGGTAACTCCATTGTTAGGAAGGCTATGGACGAACAGTCAGATGTTCTGGAAACTAGACTTTCGTATGTTTCTATCCATTAGTTGTGCGCTATACGGATCATTAAACTCAGATCACAGTGTATGTTTTAATTGGCTGCTTTAGTATTTCCCAAGTTTGGTGAGAAAACAAGGTTGAGACCATATCTTATGTCATAAGTGTTGATGCAAAAACATGGCAATGATAGCCATAGGTGCGTTTAAATGCAGCAGGGTATTCGATTTCTTATCTCGACTAATGATCCTTTCGGTAACTCCAACTTGGTAGACTTGCAGAGAAAGTAGGAATGTCGGTACAGCTAAGGCCGCTTAAAAACCACTAATTCCGTTTGAACTTTCAAAGTATAAATAATACCAAGGAGAATGCGCCTAGTCATGATCAAAAGTGTAGACAAAATCCACCAAAATGCATCAAATCAACGAAGAATTTTAATTCTCAATTTACAAGTATATGTCATAATAGCCATGTTATATGGATGCAACGCGGTGCATCAATATTAAACATTTTGAGCCATGAGACATAATGAATATACCATAACCAACTCGTCTTGACCTCCACTAAGATTGACTAAACATGGTCAAATATATAAGGCACATGCCTTAATAAATACTCGGAAAAGTATTCAGACCTATAGTCACATAAACTATAATCGAGGTCAACGAATTCATGCATTTACCGCAATATGCCATTGCTTTACATCTTAAAATTCATGAGAATTACTCATACATTCTTCCATATATCATATTGCAAGGAGACGGTGCATGACTACACCCACATGCAATATTTTATTTTAATATGATGAAAGATGGAGTTTTCCAAGTATGGGATTGAGCCAAGACCAGCGTGGTGGTCGCTCAATTCAACGTGACAAAATCCGTCACAAATCGATTTTAACCACGACATATCTGTCGCAATCGATGTTTGTCCCATTTGTACGTCACAAATCTGTGACTAATTATGAACAAGTCATAACTTTACCGTTACCGACAATGTTCATTTTATTCAAATGTTGGTTTAAAATCGACAAAACGGCGATGTCAAATCGCACCCCAAATGTGGTGTATGCAACAACCACAAATATCGACTTTCAATAATTATCCGTGACTCCCCCAGGACCGTCACACTGTTTACTTCGACATATGAGAGTGATACTACCTCTCATAGTCTCATCCACCGCAAAGTAGTGTGGGAGATAAAGAACCCAAATAACCAATTCCCCAAAAAAAAATTCCCAAAAGAGAGGATTGAAAAACGGGAACTTTAATAAAATCTTACGGGTACTTAGTTCCATATTTGCTTTGATCCTTGAATGGGATAATAAATTTGGCTTCTCTCCATATGAGCAACATATTTCCATGGGTACTCCATTAGATATTTACTTTGATCCTTGAACTAGATAATAAATATGGCTTTTCTCCATAGTGTGCACATCATCATGAGTAACATACTTTCCTATATGCACGTAAAACATAAACATGGTAAGATTCATAAGTGTACAAATCAATGAACAAATGAATCATTAATTAGGAAAATATGGAGAGTTGAGAAAGTCCCGGAAAGGGCTACTGGGCTCGATAATCGGCCGAAAAAGGACTTGGGCGCGGCGGTGCAGCAGCTCGTTATTGGATGAGGTCAGATCTCCAAATTTCCTAGTAAAAATTTGCTTCTGTTCGGCGACAGATTTAGTAATCAATATTACTCAGAATACGATCTCCACCGTTGAACATACAGATATTTGTGTTGGAAAGTTGCTATCAAAATTTCACACCGATACGACGGTTAACGAATCAGCAAACATGATTTTGGTACGACTGCGGTATGCAGAAAATTTACACGCGGAAATTCTCGTCTCTCGTTTTTTTATTTTGATAGGTTTTGTCTCGATTGCACTAGGTTTTCAAACAGTAAATATCATGTGCATAAAACCGTAGGACAATCCAGTAGTGCTTCGATCAGATCGGGTCGCAGCTTTAGGCAATAGTCGGATGGATGAAAACGATATGAAAACGGAACTGTCAGTCGGGTCAGGTCGGGTCAGCAAACGGGTCGAAGGCTGGACTGGATCGCGAGTCGGGTTTGGGCGCTCCGAAAACTGGGTTTGCGAACAGGCCGAAATCTGGAACAACAAAGACTGCCACATCCGGTGACGACTGAATCCGAAGAGTAGAAGGCTGGGCGGATCTGCCGCGGTGATTTGGGGAAGACGCCCGGAGGGGTACGCGGAGTTCCGATCTGGTACGGTGGGGAGGGAGGTCGCGGCTGGGTCCGAGGAGGATTTTCGTGGGCTGGCGACGGCTCTGCGATTTCGGATTTGAGACGGAGAGAATCGCGTGTCTGATTTTGGGGAAGGCGACCGAAGGTTGAGGGTCGGGAGGGTCGCGGACAGACGACGGTCCAGTGGTTTGCAGGGTAGCAGATGTGCGGTGATTTGGGAAAAAGATGGATCGGCGATTGGGGAAGAAGATAGATCGGCGATCGAGTTGATTTGCAGATGGCGACGGCGATCGGCAGCTAGGGTTTGTGCAGAAAAAAATTTAATTTTTCGTTTTTTTTTTCGGAATTTTGCAGAATACGGGTGGATTTTTTTTCTTGCTTAGTTGGGAAACTACGTGCTGATAACGTGTTTCAGGAGAAAGTAAAAAGACTGTAAATACGAGTCAATCAATTATATTCATAACACTGATAGAGGGGCCTTTATATAGGCATTACAATGAGAGTCCTTCCATACATAAGATTCCTAGATAAGGTAAGACATCTAATAGGATCCTACTACCTCTATAAGGATCTAGAACCTTCCATCTATGTATTTACAACCGGTATTAGGTAAGACACATTACGGAAATAATAGTTCCCATAACAGTAATTACATTTCTTGAAATTCACAGAACCAACATATATTACATCCATAGCCTAATTATAATACATCAGTCTGAATATGGTAAATAGAAACATCTTGCTAGGTACTCATGATGTGTGGGGTAAAATTTGCCCTTTATAGCACGGATGAATCATAATAATACGGCTTAGATATGTAATGCAAGTACAGCCAAATATGAAACAATACACCAGATATAAGCCCCGGCCATATATAGTCCATCTTCTGGTTGTAGTCTTTGCATGCATAAAAATCGGGAGAACAAGAGAAGAGTGGTAAATATGCCCTTAAATAGAGGACAAACTGAAGCTACAAACCAAACATAGATTCCCAAGTTTTGGCCCACATTTCTCGCTGGGACCTAAGACTGCCTTCTTGCGATCCTCACCTGCCATGGCTCTCCGGTTGTTGCTTTTCATCTTATTCAGATAATACAAACTCGTTATTTTACTTTATTTTATTTGGATTTAGAATGAGATCTTGTTTCTGTGATTTTTTCTTTTTTCTTTTTTTTTTTTTTTTTTTTGATTTAATTTTGTGATACAGCAACGAATGGCTTTTAATGCACATGATATTCAAGTTTGTCTATTGCAAATACTAAAATTACTTTCGGAAACCTGCATTACATATTCTCTCAAACATCCAATTCTATCGTTTTCAATACTATGCTTATTTCTCTTGTATATTTCCTTCCCACTAGTCTTTTGGGTTTTGGTTTATTCCTTTCCTCTTGTTGTTTGTACTAGTCTCATCCTTAGCCTCTCTTTCAACATTGGGAATGTGAAGAAGCATAAAGATGTGCCACATGATTACGCCGACCAAAAAAAAACGTTTGCCCGCGTTCATTCCGTTAGACGAAGAAGAGCAAAAGCAATTCAAGAAGTGGAAGACAAAAATGCAGTTTCCTCGACTAACTTCAATCACAAAATGGTCGACAAAAACACTTTGATAGAAGAAAATAGCCCGAAGGAAATTCGAGAAGTAGTAAACTATCCACGAGTCAATAGTACCAAAAGCAGTTCTTGCTCAACTTCTCAAAGTTCGAAGCACGACGGGACTGATGAGTCAGGGTACCTTAGTCCCAAAGACGGATATATTAATATTAATAATAAGGCCACCCAAGGGAATGAAGAAGATGATTATCAAAAGAATAAGATGGATGTTGGGATTTCAGACATCGAAAGGAACAAGAGGCTTGAGAGCTTGATCGCCAGGCGAAGATCGCGTAAATTGTTGAATGTTGAGGTTAGGAGGGCGTTAATGAACATGGATAGAAACGATCACAAAATTTCTTCAATTGTTATACCGAAAAACAACAATACGAGTCGTTTGCTAATTCCGAGTAATAGTGCAATTGGTGGTGGCCCGATTTCGCCTAGCCCGGGTTCGGCTCCTTCGGTTTTGATACCAATGAGGAATCCATTTGACATTCCTTATGATCCACAAGAGGAAAAACCAGTTCTGACAGGAGACAGCTTTCAGCAGGAGTTCACGTCTGGGAGCAACAGTAAGGATATGATGTTCTGCAGGCATGAGAGCTTCAGTTTAGGCCCTTTCTTACCGGGTGAACATAATCAAGATCTGAAAGAAGCATCATCGTCTGTCCCTGTCGATCGCTTTAGTCTAAGAACTTCTTCTTCCTTGGGATATCAATTTGATGCCAAGCCAGCAGTAATTGAATGTGGTGAGCAAAAGATATTTCTTTGTTTTATTATGTATGTATTGATATGACTCTCTCTCTCTCTCTCTCTCTCTCTCTCTCTCTTGTTACCATTTACAGACATTCATCCATGTCAAAACATATCAAATGACGTATGTGCTTCATGATTCATTCCTTATTTTGCATATGCATGGGAACGCATTTAACTTCAATTAAACATGAATCTGCACATCTTTGTACCTGGTTCTTGTCTACAAGAATGATAGTATTATAAGATTTCATTGCGTGTTCTTTTCTTCTTCACACGACAGATGTGGAAAATACCTCAATAATGGAGCACGATCCATACGAACCATCTGAATCTAAACCAACTACTGCCAGTCCTCAAGATGATCACATAAAAGAAATCATCCAAGTACACGAGAATGGTATTCGCAATGACGACATTGATGAAGTCCTCCAAAGAAGACCACCTCCAGAAGACGACACTTCATGCTCGCCAACTTCATCAGAAGAGGATGCACCAGCTTTCAAGATAGACAGAGAAGCAATACTAAAATCTCTATCCTCCATGGCCCGGCGAAATACTCTGCAAGAAGAAACCGAGAACAATAATAATAGTAATAATAATGAGCAAATAGGAGAGCAACTGAATAGACTAAAAGACCGATTCTGTTACACGGGTAAGACAACAGGACGTCACACGGTTTCCTACTCCATTGCTTCTGATTTGCAAGTGGAGGTCTCGGAAGTTAGTTCTCCTTCACTCTCGATAGACGAAAACTTGTTGTACCTTGATTATTATGATGAGGATAATAATTCGACATATGACGAGTACTCATGGGCGGGCAAGTCTCATTTCGACCTGTCCCAAGTCAATGATTACGAGAAGAGATCAGTACAAGTAGACGAAGTCAGCAACCAAGATACGGCTCTGTCCGACGAAAAAAATTGTGATCACCCTTGGTGTGTGATTGCTGAGTTCCCTGATAGTTGTCAAACAAACCGTGCTACCACCTTAGATGAAAAGATCGACAAAACATTGCAAAGACCACTCAGTTTGCTTGGCCATACATCAGAGGTTAGTGTTACAGTTAATTGTTTTTAATGGAAGTTTGATGTGCTATAACTCATTAGACCAAGGTCAAAATAACAGGTCTACAGATTTGCAAGATAGTCCCTATGAATTGTGATTTGTTTGCACTAACTGTATTGTTGTATAATCCTTTCTGAAAAATAATAGGAAATTTCACATGAATTTAACAAGTCAGACAAGAAGTTGGACACCCTTGATGCCGTAAATAGTTCGAGAACAGTTCCCGACAACAATACGAACCAAATTGAAGAGTCTGAAACAATTGAGCTGAATACTGATGACCAACAAGTTGAGCAAATGCATGAGTGCCATGACATGGAACAGCCGGCCGCAGAGAGTACGAATGCTTATGATGATTCTGAAGAGAGATTAGAAGCCGAATACCTTGAAATGATTATGTCACTGGCTGTCGTTGAGGACCAAATTAGTCTCGAGTCAGCACGACACGGTCAAGGTGAACAAAGTACTTCTGCTGAAGCAAGCATTACTCGGGTAGCCCTCGGGTCTAATGTTCATGTTGGACAATCTAATTTGATCCCATACGCGGCTTTCGAGCTCGTTCCAAGTTCTCTACCATCACCTAAATCTGTGCTCCACCAAACATGTTCTGTGGAAAGTTTTGATCACTATGTTGATGATGAGGTCCATCAGTTTAATGTCCACACTGCACAGGTTTCTTGTCCAATTGCACGCCAAAACTCGACAGCTCTTCCCAGCTGTAGTAGAGAAGAATCTGAAGATTTTGAGGTTAGTAAGACTCAGTAAGAACAATATAGGTTCGGGATATTTACCCTTTCAGAAGCAAAATATAGTTCAAAAAAAAAAAGAAGGAACTCAATATTTCAATACAAGGCATAATCAAATCTTCACTTTTTTTTTAATAAATTTTGGAACTTCTACGTTTTCTTTGTTGGAAAAAGCTAGAAAATTAAATAAGAGATTTAATTTTGTAAAGCTTTTATTTGATTGTTCATTAAAAGACAAAATAGTATATTTTGTGAGTGGAAAAGAATCCCACATGGAACAAAAACAAAGGAAATGAGCACCTTATAAGTGTGAACAATTAAATAACCATTAATAACATGTGGTAGTGCCATGTGGATGTGAGGTGGCAAATCTATGCCAATTTTCACTCTCACATCGCCGCTCGCCGGTGTTGCCACCGGCGACAACGGCGTTCGGCTTAGAGGCTTTAGTGGCGCTTCGTAGGCGCACTTTGGCACTTCGGCGTGCCAGTCACGTGGGCTCGTGGCGTGTCCGCGGGTTTCTCGCGGCGATTCTCGCCAACGGTTGTGCCTCTTCAATTGGTGGTTATTTTTGCTGCTTAAATGAAAAGTCATGTCATTTCGAAACGAACGATTGTTTGGCCAACGGTCGTGTCGTTTGAACCAAATGGTGCTCCCTTTCGCGAATAGGTATGATTTATTTATAAAACCAAGTTCGGTTTCATAAGTGTATACAGATTTTCGAATCACCTATTCTCTTTTCTTGAATACTTATAATCCAGAAAAATTATTCTTGCCTATTTTCGGATTTCACTTTGTCTTAGTGCAGTCCGAAATTAAGGCTTGTCGTATCCTGCGGTATTCTTGTTTGTGACCTTAAGATACATTTCGGGGTGCAAGAAATACTATAAGGAAAGCGCTTCCATGCGTGATTCAAGCCTCGACGTCTTTAACTTTGAAGAATTTTCTAACAATCTTATAGTATCTGTTGCAATGGCGACCGAGGATACTGTTTCGAGTTTGAAGGTGATGAACCAAGACTTCGTCAAGTTGGACCGCTTCGATGGAACCAACTACACTCGCTGGCAGGACAAGATGCGTTTCTTCCTCACTGCCATGAAGGTCTTCTACGTGTTGGACCCAACGTTGAAGCCTATCCCAGAGCCAACAGAGAAAGATTCTGAAGAACTCAAGGCAGAACGGAAGAAACGTCAAGAGGACGAGTTGCTGTGTCGTGGCCACATTTTGAACACTCTCTCCGATCGTCTCTACGATCTCTACACCGACAATCCATCAGCTATGGAGATTTGGAAGGCACTCGAGTACAAATTCAAGGCCGAAGAAGAAGGTACCAAAAAGTTCCTTGTCTCTAGTTACTTCGATTTTAAGATGTTTGACGATAACCCCATACTTGCTCAAGTACATGAATTGCAAGTTATTGTCAACAAATTGAGGGCTGTGAAGATTGATATTCCGGAGACTTTCCAAGTTGGTGCAATTATTGCGAAGTTGCCCAATTCCTGGAAAAGCTACCGGAAGAAACTTCTTCACAATACCGAGGACTTCTCTTTGGAACAAATCCAGAAACATCTTCGAATCGAGGAGGAATCGAGGATGAGAGAGAAGATGACGGATACCGGTACTTTCAAGGCCAACGCGGTGAGCGCGAAAGGCAAGAGGAAGTGGAATGAAAAAGGAAGTTCTTCGGGTTCCAAAAAGGATTCAAAGAAATTCAAGCATTCCAGCAAATTCAAGTCCGGCAACAAGTCCGTGTCCAAGGGATCCAACGAGGGATGCTATGTGTGTGGCAAACCCGGTCACTATGCTCAAGACTGTCGACTCCGTAAGACGGCGGAAAAAGAAGTCGACGCCACTATGACCGATGGGAACATAATCGCTACGGTGAGCGAAATTATGGCGGTCAAGGGAAAGATTCAAGGGTGGTGGTACGATACTTGTGCTACCGTCCACGTATCATATGATAAGACTGCTTTCAACACCTATTCTGAAGTCGACGGAGGACAAGAAGTTCAGATGGGAAACGAGCAACGCTCAAAGGTCGTCGGCATCGGAAGCGTGGAACTCAATTTCACATCCGGGAAGAAGGTCACTTTGACCAATGCTCTCCATGTTCCGGAAATGAATAGGAACCTTGTTAGTGGTGATCTCTTAGGTAAACCGGGGATCAAATCTGTGTATGAGTCGGGAAAGCTTATCTTGACCCGTAATGGTGTATTTGTTGGAAATGTAATATCCGCAATTTTCGATTTTCGGTAAATTTCTTTTTTTCGGTCGAAGTCCGTTTTGACGACTCGCTCATGACCGTTTCGTCATTCTGAGAATGATTAATTCTACACTTTTTGACATCCGAGTTCGTTTCGGTGTCGTTTTGTTGAGTTCCGTGCTTTTTAGCGACTTTTCCGCACTTAAGTTCGATTCTTGCGAATCTCGACCGAAGGCTTTGTTTCGAGTTTCCGCAAGTCCGTTTAACTTTGTTAGACGTGTTGTGAACTTCGGTTTGGTTATTCGATCACGTATCGTGATTTAGGCGTTTGGGCCATTTTGTAATTTCTTGAAAGTTACGGGTATCCGTATCTGTAATTGTTGTCTCGACCCGTTTCTTGGTCGCGTATGATTAAATATGGTATTATGTTTTCATTTCGGGTTGTTGATGTCGTCCGCGAACTTTTCGCCGTGTTCGCCTGTGCGTTTCGGAAATCGGGTCGCCGAGCCACGACGGCTATGGATCGGGCCGACGGTTGCGGGATGGCCGACGATAAGGCACCGGCCGACGGTGCGGGCAGAACCGGCGAAGCGCAAGCTACGGCCGGAAGGCTGCGCGCGCTAACCGGCAGTGTAGCGACGCCTTCGACGGCTTAACGACGCTTAGCGGGCAGGCAGTGGAGTCACGGGGGTCTCGAATCGTCATGCTCGGCAGTAGCGCACGCCATCTGTCGGACGCCAGCGACGCTATGGCCGGCAGTAGCACACGCTACGGCCGGGCTGCGCGACGCTACTCGGCCGAGCGGCTAGTCCGTAAGGCATCGGATCGCGGCCGGGCCGATAGCGCACGCTAGCTCTTCGGCCTTAGCGCGCTAGTTCGGCCCAGTATAAATGTGGCTGAGCAGTCACATTTCATTTCGTTTTTCACTTCCTTCCTTCTCCGTCCGCGGATGGCGATTCATGGGTCACGAATCCATGTTGTTTAACAACAAATCCATGAAGTCCTTGAGTTCATAACAATCAATCGTCCGTTATCAACCTTTGATCCAGCGAATCAAGGTAATCTTCCTTAGAACCCTAATTTCGTGAATTTGGGGATTTTTGCATTTTTGTCCGATTCGTTCCGTGTTGTTGATTAATTCATGATGGGTATGATTAATCTTGATAGTATTCTTGTGTTTAACATCATTTAATCCATTGTTCTTCGTCGAATCGAAGTATATTTCTTGATTTCCTTCGAATTGACTTTTTGGGGGATTTGTCCCCGATCTCGTTTTTCATCCGTTTTCGATGGATCGATTATGGTTAAATGATGTTGTTAAACATATTATATGGATTGTATATCCATATTTCAACTTGGAATTCCGTTTTTGGGTTTTGACGGGACGAATCGTGTTCTTGGCCGTTTTGGGGGAAATCCTTGAACCTTCGCCATTTGTTCTTTGAATTTAGCGGCTTTGGGTCGTACTTTGGAATTCATTTTCGTTGTTATTGTTTTCGTTCGTAGTTCATTGTTGTGGATTGTCGTTCGGTGGAGTCGGCGAGTTCGTAGTCGGTTCGTGCCAACCTACTTCGGCCGATTCTCCGCGTTGTGGTTATTCGAGGCAAGTACCTTGCCCATACTTTTCTTGTTTTATGGATATGATGATCGGTGGTCGTCTTGATGTGTTCGTTTGGTTATTTGAAATGAAGTTTCAAAAGATTTCGGTTTGGCCTCGTTAAAGGCTTTCTTTCAAAACGCGTGTGTTTTGTGAACGGTGTGTTTTGGGAATTGATTATGATTTGATTATTTTGAACGTTGAGGTCCTTGATGATGATACTCCTGTGTTTAAAGTTATGGGATCGTGTATTCCGTATTTAATCTTGTTATTGCGTTTTTGAAGAGTTGATAATGGTGTCGAGTTAGAGGCCATCTCTAGTGAGTATTCTTAATGAACTTACATTCTTAGCATATTAGTATTGCATGAGTAACGTGTGTGTGTGTATGCTCACTACGGGTTAGATCCGACGGGGTCTCGGTAGGGCTCCACGAAGCTGTGGAACCGCGAGCTTGCTTTTAACCACTGTGGGTTAGATCCGACGGGGTCTCGGCAGGGATCCACGAAGCTGTGGGTCCGCGGTTAATTGTGGTGCATTTTACAATGTGATTTGGATTATTGGCATTTCCGGAAATGAGTGCTTTCAAACGGTTTTCATGATTGCATGCATTGACTAAGTGTGTAAGAGATAAGTTGTTCGTTTGGCCTACTTGGCTAGGATGGCACAAGAATATTTTGTTGTTTGTTTTAAATCCTTTATTTGTGGATTTTGATGTTGGGAAACGAACCTTGTTGTCGTTCTTGTGTACTGTGAGTTGATGAGATTTGGGGCTAAAATCCCAATGGTTTTGTAAAAGTCATTTTACAGATTTGGGGCTAAAATCCCAAACGGTTTGGTAAATGTCATTTTTCAGAAAGTAAACCTTTGGGGCGGTGACCCCTTTTGTCTTGTGGATTTTGATAAGTAGGATTTGATAATCCTAAATTGTTTCTATTAAAACTCTCAATGGCATTCTAAACCGTTTTATAAATTACTCCCATTGATTTATGATATTTCGATTTTGAAATGTTTTCTCAAACCCTTGCCTCGGGAAGTACTTTTCGTTTCGTTTGGATCTTTGAGGATCCTTGGTTATTGTTATTCGTGGAATGTGAATTGTATGGCTCGTATTTGCACTTTGTTCTTGCACTAGCAAAACAGTGGAGTTTTGCTAACCCCCGAGTATTCGGGGGGTGGATGTCTGTTTTTGCATTCAGGTTTTGGAGCATAACACAGGGTCGGCACGAAGGATGATGAAAGATGATCGATACTAATCACATGAGGAACCGTACTTTGTTTATTGGTTCAGTTGTACTCTATTTTTCCGCTGCTATATTTTCCCGTTGTACGGGTGTGGTTGTATTTGACCCCTGCGTGGGCATGAGTTGTATTTGAGTTGTATGTATTTATTGAAAGACCAAATCGGTCTACCGAGTCGTTTTAGCCTTAAAGGCATGGTTGAGTTGTTATGTGTCGTTACGAGCCTGGTAGATCCTTGAGGAAAGGTTCTACGGCGTGTAATATCCCTGAGCGGGTTGGGGGTGTTATATAAATGGTATCGGAGCTTAGGTTGAGGAAACCTAGGCTGTCGGGTCAAGTCGTGTTGTTTGAGTCTTGTTTCGTCGGATTTTATCTGACTGAGTCGTGTCGCGACGCGTCGTTTGAGTTTGTTGGTCGTGATTAGTATCGTGGGGCGATCATCATCTTCGTGCGACCTGTGGAAGTAAGTCTCCCTTCTTTGTGTTGTGCCTCGTGTGACACGAGCTATTTTTATGATTATTTGTTAAGTGGTGGAATCCTTATGTGGATTTTGATTTCACGATATGTATTTAGTCGACTCTCGTATTTGATTTATGCGAGGAGTGTCGTCGCTTGTGATGTCTTTTTATTGTTGTTTTTGTCCGTGGCTGATGATTTTCAAATCGATTTGCACGTTTTACAAGTTCTATTGTGGGAACTTTGTGCTTATACACGTTCGACTTGTTCACTAGCTGCATGGAGGGTCTTTAGAGACCTCGAATGGGGTCGATGGTTTTGTTACGAATGTGGTATTTTATCGTTTATTTCTGTTTAAAGACATGTATTGTCTTGATTTTAAACTTTTGATGCGTGTGCTAGGAGTTGTTTTAGTGAACGTCGATATGTGTGAGTTTTGGGCATTACGCCTATTGAATTTTGAAAACCTTGAGTATCTTAGAAAAATAAATTTTGAGACATACTTTTCAAATGAGTTATTTTCTTGTGGTACATCCAAGGTGCCACAATATATTTCAAAATTTTCTACTTCGAGGACCAAAATGCTTTGAGATATTTTCAATGTTTTAGAAATATTTTTATTTAGACAGAGGGTCGAATATTCTGAAAGTTTTCACTAAGAGAAAGTGTCTTCATTCTTATCAAATGCGAAATGGTTCTCCAATGTCTCGATAACGATGTTTCACGTTTGTACTTTTTGAAAGGTGATACTCAAGATCAACCGGTATTTTTCAAATTATTTTCAAAATGAGGTTTTCATTTTTAAAACCTATCCATTCCCGTTTGAGGGCTGGGTATGTATGTGTGATGTTCGCGTTGTCATTTTGATACTTTCTCCCGAGTATGATCGAATTGGCGGTGTGAGCGTTGAGTCGCTTTCCACACATTGGTTGTGCTAGCCCCCTGTGAGAGGCGGAATGTTGGTATTGAATGTTGTCGCCTCGTGGCGATTTCTGCGTTGTCGCGTATGTGCGAGCTGTTAGAGCTTGGTATGGTATGACCGTGTGCATCGGTGATCGTTCCGTTATGTGTCGATTGTTTAATGTCTTGTTACCTTGCTCCTGTTTTTGTGGATTTCGTGGACGAGGTCGGAGGTAATGCCCGTACTATTTTGACTTCTGTATTTTCTCTTTCTCCAGTCTATTGATTCGCTCATGTTCGTTGGTACTTTATGAACTTGTTCTGTATTTCGGTTTCATCGTCCGAACGAGCTGTGATCTTGTTGTGGGTCGATCTGGTTATCGATGTGACTTTTTCGGGTTCAGTTCGATTCTTGTGAACCTTGTTCGGGAGTGACATCATCTGGTTCTATTAGTTCTTTTATTCGAAGTGGATCGGATTTGGAACTCTTATGTTTTCGACTCTGTCGACTCATTTATGTTTGTTGACATTTCTGAGCTTGTCCTGCCCCTTGTTTTTGTTTATCGAACGAGTTTGGTATCGTTTCGGAATAACTCGTTTGTCGTTGTGACTTTTCAATCGCTATTCCCTTTCTTGTGGATCTTATGGGAATGCATGTCTTGTAGTTCTCACCAGATCATCCTGGGAGTTGTTGTTTGAATTTTATTATCCTTCGTGTTTCGGACATGATTGTTCGATTTTTGTTGTCTCGATCGTTTGTTTGTTCGGTTTTTGTTCTCGTTTCGTGATTGTTGAGCGTTCAGGCTCCTTTGTAATTCCCTTAAGTTCGGGAAATTAGTCTCGTTCTCGATCTTCCAACCCTTGGGTGGTGGGATTCCGTATTTGTTTAGCGATTGGCTCGCATTTTGATCAATGTAGCGTTAGGTCGGTCAATCTTATTGATTTTCGTTCGTTGTGTTTTGTGGTTGTTCGGATAATTGACTTGACTATATTATCCGTTTGATGAGGCTTGTCATTTGTTGGTTTTATTATATCCCTAACGGCGACGTTGTGTTGGTCGTCGTGGAGCGTGTTTTCACACCGTATATTCCGTTGCGTTGTTTGTAACGTTTCGCCGTTGGGCGTTAGTTACGCGTTTCTTGCGTATCTCGTTGAGTTTTCCTGGCGGGATATTGCTTCTCCCTACTTGTTTTAAGTTTCGGGACGAAACTTCTTTTAAGGAGGGTAGAATGTAATATCCGCAATTTTCGATTTTCGGTAAATTTCTTTTTTTCGGCCGAAGTCCGTTTTGACGACTCGCTCATAACCGTTTCGTCATTCTGAGAATGATTAATTCTACACTTTTTGACATCCGAGTTCGTTTCGGTGTCGTTTTGTTGAGTTCCGTGCTTTTTAGCGACTTTTCCGCACTTAAGTTCGATTCTTGCGAATCTCGTCAAAGCTATTGTTTGAGTTTCCGCAAGTCCGTTTAACTTTTTAGACGTGTTGTGAACTTCGGTTTGGTTATTCGATCACGTATCGTGATTTCAGGCGTTTTGGGCCATTTTGTAATTTCTTGAAAGTTACGTATCCGATTCTGTAATTGTTGTCTCGACCCGTTTCTTGGTCGCGTATGATTAAATATGGTATTATGTTTTCATTTCGGTCGTTGATGTCGCCCGCGAATTTTTCGCCGTTCGCCTGTGCGTTTGAAATGGGTCGCCGAGCCTCGACGGTTGCGGGGGCTTGACGGCAGTTGCGGAGCCGGGACGATAGCGGCACCGGTCGGACGGTGCGGCAGAGCCGGCGTAGCGCACGCTTCTGGCCGGAAGAGTCGCGCTAACCGGCAGTGTAGCGACGCTAATGGACGGCTTAACGACGCAGGGCCGTGATAGTGGAGTCCGGGGTTGGAATCGGCCATGCTCGGCAGTAGCGCACGCTCTTGTCGGGCCAGACGTCACGGCCGGCAGTAGCGCCTTCTGGCCGGAAGGTCGCGACGCTACTCGACCGAAGCGGCTAGTCGAGTACATCTTGGATCGCGGCCTGGGCCGATTGCGCACGCTAGCTCGACAGCCTAGCGCGCGCTAGTCCGGCCCAGTATAAATGTGGCTGAGCAGTCACATTTCATTTCGTTTTTCACTTCCTTCCTTCTCCGTCCTTGGATGGCGATTCATGGGTCACGAAGCCATGTTGTTTAACAACAAATCCATGAAGTCCTTGAGTTCATAACATCAATCAATCGTCCGTTATCAACCTTTGATCCAGCGAATCAAGGTAATCTTCCTTAGAACCCTAATTTCGTGAATTTGGGGATTTTTGCATTTTTGTCCGATTCGTTCCGTGTTGTTGATTAATTCATGATGGGTATGATTAATCTTGATAGTATTCTTGTGTTTAACATCATTTAATCCATTGTTCTTCGTCGAATCGAAGTTTATTTCTTGATTTCCTTCGAATTGACTTTTTGGGGGATTTGTCCCCGATCTCGTTTTTCATCCGTTTTCGATGGATCGATTATGGTTAAATGATGTTGTTAAACATATTTTATGGATTGTATATCCATATTTCAACTTGGAATTCCGTTTTTGGGTTTTGACGGGACGAATCGTGTTCTTGGCCGTTTTGGGGGAAATCCTTGAACCTTCGCCATTTGTTCTTTGAATTTAGCGGCTTTGAGTCGTACTTTGGAATTCATTTTCGTTGTTATTGTTTTCGTTCGTAGTTCATTGTTGTGGATTATCGTTCGGTGGAGTCGGCGAGTTCGTAGTCGGTTCGTGCCAACCTACTTCGGCCGATTCTCCGCGTTGTGGTTATTCGAGGCAAGTACCTTGCCCATACTTTTCTTGTTTTATGGATATGATGATCGGTGGTCATCTTGATGTGTTCGTTTGGTTATTTGAAATGAAGTTTCAAAAGATTTCGGTTTGGCCTCGTTAAAGGCTTTCTTTCAAAACACGTGTGTTTTGTGAACGGTGTGTTTTGGGAATTGATTATGATTTGATTATTTTGAACGTTGAGGTCCTTGATGATGATACTCCTGTGTTTAAAGTTATGGGATCGTGTATTCCGTATTTAATCTTGTTATTGCGTTTTTGAAGAGTTGATAATGGTGTCGAGTTAGAGGCCATCTCTAGTGAGTATTCTTAATGAACTTACATTCTTAGCATATTAGTATTGCATGAGTAACGTGTGTGTGTGTATGCTCACTACGGGTTAGATCCGACGGGATCTCGGTAGGGCTCCACGAAGCTGTGGAACCGCGAGCTTGCTTTTAACCACTGTGGGTTAGATCCGACGGGGTCTCGGCAGGGATCCACGAAGCTGTGGGTCCGCGGTTAATTGTGGTGCATTTTACAATGTGATTTGGATTATTGGCATTTCCGGAAATGAGTGCTTTCAAACGGTTTTCATGATTGCATGCATTGACTAAGTGTGTAAGAGGTAAGTTGTTCGTTTGGCCTACTTGGCTAGGATGGCACAAGAATATTTTGTTGTTTGTTTTAAATCCTTTATTTGTGGATTTTGATATTGGGAAACGAACCTTGTGGTCGTTCTTGTGTACTGTGAGTTGATGAGATTTGGAGCTAAAATCCCAATGGTTTTGTAAAAGTCATTTTACGGATTTGGGGCTAAAATCCCAAACGGTTTGGTAAATGTCATTTTTCAGAAAGTAAACCTTTGGGGCGGTGACCCCTTTTGTCTTGTGGATTTTGATAAGTAGGATTTGATAATCCTAAATTGTTTCTATTAAAACTCTCGATGGCATTCTAAACCGTTTTATAAATTACTCCCATTGATTTATGATATTTCGATTTTAAAATGTTTTCTCAAACCCTTGCCTCGGGAAGTACTTTTCGTTTCGTTTGGATCTTTGAGGATCCTTGGTTATTGTTATTCGTGGAATGTGAATTGTATGGCTCGTATTTGCACTTTGTTCTTGCACTAGCAAAACAGTGGAGTTTTGCTAACCCCCGAGTATTCGGGGGGTGGATGTCTGTTTTTGCATTCAGGTTTTGGAGCATAACACAGGGTCGGCACGAAGGATGATGAAAGATGATCGATACTAATCACATGAGGAACCGTACTTTGTTTATTGGTTCAGTTGTACTCTATTTTTCCGCTGCTATATTTTCCCGTTGTACGGGTATGGTTGTATTTGACCCCTGCGTGGGCATGAGTTGTATTTGAGTTGTATGTATTTATTGAAAGACCAAATCGGTCTACCGAGTCGTTTTAGCCTTAAAGGCATGGTTGAGTTGTTATGTGTCGTTACCAGCCTGGTAGATCCTTGAGGAAAGGTTCTACGGCGTGTAATATCCCTGAGCGGGTTGGGGGTGTTACAGGAAAGGGCTACTCCAGTGAAGGGATGGTCAAATTATGTATTGTTGACAATGTTATTAATAAGATTTCTCCTTATGCTTATATGATTGATTCCGTTTCTTTATGGCATAGTAGATTAGCACATATAGGATTTAGCACTATGAAAAGATTAATTAAATGCGGTTTAATTTCGTGCAAATCTGATAAATTAGATAAATGTGAAATATGTTTGAAATCTAAAATGATAAAGAAACCCTTTTATAGTGTAGAGAGAAACTCTAAATTGTTAGATCTTATACATTCTGATTTATGTGAATTCAATGGGATGTTAACCCGTGGGGGTAATAAGTATTTTATTACCTTTATTGATGATTGCTCTAGATTTACATATGTATATTTATTAAAACATAAAGATGATGCTTTTAATGCTTTTAAGATGTACAAGGCTGAAGTTGAAAATCAATTAGGAACTAAAATTAAAATTCTTAGACGCGGTAGAGGTGGTGAATATTTTTCTAGTGATTTCAATGCCTTTTATGAAGAAAATGGTATTGTTCACGAGTGTTCCGCACCACGTACACCACAACAAAACGGTTTAGCCGAACGTAAAAATAGAACACTTCAAGAGATGATAAATGCCATGTTAATGCATACTGAATTACCTTTTAGTTTGTGGGGTGAAGCTTTATTTTCTGCATGTCATATTTTAAATCGTATACCTTTAAAGAAAACCCAAACTTCTCCGTATAAGGTATGGAAAGGGCGAAATCCGAATATTGGGTATTTCAAAGTGTGGGGGTGCTTAGCCTACTATAAAAACATGGATCCTAAAAGGACCAAGTTGGGTCCTCGAGGGATACGAAGTGCTTTTATTGGCTATGCTACGAATAGCAAGGCATATAGACTTCTAAATTTAGAATATAATGTCATAGTAGAATCCCGAGACGTGGAATTCTTTGAAAACTCTAATTCTAAGGAAAAGGAATCTCAAAATTCCACAAATGAAGAACCTCGAGAGGAGAGTTCTTCTAGGGTTGTTGTAGAACAACCAGAACCTCGGATTAGCAAGAGAGTCCGTAAGACTAAGGATTTGGGACCTGATGAAATAGATTCTCAACTTATTTCCTTTTACATAGTAGAAGGAAATAGAGAGAATTTTGCCCGAAAGATTCCGATTATTCTTCTTGTTGAAGATAATCCTAAGACTTATAATGAAGCAGTGGCTTCTCGGGACTCCACTTTTTGGAAGGATGCTATCCAAGATGAAATGGATTCTATTATGGCAAATCACACTTGGGAAATTGTCGATCTACCCAAAGGGTCGATACCCATTGGATGTAAGTGGGTGTTTCGAAAGAAATACAAAGATGGCACTCTTAACGCTTACAAGGCTAGATTGGTAGCCAAATGATTTCGACAACGGGAAGGAATCGATTATTTTGACACATATGCACCGGTAGCAAGAACAACAACAATTAGAGTACTGTTCGCCTTGGCTTCTTTATATAACCTAAATGTTCATCAAATGGATGTCAAGACAGCATTTCTAAATGGAGATCTCGATGAGGAGATTTACATGGAGCAGCCGGAAGGCTATGTGCTTCCGGGTAATGAACAAAAAGTTTGTAAACTTGTCAAATCCTTATATGGATTAAAACAAGCATCCAAACAATGGCATCAAAAGTTTGACTCGGTCATACTTTCGAATGGATTTATTCCTAACGTTTGTGACAAGTGTTTGTACACAAAAGTGCGTGGTAACGTTGTGATCTTCCTATGTCTCTATGTTGATGATATGTTGATCATTAGCAACGATATGGAAGGAATATTAGAAACGAAGAGGTTTCTATCTTCCACTTTCAAAATGAAAGATCTTGGACAAGTTGATACTATTTTAGGTATCAAGGTTCGTAAAACTAGTGGGGGTTATGAACTTAGTCAATCACAGTATATTGAAAAAGTGATTGACAAGTTCAAACATTTAAAATTCAAGGAGGTGAACACCCCTTTTGATCCCAGTGTAAAACTTGAAAAGAATGATGGAAGAGCTGTGGCCCAATTGGAATATGCTAGTGCTATTGGTTGTCTTATGTACTTGATGCAATGTACTCGACCAGACATAGCATTCGCCGTTAGTAAAATGAGTAGATTTACTAGCAATCCAAGTGCCGAACATTGGAAGGCCATTAGAAGAATTTTTGGATTTCTTTTAAAAACAAAAAATCTTGGACTTCAATCTGATCGATTTCTGCCGTACTAGAAGGATATACTTATGCAAGTTGGATATCAAGTGTCGGAGATAACAAATCTACGACAGGATGGGTATTTACACTTGCCGGAGGAGCAGTTTCTTGGAAATCAAAGAAACAAACGTGTATTACTCATTCGACCATGGAATCAGAGTTCGTGGCTCTAGCTTCCGCAGGTCAAGAGGCTGAATGGTTAAGGGATCTTCTTTTAGAAGTTCCATTGGCTAAAGACAATATATCAACCGTGTCGATACATTGTGATAGTCAATCAACCTTAGCAAGAGCATACAGTGAAGTGTATAATGGAAAGTCTAGACATATTAGTCTTAGACATAACTATGTGAGGAAATTGATCAAAGATGGAATCATTTCCCTCACATATGTGAGATCAAGCTTTAACATTCTTGATCCATTCACAAAACCTCTTGCTAGAGATTTGGTGAAATCGACCTCTTTAGGGATGGGTCTTAAACTCCTTGAGTAGATATCAGACTATGATGGCAACACAACCTAACTTAAGGAATTGACTAACATAAGGATCAATGTGTAAGAAAAAGTCATTGATTTGGATGTTCACAACATTATACAATAATGTTGGTCACATTACTATTGGAGGTTGAGTTTTTACTTAACTCTTAATGAAGTTCGATCATGAGGACAAGTATACGTAAGTAACAGAGATGTAAGAACTTCATCTATGTGAATTTAAGGATGGTGCCGTCCCAAAGTGAGAGTTGGAGTTTCTCTCTTGAAAAATTCACGAGTCGTGATGAGCACATGGCCATTAACGGTGCTAAGCGTGATATGTAGGCAAAGAACACTAAAGAGTGTGTGTTGAGTAATACCGACTTTATCACAAGAAAAATAGGTTCAAAGCCTAGCTACCTAATTTTTCGATAAAGTCTTGTGTTGCTTATACTAAGGATTAGTTCAAATCGAAAGATACTTATCTGTACTAACACTCTTTGTTTTTTCTTCTGGATTCTATTTTGTCTTTTCTGAACAAGTGGGGGATTGTTGGAAAAAGCTAGAAAATTAAATAAGAGATTTAATTTTGTAAAGCTTTTATTTGATTGTTCATTAAAAGACAAAATAGTGTATTTTGTGAGTGGAAAAGAATCCCACATGGAACAAAAACAAAGGAAATGAGCACCTTATAAGTGTGAGCAATTAAATAACCATTAATAACATGTGGTAGTGCCATGTGGATGTGAGGTGGAGGTGAGGTGGCAAATCTATGCCAATTTTCACTCTCACATCGCCGCTCGCCGATGTTGCCACCGGCGACAACGGCGTCCGGCGTCCAGCTCGGGCTTAGAGGCTTTAGTGGCGCTTCGTAGGCGCACTTTGGCACTTCGGCGAAACGGCGCGGTCCGCGGGTTTCTCGCGGCGATTCTCGCCAACGGTTGTGCCTCTTCAATTGGTGGTTATTTTTGCTGCTTAAATGAAAAGTCATGCCTCTTCATTTGGTGGTTATTTTGCTGCTTAAATGAAAAGTCATGTCATTTCGAAACGAACGGTTGTTTGGCCAACGGTCGTGTCGTTTGAACCAAATGGTGCTCCCTTTCGCGAATAGGTATGATTTATTTATAAAACCAAGTTCGGTTTCATAAGTGTATACAGATTTTCGAATCACCTATTCTCTTTTCTTGAATACTTATAATCCAGAAAAATTATTCTTGCCTATTTTCGGATTTCACTTTGTCTTAGTGCAGTCCGAAATTAAGGCTTGTCGTATCCTGCGGTATTCTTGTTTGTGACCTTAAGACACATTTCGGGGTGCAAGAAATACTATAAGGAAAGCGCTTCCATGCGTGATTCAATCCTCGACGTCTTTAACTTTGAAGAATTTTCTATCATTCTTTTCTTTTATTTTATGATTATAAGAATGTGAATATATATATATATATATATCGCGGGTTGACCAATTGGACCTCCTATCTTACCTAATTACAGGAATCACCCCAACCTTCAAAAACGTCTACTACGGAAGCTGACACTGTTGAATCACCTAAGCAGCACGAATTTTGTGAAAATAGTGTAGAACCAGAAGAAGATGCTTGTGCTATCTCAAAGGTACCTAGTTTTCACGAAGCATCGACACAGCCAATAGAGGAAACTAGCTATACATCTGTTAGCATTGATGAAGTACAAAGTAACAATTTGTTAACTGCTTTTAGCGACTCAAATCATGCGCTATCGACTCAAGAGGTACGTTTACATTGGGGGCTACCTTTAGACCCTTTAAAGTTTATCACTGCTTAGTACTTCTTCGCTAACAAAATTTTCGGATAAATTTCACCTTGCCTAAATTTTAAATCTCAATTAAATGAATTAGAATCAGAGGTTTTAAAATCACTAGTTATAATGACTGCAACGACTTGATTAGTATTCTCAGTGCTTACTCAACCGTGAAACAACAAAATAGGAGTTGCCCAATCGTCAAGAGACTGTCATTGGAGAATCAACAGAATATGATAGTAAGGTATCAAGCAGTGACGAGGGTCGGACCAAAAACTCGATCTTACAACATGAGCACAATTTGGACAATCCCAAAGATCAAGAAAGACGAGCCAACTCAACATCAAAATGTTTTGATGAAACATGAGATGAAGTTCTGAATTCGGGTACAGATGAAGCTCCTATACTTCAGCTCTTGGGACCATTGGAAGACAAATTTTAATTCTGAATACTATAAGAGAAGTGAAGAGGACACAAAAGCCGAGCAACCGAAATCATTCCATTCGCCATCGTTTATGCAAAGCCACACTTTGAAGAGAGACAGGAAGTCAATTATACTTTCACTGGAGAAACCAAGTAGCAAAATTATGCAAAACCAAAGTAGACTAACTCGGAAACCTAAGACCTCATCACATGTACATTAACAAAGGTATACCTCAAATTCGAGAAACGCTCTATTTCTTACACTTCCTATCGAAAAAATGCCGAAGCATAATTTCATGTACCACTTAGAGATGTAGTCCAATGTGTTGCGTGGGTCATCCATCTCATAGGTAGCATAAAAGTTAAAACTCCAACTACTTGTATGACAGTATATTCCAGTGACTGCAAATCATTTTCCCCTGATTGCTGCTTGTTAGTTCTGTTGGGTATTCGTTCAATCCAAAAAACTAGAACCAAATCAAGCGGATTAACGAATATAACTACTACAAAAATTATATTCTATGGGAAATGGTTTAAGATTGAATTCAGTAGGGCAGACCTGAAAAAAATAAAAAAATGGCGTCCGAAGAATTTTTGGCTGACGTGGCATATAAGTCACGTACCACCTCATTAAAATTAAAAAAAAATACACAGTCATATCCATATCAGCAAAAAAATAAAAAAAAATTAAAAAGGTCTAAAAATTAAAAAAAAAAATATTACTCTCATTCCTGATTTGTTAAATTGTGACCATCAACATGATTCGAAGCACACAATGCTACCGAAAGTAAATTTGATTTGACCAAATTATACTGAACTGTTTATGAGTTGAAAATTAAGTACGCCTCCTCCAACTTGATTTGAGGGAAATTAAACTAGTACAAACCCCCCGTAAAATATAATTTCTATATTTATTTTCTAATATAATGTTAAGTTAGAAAGAAGCGGACAAATTATCATTTCTAAGAACACATATTTTTGTAGTATATATCAAAAAAAAAATTATAGTATATTACATAAAACACAACAAATAAAAATAGAAGATGGTGTATATAATCACATATTATCATATTTTTTTATATTTTATTTTTGTGAATAATTGAATCAATACAAGGGAAATAATGTGGGGAGAGTAGGGTGTAAGACCCTGTTCTTTTGGACTTATTTTTGATTTTGATTTAATTGATTCGATTCTGCACAGTCCATTCATTCGATTACTTCTTCTTCTTATTATTATTATTATTATTAATCTTAATTATTATTATTGTTATTATTACTAATAATATTACTATTATCGTTGTTGTTGTTAATTACTATAATTATTATTATTATTATTTACCATTATTATTATTATTATTATTTACTCTTAATATATATTTCAATTCGATTCGATTGATTCGATCCATTCGATTCGATCAAATTCATTCACCCAAAAGAATGAAAGATAATCATAGTGGAAAGAATCAATGGCCACTGAGCTAACCCCAATTGCTCATATTATTTTAGTTTAAATAATACCATGTGCTATATAGGAACTAAGAACCAGTCCTAACTTTTTAATTGATAAAATTTGATGATTTTCCTTGATTTTGTATAATGGCCGAATTTTTGAATTTTTAATTGGATGGATAAGATGGTAATTTCTAATAAACCTCAATTACATTTAAACTATTCTAACTTACTCGTTTTTATTACGTTTGTTATGAAACATATATCAAATCAATCTTCTTTTCATAAGCCGCAATTCAAGATAATTGTTGCATACATAAAAATATAAAATAAATATGTATTTATTACCTTTAAAAATCTGGCTATTTTTTAAATATCACGCTTAATCGCATTTGAAATGTACATTTACCTGCATTTTATTATGCAGTAATAAGATCTTAAATAAACCTTCAGAAGTATCTGTTGGTATAAAATCGGATATTTGCGCCGTTTGTACGGAAGCGTAAATAAATTGCGAAAAATAAATCACAAAAGGACTTATAGAGGTTCGGCTATTAACGAAGCCTACGTCCTCTCTCGATGTATCTTTTTCTTTAAGATTAAGATCAAAACCTCTACGCCTCTCTTCTATCGGTCGAGGAATTCACTGCTATGCTCGTCTTCTATCTATTCGAGTAAAACCGTTTTTCCTCTTCTATTGGATAAGGAATCAACCACTCTAACTTTCTATGGGTACTAGATAAACCTTACTTAGATATCGATTGCGATTCTAACAATGCCGGATACTTGATCCTAATAACACCGAATCCAATCGTATCTTTTCTTTTACCTCTCGTGTATAATGTTGAATGTATAAACACTCAAACTAACAATATAAGCTCAATATTACAACAACAATATAAGTATATGAATATAAGATCAATGTCTTGAATGCTTGGAGTTGTTGTTGTCAAACAATACCATAGGAATGGTATTTATAGGCATTTTCCATAAACTAGCCGTTGCTGGCTGTTTTGACTTGCTAGCGTGCGCTAGCCTTTCTCTTTTAGCATGCGCTAGACTACTCCAGTTTCAGTCCAGTAGCTTCGTTTCTCCTTTAGCGTACGTTATGCCTTCTTTGTTACGTACGTTATCTGACTTACTTAGCGTACGTTAACCATGATTGAGTAGCGTGCGTTAACGTAATATATTCGTTGCCTTCACTTGTCAAACTATCTGTTTGATGCTTGACTTTCCGCCGAATCTTTCCAACGTTCAGATTGACTTGATTCAAACTGATATTTAGCGTGCGCTAAATATCATCTCTTGCGTGCGCTAATACTGACTTCATTGCATGCGTCATTCTGTGTTTGAATATCTTCACAACGGTAATATGACCTCGATAGCGTGCGCTAGTAAACATGTGTAGCGTGCGCTACCTCATCAGCTAACTTCACTTCAGGTTACTTCGAACTCGGCTGATATGCAGGTGACTTCCTGTTTAATATTACTCATTTATTCGTAGATTCAAAATATACCAAATTAATTATACTTTATTGATATATATTTTGAGATACATATTGTATATATAAAAAACTAAAAGTCGTTACTAGCTTCAAATATTTGATTTCAGATGTTTTTTTTTTCATATTACAAGATGCTTCTCAATATGTTCTTTATATGCTGTGAAGTATAATCTTTTAATAATGTCGAGATTTTTCATTTAAAATACTGAAATTACTCATGTATTATCCATTTTAGATGCAAAATCGTCATGATATATATTTTGAGATACATACTGCATATATAAGTAAAACTACAATTCGTTATTAGCTTCAAAAACTGGCATTATTTGACTGCATGACTTCAGATGATAATGAATGTGCATTTTAGATATTTTTTTGGATATTATAAGATGCTTCTGAATATGTTCTTTATAGGCTATTAATTGTAATCTTTCAATAATGCCGAGATTTTTAGTTTAAAATAACAAAAAATACGCATTTCTTATCCGGTTTAGATACAAAAGATATCAAATTAGTCGTATTTTCATGATATAGTTCAACATAAATATTACATATATAAACCAAACAATTACTATTAGCTTCAAAATCTGGATTTTATTGATTGTATAAATTCAAATGCTACTAAATGTGTATCTCACATACGTTTCTGCATATTATAGGATGCTCCTAAATGTGTTATTCATATGTTATCAACTGTTATCTATCAATAATAGCCAGATTTTTAGAAGCAATAATTTTTTATCTTTTCAATTTTAGGTATGCTAAATCGCAGATCGCGGAAAAACGACTAATTTGATATATTTCTTACATAAAACGGACAACACACTAGTAAATTATTGTATTTTAAAGATTTGAAGGATAAATTTTCAATCATACCTTTATGTACATTGATCATAAGCCATGCATTTTTGTTGGAGATTTGGTTACTCCATGTAGAAGATGTTAACTAGTGATCATATTTAGTCCTCTAGTAGATGGTTCCTAGTTCGTATCCTGGGAAGGGTTCCTAGATAAAAATAAATTTTCAGTTGAGAAATAAAAATGCATCTACACCAATGATTTAAATAATTTTAATTGTTCAAATTAAATGCATCTTCGCTAAATAAAATACTAACGAGATTGGGGTAAAAAAAGGGAATAAAACTTACCATGTTGGGTATTTATTAAATGTATATTTGCAAAAAGCAAATCACAAACACAATTATACATGCATGACAATCAATTACAAATTATTTCTTTTAAACAAGAGCAAATGATACATGCATATATCAATTATTATATGCATAATATTAAATGCATATTTACTGTACACTCTCTTCAGTACAATTAATTAATTGAGAATAAAAAAGTGAAATAACATTTCTATATATTAATGATGACATTACAAAAAAAATAGGAATAGTTAAAAATAAAATAGTAAATGACAAAAATAACCTTCAAGTATAACAATTAAATCTCATATATTCACATAATTAAAATATTAAATCCAGATCATCGATCACATGCAATCAGGGACCGAAATGTATTGTTATATCTCAAAACAAAACTCATTTTTGTTGATACATTTCCTATATATATATCACTAGTAGAAAACACACTTTTTAAATCGGGTAAAAGAGACATTCTAAATCAGTTAAATAACCGTTATAGATCCAACCAATATAGAAAGTCTGGACTTTCTACATCGGTTTTCAGAACCAATCTAGAAAGTCTACTTGAACCGATCTAGAAAGTCTTATTTTTTTTCCAAAAAAAATGACACCCAGCTCGGGTACGAGCCAACCACAACCCGAATCCAACCCAACCGAGTTTAGAAATACCAATGTATTTCGATTTGTTGTCATGGGGGTTTGAACCTTTGACCTTGTAGTTGGAAAGTAAAGTCCCAATCACTAGGCTAAGCTGGGTTTTCAGAACCAATTTAGAAAGTCTACTTGAACCGATCTAGAAAGTCTTATTTTTTTTTCCAAAAAAAAAATACACCCAGCTCGGGTACGAGCCAACCACAACCCGAATCTAACCCAACCGAGTTTAGAAATACCAATGCATTTCGATTTGTTGTCATGGGGCTTGAACCGTTGACCCTGTAGTTGTAAAGTAAAGTCTCAACCACTAGGTTAAGGTGAGTTGTTTGATAAACATACATTTAAAATAAATTTAAATATAATTTTTTGAGTGGATTTTAGATCGGTTCTAAAATAATCGATTTAGAAAATCCACTTTCTAAATCGGTTCTAAAACAACCGATCTAAAAAATGGTCATGTCACTTTCTAGATCGGTTGTTTTAGAACCGATCTAGAAAATGGCCGCGTCACTTTCTACATCGGTTCCAACATAACCGATGTTAAAAGTCCGATGTGAAATGGTATTTTTCTACTAGTTTATATATATATATATATATCAGTTACTCAACTGAATAAATAAGTTTATCAAGCATTTGAAAAAATACAGTCTATTCAATTTTTTATCTTTCATCTTAAAGTATTTTAAAAATTTTCATATATTTCTTAGATATATCTATATAATTTTATTTTTATTATTTATTGAATATATTTAGATGTTTTGAAATATTTTTAAGATTTTCTATACAGTTTTTTGAAAATATTTTATCATTTTTAGGAATATTTCATAATATTCTAATATATATGAACTACTTTTCACTTTGTTTGAATTTATATTATTTAAAAAGTTATAAAATATATTTCTAACTAAAGTTTTATTTTTATTCTATTTTTAATGACACGTACAAAGTATGATATAAACCTTTATTAAAAATAGAAATATGGTAAGACAATATTTATGAGATGTGTAGTGTTTAGAAAAAGAAATTGTTAAAGTCTGGAGTTCCATCTCAAAACCAATTGGCAATGAGAGGAGTAGTCCAGGATCTTTATATATTGATTGCAAGGCTTGTATTTTCCCGATGTGGGATTAATGCTTCAACACGCCCCCTCACGCGTAGCCGGAGTCAAGGCTTACAGCGTGGACCTTTTTTAACTCGGGTGGCGCGGAGCTACAACATCGTGGGCCGTTGGGCTCGCACGTGAAAGCCTGCTCCGATACCATGTTAAAGTCTGGAGTTCCATCTCAAAACCAATTGGCAATGAGAGGAGTAGTCCAGGATCTTTATATATTGATTGCAAGGCTTGTATTTTCCCGATGTGGGATTAATGCTACAACAGAAATTAGTTTTATCTTCTGTTACAGAAATATATATATATATATATATATATATATGTATTTCAATGACAAAAACTCATATTAATGTAGGTTTACATTAGGATCGACCTGTCATAATAAGATTTTTTAAATTAAAAAATTAAATTATTATATGCATAATACTTAAATACAATTAGTTAATAGAATAAGTGAACTGTAATTTAGTGACATGTGACAATTTGATTTCTCAATTAGTAAATATGGTAGATTACGAATATAAAATATTTAAGATTAATTATTAATAATTATTCATATAAAAACTACAACGTCAAAAAATTTATCAAGTAGATATGTTTTGTATTTGATAAGATGTTAATTAAGTAGAACTAAACTAAAAACTGAAATCAATCTTAAAACAAATATGTGCCTTTAGGTATAAAAAAATGTGAGTATGAACTTTTTATCTCAAGAAAATTAATTAATACTTTTAAATTGGTAGCTATAATAAATGTATTTTTTGTTGAGTAGTTGTTTATTATAACTTGTTTTTTGACTGACATGGCAAAATGAATATCTATTATTGGACAATACAGTTACAAGCGTCAAGCGGTATTGTTGTCTTAACAATAAACTCATATTGAACTTAACAAGAAATCTAAAGTATGTGTTGAAGAAAAAATGGCTAAATTGTCTTTTTATTCGGTGTAAAGGAATACTACTCTAGAATTAATTCGCACTGATGTGTGTAACTAAAATTTGTGCAAACTAGAGGAGGTCAAAAATATTTCGTCACTTTTATAGATGGTTGCACAAGATATTGCTATGTGTTTCTTTTGAGAATCAAAGATGAAGCAACTGAGCCCTTTAAAATGTATAGAAATGAGGCTGATACTCAACCGAATTGTAAAATAAAAGCAGTCTGAAGTGACCGGTAGCACCGTTTCAACAATGATGTGCTGATTCAGGAAGAATTCATCAATCGACTGGTCCTTATGCTCCTCAGTCAAATGGAGTTTGGGGGGAAATCGAACCCTGAAAGAAATGATGAATGCTTTATTAATATGTTCAATGTTGTCAGATAAGATGTGGGGGAAAGCTATTCTTACAGCTAATCATATTCTGAATAAAGTGTCACGCAAAGGACAAGATAAAACTCCGTATAAGTTATGAAAAGGGCGCAAGCCTTCTTTCAAGTATCTAAAGTATGGGGTGTTTGGCAAAAGTTGAAGTATCTGAACCAAAACAAGTAAGAATTGGTCCAAATACAGTTGATTCCATATTTATATGTTATGCATACAACAGTAGTGCAAATCGGTTTCTGATCCATAAATCTCAAATTCCAGATATGCATGAGGGAACTTTCATTGAGTCTAGAATGTTGTTTCTTGTGAAAATACTTATCCTTACAAAGAGAGTATTGTGACAAGCTCGAACAAAAGAACTCTTAAAACTGCACATAGTTCAAATACTATGAATGAAGAGCCAAAATAGAGTAAAAGAGCTCGAAATGCTAAGTCATTGATCCTGATTTTGTGACTTATGCAATTGATGATGATCTAAAGACGATACAGGAAGCTTATGCTAGTCCTGATGCTCCTTTTTGGAAAGAAGCGATTTATAGTGAAATGGATCCCTTCATGCAAATTTATACTTGGGAACTAGTTTATCTCCCACCAGGATGCACGCCTTTAGGATGTAAATAGATCCTAAAGAGGAAATATAAAAATGATTGGTCAATAGACAAGTTTAAAGCTCGGCTTATTGTCAAAGGGTTTAAACAGAAAGAAGGTTATGATTTCTTCGATACATATTCACCAGTAACCAGAATAACTTCCTTTAGAGTGCTTATTGCTATTGCCGATTTGCACGATCTCGAGATTCATCAAATGTATGTGAAAACTGCATTTTTGAATGGTGAATTAGAAGAAGAAATTATATGAACAACCTGAAGGTGTCATTGCGCCTGGTCAGGAAAAGAAAACGTGTAAACTTATGAAGTCATTATATGGGCTAAAACAAGCTCCTAAACAATGACATACGAAATTTGACAAAACTATGTTGGCAAATGGATTTTAAGATTAATGAAATGTGACAAATATGTTCATATTAAAGGTACACATGAATCATTTGTCATAGTTTCCTATATATAAACGATATGTTGATCATGTGAAGTAGCAATAAAGTAACTGTGAACACAAAAAAGATGATGAGTCAAAACTTCGACATGAAGGTTTGGGTTTAGCTGATTTAATTCTTGGAATTAAAATTAGCAGAACGCTAGAAGGTAATTTCTTGTCATAATCTCATTATGTTGAGAAGGTGCTCAAGAAGTTCAATGCTTTTGACAGTCCACCTATAAAAATAACCGTTGATACCAATATTCATTTAAGTAAGATTACAAGTGATCTAGTGGCTCAAGTTGAATATTCAAAGCCTAATGTACATTTTGAATTGTACATGGCCAGAATTGGCATTTGCTGTGAACAACTTGAGCAGGTTCACAAATTATCTGATAACAAAGTACTAGAATTATTGACTAGGGTTTTAAGATACTCAAAGTACACCCTAAGTTATGGGCTATTTTGTATTAATTGTGATGCAGTATTGTAAACATATACTGATGATAATTAGATTTCAGACACGAAAAACTCTTACTCTACAAGTGAGTATGTATTTACTATTGGGGGTGGAGTTGTGTCTTGGAAATCAAGCAATCAAACTTGTATAGCCCGATCTACCATGGAATCGGATTTTATATCTCTAGATAAAATTAGAGAAAAATCCGAATGGATTCGTAACTTTTCTAAGGATATTCCATGATGCAAGAAGCTTGTGCCCAGTGTTATGATACATTGCGGTATCCAAGATGCAATTAGAAGAGCACAGAGCTTTATGTATAATGGTATATCTCGATACATTCGTCGGAGAAATAATATCGTGCGACAATTGATCAAATATGAAGTTTTATCTATTAATTATGTGAGGTCAAATATTAATTTGTCGGATCTACTAACAAAAGGTCTGAGTAGATATTAATTTCATAAACTGCTAAAGCGAATGAGATTGAAAACCACATCTTGAAAGAACGATCATAGTGGTAACCCAACCTTGAAGACTGGAGATCCCAAAAACCTGTATGAATGGAAAAACATAGTTATGAAAGTTCTATTGAAAGCACTTGTTACAAATCCATCCCTATAGAGCAGCGTAAGTGAGTCATGTGATTGTGGTGAGGTTAAGTCTCTGGACTTTTTGTAACACCCCCTAACCTAGAAGCTGAACCACAAAGGGGTCTATGCTACTAAGTTGAGAAGTATCACACTTTTATACTTTGAAAAACCATGATTTTAAATTTCTAAAAGCAAGAACTCGGGAAATCACACAAAATGGTATCATTCATTCAAAACAGTATAAGATCTTAAGTTTAATACATAAACAAAACCATAACATAGCGGTTTTATTCAAGATAAAACATAGTCTTCCAGCAGAGGGGCAAAATAGCTGGGGAACATGGCATATGGACAAGTCTCCGATTGGCCGCACTAAAGAGGTATAGTTAACCCCTAAACATGTGCATCGTCTCCTGTATCATAAGAATCTAGTGAGGTAATGGCTCAGTAAGATGAAACTTCTGTAATAGCAAAGTATCACATATCACATTCATAAATGAATAAGTACTTTATATGATATAGTCATGTTCTTGTAAAACCCTTTCATCGGGGACCCTTGAAGAAGTGTGACACTCGATTGATAGTGATAAGCCATGGTTTTTGGAACCTATTCGTATCATTGTCCAATAAAATATGTATACGGGGGTCCCTGTACTGATTTTTCGATCAATATTATTAGTCGTATTCAACCTTTTTCATTTATCGTGGGTTTGGTTGACCGACTTTTAGCCGTGAGTATTTACCACCATCTGTTGGGTCCGTCTGTCCCTTGCATCTCGTGCCTATCCGCCATCAATTAAGTATCATACTTTCTTTTCTTAAACATTCTTTCATATATACATGTCATGCATGATCATGCAATAACAGTCATATATCAAACAATATATGATCCTCAAGATACAACAAGGAAAATCATCATCGTACCTCAGGTCCAGCTGCGTATTAAAATAAAAAGATCAGATTCTCTCGCTAGATGGATGTGCTAAAAGCCCTGAATTAATTAACCATGTTGCACTTAACATTCCCTTCATGAATGCCACAAAATGTTGGAATACAATTTAAGATCATCTATGACTTATTCCTTCACAACTAGTTACCATAATGCGCTAGTTATGCATATATAGTGATATACACTGCATTTAAACTTTATATTCTTATCAGATCCTCACGAAAGAAAACTTGTTTTATGAATTTTGAACATATCTAATTATTTATGTAACATATTCTACAGTAACACAATTGTTCAAGAGAATTTATCAAGACCTTGAAATAACCAGAATTTGTTTTGCTTATAACCACTTGCTTATAAGTTGAATTTGTATCAAATTCTGGTATAACATCCCTAACATACTTAAGAACTAATATATGGAAATCCCACCCCCTGAACTACTCGAAATATACACAATCCATCGATGTTTCTAAAAGGTGACAAATTTGAGTTCTTTGCTGTCTAGTGATGATTTAAGCTCTATGAATCTATGCTAAACACAAGGTTAAATCACTGGTGAGTTCTTAACATCATTATAACATGTATAAGTATCTGCAACACCTCTACTAACTTCAAAATAGCCAAGGAACATAGCAGGAACAAGAATAAAACACAGGAAACGCATCTTGATTGTCAAAAGAATTGAGGTGTTGGTGTTTTGATGATTTTTCCTTGAATATTTGGTAATTTTTCTAAGGAATATGCTTATAGGTCAATTTCAGAGTTTGAATTAGGGTTTAGGGTTAGTTTTCCTCTCTTATCCAAGTGAGAGAGGCGGTTTTGAGGGTGAAATACCAAATATACCCTCAAATAGCTTCTAGAAATTATGTCTGAAAGACTGGATCGGTTCAAGTAGTTATAGACCATTCTTGGTTGGTTTGAACCGTTTTCTTGTATATATTGACCATATTTAGGGTACGAATGGCTTATCCAAGGATTTTGTAGAATTCTAGGGTGTGTTTATATTGTTTAAAATCGATTACTTATGCAGAAAGTGCTGAAAATGCTAATAAGAGAGTTTATTGTCAAACTTTCTTAACCTTCATGCCTATAACACTATAGATAAGAATATAAGGGCTCATTTATCAATATGATTTGATGATAATGATAAAATAAAAGATAAGTTCAATTGGGTCCGACCGCAACTGGTACGAATAGAGAAGTGACATATCCAATTACTTAACAGATGATGCCATATGCGACTGCGAATTGAATCATTTATAATGTTCATAAGAATCAAATACTTGACATGTTTTATTGGGTTAAACGAATGTTATCTACCTGATTCATCTATCTAAATTTATTCAACACACACACACCATTAAGCTCTAGGGTCAAACCGGTTAACCCACGATAGACATGTCAGTTACTCCATTAGTACTTCTAGATTTTCCACCTGTACTTAGAGTAAATTTAAAATGTTTAACACTCTTCAACATAGTGAATTAACTATGAGATAAAGTGAATCATGAAATATGAAAGTAATGCACAATGGAATTAACAAGCAAAATCACTTTATAGCCATTTAGAACATCGATCTCCGTTAATTGAGAAACTGAGCTTCTCAGTGCAATGAGACATTTATATAGACATATTTTATCATGTTAGGAGGTATAAATCACATGTTGCATGTATCATAGACATAGAATATAATTAAGCACACAAATAGCAATTATTCATGCTCATGACATGTCTACTTATATGCCATGGTTCCCTAATGTATATTATGTAAATGCATTTGGGTATAAAATGGTTACTGGATTAGAAGGAGAGAACCGAGCATTAAAATCCTCCCCTCTTTATAAAATTTTGTACTCGAAATTTGACATACCGAACAGTTCGGGATACTTGCTTTAGATTTCCTCCTCTCTTCCCATGTAGCTTCTTCTATAGAATGATTCCTCAACAAAATCTTTACCAAATAAATCTCCTTGTTTCTTAGTTTCGTTACTTTATTATCAAGAATTTGCACCCGACTTCTCTTCATAAGACAAATCAAGGGATAATTCAAACGGCTCATAACTTTAACACATGTCAGGGGTTTGAAATGTACTTCTTTAACATGTACACATGGAAGACATTGGGCATACAAGATAATGATGGAGGTAAGGCTACTTTATAAGATCTATCACCAACTCTACCCAGAATTTCAAATGGGCCAACATTTCTCGGGATAAGTTTCCTTTCTTTCCAAATCTTATAATGCTTTTCATTGGAGATATCCATATGATCCCCAACTGAAAATTCCAAATCTCTTCTTCGGATATCTGCATAACTCTTCTGTCTACTTTGTGCAATCTTCAATCATTCAATATCTTTTATAATATCATAGCAGTCTATTATATCATTTCTGGACCCAATAGACTTCTTTATCCAACTTCATCCCAGTGTACGGGAGATCCACATTTTCTCCCATACATGCTTCATAATGTGCCATCCCAATTGTAGATTGGTAACTATTATTGTAGGTGAACTCTAAAGCTTTGTGTCCTAACTGCCTTTGAAATCCAGTATGCATGCTCTCAACATATCTTCAACTATATTAATAACCCTTTCTGATTGTCCATCATTTTGTGGATGAAATATTGTATTGGATAATGCAGATGTGAATATAGGGTCCCTGTCAGATACTATTGATACTGGCACCCCGTGTAGTTGGACTATCTCTTTAATATATTCCTGAGCATTTGGATCCATATTATACGTGGACTTCACTGGAAGGAAATGAGCAGACTTTGTCATTCTATCAAAAATCACCCATATTGAATTATACCTACTTATTCTATCAATAATCACCCATATTGAATTATACCTACTTTTAGTCTATGGTAGACCAAGCACAAACTCCATTGTAATATGTTCCCATTTCTATTCCGGAATTAGGCTTTAACAATCCTACTGGTCTTTGATGTTGAGTTTTGATCTCCTAGCATGTTAGATATTCTGCCACGAATTTTGCATTATCTTTCTTCATATTAGGCCATCAATAATGTTGCTGCAAGTCTTTATACATTTTTTGTGCTACCTGATGTATTGAATACGGATTGGAATGAGCTTCCTTCAAAATGTCCACCTATGATGATTGTGCGGGCTGGCATGCACAGTCTCCCTTTATATCTTAATGTTTTATCTTCACATACTAAGAAGTTTGGTAATTTACCCGCATCAACTTTTTCCCTCAATCTGCCTATATACTGATCCACATTATGGGTTTCTTTGATTATATCTTGAAGTGCATGTTTCAATATAAGTGGTGATAACGAACACATCTTCCTTTTAGGTACAATTGTTAGTTGTATGCCCTCGAATGCCACTCAGAGGATGGATGAGTAAGGGCGTTGTACTTGTTATGTAGATACTTATCAAAAAGGCAATTGTATGTTTCTTTATTTACTGGTAGTCATTGGTATTCTTGACTCATAAATATATATATATATATATACATAGGGGTGGGTTCTGGTGAGAATGATACTTAAGTTAAGAAATAAGAATGAATTTGATCCATGAATCTTGATTAAATGGATGACCTAGATTTATTCTCACAAAAACGTATGTATAGAATGTCATATTCTAGTGCATCAATATTTTGATGCATATAATACAGAGTTTTTATGCATTGCAATTTTGATGCACGAAATGCATATATTGCATGGATAAGCCAATCTGGACTGTACATCACACACAGATCAATGATTCAGATTTATTCTCAATTCACAACATAAAAACCATTCTCATATGATCATATATATATATATATATAAACTAGTCTTTGTAGAGCAAATATTCCACTCTTTATTGGATAAGGGGATTAGCACTGGAAGTGTTTATGGCTCAAGTACTTAATCGTTCGCAAGTCGGCGAAAGTTGACTAATATTAAGTTTATGTGGAGACTTGTATGACGTGTTTTTGACTTGGAGAGTGTTTGTCGTCACTAATGGTTAGTGGGAGAACATGTTGTAGGTATGCTCATAAGATTAGTATACTCGAACTGGCTCACCCTCAATTCATCATACGAATTTCACTCCGGGATAGTTAAAGACAGAATCAAAAGATTGCGATAGGTATTCGTGAACCTTCGACTTGAGGATTTAGTAGGAATATGCTTGTGACGTTAAGATTTTTACTAGAGTAGTTCGACTCACAAAACCGAAAGGTGTGGGTCAATCTCATCAAGCGTCTTAACGGGCAAGTAACAGGTTCTACTGAATACCAAGATATGATTCTTTCTCCTGTAAGTGAACTTGTGTATGTCCTATGAGGTTTTTGGCAGATGAGATCATAAGTATTTGGCCAAAGTATTTGAGCTAGTTGTATTAGATACACGAGAGCTCAGTGATCTCGATTTGCATTAACTCAGGTATAACATCAAGTACATATAGGGTTTGACTAACCGTGACCTTATAACTTGACCGGGATATATGAAAGAGGGATTTATATATATACTAGTATTCACGACATAATGGTTCTTGGATGATCCTTATCATTCGTTTCCAGTAAGGTTACAGTGTAGGCCGTTGGACTGACTAGATGGTGCTATAAATCTTTGGTTCCTCTCATTGTATACTGAGACTGACCTACCGAGTCGCGCATTAGAGAGACGACGGATAAATTTGAGCTCATTCTCACTTAATGAATTTTGGACACTGGATGTGTAATTTAATTTATTGGATAAATTAAATTGGTCTGGTGAATCAAATAAATTATTAGATAATTAATTTAATTCATATCAAATTTATTTCTTCGAGGAATATTATTTCAATAAAATTAATTAATTAGATTACTTAGTTGTTTAATTTTATTTGAGACATACCAAGGTGTATCTATCAGACTAGACACACAACAGTACGTTTCACGGACCAAAACGAACCAGCTCCTCCTCAATTAACTTCCAGGACGCCACTTCCTTTAATTACGTTCCTCCTCAATTAACTTCCAGGACGCCACTTCCTTTAATTACGAGGTTGGTGTTTTTTGTCTTCTTAAAGGCATCTTACTTGAAGTTTCATACACTTTGATGATAAGATTAAATCTTATCTAATATGCTTTTAGGTGGCATGAGCTTTTATAAGTTGATAATTTTATCATCATCCTCTAACCATATGCTTCAGCTCATGGCTGCCATCAAAGTTTTTTTTAGTGAATTTTGTTCATTTTCTTCATCATTTTCTCAGAGAAAACTTGAGAAGAAAAATTGAGAGAAAATGTATAATGCCCCGACTTTCTAGGGGTAATTAAAGGGAAAAAAATAGGTAAAAAGGTTAATTTGGACAAAAAAATAAATTCCTTTGAGAATATTAAAATCCCGCCTACAAATTCGAGTCGATACACTGACTAAAATAAATGCTTATTAATTAAGACAACGATATGTCATAAATAAGAGGTCATAATTGCGGCGGAAGAAAATTTAAAAACTATTATTATCAATCAATAGTTTCCACAAATAAAAATATATGTTTCAAGCATAAGACGTAAAAGAAAAATATTGTTTAAATAAAAATATCATCATATGCTTTCCCGACTCGCTCTTTCGTCCATCCGGCTCGGCTTAACCTGTGGAATCAATATAGGCGGGGGTGAGCTTCCTTCAGCTCGTGGAAATCACACATATCACAATAATATACAAATTCATGGAAAGTAATGAAATGGTTATTCTATCAATAATATTTTCCTCAACATGAATACACACACAATATCACATATAACATGAATCTAGCACGCATGTGAATATTGAGGTTGTGCAGGTGTCCCCACACAACATATATCTTAAGATACCCTCTTTACACGTACATAGATGAGCTTGATTTACAACATGTATCCTCAATTTTAAACATAAATAGAATATCACATGGCAGTCCAAGTAAAGCAATTAAAGTGATATTAAAAATTCCCACCTGAATAAAATGATGCTGCATGAACTTGAATGCTTGACTCACAGTCCTAAGCCCGTATATCCTTGTTAATGTCTACATATAATAATAATTTTAATCGTAATAAAATATTATGATATAATGACTGAAAGTAAAAATATATTGCATAAAATTGAACTAATTATTAATATTAATTGAAGGATTAACATTATTAATGACCGAGTCAAAATAGGGTTGAATTAAAATTACTAAAACTGATTGGGGTTAAATTGTAGGATTTAAAAGCATATTGGGGTCAAATTGAAGAATCTAAAAGTCTGGGGTAAAATTAAAAGGTAGGGAATTAACCTAAACTAAAGGTATAAAAACCACTCAATTTCACACCGAAGGAGTTGTGCTCTGTTCTTCTCCACTCAATTTCACCACACACACGCTGGAAATAACACACGCATATGCAGAACGCAGTCGACGCACGCACACCCACATACCGAACTCCCTTTGGCAACACCGGAGGTAGCGGTGGCGTGGATAGCGCGGCGTGCTAGTAGGGGTAAAGGAGAATACCAGGTGGATAAGGTTCGAGGTGAGAATCACGGTTGACTCGGTCGGAAGGGTTATCGGATTTATGGTCCGTAGTCGGTTTGAATCCGCTAAGCGTCATGAAAAGTGCTGCAATTTAGGTTTCGACTTTGTTTTCCGTATGAGGGAACTGGAGATTATTGATCTATATGTGGCAAATTGATGACGAAGAGATTTTTTTTATTTGATTTCTGATGTGTGTAAGATTGAAAATTATAGAAAGGAAAGATTTAGGATTTTTACCTTTGCCGGGAAGAACTAGGAAGAACTAAGAAGATGGAATTGGAGGAAGTGTTGATTGTTGTTGGAAGATGGATTCACTGCTGGATTGATCCCATCCGCGAGAGAACTAAATCTAGGTCAGTCGTCAGGAAGCGAAGTGTATTTATGTATTTTATTTTTTTTATACTGCAGAATTGTGTATTTATACTTCTGGGTATATGGTTGAGATGTGTTGTAACCCTAAGAGTATATTTAATAGTATAATTTGTTGGGCTTTGGGCTAAAGAAAGGATTTTAATTGAAATTTATTGGACTTTAAATAATTGATAATGATATCCAATAATAATACTAAAATTATTAAATAATAATTTTGTTCTCTATTATAACATTATTATTATTATTATTATTATTAATAATACCTTTAATAATTATAGTAATATTAATAACAATGACTAATATTAAATGCTTTCTAAATTAAATTGATAAAATTGATTCGGGTTTAGAACCTATTAGATGTCGTAAAAATATTCATAATCTTCTAAATGAGATTAAATGAATTGATTTGTAGGTAAAGTGAAAATAAATGTACAACAATTACTCAATCAGTAAAGAAATGAGACTAAATGAAAGGAAATGTAGCATTAATATTATTATAAATATTAATATTATTTCATAAAAATGGTGGATATTACATCATACTCCTTTTAGAAAAAATATTCGTCTTCGAAAATAAATGACATACCTCGATTGAAGAAATTTGGATAACGAGCTTGAAGTTCTTCTTCGCGCACTCAAGTGGCCTCATCTTTACTGTGGTTACGCCATTGAATTTTGACAAACACCTTCTCTTTATTCCTCAACTGCCGGACTGATCGATCGAGAATAAATTCTGGTTGTTCTTCATAAGTAAGATCTTTGCTCACCTCTACAGCGATATAGTTGATGACGTGGCAGGGGTCGTACACATACTGTAACACCCCCAAGTTATTCATGGTATATTACAGTACCGTGAGCCCCGTCGTGGGATCCACAAGGTAATACATACGCGGAACCATGAATTTTGACCGATAAGGTCTAAACATAATCCAGTGGAAGATAATAAAAGTAGACAACCAAGGTAATAATGAATTCGACAGAATACAATATATCGGGAATTAAACCCAGGGCAACACAGGCCAAAACATTAAAAACACCTGAAACACTACTCGAGTGTTTAATAACCATTCCAAGTATAACATTACTGAATGAATGAAATACAAAATACAGACAGAGACAAAACACATCATCACACTTGTCCATCATTTTCGTACCGACCCAGTACATGCCTATCCACTCTCCTGGATCCTGAAATATATAAAAGATATTTCCCCCAAAAAGGAGTTAGCCATTGAATAGCTAGTACAAGTACAAAGTATGAAATACAATACTTCTTGCGCGATAAAGTAAGCATACACTCATATCATCAATCCTCGAGATATTAAATTTCATATCATTCTCAAATTACCAACCTTAAGACTAGTATTCCCAAATAACTAAATCTCATAACATACCTCATGATTAACCGTGGATTCGCACTATAAGCTACGATCCCTCAGAGGACTCGAAGTCCCATCCCGAAGTGGTTAACCCAAAAATGTTCAATGGATCGCACTCTAAGCTACAATCCCTCAGAGGACTCGAAGTTCCATCCCGGAGTGAACATATATTTATACCAAAGCGTTGTTCAATGGATCGTACTAAAAGCAACGACCCCTCAGAGGATTCGAAGTCCCATCCCGGAGTGAACATGTGGTTATACACGCACAATTGTTCAATGGATCGCACTATAAGCAACGACCCCTCAGAGGACTCGAGGTCCCATCCCGGAGTGAACATCATATCAAATATATTACAAACATTTACTTTCAACGTCAAGAATTATAATCATAAATATATACTTGCATTTGAGACATCGAGATTCGGAAGGAAATGTATTCAAGCTCGATGGGTCCAAGAACGTACTCCCGACCCTAAATGATTCGCAAGGAATATGATAATCAACAAACAATACTCCAATCACAAGAAGGAACTCCCGAAACCCCGCCTACGATACATGTAATCCAACAACATAATGTCTAGAGGGTGGGTCACAACCAAACCCTGTTGATTTACCACAATATCTGAAATACACCAATAATATTGTTGGAAACATGTAGCGAGAGTAGATAATCCATACTTAACATAATCCCACCTTAACCATAAGCTAGATCGGAGAAATCACGAAGAAACCCCCAAATCCCATAAAACTAGGGTTCTAAGAAGATTACCTTGATTTGGAATGGTGAGGAAGATCAAACGTTAATCCAAACTAATAGCTGGAAGGTGATTATAAATGATGATATCCAACCGGGATCTTCACAAATGGCCCGAAATATCTACTGTCTATGCAGTTCCCAACTCATTAGTGTACGCTACTGGCGATGTCAGCGCCCCCCACATAAATAGCATGCGTTAGCTCATCGTCTAACGTGCACTAACTGCTCCTCGGAATAAAACAATTGCAAAGTCCGACAAACACGGACATGCTCCGAAAGATACGAAACTCTATAATTAACATCTCAATAAACGTTAATAAAGAGCGACAAAAGTGAAAGAACACTAACCTTCTAAAAAGAAGTTTTGTCCCGAAACTTAAGAAATAAAAAGTTCGGGGTATCTCGATCACATCTTCTCTTCTGTCTCCCAAGTCGCTTCCTCGACTCAATGTCTCGACCATTGCACCTTAACCAATGGGATGGTTTTATGCCGAAGATGTTTCTCACGATGTTCAAGAATCTTCACTGGTCTCTCTTCGAAAGTAATATCCTCGGCTACATTGATCTCACTATAGTCGATAATATGACTTGGATCCGGCACGTACTTTCTCAACTGAGAGACATGAAAAACACTATGGACGTGACTCGAAGCGGGAGGCAACGCCAAGCGATAAGCTAAATCTCCAACACTGTCCAAAATCTCAAAATGTCCGATATACCTCAGACTAAGTTTCCCTTTCTTCCCGAAATGGAAGACTCCCTTTTTCGGCGACACCTTGAGTAGAACAGGGTCTCCCACTTAGAATTCCAAGGGTCGATGGTGAATATAAGCATAAGACTTCTGCCTACTCTGGGCAGTCAATAACTGATCTCGAATGATAGAAATCTTCTCTTTAGTTTCCATCAACATGTACGGTTCCATCACCACTAATTTTGAAGCTTCATCCCAACATAATGGCGATCTACACCGTCTGCCATAAAGTTCTTTGAATGGTGCCATTTTGATTGAAGCGTGCCAACTATTATTGTAGGCAAATTCGACCAACAATAAATGAAGTTCCCAATCACTGCCCGCAACATATCCTCTAACGTCTGGATCGTCTGCTCAGTCTGACTGTCTGACTGAGGATGAAAAGACGTACTCAATCTCAACTCGATGCCCATGTCCTGATGTACTGCGTGCCATAAATGTGACACGAAACGACCATCCCCATCAGAAACAATAGTTTTAGGGGCACCATGCAATCTCACAATCTTAGCTATAAAAGTTCGAGCCAATCTCTCCGGTCCCCAAGTATCCTTAATACCCAGGAAGTGTGCCGACTTAGTTAATCGATCGACGATTACCCAAATCATATTCATTCCGGATCTAGTTCTCGGCATCCCAATGATAAAATCCATATAGATGTCTTCCCACTTCCACTCAGGAATGAGAAGCGGCTTCAACAACCCCGTTGGTCGTTGATGCTCAATCTTGATTTGTTGACACGTCAAACATCGTAATACGAACTCTGTGACGTCTTTCTTCATATTATTCCACCAAAAATTTTGCTTCAAGTCCTTGTACATCTTACTCGTTCCGGGGTGGATTGAGTAAGGCGTAGCATGGGCTTCTCGAAGAATTCTCTATCTCAACTCTATATTATTCGAAACACAAAGCCTGTCCTGAATTCTCAAAATACTGTCCTCATGGACCATAAATCCAGGGGTTTTTCTTTAGTTACATCTTCCTTCAGTTGAGAGATCATCGGGTCACTCCACTGTTTCCCTTTGATGTCATCAACCAAGGACGAAGTAATTTCGAGGGTACACAACTGTCCCTGTACTCTTTGAATCCAAACTTTTATACCTTGCTCGATCAAGTACTGAAGAATCTTCGTCTGGGGTGTAAGAACCTCGAGCATTTGAAACGATTCCGGTTTCCGGCTCAAAGCGTCCGCAACGACATTGACCTTTCCAGGATGGTAAAGAATTTCCAAATCGTAATCCTTAATTAATTCCAACCAACGTCGTTGCCTCATATCAACTCTTTCTAACAGAAAATGTATTTCAAACCCTAGTGATGGGTATAGATCCTACACGAAGAGCCATACAAATAATGTCGCCTTAGGTGCGAAAATAATTGTGGCCAATTCCAAATCCTGAGTAGGATAATTCATCTCATACGGCTTCAATAGCCGTGATGCAAAGGCCATCATTTTATCATGCTGCATAAGCACACATCCAAGTCCCTGTCCTGAAGCGTCATTATAAACTACAAATCCTTCACCACCCTATGGTAAAGCTAAGATCGGCGCTGAAGTCAAACGTCTGTTCAGCTCATCGAAGCTCTGCTGTCTCTCAGCAGTCTAGACAAACTTTTCCATATTCTTAAGTAATTGCATAAGCGGTCGAGCGAGTTTCAAATACCCCTCGACAAACCGACGGTAATACCCAGCAAGACCCAAAAAGCTACGAACTGCCTTAACATTTTAAGGCGGTGCCCAATCTAGCACTGCCTCAATCTTCTGCGGGTCCACACGAACCCCTTCAGCCGAAATCACATGGCCGAGAAACATAACCTCCTTCAGCCAGAACTCACATTTTGAGAATTTCGCATAAAGGTGCTCAACTCTCAAAATGTCTAGTATTAAACGCAAGTGTTGGGCATGCTCCTCCTCGTCTCGAGAATAAATAAAAATATCGTCAATAAATACAACTATACATTTATCCAGGTATTCAGTAAATGCCTTGTTCATTAACTGCATGAATACTACCGGTGCATTAGTCAGCCCAAAAGGCATGGCCACAAATTCATAATGCCCGTATCTCGTCCGAAAAGCAGTCTTCGGGACGTCAGACTCTTTCACTCGAAACTGGTAGTATCCCAATCTCAAATCAATCTTCGAGAATACTGCCGCTCCCTGCAACTGATCAAATAAATCATCTATACGAGGTAATGGATATTTGTTCTTGATGGTCACTTTGTTTAGCTCACGGTAATCAAGGCATAAACGTAGCGAACCACCCTTCTTTCTCACAAAAAAAACAGTGCGCCCCAAGGCGAAGCGCTCGGTCTAATGTATCCATTCTCCAACAGTTCTCCCTACTGATTCTTCAATTCTTGTATTTCTGAAGGTGCCATACGGTAAGGCGCCTTAGAAATTGGAGCCGTGTCAGGCTCTAAATCAACAGAAAAATTCTATATCTCGATCCGGCAGTAATCCCAAAAGATCGTCTGGAAAGGCATCCGAATATTCTTTAACAATTGAAATCGAAGAAAAGTCGACTCCATTCTCTTATGACTTCAAAGCATAACACCAATAGCCTGTGCAACCTTTATTCAAGAGTTTCACAGCTTTCATGACATTAATAAGCAACTTAGGCTGATTCAATTTACGGCCCACAAAAGTGTATTCAACACCATCCTCATTTATCATAGTGATAAACTTAGTGCGATAATTCATAATCGCTCCATGACTCTCAATCCAATCATTACCGAGGATTAAATCCTCGCTATCAATATCGATCACAATGAGATTTGACAACCAATCAGTACCTGCTATGCGTACAAGATAATCTCTAATCTCCTGATTACCCATAATTCTATCTCCACTATGCAATTTCACCACAAAATGTGCACAAGTGGTCAAACAATTAATACTCAAACGGCGCACACAATCTAAGGAGATGAGAGAATGTGTAGCACCCAAATCAAACAATACTCGAACTGGATGATATACGAAATTAACGGTACCTGAGGCCACCGCCGCATTAGAATCATCCTCTAGGCGCATCTCGTAAACTCGTGGATGTGCCGAACCAACACTGGAATCTCTCACTCTAATGGTCTGACCCCATCCACGGCCTCTGCCATAACTCCACTGCTGCGGGTTAGATGATTTACACTAATTCACATTCGGCTCCTTAAGTACTGGGGCAGAAGCTCGGGTATGAATGGTATTATCCCAGCCGTAAAATAAATCGCCCTGTGACCCATCTCGCCACAAGTGTTACATTTCAGAGGTGGAAAAGAACACTCACGGTTAAGGTGACAAGTACGGTTACAATTGTAGCACGTCACCACACGAGTCGAATGAAAACTCTTCCCAACCTTAAAAGAATGCGACTGTCCGACAGAACGGTTAGCCATTTGAGATTTCTGAAAGTTACCACCCTTAATACCAGAATAGTTACCGGTGGTCTTCTGCTTCTTCGACTCATTAGCAATATCGGTGTACAAGTCCTATCTTGGTACTACTTCAAGGTAGTACAAGTAAACCCGGCCATATTACACCGTAAATCCATATTCATTCGCATATCGAAGTGGCGGATCTTGTCATGCTCATCACGCACCTAATTCTTCACATGAATCAGCTGTTGGTTGTATTCCACTATCGCCTGTGAGACTGCAATTTTCTGCGGCTTAGCTTCGAAAAAGGATCAGATCCTGCTTTCTTGTACTGGCTAAGGACAAAATTCAGCCTCCAGTAGATCTTCAAACTCGTCCCATGTTGCAGTTTGACCTTGTGGTTTAACAACTTTCCACCAGATCGCGGCTTCTTTAGTAAGAAAGTACTGAGCAATAGGTACCTTCCTCATTTCGGGACAATCAACTGCCTCAAACACTTTTTCCAATTCGAAAAGCCAACTCTCCCAACCAGCTGGGTCGGTAGCACCACTAAACTACAGAGGATGCATACGGACCATATTCTGGAGCAAAGCATTCACTGACGAATTAAGATTATTCACCCGAACAGCTTTTTTCAGGAGGGCCATTTGATTTTCCACCTCTAGAAGAATATTCAGAACACTAGCATCCGCATTATCTCCTCGTCTGGCCGACTGGTCATGCTGACTCTCGGTATCCGGATGCACTGAATTATATAAACTAGGGGTAGCCGACCCCGCAATGGAACTGAGGGAAGCGGCTGCGCCACGTCCTCGTCCACATCCATGACCACGGCCTTGTTCTTGTCCCGTGTCAGCAGACATTCTGAAGGACACACAAAGTACATAAGTAAAATTCAAATCGCACGTCATCGAGGTGACCGATTTCCAAGAATACCAAATTACAGCGAAGCGATTAAGAAAATACAAGAAGAGTAAAAGGACTTACAAGTACCGGTCGCACTGTGATGATGGCAAAGTAGTGATACTGTAGACAACGATGACTCAATCGACCCAAAAAGACCGACAACCTCGGTATCCATAAACCTAAGCTCTGATACCATATTCTGTAACACCCCCAAATCATTCAGGGCATATTCCAGCACCGTGAGCCCCGTCGTGGGACCCACAAGGCTATACATATGCGGAACCATGAATTTAGACCGATAAGGTCTAAACATAATCCAGTGGAAGATAATAAAAGTCGACAACCAAGGTAATAATGAATTCAACAGAATACAATACATCGGGAATTAAACCCAAGGCATAAAAGTCGACAACCAAGGTAATAATAAATTCAACAGAATACAATACATCGGGAATTAAACCCAAGGCAACACAGGCCAAAACCTTTAAAACACCTGAAACACTACTCGAGTGTTTAATAACCATTCCAAGTATAACATTACTGAATGGATGAAATACAAAATACAGACAGAGACAAGACAGAACATCACACTTGCCTATCATCTTCGTGCCGACCCGGTACATGCCTATCCGCTCTCCTGGATCCTGAAATACATGAAAGGTATTTTCCCCCAAAAGGGGTTAGCAATTGAATAGTTAGTACAAGTACATAAGTATGAAATACAATACATCTTGCACAATAAAGTAAGCATATACTCAAATCATCAATCCTCGAGATATTGAATCTCATATCATTCTCATATTACCAACCTTAAGACTAGTATTCCGGAATAACTAAATCTCATAACATATCTCATGATTAACCGTGGATTCGCACTATAAGCTACGATTCCTCATAGGACTCGAAGTCCCATCCAGGAATGGTTACCCCAAAAATGTTCAATGGATCGCACTCTAAGCTACGATCCCTCAGAGGACTCGAAGTCCCATCCAGGAGTGAACATATAATTATACCAACGTGTTGTTCAATGGATTGTACTAAAAGCAATGACCCCTCAGAGGACACGAAGTCCCATCCCGGAGTGAACACGTGGTTATACACATATGATTGTTCAAAGTATCGCACTATAAGTAACGACCCCTTAGAGGACTCGAGGTCCCATCCCGGAGTGAACACCATATCAAATATATTACAAACATTTACTTTCAACGTTAAGAATTATAATCATAAATATATACTTGCCTTTGAGATATCGAGAATCGGAAGGAAAGGTATTCAAGCTCTATGGGTCCAAGAACGTACTCCCGGCCCTAAACGATTCGAAAGGAATACGATAATAAACAAACAATACTCCAATCACAATAAGGAACTCTCGAAACCCCACCTACGCTACATGTAATCCAACAACATAACGTCTAGAGGGTGGGTCACAACCAAACCCTCTTGATTTACCACAATATCCGAAATACACCAATAATCTTGTTGAAAAACATGTATCGGGAGTAGATAATCCATACTTAACATAATCCCACCTTAACCATAATCTAGATCGGAGAAATCGTGAAGAAACCCCCAAATCCCATAAAAATAGGGTTCTAAGAAGATTACCTTGATTTGGAATGGTGAGGAAGATCAAACGTGGCATAATCCGAATTAATAGCTGGAAGGTGATGATAAATGATGATATCCAGTCGGGATCTTCACGAATCACCGGAAATTGCCGAAAGAAGAAAAGAAAATGATAAATGACAGGAAGGGGATCTGCTCCGTACGATATATACAAGATCCTGCTTAGCATGCGCTAATTCATAAGGATAGCGCATGCTAACGGGCCACCGCGTAGTCCAGTAACTTCTGACCTGCGTCGTTAGCGTGCGCTACGTATAACATTAGCGCGCGATAACTGCTCCAATGCAGAGACTCCGAAACTCACTGTCCACTCGTTAGTGTACGCTACTGGTGATGCTAGCGCGTGCTACTCATTGAAATAGCGTGCGTTAGCTCGTCGCCTAGTATGCGCTAACTGCTCGTCCAGAGAACAGAACATCTACTGTCTCTGCAGTTCCAAACTCGTTAACGTACGCTACTGGCGATGCGCATAAATAGCATGTATTAGCTCTTCGCATAGCGTGCGCTAGCTGCTCGCCCAAAGAACAGAAACATCTACTGTCTCTGCAGTTCCCAACTCGTTAGCATATGCTACTGGCGATGTTAGCGCGCGCTACTCAACATAAATAGTGTGCGTTAGCTCATCGTCTAGCTACGCTAACTGCTCCTCTGAATAAAAAAATTGCAAAGTCCGATCAACACGGACATGCTCTGAAAGATACGAAACTCTAGAATTAACAACATATCAATAAACGTTAAATAAAGAGCGCAAAAGTGAAAGAACACCAAAGCCAAAAATTCGTGAAAAGTACAGGTTTTACACATACTTCCTCAACAATGATACATGAAAAACGTTGTGCACGGCCGAATGTTCTGGGGGTAAAGCCAAGTGGTAAGCTAACTCTCCAATTCATTCAAGAATTTCGAATGCTCCTATATGTCTTGGCCTCAACTTGCTCATTGGACCAAAACGAATAATTCCCTTGGTAGGAGATACCTTAAGAATACCTTGTCGCCAACACATAATTTAAGATCTTTCCTACGCTTGTCGGCGTAAGACTTCTGACAATCCTGTGCTATCTTGATCCTCTCTCGAATCTTATCCACCACACATACTGTCTGTTCAATCATCTCGGGACCCAAGATTTTCCTTTCACCTACTTCGTCCCAATACAGTGGTGATCGACACTTCCTACTGTATAAGGCTTCATACGGTGCCATACCAATTGTCGACTGATAACTATTGTCGTAATCAAATTCTACCAAAGGCAACAGTCGTTCCCAATTATTGCCCATGTATAAAACGCATTCTCGCAACATATCCTCAAGAATCTGAATAGTCCTCTCAGACTGACCGTTAGTCTGAAGATGATAGGCCGTACTAAAATTCAATTGCGTTTCCAAAGCTTCTTGCAAACTTTCCCAAAAACGCAATGTGAAACGAGAATCCCTATCCGATACTATAGAGACTGGCACTCCATGCAACTTTATAATCTCACTGATGTATAGTTGAGCATACTGATCCATTCGAAAATTCATCTTAACTAGGATGAAATGAGCTGACTTTGTGAGTCGGTCCACGACAACCCAAATAGCGTGGTTCCCTCTTTCCGTTCGAGGCAGACCTACCACAAAGTCCATCGTAATATATTACCATTTCCATTAAAGAATATGAAGCGACTTAAGTTGTAATATACGGGGGTAATTTTTTTTCCTTCGTGTTACTGATGAGTTGTACGTATTCATTTGGAATTGTACAAGTATTTTTGTTTGGACCGATACAATGTATATTGTATTAGAATATTTTGGGATCGAAATATTTATACTGGTCGTCGGTTTAGTTTCGTCGTTTGGTTGTTGCTTGACGAGTTTAGAATTTTGGCTAAATTTATAGCCATAGCGTACACTGCCTGTGTAGCATTACGTACGCTAATTTGTTGCGATTACGTACGTTACGCCCTGAGGTTTACGTACGTAATGCGTGGTCGGTGGTAGGAACCTTCCTCGTAGTCAACCTTCGACCGGTAGGGCCAGGATATCTTTGAGGGGGATCATTTATATATATATATATATATATATGTGTGTGTGTGTGTGTATATATATGTTACCTACCTTCTCATCTCTCTCTCCCTCTCACTTTCTCACGTCTCCAGCTCTCTCTCCTCCCTTTCTCACCGTCCTCTCTCTCTCTCTCTCTCTCTCTCTCTCTCTCTCGTTCTCTCTCTCTTCTCTCCATCTCTCTCGTTTTTTTTTCGGCGAGGTAGAGCTTGGATGGCAGTCGGCTTCTTTCCAGCGACGAACTGGAGTGACGACCGGAGTTAGAGGGACTGACATCTCCGGCGACGACTGCAACTCGACGGCGACGTGGTGAACTGGAGCTGTTCCGGCCTTTGCTCAGGCACCGGCACTCTTCACGGTTTCCGGCCATGGACGCGGCTCCATTGATTCCGGCGACCGGAGGTGGTTTCTGTCCGGAACAGACGGCGGAACGGAGGCTTGACAGCTTTCTGGCGAGGAGTTGCAGGCGGAGATGGAGTTGGGTGAAAACCGGCCATGGACGGAAACGGGCTGGAGTTGGACGAGGTCCGACGGGTCAGTTTTCCGGCGGCCGAGTTCCAGCAGGAGAGTTGTTTTCTGACCAGATTCCGGCGAGGGTTGCCGGCCGATCGACTTTTCCTGGTAAGTTTATGTGTGTGTGTGTATATATATATATATATATATTATGTGCACAGTGTGTTGAGTGTATAAATATATATATATATATATATTGTGTGCTGTTATATATATAGTGTGTAAAGTGTGTGCATGTGCAGTGCTACATATTTATATATATATATATATATATGACGTGCGGTGTGTGTTGTATATATATAGTGTATGTGTGCCATGTGAACATATATATATATATTGTGTCAGTGGGTATATATATATATATGTGATGTATGTATATTATTTATATGTGTGTATACGGGTAAATACAAGTATAATATGTGTTCGTATTGGAATCGGAGTTATCTATTATGTTGTTTTCGGTCGATATCGTGTTATCGAATGAATTGTATTTCATTCAAGGTTGTTCGAGTGCTTGTGATTGTCGGAGGATGCCGTTGATCGATTCGTGGTAGGACGTTGATCGTGGAAGGACTTTCTCGCCTTCGGTTTGAGGCAAGTTTTATATTTGTACTAGTCAATGAGATTAATGTTATCATATATGTGTATGAATGTGTGTATCATTTCGAGACATGATCTCTTTATGATTTTGTTGACATCAAGGGATTGTTTGATACGATACCCTTCGGCAAATTATGATTATTGTTGTTCGTAAATGGCCGATTTAAGGCATTGCGATACTTGTTGGTAATATATTTGTCGATAGCCGGTTCGCGGTATCGACATATCGATTGTTATTGTTGATTGATGTTCCTTTGAGATATTGTTGTCGATAGCCGGTTCACGGCATCGACGTATCGATTGTTATTATTGATTGATGTTCCATCAAGATATTTTTGTGAATCGTCGTTATCGATATCAGTGTTTTTCTATTGATGTCATTTTGGCCGATTGAAGGCATTGACGTATTCGATTATCATCTTCGTTCTCGGTAACCGATTAAAGGTGCCGAGACATCCATTGTATAATTGTTATCGGTTAACCGTTCTAAAGGTAATCGATATATTGAATTGGGATTATCAAGATAATTCCCATCCGTTGTATAATTATTATCGATTGTCCGCTCTAAAGGTAATCGATATATTGAATTGGGATTATCAAAGATAATTCCCATGCGTTGTATAGTTGTTATCGGTTAACCCTTCTAAAGGTAATCGATATATTGAATTGGGATTATCAAGCTAATTCCCATCTGTTGTATCGTTGTTATCGATTGGCCGTTCTATGGTAATCAAAGTATTGAATTGGGACTTCGAGGATAGTTCCCATCCGTTGAATTATTATTGTCGTGTTGGCCGACTCAAGGCAGCACACTATTATTCTTGTGAACTCGGTAATTTTGTGATCGTTGAAGGTTGAGGATTTCCCGGACTGTTGTGTTGTGATCTGTAAAACCCTAAAATTCTAAAACCTAAATTCCGTATAATTTTGAAATTTCACCTAAACTTTGAAATATTATTATTGTCCTAAACTTATGATTATACATTTAAATTAATACTAAACTAGATATGAATTAAAATAAAATAAAAGGGTACAAGATTTTAACACTTCTATAATTAAATTGACCATACTTGAAGATGTTTCATGCCAAATCCAAATTACTAGCTTCAATCTCGGCTCATCATTATATCTCAGAATCTAATACATTGAATTCCCAATTAACACAATTAAGGAGTTTTCAATACTTGCCATATTTGCCACACAACCTTACCATACGTTTTCTTTCAATCAAGGATAAAAGGAAAACGTTTTCTTTGACCCCTTCATTCCTCATCATACGTATTCTCAAGAAACAAAACACATACACACTTTTCTCTCTCAAAATCCATCATCGATTGTTGTTCTTCTTGTGTTGATCGAACAAGGAGGGTTCTTTGCGGGAAATTTGTTCTTGTGGTTCGTGATTTGTGGGTGAAGGGTTTGTAAATCGGGGTGTTCTATTGCTCTTGTTCTTTCTCGCTTGAGTCATCTAAGGTACACCCATATCGTTTTCTCTTTGCCACTCTTAATCATACGACGAACAATGATCTAAAACAAATCTTAATCATGCTTCTTGTCCTTATTGCTGATTGAATCGTTACATTTGAAACTATAAGAAATCGCCACATGAAATCATACAAAAATAATAGAGAGATACGCCACTTTGTAATTGTTTTGTGTCGTGTATTTGGGACTGTTTTGGTGTCGTTTGTTTCCAGCCATGTTGAATATATTACAATACTGGACAAGCCCTAAGAATCTGTCATAATTAATCATTAATGAGATGTTAAAAGCTGAAAACCCTAGAAATTTATTAGGGGTCGGATTAGGGTTTAAAGTGTAAGGTTTGTTGTGATTTTATGAAGTTTCTGCAGTGCAGAATTTTGATCAGGTTGTGCGGCGTACAAAATAATGATACCAACATAGTTTTCTGAGTTTATTGAGTCTAAAATCAAGTTCATGATGTGTAATTTATGCATGTCAAATTTCATAGTGTTTTGAGGTCGGTAAGGGTACTCTTTGAATTTTACAAGTTAAGTGTGCAAACCTGTCAAACTAAGTCTGAAATATCAGCTGGAATGGGGGATTTTTCATTGGCCGACCATAAGGTCTTAAGAGCTATAAATTAGTATAGTGAATATCTGGCTTGTTAGTTTACTTCTGGAATTTTTGGGAAATTTTGTGAATTTTCAAAATCTGATCTGTTCTATTCATATGTTGAGACGTATTATTTAGAAGATCACATAAAAGGTATTGGATGTTTCGATATGTAAATCAACTCATGTTGCTGATCTGATTTATGTGTTATATGTATGTCGTGTGAATTATCATCAAAAACTGGAAACATGTGTGTTGATATATTAATGAAAACCAGGTCTTGTGATATATATAGGTCTCGTGTAAGTAAAACATGTTAAAAGGGTCTAAAACAGTTTTCTGCAGAAGACGGTTTCGAAAAGCTGATTATGTGTGCATTGTAGCTCGAGTTTCATAAGGATTTAATTCTGTAATTTTGCATAAAAACTTATTTTAATGTCTTATTTAAGTTTTCCAATTGATTTGAAGGGAATTGGAGTTGTATTGGTCATGCTTTTGAATTTTACGGGATCATATGTCAAAATCTGAGTTTTAAGAATTTAAATGCAGTCTGGTTTCACGATTTTTCATTTGAAAACTATAAGGAGTTTAGACTTGAAAATTTACAGGAGTTATATATCACATGTTTTCTAAGCTCTGGAATTTTTGTGGATTTTTCCAAAGCGTTTTGATATGCCTTTGTAATGAATAACTTCCGGGTGTTTCAGCAGTTTACTTTCTGAATAGTCTTGTAAAGAATGATTTTTATTGTGTACTTGTATTAATGAATAAAATCTGAGAAAATTCCAGTAGCCTCCTAAGACATATATGATTCAGTAGTAATTTTTATAAATTTTTACTTTGAAATCTGGTGTGGTATTAAAGTTTATAAAATGAAGGCTAAAATATAGTAAAACCAGAAATTGTTAGAAGGTTAAGATTATTGTGATTTTAATACCATTTAATATACTTGAAACCTAAAATGCATTTGAACATTAATTATAATACAATCGGTCATATGTTAACCTAATTCCAATAACGAAACTCTAATCACATTAATAAATGGTGTTAAGTAATTAAGAAACCGTTATGATATTATGAGCTAATAAGCATAAAATAAACCTAATTTGTGTAGATTCGCTGAAGAAGGAGTAAACTCTAATCTTTATACCTTCTGACGTGTTTTGCATTTTGCGGTTGGAGGTACGGATATTCTTGATACTCCCTTCTCTCTATCATTGTTATCAGTTGTTTCGTTTGTTTGATTATTCGTACGGATATTCTTGATACCCCCTTCTCTCTACCATTGTTATCGGTTGTTTCGTTTGTTTGATTATTCATACGGATATTCTTGATACCCCCTTCTCTCTACCATTGTTATCGGTTGTTTCGTTTGTTTGATTATTAAATGCGGATATTCTTGATACCCCTTCTCTCTACCATTGTTATCGGTTGTTTCGTTTGTTTGATTATTAAATGCGGATATTCTTGATACCCCCTTCTCTCTACCATTGTTATCGGTTGTTTCGTTTGTTTGATTATTAAATGCGGATATTCTTGATACCCCTTCTCTCTATCATTGTTATCGGTTGTTTCGTTTGTTTTGATTATTTGTACGGATATTCTTGATACCCCTTCTCTCTATCATTGTTATCGGTTGTTTCGTTTGTTTTGATTATTAAATACGGATATTCTTGATAACCCCTTCTCTCTACCATGGTATCGGTTGTTTTGTTTATTTTGATATTCGTACGGATACTCTTGAACCTTTGATATGATATATTTGATATGAACCTTTGATATGAACTTTCATATGATATGCCATTTGAACCCTTCAGTTTGATACCCGAGCCAAGTTCGTTTCCTAGCCATGAAGGTAACATGGCCGTGTCATTGATGCACCAATGGCATGACTCTAGTGTGGTTGAGTGATGTTCCACACCGTCCCATTTTGTTATGATATGCGCACTTTATATTTGTTATGGCCAATACGATTTGTTCGTGGGCGTATGGATGCATCCTAGGTTCGATTCGTATTTGATTGGATATAACATGATATGATATGATATGTTCGGTGATTGATGCTTGTGTGCAATACACGTCTTTCACATGTTCGGGAGCTAGCTACTCCATGGTTACTATGATATTTGATTTGATTTGTGTTCGGGCTCGTGGTGGATTACCGACCTTTCCTTATTTTTGATATCCATTTGTTTATACCTTATGCTTTCCCCAATGCATTATATCCTATTATCCTTTGATTCTCCATATTCTTGTTTCAGTTGACTCACGAGATTTGTTCAGTTGACCGTTAATCCCTTATTCATTTGACAGATGACATTCGTTTGTGAGGAGCTTATTTATTCTTTTCTTATTCTTATATACGTATCGGTTATTCGTTTGTTTATATATACATTCCTTTGGGCTTTTAAGCTCGGCCGCATTTTCTTTTCTCCGCGGCAGGTTATTAAGCTAGGAGTTGGGGCTATCCTTTGGGATGAGAGTAGGAGCTGAGTGCAGACTTACCCTAGACATCTTAGCTTTGACACTATGTTATTTCATTATTTTGAGACTCAGATTATGATGTTTCCTTCATTTGGATTTCTTTTGGAACTTATGTATTGTTTAAGTCATGCTGACTTACTTTCCTTTGATATTTATGATAAGACTTCCGCTTGCGTTTATTTATGTATGTTCTGATATGCCACCACAATGTGATACTTCTACCCTTGTCGGGTTGGGGTGTTACAATTATGGTATCGGAGCCTTAGGTTCGACCTGTAGAACTTAGGCTATGACCTGTGAGGATTTGGGTAGACATTAGGTTTCCTTCTGCGTATTTTCCTTTCATACTTCATCTTTATTTGAACTCGACAAGGAGAAGCTGAAAGAGGCTCGCACTCGACAGAAGAGTTATGCTGATAAGCGCCGACGTGACTTGGAGTTTCAGGTTGGGGATCGTGTATTTCTGAAAGTATCGCCATTCAGAGGTGTGAAACGTTTTGGGATCAAAGGGAAGCTTAGTCCTCGATTTATTTGGACCGTTCGAAATTCTTGAACGTATTGGGGAGGTTTCTTATCGCTTGGCTCTACCTCCTCAGTTATCACATATTCATAATGTCTTCCATGTATCTCTTCTGAGGGGATACAATTATCATCCGTTGCATGTGGCGTCCTATCCTTTTGATCAGATTCAGCCTGATATGTCTCTTTCTGAGGAACCCGAAGCTATTTTGGATCGACAAGATAGGGTCATGAGAAACAAAGTCATTCCATTCGTTAAGATTCTTTGGAAGAATCACCCAGAGCGTGAAGCAACCTGGGAGACCGAGGAATCGATACGAACAAGTTATCCTCATTTCTTTTCATAGTCCGGTACGTATCTATTTCGCTTTCATTTCAATTTCGCGGACGAAATTTTTCTTTTAGAGGGGAAGAGTTGTAAAACCCTAAAATTCTAAAACCTAAATTCCGTATAATTTTGAAATTTCACCTAAACTTTGAAATATTATTATTGTCCTAAACTTATGATTATACATTTAAATTAATACTAAACTAGATATGAATTAAAATAAAATAAAAGGGTACAAGATTTTAACACTTCTATAATTAAATTGACCATACTTGAAGATGTTTCATGCCAAATCCAAATTACTAGCTTCAATCTCGGCTCATCATTATATCTGTAACGGAATACATTGAATTCCCAATTAACACAATTAAGGGAGTTTTCAATACTTGCCATATTTGCCACACAACCTTACCATACGTTTTCTTTCAATCAAGGATAAAAGGAAAACGTTTTCTTTGACCCCTTCATTCCTCATCATACGTATTCTCAAGAAACAAAACACATACACACTTTTCTCTCTCAAAAATCCATCATCGATTGTTGTTCTTCTTTGTGTTGATCGAACAAGGAGGGTTGCTGCGGGAAATTTGTTCCGTGGTTCGTGATTTGTGGGTGAAGGGTTTGTAAATCGGGGTGTTCTATTGCTCTTGTTCTTTCCCGCTTGAGTCATCTAAGGTACACCCATATCGTTTTCTCTTTGCCACTCTTAATCATACGACACGAACAATGATCTAAAACAAATCTTAATCATGCTTCTTGTGTCCTTATTCTTGATTGAATCGTTACATTTGAAACTATAAGAAATCGCCACATGAAATCATACAAAAATAATAGAGAGATACGCCACTTTGTAATTGTTTTGTGTCGTGTATTTGGGGCATTTTGGTGTCGTTTGTTTCAACCATGTTGAATATATTACAATCTTGGACAAGCCCTAAGAATCTGTCATAATTAATCATTAATGAGATGTTAAAAGCTGAAAACCCTAGAAATTTATTAGGGGTCGGATTAGGGTTTAAAGTGTAAGGTTTGTTGTGATTTTATGAAGTTTCTGCGGTGCAGAATTTTGATCAGGTTGTGCGGCGTACAAAATAATGATACCAACATAGTTTTCTGAGTTTATTGAGTCTAAAATCAAGTTCATGATGTGTAATTTATGCATGTCAAATTTCATAGTGTTTTGAGGTCGGTAAGGGTACTCTTTGAATTTTACAAGTTAAGTGTGCAAACTGTCAAACTAAGTCGAAATATCAAATTTGGAATGGGGATTTTTCATTGGCCGACCATAAGGTCTTAAGAGCTATAAATTAGTATAGTGAATATCCGGCTTGTTAGTTTACTTACGGAATTTTTGGGAAATTTTGTGAATTTTCAAAATCTGATCTGTTCTATTCATATGTTGAGACGTATTATTTAGAAGATCACATAAAAGGTATTGGATGTTTCGATATGTAAATCAACTCATGTTGCTGATCTGATTTATGTGTTATATGTATGTCGTGTGAATTATCATCAAAAACTGGAAACATGTGTGTTGATATATTAATGAAAACCAGGTCTTGTGATATATATAGGTCTCGTGTAAGTAAAACATGTTAAAAGGGTCTAAAACAGTTTTCTGCAGAAGACGGTTTCGAAAAGCTGATTATGTGTGCATTGTAGCTCGAGTTTCATAAGGATTTAATTCTGTAATTTTGCATAAAAACTTATTTTAATGTCTTATTTAAGTTTTCCAATTGATTTGAAGGGAATTGGAGTTGTATTGGTCATGCTTTTGAATTTTACGGGATCATATGTCAAAATCTGAGTTTTAAGAATTTAAATGCAGTCTGGTTTCACGATTTTTCATTTGAAAACTATAAGGAGTTTAGACTTGAAAATTTACAGGAGTTATATATCACATGTTTTCTAAGCTCTGGAATTTTTGTGGATTTTTCCAAAGCGTTTTGATATGCCTTTGTAATGAATAACTTCTGGGTGTTTCAGCAGTTTACTTTCTGAATAGTCTTGTAAAGAATGATTTTTATTGTGTACTTGTATTAATGAATAAAATCTGAGAAAATTCCAGTAGACTCCTAAGACATATATGATTCAGTAGTAATTTTTATAAATTTTTACTTTGAAATCTGGTGTGGTATTAAAGTTTATAAAATGAAGGCTAAAATATAGTAAAACCAGAAATTGTTAGAAGGTTAAGATTATTGTGATTTTAATACCATTTAATATACTTGAAACCTAAAATGTATTTGAACATTAATTATAATACAATCGGTCATATGTTAACCTAATTCCAATAACGAAACTCTAATCACATTAATAAATGGTGTTAAGTAATTAAGAAACCGTTATGATATTATGAGCTAATAAGCATAAAATAAACCTAATTTGTGTAGATTCGCTGAAGAAGGAGTAAACTCTAATCTTTATACCTTCTGACGTGTTTTGCATTTTGCGGTTGGAGGTACGGATATTCTTGATACTCCCTTCTCTCTATCATTGTTATCAGTTGTTTCGTTTGTTTGATTATTCGTACGGATATTCTTGATACCCCCTTCTCTCTACCATTGTTATCGGTTGTTTCGTTTGTTTGATTATTCATACGGATATTCTTGATACCCCCTTCTCTCTACCATTGTTATCGGTTGTTTCGTTTGTTTGATTATTCGTACGGATATTCTTGATACCCCCTTCTCTCTACCATTGTTATCGGTTGTTTCGTTTGTTTGATTATTCGTACGGATATTCTTGATACCCCCTTCTCTCTACCATTGTTATCGGTTGTTTCGTTTGTTTGATTATTCGTACGGATATTCTTGATACCCCCTTCTCTCTATCATTGTTATCGGTTGTTTCGTTTGTTTTGATTATTTGTACGGATATTCTTGATACCCCCTTCTCTCTATCATTGTTATCGGTTGTTTCGTTTGTTTTGATTATTCGTACGGATATTCTTGATAACCCCTTCTCTCTACCATGGTATCGGTTGTTTTGTTTATTTTGATATTCGTACGGATACTCTTGAACCTTTGATATGATATATTTGATATGAACCTTTGATATGAACTTTCATATGATATGCCATTTGAACCCTTCAGTTTGATACCCGAGCCAAGTTCGTTTCCTAGCCATGAAGGTAACATGGCCGTGTCATTGATGCACCAATGGCACGACTCTAGTGTGGTTGAGTGATGTTCCACACCGTCCCATTTTGTTATGATATGCGCACTTTATATTTGTTATGGCCAATACGATTTGTTCGTGGGCGTATGGATGCATCCTAGGTTCGATTCGTATTTGATTGGATATAACATGATATGATATGATATGTTCGGTGATTGATGCTTGTGTGCAATACACGTCTTTCACATGTTCGGGAGCTAGCTACTCCATGGTTACTATGATATTTGATTTGATTTGTGTTCGGGCTCGTGGTGGATTACCGACCTTTCCTTATTTTTGATATCCATTTGTTTATACCTTATGCTTTCCCCAATGCATTATATCCTATTATCCTTTGATTCTCCATATTCTTGTTTCAGTTGACTCACGAGATTTGTTCGATTGACGTTAATCCCTTATTCATTTGATGAGATGACATTCGTTTCACAGAGCTTATTTATTCTTTTCTTATTCTTATATACGTATCGGTTATTCGTTTGTTTATATATCTGTTCACTGGGCTTTTAAGCTCAGCCGCATTTTCTTTTCTCCGCGGCAGGTTATTAAGCTAGGAGTTGGGGCTATCCTTTGGGATGAGAGTAGGAGCTGAGTGCAGACTTACCCTAGACATCTTAGCTTTGACACTATGTTATTTCATTATTTTGAGACTCAGATTATGATGTTTCCTTCATTTGGATTTCTTTTGGAACTTATGTATTGTTTAAGTCATGCTGACTTACTTTCCTTTGATATTTATGATAAGACTTCCGCTTGCGTTTATTTATGTATGTTCTGATATGCCACCACAATGTGATACTTCTACCCTTGTCGGGTTGGGGTGTTACATGATCTTTGCTCGTGTTAATCGGTCCTTAGGGATTTTGATCCCAGGATGGTTGTTTTGAATATTGTTGGTCGTGTCGATCTTTCATTATTCGTGTGTCATCGTTCACTTGGTGAGTCGTATGATCCGTATTGGATGTGTTATCCTTTGAGTTTCGTTGTCATGTTGCATCGTGACATATCCGGAATCATATCTGCGTTCCGATTGGTTATTGTGTAGGATTTTTAGCCGGGCACATATATAGTCATGCGTGAATATTATTTCCGTATTGGACTGTGCACACGAGACGTAGTTCGTGAGGCTAATTAGGTACATTGTCCCACGTATATTTCTGGATTCCGTATACGGGGTGGACATGTGCACTGACACATCTCCGGATCGGGCGTACTGTGATGTCCATCATTGAGCCATACAATTTTGGTCGTTCATAGTCCATTTAAATATGTGGAGGTGTTCGACGTTTTGTGATTAAGCGTTCATACGCCAGAGGGGTATGTTTGACAGTCAGGTTTGTTTCTTTGAGATATGTATTGTGATGATTTACAGCTTCGGGCTTTTCGGCTTTCAGGCCATCGTGATATTTTGGCAGCTTCGGGTTGTTCGGCTTTCAGGCCATTATGATATACAGCTTCGGCTGAGGGCTTTCAGGCTATTGTGATGTATCGGTATTTCCGTTGGAGCCTTCGGGCATTGTGAATCTTATTTATTTCAGCGTTGGTTTGGTTTACCTTCGGGTAATGTATTGTTGTGTTCTATATTGATGATTCGCCGTTGGACACTTATGTTCTAACCTATTGAGCAGGTATTGATCGTATGCCGTGGGCATAGTGTTCCACGAATGCTCGATTCTTACTTTGGTTTGTGAGCATCTCGTATTACCATTGTTGTACTGTTTATTCTGCCTTTGGATGCATATCATGTTGTGCATGTATTTGATATTCATTATCTGGATGACTGACCCCGTGGGGGCGGAACATGTTTTCATGTTTTAGGTGCTTGCGAGGAGAGAGTTGAGACACAAGGGCATGACGATGGCGACGAGGCATTCGAGCGATACTACTCCGATATATTTTGGGTTCATGTCGGTCAGACAGTTTGGAGTACTCCAATTTTGTTCAGTCGTTGTCGTTTTGTATTATCCGAGCAAGGCTCGTGGATGTTGTTGTATTTTATTTTGGCCATATAGGCCCATCCTTGTCGTTGAAATTCTATATCGGAATAATATGTCGGACATCATAGTAGGGTCTGTGATCTCCTATTTTGGTCAGTTTGTTGTATTTTAGTCGTGTTCGCCTGGTGGATCACCTGGTGTGGGGTCCACGGCACTGTAATAACCCAATGTGATTTGGGGGTGTTACAGAAGATGGTATTAGAGCATTGGGTTGTGAGATACCCTGATATGTGAGTTATGTGGCTCTACCGACGCGGTAGTAGTGGGGCTGTCAGGTTACGACAACCTGGGCAGTCGGGTTTTGTGAGTTGTGATAGTTGGACGACTGTATGAGTCATTCTTTCATCGAGTCGTCGTCAGTGAAGACTAGTATCGCAAGACCTCGGAGCTTCGTATGACCTGTGTAAGGACTCTATTCTCTCTTATGTGCATACATTCATTATGTCATTGATTATACATGTTTTGTTGAAACCTGTGTGTAACATTTGTGTTACGATTCATTTATGATTATTTGCTTTGGAGCGTGTGGGCTCTGTATCGGCTATGATTAGCGCGATCGATGTGATCGTTTATCTGTTGAGTATGTATACTCGTGTTTGGTGTTGACCTAGCATTCTGGCCGTTGAGGCGTATTTGAGCTGTGGTCATGATTGAACGTTATTCTTTCAGTCTGGAAAGAGGACGTGACAGAGGGGGTAGAGGCTGCAGAGTGGGCCAAAATCCGAAACCTCGTACCAATACTTTGGTGGCTGACGAATCATTTTCGGAGTCGTGCTCGAGAACCCACCGATTGTGATTGTGCTTGGAGTGAGTTCAAGAGTCTCATGTTAGAGAGGTATTATCCGGCTCCACTTCGTGAAGCCAAGTTGTCGGAGGTTTTGAACCCCGAATTCATCGAGGACGAGGGTGTTATTGTTATTGCTGAAAAGTTTCAAGGACTTCTTCAGTTTACTTCATCTGTTATCCGTACTCAGGCGGATAAGATCAAGTATTTTAACAAGAGGCTGAACCCGCGGTTGAGGATGTAGTTGTTCAATCACAATTGTAGTTCACTTGGCGAATTCATCGAGAAGGCTCTCGGAGCAGAGCTTTCGATCGAGGAGCTTACTCAGAAGGATCCTTCAGTTTCTTCTGGTGAGAGGACTAGGATGCCGATTCGTTCAGAGGGACATCGAGCTCCAACATCCAAGAGGTCATTTTCTAGTCGGCTTCGTGCTGGGAAAACATTTTCTTCTCAGGCGACGAGTTCGACTGTTATTTATTTTAACTGTGATTCAGCGGGGCATGTTAGTACTCGATGTATAGTGCCAGCTATTATTTATTTTTTGTGTGGATGGCAGGGACACCTTCAGAATACTGCAGGAGTTCTAGTGCCAGTAGATCTCGGGAGAGCTCATGGGCCTCGAGAGATTTTGTTGCTTCAGTCCGTACTTCATCCAAGGGGTCATATCGGGCTTCGGGAGCCAAAGGTATGGATAACCGAGGAGGGGCAGTGAGTTTAGTTTTGGGTCTTCTTCGAGTCGATGAGATCGAGGAGCCCGATGATCTGGAGGAGGTTGATTTCGGGTACATTTGAGATGTAGCCTTGATTTGTATTTTCCTTGTCTTTCGGATTGATGTTTGACTCCGTCTGTATTTTAGTATTGTGGTTGCGAACCATTTATGGTTGATCTATCTTGTAATGATTGTATCTGAGAATCTTGACACTTGAGTCATTTGATGTGATTTTCTTTCCTTTTGGTCCTGTACCCGAGATTTTTGTGTAATTGTTCATTATGATTTAAGACATCAAGTCGTGAGGACTTGGGCGTGCGTTCGATATGGTCCCGAGGACTATTTGTGCGTTGTTATTTTCTTTTGTGGTGCGAGTCAGTGATTGCATGGGCGTTCGGTGCTGACGAGAACAGGGAAGTGTACACCGATGGTTGTAGGCATGTACAATGAGCGGCTCCCTCGGGACGTGTACGCCGGTGTTACGAGTCTTGCGGTTAGTACGACTTCCTGGCTGGTCTCTAGCAGGAGAGTCATGGTTCGGCTAATCTCGCATTTGGTTGAGTGTCTTTATCACTTGATTTTTTTTCGCCTTGTTCAGGCAGAAGAGACATGGGGACCCGTGGGGTCGGCCCAGTTGCTCAGGCGGAATTGCTCGTATTGAGGAGTATTCCTGGAGATGTTGTTTTCTTATCCTGATGGATAGTCCGTGCCCCGGCTTGTGCACCCTGAGTTTCGGGGACGAAACTCTTTTTAAGGGGGTGAGTATGTAATATCCGGGGGTAATTTTTTTTTTTCCTTCGTGTTACTGATGAGTTGTACGTATTCATTTGGAATTGTACAAGTGTTGTTGTTTGGACCGATATAATATATATTGTATTAGAATATTTCGGGATCGAAATATTTATACTGGTCGTCGGTTTGGTTTCGTCGTTTGGTTGTTCCTTGGCGAGTTTAGAATTTTGGCTAAATTTATAGCCATAGCGTACGCTACCTGTGTAGCATTATGTACGCTAATTTGTTGCGATTACGTACGTTACGCCCTGAGGTTTACGTACGTAATGCGTGGTCGGTGGTAGGAACCTTCCTCATAGTCAACCTTCGGCCGGTAGGGCCAGGATATCTTTGAGGGGGATCATTTATATATATATATATATATATATATATATTATGATCATTGTGATTGTCATGTCCCTCTCTCACTCCCTCCTGTGATTGTCCCTTCCTCACCTTATTCCCTCACGTGTGTGTGTGTGTGTGTATATATATATATATATATGTTACCTACCTTCTCATCTCTCTCTCCCTCTCACTTTCTCACGTCTCCAGCTCTCTCTCCTCCCTTTCTCACCGTCCTCTCTCTCTCTCTCTTCTCTCCATCTCTCTCGTTTTTTTTTCCGGCGAGGTAGAGCTTGGATGGCAGCCGACTTCTTTCCGGCGATGAACTGGAGTGACGACCGGAGTTAGAGGGGCTGACATCTCCGGCGACGACTGCAACTCGACGGCGGCGTGGTGGACTGGAGCTGTTCCGGCCTTTGCTCAGGCGGCGGCGCTCTTCACGGTTTCCGGCCATGGACGCGGCTCCATTGATTCCGGCGACCGGAGGTGGTTTCTGTCCGGAACAGACGGCGGAACGGAGGCTTGACAGCTTTCCGGCGAGGAGTTGCAGGCGGAGATGGAGTTGGGTGAAAACCGGCCATGGACGGAAACGGGCTGGAGTTGGACGAGGTCCGACGGGTCAGTTTTCCGGCGGCCGAGTTCCAGCAGGAGAGTTGTTTTCTGACCAGATTCCGGCGAGGGTTGCCGGCCGATCGACTTTTCCTGGTAAGTTTATGTGTGTGTGTGTATATATATATATATATTATGTGCACAGTGTGTTGAGTGTATAAATATATATATTTTGTGCTGTTATATATATATATAGTGTGTAAAGTGTGTGCATGTGCAGTGCTATATATATATATATATATATATATATATATATATGACGTGCGGTGTGTGTGTTGTATATATAGTGTACAGTGTGTATGTGTGCCATGTGAACATATATATATATATATTGTGTCAGTGGATATATATATATGTGTGTGTGTGATGTATGTATATTATATATATGCGTGTATACGGGTAAATACGAGTATAGTATGTGTTCGTATTGGAATCGGAGTTATCTATTATGTTGTTTTCGGTCGATATCGTGTTATCGAATGAATTGTATTTCATTCAAGGTTGTTCGAGTGCTTGTGATTGTCGGAGGATGCCGTTGATCGATTCGTGGTAGGACGTTGATCGTGGAAGGACTTTCTCGCCTTCGGTTTGAGGCAAGTTTTATACTTATACTAGTCAATGAGATTAATGTTATCATATATGTGTATGAATGTGTGTATCATTCGAGACTTGTCTCTTTATGATTTTGTTGACATCAAGGGATTGTTTGATACGATACCCTTCGGCAAATTATGCCAAATATCATTGTTGTTCGTAAATGGCCGATTTAAGGCATTGCGATACTTGTTGGTAATATATTTGTCGATAGCCGGTTCGCGGTATCGACATATCGATTGTTATTGTTGATTTCCTTTGAGATATTGTTGTCGATAGCCGGTTCGCGGCATCGACGTATCGATTGTTATTATTGATTGATGTTCCATCAAGATATTTTTGTGAATCGTCGTTATTGATATTAGTGTTTTTCTATTGATGTCGTTTTGGCCGATTGAAGGCATTGACGTATTCGATTATCATCTTCATTCTCGGTAACCGATTAAAGGTGCCGAGACATCCGTTGTATAATTGTTATCGGTTAACCGTTCTAAAGGTAATCGATATATTGAATTGGGATTATCAAAATAATTCCCATCCGTTGTATAATTATTATCGATTGTCCGCTCTAAAGGTAATCGATATATTGAATTGGGATTATCAAGCTAATTCCCATATGTTGTATCGTTGTTATCGATTGGCCGTTCTATGGTAATCGAAGTATTTAATTGGGACTGCGAGGATAGTTCCCATCCGTTGAATTATTATTGTCGTGTTGGCCGACTCAAGGCAGCACACTATTATTCTTGTGAACTCGGTAATTTTGTGATCATTGAAGGTTGAGGATTTCCCGGACTGTTGTGTTGTGATCGCTGCTCGTGTTAATCGATCCTTAGGGATTTTGATCCCAGGATGGTTGTTTTGAATATTGTTGCTCGTGTCGATCTTTCATTATTCGTGTGTCATCGTTCACTTGGTGAGTCGTATGATCCGTATTGGATGTGTTATCCTTTGAGTTTCGTTGTCATGTTGCATCGTGACATATCCGGAATCATATCTGCGTTCCGATTGGTTATTGTGTAGGATTTTTAGCCGGGCACATATATAGTCATGCGTGAATATTATTTCCATATTGGACTGTGCACACGAGACGTAGTTCGTGAGGCTAATTAGGTACATTGTCTCACGTATATTTTTAGATTCCGTATACGGGGTGGACATGTGCACTGACACATCTCCGGATCGGGCGTACTGTGATGTCCATCATTGAGCCATACAATTTTGGTCGTTCATAGTCCATTTAAATGTGTGGATGTGTTCGACGTTTTGTGATTAAGCGTTCATACGCCAGAGGGGTATGTTCGACAGTCAGGTTTGTTTCTTTGAGATCTGTATTGTGATGATTTACAGCTTCGGGCTGTTCGGCTTTCAGGCCATCGTGATATTTTGGCAGCTTCGGGATGTTCGGCTTTCAGGCCATTGTGATGTATCAGTATTTCCGTTGGAGCCTTCGGGCATTGTGATTCTTATTTATTTCAGCGTTGGTTTGGTTTACCTTCGGGTAATGTATTGTTGTGTTCTATATTGATGATTCGCCGTTGGGCACTTATGTTCTAACCTATTGAGCAGGTATTGATCGTATGCCGTGGGCATAGTGTTCCACGAATGCTCGATTCTTACTTTGGTTTGTGAGCATCTCGTACTACCATTGTTGTACTGTTTATTCTGCCTTTGGATGCATATCATGTTGTGCATGTATTTGATATTCATTATCTGGATGACTGACCCCGTGGGGGCGGAACATGTTTTCATGTTTTAGGTGCTTGCGAGGAGAGAGTTGAGACACAGGGGCATGACGATGGCGACGAGGCATTCGAGCGATACTAGTCCGAGATATTTTGGGTTCATGTCGATCAGACAATTTGGAGTACTCCAATTTTGTTCAGTCGTTGTCGTTTTGTATTATCCGAGCAAGGCTCGTGGATGTTGTTGTATTTTATTTTGGCCATGTAGGCCCATCCTTGTCGTTGAAATTCCATATCGGAATAATATGTCGGACATCATAGTAAGGTATGTGATCTCATATTTTGGTCAGTTTGTTGTATTTTAGTCGTGTTCGCCTGGTGGATCACCTGGTGTGGGGTCCATGGCACTGTAATAACCCAATGGGATTTGGGGGTGTTACATAAGTAATCCAAAGGGGCTTTGGTGTTCTGCCTTCAGTTATTGACAAACTATACACTTTCTAACAAAGTCTGCTACATCTCTCTTCAAACCTTCCCACCAAAATGTCCCCTTAAGGTTCTGGTACATCTTAGTACTTCCAGGATGTGTTGTATATAGAGTATTATGTGCCCCTTTCAATACTGCTTCTCTCAGCTTAACAACATTGGGCACACAAATCCTCCCTCTTGAGTACATCATGCCATCATCGGATACACTGAATTCCTTATCCTCACCTGAAAGAGTATGTTCCTTCATTTTGACCAAAGTCATCTTGTCCTTGACCTTCTTTGATCTGCTTCCTCAAGGTTGGTTGTACCACCAAACTATCCAATAACGACTCAGCGGACTTCGATGGTGTAGCAATTTCAAGGTTCATTCTTGAAAATTCCTTGACCAAGCTTTCCTCTTTGGTCAGCATACAGGCTAGGTCTACTCTCGCCTTACGGGTTAGTGCATCAGCAACTGCTTTTGCTTTACCGAGGCAGTAATTAATCATACAATCGTACTTGTTGACTCACTCTAGCCATCTGCGTTGCCTCATATTCAATTCCTTTTGTGTGAAAATATATTTCGGACTTTTGTGGTCTGTATGAATTTAACACTTACCTCCGTACAGGTAATGCCCCCAAATCTTCAAAGCATGAACTACCGCTGCTAATTCCAAATTATGAGTAAAGTAGTTCCGCTCATGTGGTTTTAGTTGCTTGAAGAATAGGCAACTACCTTACCTAGCTACATCAATACATCCCAAGCCTTGCTTGGATGCATCGCTGTAGATGACGAATTCTCTTGTCGGATCGGGATGGTCAAAACTGGTGATGCAGTCAACCTTCGCTTAAGTTCTTGGAAACTTTTTTCGCACTTCTTATTCCACAATAAAGCTTCTCCCTTCATTGTCAATCGAGTCATTAGTGTAGCTTTCTTAGAAAATCCCTCGATAAATCTTCGATAATAACTAGCTAAACCTAAGAAACTGCGAACCTCATTTGCATTACTCGGTACTTTCCAACCATTGACTGCCTCTACTTTAACCGGGTCAACATTGATTCCTCTAGAAGTGATGACATGTCCTAAAAATGCAACTCGGTTAAGCCAGAATTCACACTTGTTGAACTTGGCATACAACTTCTCCTTGCGCAGTATTCCCAATACCGTTATAAGATGTTGCTCATGTTCAACCTTTCTCTTTGAATACATAAGTATGCCATCTATGAACACAATGACAAACTTATCCAAATAAGGTTGAAATACACGGTTCATGAGGTCCATGAATACTGCTGGCGCATTAGTCAAACCAAATGGCATCACTATAAACTCATAGTGTCCATATCCAGTTTGAAATGCTATCTTCGGGATATCATCATCCTTAATCCTCGATTTGTGATATCCGAATCTCAAATATATTTTCGAGGACACTCCTGATCCTCCAAGTTGATCGAATAGGTCCTCTTTTCTAGGAAGTGGACATTTATTCTTTATCGTGAGTCGATTAAGCTCACGATAGTCTATGCACATCCTCAAACTTCCGTTGTTTTTCTTCACAAAGAGTACTGGCGCACCCATGGCGATACACTCGGCCAGATAAATCGAGAGTCAAGCAGTTACTGAAGTTTCACTTTGTTGGTCCCAGAAATGATAAAGACTATCCTCACAATACCAACACGAGTCTTTTCTAGCGCACTTTGTCCTCACTCACGCGCACCTGAGAAACTTCCCAGGGGGTCACCCATCCCATAACTACTCCAGGCCAAGCACGCTTAACTTTGGAGTTTCTATGAGATGGCTACCAGAAAAGAAGATGCATCTTGTTGGTATGAGTAGTCCAAATCAATTCATTTAACCACTTTTTTAGTGCAGATCTCACAAGTCGAATCGCAAGCTGTGCCTCGCGCATTTTTAAGCTCATGTAGGCAGGATGGTGGACCAAAGCCCAACAATCCCCCTCCCAGTACCTGCCAGCATCTCAGCCCCATAGTCTGGAAACCTCCGCGAACTAGATTTGATCACACAACCCTCTAGCGGCTGGATTCATTCACACAGTCCTCCAACACTTGACATCAGCATCTGTTTCAGCTCCGTTTACTTCCGTTGCGCCAGTATCTCAATTCCAGCATACTAGATTTGATCACATAGCCCTCCAGCACCTGACAACCTCCACCGCGCCAACATCTTAGTTCCGGCCAACTGGCAACATTTGCTGCATGCCCGCCTCTCAGTTCCAACACTCTGGCAGCCTCTACTGTAGGATACTTCGAGAGAATCCGCACCCGTGACCTGCTCTGATACCAATTGTTGGTCCCAGAAATGATGAAGAATATCCTCACAATACCAACACGAGTCTTTTCTAGCGTGCTTTGTCCTCACTCACGCGCACCTGAGAAACTTCCCAGGGGGGCACCCATGCCATAACTACTCCAGGCCAAGCACGCTTAACTTTAGAGTTTCTACGAGATGGCTACCAGAAAAGAAGATGCATCTTGTTGGTATGAGTAGTCCAAATCAATTCATTTAACCACTTTCTAGTGCAGATCTCACAAGTCGAATTGCAAGCCGCGCCTCACGCATTTTCAAGCTCATGGAGGCAGGATGCTGGACCAGAGCCCAACACACTTTCAGTTCTTGTAATTCCTTGGGCGCCATTCTATAAGGGGTCTTCGATATTGGTGCCGCTCCTGACACTAAATAGATCGAGAACTCAACTTGACGACTCGGCGGAACTCTCGGTAAGTCTTCGAGAAAAACAACTGGATACTCCTTGATGATAGGAACATCAGCTACCGTCTTCTCTGAAATTGTTTTCCCCATCACGTTCACCAGGAATCCTTGGCAACTGCGCTTTTTCAACATCTTCACAATTTTCATGGCTGAAATCACCTTCGGGGTACTACAGTGTCTTACTCCCTCGTATATGGTCTTGATATTAATAGATGGACGTAAGGTTACCCTCCTTTCGGAGCATTCTACTACAGCTCTATGTTTGTCCAACCAATCCATTCCCAAAATAAAATCAAAATCACTAATTTCAACTATGTGAAGGTCAGCTAAGAAACTATGTTTGTTAATCTATATCTCCACAATGTTAGCTATGGAGTCTACACGCACTACTCCCCCCGCATCCATGATAACTAACAGAGATCTAGGAGCTTTACTACTTTTACAACCAATCATAGTACAAAGCTTTCTAGAGATGAATGAATGATATGCATCTGTATTAAACAACAAGAAAGTAGGAATATTAGCAACTGACAACATACCTGACATGGTTTTGGGTTCAATCTCTTTCTCGGCCTCGGCCATGCTATACACTCGAGCTTTGCCTCCCTAGCCTTGAGCTTTCACTCATTTGCCTGGACCTTTCCCTTTCTGTGGACATGCCGAGTCCATGTGTCCTTCCCTACGACAGAAGTAGCACCAATTATGACCAAGCATACAGGTACCTTTATGTCCCTTGCCACAAGTAGCACAAGTAGGTTTATCAGACTGGGGTTCCGCCCCTGAAAATACAGTCTTAGCATTCTTCTTACTACCACTCCCCTGATCGTGCCACTTGCACTTGTTAGTAACTGCGACTGGTGGTGCTCTTGCTTTTTCCACATCCAAACTGGCAGATATGTCCTCGGCCATGGAAACTGCTTCATTGTAGGTCAAACACCCATGACCAGCCAAGTGATGACAAATCTGGTCACGCAGTCCGTCTCGGAACTTTTAAGACGTCATGTTATCCATCTCAACCATGTGAGGAGCAAAACAGCACATGTGATTGAACTTGCGCTCGTAGCCGGTGACCGACATTCCCCCTTGAGTCAGGTCAAGGAATTCCTTTTGCATCTTGGTTTTGTACATCCTTGGGTAGTACTTATCCATAACTGTTTCCTTGAATTGATCCCAAGTAAACGCGTTATTCTTGTCTTGAGTTTTGAGTCTCCACACTCCAATTCACCATGTTCTAGCATCCTCCTTGAGCCGAAACACATCACATGACACCTTCCGAGCATCGGTGCATGCCATGTAATTGAAGATGCTGTTTAGGTTCAACAACCATTCTTCTATGGCTGCTGGTCCCTCACGACCAAGAAAGACGGGCTGATTGAACTGATTAAACTGCTTGATGACTTGAGCTTGAACTTGCTCAGGATTGTTAGACGGCAAAAAGGTCGCACCTTGAAGCAACATGGCTAATCCAGCCAAAGGTTGATCTTGAGTAGGTTGAGCATTGCGGTTACCACGTTTAGCCATGAGTCTGCCAATGAGTTATAAAAACCCATTAGTCGGCGCAGTGCAAGAAATAAAGAATAAGAAGATAGTGATAGTACGCATATAATAGTCACATCACATAAAAAGAAATTGATAGAAGGCGATAGAAATAACTGATTTCATTATCTATAATATGTTTTAAAAAAATGGAGCTGAAAATATCAACCAAAATTCTTAACATAATAACTACATAATAAAATGAACTAAGCCTACGGTTACTCCTCATCATCACTGTTAATAATCTCTATAACAAGAATAGGGGGTCGTGACTCAATCCAGGAAGTAACATCATCATCGGACTCGACGTCTGCCATGATAACATCTTTCATGTTCTCTGCGAGGTCTTCCTTTGAACTCTCATCAAGAACTTCTTCTGGATCTTCCGTGGGATTCTCTTCAGGGTCTTCTTCAGGATCCTCTTTTGGGTCTTCTTCGGGATCCTCTTCTGGGTCTTCCGGGGCCTTCTTCGGGATCCTCTTCTTCCGTAGAGTCGGAACTTCAATTTTCAGGTGGTATCACATCTCGAGCGTACATGTCTAATAAACACCCGGCTACGAACTGAAAATCATCTATGGTCTCCCGCTCTTCTGGTGTTCTCTTTATGGATTCTTGCCAAAGCTGGAAAATGCAATAACCCCAATCATTGGGTAACTTTACCATTAGGTGGTTTAGCTGTTGCGTGACAGAACCTTGTTTCCCTGACTGCAACCACTTGCTCAACCAGTTGATGACATAGTGCGGTGCATTTTCTGGTAAACACGGATCATACCACCAATCCTTGCATGCCATAAGACGTGAGTCATACGTAGCAGAAATCCTCTTATGGTGTCATCCTAGGTTTGGCCATTCTAACAGTTCGCACATACATATACAACATGTAAATAAAATGAAATGATAGATGCATGAATAATGATAGTTTTAAATTGAAATTCGATACCTTGGACAGAGTGACGGAGTGGCGAAACTAAGAGCATATGGTACTTTTATATTTTAGCGAGTCTACAGAAAGGTAAAACCCGCTCTTGACGAAAAATAAATTCCTCTGAGAATTTTAAAATTCTCGCCTACAAAGTCGAGTCGCTACACTGACTAAAATAAATTCATAATTAAGGCAATGACATGTCATAAATAAGAGGTCATAATTTCGGCGGAAGAAAATTTTAAAACTATTATTACCAATAGTTTCCCCAAATAAAAATATATGTTTCAAGCATAAGACATAAAAGAAAAATATTATTTAAATAAAAATATCATCATATGCCCTCTCGGCCCGCTTCTTCGTCCGTCCGACTCGACTTAACCTGTGGGATCAATATAGGTGGGGGTGAGCATCCTTCAGCTCGTGGAAATCACACATATCACAATAATATACATATTCATGGAAAGCAATGAAATGATTATTCTATCAATAATATTTTCCCCAACATGAATACATACACACAATATCACATATAATATGAATCTAGTACGCATGTGAATATTGAGGTTGTGCAGATGTCCCCACACAACACATATCTTAAGATGGTCTCTTTACACGTACACACGTGAACCTAATTTACAACATGTATTCTCAATTTTTAACATAATAGAATATCACATAGCAGTCCAAGTAAAGCAATTAAAAGATAGTGAAAATTCCCACCTGAATAAAATAATGCTGCTTGAACTTGAATATGAAGATGCTTCACTCACAGTCCTAAGCCCGTATATCCCTGTTAATGTCTACATATAATAATAATTTTAATCGTTATAAAATATTATGATATAATGACTGAAAATGAAAATTTATTGCATAAAATTGAACTGATTATTAATAGTAATTTAAGGGTTAACATTATTAATGACTGAGTCCAAATAGGTCTGAATTAAGATTACTAAAACTGATTGGGGTAGGAATTAAAAGTTGACTGGGGTCAAATTGAAGAATCTGAAAGTCTGGGGTAAAATTAAAAGGTTACTAGAAGATGAGGGCTTAATTGAATTAATCTAAAACTAAAGGGTATAAAAATCCTATACATCGATCGACCGCTATCTCTTTCATTTATCCCTTCTCCTTTCTATCGCCCCTCTGTGTCCTCTTTTCTCTCTCTCTCTCTCTAAAATCTCTGAGTCTTAATTTTTCTCTCCCCAGTTTTGGTGAGAAACACAGAATCTCACCGAAGGAGTTGTGCTCTCTTATTCTCCACTCAATTTCACACACACATACGCACTGGAAAGAAAACACACACATACGCAGAACGCAGTCGACACGCGCACACCCACTTACATAACTCCCTTGGGCAACAGCGGAGGTAGCGGTGGCGTGGATAGCGCGGCATGCTAGTAAAGGTAAAGGAGAATACCAGGCGGATAAAGGTTCCAGGCGAGAATCACGGTTGAGTTGGTTGGAAGGGTTATCGGATTATGGTCCGATTTGCGTACTCGATTTGAATCCGCTAAGCGTCATGAAAAAGGCTGCATTTTAGGTTTCGACTTTGTTTCCCGTATGAGGGAACTGAAGATTATTGAGTTATATGTGGCAAATTGATGACGAAGAGATGTTTTTTTTATTTGATTTCTGGTGTGTGTAAGATTGAAAATTGTAAAAAAGAAAGATTTAGGATTTTTACCTTTGCCGGAAAGAACTGAGAAGATGGAAGTGGAAGAAGTGTTGATTGTTGTTGGAAGATGGATTCACTACTGGATCCGCGAGAGAACTGAATCTGCTAGGTCAGTCGGCTGGAAGCCAAGTGTATTTGTGTATTTTATTTTTTTTATTTTGTACCGTAGAATTGTGTATTTATACTTCTAGGTTTAGGGTTGAGATGTGTTGTAACCCTAAGAGTATATTTGGTAGTATAATTTGTTGGGCTTTGGGATAAAGAAAGGATTTTAATTGAAATTTATTGGACTTTAAATAATTGATAATGATATCCAAAAATAATATTAAAACTATTAATATTAATATTATTCTCTTTTATAAATATTATTATTATTATTATTATTAATAATACCTTTAATAATTATAGTAATATTAATAACAATGACTAATATTAAATACTTTTTAAATTAAATTGATAAAACTGATTCGGGCTTAGAACCTATGAGATGTCGTAAAAATATTCATGATCCTCTAAATGAGATTAAATGAATTGACTTGTACGTGAAGTGAATGTTGAACAAATTATTTTGATGATGAACGTTTTCAAAACATTTAAAGAAAGTCAACAAAAATGCGTGAATTACATCGAAGACAAACTTCCCAGAAATCAACGTATAGCGCACGCTAACAAAAAGTCACATGAAGTCTTACTTGATGCTTAGCGAACGCTACCTACAAATATTAACGCACGCTACCCGTTTCAACTGAAAACAAGGTAGAAAGGTCAGTGGAGTCTGTCTACCTCATTTAGCGCATGCTAAGAAAAATTTGCGCATGCTATGAAAAGGAGTAACACACGCTACGGGATATAAATTACGCACGCTACCTGTTAGTGTGTTCGAAAAAAGAAAGCTCTGGAGTTTAAATGAAGCAACAGTTAACACACGCTAAAAAGGAGACTAACGCACATTACCTGAAGATTATTAGCGCACGCTATCGGTTGCATGTTTGCGCACGCTAAATGTTCAAAATCCTACCGCTAATCATTCAATTGTTGGAATAACACAGTCAACAAGGAAATCATGCTCAATCTGGAAACCAAATCTTGACCATCTAGCGCACGCTAAGATGATCATTAACGCACGTTAAGTTCGAAAATTATCCGTTGGAAAGAGACGTTAAGCGAGAAGACTGTTTCATTGTCAAAGTCAAAAAGTAAAGCTGGATTGACCAAGCCGATAACGCATACTAAGGATAGTGTTTAGCGCACGCTAAACATGATATTTTACCGTTTGACATATTGAAGACCGTTCAAAGCAACAAAATCAAAAGGCGGTAGCACATGCTACACTTGATAGTTAGCGCACGCTAACGCTACAATACAGTAACGGCTTTTTGGCTTGAAAAGCCTACAAATACCATTACATTTCGAATGGATCAGCGCATAACTTCAAGTGAACTTGCAATACATTGAGCTCCACTTCAATTACTATATTTCCTTCATTTAAGTTGTGAGAAGGAGAAATACGAGTGTTGGTCTTATATTGTAAAACTTCACATACTTCGTATTTTCTTCATTTGTTGCAAGTGTTGCATCACTCCCACGAGTCTGAGAGAAACGATTCTAAGAGTCTTAATCCGGTGTTATTAGGATCATTGATCCGACATTATTAGGATTAAACTCCAACAATCGTAAGTGAGGATTTTCTAGTTCCTATAGAACACTATAAGTAAATTTTATTATTGAGTGATTGGTTGCGCTTTGGACAAATAGAAGACAAGCTCTGTAAAGGTTGTGCTCGGACCAATAGAATACGAGGCAAAGTTGTGTGTAGTTTTTATTAAGCCAATATAAAAAGAACAGAGAGAGGATGTAGGTCACGTTTTGTACCGAACCTCTATAAATTTGGTGTCGTTTATTTTTCCGCATATTGTTAATTTTCAGAAAAAGTCCTATCTACTATTCAGCCCCCCTTCTAGTGGAGACTTTGCTCTATCAATTGGTATCGGAGCGAGTCACCTCATATACCTGTTTAACCACCGGAGGAAGATCCGCAATGCTTATGACTCAGACCGAAGGTAACGCTCTCAACCGTCTACCTTTCTTCGACGACTCAAATTTTACGACCGGAAGAAAAAGATGGCTATATTCGTCCAAGCCTACGATATTGAGATTTGGAAAGTAATTGTACTTGGTCCAAAGATTGCCAAAAAGGAAGATGGATCGTTGAAGAAATTCGACGAATACAATGATGAAGATTGGAAAAACATGCACATAAATTCCCGTGCTACTCAACTCCCATATTGTGCATTTAATCTTGAAGAACTCAATAAAATTTCTGCATATGAAAGTGCTAAAGAAATATAGAAGATTCGCGAAGTCACTCATGAGGGAATGAGCTGTAATACCCGAGATTCTAATGTGTAATTTGAATATTGTGACATTGTATATGTTGTATTTGATCTGAGTATTATCCAGAGTATTTCATGATCCGGTATTGTTGAACGTATGATTTCATGAATGTGTTCAAAATTTGTAATTTTTGCACTAGTAGCGCACGCTAACCACTAGGCGTAGCGTACGCTAATTTGGTTTCGTAGCGCACGCTGTGTATGAAACTTAGCGCGCGCTATACGTAGTCAACTTGATTATGATAGGGTGGTAGGTGAGATCTACCGCGGATCTTATTCGGGACATGTCTGGATGAATCTGGACGGGTTTTGGAAAAGTCAAGTCAACGGTACTTAGCGCACGCTAATGTTATGAGGCTAGCGCACGCTAAGTCTAGTACAGTGAGGTCAGTGAACCTTCGTTCAGTCGTTAACGCACGCTAAAAATAGTTGTTAGCGTATGCTAATCGTTGATTTTGGCACACGTAAGGCTGTTTAGCGCACGCTATGCTGAGACCAGTCAGAGACAGTAGACTGATAGCCCGTTAGCGCACGCTAATTTGAGAGAGTAGCGCGCGCTAATAACCCTTTTCTATAAATAGGACAGCACCCATTTTTCAGTTTTCAGCACTTTGCATACTCGATTTTTGGGACTTTGAGAGTCACTCCCTCCATCCAAATCCTCCATACCAGCCTCCTAACATCACCATTGGAGACAAAGGAGCTTTGAGGATTGGTGTTCTAGCTCTTGGACGTGGAGTTCATCAAGAGATTTCAACCTTTCTTTCCGATAAAGGTATGTTATGGTTTACCAAGCCGAAACTTACGTTCTCAGCTATATTTAGAGCCTGCTTCGGAATCCTTAGGCTAGCTAATGATCTTATGAATCCAGCAACATATTTTTGAAGTAGTGAAACCCAATTATACCTTGTCTTCTTTCATTACTTAGAATGTTGATCTACCCTCGGTGGATAAAACCTTAGGATGTAGTATCCTTACCTCGTTGGAATCATGAGCATGATTTTAGTTAGATTTTATAAATTCCTTTGATGTTCCACCGATGAAATTCATGTTTGCTAGGGGTATTTGGTTTGACAATATTCTTCATGTTCTTGAGGATGATGAATCGGCCATGTCATTGAACTCAACCCGGATCACCGTAGTATCGTTTTCCTTGCATAATACTTGGGCATGCTTGCCATCTTGAGTAACATTTGTGGTAAAATTATAATAGCCGAATATACGAGAATTTGGAAATTGAATCCCATATTAAACCCAAAATTTTTAATATCTTGTATATCCTTGAACTCATAAACATCGGCACTTCACCTCCGAAATGATCGTTCAACTCACATGAAGTGTATCATCATTTTCGGTTCAGCTTTCATCTAGTATACTAACCACGAACCTGCCTTATGTCACTATTTTATGATTTTAATAAGTTATTCGGTGATCGTACGTTAGTTTTGAGTAGAACGTTGAGTTCCTTGTTATCTCTTTTGATCAAGGTCCGAACCTTGCTTAGTGGTCGATTAAGCGACGGCGGCCTGCGGACGTGTGACATTCGTGGGAGTATTTTAGTCCTTGCCATCTTTGAGGCAAGTATCATATATTGAGTTTTGTTTATATTAGAATTTTGATCATGCATACGGTTTTGTTTATGTCGTCGATTATGAGATTATTTTCTTTGACTTGTTGTGGTATTCATTATTAATTGTTCGTATTGATGAACATATTGAAGTGCATATGTGTATGCATGATTGCATAGTTTATATTGTAAATGATCCGAGGGGGGTCATGAGGATCTATGCTGAGGGCGCTGGATCGAATGTCCACCATGCGTTGGTCCGACAGGATCATCATGGGGATCTATGCTGAGGGCACTGGATCGTTGGACGGGTTTTCCACCATGCGTTGGTCCGACGGGATCATCATGGGGATCTATACTGAGGACGCTGGATCGTTGGAATACCCTGTATTATGTTGATGGAATCGTGAGGATTCGCATCGTTGGATTCCGGTGACGGAAATCCGTTTTGTATGTTTTATGATGCATTGATGATTTATGTATTATGATACTTGTACTAGCATCATTTTGCTAACCCCTTTGGGGGTGGATATTTGTTTTTGATGTTCAGGTAGCCGAGGGGCGGGGAAGCATCCATAGTACCGACATGACGATGAAGTGGCTCAGTGATGTGGATTATGTTATTTTGTTTTATGGTTATTTTCCAATACTCGAGTACGCATATGTTGTTGATGACTTTGGGGATGTTTTGTAATAATGGACTCATTTGAACTATCGAACGGGTTTGAACTTCTTTTACTTTGATGACACTTTAGTATTTATTTCGTATTTCTCAATTTTAGCCTTGTAAATTCTTGTACAAAGGATTTACGGCGCTGTAATTATTCCAAATATATCAGGGTGTTACAGAATATGGTATGAGAGCTAAAATTCATGGATATCTTGGCAGTTGGGTTAGTTGGTTCTGTTTACATTATTTGATTTAAGGGTCGTTTATAACATCACTGCTGAGCCAGCATCGTCGTGTGGACCGTGGTTGTAAGTCTCCAAATCTCAAATACTACCGTTTTATTTAATTCATGTTTTGTGAATATTGACGGACTTCCTTTTAGAAATTTTGCCCTGGATATTGAGTATTTGTATTTACAGTATGTTGAGGGGAGGTCGTGGACGCGGACGTGGTAATGCGAGACATGAGGATTCAGCATCTACCCCAGAATTATCGGCTAGTCGAACCGATTCCCATTCTGGAGGACAGCACGGATCAGCAAATAATAACGAAAATTCTAATATGTCGGGAGTGTTTCAACAGGTGGTTGCTCAGATAAACCAGTTTGCTCAGGTAGTTGACTGCATGCAGACGGCAACGGGACAGCAACACAACGAGGATAATCGAGGAGACAAATGGCTTACTGAGGTGGTCAAATTGTACCCCCCAAAATTTGACGGTTCTGCTGAGACACTTACTTGGGATCACTGGCTGAAGGAGTTAGAGAAGATATTTACAGGGATTAACTGTCCCGATGACAGAAAGGTTCTGATCGCCCAGTATCTCCTGACTGGGGAGGCTTTCGACTAGTGGGAGGCCATTCGACCTGAGGATCATAATGCTAACTGGATGGAATTCAAATTAATGATGGAAGCGCAATATTGTCCTCGCCCAGTTAGAGAAGCCTGAGTCCGGGAGTTTTTCTCACCACAAAATTTAGAGGCATATGTGACAGACGTGATTAAGACTTTTAATCACCAGCTGACTTATGTGCGCCACTTGGTCAGGACCGAAGCGGAGAGGATTTTTCATTTTGACATGCGGATGAGGCCGGAGATTCAGCAATATATGTCCGGATTTGAGTGTACCACCTTGCGACAGTATCGGGACAAAGCACTGGCCTACGATATGAAAACGGCGATAGTAGAGAAATCAACGGAAGCAAAGAAGCAGAAAGTATCTGGCAACTTCACGGAGAACAAGAGTAGTGGGCCCCACAAGGGCCAGTCCTCATTTCATTCATACAGGAGGCCTCCGCATCCTTCTCGAGGTGGAAAGAAGTTCCAGGCAGCACCAACCATTTCAGACGCAGGGAGGAAATGTTATAACTGTGGCAAAGTAGGGCATGTTCGATGTGATTGTTACGCACCTGCTGTGACCTGTTTCGAGTGTGGACAGGAAGGACATCGCACAACGTTTTGTGGAAATGCGACTCGATCTTTTGGTACTCGCACTCCTGCACCGGTTCCGAAGGATACAAGTGTAAACCAGAGGCAGCAGAGTGGTTTCCAGCAGCAGAATGTTGGGAAAAGAGAGGCATCCAGTGCCGGGTCCGTTCCTCCACCTATTTATGAGATGAAGAAGTCAGACGATCAGAACACGGCTGTTGCATCAGGTACGATTCAGATCCTTTTGCAACCAGTTAGTGTCTTATTCGATTCAGGAGCTACGCATTCTTTCATATCTTTGAACTGTGTTAATCGTTTGAAAATCTCGTACTTGTATGATTGTGAACCTTATGTTGTGGGATTACCGAGCGGAGAGAAACTTGTGGGAACCCTAGAAACTAGAGATTTTCCAATGACTATAGGAGGGAGAGATTGGCCATCAAATCTTATTGTAGTCGACATCCATGGTGACGATTTAATTGTCGGAGATGATTGGCTCAACCGTTATGGAGCTATTCTGAATTACCGAAAGAGAGTCATTTCTATCATTGCTGATGACGGATCTGAACATTTATTTAAGGGATGGAGACCGGGAAGCTCAGGAAAATTGATCAAAGCCATGAAAGCAGTTAAATTGCTAAAGCAGGGTTGTTATGGATTTTGTGTTATGCCATGAACAAAGAAGGAGTCGAGCTCGCATATATTCCAGTGGTAAACAAATTCTCAGACGTATTCCATGACGAACTACCCGGGTTACCTCCGCGGAGAGAAATAGAGTTTAATATCGAATTGGAGCCTGGAGCTGCACCTATTTCTAGAGCACCATACCGTATGGCGCCAACCGAGATGTATGAACTAAAGAAACAGGTTGAGGAATTATTGCAGAAGGGTTACATTCAACCTAGCGTCTCTCCTTGGGGAGAACCTGTTCTCTTTGTCCGGAAGAAAGATGGATCCCTTCGATTATGTATTGATTACAGGGAGCTAAACAAGGTGACGATCAAGAACAAATATCCTATACCTCGGATCGATGATCTGTTTGATCAACTGCAAGGGGCAAGAATATTCTTGAAGATTGACTTGCGATCAGGATACCATTAGTTGAGAATTAAGGAATCGGACATACCGAAATCTACTTTCAGATCCCGGTACGGGCATTATGAATTCGTGGTGATGCCATTTGGACTTACCAATGCTCCTGCGGTGTTTATGCAATTGATGAATTGGGTATTCTTAGAATACTTGGATAAATTTGTGGTAGTCTTCATCGATGACATCTTGATCTATCGAAAGACACAGAGGAACATGCAGAGCACTTGCGTATCGTTTTGAGCACTTTGAGAAAGGAACAGCTTTATGCAAAACTTTCTAAATGCGAATGCTGGCTTAAAGAGGTGACCTTCCTTGGGCATGTAATATCAGTTGACAGAGTTCAGGTGGACCCGAAGAAAGTCTAGGCAATCTTGGAATGGGAATCCCCTAATAATGTTAAAGAAGTCCGGAGTTTCTTGGGACTTGCTGGATATTACCGCCGTTTTGTAGAAGGATTTTCCAAAATCGCTCGTCCACTTACTCAGCTGTTACAGAAAACCCAAAAATTCGTGTGGAATGAGAAATGCCAGGCGGGTTTTAATGAACTTAAGAGAAGACTGACGACAGCGCCTATACTAGCATTACTAGATGGAACTGATGGATTCATGGTATACATCGACGCTTCAAATCAGGGTCTGGGATGTGAATTGATGCAAAATAATAAGGTGATTGCCTATGCCTCTCGACAGTTGAAACCGTACGAAGTTAATTACCCAACTCATGATCTGGAGTTAGCAGCTGTAGTATTTGCTCTAAAAATTTGGCGACATTATTTATACGGTACTCATTGTCAGATCTTTACAGATCATAAGAGCCTCAAGTATATTTTCAGTCAGAAGGAATTAAACATGAGGCAGAGAAGGTGGCTGGAATTGATCAAGGATTACTATTTGGAAATCCTCTATCATCCAGGCAAAGCAAACATGGTAGCTGATGCACTGAGCCGCAAACCTGTTTCTCTTCGAGTGTTGGAAGCGCTTACGTCCCAAACCAGCATTCAACGAGAACTAATTTGTGAAGGAATCGAAGTGTGGTCGCAAGAAGTCCAAGGGCAACTGTGTGTGATGGAACTAACTTCGTAGTTGGTGGAAGAAATGAAATCTAAGTAGTTGGATGATTCTCTGATTCTTCGATTATGTGACAAAGTGAACAAAGGGAAGGCCCAGGATATCGTGATACAGAATGATGGAGTTCTGAGATTTCAAAGTCGACTTTGCGTTCCCGATGATGATTTTTTGAGGCAGACAATTCTGAAGGAAGCTCACAGCGCGCCCTATTCTATTCACCCGGGAACCAGTAAGATGTATAAGGATCTAAAACAAAATTTCTAGTGGGGAAATATGAAGAAGGACGTAACAGAATACGTTTCAAAGTGTTTAACTTGTCAGCAGGTTAAGATTGAACATCAGCGACCTGCCGGAATGTTGAGGCCACTTCCGATCCCTGAGTGGAAGTGGGAAGATATATCGATAGACTTCATCACCAATATGCCATGGACCAAGACGGGGATGAACATGATTTGGGTTGTAGTTGATCGACTAACCAAGAAATTGGCCCGAATATTTATTTCAGAGATAGTTCAATTGCATGGTACACCGAGGACCATTATTTTGGATCGAGATGGTCGTTTCATGTCGCACTTTTGGAAGGCAGTTCACAGGGATTTGGGAACCGAGCTGAACTTTAGCACGGCTTATCATCCTCAGACGGACGGTCAGTCCGAAAGGACTATTCAGACAGTAGAGGACATGCTTAGAGCTTGTGCCTTAGACTGGTCAACAGACTGGGAGGTTCATTTGCCCTTGATTGAATTCATCTACAATAATAGTTGGCATGCTTCCATTAAGATGGCGCCGTTTGAAGCGTTGTACGGAAGAAGATGTAGATCTCCCATGTGTTGGGATGATTCTTCTGACTTGATTGGGACGGAACCAGAGTTGATAGTTCAGACTCAAGAGAAGGTAGCTTTAATTCAGGAACGACTGTTGACTGCCCAGAGTCGACAGAAGTCTTATGCAGATGTGCGCCGTCGCCCGTTGGAGTTTGAGATTGGGGATCATGTACTATTGAAGGTTTCTCCTACCCAGAGAATTTTCTGATTTGGGAGGAAAGGAAAACTGAGTTCGAGATATATTGGGCCATTCGAGATCTTTGAAAGGGTTGGGGATTTAGCATACAGGTTAGCCTTATCGCCATCACTGAGTCACGTTCACAATGTGTTTCATGTATCCCAATTACGGAAGTATGTACCAGATCCCAGTCATATAATTGATTTCGGCGAGATTGAGATAGCTAAAGACGGCACCTTCGAGGAAAGACCAATCAAAATACTTGAGAGTAGGATCAAACAATTGAGGAATAAACCAATATCCTTGGTTAAAGTTCAATGGTCACGACACGGAGTCGAGGAGGCCACTTGGGAAATGGAGGATGGTATGAAGACTAGATATCCGGAGTTATTTTCATCATAAGTTTTGGGACGAAACTTCTTTTTAGGGAGAGAGGATGTAATACCCGAGATTCTAATGTGTAATTTGAACATTGTGACATTGTATGTGTTGTATTTGATCTGAGTATTATCCAGAGTATTTCATGATCCAGTGTTGTTGAACGTATGATTTCATGAATGTGTTCAAAATTTGTAATTTTTGCACTAGTAGCGCACGCTAACCACTAGGCGTAGCGTACGCTAATTTGGTTTCGTAGCGCACGCTGTGTATGAAACTTAGCGCGCGCTATACGTAGTCAACTTGATTATGACAGGGTGGTAGGTGAGATCTGCCGCGGATCTTGGTCGGGACATGTCAGGATGTATCTAGACGGCTTTTGGAAAAGTTGAGTCAACGGTACTTAGCGCACGCTAATGTTATGAGGCTAGCGCACGCTAAGTCTAGTACAGTGAGGTCAGTGAACCTTCGTTCAGTCATTAACGCACGCTAAAAGTAGTTGTTAGCGTATGCTAATCGTTGATTTTAGCGCACGTAAAGCTGTTTAGCGCACGCTATGCCGAGACCCATCAGAGACAGTAGACTGATAACCCGTTAGCGCATGCTAATTTGAGAGAGTAGCGCGTGCTAATAACCCTTTTCTATAAATAGGACATCACCCATCTTCATTTTTCAGTTTTCAGCACTTTGCATACTCGATTTTTGGGACTTTGAGAGTCACTCCCTCCATCCAAATCTGGCATACCAGCCTCCTAACATCACCATTGGAGACAAAGGAGCTTTGAGGATTGGTGTTAAAGCTCTTGGACGTGTTATGGTTATGGTTTACCAAGCCGAAACTTACGTTCTCAGCTATATTTCGATCCTGCTTCGGAATCCTTAGGCTAGCTAATGATCTTATGAATCCGGCAACATATTTTTGAAGTAGTGAAACCCAATTATACCTTGTCTTCTTTCATTACTTAGAATGTTGATCTAGCCTCGGTGGATAAAACCTTAGGATGTAGTATCCTTACCTCATTGGAATCATGAACATGATTTTAGTTAGATTCTATAAATTCCTTTGATGTTCCACCGATGAAATTCATGTTTGCTAGGGGTATTTGTTTTGACAATATTCTTCATGTTCTTGAGGATGATGAATCGGCCATGTCATTGAACTCAACCCGGATCACCGTAGTATCGTTTTCCTTGCGTAATACTTGGGCATGCTTGCCATCTTGAGTAACATTTGTGGTAAAATCATAATAGCTGAATATATGAGAATTTGGAAATTGAATCCCATATTAAACCCGAAATCTTTAATATCTTGTATATCCTTGTGTTGCGAATTTCGGTGAACGCAAGTGCACGTTGTCGTAAATAAGTAATAAAGTGATAAGTAAGATATCGTTCCCACGAGGACTGACTTACTAACTACCAATTTATGAGTATTCTAATTTTATCTGAACGATCGAAATTGGAGGTGCAAGTAATAATTAAAAAAAAAAAATAGTAAAATCGATTGTTTGAAGAAAGAAAAATCAATTAAGGAAATAATCTAGGATTGTGAATCCACCTCGGTTTATCTGAATTACTCTTGATTATATGAATTTAATGATTTCTCAATTTATTGAAGGCGAAGGTTGCTAAAATACTCTACTGCCTCTCCCGAGGTCAATAAAATTTTCTAAGGCGAATAACACACTCTATTCCTAGGTGAATTAATTCGACAATAGGCAAAAAGCACGAAATCTTCAGAAAGGCCACGTAATTCCTATGAGTATATTCCTATCTCACAAGATAAAACGGTTCTCACCAATTTTTCCTACCAACTCTCCTCTCCCGATTCGAGTTGCGTAATCAAAACAATTCAATTATAGGCCACACAATTGAAAGCATTAAGAACAATTGGGGAAAACTCAATAGAAAAGGGAATTATATTGATAATGCAAAATCAAAAGTTAATTCATCAAAACCTCAGTTTCATCAAAATTCTAGACTAGGGTTCTAGCCTGACATGCTAGAAAATAAGAATACATAAAGAATTAAAGAAAGCATATTAGAAATCAAACGCAGTCGAAGAACTCCGATTCCTCCGTTCTCTAGCTTCCGCTCTCTGCTCCTTGGTGTTTTTTTCTTCTTCTCGATTCCTCGATCCAATCCCCCTCTTTTCAGACCTTTAATCCCTATTTATAACCCTCATTCATCTCCAAAACGCGTTCGGGAATCAGGTCGAGAACTGGCTTCAAAAACGGCCCAGAAACATGGCAAAATCAGCATAACCCCCCCGCGGGCCGCGGCTCAGTAAGTGCGTGTCGCGGCCCCAACGTTCAGCGCCCCATGCCTGGGCGCAATATTTTCTTCATGGGCCTCGGCTCAGTAAGTGCGTGCCGTGGCCCCCGGTACAGTGTGTACCGCGCCCTGCTAGTCACCTTCGTGTGCCGCGGCCCGACCTTGGTGTGCCGCGACCCCAGGCCAAAAATTGTCGTTTTGGCCCGTTTTTCGCCGTTCGAGCTTCCAGACTCCAATTTCCTACAAAACATATAAAGATAGTGCATTAAAAGCTCATTTATGCAGGTTTAGACTTAAAATGAATATGAAATAATGATAAATAAGCATATAAAAATACGCCTAACATATACCCCCAAACTTGAGCCTTTGCTTGTCCTCAAGCAAAAATCAATTTTCAAATAAAAAGTATCGTGAATGATCGTGAAAATCCATAGTGCTCAACTTAATCAATACTACCCTGAAAATATCAAAGAATAATACGAGTATCGTATTAGTGAGTCACATCAAGGACACTGATTCCACAAAGTAACCATTTGTAGTGCTAATCAATCATTTATGAAGAAAATCAAGCTCAAAGATTAACAAGCGTGAATTTAACCGACCGCCAATATGAAGGGTTAGAGTAAACAAGCTGACTCGCCCATTCCCACAGTCAAGTGGCAAAAATTAAAGAGTTTCATCGTCAAAAATAATCCTCGGACAGCATTCCCTTATGTATGATCATAATAAAGATTCGAGTTAACCATTAGGTTCGGATCTCGGGATGTTTCATCGGGATAATCCTAGGGTGGATTTCCATTCTCATGTATTGGGGAACCGTTTGACGTAAAAGACACTCATGGGGCACATGTATGCTTCTAGTTACTAAGTCCCCCTCTACAGCGGAGAAAAACACTCGAATAGCAATTCCCGCATGTCAAGGTTGCTGTTTTACACGAGAGTAAACAACGGATCACGTGAATACCCCTGGTTACTAGGCTTCCCATAATCGGTAATGCGATATTTCTAAACCATTAGTCTATTCAGGGTTGTCATTTTACGCGAGAGTAAACAACGGGTCACGTGAATACCCCCGGTTACTAGACTTCCCATCGTAGAATATGTATAATATCTCGACTTTTTGGGAAAAACTGTCCGACTCTAAACTCAATTTAAGTGCCAACAAGACTCATGTTACTGGATGACTAGCTATGCGAAAAGTGTAACCAAACGTATAGACGGCGATTTGAAAATACGTATGTCTCCTTTCTTATACACTAAGATTTCTACAATAACGAAAAATATCAGACCTAAATGAATACTCAGAGGAAACAGATATCGCTGACTGCAAACTCGACCAAAATTCAACCGTTTCTTCAAAGAGAAATCAGTATCATAACATCAGTTTTACACAAAGAAGCACAAAAAATTCACGAATGCAAATAAAAACAAGACAAGCAAGGCTAGCATAAAAAATAACGAAAAATAACGAAAAATGCAAACGAATAAGTAAAAAGAAACTGAAAGTAACCCCCCCAAACTTAGGGCGTACATTGACCTCAATGGACATAGATAATAATATGCAATAAGAGAAAAGGTCAAGTACTCCCCTAATGTCCGCTCATGAACTGGTGCCGGCCTCGCCCGGCGAGGAGGGTGGTGTGGATGGCCTAACTGGTGGGATGAAGGGCCTGTCCGGGTGCAGTATATGGCTTGTCCACGTAGAAAGGTAGTCCTGATGGTACGCATCTCTCGCCGCCAAGCGCCTCTCCTCACATCGATTGGCCCGGCGGGCCTGCTCGCTCATCTCCTCCCGGACAGCTGCGAGGATGCTATCTCTCTCTCTGTCCGCATCTCCTCTCTCCAAGCAGCTAGATGGCTTTCTCTATCTCTCCGCATCTCCTCTCTCAGGCTGTCGAACATCGCCTGAAGGTGCTCTCTCTCGGGCGGCGGGCTGGACTTCGCATGCTTATGTGTCAGAAGAAGAGGCTCGGGGTACTGCTCATGCGCCTCGTCAAGAAGAAATCCTCGTCCCCAAGCATTAGGGGTGTTCAAAACCGGATATCCGGACTTTCGGATATCCGAATATCCGGAAAAAATATGAATTTTATTCGGATATCCATATATTAGAAAAAAAATATTCGGATTTGGATATCGGATATCCGAATATCCGAAAAAAACTTCGGATATGGATATCGGATATCCGAATATCCGAATATTTTCTATTATTTAAAATATAAAAAAATAAAAAATTTAGGATTTTGGATATTTGGATATCCGAATATCCGATTTTTCTGAAAAGTACTATCCGATATCCGAATCCGAAGTTCCGGATATCCGAACTTCGGATATCCGAATTTTCGGATATCCGAATTTTCGGATATCCGAACTTCGGATTTTCGGATATTTCGGATCGGATATCGGATATCGGATATTTTTGAACACCCCTACCAAGCATGTGCCGGCGCTCCACCCCACTGGTCAAAGTGAGAAATAATGCGATGATCAATTGGACCCTGGGGTGCTACCGTCGGCTCATCATCCGACCAAGTCATGCCTGACTGGCGGCATAGAGCGCAAATGAGAGAGGGGTGCTTCAGCCCCGTCTTGGCCCCTCCTTGAATGCACTGAAGGATAGATCGGACCAGATGAGGGGCCACATCGAATCTGAGCCCGGAAGTGATAGCATATAGCAGTCGGGCACGAGAGAGTAAGACTGAGCGAATCTGCGAGGTAGGATCAACTCGTGCACAGAGGAAGTATAACCAGGCTCGCCCGAACCGACTAAGGCACGAACTCTTAAAATAAAAGGCTGAAGAACCTGGAGCTCGAGTCTCCCATACGAAACCGGGCTGTGTGAGTGCCTCAAGCAGAGCCTCCCTCGTGAGGCTACTCATACTCTGCGTAAACGCCGTCTCATCCACCACTGGCAGCTCATATAGTCTCCGAATTGCAGCCACCGAAAAATCCATAGTATGGCCTCGGACGACGACCTGAGTCCGAGTATCTGATTGCGGTATCATCTGCCCTGCCCGAATATGTCGCAGTAGAGCGCTAGCGTAAAACTCCTGGACGATAGAGATCACAGCCGGCTCGGGAGGCGCAGTGAAACGAGCCCATCCCATCTCGTCAATCATAGTCAGAAGCTCACTGTCCTGGGGGGCCGGGAGTGAATCCCTGCTCCGGGATTATAGCTTGAGGTCGGATTTTTTCGTTGAATATTCTGTGAATTTTTGGATCGGAGAATTGGTGAGACTCCAAATCGGCTTGGCTCTGTGATGTATCCCCTCGTGTGGGGGATGATTGTGTTTTGGCCCTCGTACTTATCTTCCTTTTTCTAGCCATGGCGAGGTTCCTGAAAAATAAACACCGGAAATTACACAACCTTTAAGGAAAACTACACCACTCTCGACTTAGGATACGCTAAACATGAATATAGAGTCTTGCACCATTGTAAGAGGAAATTAAGGTTGAGCTTTCAAGTTTAAACATGAAGTAAGGGTTGGGGTACAATGTAATTCGATAATCAATTTCGTTGCATATAATTTGAAAACGTTTTGCTCAAAAATTTTCATTGACGCATTTTATCAAACACTTGACATGCATGGGTTTGAATGAAGAACAAGAATTATAATGGCTAAATCCAATCCCCAAAAATAACAACATAAATCGATAGTCATGTCAAACGACAAATAACATCAACAATTCATTCATAATCAACAAATACAATCAATAATCAATCAGTAATTTCATATCCCAACTCAACCTTGATAGAACTAAACATATTCAATATTGAATGAAGAACAATACCTCACTTTTCAAACCATGTAGCAATTAAGATTAAGGATTGAGAATTACCTTGCTTAGATTGAAGAATGCAAGAAGAAGAAGAGTTGAGAAGGGGTCGTCCGAGTGCTTGCGCGAAGGAGGGAAATACACTTACCTGTTTGTGCCGGCCGATTGATGTTAAAAAGAGGTGCTGGGCTGTTCATCTTCGCAATAGGGGCCGCGACACAGCTTAAGTGAGCCGCGGCCCAGAGTACAGCCTGCCCGGGCTTTTTTGTTCTATCGCCGTGTGCCGCGGCTCAGCGTACGGGTGCCGCGGCTCGTAGTGTAAGTGTGCCGCGGCTCATTTTGTCCGTGCCGCGGCATGGAGTACAGTTACCTGGGCGTTTCTGGGGAAGTTGGCGTGCCGCGGCTCAGTGTATTTGTGCCGCGTCTTAGGGTTCGGGTGTGCCGCGGCTCAGTAATGTTGTGCCGCGGCACATAGTACAGTGTGTTCAGCCCTTTAGCATGGATTTGTGCGTGCCGCGGCTCACAATCATTGTGCCGCGACCCATTGCAGAATTTTTTTTTTTGGGTGTTTTCCTGCACAGAATTTTCAAAGCCAAACACTAAGAACGTGAGAGATAAGCATATCAAAGCAAAAATGACGAAAAATAAAGACTCCTAAAATGCAAGAAAACACTGAAAAATGAAAATCTACAACTAATACTTGGGTTGCCTCCCGATAAACGCTAAGTTTATAGTCTTCAGCCGGACCTTTTGAAAATCAATTTGCTTTTCGCAAATTCCATTTGAACTCCGCCCCGTCCATCGAACCATTAATATGTGTTTTAAATTTTTGACCATTGGTCTTTAATAATTCAACTTTCGGTTTGGACACCCAATGTTCTTTGCGAAAAGACTAACAAAAACAACTTTTCAAAACACCCATATTGCACATGACTTGGCACCCGTTTCACTTCCGGCTTAGTCTCCTTTTTCACGAACGAACTTATGACAGCATTAGAATTTTTCGTTGGTAGATGAACGGTTGATGAAGACGACATGTCCAAATGCCTAAGATATGCGACTCGTTCTACATTTTTCTTAGACGTCGGAGCAACTAAAACGGATTCTGAACATTTCGACCGACAACTCTCCCGGTGTGTGTCTTTCTCAAGGATATCAATTTGTGAACACTTCTTGTCCGTGCTTGGACACGAGAGAGATCGAAACACTTTGAATGTGACTTGATCATCTTCAACCCGAAGTATTAATTTACCCCCTGAACATCAATAAGGGTCCTTCCGATGGCTAAGAACGGTCTACCCAAAATAATCGGAATTTCATGGTCTTCTTCCATATCAAGCACAATAAAATCAGCGGGGAAAATGAATTTATCAACTTTGACCAAGACATCTTCTATTACCCCTCTCGGGTACTTGATGGATCTATCGGCTAGTTGTAAAGAGACCGTAGTAGGTTTCGCTTCCCCAATTCCTAGCTTCTTGAAAATAGAAAGAGGCATGAGATTAACGCTAGCGCCGAGATCACATAATACTCTATCAAAAGACAAATTCCCAATAGTGCGCGGTATAGTGAAGCTTCCCGGGTCCTTCAATTTAGGCGGGAGCTTTCTCTGCAAGATTACGCTGCACTCTTCAGTCAGTGCCACCGTTTCATATTCCTCGAGCTTCCTTTTGTTATATAAGATTTCCTTAATAAACTTCACATAGCTCGGCATTTGTTCTAAGGCGTCGGCAAATGGAATGTTGATATGTAGTTTCTTGAAGACGTCAAGAAACTTGGAGAATTGTTTGTCTAATTTTTGTTTTTGTAAACGCCGTGGAAACGGGATGGGTGGAACATAGGCTGTTGGATTATCTGGAAACAATTTCGAGGATCTTGAAATTTGTGATTCCTCGGTCGCCGAATTTTTCTTCTCCTCATCATCACCTCTCTTTTTGTCCTGCCTGGGCTGCTCACACAATTCCTTCTCGCTTCTCAAACTAATGGCATTGATACTCTCTCTAGGGTTCGTCTCAGTTGTACTTGGCAAGGTACCCTCAGGGCGAGCTGTTAACACATTTGCTATTTGACCCAATTGGACTTCCAAGTTGCGAATAGAGGCGGAATGGTTTTGCAAGGTTGCTTCCGTACGGGTCATGAACTGACTCGTATTTGCTGCTAATTTCGCCATTGCCTATTCCAGAGAGATCTTTGGAGCGGGAGGGGGTTGCTGTTGGTGTTGAGCAAACTGAGGTTGGTTCAAGTTTTGTCCGTTTTTCGACGAAAAGTTAGGGTGATTTCGCCACCCCGGATTGTATGTGTTGGAATATGGATTATTCTGTCGATTCCCGTTCCCCACAAACTGAGCTTGTTCCATCGGATGTTGCTCGAAAGGATTTCCGACTTGGCACTCCGCGCTAGGATGATATCCGTTGCACCAATTACATGATTCAGTGGTAACGGGGGAAGGAGCATGTGAAAAAGCTTGAAGTTGCTGAGTCAAGGCGACAACTTGGGCCGATAGCGTAGATATTGGATCGTTACCGGAGATTTCCATCACTCGTTTCGGGTTCACACATTCGGAAGTCCACTGATAAGAATTTGCAGCCATCGCTTCCATTAAAGAATGAGCTTCCGCCATCGTCTTTCCCATTAACACTCCTCCAATGGCTGCATCAGCAAGAGTGCGTGTAGAAGCACTCAATCCGTTATAGAATGTCTGAATTTGCAGCCAATCCGGTAGACCATGGTGCGGGCATCTCCTCAGCAAATCTTTGTATCGCTCCCAAGCTTCGTGAAGCGATTCCATATCAAATTTCCCGAAAGTGGTTATCTCATTCCTTAGTCTTGCTGTCTTCGATGGTGGAAAGAACTTAGCTAGAAAGGCTTGTGCTAATTTCGCCAAAGTCGTGATAGAGCCCGGCGGTAGTGAATTCAACCAAAACTTGGCTTTGTCCCTTAGAGAGAAAGGGAAAAGCCGCAGACGAATAGCATCATCGGTGACACCGTTATTCTTGAATGTGTCACATATCTCGAGAAATGAGGCGATGTGTGCGTTGGGGTCATCGTTCGCCAGTCCACAAAATTGGCTTGCTTGCACCATCTGAATAATAGCCGGCTTAATCTCAAAGTTGTTCGCTTGGATGGTTGGACGCCGAATCCCCGAAAAGTTTGCAATGATTTGTGGCATTGCATAATCACGGAGTGCTAATGCCGGTTGAGCTTGCTGCATAGGGTTGTCAACTCCGTGATTTTCTGTGTTATCGGCTATGTTGTCTTTTGTCGGTCGCTCACGCTTTTCCTTCTTGTTTTTCCGAAGAGTGCGCTCGAGTTCAGTATCCAAACGTAATAGGCTTTCATTACCGAATTTTCTCATGCACTAACCAGATATTCCTGAGAGGAAAACAAATAAAAAAAATTACACAAAAATAAAATAATGTTCAAATTAAGACTAGAAATACTGAAATCGATATTAGTAAAATAATCAGTCCCCGACAACGGCGCCAAAAACTTGTTGCGAATTTCAGTGAACGCAAGTGCACGTTGTCGTAAACAAGTAATAAAGTGATAAGTAAGATATCGTTCCCACGAGGACTGACTCACTAACTACCAATTTATGAGTATTCTAATTTTCTCTGAATGATCGAAATTGGAGGTGCAAGTAATAATTAAAAAAAATAAATAGTAAAATCGATTGTTCGAAGGAAGAAAAATCAATTAAGGAAATAATCTACGATTGTGAATCCACCTCGGTTTATCTGAATTACTCTTGATTATATGAATTTAATGATTTCCCAATTTATTGAAGGCGAAGGTAGCTAAAATACTCTACTGCCTCTCCCGAGGTCAATAAAATTTTCTAAGGCGAATAACACACTCTATTCCTAGGTGAATTAATTCGACAATAGGCAAAAAGCACGAAATCTTCAGAAAGGCCACGTAATTCCTATGAGTATATTCCTATCTCACAAGATAAAACGGTTCTCACCAATTTTTCCTACCAACTCTCCTCTCCCGATTCGAGTTGCGTAATCAAAACAATTCAATTATAAGCCACACAATTGAAAGCATTAAGAACAATTGGGGAAAACTCAATAGAAAAGGGAATTATATTGATAATGCAAAATCAAAAGTTAAGTCATCAAAACCTCGGTTTCATCAAAATCCTAGACTAGGGTTCTAGCCTGACATGCTAGAAAATAAGAATACACAAAGAATTAAAGAAAGCATATTAGAAATCAAACGCAGTCGAAGAACTCCGATTCCTCCGTTCTCTAGCTTCCACTCTCTGCTCCTTGGTGTTTTCTGCTTCTTATCGATTCCTCGATCCAATCCCCCTCTTTTCAGACCTTTAATCCCTATTTATAACCCTCATCCATCTCCAAAACGCGTTCGGGAATTAGGTCGAGAACCGGCTCCAAAAACGGCCCAGAAACGCGGCAAAATCAGCATAACCGCCCCGCGGGCCGCGGCTCAGTAAGTGCGTGCCGCGGCCCCAACGTTCAGTGCCCCATGGCTGTAACACCCCGAGATATTCGGAATAATTACAGCGCCGTAAACCCTTTAAGTAAGGATTTACAAGGCTGATTTAAAAGAAATGTAAATATAAGACATCAATACTGCGGAAATTCAAGTTTACAAAACCATTCAACTGGTTCAACGAGTAATTAATACAACCATATCGAAATGATATTAATACGACACGCGTACTCGAGTACTGAAATCAAAACAAGAAAACAAATCACCAACAACAACAAACATCATCAACCTTCGTCGTCACGTCGATCGTGGTTGTTTCCGCTTCCTCGGCTACCTGAACATCAGAACAAATGTCCACCCCCGAAGGGGTTAGCAAAACGATGCTAGTACAAGTATCTTATTAAACAATTCAAATATGCATCAACAATACATAACAAGATACACCACACGGACTTCCGCTACCGGAATCCGACAATGAGAATCCGCAAGATTCCATTAACACAGCAAGGGTATTCCAATGATCCAGCGCCCTCAGCATAGATCCCAAGATGATCCCGTTGGACCAACGCGAGGTGGAAATAACCCGTCCAATGATCCAACGCCCTCAGCCTAGATCCCAAGATGATCCCGTCGGACCAACACGAGGTGGACATCTGATCCAGCGCCCTCAGCATAGATCGTACAACGTACACAAATACAACTCATGCATACACATATGCCAAATCATTATGTTCATCAACATGAACATACAAATACTAGATAATGAATATCATGACAATTCAACAAATTAATTTCCATGTTCAACAACATGAATAAACCACAAACATGCTCAAAATATCAATTTTAACACATTACGATACTTGCCTCGAAGATGGCAAGAACGAAACACTTCAATAATCTCAACACACTCGAAGGCTGCCTCCTTCGATCAACGTAGCAAGCTCGAACCTTAACAAAAGAAATGATATACAAATCATCTCAAGTCGAACGATCGCCTAACAATTTGGTCTACGGCCCAAAAGCTCAAAATATGTAGTCTGCCTGAACCACTTAGCGTACGCTACGTACTCTACGTAGCGTGCGCTAAGCCTGCCTGTTAGCGTACGCTATCGTCTAAGCCTAGCGTACGCTAGCCATAGGCTGACAGTTCTCTCTGATCAGCCGACTGACTCGGCTGATATCATAACGTACGTTACGTACTAAACGTAGCGTGCGTTAACTTATCCCCGATAGCGCACGTTAACTTACGTATGTTAGCGTGCGCTAACCGTGCATGGCAGATTACTACCGGTAGAAAACTGGATCTAACGGTGATGAACTCATGAATTCTATGGTGATAAAACAAGTCATCCCCGAGCATATCATGCTAATAAGGTTTGTGAAAGTTCTTTACGTACTAAATGACTATGAGATACAAAGATACGTATAATCATCACAACACCATAGTTCATCTAGATCTTCAAGGGATATCCTGAGTTCAACTGCTTATAAGTCTCAAAACGTATGATCCTTCTATATAAACGCATAAGAACTTGAAAATCTCCATATACTAATCACAAATCGGTTTGAAAATGCTTAGGAGTCCATAAACTAGAAAGGTTCAAAGGTTCATACGATGAATAAGTGCCGAAACGTCGAAAATATCCTTCTAACACATGATGATCGATTTTGAACGAAATAACTGACTATTAAAACATGATCAAACGTCCTTTAGAACACTACTAATATTGGTGAAGAATCACCTACCTCAAAGTAGTGAAGAACAAGGAGAAAATCGAAGCAATCCAACGTCGAAGGCTCGAACACCAATCCTCAATGATCTACAATCCTCAATACAAGCTAAGATGCTGATATGAAGTGTTTAGGATGTAGGAAGTTATACTCTAAGTATAAGAATTCGGATGTGGGAAAAGAAAGGACTGAAAATACGAAAAGGATGCTGTCCTATTTAAAGGAAATGGTTATTAGCGCGCGCTAGTCCCTGCTCGTAGCATGCGCTAACGGCTACTGACTTCACTGTACTCAGCACTTAGCGTGCGCTATGCACATGCCTGTGGCGTGTGCTAAGGCGTTGACTTGGCTTTTCCCGAAAGCCGTCCAGGTTCATCCCGACACAATCCGACCAAGATCCCCGGCCTGATCTCACCTACCACACGTCTCAATCAAATTGACTACGCATAGCGTGCGCTAATGTTCCTTTGTAGCGTGCGCTATGGATCCATGTTAGCGTACGCTACACATAGCCGATAGCGTGCGCTACATGCGCAAAATTATAATTTTTAAATCACAATCATGAAATCATACGCTCGAAAACATCGGATTATGAAATACGGAGAATAATACTCAGACAAAACTACAATAATTACAATATCACAAGTTCCAAAAACATATCAGAAATCCCGGGTATTACAATGGCTGGGCGCAATATTTTCTTCATGGGCCGCGATTCAGTAAGTGCGTGCTGCGGCCCCCGGTACTGTGTGTACCGCGCCCTGCTAGTCACCTTCGTGTGCCGCAGCCCGAACTTGGTGTGCCGCGGCCCCAGGCCAAAAATTGTCGTTTTGGCCCGTTTTTTGCCGTTCGAGCTTCCGGACTCCAATTTCCTACAAAATATATAAAGATAGTGCATTAAAAGCTCATTTATGCAGGTTTAGCCTTAAAATGGATATGAAATAATGATAAATAAGCGTATAAAAATATGCCTAACACCTTGAACTCATAAATATCGGCACTTCACCTCCGAAATGATCGTTCAACTCACATGAAGTGTATCATCATTTTCGGTTAAGCTTTCATCTAGTATACTAACCACGAACCTGCCTTACATCACTATTTTACGATTTTAATAAGTTATTCGGTGATTGTACGTTAGTTTTGAGTAGAACGTTGAGTTCCTTGTTATCTCTTTTGATCAAGGTCCGAACCTTGCTTAGTGGTCGATCAAGCGACGGCGGCCTGCGGACGTGTGACATTCGTGGGAGTATTTTAGTCCTTGCCATGTTTTAGGCAAGTATCATATATTGAGTTTGGTTTATATTGGAATTTTGATTATGCATACGGTTTTGTTTATGTTGTCGAGTATGAGATTATTTTCTTTGATTTGTTGTGGTATTCGTTATTAATTATTCGTATTGATGAACATATTGAAGTGCATATGTGTATGCATGATTGCATGGTTCATATTGTAAATGATCCGGGGGGGGGGGGGGGTCATCAGGATCTATGTTGAGGGCGCTGGATCGAATGTCCACCATGCGTTGGTCCGACGGGATCATCATGGGGATCTATGCTGAGGGCGATGGATCGTTGGACGGGTTTTCCACCATGCGTTGGTCCGACGGGATCATCATGCGGATCTATACTGAGGGCGCTGGATTGTTGGAATACCCTGTATTATGTTGATGGAATCGTGAGGATTCGCATCGTTAGATTCCGGTGACGGAAATCCGTTTTGTATGTTTTATGATGCATTGATGATTTATGTATTATGATACTTGTACTAGCATCGTTTTGCTAACCCCTTTGGGGGTGGACATTTGTTTTTGATGTTCAGGTAGCCGAGGGGCGGGGAAGCAGCCACCGTACCGACATGACGATGAAGTGGCTCAGTGATGTGGATTATGTTATTTTGTTTTATAGTTATTTTCCAGTACTCGAGTACGCATATGTTGTTGATGAGTTTGGGGATGTTTTGTAATAATGGACTCCTTTGAACTGTCGAACGGGTTTGAACTTCTTTTACTTTGATGACACTTTAGTATTTATTTCGTATTTCTCAATTTTAGCCTTGTAAATTCTTATACAAAGGATTTATGACGCTGTAATTATTCCGAATATATCGGGGTGTTACACGAGCTAAGTCAAAGAAACCAAAATTAACATGCTGCTCCATGACAACGAACTCTTCTCCATGAAGTATAACGAAACCATCACCAACATGTTGGATCGCTTCTCAACAATAACTAATGGTCTTGCGTCATTCGGGAAGCCTATATCAAGCAGTGACAAGGCTAAGAAGATCTTCCAATCTCTTCCACGTGAATGGGATGCCACGGTGACGGCAATCATGGAATCAAAGGACCTCAACAAACTTGAATTCAGTTCCCTCATAGGATCTCTTATAAACTATGAGATTATGCTCAAATCGAGAGGCATCAAATCTAAGTCTCGTGAGAAAGTTGTCGCACTCAAAGCCGATAGCGATGATGATGATATTCTGGAAAATGAGGATGACGAAGAAATTGCTCTCTACGTCAAAAATATGAGAAGATATAAAAATCTAATTCAGAAACGGTGAAGTGCTCTTCGTCAAGATTCAAGAACCGACCAAAGAAAAAATTATTATGTTCCTACGAAAAAAATGACAATAATTGTCGTAGGTGTGGTCAATCTGGGCACTATGCCAAAGACTGTCAGGTGAATCTCAAAGGCCAAAATGATCGATTCAAAAAGAAGGAAGTCTTGGAGCGATGATGAGGACGAAATTAAAGGACTCGAGGAATCCAATCTCGCTCTTATGGCTCTTGAATCTAAAGAATCCTTCAATGAGGTAAGTTCCACTTATGACGATGATCTTTTCGATTTATGTGAATCTAATAAAGATGATGAACTTCTAAATGCCTTTGAATCATTGAATAACGAATACGATGAGATGGTTAAAATAAATATATCTTTGAAAAGGAAAATAAAATCTCTCGAGCTAGAAAACTCGAATCTACAAAATAAAGGCAAAAATATTGAGTTAGATCACACATCCTGCCTTAACAACGAAAATATTTTGAAAATTGAGTTGTCAAAAACTCAAAAAGAATTAAAATATGTAATGAACAAATTCACTCTCGGTAACGAGAATTTTGAGAAACTTTTATCTATTAAAAAATTTCCTTTATTAAAACATGGTCTTGGTTTCGATTCATTTAAAAGAGAAAAATCTCTCATAAATCCTGATAAAGTTAAAGAAACCAAAAATTAAAATCATGTACGAAAACTGAATGAAGAAAGTAATAAAAAGGTTTGTTCAAAATTGAGGACTATAAAAGTTCGATAAATTTGGGTCCCTAAAGGAACAATAGTCCCGAATGCCATTAGCATTGTTAACTTTGGAGGACCCAAAAGGACTTGGGTACCAAAACAACCGAAACAAACTATTTATGCAGGTAGTCTGTTCAAAGGAAAATAAATGGTACGTTGACAGTGGCTGCTCAAGACACATGTGTGGCACCAAAGAGTTGTTCGAAGAATTTGAATATCAAGACAAAGGATTCGTGACCTTTGGTGACAACAAAAAGGGGAAGATTACAGGCACCGGTAAGGTTGGTAAGGAACCTTCTCCCTCTATTAATAAAGTTTTATTTGTTGAAGGATTACACCATAATCTGTTAAGTGTATCTCAATTGTGTGATGAAGGCTTTAAAATTCTTTTTGAAGAAACTCACTGTACCGCCTTCAAAAATAATAAAGTTGCTTTTATTGGTTTAAGAAGTGGAAATTTTTATATTGTCGGTCTCAGTGACGAAAATTATTTCAACGAAAAATGTCTTATGACCTTGGATGAAAATGCATTTTTATGGCATCGAAAATTAGGTCATACATCTTTACCTATTGTTTCAAAACTTTCTAAACATGATCTTGTTCATGGTTTTCCTAAACTGAAATTTGATCGAAAACATATGTGCAAATCTTTCATTAAAGGCAAACACACAAGGGAATCATTTAAACCGAAATTTGAAACTTCTACTTGCCGTATTCTTGAACTTGTTCATATGGATTTGATTGGACCATCAAGGTATTCTAGCTTGAATGGCAAATTATATACTTTAGTTATTGTTGATGATTTCTCCCGTTTCATTTGGGTAAAATTTCTATCTCACAAGGATGATGATTTTATGGAATTTTCTAAATGGTGTCGGTTAGTCCAAAATGAGAAAAATCTTTCTATTATTTCTATTCGAACCGATCATGGAGGAGAATTTGATTTCTCTCCATTTGAAATGCTTTGTGACAAATATGGTATTAACCATAACTTTTCGGCTCCTAGAACTCCTCAGAAAAATGGAGTTGTTGAAAGAAAAAATCGAACACTGGAGGAAATGTCTAGAACCATGCTAAATAAATATTCTCTTCCTCAATATTTTTGGGCCGAAGCAATAAACATGGCATGCTACATAATAAATCGTGTTCACCTCCGAAGAGCCCAACTTAAAACTCCATATGAAATTTGGATAGGTAAAAAGCCAAATGTTTCATATTTTCACCCTTTCGGTTGTAAAGTTTTTGTGGTAAATAATGGAAAGGGTAATTTGGGAAAATTTGATTCAAAATCTGACACCGGCATCTTCTTGGGATATTCCTTAAATAGCAAAGCATTTCGTGTGTACAACCTCAAAACAAATAATGTTGAAGAATCTATTCACGTAAAATTTGATGAGTCAATCTTACTGCCGAGAAAGATAGATCTTATTGATGATGCAGCTACACTCCCAGAAATTCAATTGTCAAAAGAGCCAGAGAAACAGCATGAAAACTCGCTTGACAAATTATCAAAAGATTGGAGGCATGTTCGAGATCATCCCAAGGACTTGGTAATTGGAAATATTGAAGATGTGATTCAAACTCGAAGAAGAACGCTTGAATTTCAGAATAACTTTGCATTCGTATCCGAAATTGAACCCAAGAACATCAATGAAGCACTTGATGACAAAATCTGGGTAATGGCAATGTAGGAAGAGCTTGTACAATTCGAGCGAAATAAAGTTTGGGAATAAGTTCCAGCTCCTATAGATAAATCTATCAGTGGAACGAAATGGGTACATAAAATAAAGCACGATGAAGATCGATATCCAATCAGAAATAAATCGCGGCTAGTTGCCCAAGGATATAGTCAATAGGAAGGTATTGACTCTGCGGAAAGCTTTGCTCCCGTTGCTCGACTTGAAGCCATCCGACTTCTTTGTGCTTTTGCATCTCACAAAAAGATTAAATTATTCCAAATGGATGTCAAAAGTGCGTTTCTCAATGGATTCATTCAAGAAGAAGTCTACGTGAAGCAACCCCTGGGATTTGAAGACTATGAGTTCCCGGAACATGTGTATAAACTCAACAAAGCACTATATGGTTTGAGACAAGCTCCACGAGCATGGTATGATCTTTTGAGTAACTTTCTTATTTCACATAATTATAGAAGAGGTAAAGTTGATAATACTCTTTTTATAAAATTTATTAAGCTGATTTACCAAATTTATGTGGATGACATCATTTTTGGTGCTACTAATATATCTCTTTGTCAAGAACTTTCCGATCTTATGAAGGGTGAATTTGAAATGAGTATGATGGGCGAACTCACATACTTTCTTGGTCTTCAAATTAAGCAAGGAGATGATGGAATTTTTATTCATCAAATGAAATACACCAGAGACCTGCTTAAGAAATTTAAAATGGAGAATTGCAAAGCTATATGTACTCCAATGGCATCTTCACTAAAGCTTGACAAAGGCGAACATGGAAAATCCGTGGATCAAAAATTCTTTCGAGATATGATTGGTTCATTACTTTATCTAACGGCTTCTAGGCCGGATATAATCTTTGCTACTTGCGTATGTGCTAGATATCAATCTAATCCAAAGGAATCACATTTAATTGCGTGTAAACGAATTTTTTGTTATCTTAGTTGAACCATTGGCTTAGGCTTATGGTATCATTCGTGCCTTGATTTTAATCTTGTTGCGTATAGCGACGCTGATTTCAGTGGATGCAATATAGATAAAAGAGTATAAGTGGCACATGTCACTTCCTTGGCTCCTGCCTGATCTCTTGGAGGAGTAAGAAACAAACAAGTGCAGCAATTTTCATAGCCGAAGCCGAATATGAGGACGCCGACAGTGCGTGTGCTCAAGTACTATGGATAAAAAATCAATTTCGAGATTATGGAATAAATTTTGAAAACACTCCAATTTTATGTGATATTACTAGTGCAATAAATCTCAGCAAAAATACTGCCTTGCATAGTAGAACCAAACATATTGATATTAGACATCATTTTTTGCGCGATCATGTCTAAAAGAAAGATATTTGTTTAATTTTTATCGGCACAAAAGATCAATTAGCCGATATTTTTACCAAACCTTTACTTTTAGAATCTTTTAATTCCATCAGACTACAACTTGGTGTGGGTCATCTCGATAATTTCTAAAAGAATTTTCATTTGCCTTACGAGAAATCATTTCATGAGATACTTTTCTTGGCCTAGCACGCGCTAGCCTTATATAATTAATGCGCGCTATCTATTCTTCCCAGAAACTTCTCGAGCCCGATAGCGTATGCTACTCGACGTTCTTTGCGTACGCTAATCAATGTCTCTTAAAATTACTTGAAGGTACTGGACAGTCCAATATCCTATCCAATTATTCATAACATATGCTATACTATGCATAGCGCACGCAAATGGGTCGGTATTTCATTATCCATCTCTGAAATTTCACCAAAGAACTTCCTCAAATCATGGCTAATTGATCAAGAGTCCCAATAAAAAACAATACAAAAGCTCCAAACGCCCTCGGGAGTCCGATTTTGATTCAAACCGATTCATCTCCTCCATTGCATACAAGGCATTCTCTGAGATTCTTCCAGAAGAGAACATCACAGATTGTTACTACTTCCATTTCGGCACTCTAGAAAGAGCTAATGTGCAAATTCGTGAATTTTTTTCGACTTTGGGTATTGACCTATTTGTAGAGTGTAAGGAACCAATTTTTTCGGGACTTGTTCATGAATTCTATGCTAATCTACATATTGGAGAAAGTGAGGGGTCCCCATCTTTAGTACTTAACACTTTAGTTAGTGGAATAATTGTGAAAGTTTCATCAAAAATTTTGAATGAGTTGTTTGGTTTATCAATGGATGGTTTTGCTTGTTCTGGAAAATCAGTTGCTGAAGAATCTGATTTGACTAAGCTCGAGGTAACAGAATTTCTAAGCTCGAAGGCGGTTATCAAAATAACCGACGACGTCTTCGAGAACAATGACTTTGGAATTCAAATCCGTTTACTATTGGTTGGTCTCACAAAATGTTTGATGCCTAAAGTGAATACACAACACAAGCTTGTGGGGATTGATAAACATGTGATATATCGGGTTTTGAATGACGATAAAGTAGATTTTGCGGCAATTATGACTAGTTGGATGAAAGCGAAGGGGGACACATTTCGTTCCAAACACTACGCGTCTCGGTCACGAAAGGCCGCGCTGCCATTTGGTTCGATTCTTATGGTCTTTTTCAGGCATTTTAATGTGAACTTATTGGAGGAGGCATCGGTTCCAGTTTCTCGAGGACATGAAATCTCCGATTCAACGCTCAAAGTAATACATTACTTTAAGACACTTAACCGTGGATGGGTATTGTTCTCATATCTCAAGGAAGATGACGAGGTCCCCAAAGGAACTCGAGTGCCGACCCCGGCTGAGCGTGTCACAAGAAGAGGGCCGAAAACATCAAGGGAATTGCAAACGGGATCCTTTGTTCATCATCCGAAGGCAAAAAGAAAGCAGAAAGTGAATGTTGAAGAAAGCGAGGAAGATGATCTAGTTGCCTGGATGCGTAGCCTTGAAACTATGCAAATCGAGATCCGTGACGATGTTAGGGCTCTTCATTCCAAAGTCCGAGAAGCTATTGGGATTCGGTGCCTAAAACGAAGGCCCAGCGGAAGCGGTAAAACGAAAATTAATTCGATCCAAATCCCTACGAGGATCGATCGAGCTACGTATATACGAATATATATAAACGAATTCAACAAGAGATATAGAAACTCAGCCTTGTAGTCCGTTGATTAGATGGAATCCTTCTCTTGAGCTATTCCCCAAGATTTACTTGAATTCTCTACAAACGAAGCACTCCAAGCACTTGAACAATCCAACGCCGAAATACCGCGCCTCTACTTGTCACACGCCGGAGAAACGACCGGAATGACAACACCCGATTAACCTCTAAGGTTATGGCTAGAATCAAGTGATGAAGCTTTGTATGTTAAGATTATTACACTCTAAGTGTTTTAATCTTACTCTCTCAATATTTTCTCTCAATTTTCTCCAAGAAAAATGAAGAAGAAGTGAATGAAGAAGATGAAGATGAGTGTTAAACTCAAAGTCTCTCTCTCTCTCTCTCTCTCTCTCTCTCAATGATATGTATGAAGATGCCAAGAAGTGAAGTGAGGATGAGAGATGAAAGTCTTCTTTATATTCTTATTCAACCCACATGAAATCAATACATATCACATGATTGATACCCTACCATATAATGTATATGATGCTTGTCCCCTCAACACATGAGATTCGAAAACCATGATGGGGACACGTCAATACACACACATGGATATAAGTGGGGGGGGGGGGGAAGATTAATTATAGGAAGAGTTCGATACGTTTCGGACTCCCGAGAGTCCAAACAGATAAACTCCAATTCCGTTCCGATGTATTTATATCATTTAATTAATCCAATTAATTAAACATACCAAATACAAAATAACATAATTAATTTCTCCAAGAAATAATTATATTCATGAATTAAATTAATCACCCAGTGATATATTTAATTCATTAGGCCAAAATTCAATTTATCCAATAAATCGATTTAGACATCAAATGTCCCAAATTTAGATATCCAATATCTAATATTCATAATTAGAGAATTAGCATGAATCATTCCGTCGTCAATCTTATTGCGCGACTCAGTAGGTCTGTCTCAGTCAGCAATGGGATGAACCAAAGAGTACTAGCACCACCTAGCCAGCCTGGCGGCCTACACTGTACCCCAACTGAGAACGAATGATTGGGATCATTCAAGAACCATAACCCTTCTTCCAAATGTCCCGATCAAGTTACAGGGTCACGGTTAATGCAAATCGAGATCATCGAGCTCTCGTGTATCTAATACAGCTAGCTCCAATGCTTTGGCCAAAGACTTATGATCTCATCTGCCAATAACCGCATAGGACATATAACCCGTTCACTAATAGGAGAAAGAATTCTATCTTGGTATTCAGTAGGACCTGCTACTTGCCCATCAAGATGCACGTCGAGGTTAACCCCCGCCTTCCGGTTTATAGGGTCAAACTACTCTAATGAAAATCTTGACGTCACAAGCACATCCCTACTAAATCCTCAAGTCGAAGGTTCACGAATACCTATCACAACCTTTCAATTCCATCATTGACTGTCCCGAAGTGAAATCCGTGTGACGAATCGAGGGTGAGTCGGTTCGAGTATACTAATCCAATTAGCATACCTATAATGTGTGCTCCCACTAACCATTAGTGTTCGACAGGCACTCTCCTTGTCAAAGAACACGTCATACAAGTCTTCACATAAACTTAACGCCCAATCAAGTTTCATCGACTTGCGAACGATTAAGTATTTGAGCTATAAACCTTTCCAGTGCCGACCCCCTTATCCAATAAGGAGTGGAACGTTTTGCTCTCAAATACACGGACTAGTTTCTATATGTATATTTACGAGTTAGGAATGCCAGTAACTACCAGTAAATAAAGAAACATCCATTGCCTTATATTGATGATTTACATAATAACAAGTACAATGCCCTTACTCAACATCCTCTGAGTGGCATTCGAGGGCATACACCTAACAATCTCCCACTTGCACTCAATGCCACACACTATGGTATCTAATACCCATGTTCTCCAGATGACGCTCCAAGGTAGTCTGAGAAAGTGGCTTGGTCAGTGGATCGGCGACGTTGTCGGCCGAGTCTACTCTGTGCAGCACAATGTATCCCTTGCGAACAAATTCTCTTACGAGATGATACTTCCTCTGAATATGTTTGGTGCTATTGTGAAATCTCGGCTCCTTGGCCTGCGCTACAGCTACATCGTTGTCGCAAAGACAAATGAACAGCACTTCAAAGACATGGTATCACTTGAAGTTCTCCCAGAAACTTCTTAATCCAGAACCCTTCCTTGGAAGCCTACGAGGCTGCTTTATACTCAGCCTGACAGGTGGAATCAGCAGTCGCGCTTTGCTTGGCGCTACGCCAAGATACTACTCCTCCATTAAGAGTAAATATGTAGCCAGAAGTAGACATTGAGTCGTCCTTCAGTCCTTGGAAGTCCGAATCAGTGAATCCTACCACATCCAATTTTCCACCGCCATACATCAGAACCATATCTCTAGTCCTTCTCAAGTACTTGAGAATGTTATTTACGGCAGTCCAATGTTCCCTATCTGGGTTTGCCTGAAACCTACTCACCACGCTTACAGCATGTGCAATGTCAGGTCTCGTACACAATGTAGCATACATAAGGCTACCCACGGCCGAAGCATATGGTATGTTACTCATTTCCTTTTGTTGTTCCTCACTTCGAGGACACATCTTCAAGGAGAGTTTTATTCCATGTCGCATCGGTAGGAACCCTCTTTTAGAATCATCCATATTAAATCGCTTTAAGATTTTATCTATATAGAGGGCTTGGGAAAGACCTATTGTTCTCTTCGTTCTATCCCGGTAGAGCCGAATACCAAGAATATAGGTAGCTTCTCCTAAGTCTTTCATGGAGAAATTACTCGAAAGACAAGTTTTCACAGAACTGAGCATTCCCACATCATTACCTATTAGTAGAATGTCATCCACATATAGTACTAAGAATGCGATCTTTCTCCCACTAACACTCTTGTATACACAAGGTTCCTCTTCATTTTTCACGAAGTCAAACTCTTTGACCGCCTCGTCAAAATGAAGGTTCCAACTGCGCGACGCTTGCTTCAGTCCATAAATGGAACGCTGAAGCTTGCACACTTTCTGAATATAGACTTCGGACACAAAGCCTTTAAGCTGCTCCATATAAATTTCCTCCACGAGGAATCCATTAAGGAAAGCCGTCTTTACGTCCATTTGCCATATCTCATAATCGTGGTAGGCAGCTCTAGCAAGCATCATGCGAATAGACTTGATCATGGCTACGGGCGAGAAGGTATCATGGTAATCGATCCCTTCCTTCTGGGTATAACCCTTTGCCACAAGCCTGGCCTTATAGGCGTCAACCTTGCCTTCACCATCAGTCTTTCTCTTGTAGATCCACTTGCTCCTAATAGGCACTATGACCTTGGGGCGGTCTACTAGAGTCCAGACCTGATTGACATGTATCGAGTCTATTTCAGCTTCCATTGCTTCACGCCATTTCGCGGAGTCTACATCCACCATCGCTTGGTCATAGGTCGTCGGGTCGGTCTCTTGGCTATCACTTGGAACCTCATGGAGACCCAGCTCCTCCAAGTGCACAAGCCCATACCTCTTAGGTAAATGAGACACCCTACTAGACCTACGAGGTGGTTGTACTTGTGTTTCAGAAGGTTCGGTTCCAGTTTCTTGCACAGGTGTCTCCCGAGGAGTTTCATTGTATTCTTCTAAAGAAATACTTCTACCTGCTCCGCCTTCCTGAATGAACTCATCTTCCAGGAAGTGTGCTTGTAAAGCAACAACGACCTTTCGATCTTCGGGCATGTAGAATAGATATCCCATCGTCCCAGATAGGAATCCAATGAAACGTCCCTTCGCGGACCTAGCTTCCAACTTCTCCACCTTAGTCTTCTTGACATAGGCGGGATATCCCCAAATCCTAATGTGATTAAGACTTGGTTTCCTGCCCTCCCACATCTCATGTGGAGTTTTAGGAATGGATTTGGAAGGACATCTGTTCAAGATGTAAGTAGCAGTTAGGAGTGCATACCCCCACAAGTAAATCGGTAAGTCAGTATAGCCCAGCATGGAACAGACCATGTTCAACAAGGTCCGGTTCCTTCTTTCTGACACACCATTTAACTGAGGAGTAGCTGGAGGTGTTAGTTGTGAAACTATTCCATGTTCCTTAAGGAACTCGTCAAACTCCGTACTCATATATTCGCCACCTCGGTCTGACCGAAGTGCTTTGATATGATTAACAGTTTGTTTCTCGACTAGGGCCTTGAATTCCTGGAATTTCTCAAAGGCCTCGGATTTATGTTTCATTAAGTATACATAACCATACCTAGTATGATCATCTGTAAACGTAATAAAATATTGATATCCGTCACGTGCTGCTTCCAAAGCACCACATACGTCGGTATGGATTAATCCCAGTTTATCAGCAGCTCTTTCAAAAGTCCCTGTGAAGGGGGACTTAGTCATTTTGCCTTTAAGGCAAGATTCACAAGTAGGAAAGGGATCCGATCCCAATGGACCCATAAGTCCATCTTTTTCCATCTTGTAAACCTTGGTCTGACCAACATAACCAAGTCTAAGATGCCATTTCAAAACTTGATTGGTTTCATCCCTACCACGTTTTCTAGTCATAGTATTCACAACTAGTTTGTTGCTGAGATTTAGATGATACAATCCATTCAACAATGTAGCAGTACCCACTAGTTTATTTCTAAAATAAATTTTGCAGGAACCATCTCCAATGAAAAATGAAAAGCCTTTTCGATCCATGACCGGAATGGATACAATGTTTTTGTGCCCCTTGGGCAAAACAAGTACATCTTCTAAAGTCGAAACAAAGCCGGATTCTAAACCCAAAAGAAGTGATCCTATGTCGGTCGCCTCGACACTATGCCTACTTCCGACTGTGATCATAACTTTTCTAGATCCAAGCTTCCTACTTTGTTCCAGATCCTGATTCACGGTATAAATATGAGAACTAGCACCAGAATCCAAGATTCAGAAGTAAAAATACAAAGAGGTAACAATTTGTTTCCAAAACTAAAAGTTCTGTACCTGAAGTGCTATGAAGAATCGGACAGTCTATAGCCCAGTGGCCCAGCTCATCGCACTTGAGACAAGCATCCTTCTTCTTCTTGTTCTTCCGAACCATCGGGGCATTGCCCTTTCCCTTAAGGTTCTTAACTTGTGGTCCTGTTTGCTTCTTGGTATTTTTCTTCTTATTCTTAGACCTCCGATGTCCAGAAGAAATCACAAGAGCAGACTCCTTCATCCGCGGAGTCTTTATCTGAGACTGAGTGGTCACAAGTTTGTTCATTAGCCCAGCTAAATTACATGCAATCTCATTGCAGTTGAAGTTCATAACAAACTGTGAAAATGATTCAGGGAGAGACTGTAGGATAAGGTCGGTTTGGAGAGAAGTATCCATTTTAAAATCAAGAGCCTCCAATCTCTCGATCATGGATATAATTTTGAGGATGTGTTCCCCAACTTTCTCACCTTCCTTCATCCTTGCACCGAACAGTTGCTTGGATATCTCATATCTAGCAGTTCTGCTGTGCTCCCCATAAAGCTCGGTTAAGTGAGATAGAATCTGCCTAGCAGAAGTCATTTTCTCATGAGCTCTCTGAAGCTCATTAGACATGGAAGCCATCATATAAGCATGGACTTTCACGTCACCCTTAAACCACTTTTCATGGTTTTTAATCTCTTCCTGATTGGCTCGGGTCCGCACAGGAGGCGCCGGAATGTCCGTCTCCAAGACGTATCCCAGTGCCTCTATACTGAGGACAATCATCAAATTGCGGAGCCAATCCACAAAGTTAGGTCCCATTAAGGTGTTCTTTTCTTGTAGAATTGCGAGTGGATTCATTGTCATATTGAGATTTGAATCTGCATTAAGTACGATAGATTAATTAGTGACTCATTCAATTATGTTCTGAGTATAGAATTAAGGTCTTTTTATTCTTGTTACCCAGCTCCCATTATTTTTATCGGAATAACACACTCCCATGTGAAATCCAGAAGTATCATCGCTCTACTTCATAGCCGTGATCGAGTTCTTTATAAATCTTAATAGAGGGCAACCGAACAGGTTTCTAGTCTATTAATTTTCATAAAGTGGTGTCCAACACCAACCCATCTAATGGATGATTCGATCTTCTTTTTCCCCTTGTTCACTCCCCTCAACCTATACGGTTTATATGGTTCGTGAACAAGTTAAGTTTATACCATCGACACAAATCACTTTCACAATTGAATCTTATCCGGCAACCTATCAGGTTTCTAGGGATAAAATTTGCTCCAACCGAAGGCATCCAATGCGCTCCCGGTAATTTAACCGTCCTCCCCGAATGACTACCCCGATAACTCGGAAGCATAACACATCCGGTTTGGATTTCAATTTCCCGAAAGCTCGATGGAGGGAAGGAAAACCTTGAAACCTTATAAACTTAATAATTTATTGTGGGAGAATTATCGCGATTAATGTTACACTTTGCACATTAATTCATTTAAGCGCGTTTGTAGCATTCATACAATATGAACAACCATTCACAACCTAGTTGCTACCAACATGTGGTTCATGGACCGTTCCTAGACAAAAACTCCGTACTCTAATTACAAGTCTTCATCTTGAATTTTCATCTTCTCGAAACGGATCTTCCTCCGGTCTTCGTCATTACATATAAATTTTACATTGAAAATTGCATCCTAGATACAAATATTTCTAGTAAAATAAATAGGCTCAAAACGGCCTTTACAACCCAATCGAATAAACGAACAATTCAAAAAACTAAGTCCACGAACCACATCCCCATTAAAAAGTATTCATCCAATAAATACTATATAAACGGAAAGCGTAGAGATACATTGATCCAATCAAAAATACGTACCGATCCAATCGATTCATAACAAAATGAATTAATCCAATTAATTCAAACAACCATCAATATTAACTTGTTCCGGACGATAAAATATTTCATTAAATTAATTCCCCTAAGATTAAAATTACCATAATTAAATCTTAGTCAAATTAAATCCAATTTAATTTGTGAGAAATTAATTATCGAACAAAATATAAAAACGGAGTTGAAAAACACGGCCAGAGCACTGCCCAGCAGGCTGCCGAGCAGGACCGGCAGGGACCGAGATGATTGCCAGGCAGGGGCCGAGAGGCTGCCGAGCATGCCCGGCATAGGCCGCCGACCATGGCCGATCATGGGTCCAGATAGCGATCTCGTCTGCGCCTCGGACAGCGGCCTGACCACTGTGTTACGGTCCGATTACGCTGCCTCGTTTAGCCCGATTCCAAAAATAACATTTTTCTAATCTTTATATTACACTTTAAATCAGTTTTTCAAAAGAAAAATAGATTTACATTGTAACATAAAATCATGAAAAAATAATTTTTGGATGAACAATAGAAAATCAACGATTAATACGATTATGATTCCAAATCATACACCATCTAATCAAGTATTCCAAATGCCAATATAGTATATACGATCGAAAGACCTACTCTCCGATACCACTGTTGGGATTCGGTGCCTAAAACGAAGGCCCAGCAGAAGCGGTAAAATGAAAATTAATTCGATCCGAATCCCTACGAGGATCGATCGAGCTACGTATATACGAATATATACAAGAGATATAGAAACTCACCCTTGAAGTCCGTTGATTAGATGGAATCCTCCTCTTGAGCTATTCCCCAAGCTTTACTTGAATTCTCTACAAACGAAGCACTCCAAGCACTTGAACAATCCAACGCCGAAATACCGCGCCTCTACTTGTCACGCGCCGGAGAAACGACCGGAATGACAACACCCGATTAACCTCTAAGGTTACGGATAGAATCAAGTTATGAAGCTTTGTATGTTAAGATTATTACACTCTAAGTGTTTTAATCTTACTCTCTCAATATTTTCTCTCAATTTTCTCCAAGAAAAATGAAGAAGAAGTGAATGAAGAAGATGAAGATGAGTGTTAAACTCAAAGTCTATATCTCTCTCTCTTTCAATGATATGTATGAAGATGCCAAGAAGTGAAGTGAGGATGAGAGATGAAAGTCTTCTTTATATTCTTATTCAACCCACATGAAATCAATACATATCACATGATTGATATCCTACCATATAATGTATATGATGCTTGTCCCCTCAACACATGAGATTCCAAAACTATGATGGGGACAAGTAAATACACACACATGGATATAAGTGGGTCGGCGGCCAAGATGAATTATAGGAAGAGTTCGGTTCATTTCGGACTCCCAAGAGTCCAAACAGATAAACTCCAATTCTGTTCCGATGTATTTATATCGTTTAATTAATCCAATTAATTAAACTTATAAAATACAAAATAATATAATTAATTTCTACAAGAAGTAATTATATTCATGAATTAAATTAATCACCCAGTGATATATTTAATTCATTAGGCCGAAATTCAATTTATCCAATAAATCGATTTAGACATCCAATGTCCCAAATTTAGATATCCAATATCTAATATTCATAATGAGAGAATTAGCTTGAATCATTCCGTCGTCAATCTTATTGCGCGACTCGGTAGGTCCGTCTCAGTCAGCAATGGGAGGAACCGAAGAGTAGTAGCACCACCTAGCCAGCATGGCGGCCTACATTGTACCCCAACTGAGAACGAATGATTGGGATCATTCAAGAACCATTCTGTCGTGAATACCAGTATATGTATAAACCCTTCTTACAAATGTCCCGATCAAGTTATAGGATCACAGTCAGTCAAACCCCATCTGTACTTGACGCTATGCATGCGTTAATGCAGATCGAGATCATCGAGCTCTCGTTTATCTAATACAGCTAGCTCCAATGCTTTGGCCAAAGACTTATGATCTCATCTGCCAATAACAGCATAGGACATATAACCCGTTCACTAACAGGAGAAAGAACTCTATCTTGGTATTCAGTAGGACCTGCTACTTGCCCATCAAGATGCACGTCGAGGATGACCCCCGCCTTTCAGTTTATAAGGTCGAACTACTCTAATGAAAATCTTGACGTCACAAGAACATCCCTACTAAATCCTCAAGTCGAAGGTTCACGAATACCTATCACAACCTTTCGATTCCATCATTGACTGTCCCGGAGTGAAATCCATGTGACGAGTCGAGGGTGAGTCGGTTCGAGTATACTAATCCAATTAGCATACCTATAACGTGTGCTCCCACTAACCATTAGTGTTCGACAGGCACTCTCCTTGTCAAAGAACACGTCATACAAGTCTTCACATAAACTTAACGCCCAGTCAAGTTTCATCGACTTGTGAATGATTAAATATTTGAGCTATAAACCTTTCCAGTGCCGAACCCCTTATCCAATAAGGAGTGGAACGTTTTGCTCTCAAATACACGGAGTAGTTTCTATATGTATATTTACGAGTTAGGAATGCCAGTAACTACCAGTAAATAAAGAAACATCCATTGCTTTATATTGATGATTTACATAATGACAAGTACAATGCCCTCACTCAACATCCTCTGAGTGGCATTCGAGGGCATACTCCTAACAGAAGCTTCCCAAGAAATTCACTTTGTTAAAATTCTTTTGGAAGACTTCATCCGTTTCTCCAACCCGTCATTTCTTTTTCCTACTTCACAATCCAACCAAGCCCCATAGCATCTCGTGTTTTGAATTCTTGTTAAAGACGAATAATTTGATGTGTATCTTGATGACTTTGGTTGTTGTTTGACTGTGTTGTGTGTTTGAATGTACCATCGTGCTGGTTAATCTTGTTTGCATTTTTTGAAATTTGGACTTTTGCATTACCAATGAAGTTGGCTTTCACGTTGTTTAATATTGATTAATGTCTTTCGATTTGTCTTCGTAGTATAGATTAGATCCAGGGGGACAATACCTTTTTGCTTATGTCAAAAAGGGGGAGAAAAACACTCAAAAACTGAAAATACTAACTCAATCGAACAAAGCATTTTGATTCGAATTTTCTTTATAGTTTTGTAACACCCCCGTGATATACGGTGACATTACAGTGCCGTGGATTCTCTTTTGGAGAACCTACCAGGCTAATATATATATATATAAAACTCATTAAAATTAACAAACCACAACATTCACTTAGTTAAAAGGTCAAACTGTCTCCAATATGACATAAATTACAAAATCAATAACACATTGTCCCGTAGGATCACAACTGATACAACAGTCCACAGCTGATACAACAACACCATCCATAATAAAAACAACTCAATGACAACACATGACAGTAGCCCCGCGAGTACAAAGCCAAGACACAACTACGACTTTGACAAAATGACCACCAACTCAAAATAGTACACGATATCAAGGCTGCCCACCAAGATCGTATCCACCCTGTGCTGGCTCCCTTACTGGACCTGAACCTGAATACACATCAAGTATATCCATCCCCGAAAGGGTCAGCAAAAATACCGGTGCAAGTACAACGATTACAGTAAATGTACAACCAATGAATATTCAACAGAAATCACAATGCCATCACAAATATTTCGGAATACAATGCCATAATCATCATTATAAGATAATATCCCGAGTTGTACTGGCCCTGTACCCATACAGAATGTTGTTATAGAATCGGATATTTGCGCTGTTTTGTGCGGAAGCGTAAATAAATTGCGGAAAATAAATCACACAAGGATTTATAGAGGTTCGGCTATTAACGAAGCCTACGTCCTCTCTCGATGTATATTTTTCTTTAGGATTAAGATCAAAACCTCTACGCCTCTCTTCTATCGGTCGAGGGATTACCATTACAAGCTCGTCTTCTATCGGTCTGAGTAAAACTATTTTTCCTTTTCTATTGGATAAGGAATCAACCACTCTAGCTTTCTATGGGTACTAGATAAACCTCACTTAGATATCGATTGTGATTCTAATAACGCCGGATCCTTGATCCTAATAACACCGAATCCAATCATATCTTTTCTTTTACCTCTCGTGTATAATATTGAATGTATAAACACTCAAACTAATAATATAAGCTCAATTATCACAACAACAATGTAAGAATATGAATACAAGATCAATGTCTCGATTGCTTGGAGTTGTTGTATGGAATAATACCAACTCCTTGGTATTTATAGCCTTCTTCCTCCTTACTAGCCGTTGCTTCCAGTTGACTAGCTAGCGTGCGCTAGCTCTTCCTTCTTAGCGTGCGCTATCGCACATTTTTGCTTTAGCGTGCATAATGTCTTTCATGTAGCGTACATTAATCATTTTATGTTTCAGTCCAGTGGCTACTGTCCTTGACAGTTAGCGTGCGCTACCACTTCCTTTGCAGCGTGCGCTAATCCAATATATCCGTTGCATGACTTGTCAAAGTATCCGTTTGATATGCTGACTTTGACCTGCTTTTCCCAACGTTCTGATTGACTAGAATTCAAACTGATATTTAGCGTGTGCTAAATATCATTCCTTGCGTGCTCTATTACTGATTTCATTACATGCGTCATTCTGAGTTTGAATATCTTCACAATGGTAACAAGGCTCGAAAGCGTGCGTTAATGTACAAGTGTAGCGTGCACTATCTCTTCATATGACTTCCCTTCAGGTAACTTCGAACTTGGCTGATATGCAGATTACTCCCCGTTAGCGTGCACTAACATATATGTCTTAGCGTGCGCTAGACATGCATTTTGCTCAGCTTTTTACGTCTTCGTATGCTTCGTCGTTTTGCTTCGCCTTGATGTTGTTTTGTTGTTTAGCAACTTTAATCATCAAAACACAAATTAAATAAAGTGTGGAATAAATATTCCAACAATCTCCCCCTTTTTGATGATTACAAAACAACAGTTGAATTGGATAAAATCTGTAAAAATAATATATGTATATTTCTTCGAATCAAAGTTTTCGGCTTTGATCGTTTCGTTAGTTTCTCCAATCCTTTTATTTTTCTTCTTTTTTTTTCGACTTCTTCGTTTTTCATTTTTCAATTTTTCAACTCCTTCGTTTTAACTCCCCCTTTTTGTGTGCTTTTTTTTTCTTTTCGACTTCTTCGATTTTTCTCATTTTTATCAATTCATCTCCTTCTCCCCCTTTTTGTATTCATCAAAAAGTATATAAAAAATATAGAGTATATCAAATGAAATATAAATATGCATGATACCAATTTACGCATTAATAAACAAAAATACTCCCCCTGAAAGTATTATCTTCCCCCCCCCTTTTTTTTAAAATATCAATTGTTAGAATTTATTTTTGGGGACCCAACCTATAGTTGGTTTTTCTTTTGAAATATAGACGATGTTTAAAATAATTGTTCCTTTAGGAACCCAAATCTTTTTCATTTTTATCGTCCGGCGTGGGCTTTTACAGTTAGAAATATGATGCCCAATTTTCAAACATTTTTCACATCGGGGTATTTTGAAATTAACGGATTCGTTTTTCGAACGTGGTTTGAATCCTAACCCCTCTTTATTTAGAGTATATTTTTAAACACATAACATTTGTTCAAATTTATCGTTGCCGCACGAGAATTTCTTTGTCAAAATTTTTAGTTCTTCTTGAACTTTTAAAAGATCATTTTTTAAAATATTCTCATTTTCAATGCATTTCGAATGATCGATTTCAACAAATTTCCTTTTTTCAAGTATTTTAGAATTTTCAATTTCCAAAGTTTTATATTTAGACTTGAGGGATTTAATTTCATTTAAAGCATTTTGATAGTCCGTATGTAATAACTCGAATGCTGCAAAGAGTTTGTCGTAGGAGTTACTTACTTGGCTTTCAACGTCGCTATCGTCGAATGAACTCCGGGCCATGAGCGCGAGATTATTTTGGTCAAGAAAATATTCATCGGGATCTTCGTCACTCCATGTTGCGATTAAAACCTCCTTGGGTTTTATACGACAGTTCTTTGCAAAGTGGCCTGGTTTACCACAAAGTCGACAAGTGTTGTCGAACTTTTAGATTCGCCCGCTTGAATGTCCTTCTTTCTCCGGATTAATAAGTGTTGGAACTTATTAATATTCTTGGCATAATATGCCATTTCTTCATCACTTTCGTCCATCGGGATTTCTTCTTTCTTTTTCGACATTTTAGCTTTGAAGGCTATCGATCTCTCCTTCGGTTTCGGTTTGGCATTCCGAGATTTTAGAACAATATCGTAGTTGATAAGAGAACCAACGAGAGCACTAAAATCGAGAGTATTTAAATCTTTTGATTCCATGATTGCCGTAACCGTACCGTCCCATTCTCGTGATAGTGATCGGAGAATTTTCTTTACTTTCTCACTACTCGAAAGTGGTTTTCCGAAACATGCTAATCCATTAGTGATGACCGAAAATCGATCGAGCATAATCGAGATGGATTCGTCGTCCTTCATTTGGAATAATTCATAATCGTGAAGGAGCATGTTTATCTTCGTATCTTTGACTTGAGACGTACCTTCGTGTGTTACCTCAAGCATTTTCCAGATTTCTTTGGCACTATCACACGATGATATCCGGTTGTGTTCCTCTAGATTTAAAGCACAATAAAGAAGTTGAGTTGCCTTACAATTGAAATGGTCGTTTTTCCAATCGGAGTCGTCATATTCTTCAAAAGTTTTAAGCGTACGGTTGGAATTCGTTGGAATTTTTGGACCAAGACAAATCACCTTCCAAAGTTCGATGTCGTAAGCTCGAATGAATATCGACATCTTATTCTTCCAAGTCATGAAGTTCGCGCCATCAAAAATTGATGGTCGGTTGAGAGCAAGGCCTTCAACTGGAGAGATTTGAAACGCCATTTTGGATCTTCTCCTCGGATGTTAAGCCGCGTATTGGAGTACCGCTCCGATACCAATTGTTGGTATAGAATCGGATATTTGCGCCGTTTTGTGCGGAAGCGTAACTAAATTGCGGAAAATAAATCACACAAGGATTTATAGAGGTTCGGCTATTAACCAAGCCTACATCCTCTCTCGATGTATCTTTTTCTTTAGGTTTAAGATCAAAACCTCTATGCCTCTCTTCTATCGGTCGAGGGATTACCATTACAAGCTCGTCTTCTATCGGTCCGAGTAAAACCATTTTTCCTTTTCTATTGGATAAGGAATCAACCACTCTAGCTTTCTATGGGTACTAGATAAACCTCACTTAGACATCGATTGTGATTCTAATAATGCCGGATCCTTGATACTAATAACACCGAATCCAATCATATCTTTTCTTTTACCTCTCGTGTATAATGTTTAATGTATAAACACTCAAACTAACAATATAAGCTAAATTATCACAACAATAATGTAAGAATATGAATATAAGATCAATGTCTCGATTGCTTGGAGTTGTTGTATGGAATAATACCAACTCCTTGGTATTTATAGCCTTCTTCCTCCTTACTAGCCGTTGCTGCCAGTTGACTAGCTAGCGTGCGCTAGCTCTTCCTTCTTAGCGTGCGCTATCGCACATTTTTGCTTTAGCGTGCGTAATGTCTTTCATGTAGCGTACGTTAATCATTTTATGTTTAAGTCCAGTGGCTACTGTCCTTGACAGTTAGCGTGCGCTACCACTTTCTTTGTAGCATGCGCTAATCCAATATATCCGTTGCATGACTTGTCAAAGTATCCGTTTGATATGCTGACTTTGACCTGCTTTTCCCAACGTTCTGATTGACTGGAATTCAAACTGATATTTAGCGTGCGCTAAATATCATTCCTTGCGTGCGCTAGTACTGACTTCATTGCATGGGTCATTCTGAGTTTGAATATCTTCACAATGGTAACAAGTCTCGATAGCGTGCGTTAATGTACAAGTGTAGCGTGCGCTATCTCTTCAGATGACTTCCCTTCAGGTAACTTCGAACTTGGCTGATATGCAGATTACTCCCCGTTAGTGTGCGCTAACATATATGTCTTAGCATGCTCTAGACATGCATTTTGCTCAGCTTTTTGCGTCTTCATCTGCTTCGTCGTTTTGCTTCGCTTCGATGTTATTTTGTTGTTTAGCAACTTTAATCATCAAAACACAAATTAAATAAAGTGTGGAATAAATATTCCAACACGGAATACACACCCCAGAGAGTCCTCGTCAGGCCCTCCCCGGTGTACAACCCAACCGAGTGATCCGTAGAACTCGATGTCTAACAGGATCACAGGGGACCCTCGCTGGTTTTACTCGGCTCACACAAGCTCAATAAATACATGGCACCAATCGTATATTTTCTCAAAATCACAATTTTCACACATTCATATGAAGTACAATAAAGGTAATCAAAGTACTTGCCTTGGTTGGAAATGATACGAGAATAATGAACGGAAAGATGTACGGTCCAAACCCCTTCAACTAATCGATCCTAGTTCAACAAAATACCGAATTAAATACCATACTATGAAAACGGAAGGTTTTACCCTAAGCTTTGCCCTTAGGGATCTTTATTCAAACACTACAAAGACAACATAGCTCGAATCCAAACTATGGAGGATAACTAGGGATTTAATCCGTGAATCATGGAGAAAAATGAAGGATTATGATTACAACATCATAATCTAGCACAAATCTGAGCTAAAATATATTAAAATCGAAGATCTCAAGAAAAACCCCAAAATATGAAGAACTATGGTTCCATCGGATTTTACCTTGATTTGGACTGTGAAAGTAGATGAGATGTTGACAAATTGGTGTTAGGAACTCAAAAATATTGTTGGATGAAGAAATCCGACCAAAATCTGCACTTCTTAATGATCAAGAACGCTCAGCCGCCGGAGGAGGAGAAGGAATGGAAGAAAATGACGATTCTGAGCCTGCCCAACATATATATATATATATATACTGGGGCAAACGAGCGCACACTACAGCTAAAAATTAGCGTGCGCTAACGGGCTTGACAGGCAGCACAGAACCCACTGTCTAACTTTAGTAGCGTGCGCTACACAGAAATACTAGCGCGCGTTATCCGACGGGACTAGCGCGCGCTAAACCCGAAACATAGCGTACGCTACCTGCTATCGCCCGCAGTCCAGAAAACAATTTCCCCTCACTGTCTTGCCGACCTAGCGCGCATTACCAAGCTTTAACGTACGCTAACGCACCCGTAATAGCGTACGCTAGTCCTCCATTAGCGTGCGTTAATGCCTCAGTCCAGAGTCCAGAAAGCTCACCGCCCAATGGGCCTAACGCGCGCTAATGCACAAGAGTAGCGTGCGCTACTCGCACCTGGTTAGCGTGCGCTATCAGTGCAGTCTAGCGCGCTAACACTTACCATCCAGCATCAAATTTGCAAAATCCGGCCAGCACGAACGCAATCCAGAAATCACAAAATTCAATGATTATCAACCATGAATATACCAATATCAATCGTCATGTCCCTCAAATACAAATAACCACAGTACAACAAGATAATTCCAAAACGACACACGTAAAATACACAGTTATTACACCCTTACCCCCTAAAAGGAAGTTTCGGCCCAAAACTTAATATTCGAAAAGCTCAGGGTAACGGGCACGCATATTTTCTTCAGTCTCCCAGGTGGGTTCCTCAACTCCATATTTAGACTATTGGACCTTAACCAACGGAATCACTTTCCATCGCAACTGTTTCACTCGGCGCTCCAATATGGATACCGGTTGTTCTTTATATGTGATATCCTCATTAACTTCAATATCTTGATAGTCAATAACATGGCTGGGATCGGGAACATACTTGCGTAGTTGCGAAACATGGAATACATTATGAACATGACTAAGCGTCAGAGGCAACACTAGTCTATAAGCTACATCACCTACCTTGTCCAGGAACTCGAATGGGCCAACATAACGAGTACTAAGCTTCCCCTTCTTACCAAACCGAAGAACTCCACAAGTTGGCGATACTTTCAACAACACATGGTCTCCCGCCTGGAACTCTAACAGTCGATGACGAACGTCGGCATATGAATTTTATTGACTCTGAGCGGTCAACAACCTTTGCCGAATAACTGCGACTTTCTCCCGTGTTTGAACCACCAAGTTCGGTTCTACTCCAAGTAACTCGTACGGTTCGTCCTAACAAATTGGCGATCTACACCGTCTTCCATATAATGCCTCGAACGGAGCCATCCCAATCGAACTGTGCCAACTGTTATTGTACGCAAATTCGATCAACGGCAAGTGAGTCTCCCAATCTTCTTTCCAAACCAACGCACAAGCCCTCAACATATATTCCAGCGTTTGGATCGTTCTCTCCGACTGTCCGTCCATCTGGGGATGATAAGTGGTGCTGAAATTCAGTTTGGTACCGAGTGCTCGATGTACTGCTTGCCAAAAATGTGACACAAAGCGCCCATCGCGATCATAGACAATACTCTTTGGGGTACCATGGAGTCCCACAATCTCAGCAACGAATAGCCGAGCCAACCTCTACGGTCCCCAAGCATCTCTAATGCCCATAAAGTGAGCGGATTTGGTTAACCGATCAACGATTACCCAAATCATATTCACTCCAGTTTGCATCCTTGGCATTCCCACAATAAAATCCATCGCGATATCTTCCCACTTCCATTCCGGTATTGGTAGCGATTGCAACTTACCGGCAGGTCTATGATGCTCCGCTTTAACCTGCTGACAAGTCAACCATTTCGTCATGAACTCCGTTACATCTTTCTTCATGTTTGGCCACCAAAAAGTTTTCTTCAAGTCCATATACATTTTACTCATACCCGGATCAATCGAGTATGGAGTAGAATGTGCTTCATTCAAAATCACTTGTTTGAGATCATCCCGATTAGGTACACAAGTTCTACCTCGAAATCGAAGAACTCCGTCTTCATCGATTAATAATCCAGGAGCTTTTCTTTTAACAATGTCTTCTCGAAGCTGCACAAATGAGAGATCATCTAACTGTTTGGACTTAATATCTTCCATCATGGAGGACATAATATCAAGGAAACACAACTGTCCTTGAGTTCTATGAGGCCAAACTTCAATTTCCAAACCAACCAACTCTCGTCTGAGCTTCGGTTGAGTGGTAAGTAATTCCAACTTATGCAATACGACTGACTTGCAGCTTAATGCATCGGCAACGACGTTCGATTTACCTGGATGGTAAAGAATGTCAAGATCATAATCTTTAAGCAATTCCAACCATCGACGCTGGCGCATATTAAGCTTCTTATGAGTGAATATATACTTCAAGCTCTTATGATCCGTATACACTCGACATGAAGAACCATACAAATAATGCCTCCAAATTTTTAATGCAAACACCACAGCAGCTAACTCCAGGTCGTGGGTGGGATAATTCATCTCATATGGCTTTAATTGCCGAGACGCATAAGCCACTACTCTCTCATTTTGCATCAACACACATCCCAATCCTTGTTTAGAAGCATCACTATAAATAACGAAACCTTCCGACCCTTGCGGTAAGGCTAGAATCGGTGACGTAGTCAATCGCTTTTTCAACTCGTCAAAACTCTTCTGACACTCATCACTACACTCAAACTTCTGTGTCTTCTGCAAAAGTCGAGTGAGTGGTCGAGCAATTTTCGAGAATTCATAGACAAATCGACGATAATAACCAGCTAATCCCAGGAAACTCCGAACTTCCTTAACATTTCTCGGGGGTTCCCAAGCTAAAACCGCTTCAACCTTCTGTGGATATACCCGAATACCATCGACTGATATAATGTGTCCCAGAAAAGCAACTTCTCTAAGCCAGAACTCGCACTTAAAAAATTTAGCATAAAGCTTATCAACCCTCAAAATACTCAATGCAATCCTCAAGTGTTCGGCCTGCCCAGTTTCACTCTTGGAATAGATTAAGATATCGTCAATAAACACCACCACAAATTTATCGAGATATTCGATAAATGTTTTGTTCATAAGTTGCATAAACGCCGCCGGAGCATTTGTTAAACCGAATGGCATAACTACGAATTCGTAATGTCTATACCTCATTCGAAATGACGATCTGGGGATATACGAATCTCGAATTCGCAGTTGGTAATATCCCGACCTCAAGTCAATCTTGGAGAAAACCGTAGCCCCTTGCAATTGGTCAAATAGATCATCGATTCTTGGCAACAGATACTTGTTTTTGATAGTGAGTTTATTCAACTCACGATAGTCAATACATAGCCGTAAGTACCCATCTTTCTTCCGTACGAACAATACCAGTGCACCCCATGGAGACACACTAGGCCGAATATAACCTTTGTCCAGCAATTCACCCAATTGTTTCTTCACTTCTAACATTTCCGATGGGGCCATTCTGTATGGTGTATTGGATATTGGCGCCGCATTGGGCTCTAGTTCGATGACGAATTCCACTTCACGATGTGGTGGCAATCCCAGCAAATCATCCGGAAATACATCTCGAAATTCGTTCACAATTGGAATAGAAGATAATTGAACTCCATCAGCTTCTGTCTTCATTGCGTAACACCAATAACCAGTACAACCTTGGTTCAAAAATTTCACAGCCTTCATGGCTCGAATAATCTTCCCAGTACTACCCGGTTTCTGTCCTTCAAAAACATATTCCGCGCCATCCTGATCAATGATCGAAATTATCTTTCAACGATAATCCATTACTGCTCCATGATGATCTAACCAGTTATCACCTAGAATTAAATCTTCTCCCTTCATATCTATAACAATCAAGTCAGATGGCCAATCTCTACCACCGACAGTTACAGGACAATTGACAATCTCTCAATCCCCAACTATCCTTTCCCCACTCGGCAGTCCAACGATAAAAGGTTCACATGCATAGAGACCAATAAGGCCCAGACAATTCACACAAGACAATGATATAAAGGAATGAGTATCTCCAGAATCAAATAATACATCTACCGGGTGCCTACGAATATAAACAATACCTGACATAGTTGCAGCCCCTACGTCGTCAGTCCGCCTCATCTCATACAATCGGGGTGGAGCTGATCCAATGCTAGATGCATCCTTATGCTCGGTCTTGCCTCTACCGCGTCCAACACTCGTAGTGGGCTGACTTGAGACAGTGCCGGCTGAAATAGGGGACGGCTTGGCAAGGATTCTACTCGCTCTCTCACAATAGGACGCCCGGTGTCCCTGCTTTCCACACATGAAACAAGTGACAGGGCGCGATGAACAATGGGAATTGATATGACCAGGAATTCCACAATTAAAACAAACTTTCGGCGCTCCTCCACTGGGTTGCGGAGAACTAATGGAAGATTGCACAGAGGGTTGAGGTTTACGCGATCCGCTGCCTCAAAAACTACCAAAAAATTTTGGTTTCTTCGAAATCGAAACCGTAGGAGCCCGAACTGACACCATCTCATAAGCAAGCACTCTGTCCTGATATTCCCTCAAAGTACTACACCTAAGGCCCGCCATATACTTTCGGACCTCCAGTTTCGTCCTTGCGTCGAAATGAAGTATCTTGTCTATCTCATCCTTAACCCGATCTTGAACATACACTAATTGCTTGTTGTATGTCTTGAGTGCCTTGGAAATAGGAATGTCCTCGGGTTGAGCTCTGAAAAAATTCACTGACTCTTGCTAATTGTACCAGCGCCGGACAGTACTGAGCTTCCATCAGTACCTTAAATTCTTCCCAAGTGACGTCACGATCTCTGGGCTTAACAGCTCTCCACCAATTCGACGCGTCATCAACCGTCAGATATTGAGCAATTGGGACTCTTTTGGCTTCAGGGCAGCCAATACCGTCAAAGATCTTTTCCAGCTCGACTAACCAATGATCCCAGTTGTTCTCATCACCGGAACCATCGAATTTGGGAGGGTTCATCTTCATAACTTCCTAAAGCCACCAATCCACAACCGTCCTGCCAGTATTAATATTCTACACCACTTGGGCCACTTGGTGCACCTGTGTGACGACTTGTTGCAGAACGTTAGGCACTTCGGCCTCCGAACCTCCGTCTGAACTTCCCAAAGGTATCGGGTCTGATATAGTCGCAGAACGAGATGCCGATTCTGAGACGGACCTCTCAGACTTAGACACTGCTACTCTGCCACGGCCTCGACCATGGCCGCGTTGGCAGATAGCTCTACCTCTCGGCATACTGAGGAATAAGAATGGTTCAACAAGGAAACGATTACAATAATAGATTGCACAATGAAAAGATAAGTACTTCCGAAGGAAAGAAGCAACCAACATCCGAAGACTCTTCCAGCACAGGCAACACCAGGTGGTAGCATGCTAATGATATCGTAGACAACGACTGACTCAATTTAACAGACCCAAAAACACCGACAACCTAGGTATCCATAAACCTAAGGCTCTGATACCATATTCTGTAATACCCACATGATATACGGTGACATTACAGAGTCGTAGATTCTCTTTTGGAGAACCTATTAGGCTAATATATATAAAACTCATTAAAATTAACAAACCACAACATTCACTTAGTTAAAAGGTCAAACTGTCTCCAATATGACATAAATTACAAAATCAAATAACATATTATCCCGTAGGATCACAACTGATACAACAGTCCACAGTTGATACAACAGCACCATCAATAATAAAAACGACTCAATGACAACACATGACAGTACCCGCGCGAGTACAAAGCCAAGACACAACTACGACTTTGACAAAATGACCACCAACTCAAAATAGTACACGATATTAAGACTGCCCACCAAGCTCGTATCCACCATGTGCTGGCTCCCTTACTGGACTTGAAACAGAATACACAACAAGTATATCCACCCCTGAAAGGGTCAGCAAAAATACCGATGCAAGTACAACGATTACAGTAAATGTACAACCAATGAATATTCAACAGAAATCACAATTCCATCACAAATATTCCAGAATACAATGCCATAATCATCATTATAAGATAATATCCCGAGTTGTACTGGCCCTGTACCCATATGGAATACACACCCCAGAGAGTCCTCGTTAGGCCCTCCCTGGTGTACAACCCAACCGAGTGATCCGTAGAACTCGAAGTCTAACAGGATCCCAGGGGACCCTCGCTGGTTTTACTCGGCTCACACAAGCTCAATAAATACATGGCACAAATCGTATATTTTCTCAAAATCACAATTTTCACACATTCACATGAAGTACAATAAACGTAATCAAAGTATTTGCCTTGGTTGGAAATGATACGAGAATAATGAACTTAAAGATGTACGGTCCAAACCCCTTCAAGGAATCGATCCTAGTTCAACAAAATACCGAATCAAATACCATACTATGAAAATGGAAGGATTCACCCTAAGCTTTGCCCTTAGGGACCTTTATTCAAACACTACGAAGACAACATAGCTCGAATCCAAACTACGGAGGATAACTAGGGATTTAATCCGTGAATATTGGAGAAAAATGAAGGATTATGATTACAACATCATAATCTGGCACAAATCTGAGCTAAAATAGATTAAAATCGAAGATCTAAACAAAAAACCCAAAATATGAAGAACTATGGTTCCAGCGGATTTTACCTTGATTTGGACTGTAAAAGTTGATGAGATGTTGATAACTTGGTGTTAGGAACTCAAAAATATTGTTGGATGAAGAAATCCGACCAAAATCTGCACTTCTTAATGATCAAGAACGTTCAGCCGCCGGAGGAGGAGAAGGAAAGGAAGAAAATGACGATTCTAAGCCTGCCCAACACACACACACACACACACACACACACACACACACATATATATATATATATATATATATATATATATATATATATACTGGGGGAAACTAGCGCACACTACGGCTAAAAATTAGCGTGCGCTATCGGGCTTGACGGGCAGCACAGAACCCACAGTGTGACTTCAGTAGCACAGGCTTCACAAAAATACTAGCACGCGTTATCGAACGGGACTAGCGCGCGCTAAACCCGAAACATAGCGTGCGCTACCTGCTATCGTCCGCAGTCCAGAAAATAATCTGCCCTCACTGTCCTGCCGACCTAGCGTGCATTAGCAACCTTTAGTGTACGCTAACGCACCCGTAATAGTGTACGCTAGTCCTCCATTAGCGTGCGTTAATGCCTCAGTCCAGAGTCTAGAAAGCTCACTGCCCAACGGGCCTAACGCGTGCTAATGCACAAGAGTAGCGTGCGCTACTCGCACCTGGTTAGCGTGCGCTATCAGTGCAGTCTAGCGCGCGCTAACTGCCACCATCCAGCGTAAAATTTGCAAAATCCGGCCACCACGAACGCAATCCGAAAATCATAAATTTAATGATTATCAACCATGAATATACCAATATCAATCATCATGTCCCTCGAATACAAATAACCACAATACAACAAGATAATTCCAAAATGACACACGTGAAATACACGGTGATTACAGTTTTTGCAGGTATTTATCAAAAAGGGGGAGATTGTTGAACAAATTATTTTGATGATGAACGTTTTCAAAACATTTAATGAAAGTCAACAAAAATGCGTGAATTACATCAAAGACAAACTTCCCAGAAATCAACGTGTAGCGCACACTACATATATGTGTTAGCGCACGCTAACAGAAAGTCACCTGAAGTCTCACCTGATGCTTAGCGCATGCTACGAGATGTAAATTACGCACGCTACCTGTGAATGTGCTCGAAGACAGAAAGCTTTGGAGTTTAAATGAAGCAACAGTCAACACACGCTAAAAAGGAGACTAACACACGTTACCTGAAGACTATTAGCGCACGCTGTCGGTTATATGTTAGCGCACGCTAAATGTTCAAAATCCTACCCGTAACACCCCAAGCTAGGCGAATATTACAGTGCCGTGGACCCCTGACCGGGACCCACTAGGCAAATGAGAATTAATGAATTAAGTAATATAATTGTAGTACTGAACCATATTATATCATTAATCACTCCGATGAGGAGTTTCATTACAACAGACCCAAGATCATGCAGAACACATGCATATTTTATATGAAGATAAAATATACAACACTGAATAAAGTGAGTATTCAAACGGAAGTCTGCAGCGGAAATATAATGAAGTAAACACGAATGACTGAAAAGGACTGGGCCCCCCTACTAGTATCACTGGGACTCCTCGCCATCAACGTTCTCTTCCCGTGCTTTAGTCTTGCCATGACCTGAAAACAACATCCCCCAACGGGGTCAGTTACACAGAGCAACAATCCTCAAGAGTTGAACAATATACAACAATCACATATATGAATTAATGAATTAAGTTGAATGATGAGCATCAATGTACGCCCGAATGAAATGCATAAGAGCACAAGTAGCCGAGTGTCTGGAGTCCCGCATATACACCCGTTATTGGCCTAATTAGTCTCACGGTCCAATGTGTCCGGAGTCCCGCGTATACACATTACCATGCGCACAGTCCAATGTGTCCGGAGTCCTGCATATACACATGACCATAGTGTGCCTGACTAAAATTCCACACATGCGCCAACCGGCCATGCAATATAATTCCGGAAGATCACTAGAACAAAAATGACCAAGGTGAGGAGTAATGAATAGAATCCGATAAGAATCAAGAACGACTCACCGAGATGAAATAATGACACAACGTGTGATAAATTCAATGAAATGATTTCGAACCGTCGTTCCTCGTGAGTTACATGATGAGTTGATAAATACAAGTCTCGACATGAACAATATATTATGAGTTAATTACATGTATGAATGAACAACAACGTAAGGAATGAATATCCTTTTAACCGAGTAAGAATTTACTTACACAATACCGATGTTGAAATGTCCTTCCTCGAACAACATCCTAAAAAGAGATGTCGGTCACTCGAAAAACCTTGAATAACACAATTATCAATAATCCGCTCAATATACGTATCAAGCATGAATTACGACTAACTCAAAGGTCGATACAACAATATCCAAACTCATTGAGGCATTCAAACAACCACTTAGCGAACATCAACCATTGATTATAACCAAAACCCAAATATATCGAAACCAACTCCAAAATGAGTAATTCAATCCACCAAAACACTTTCAATGATATCAATATTCCAATAGGAGACCACAACTCAAAGTTACGGCAACTATAATCGGAAACCCCCAAAAACAACCAAAGTCAACATCAAGGGTTCTTGATTAATTCTCCAAATGTTCATCAAATCCGAAAAACATATCAATAAATCCATAGGAATACACTTATTCAAGGTAGATAATCCATATCTAACATATTCCAACAACAATCCAAGCTTACACGAAGAAATCGGAAGGAAAATACCCAAAATCCAAAATTCTAGATCTAAGAATTAATTACCTTGATTTGATGTATTGGAGAGGATGAAATGATGATAAATCCAAATGATAAGCTTAAAGATGATGATGGATGAGTGCAGCATGAAAAAATCTCTCCGAATCGCTCAAAATCGCCCGGAATCGAAGTGAGAAGTGAAAATAATGAATCTGAGCCGGACTGTCCTATTTATAGTAATTCCAGTTTAGCGCACGCTACGACCTAATATTTAGCGTGCGCTAACGGGTTAACCGGACAGTCCAGTGAACTCTGTCTACCTCGTTAGCGTATGCTACGAACTTGATAGCATGCGCTAACGCCCTCCCGATAGCGTGCGTTAACTCCAAATGTTAGCGTGCGCTAGCTAAATACCCGATGTCCAATGACTGAAGTCGAGAACCTCCTATCCTCTGATCTGCTCGCGATAGCCCGCGCTATGCCCAATAATCAGCGTGCGCTACTACCCCATTAACGTACGCTAAAATCCACACATAGCGTGCGCTAGGAATTATTCCAAAATCAGTCCAGTACCGACTGGACTCTGCCTGATCGCCTTAGCGCGCGCTACACTGACTGCATAGCGGGCGCTATCCAAACTTACTAGTGTGCGCTACTTACCATTCGTAGCGTGCGCTACTCCAACTCGACTGCAGTCCAGTGCCTTCTGGACTGCAGGCCTGAACCACATTAGCGTGCGCTAATACGGAGACGTAGCGTGTGCTACCCATACTCAATTAGCGCGCGCTAAAGAGAGTACGTATCATGTGCTACTCCTCACACACAGCCCACTATGAAGATGACAATGATGATGACCACGATTCGATCCTCCAGTCAGGTAGGACGACGAATAATAACTGATGTATGTTACAATTACTCTGATCGGTGAATACAATGAATGAATATGAACGATGAATGATCATTAATGAGTGAATAATTACTGAGTGACAATAACTGAATGATAATTACTGAATTACAACTGGGTATTACATACACCCCCTATAAAAGAGTTTCGTCCCCGAAACTAAGGGTCCAACAACTCGGGACATGTCTCCCGCATACTATCCTCAGTTTCCCAAGTAGCCTCTTCGACTCCGTGTCTAGACCACTGAATTTTAACCAAAGGAACCGTCTTGTTCCTCAACTGTTTGATTCGCCGCTCTAAGACTCGTACGGGACGCTCCTCATACGAATGATCGTCTGCGATCTCGATCTCGTCGAATTGAAGTATATGACTCGGATCGGCAACATACTTCCGCAACTGAGAGACGTGAAACACATTATGAATTTGGCTCAACGCCGGAGGTAAGCCAATCGATAAGCTAGCTCACCTACTCGATCCAAAATCTCAAACGGTCCAATGAATCTTGGACTCAACTTTCCCCTCTTACCAAAATGGAAGATACCTCTACTCGGGGATACCTTGACCAAAACATGGTTACCCGCCTCGAACTCTAATAGCCGACGACGGTTATCTGCGTATGATTTTTTTTCAACTCTGAGCGGTTAACAAACGACTCCTGATCAAAGCTACCTTCTCACGGACGGCTATAAGCATATCGGGTTTGGTGCAGATTGATTCTGATAAGTCATCCCCACACAAAGGATATCGACAACAATGACCTTACAAGGCCTCGTAAGGTGCCATCTTGATCGAAGCATGCCAACTATTATTATACGTGAACTCAATCAACGGTAATCATCTTTCCAATCGAGGACACATGCTCTCAACATATCCTCCAATGTTTGAATAGCCCTCTCTAATTGTCCGTCGGACTGAGGATGAAAAATTGTGCTGAGATTAAGCTGAGTTCCCATAGCACGATGAACTGATTTCCAAAATTGTGACACGAATCGCCCGTCATGATCAGAAACGATACTCTTAGGAGTACCATGCAATCTCACTATCTCTTAGATGAACAACTGGGCAAGTCTCTCGGGACCCCACGTATCCTTAATCTCAAGGAAATGGGCTGACTTAGTTAGACGATCCACAATTACCCAAATTGTATTCATGCCATGGCGACTCGTTGACAAACTCGTGATGAAGTCCATTGAAATATCTTCCCACTTCCACTCTAGAATAGGGAGAGGTTTCAGCATACCTGCCGGTCGCTGATGTTCTATCTTGACTTGCTGACCGGTTAAACATCTCGAAACAAATTTCGCGACTTCTCGCTTCATATTACTCCACCAGTAATTTTGTTTCAAGTCTTTGTACATCTTGCTAGACCCCGAATGAATGGAATAAGGGGTAGCATGAGCTTCTCTGAAAATCGAGTTTTTCAACTCGTCGTTCGCCAGTACGCATAACCGATTCTTAAATCGCAAAAGTCCATCCTCGTGGACCACCAATCCAGGGGCTTTCCCCTGAGTCACATCATCTCGAATGCGTAACAAAAATGGGTCCGAACCCTGATTCTCCGTGATCGCCTCCTCAAGTGGCGATGAAATCTCTAATGTACAAAGTTGCCCTTGTACTCGCTGCAACCAGACCTCGATCTCGGGTCTCAGAAATTCCTGCTAAAGTTCCCTCTGAACTGTTAATCGAGCAAGCATCTGCTCCTGAACGGACTTACGACTCAAGACGTCGGCGACAACGTTCGCCTTGCCCGGGTGGTATAGTATCTCAATATCATAATCTTTGATTAGTTCCAACCACCGCCTCCGCCGCATATTTAACTCCTTCTGAGTAAATATATACTTCAAATTCTTATGATCGGTGAATATCTGACAGGTAATGCCATAAAGATAATGACGCCAAATCTTCAATGCGAACACCATGGCTGCTAGCTCCAGGCTGTGGGTCAGATAATTAACCTCGTAAGGTCTCAATTGCCGTGAAACATAAGCAATAACTTTCCTATTCTGCATTAGTACACATCCGAGACCCTGTCCGGACGCATCACTATAAACCACAAATCATTCTGTCCCTTGCGGTAAAGAAAGGACAGGTGCTGATATTAATCGGATCTTGAGTTCCTCAAAACTATGCTGACACGCGTCGGACCACGTGTATTTCTTATCCTTCCATAAAAGGTTCGTCATGGGTAGAGAAATTCTAGAAAATCCTTCCACAAATCGCCGATAATAACCATCTAATCCGAGGAAACTTCGGATTTCCTTAACATTCTTAGGAGGTTGCCAATCTCAGATCGCCTCCGTCTTCTGAGGGTTGACACGAACTCTGTCTGATGAAATTACATGTCCGAGAAACATCACCTCGGACATCCAGAACTCACATTTGGAAAACTTTCCATAAAGTTGCTCTCGTCTCAGCACGTTGAGAACCTGATGAAGGTGAAATTCTTGCTCCTCTCGGTCACGAGAATAAATTAAAATGTCATCAATGAATACAACCACGAATTGATCCAAATAGTTGATGAAAATACGATTCATTAATTCTATGAATACCGCAGGTGCATTAGTTAACCAAAACGTCCTTACCACAAACTTATAATGACCATAGCGTGTTCGAAACGCTGTCCTTGCAATATCCGACTCTCGAATTCGCAACTGATGATATCCAGATCTTAAGTCGATCTTGGAAAATACTGAAGCTCCCTGAAGTTGATCCAAAAGATCATCCATACGGGGTAGAGGATATTTATTCTTGATCGTCACCCAGTTCAATTCCCGGTAATCAATACACAAACGAAACGAACCATCCTTCTTCTTGACAAATAACAGTGGTGCTTCCCACGGGGATGCACTCGGTCGAATATAACCCTTCTCGGTCAAATCCTCTAATTGATTCTCAACTCCTGCATTTCGGTCGGGGCCATCTGGTACGGTGCCTTCGATATTGGGGACTTACCAGGCTCCAACTCAATCGTGAATTCCGCATCTCTCTGTGGAGGCAAACTAGGTAACTCATCTGGAAATACATCGGCATATTCTCTCACTACAGGAATATCCGTCAACATTACTGATGGTTTATCGGTCTTGGTCATATAGCACCAATAATCGACACACCCCTGATTGAGTAATTTCACTGCTTTCATCAAGTTGATGACTCTACCGGAACAGCTGGGATTACCTCCCTGAAAAACACATTCGACTCCATCATCTGAAATGATAGTGACCATACGCTTACGGACACTAATGATGGCATCATGACGATCAATCCAATCAATACCCAAGATGACGTCGTCTCTTGGTAAATCTACCATGATTAGGTCAGCTAACCAATCACGGCCATAAAACTGAATCGGACAATCCTTAATCTCACGATTCCCGATAATTCTTCTACCATCAGGTAGACCAATGACATAAGGATCACAACTAGTAGCACTACCCAGACGTAGTCTACTCAAACATGACTCGGAAATGAATGAATGTGATGCACCAGTATCAAAAAGGGTACACACAGGTTGAGATAGAATTTCGAGTGTACCTGAGATCATTCCGGCTTCCGGATCATCAGCTCTCTTCATCTCATAAATCGGGGCTTGCCAGCCCCGGAACCGGATGCTCCCATCTGATAGCTGTGGGCTCCACCTTTGTTAGCTCCCATCATTTTAAACAACGCGGAGTGAGTAGCCTGATTCGGAACCGCTGACTGTTTCGGGGCCTGATGTAACACCCCCAAATCCTATTGGGTTATTACAGTGCCGTGGACCCCACGCCAGGAGATCCACCAGGCAAACATGACTAAAATACATTAAATTAAACAACAAGGGAAAATCATAGTCCCTACCATGATATCCGACACAATATTCCGATAAGGAATTTCAACGACAACGATGGGCCTACATGGCCAAAAGTAAAAATACAACATCCACGGGCATCTGCTCGGGTAATACAAAATGACAATCACTGACAGACTGGAGAACACTCCAACTGACTGACCAACAAGAACAACTCGGACTAGTATCGATCGAATGCCTCGTCTCCATCATCATGCCCCTGTGTCTCAACTCTCTCCTCGCAAGCACCTAAAACATGAAAAACATGTTCCTCCCCCACGGGGTCAGTCATCCAGATAATGAACATCAAATACATGTATAACATGATATGCATCCAAAGGCAGAATGAAACGGTACAATAATGATAATAATACGAGATGCTCACAAACCAAGGTAAGAACCGAGCATTCGTGAAATACTATGCCCACGGCATACTATTAATACCTGTTCGACAGGTTAGAACATAAATGCCCAACGGCGAATCAAAATCACAGAATACCACAATGAATTAAACGACATGAACCAAACCAGAACTGAATTTAATATGAATCATAATGCCCAAAGGCTCCAATTAAAATACCAAGACATTACAAAAGGGCCTGAAAGTCGTTCAGCAGAAGTTAACAAATATCACAAACACCTGAATTCAAAATAGCCCGAAGCTGTATCAATGAGGGCCGAAGCCACGGCACGAAGCCGTATCACAATAAGGGCCGAAGCCACGGCACGAAGCCGTATCACAATTAGGGCCGAAGCCACGGCACGAAGCCGTATCACAATGAGGGCCGAAGCCACGACACGAAGCCGTATCACAATGAGTGATAGTGTGCTGCCTTGAGTCGGCCAACACGATGACAGTAACACCCGGATAGACACCGTCCTTGACAGTCCCAAATCAACACCTCGATTGCCTTAGAATGGCCAACCGATAACAATGATGCAGCGGATGATTCCATGAATGATTAAGCGCATCGATTGGCTTAGAATGGCCAATCGCTACGAATGATACGATGAATGATTAAATACCTCGATTGCCTTAGAGCGGTCAATCGATAACAATGATATGGTGAATGATTGAACATTTCGATTTACCTGAGAACGGCCAATCGATGACAATGATCCGAAGGATGTCCCGGCACCTTTAATCGGTGACCGACGACGAAGATGAGAAATGAATACGCCAATGCCTTCAATCGGCCAATACGGTTTTAATGACAACCCCAACATGAATAACGATGATCTGAAGGATGTCTTAGATTGACATGAATATTAACAACAATCGATACATCGATACCGCGAACCGGCTATCGACAATGACATTAATAACGAGTATCACAATGCCTTGAATCGGCCATTAACGGACAATAATAAACATTTGGCATAGTTGCCGAAAGGTATCGTATCAAACGATCTCTTGATATCAATGAATTCATGAAGAGACTAAGTCTCGGAATGATACAACACATTCATACACATATATGATGACATTAATCTCATTGACTAGTACCAGTATAAAACTTGCCTCCAACCGAAGGCGAGAAGGTACTTCCACGATCAACGTCCTTAATGAAATTATCGGCCGCTCGAACAACCTTGAACAACACAAATACCAACAAATCTCTTAATACACGAATCAAGCATGATCACAATCAACTCAAAAGTCGATACAACAATACCCGAAACTCATTGGGGCATTCACACAAATGCGTTGTAAACAATCTCCAATTGTTTACAACCAAAACTCAATTACATGCGAAACCAACTTCCAATGAATGATTTAATCCAACAAAACCTCATGAATATTATCAATAATCCAACAGGAATACTTAAATCGGGATTTCAACAACATCTAGTTGAAACCCCCAAACATTCCAAAGTCAACACCAAGGGTTTCTTGAAAAATTCCTCAATGAATCACAAATTCCGAAAATTACTCCAATGAATCCGTAGCAATACATGTATCCAAGATAGATAATCCATATCTAACATAATCCAACATGAAAGCAAGCTAACTCGAAGAGATCGGGGATAAAACTTTCAAATCCTGAAATTCAAGATTAAATGAAAGATTACCTTGATTTGGAGTGATGAAACTGATTAGATGATGATTAATTCAACTTAGGAGCTTAAAGATGATGCTAGATGATTGCAGCTCGAAAAGACCTTTCTGAATCGCCCAAGATCGTCCGAAGTGGTTGAGAAATGAAGAAATGACGAAGGTTGGACTAAACTGTCTTATTTATCTTGTCGACTTAGCGCACGCTATGACTGATAGTTAGCGTGCGCTAGCGGTTTCTAGGCGATCCGGTGAGCTCGAAATGCCTCGTTAGCGTGCGCTACAACTTGGTAGCGTGCGCTAACACCTTACCGATAGCGTCGTTATCCTGCATTGTTAGCGTCGCTAAGCGATGTCCGATATTCAAAAGCGAAGTCCGTAACCTCATCCTGCCTTGCACGCGTTAGCGTGCGCTACTAATATGACTTAGCGTGCATTACCAGCACCATTAGCGTACGCTACTTACCACTCGTAGCGTGCGCTACGAATTTCCCAAATCATCCCAGTACCTTCTGGACTGTCTGCCCCACTTGCGCTAGCGTGCGCTAATACTGAATCATAGCGTGCGTTACCTGCACCCCATTAGCGCGCGCTAACTAGAATATGTAGCGTGCGCTACCTCTCAAACTGAAAATTTAAAACATGATGATGATGATGACAATAATCTCGGCTCGATCTCAAATAGTGATGATCCCAAAATACGCCGAATGGTGAACATAGTTGACTGAATATGAATGATGAACGATTATTACTGAGTGAAAAAAAATTTTGAGTGACAATAACTGAATGATAATAAATGAATTCACAACCGGGTATTACATACTCCCCCCCTTAAAAGAGTTTCGTCCTCGAAACTAAGGGTAAACAACTCGGGATATGAACTATCCTCCATGATCTGAAAACAATAATGCCCAAATAGTCCTCGGGACCAAATCAACCGCACGTCCAAGTCCCCAAGACTTGATGTCTCGAATCGCAGTGAACGATTTCCAAATTATCACGAAATCTTGAGTACAACGTCAAAGGGACGAATTCTCAACAAATGACCCAAATCTCAAGATTCTCAAATATGATCATCATAAAATCGATCAACAATAAATGATCCACAGTCACGATATATTATTACGGATTGATTTACACAGTCATCCAAAAACAAGGTTACACCTCAAATGTACCCAACATCGATATACTTCCATATCATCGATCTCCTCTATCTCGACGATATAAGGTATATCCGAAGATGAACTCGCCGCTAAAATGATCTCAGAAGGTCAAGAGAATGAAAGTGACTAAAATGAATGATGAATGATAAGTGACTATAAATCCGACAAGGATTAAGAATGACTCACCAAGGTGAATTAATAACGTCATGAGTGATAGTTCAAGTGAAATTATTGGAACCGTTGTTCCTCATGAATTGAATGATTAGTTTCATGATGCCAAGTCTCAACATGATTGATGTATGATGAATGATTTATATGAATGAATGAATGACAACGAAATGAATGATTATACTACTAACGAACAAGAATTAACTTGTTCAAACCGGTGATGAATGTCCTTACCTCTGGCCCTCGAGGCCTGATAGGGTCCCTTGGATGATGCACGGGATGGAGTAACGAAGTCTCTCGAGGCCCTTGAGTTCTTTTGAGATTTACTGGCACTAGAACTCCTGCAGTATTTATGCCGGTGTCCCTGCCTCCCACACAGAAAACAAACAATAGCTGGCACCGTACACCGGGTACTAACGTGACCCGCTGAATCACAGTTAAAGCAAACAACATTCGAACTCGTCGCCTGAGAGGAAGATGTTATCTCAGCACGAAGACGACTATAAAATGACCCCTTGGACGTCGGAGCCCGATGTCCCTCGGAACGAGCCGGCATTCTAGTCCTCTCACCCGAAGAAACTGAAGGATGCTTATGAGTAAGCTCCTTGATCAAAAGCTCTGCTCCAAGAGCCTTACCGATGAACTCACTAAGTGAATTACAATTGTGATTGAACAACTGCATCCTCAACTGCGGATTTAGCCTCTTGCTAAAATACTTAATTTATCCGCCTCAGTACGGATAATTGACGAAGCAAACTAGAGTAGTCCCTGAAACTTCTCGGCAATGACAATAACACCCTCGTCCTCGACGGATTCGGGGTTCAAAACTTCTGACAACTTGGCTTCACGAAGTGGAGCCGGGTAATTCCTCTCTAACATGAGAGTCTTGAACTCACTCCAAATACAATCACGATCGATGGGTTTCACAGAAAGCCACCACGAATAAGCGCCCTTACTCAAGTAATAAGCCGCTACTGCCACTTTACTCTCTTCCGCACACTGAACCATGTCGAAGAGTTTATCAAAATGCTCGAGCCAATGAACAATATCAGCTGGTTCCGACGAACCCTCAAAAATAGGCGGCATCTGACGAGAGATATCGCCAACAATCTGATTCACTCGTCCAGTCTGTCCATGAAATGGCACCTGGCATTCCTGTTGCGGTGGACCACGAACCATCGGGGTCTGCATGGTATCCACTATCCGCGTCATCTGAGTCATCTGGGCCATCATGCCCTGCATAAATATGAATGGGTCAACCCGAACACCTTCCGAGTGAGATGCCTCTCGGGTACGCTCCCTGATAGTGAATGATTATCTGCTGATGAATGAGTAGCCTCGCTATTTGATGAATTAATGATATCCCTCACGTTCGTGTGGGCATGCACACGAGATCCCGGGTTCCGGCCCGCACCGCGGCCTCTTCCCCTTCGTCCTCTGACAGCTCTATCCATACTGAAGTAGGAAAGTCACATGATGATTATAGATTCCGCATGAATATCGCATTATGATTACGTTACAGAGTGACAATAATGAGCATACACGCTCTAACACAATGAATGCATTAATGATTTAATGAAATATCGTCGACATTACGTCGGAGTATGATAAGATCGTATGAAACATCAAATGAGGTAACATGATTACCTGATGAAATTCCTGAAATGATTACCTTGAACAAGTTAACAAGGTTGAAAATTCGATCCTCAAGATCAATAACTGAACAATGAGATAGACTGGATGATTAATGAATTGACTGAGCAATGAGTGAGTGATGAATGAACTAACTAAGCAATGAAATTGAATAAGTGATGAATGATCAACTGAGCAATGAGATAGACCGAGTGATGAATGAATTAATTGAATAATGAGATTGACCGAGTGGTGAATGAATTAATTGAGCAATGAGATTGACTGGGTGATGAATGAATTAACTGAATAATGAGATTGAGTGAGTAATGAATGAATTACTTGAGTAATGAGATTTACTGAGTGATGAATGAATTAATTGAGCGATGAGATTGACTGAATGATGAATGAATTAACATGATCGACAAGATCAAAATGATGATTGAGGATTATCAACTGATGAATGAGTTGATCCTTAATGCTTACACAAGTCACACGTGCTCCAAAAAAATTAGTCATGAATCAATCATAACACTAATATCACATATATGTTTCAACAAAGCATGAATAATTAATGACATGATGAATGTATGAACATAAAGAGAATCGAGTCCTTACACAGGTCATACGAAGCTTCGAGGTCTCACGATACTAGTCCCAACTGACGATGACTCGATGAATGAATGACTCGTGCAGTCATATTAATATTACGACTCACAAAACCCGACTGTCCAGATTGTCATAATCCTGACAGTCCCACTACTACCGCATCGGTAGAGCCACATAACTCACATCTCAGGGTTTCTCACAACCCAAAGCTCTGATACCATTTTTGTAACACCCCCAAATCCTATTGGGTTATTACAGTGCCGTGGACCCCACGCCAGGAGATCCACCAGGCAAACATGACTAAAATACATTAAATTAAACAACAAGGGAAAATCATAGTCCCTACCATGATATCCGACACAATATTCCGATAAGGAATTTCAACGACAACGATGGGCCTACATGGCCAAAAGTAAAAATACAACATCCACGGGCATCTGCTCGGGTAATACAAAATGACAATCACTGACAGACTGGAGAACACTCCAACTGACTGACCAACAAGAACAACTCGGACTAGTATCGCTCGAATGCCTCGTCGCCATCATCATGCCCCTGTGTCTCAACTCTCTCCTCGCAAGCACCTAAAACATGAAAAACATGTTCCGCCCCCACGGGGTCAGTCATCCAGATAATGAACATCAAATACATGTATAACATGATATGCATCCAAAGGCAGAATGAAACGGTACAATAATGATAATAATACGAGATGCTCACAAACCAAGGTAAGAACCGAGCATTCGTGAAATACTATGCCCACGGCATACTATTAATACCTGTTCGACAGGTTAGAACATAAATGCCCAACGGCGAATCAAAATCACAGAATACCACAATGAATTAAACGACATGAACCAAACCAGAACTGAATTTAATATGAATCATAATGCCCAAAGGCTCCAATGAAAATACCAAGACATTACAAAAGGGCCTGGAAGTCGTTCAGCGGAAGTTAACAAATATCACAAACACCTGAATTCAAAACAGCCCGAAGCTGTATCAATAAGGGCCGAAGCCACGGCACGAAGCCGTATCACAATAAGGGCCGAAACCATGGCACGAAGCCGTATCACAATTAGGGCCGAAGCCACGACACGAAGCCGTATCACAATGAGGTCCGAAGCCATGGCACGAAGCCGTATCACAATGAGTGATAGTGTGCTGCCTTGAGTCGGCCAACACGATGACAGTAACACCCAGATAGACACCGTCCTTGACAGTCCCAAATCAACACCTCGATTGCCTTAGAATGGCCAACCGATAACAATGATGCAGCTGATGATTCCATGAATGATTAAGCGCTTCGATTGGCTTAGAATGGCCAATCGCTACGAATGATACGATGAATGATTAAATAACTCGATTGCCTTAGAGCGGTCAATCGATAACAATGATATGGTGAATGATTGAACATTTCGATTTACCTGAGAATGGCCAATCGATGACAATGATCCGAAGGATGTCCCGGCACCTTTAATCGGTGACCGACGACGAAGATGAGAAATGAATACGCCAATGCCTTCAATCGGCCAATACGGTTTTAATGACAACCCCAACATGAATAACGATGATCTGAAGGATGTCTTAGATTGACATGAATATTAACAACAATCGATACATCGATACCGCGAACCGGCTATCGACAATGACATTAATAACGAGTATCACAATGCCTTGAATCGGCCATTAACGGACAATAATAAACATTTGGCATAGTTTCCGAAAGGTATCGTATCAAACGATCTCTTGATATCAATGAATTCATGAAGAGACTAAGTCTCGGAATGATACAACACATTCATACACATATATGATGACATTAATCTCATTGACTAGTACAAGTATAAAACTTGCCTCCAACCGAAGGCGAGAAGGTACTTCCACGATCAACGTCCTTAATGAAATTATCGGCCGCTCGAACAACCTTGAACAACACAAATACCAACAAATCTCTTAATACACGAATCAAGCGTGATCACAACCAACTCAAAAGTCGATACAACAATACCCGAAACTCATTGGGGCATTCACACAAACGCGTTGTAAACAATCTCCAATTGTTTACAACCAAAACTCAATTACATGCGAAACCAACTTCCAATGAATGATTTAATCCAACAAAACCTCATGAATATTATCAATAATCCAACAGGAATACTTAAATCGGGATTTCAACAACATCTAGTCGAAACCCCCAAACATTCCAAAGTCACCACCAAGGGTTTCTTGAAAAATTCCTCAATGAATCACAAATTCCGAAAATTACTCCAATGAATCCGTAGCAATACATGTATCCAAGATAGATAATCCATATCTAACATAATCCAACATGAAAGCAAGCTAACTCGAAGAGATCGGGGATAAAACTTTCAAATCCCGAAATTCAAGATTAAATGAAAGATTACCTTGATTTGGAGTGATGAAACTGATTAGATGATGATTAATTCAATTTAGAAGCTTGAAGATGATGCTAGATGATTGCAGCTCGAAAAGACCTTTCCGAATCGCCCAAGATCGTCCGAAGTGGTTGAGAAATGAAGAAATGACGAAGGTTGGACTAAACTGTCTTATTTATACTGTCCCAGCTTAGCGCACGCTATGACCTGATAGTTAGCGTGCGCTAGCGGTTTACTGGGCAGTCCAGTGAGCTCTGAAATGCCTCGTTAGCGTGCGCTACGACTTGTTAGCGTGCGCTAACACCTTACCGATAGCGTGCGTTATCCCAGATTGTTAGCGTGCGCTAACTGATGTCCGATATTCAAAAACTGAAGTCCAGAACCTACTGTCCTCTGCCTTGCACGCGTTAGCGTGCGCTACTAATGTGACTTAGCGTGCGTTACCAGCACCATTAGTGTACGCTACTTACCACTCGTAGCGTGCGCTACGAATTTCCCAAATCAGCCCAGTACCTTCTGGACTGTCTGCCCCACTTGCGCTAGCGTGCGCTAATACTGAATCATAGCGTGCGTTACCTGCACCCCATTAGCGCGCGCTAAATAGAATATGTAGCGTGTGCTACCTCTCAAACTGAAAATTTAAAACATGATGATGATGATGACAATAATCTCGGCTCGATTTCAAACAGTGATGATCCCAAAATACGCCGAATGGTGAACATAGTTGACTGAATATGAATGATGTACGTTATTACTGAGTGAAAAAAAATTCTGAGTGACAATAACTGAATGATAATAAATGAATTCACAACCGGGTATTACACCTGAGATGACGCCGGAGTAGGTTTGGAGTCCTTTCGGCCAAAACGGGCCTTATGCCCTGCCATTCCACAGTTATTGCACGTGACCGTTTGCCTCAAACACTTCGTGCTGTAATGACCCTGTTCTCCACAGTTGAAATAGGTAATGGCAGGCGCGCTCGTGGCGAGATTACGCGGTGCAGGCGCCATAGGAGGTCACTCAGTGAAAGTAGAGCCCGCTCGAGGCTTCTTGAAAGTTGCCTGACTGCCTTCAGGCTGATTACGATTCTTTGACTTCTTGCCAGATGATGGAGTTTGATTCTTAGCAATCTCCTTAGCAGTAAGCTCATAAGTAAGAGCTTTCTCGATGAATTCGGCCAGAGTGGTGCAATTGTGATTAAGCAACTGCATCCGCATATGAGGTCTCAACCTTTTGCTGAAATACTTGATCTTGTTCGCCTCGGAGTGAATAATAGACGAGGCGAAAGGAAGAAGCTCCTGAAATTTCTCGGCAATGGCGAGAACATCATCGTCCGCTGAGAGGTCGGGAGTGAGTAATTCTGATAACTTGGCCTCTCTGAGTGGGGCCGGATAATACCTCTCCATCACGAGAGTCTTGAATTGATCCCACGTATATGATCCGTCGGTGGGCTTCAACGATAGCCACCATGAATGAGCGCTCTTACCCAGATAGTAAGCCGCAACTGAAACTTTATGCCCTTCGAGGCAATCCACAATAGCAAATAACTTCTCGAAATTCTCAAGCCAATGAACAATATCCTCCGGCTCAGACGAGCCCTCTAAGGTAGGTGGTCTTTGGCGAGAGGTGTCGCCAATAATACTGCTCAAACCCCTCTCCTGCCCCTGAGGTGGCGGCGGAGGAGCCTGTTGATTCTGAGTAGCTGAGTTCTGCATCGTCTCCATGAGGCGTGCCATTTGAGTCATATCGGCCATCATGCCCTACATAAAAGCGAGTGGGTCAACCCGAACACCCTTTAAATGAGCTGTGTCCCGGGTACAACTCCCTGAAAGTGAATGATCATTTCCAGGATAATGAGTGGCGGCGTCGCTGCTCGATGAATTAGCATTATTCCTCGCGTTCGCACATGTATTCACACGAGTTCTCGGGGTTCGGCCCGCACCGCGACCTCTTCCCCCGCGTCCTCTGCCAGCTCTTTCCATACTGAAGTGGGAAAGTCACAAGATGATTATATATTTCGGATGAATATCACATTATGATTACGTTATGAAATGAGGAAAATGAGCACACGCACTCAAACACAATGATTACATAATTGATCAACTAAAGTGACGAGATTATCTGATGAAATTCTTGAAATGATTATCTTGAACAAATTAACAAGATTAATGATACGATCCTCAAGATAAACAACTGAACAGTGAAATGAACTGAGTGATTAATGAGTTAACATGATCGACATGATCACAAATGAGAATGATAAATGAGGATTGTTGACTGTTGAATGATGAATGAGTGATTCTTATTGCCAGAAATTATACCATGGCGTCAGAAATCTTACTGTTCTTTGGTCTGAGGGGATCGGCTCTTGCACGGGTCACACATGACGCGAAAGTCTAATGATACTAGTCTGATGAACGATGATTTCAATGAGACATGACTTGGAAGGTAGTATTCAAAACCACGCTCCGATACCAACTCTATAACACCCCAAACTAGGGGAATATTACAGTGCCATGGACCCCCAACTGGGACCCACTAGGCGAATGAGAATTAATGAATTAAGTAATATAATTGTAGTACCGAACCACATTATATTATTAATCACTCCGATGAGGAGTTTCATTACAACACACCCAAGATCATACAGAACACATGCATATTTTATATGAAGATAAAATATATAACATTGAATAAAGTGAGTATTCAAACGGAAGTATGTAGCGGAAATATAATGAAGTAAACATGAATGACAGAAAAGGACTGGGGCCCCCTACTAGTATCACTGGGACTCCTTGCCGTCAACGTTCTCTTCCCGTGCTTTAGCCTTGCCATGACCTGAAAACAACATCCCCCAACGGGGTCAGTTACACAGAACAACAATCTCCAAGAGTTGAACAATATACAACAATCACATAAATGAATTAATGAATTAAGTTGAATGATGAGCATCAATGTACGCCCGAATGAAATGCGTAAGAGCACAAGTAGCCGAGTGTCCGGAGTCCCGCATGTACACTCGCTATTGGCCTAGTTAGTCTCACGGTCCAATGTGTCCGGAGTCCCGCGTATACACATTACCATGCGCACAGTCCAATGTGTCCGGAGTCCTGCATATACACTTGACCATAGTGTGCCCGACTAAAATTCCACACATGTGCCAACCGGCCATGCAATATAATTTCGGAAGATCACCAGAACAAAAATGACCAAGGTGAGGAGTAATGAATATAATCCGATAAGGATCAAGAACGACTCACTGAGATGAAATAATGACATAACGTGTGATAGCTTCAATGAAATAATTTGGAACCGTCGTTCCTCATGAGTTACATGATGAGTTGATAAATACAAGTCTCGACATGAACGATATATTATGAGTGAATTACAAGTATGAATGAACAACAACGTAAGGAATGAATATCCTTTTAACCGAGTAAGAATTTACTTACACAATACCGGTGTTGAAATGTCCTTCCTCGAACAACGTCCTAAAAAGAGATGTCGGTCGCTCGAACAACCTTGAATAACATAATTATCAATAATCCGCTCAATACACGTATCAAGCATGAATTACGACTAACTCAAAGGTCGATACAACAATATCCAAACTCATTGAGGCATTCAAACATCCACTTAGCGAACATCAACCCTTGATTATAACCAAAACCCAAATATATCGAAACCAACTCCAAAATGAGTACTGCAATCCACCAAAACACCTTAAATGATATCAATATTCCAATAGGAGACCACAACTCGAAGTTACGGCATCTATAATCGGAAACCCCCAAAAACAACCAAAGTCAACATCTAGGGTTCTTGATTAATTGTCCAAATGTTCATCAAATCCGAAAAACATATCAATAAATCCATAGGAATACATTTATTCAAAGTAGATAATCCATATCTAACATATTCCAATAACAATCCAAGCTTACACGAAGAAATCGGAAGGAAAATACCCAAAATCCGAAATTCTAGATCTAAGAACTAATTACCTTGATTTGATGTATTGGAGAGGATTAAATGATGATAAATCCAAATGATAAGCTTGTAGATGATGATGGATGAGTGCAGCTCGAAAATATCTCTCCGAATCGCCCAAAATCGCCCGGAATCGAAGTGAGAAGTGAAAATGATGAATCTGAGCCGGACTGTCCTATTTATAGCAATTCCAGTTTAGCGCACGCTACGACCTGATATTTAGCGTGCGCTAACGGGTTAACCGGACAGTCCAGTGAAATATGACTGCCTCGTTAGCGTACGCTACGAACTTGATAGCGTGCGCTAACGCCCTCCCGATAGCGTGCATTAACTTCAAATGTTAGCATGCGCTAGCTAAATACCTGATGTCCAGTGCCTGAAGTCCAGAACCTCCTGTCCTCTTACCTGCTCGCGATAGCGTGCGCTACTGCCCCATTAGCATACGCTAAAATCCACACATAGCGTGCGCTAGGAATTATTTCAAAACCAGTCCAGTACCCACTGGACTCGGCCTGATCGCCCTTAGCGCGCGCTACACTGACTGCATATCGGGCGCTATCCAAACTTACTAGCGTGCGCTACTTACCATTCGTAGCGTGTGCTACTCCAACTCGACTGCAGTCCAGTGCCTTTTGGACTGCAGGCCTGAACCAAATTAGTGTGCGCTAATATGGAGAGGTAGCGTGCGCTACCCGTACTCAATTAGCGCGCGCTAAAGAGAGTACGTAGTGTGCGCTACTCCTCACACACAGCCCACTATGAAGGTGACAATGATGATGACCATGTTTCGATCCTCCAACCAGGTAGGACGACGAATAATAACTGATGTACGATACAATTACTCTTATTGGTGAATACAATAAATGAATATGAACGATGAATGATCATTAATGAGTGAATAATTACCGAGTGACAATAACTGAATGATAATGACTGAATTACAACCGGGTATTACACTACCATTAGTCATTCAACCGTTGGAACAACAAAGTCAACAAGGAAATCAAGCTCAATATGGAAAGAAAATCTTTACCATCTAGCGCACGGTAAGATGATCATTAACGCACATTAAGTTCGAAAATTATCCGTTGGAAAGAGACGTTAAGCGAGAAGACTATTTCATTGTCACAGTCAAAAAGTAAAGCTGGATTGACAAAGCCGATAATGTACGCTAAGGATAGTGTTTAGCGCACGCTAAACATGATATTTTATCGTTGGATAGATTGAAGACCATTCAAAGCAACAAAGTCAAAAGTCGGTAGCGCACGCTACACTTGATAGTTAGCGCACGCTAACGCTACAATGATGTAATGGCTATTTGGCTTGAAAAACCTATAAATACCATTACATTTGGAATGGATCAGTACACAACTTCAAGCGAACTTGCAATATACTGATCTACTTCAATTACTATATTTCCTTCATTTAAGTTATGAGAAAGAGAAATACGAGTGTTGGTCTTATATTGTAAAACTTCACATACTTCGTATTTTCTTCATTTGTTGCGAGTGTTGCATCACTCCTTCAAGAGTCTGAGAGAAACAATTCTAAGAGTCTTAATCCGGTGTTATTAGGATCATTGATCCAGTATTATTAGGATAAACTCCAACAATCGTAAGCGAGGATTTTCTAGTTCCTATAGAACACTAAGAGTAAAATTTATTATTGAGTGATTGGTTGCGCTCGGGCCAATAAAATACAAGCTGTGTAAAGGTTGTGCTCGGACCAATAGAAGACGAGGCAAAGTTGTGTGTGGTTTTTCTCAAGCTAATAGAAAAATAATGGAGAGAGGACGTAGGTCACGTTTGGACCGAACCTCTATAAACTTGGTGTCGTTTATTTTTCCGCATATTGTTAATTTTCAGAAAAAGTCCTATCCACTATTCAACCCCCCTTCTAGTGGAGACTTTGCTCTATCAGTGAAAATTATTATACAATAATTACTCACTCGGTAATGAAATGAGACTAAATGAAATGAAATGAATTATTAATATTATTATAAATGATAATATTATTTTATAAAAATGGCGATATTACAAAAAGTATATGTATACACTTAGAGTGTTATAAATATTTTAATAAGCTTCTATATATATTTATAGCCATATTCTTAGAGTATAAATATATAGAAGTTTTTCGCTCATCTTCCGGCGCGTGGCTAGTAGAGGCACGGTATTTTTGGTGCTCGAGATTTTTCAAGAAGGCTTGCAAAATCCAGTTTGTGGCAACTCTTCACCAATATTTAATCGAAGGACTACAATATATTTCTGTTTACTTTTCTCTTGTCTATTTATATTTGTATATACGATGATTGATTGGTCCTCTTTAAGGGTGCGGTTTAATTATTGTTTCTTTGCTTCAGCTACGCCTTTAGTTTAGGCACCGAATCTCAATAGTGGTATTGGATCAAGGTTTTGCGATCGTATATACGATATTTATCATCTGGAATGCTTGATTATATGTTTTGTGATTTGGAATCACAATCGAAAAATCATTGATGTTTAAATGTTCGTCGAAAATTTATTTTTAATGATTTTATGGTACAATATAAATCTGATAATTAAATATAAAACTGATTATATGTAATATTAAAATTAGAATAATTTAATTTGTGAAATCGGGATGAAAAAAATGATAAAAGTCGTCGGACCAGCAGCCCAGGGCTGCCGGACCGCTTTCGGGCAATGCCGAGCAGTAGCGGCCGAGGGTCGGACATTTTGTTTCAACTCTGTTTTAATTTTATGTTCCGATATATTAATTTTTGGCTATTTAAATTGGATTTACTTTTACTAAAATAAAATACTTTGTACTTTTATTTTGAGAAATTAATTAACATGAAATATTTAAAATCGTCCAAATCAAATGAATGAATTAAAATTACTGTGTTTTTGGATTAATTCTATTAAGTATATTAATTTATATATTGGTTATATCAATATATAAAATTAATTATTTAATATAAAATCTATTTATTTAGTAATTTGTGGATGAATTCTTGTGAATGGTGATGTAGTTCATGGACCTAGTTTTGAATTATTTATTTTATTCGATTTGGTTGTAAACGCTTTGAGCTATTTATTTTACTAGAAAAATATGTATAATATGATGCAATTTTTTGATGTAAAATGTATATGTAATGACGAAGACCGAAGGAGAATCTACCGAGAAGACGAAGATTCAAGACACAAGACATGTAATTAGATTACGATGTTTTTGTTCTTAAAAATGGTCCATGAACTGCATGTTGGTAGAAACTAGGTTTGAATGTTTATTCATATGATATGAATGCCCACAAACGCGCTTAAATGAATTAATATGCAAAGTGTAACATTAGTCGTGAAATTCTCCCACAGCAAAATATTAAGTTTATAAGGTTTCAAGGTTCTTCTTCTCTCTATCAAGCTTTTGGAAAATTAAAATCCAAACCGGATGTGCTATGCTTCCGAGTTATCAGGATAATCGTTTGGGGAGGGTCGATAAATTTTGAGAGTGTAACACCTCCAAGCCACTTGGGAATATTACAGCGCCACAGACCCTCTCCGTGAGGATCTACCAGGCTAAATACAGAAATCACAACAACACAATATATGCCGACATGGCTAAATAATGAACCGTTAGACCGATTTGGTTTCTTACCACAACATACACATCATTTATACATAACTCTTTCTCACAACTCATACCCACGCAGGGGTCAAAATATATCAATACTCCCATAAGATGGGAAAAATACTAAAACGGAAAGACAAAACAACAAGAAGTTACCAAAATACTCAACACTGGTCTTCATGGATTAGTATCGTCATCATTCCATCATCCCTCGTACCGACCCTTTTGAAAGTTCATTAAAACATTCGGATTGCACATATAATCAATTACCAACTATTACGTCAACGAAACATGAAATGTGTGGGCATGATACTTGCCTCGATAATCGATACCGGACACTCCGACGAACACAGCTCAACCGGGAAACCTCGAACACCTACAATCCTCCGGGCGAAAAAAATGAAAACATGATCGATCACGAAGCTTCGAAACCTTGAAAAAGACGACGAACGGAAGAGTTCTGACTCGAGTTCTTTGCAAGGAACCTGACCCTAACATCATATCATCAATAAATCAACGATCGTACGAGGAAGAATAATCGTAGAACGCCCAAATCCCCACTTTGACATTCTACCGGACACCTTCAAGGCGTCGATTAGGAACTCAACAAAACGACGAATCAAACCATGGAACAATGAGAAAATTGGTAGAATACGACTTAATAATCAATAATCCATCACTAGTCTAGGTTAATTCGGATTAAACGGACGAAATCAAGCAAAATCCCCAATTTTCCCAAAACTAGGATTTTAGGAAAACTTACCCTGATTCGGTTGATCGGAGGAGGTTACGGAATGATTAATCGATGATATGGACTCAGGAACTCCGAGGATTGATAGTTTAACAACATGTCTTCGAGTTCTCCAAGACTTGGCTGCGGAAGGAACGGAGGTGAAGTGGGAAAAATGAGTGAAACCCGACAGCTCGGTCATATTTATACTCGTGCGGAAAACAGCGCAACAAACGGACCAACGAGTTTCGTGTTCACCGCCGTGTTGCGGGTCAGTGCGAGACCTAAACGACACGGTGCAACACCCGGCACAAGATATTTGCGCGTGTGTCTCGGCCGTGTCCGACATGGCGCAAACACTTGCACGGGTGTCTCGGTCGTGTATCGGCAGAGGGCTAACCTGGCCAAAATGCACGCACACCCGGCGCAGGACCTGGCGCTCGGCAGCGCTGTTTTCGGAAGGTTTGGCCAGAAAAATTCTGGTTGCAAAATGATTCTACCACAAACTAAAAATTTCGATAGAACCACAATAACAATCCGGAAAGAGACGAACAATAATTAAATATGACATACGATTAGCTCGACTTACGCAACGATAAGTCGCACCCGATGAAAATCTCACAACATGGTACATCATGCCATACCCAACATAGGGGAAAACTCAACTAATCGCCAATAGAACAAAATAACCGGCACAACCGACAAAAATTAAAAAATAACCGGAAACGAGAATCTCAGGTATTACATTCTACCCTACTAAAAATAAGTTTCGTCCCGAAACTTAAAATAAGAAAAAAAATCAGAGCCAGGCGACCCTAAATAATACATGTTATCGGGTACTGCTAGCGTTCAAAAGCTCCATGCAGTACAGAACTGCTACCGTCCGATACAATATGCGAGAATGTTTAGGAAAAGCAACAAACATGAACCATTAAGGTTGATAAAACCGAGTAGAACAACAATCAGATCACGAGTCTAACACTGATAAAGTATGAAATTCTAATAACTCAAGGATTTGGAAGATTAAATACGAAGATAATTTCCCTAAACTTAAAGAAATTACGAAGTGATCCGTACGCTCAAAAATCACGAGATGAGATCAACAAAAACCGGATAACAAACGACCAAAAGAACAACAGTCGAACAACCAAATTTAAAGCACAGCGAACAAAAAAAAAAATCAAATAGCAATTCTGAAGTTCACACCTTGACTCAAGACAATAGATGATCTGGTAAAAACTACAAGATATTCATTTGCATAAGATTCAAGGGAATGGAACCGAATTCAGAAAAAGTCACAACGACAAACGAATTAATCTGAAATAATACCACAACTCGTTTAAACAATAAAAAGTGAAGAATAGAAGAAAATATCAACGAACACAAACGAGTCGATAGAGTTGAAAATACAGAAGTTCAAAAATCCGATCCACTTCTAGTAAAAGAAGTTTATCCCCTAAATTCGAAAAAACAAAGCAAGGAAATAACATAACATACAACCGGTAGACTACACCTCTTAGGAACTTCTCAGAGTCGATCCTGATATCAGTGCTCAAGTTCGTGCCTCGGAAGGCTCGGTGACCAACTTACAAAACTGAACCCGGTGTCCCTCGAGTCCGCACTCATAACACGTTGCTGGCGGAGAAGGGCAATGTGCACGAACATGCTCTGACACATTGCAGTTAAAACACCTCCTGGCTTTACTAGGATTCAAACCTGACGATTTAGAACTCTTAGTCCCACTCATAGAGCGATGGAGCTTCACAGTAGAAAGACTACGGCGTTGCAATCTAGAAACACCAACTCCTGTACTGCCCATAAGGTCATCGAATCTCCTCTGTTTCTTTGACTCGGACATACATTCGGACGATAAGGAAGCTAGTTCGTAGGCTAAGGCTCGATTATGATAGTCTCTCAATGAAGTGCAAGTGAGTTCTGCCATATACTTGTGAATCTCCGGCTTCATCCATATGTCAAAACGACAGATCTTCTCTTCTTCAGTTCTCACCTGATCTCGCACATAACTGAATTGTTTGCTATAGTCGATGATAGCTTTCGACACCGATACATCATGCGGTTTTGCCAAATAAAAATCACGAATCCTCTAATCTCTAATCGGTTTCGGATAAAACTCAGCTTCTATAAATTCCTAGAACTCCGCCCACGTGACATCACGATCACGATGTTTAACAACTTCCCATCAATTAGCGGCATCTCTATCAAGAAGATACTGAGCGATAGGCACCTTTTTCTCTTCGGGGCAATCAACTACCTCGAATATCTTACTCAACTGAAGAAGCCAACCATCCCAGCGCAACACATCCACAGCACCCAAAAATCGAGGTGGATTCATACGAATTACCTCTCCAAGCCATTGATTTACACCGACGTTCTGAGTCGCGTCAGTGGTGCGTTGAACCGCCTGGGTAAACTGAGTCATCTGTACTGCTACTTGTTGCAATATAGTACCAACACCAATACCAATATCATTCCCGTCACTATTCTCTTGATCCCGCGTCTGCTCCCCGTGGCCATCAGTACCACGGTTACGACCATGACCTCTGCCCCTCGGCATACTAACAAGCAACAACCTAACGCAATGAAAAACATAATCACATACCAACAGTATTAGACCAGAGGTTACAAATAAACAACAGCGTGGAATTCCAAACGCCAATGGTTCGCATAATTATAACATTACACAAGTAGCCATCAGAAGTTAATTAACATTCAAAACCGAATTTCCCCCTCACAGTCAAGAGGGCTATCTCAACTAGTGCATAACGAATGACACAGCGTTCACACCACCATTTTAATCACAACTCTGAGCATTATAGTCGAAATAACAATAACATCATTGTAATATCCGTATTTTTCTATTTTTAGCAATTTTTCATTTTGATGCTTGTCTATTTTTATCGACTCGCTTGTAACCGTTTCGACGTTTTGAATCTATTTTGTTCTTGGAGTTTTTCCATTTGGACGAGTGTTGGAAATGTTTTTACATAATCTCATTTTAAGTTATGTTTTGTCGCATGTATGTTCGATTCTCGTAAAACTCTTTTGATTTCATTGTTTCTTTATTTACATGAGTTCGTATGGTTGAGTTGTTCATGTTGTGAGTTTCGGTTTGTTAATCCGATGTTGTATCGCGATTTTCGGACGTTTGGGCCGTCTGGGATAGGGATCGGTTTTAGCATACCCGCCGGTCGCTGATGTTCTATCTTGACTTGCTGACAGGTTAACATCTTGAAACAAATTCTGCGACTTCTCGCTTCATCTTACTCCACCAGTAATTCTGTTTCAAGTCCATGTACATCTTGCTAGACCCCGGATGAATGGAATAAGGGGTAGCATGAGCTTCTCTCAAAGTTGAGTTTTTCAACTCGTCATTCGCCGGAACACATAACCGGTTCTTAAATCGCAAAAGTCTATCCTCGTGGACCACAAATTTAGGGGCTTTCCCCTAAGGCACATCATCTCGAATGCGCAACAAAGATGGGTCCGAACCCTGATTCACTCTGATCACCTCCTCAAGTGGTGATGAAATCTCTAACGTACAAAGTTGCCCTTGTACTCGTTGTAACCAAACCTCGACCTCGGATCTTAGAAAATCCTGTTGAAGTTCCTTATGAACAGTCAAACGAGCAAGCATTTGTTCCTGAACGGACTTACGACTCAAGGAGTCGGCGACAACGTTCGCCTTGCCCGGGTGGTATAGTATCTCAATATCATATTCTTTGATTAGTTCCAACTACCGCCTCTATCGCATATTTAACTCCTTTTGAGTAAATATATACTTCAAACTCTTATAGTCAGTGAAAATCTGACAGGTGACGCCATAACTATAATGACGCCAAATCTTCAACGCGAATACTACGACCGCTAACTCGAGGTCGTGGGTCGGATAGTTAACTTCGTAAGATACCAGCTTCCGTGAAACATAGGCAATAACTTTCCCGTTCTGCATTAATACACATCTAAGACCGTGTCCGGACGCATCACTATAAACCATGAATCCTTCCGTTCCTTGCGGTAAAGAAAGGACAGGTGCTGAAATTAACCGGCTCTTGAGTTCCTCAAAACTCTATTGACACGCGCCGGACCACAGGTATTTCTTATCCTTTCGCAAAAGGTTCGTCATGGGTTGAGCGATTTTAGAAAATCCTTTCACAAATCGCCGATAATAACCAGCTAATCCGAGAAAACTTCGGATTTCCTTAACATTCTTCGGAGGTTGCCAATCTCGGATAGCCTTCGTCTTCTAAGGGTCGACGCGTACTCCGTTTGATGAAATCACATGTCCGAGAAATGTCACTTCGGACATCCAAAACTCATATTTGGAAAACTTCCCATAAAGTTTCTCTCGTCTCAACACTTCGAGAACCCGATGAAGGTGAAATTCGTGCTCCTCTCGGTTATGAGAATAAATCAAAATGTCATCAATGAAGACAACCACGAATTGATCCAAATGTTGATGAAAACCCGATTCATTAACTCCATGAACACCGCAGGTGTATTAGTTAACCCAAACGGCATTACCACAAACTTATAATGACCATAACGTGTTCGAAATGCTGTTCTAGCAATATTCGACTCTCGAATTCGCAACTGATGATACCCAGATCTTAAATCGATCTTGGAAAATACTGAATCTCCCTGAAGTTGATCTAAAAGATCATCGATGCGGGGTAGGGGATATTTATTCTTGATCGTCACCCTGTTCAATTCCCGGTAATCAATACACAAGCAAAACGAACCATCCTTCAATTCAGTTCTTACATTTCGTTCGGGGCCATCCGATACGGTCCCTTCGATATTGGGGATATACCAGGCTACAACTCTATTATGAATTCCACATCTCTCTGTGGAGGCAAACCAGGTAACTCGTCTGGAAATACATCGGCATATTCTTGTTAGGAGTATGCCCTCGAATGCCACTCAGAGGATGTTGAGTGAGGGCATTGTACTTGTAATTATGTAAATCATTAATATAAGGCAATGGATGTTTCTATATTTACTGGTAGTTACTGGCATTCCTAACTCGTAAATATATATATAGAAACTGGTCCGTGTATTTGAGAGCAAAATGTTCCACTCCTTATTGGATAAGGGGGTCGGCACTGGATAGGTTTATAACTCAAATACTTAATCATTCGCAAGTCGATGTAACTTGACTGGGCATTAAGTTTATTTGAAGACTTGTATGACGTGTTGTTTGACATGGAGAGTGCCTGTCAAACTCTAATGGTTAGTGGGAGCACACGTTATAGGTATGCTAATTGGATTAGTATACTCGAACTGACTCACCCTCGATTCTTCACACGGATTTCACTCCGGGACAGTCAATGACGGAATCGAAAGGTTGTGATAGGTATTCGTGAACCTTCGACTTGAGGATTTAGTAGGGATGTGCTTGTGATGTCAAGATTTTCATTAGAGTAGTTCGACCCTATAAACCGGGAGGTGGGGGTCAACCTCGACGTGCATCTTTACGGGCAAGTAGCAGGTCCTACTGAATACTAAGATAGAATTCTTTCTCCCGTTAGTGATCGGGTTATATGTCCTATGCGGTTATTGGCTGATGAGATCATAAGTCTTTGGCCAAAGCATTGGAGCTAGTTGTATTGGATACACGAGAGCTCGATGATCTCGATTTGCATTAACGTATGCATAGCGTCAAGAACAAATAGGGTTTGACTGACCGTGACCCTATATCTTGATCGGGACATTTGAAAGAAGGGTTTATACGTATACTGGTATTCACGACAGAATGGTTCATGAATGATCCCAATCATTTGTTCTCAGTTGTGGTACAGTGTAGGCCGCCAAGCCGGCTAGGTGGTGCTACTACTCTTTGGTTCCTCCCATTGCTGACTGAGACGGACCTACCGAGTCGTGCAATAGGATTGACGATGGAATGAATCAAGCTAATTCTCTCATTATGAATATTAGATATTGGATATCTAAATTTGGGACATTAGATGACTAAATTGATTTATTGGATAAATTGATTTACGTCCTAATGAATTAAATATATCACTAGGTGATTAATTTAATTCATGAATATATTATTTCTTGGAGAAATTAATTATGTTATATTGTATTTGATATGTTTAATTAATTGGATTAATTAAATGATATAAATACATCGGTACAGAATCAGAGTTTATCTGTTTGGACTTTCAGGATTCCAAAACGAACCTAACTCATCCGATTTCTACATGGGCCGCCCCCCACATTTCCACCCACCTTCCATTGATTCTTGTTTCCTTCTTTAATGAATGATTATGACTTGAATGGCATCTCTCATGTGAGATGAGTTGTGAAAGTGGTTGGTGTGTATATAGTAATAGAAGAAGACTTTCATCTCAATCTCATTCACTTGGAATCATATGTATGATATATATATATAGAGAGAAAGTGACCTTGAGTTCATCACTCATATTCATCTTCTTCATTTTTCTTAGAGAAATTTGAGAGAAAAATAGAGAGATCAAACATTAAATCACCTAGAGTGTTATAATCAATAGCTTCATCACCTAGCTCTATCCGTATCCTTGGAGGATAGCAAGGTGTTGTTGTTCCGGTCGTTTTTCCGGCGCGTGACAAGTAGAGGCGCGGTATTTCGGCGTTGGATCATTCAAGTGCTTGGAGTGCTTCGGATCGTAGAGAATTCAAGTAAAGCTTGGGGAATAGCTCAAGAGACGGATACCATTTAATCAACGGATTTCAAGGGTGAGTTTCTTACAACTCTTGTTTTTCCGTTTTTATATTCGTATATACGTAGCTCGATCGATCCTCGTAGGGATTCAGATCGAATTAATTTTCATTTTACCACTTCCGTTGGGCCTTCGTTTTAGGAACCGAATCCCAACAGTGGTATCGGAGCGTAGGTCTTGCGATCGTATATACGATATTGGCATTTGGAATGCTTGATTAGTTGGTGTATGATTTGGAATCATAATCGTATTAAATGTTGATTTTCTATTGTTCATCCAAAAATTATTTTTTCATGATTTTATGTTACAATGTAAATCTATTTTTATTTTGAAAAACTGATTTAAAGTGTAATATAAAGATTAGAAAAATGTTATTTTTGGAATCGGGGTGATAACGAGCCGAAAACATAATCGGACCCGGCAGCCTGGGGCTGGCTGGGCGCTGTCTTGCGGTCCGAATTGATTAATCCGAAAACGATTAATTCGTTTTGGATGAATCGATCGGATCGGTTCGTATTGTTGATTGGATCAATGTATCTCTACGCTTTCCATTTATATAGTATTTATTGGATGAATGCTTTTGAATGGGGATGTGGTTCGTGGACTTAGTTTTTGAATCGTTCGTTTTATTCGATTGGGTTGTAAAGGCCGTTTTGAGCCCATTTATTTTACTAGAAATATTTATATATAGGATGCAATTTTCAATGTAAAATTTATATGTAATGACGAAGACTGGAGGAAGATCCGTTTCGAGAAGACGAAGATTCAAGACGAAGACTTGTAATTAGATTACGGAGTTTTTGTTTTCTAGGAACGGTCCATGAACCACATATTGGTAGCAACTAGGTTGTGAATGGTTATTTTCATATTGTATGAATGTCACAAACATGCTTAAATGAATTAATGTGCAAAGTGTAACATTAATCGCGAAAATTCTCCCACGATAAATTATTAAGTTTATAAGGTTTCAAGGTTTTCCTTCCCTCCATCGAGCTTGCGGGAAATTGAAATCCAAACCGGATGTGTTATGCTTCCGAGTTATCGGGGTAGTCGTTCGGGGAGGATGAATAAATTACCGGGAGCGCATTGGATGCCTTTGGTTGGAGCAAATTTTATCCCTAGAAACCTGATAGGTTGCCGGATAAGATTCAATTGTGAAACTGATTTGCGTCGATGGTATAAACTTAACTTGTTCACGAACCATAGAACCCTATAGGTTGAGGGGAGTGAACAAGGGAAAAAAGATCGAATCATCCATTAGATGGGTTGGTGTTGGACACCACTTTATGAAAATTAATAGACTAGAAACCTGTTCGGTTGCCCTCTATTAAGATTTATAAAGAACTCGATCACCACTATGAAGTAGAGCGACAATACTTCCGGATTTCACATGGGAGTGTCTTATTCCGATAAAATTAATGGGAGCTAGGCAACAAGAATAGAAAAGACCTTAATTCTATACTCAGAACATAATATAACAAGTCACTAATTAATGTGTTATACTTAATGCAGACATAACGCTCAATATGACAATGAAGCCACTCGCAATTCTACTCGAGAAGAACACCCTGATTGGACCTAACTTTGTAGACTGGCTCTGCAATCTGATGATTGTCCTCAGTATAGAGGCACTGGGATACGTCTTGGAGACGGACATTCCGGCGCCTCCTGTGCGGACCAGAGCCAATCAGGAAGAGATCGACAACCACAAAACGTGGGTTAAGGATGACGTGAAAGTCCGTGCTTATATGATGACTTCCATGTCTAATGAGCTTCAGAGAGCTCATGAGAAAATGACTTCTGCTAGACAGATTCTATCTCACTTAACCGAGCTTTATGGTGAGCACAGCAGAACTGCTAGATATGAGATATCCAAGCAACTGTTCGATGCAAGGATGAAGGAAGGTGAGAAGGTTGGGGAACACGTCCTCAAAATGATATCCATGATCGAGAGATTGGAGGCTCTTGATTTTAAAATGGATACTTATCCCCAAACCGACCTTATCCTTCAGTCTCTTCCTGACTCCTTCTCACAGTTTGTTATGAACTTAAACTGCAATGAGATTGCGTGTTACTTAGCTGGGCTAATGAACAAACTGGTGACCGCTCAGTCTCAGATGAAGACTCCGCGGATGAAGGAATCTGCTCTTGTGATTTCTTCTGGACCTCGGAGGTCTGAGAATAAGAAGAAAAAGACCAAGAAGCAAACTGGACCACAAGTTAAGGACCTTAAGGGAAAGGGCAAGGCCCCGATGGTTCCTAAGAACAAGAAGAAGAAGGATGCTTGTCTCAATTGCGGTGATCTGGGCTAGAGACTGTCCGATTCTTCATGGCACTTCAAGTAAAGAACTTTTAGTTTTGGAAACAAATTGTTCTGCTATTGTATTTTCTACTTCCTGGATACTGGATTCTGGTGCTAGTTCTCATATTTGTACCGTGAATCAGGATCTAGAACAAAGTAGGAAGCTTGGAGCTGGAGAAGTTATGATCACAGTCGGAAGAGGTCATAGTGTCGAGGCGACCGACATAGGATCACTTATTTTGGGTTTAGAATCCGGCTTTGTTTTGACTTTAGAAGATGTACTTGTTTTTCCCAAGGGGCACAAAAACATTGTATCCATTCCGGTCATGGACCGAAAAGAATTTTCATTTTTCATTGGTGATGGTTCCTGCAAAATTTATTTCAGAAATAAACTAATGGGTACTTCTACATTGTTAAATGGATTGTATCATCTAAATCTTAGCAACAAAGTAGTTGTGAATACTATGACTAGAAAACGTGGTAGGGATGAAACCAATTAAGTTTTGAAATGACATCTTAAACTTGGTCATGTTGGTCAGACCAAGGTTTACAAAATGGAAAAAGATGGACTTATGGGTCCATTGGGATCGGATCCCTTTCCTACTTGTGAATCTTGTCTTAAAGGCAAAATGACTAAGTCCCCATTCACAGGGACTTTTGAAAGAGCTGCTGATAAACTGGGATTAATCCATACTGACGTATGTGGTGCTTTAGAAGCAGCACGTGATGGATATCAATATTTCATTACGTTTACAGATGATCATACTAGGTATGGTTATGTATACTTAATGAAACATAAATCTGAGGCCTTTGAGAAATTCCAGGAATTCAAGGCCCTAGTCGAGAAAAAAACTGGAAATCATATCAAAGCACTTTGGTCGGACCGAGGTGGCGAGTATATGAGTTCGGAGTTTGATGTAGGGGTGGACTCGGTTCCATTTGGTTCGGTTTTTGACCGAAACCGAGAGTCGAACCAAATATTCGATTTCGGTTTGGTTCGGTTCTTTTTGAAGTTCGGTTCGGTTAAGTTCGGTTTTATAAATATTCGGTTCGGTTTCGATTTGATTTGATGTTTTTTCGGTTCTTCACAATATAAATTCAAATATTATATGCAATAGAATAAGTTATATATAACCACAAGCCAACAAGAGTTATATATATGTTCAAGATAAAAGCTAGAGTTGCATAAGAATTTCCAAATATCTCAAAATATATAACAATCGTAAATCACAGTAGCTCATTCTCTCAACCTAAATTAATTGAATCACAAATTCATGAGCATATTATCGGTCCTTCTTGGACCCATGAGGGTCTTACAAAAGGAAAACGAATTATACTAAAATTCGAAACACACCAAATCACAAAAACAAAGTCATTTTAGTATGTTGAAATTTGACTTCGGTCCATTTCGGTTCGGTTCGGTTCCGCTCTACCCCGAACCGAGAACCGAACCAAATTAGTTCGGTTCGGTTCTGTTTTTTTTGTTTTTCGGTTCGGTCTTCTTCGGTTTCGGTTTTTCGGTTCTTTTTTCGGGTTTTTTCGGTTCGGTTTTGGATTTTCGGTTCCGAAATGCCACCCCTAGTTTGATGAGTTCCTTAAGGAACATGGAATAGTATCACAACTAACACCTCCAGGTACTCCTCAGTTAAATGGTGTGTCAGAAAGAAGGAACCGGACCTTGTTGAACATGGTCCGTTCCATGCTGGGCTATACTGACTTATCAATTTACCTGTGGGGGTATGCACTCCTGACTACCGTTTACATCTTGAACAGATGTCCTTCCAAATCCATTCCTAAAACTCCACATGAGATGTGGGAGGGCAGGAAACCAAGTCTTAATCATATTAGGATTTGGGGATGTCCCGCCTATGTCAAAAGACTAAGGTGGAGAATTGGAAGCTAGGTCCGGGACGATGGGGTATCTATTCTACATGCCCGAAGATCGAAAGATCGTTGTTGCTTTACAAGCACACTTCCTGGAAGATGAGTTTATTCAGGAAGACGGAGCAGGTAGAAGTATTTCTTTTGAAGAATACAATGAAACTCCTCAGGAGATATCTGTGTAAGAAACTGGAATCGAACCTTCTAAAACACAAGTACAACCACCTCGTAGGTCTAGTATGGTGTCTCATTTACCTGAGAGGTATGGGCTTGTGCACTTGGAGGAGTTGGGTCTCCATGAGGTTCCAAGTGATAGCCAAGAGACCGACCCAACGACCTATGACCAAGCGATGGTGGATGTAGACTCCGCGAAATGGCGCGAAGATATGGAAGTTGAGATAGACTCGATGCATGTCAATCAGGTCTGGACTCTAGTAGACCGCCCCAAGGGCATAGTGCCTATTGGGAACAAGTGGATCTATAAGAGAAAGACTGATGGAAATGGCAAGGTTGACGCCTATAAGGCCAGGCTTGTGGCAAAGGGTTTTACCCAGAAAGAAGTGATCGATTACCACGATACCTTCTCTCCCGTAGCTATGATCAAGTCTATTTGCATGATGCTCGCTTTAGCTGCCTACCACAATTATGAGATATGCCAAATGGACGTAAAGACGGCTTTCCTTAATGGATTCCTCGAGGAGGAAATATATATGGAGCAGCCTAAAGGCTTTGTGTCCGAGGTCGATATTCAGAAAGTGTGCAAGCTTCAGTGTTCCATTTATCGACTGAAGCAAGCATCGCATAGTTGGAACCTTCATTTTGACGAGGCAGTCAAAGAGTTTGACATCGTGCAAAATGAAGAGGAACCTTGTGTATACAAGAGGGTTAGTGGGAGCAATATTGCATTCTTAGTACTATATGTGGATGGTATTCTAATAATAGGAAATGATGTGGGAATGCTCAGTTCTGTGAAAGCTTGGGTTTCGAGTAATTTCTCCATGAAAGACTTGGGAGAAGCAACCTATATTCTTGGAATTCGACTCTACCGGGATAGAGCGAAGAGAACAATAGGTCTTTCCCAAGCCCTCTATATAGATAAAATCTTAAAGCGATTTAAGATGGATGATTCTAAAAGAGGGTTCCTACCGATGCGACATGGAATAAAACTCTCCTTGAAGGTGTGTCCTCAAAGTGAGGAACTACGAAAGGAAATGAGTAATATACCATATGCTTCGGCCGTAGGTAGCCTCATGTATGCTATGTTGTGTACAAGACCTGACATTGCGCATGTTGTAAGCGTGGTAAGTAGGTTTCAGGCAAACCCAGGTAGGGAACATTGGACTGCTGTAAAGAACGTTCTCAAGTACTTAAGAAGGACTAGAGATATGATTCTGATGTATGGCGGTGGAGAATTAGATGTGGTGGGATTCACTGATTCGGACTTCCAAGGACTGAAGGATGATTCGACGCCTACTTCTGGATACATATTTACTCTTAATGGAGGAGCAATATCTTGGCGTAGCGCCAAGAAAAGCGCGACTGCTGATTCCACCTGTCAGTTTGAGTATCAAGCAGCCTCGGAGGCTTCCAAGGAAGGGTTCAGGATTAAGAAGTTTCTGGGAGAACTTCAGGTGATACCATGTGCTGAGCTTCCTGTTCCGCTGTACTATGACAACGACGGAGCTGTAGCACAGGACAAGGAGCCAAGGTTTCACAACAGCACCAAACATATTGAGAGGAAGTATCATCTCGTAAGAGAATTTTTTCGCAAGGGATACATTGTGCTGCACAGAGTAGACTCGGCCGACAACGTCGCTGATACACTGACCAAGCCACTTTCTCAGACTAGCTTGGAGCGTCATCTGGAGAACATGGGTATTAGATACCATGGTGTGTGGCATTGAGTGCAAGTGGGAGATTGTTAGGAGTATGCCCTCGAATGCCACTCAGAGGATGTTGAGTGAGGGCATTGTACTTGTAATTATGTAAATCATTAATATAAGGCAATGGATGTTTCTTTATTTACTGGTAGTTACTGGCATTCCTAACTCGTAAATATACATATAGAAACTGGTCCGTGTATTTGAGAGCAAAACGTTCCACTCCTTATTGGATAAGAGGGTCGGCACTGGAAAGGTTTATAGCTCAAATACTTAATCCTTCGAAAGTCGATGTAACTTGACTGGGCATTAAGTTTATGTGAAGACTTGTATGACGTGTTCTTTGACATGGAGAGTGCCTGTCGAACACTAATGGTTAGTGGGAGCACACGTTATAGATATGCTAATTGGATTAGTATACTCGAACTGACTCATCCTCGATTCGTCACACGAATTTCACTGTGGGACAATCAATGATGGAATCGAAAGGTTGTGATAGGTATTCGTGAACCTTCCACTTGAGGATTTAGTAGGGATGTGCTTGTGACGTCAATATTTTCATTAGAGTAGTTCGACCCTATAAATCGGGAGGTGGGGGCAACCTCGACGTGCAAGTAGCAGGTCTTACTGAATACCAAGATAGAATTCTTTCTCCCGTTAGGGATCGGGTTATATGTCCTATGCGGTTATTGGCTGATGAGATCATAAGTCTTTGGCCAAAGCATTGGAGCTAGTTGTATTGGTGACACGAGAGCTCGATGATCTTGATTTGCATTAACGCATGCATAGCGTCAAGAACCGATAGGGTTTGACTGACCGTGACCCTATATCTTGATCGGGACATTTGTAAGAAGGGTTTATACGTATACTGGTATTCACGGCCGAATGGTTCTTGAATGATCCTAATCATTCGTTCTCAGTTGGGGTACAGTGTAGGCAGCCAGGCTGGCTAGGTGGTGCTACTACTCTTTGGTTCCTCCCATTGCTGACTGAGACGACCTACCAAGTTGCGCAATAGGATTGAAAACGGAATGAATCAAGATAATTCTCTCATTATGAATATTAGATGGATATCTAAATTTGGGACATTAGATGTCTAAATCGATTTATTGGATAAATTGATTTTTGGCCTAATGAATTAAATATATCACTGGGTGATTAATTTAATTCATGAATATAATTATTTCTTGGAGAAATTAATTATGTTATATTGTATTTGATATGTTTAATTAATTGGATTAATTAAACAATATAAATACATCGGTACGGAATCAGAGTTTATCTGTTTGAACTTTCGGGAGTCCGAAACGAACCAAACTCATCCGATTTCTACATGGGCCGCCCCCCACATTTCCACCCACCTTCCATTTTATTCTTGTTTCATTCTTTAATGAATGATAATGACTTGAATGGCATCTCTCATGTGAGATGAGTTGTGAAAGTGGTTGATGTGTATATAGTATTAGAAGAAGATTTTCATCTCAATCTAATTCACTTGGAATCATACGTATGATATCTATATATATATATATAGATATATATATATATATATATATATAGAGAGAGAGAGAGAGAGAGAGAGAGAGAGAGAGAGAGAGAGAAAGTGACGTTGAGTTCATCACTCATCTTCATCTTCTTCATTTATTTCTTCTTCATTTTTCTTAGAAATTTGAGAGAGAAATAGAGAGATCAAACATTAAAACACTTAGAGTGTTATAATCAATAGCTTCATCACCTAGTTCTAGACGTATCCTTGGAGGATATCAAGGTGTTGTTGTTCCGGTCGTTTTTCCGGAGCGTGACAAGTAGAGGCGCGGTATTTCGGCGTTGGATCATTCATGTGCTTGGAGTGCTTTAGATCGTAGAGAATTCAAGTAAAGCTTGGGGAATAGCTCAAGAGACGGATAACATTTAATCAACGGACTTCAAGGGTGAGTTTCTTACAACTCTTGTTTTTCCATTTATATATTCGTATATACGTAGCTCGATCGATCCTCGTAGGAATTCAGATCAAATTAATTTTTGTTTTACCGCTTCCGCTGGGCCTTCGTTTTAGGCACCGAATCCCAAGAATTCTCTCACTACCGGAATATCCTCCAACATTATTGATGATTTCTCGGTCTTGGTCATATAGCACCAATAACCAACACACCCCTGACTGAGTAATTTTACTGCTTTCGTCAAATTGACGACTCTTCCGGAACATCTGGGATTACCTCCCTGAAATACACATTCGACCCCATCGTCTGAAATGATAGTGACCATACGCTTACGGACACTAATGATGGCATCATGACGATCTATCCAATCGATACCCAAAATAACATCGTCTCTCGGTAAATCTACCACGATCAGGTTTGCCTATTAAGCTGAATCAGACAATTCTCAATCTCACGATCCCCGATAATTCTTCTACCGTCAGGTAGACCAATGATATAAGGTTCACAACTAGTAGCATTATCCAAATGAAGTCTACTCAAGCATGACTCGAAAAAGAATAAATGCAATACACCAGTATTAAAAATGGTACACACAGGTTGAGATAGAATTTTGAGTGTACCTGAGATCATCCGGGCCTTCGTATCGTCGGCCTTTTTCATCTCATAAATTCGGGGCTTGCCGGCCCCTGAACCGGATGCTCCCGTCTGATAGCTTTTGGCTCCGCCTTTATTTGCTCCCGTCGTCTTGAACGACGCGGACTGAGTGGCCTGATTCTGAACTGCTGACTGTATTGGGGCCTGAGATATCGCAAGAGTAGGTTTAGAGTCTCTTCGGCAAAAACGGGCCTTATGCCCAGCAATCCCACAGTTATGGCACGTGATATTCTGCCTCGGACACTTGGTGCTGAAATGACCCTGTTCTTCACAGTTGAAACAGGTGATGGCCGAACTGGCCGCTCGGGACTGAGATTCCGCGGGTCTAGGCACCATAGGAAGTCGCTCAGAAAAAGTAGGGCCCACACGAGGCTTCTTGAAAGTTGCCTAACTGCCTTCAGACTGATTACGATTCTTAGACTTCTTGCTAGCAGATGAAGGTTGTTGCTTAGCAATATCCTTAGCAGTAAGCTCATAAGTAAGAGATTTCTCGATGAATTCGGCCAGAGTGGTGGAATTGTAATTAAGCAACTGCATTTGTATACGAGGTTTCAGCCTCTTGATGAAATACTTGATCTTATCCGCGTCGGAGTGAATAATAGATGCGGCGAAAGGAAGTAGCTCCTGTAACATCATCGTCCGCTGAGAGGTCGGGAGTGAGTAATTCTGATAACTTGGCCTCTCTGAGTGGGGCCTGATAATACCTCTCCATCATGAGAGTCTTGAATTGATCCCAAGTACAAGATCCGTCGGTGGACTTCAACGATAACCACAAAGAGTGAGCGCTCTTACCCAGATAGTAAGCTGCAACTGAAACTTTGTGCCCTTCGGAACACTCCACCATAGCAAACCACTTCTCGAAATGCTCGATCCAGTGAACTATATCCGCTGGATCATACGAGCCCTCAAAAGTAGGTGGTCTTTGGTGAGAGATGTCGCTAATAATACTGCTCACACTCCTCTCTTGTCCCTGAGGTGGCGGCGGAGGAGCTTGCTGATTCTAGGCGGTTGAGTTCTGCATCGCCTCTATGAGGCCTGCCATCTGAGTTATCTGGGCCATCATACTCTGCATAAATACGAGTGGGTCAACCCTAACACCTTCTGAATGAGTTGTGTCCTGTGTGCGACTCCCTGACAGTGAATGATCATTTCTGGGTGAAAGGGTGGCAGCATCGCTGGTCGATGAATTTGCATTATTCCTCGCATTCGCGCATGTATTCACATGAGCTCTCGGGTTCTGGCCCGCACTGCAGCCTCTTCCCCCGCATCCTCTACCTGCTCTCTCCATACTGAAGTAGGAAAGTCACATGATGATTATAGATCTTATGTGAATATCACGTTATGGTTACGTCATGAAATGATGATAATGAGCGTACATGCTCTAACACAATGATTACATGAATGATCAACTTAGGTGACATGATTATCTGATGAAATTCTTGAAATGATGATCTTGAACAAGTTAACAAGATTAATGATACGATCCTTAAGATCGACAACTGAGCAATGAAATGAACTGAGTGATTAATGAGTTAACATGATCGACATGATCAAAAATGAAAATGATGATTGAGGATTGTTGAATGTTCAATGATGAATGAGTGATTCTTATTGCCAGAAATTATACCATGGCGACAGAAATCTTACTGTTCTTTGGTCTGAGGGGCTCGTCTCTTGCACAGGTCACACGTGATGCGAAAGTCCAATGATACTAGTCTAATGAACGATGGTTTCAAATGAGACATGACTCGGAAGGTAGTATTCAAAACCACGCTTCGATACCAACTCTGTAACACCCCAAACTAGGCGGATATTACAGTGCCGTGGACCCCCAACTGGGTCCCACTAGGCGAATGAACTTAATGAATGAAATAATATAATTGTAGTACCGAACCACATTATATCATTAATTACTCCGATGAGGAGTTTCAAATACAACACACCTAGGAAAATACAGAATACATGTATATTTTATGTGAAGATAAAATATACAACACTGAATGAAAATGAATATCCAAACGAGAATCTGCAACGGAAATATAAATGAAGAAACACGAATGACTGAAAAAGGACTGGCGCCCCCTACTAGTATCAATGGGACTCCTCGCCGTCAACTTTCTCTTCCCATGCTTTAGCCTTGCCATGACCTGAAAAAAACATCCCCCAACGGGGTCAGTTACACAGAACAACAATCCTCAAGAGTTGAACAATATACAACAATCACATATCTTAGTTATGAAATCCAGCTGAAGAGGGGCACCGTAGTACGCCCATAATGGTATGTGCAAGTGCACAAGACGAGTGTCCGGACACACCCGCCCTTGTGCTTAATTAGTCTCATGGAGGTACATTACCGTGTGCACAGTCTATTGTGTCGGTGAACCCGATCACATGACTATAAAGTGCCCGACTAAAAATTCAACACATCCCCACCTGGCCACGCAATATGAACCCACAAGGCCACAAGGACAAAAGTGACCAATGAACATTAACGAACAATAATCCGACAAGGGTCAAGAATGACTCACCGAGATGAAATAACAATGAAATGAATGGTAGCTCATTGAAATGATTGGAACCGTCGTTCCTCATGAATTGAATGATTAATTGATAATTACAAGTCTCGACATGAATGATATATTATGAGTGAATTACATGTATGAATGAACAACAACATAAGGAATGAATATCCCTTTAACCGATTAAGAATTAACTTACATAACACCGGTGAAGAATGTCCTTCCTCGAACAAACGTCCTAAAAGAGATGTCGATCACTCGAACAACCTTGAATAACACAATTACCAAATATCCGCTTAATAAACGATTCAAACATGATCACAACCCACTTCAAAAGCCGATACAACAATATCCAAACTCATTGGGGCATTATGACAAACACTTAGCAAACATTCATCCTTTAATTATAATTAACCCCATCTATATCGGAACCAAACTCCAAAATGAGTAGTTCCATCCAACAAAACACCTTCAATGATATCAATAATCCCATAGGAATCCACAACTCGAGTTAGCGACAAAATCTAACTGAAAACCCCCAAGATATAAAAGTCAACTCTAAAGCGTTCCTGAAAAAAATTCCCTAATTATTCATCAAATCCGAAATATGCACCCATAAAGCCGTAGAAATATATTTATCCAAGGTAGAAAATCCATATCTAACATATTCCAACTTAAAACCAAGCTTACACGAAGAGATCGGAAGGAAAACATTCAAAATCCAAAATTCTAGATCCAAGAAATGTTTACCTTGATTTGATGTATTGGAGAGAATGAAATGATGATTAATCCAACTCAGAAGCTTGAAGATGATGATAGGCGTGTGCAACTCGAAGAGATTCTTCCAAATCGCACGAAATCGCCCGGAATCGCTCAAAAACGAAGTGAGAAATGAAAATGACGAAACTGGACTGGACTGTCCAATTTATACTATTCCCAGATTAGCGCACGCTATGACCTGTATTTAGCATGCGCTAGCGGGTTAACCGGACAATCCAGTGAACTCTGACTGCCTCGCTAACGTATGCTACGAACTTGGTAGCGTGCGCTAATGCCTTCCTGATAGCGTGCGTTAACCCAAAATGTTAGCGTGCGCTAACTGAATATATGATGCCCAGTAACTAAAGTCCAGAGCCTTCTGTCCTCTGAATTGCTTGCGATAGCATGCGCTACACCCAAAACTCAGCGTGCGCTACTACACCATTAGCGTACTCTAAAATCTACTCATAGCATGCGCTATGAATTATTCCAATTCAGTCCAGTACCCACTGGACTCTGCCTGATTGACTTTAGCGTGCGCTACACCGATTGCATAGCGTGCGCTACCCCAAACTACTAGCGCGTGCTACTTACCATTAGTAGTGTGCGCGACTACAACTCGACTGCAGTCCAGTGCCTTCTGGACTGTCAGCCTGAACCACCATAGCGTGCGCTAATGCTGAGAGGTAGCGTGCGCTACTCGTACTCAATTAGCGCGCGCTAAGGAGAGTATGTAGCATGCGCTACTCCTCACACACAAGCTACTACAAAGATGACAATGATGATACGCTCGGCCCGACTCTCCAACCGTGTTGAAAGACGAATAATAACTGATACACGATGCAATTTACTCTGAACGGTGAATACAATGAATGAATATGAATGATGAATGATTAATAATGAGTGAAAATTACTGAGTGACAATTACTGAATGATAATTACTGAATTACAACCGGGTATTACAAGTCAGTCCACAAAGTTTGGTCCGCTTAAGTTGTTCTTCTCGAGTAGAATTGCGAGTGGGTTCATTGTCATTATGAGAGTTGTTACTTTGTTTGTTTGCATTAAGTAAGATAGATTGATTAGTGACTCGATTGGTTATGATCTGAGTTTATAATTAAGATCTTTCTATTCATTTAAACCAGCTCCCACTATTTTTATTGGAATAACACACTCCCTTGTAAAATTCGAAAGTATTTGTTCGCATTACTTCATAATGGTGATCGAGTTCTTTATATATTTTAATAGAGGGCAACCGAACAGGTTTCTGGTCTATTAATCTATATAAAGTGGTGACCAACACCAACCCATCTAATGGATGATTAGATCTTCTTTTTCCCCTTGTTCACTCCCCTTAACCTATATGGTTTCTATAGTTTGTGAACAAGTTAACTTTATACCAACGACGCTGATTAGTTTCACAATTGAATCTTATCCGGCAACCGAACAGGTTTCTAGGGATAAAATTTATTCCAACCGAAGGCATCTAATGCACTATCAGGATTTATCGACCCTCCCCAAACGGCTATCCCGATAACTCAGAAGCATAGCACATCCAGTTTAGATTTCAATATTCCAAGAGCTCGATGGAGGGAACTAAAACCTTGAAACCTTTTAAACTTAATATTTTGTCGTGGGAGAATTTGCGCGATTAATTCACACTTTGCACATTAATTCATTTAAACGCGTTTGTCAACATTCATACTATATGATAAACATACACAACCTAATTGCTACCAACATGTAGTTCGTGGACCGTTCCTAGAACCAAAAAACACCGTAATCTAATTACATGTCTTGAGTCTTGAATCTTCATCCTCTCAAATGGATCTTCATCCGGTCTTCGTCATTACATATTAATTTTACATTGAAAAATTGCATACTATATACAAATTTTTCTAGTAAAATAAATGGGCTCAAAAAGGCCTTTACAACCCAATCGAACAAAAGATTCAAAAACTAGGTCCACAAACTACATCATGTTCGCTCAAAATGTACTTGTAAATAAAATAGCGACTCGCAAGTATACGAGGCGTTTGAAGTGTTGATGAGTTTACCAAGCTCGTTTCACTTGAGGATCGTTTTTGTTTGTTAAAATTACAATAATTATGAATTCACAAAATAATAATTCCTAAATATTATAAATAATTTGGGTTCTCGATTTAAGCTGGTTTCTAGAAATATAAATACAGGAAATAAATTCTAAATAAGAACTTTAATTACTATAATTTAAATAAGACAAAGCAGTAAGAAAAAAGTATCTTAATGTGGAATTATGCTGTTTTTGATAATAAAGATTCTAGGGATTTGGATTATTAAATAAATAACTCGAGCACTATATCAATTTATTAACTGTGAGATTTAATAATTAGATAAATATTATATCTTCAGGAACAATGATTTGATAACATTCGTATTCACAAATCATTTTAACAGAAGTTTACATTTAAATAATCTAATTACTTCATCCAACTAAATAATACCTTTCGGATTCATATTTAGTTCCTTGGGCTAAATAGTACCTTTGAGATTAATAATTAGCCTTTTTAATTAAATTTAGATTTTCAAAAACATTTCCTTCTGGACTCTATTGTAACACCCCCAGAGCCATCCAGGAATATTAAAGCGCCGTGGGCCCCGAGACGGAATCCACAAGGCTAAAAAACATTTTCGCAAACATTTACAAATGCCCAAGTGGCTAACGACGGTACTATCTTTTTAAAACATTTGAAAACTATATAAAATTCGGTTATCAAAACCGTTGTAAAATCTCATTTGAAAGGACAAGGCCAAACAACCAAAACTCAATAGTTTAGAAAACGATTTTCCAAAGTAACTCAAGTATCCAAAAACCAAAGGGCATATAAGAACAAGAATCAAATCAATACGATAATCGATTGTCCATCAAATCTTATAATCGATTATCGTGTTGATAGCATAAAGGACAAACAATTAAAAATACTCTAGCAGCGGAATACAACATCAAATCAGAATACTCGATTCACAAACACATGCCATAGCGAGTATCCTCCGGGAAGCTCATCTCTTCACGACCGCTACAAGCTCGATATCCAATATCCTAAAAATAAAGCCCACGACGGGGTCAGCCATAATATCCAACAATGATAACAATCACATCGCGTCTATAATTACATACCAATGAAAATACTAAGTAAGAATACGACCAATGTAATCTTATCGTCATAACTTTACCAGATCGTGATTATCCTTATCAAGATAATCATTACCATAGTCCACATCTCGTAATCTCCATTAAACAATGAAGTCATAAACGACATCTATACCATACCTCAAACAATACCCAAGGTTCTCAAAATATTATCAAGACTCACTGATACTAAATATACCAACTCTGGCCAATTCTATTCATTGGATAACATCAAAAACTATCAACACGATAATCGATTGTCCATCCCAGAACAAGAATCAAGAAGGAAAATACGGAACATACCTCAAGATACGTAATCCCACGACGAAATCACGTCAGTCTATTCCAAGATCAGATCAACACAACATACGTACATGGTCCTAACACAAGACCTACAAATGCATACTCATATGACAACGTCAATATGCTCAAAACAAGAACAACAATGTATACTCAATGGAAATCCCATGATCCAGCGCCCATCAGCATAAATCTCAAGATGATCCTACTAGATCAACACGAGGTGGATAACCAACAATATACATGTACACAAAACAACACATGATAAAACCAATGATGCGAATCCACATGATTCCATCAACACAACACAGGGTAATCCAATGATCCAGCGCCCTCAGCATAGATCCCAAGATGATCCCTTCGGACCAACACGAGGTGGAAAACCCGTCTAATGATCCAGCACCCTCATCATAGATCCCAAGATGATCCCGTCGGATCAACACGAGGTGGATATCTGATCCAGCGCCCTTACCATAGATCACATGATTCCATCGGATCAACACAACACACACAATACGACTATGCATACACATATGCAAATCAATATGTTCATCAACATGAACAACATATGAATCAATAACATGAACGACACTATGCATAATCGAAATCATCCACATTAAACCAAAATCAAAATAGGATACTTTCCCCGAGTCCTTCGAGAGCAAACTCGATGTCAAAACCATCACCGATGATTATCCTCAATGTTCGACGATCCAATATACCACGGACCATATTCACATACTCGTATTTACCATGCTGTACCCTCGATACCAAGTATACCAATAACAAATGTAAATCATATACATTATGATTTAACTCCCAAAAATCGGAAAACCACGTAAAATCCAAATCTCCAGAGTTTACAATTATAATCATCGTTATACGAATTATAAACGAATGAAAGTAAAACCATTCATTAAATATTATAAACCGAGCAAGTAATAACTTGCCTCGATACAGACACGATGATTATGAAGCCGCTATCAACTCTTTGCTTTCGTCTACAAGCTCCTCGGCTCCCAGCCAAAGCGATTCACGAACATTCTCGAACACGACCGCAACACACTATTCTAGTCGACGATTATAACCATCCATCAATGATCACAACCTATTGAAGTAATCAATTAACACACATTCGATAATAATCAATACCCGATATAACCAATTAATCAATCCCAATGGCTCAACAATTCCTCGATCATATACAAAACCAAATAGTATAACTCAAACCATCACGAACTCATATCATAATACGAACCGAAATCTGATAGTCATTATTAACAATCAATATAACCGATCAACAAACCCAACGATTTCACAATATCTCCATTAAACACAAGTGCGAACAATCCAACTCAAACAATTACGAATTTATAACCACAATACGATTACGGATACGAATGTAAAGGAAATCATATTCGATAATCAATCACAATCTTTCCGGATTCCAAATTGTTTATCATGATTCGTATTTCATCAAGAACATACGAATTCTACCACTACAATCAACACGACCTAACGAATGTTCGATCTTCACATCTAAGAATACCGATAATTCAACATACGATCGTCTTGCTATGTTCTATTTATTAAGAGTCCCTCAAGAACACTAAGTGATTCGAAACCATGTTCATAGTCATCAAAACAACATAATTCGATATCCTTTAACATGTAGATAATCATCCAGCTCATAATGCAAGTCATATATTATCGTATTCTTCAACATACAATTCACATAACCTCATGAATCATAACAACAACACCATAATCATCTTTATACGAATCATTCATCAGTAATTGCATAAAAATCAGAATTCAAGGTGTAGAGTTCATCAACATACCTCAAGAATATGAACAACACCATCAAACACCTCAAGGATCATTGATATCTTCATATCCAAGCCTCAAATCCATATTTCCATATAATTGAGTTGGAAGAGGTTTATCTTCACTAACACACGCTGTGGGACGAACTTGGGGGAAGAACATCGATTTTCTCTCGTGAAGAAATGAAAGGGCGAACCTTCATTTATAATCTGCACCGCTCATTGCGTACATTATCAACCACCTTTAACGTACATAATTCTCCTTACGTACGCTACAGGTCCTTCATAACGTACGTAACATCATTCCAGAACTCACTGTCTTGATTCATTCGATCGCTTACGTACGTAATGCATAGGCCATATCGTACGTGTAATAATCGCAATTTCGATTTCCGGTAATTTTCTTTTTGTTTGCGGAAGTCTATCTTAGAGACTCTATTGTGACCATTTCGTCATTTCGAGAATGATGAATTTTACACTTTTTGTCATCCAATTTCGTTTCGGTGTCGTTTTGTTGAGTTCCGTGTTCTTAAGCGACTTTTCCACCTATGAGTTCGACTTTGTAAAATCACCATCAATTATTGGAAACTCTAAAAGTTCTGAATCTTTTCAGTATTATAGAGCATCAAGTTAGCTTTCCAATGGTTCAAACGGTGAGTCAAAATAGCCTGGCGCGGCTGTACCACGGGCCGCGGCCCTCTGCTGGCCGGGCCTCGGCACTAAGCTGGCTGCTGCTCACAATTTTGGCCGCAGGCCGCGGCACACTCTGTTCGGGCCACGGCACGCGAGTCAGATTAGCCCTTTTTCAGCGGATATTTGGGAGAGGATATCATTTCCTCTCCTCTCTTCTTCTCCCTCACGATCTAGGCGATTTTTGGGTGATTTATATCAGTGATATTGTTGGCCACTAAGTATACTGGATACAGTTTGGGAAATAGTTTAAACAACAAACTGTATGGATTTTAAATCTGAGTGCGTAGCGGAAGTCTTGGATACAGTACGTTGCTGTGGATACAGCAACTAAATGTATAGAGTATACTTACTTAATCACAGTAATTAAAACAGTAAAAGCTGAATGTAAATAACACAGTAATTAAAGTGTTTCGAGATAAACCCCTCTACGTCCACTGGTCCTCCACACAGGAGTAAAAAGTTTATTATAATTACTACGTACACAACTACGTAATTATAACAACACACACAATCAATATATCGTTCACACAAATTGATATAAAGATCTTAGCTTCAACCGTTCACACAGATTGGTTTTGAGCTAATGCTTTGACTTGCTTCTTCACACACAGTTCTGAAGCTTCATCTTCTTCAATGCAAATCCTTCACACACAGTTCCGGAGAAGCACAGATTGTTCAGTCCACACAGGGCTGTTTGTTCAAAGTTTAGAACAGATGGTGAACAACAACTTTGATTTTAAGAGCTTTCAGCTGATGAAGTGTTGTTCAGAATGATGAGCACTGTATATCTCTTTTGATCTGAGTTGCAGTAAGCTTAGGAGATATGTTTTGCTCTGATAATGATTTCGATAGCTTGGGTTTTTGGTAACTGATCTTCAATGTCAAGATGAGATATATATATAGTCTCTGAAATATATATCCGTTGAGATGTATCCGTTTGAGTGAGATTTCGTTCCAACGGGATTATGACACGATCCGGATTTAGCGGGATTTTGAAGATCTGTTGACTGACAGTATTTAAATACTTTATCCTTGAGATTTAAATACTTCTTTATTAAACGGGACTTGACTTCTGGAGATTCCATCTTTGTCCTGTTGTGAGCTGTATGGAAGATAACTGTATTTGAGTTTCGAGACAGTTTCCATACTTGGTCTTTTATAAGACTTCTTGCTGTACTGAAGGGCTTCACAATATGCTGATTCGAGGCAGGTCTTCAATACAGGATAATGCCTCAATGCTTCGATACAGTTTCCTTTACTGTATGCGGATTGGCATATATGTCAAAACCTCTTTATCAAATACCATTCGATATAGGGATTGAATATCCCGGCTGTTTCGATACAGGGTTCTTGTTTTCCCAACAATTTCCCCCTTTTTGACAATTTTCCAAGACTTACTTTCTATAACTTTTCAAGTCTTCTTAATGATGCCAAAACCTTCTTCATGAAGCGATCTTCTTTTGATGTCTTCTGGCAGTTTTCTTGGTCTTTCGTCAAAAGGTCTGTCTTAGTCTAAATGATGAACTGCTCGCAGGCAAGTTCGATACAGTTAAGGATTATTACAACTTAAGCTTATGATTGGCGCGCAGGCACAATCTTACAATGTATTCTAAGCTTACAACTTAAATCATGAACTGTTCGTAGACTAGTTCGTACAGCTTTATTTTCAATCAAGTTATCTAACTTGAGTTTGTTTATCAAACAAATTAAGTAATCATACATCAATACAGTAGATTACGAGTTGTAATCTTTCAAGACAAACAAATACTTTTATTGATAATCAAAATAACTTGAGTACATGATTTGCTGTTTCGAAGGAAAAAATACAAAGACAAAAATAATATACAAAATAATATACAAGGATTTCAGCTCCTATAGTGATCTGCATGTCTCCACGGCTTTCTCCCTGGATCATTCTCGGTACCACGCCACCAGTTCTGTAGGGAATCATTGCCTCGATCCTGGTATATAGCTCTTCCTTCATAGGATCGATCAAAGGCAAGAATCCAGTCTTCTGGATGGGTGATCCGGTCTTCTCTTTTGTGTTTGCTCTTCATATCAAGCTGGAGAGGGAGTTTTCCATCTTCTAGCATCTTCGTGAATTTCTCTGCGGCCTCCGCTAAAGTCTTATATCTCTTGAAGATGGCGGATTCCCTGACGAGTTTTGCGAAGTATCTCATCAGTTCGTTTTCCTCCATTGCTTCACTTCATCGGAAGTAGGGTTGCGGTTGGTCGGCAGACGAATTTCAGAAGGTCTTTGGATAAGAGTTTGCCATGGGACATTTGGATCATGAAATTCAGGTCGAGAGCCTGAAATCCTAAAACTTTGGGATTGAGGGGCTAGCTTGTTTAGCTCGGAAGTGATGCTGTCTTGAGCAGCCTCAAATTCCCTTTCTTGCTGTAGCCTGATTCTCCTAGCAGCTTCTCTTGCCTCTTCCCCCTTTTTGGCTTCATCAAGACTTTTTAGGATTTCTAGTGCAGCATCCTGTTTTGTCTCGATGTTAGACATTCTTTCCACAAGGGAGGAAAGCATTTGCGAAATATCCTTAATGCATTTGTCGTGGGCGCGAAGTTGAGAGCAGTTTTCAATCATGGCACATGCGGTATTGGCTTCAGCTATTCGCGTTTTTGATGCTTCTTCCTTCAGGAGTTGCTACTGCTTGTCTTCCATGATTTTCAAAGCTTGCTTGAAAACTTCTGGCAGAAGAACGAATGCCTCGACAACACGAGATACTTCATGTTGTAGAGTGGTCATTTCCTCCACAACAGAAGTATGCATCCAATTTAATGCTTTCTCAACGGAAGACAGAGCATTCACTGCATCCTGGATGAATACAGTTTGAAGACCAAGTGCGCGCAGGCGCTCTTTCTTAGCGGCAGAAATAGGAGAATCTGGTTGAGCAAAGTCTTCAGAGCTGTTCAACCTCCTTACGTTCACGGTTGGGCGTGAAGTAAGTTGGACATCCTCAGGTTCGATACCGTCCTCGGATTCTACGGTTGAAGGGGCGGGAGCAGCTGGTTCTTGTTCGGCGACAGGGGGTTGAGTGGCTTCCTGTTGCGAATTTTCTTCAGTGGACATGGCTACAGGAGGGACTGAATCCTCCTGTTGTTTTTCAGGTACAACTTCTTCGGTGGTAGCAGGCTCAGGTGCCTGTTCCAAAATTGCTTCAACTTCCTCGACTGGAGGGACTGATTCCTCTTCGTCGGGAATGTTCTCATGCTGTGGCGAAGGGGGATTGGTCTGGGTTGATGGCCCTTCTTCGTCTTTGGGTGGAGAGGCGTCTCTAGCTTCAGCCTCTTCACGACTCATTCTCAGACCAGCTTGAAAAGCATCATCGTCGTCGTCTGAGTCATGGTCATCGTCTTTTGGATTTGCGGGAGAATCTTCTGACTTGTCCTTTCCTTTCCGTCTAGCGTCAGATTTCTGCATCAGATGGCTTTCAATCAGCTCCTTGCAGAAATCATTGTCCCATCGGATCAGGGCTTCAATCTCCATTGAGTCCGTCACTTCTGAGACAAATTTTTCTTCTTGGCTCCAATCGCTCCAGTTGTACAATGTTTCGTACGGAGCTAGCATGTAGCCTTTCCATGTGAGAAATCTTTCGTAGGCATGTTCAATTTGGACAGAGAGAAGGGTCTGATTAATAATCGATTCAGGGGAGGGACTGCGTACAATGTCTGGAGACGCTGTAGCGAGGGATTCTTGTACAGGTATGGGATCCTGTATGGAAGTGGGATTCCTTACAGGGGATGGTGCCCTGAAGGAAGATAGATCCTGTACGGGTGTGGGATCCCGCAGAGGAGAAGTAGCTTTTGGCTTCAAATGGGCAGCTGACTCGCTAAAGTCTTGTTCGTTGGCAGATGTCTCATTATCCGTCGTAGCCGCCAAAGGCTCGGGATATACTGTCGATACAGTAGGAGACACCTCTTCCACAGGGGTTGGGCCCTGGGGTTGTTTTTCAGTGGGTTGAGCCATGGGGGAGACTTCTTCAGAGGGCTTGGCAGATTTGAATTTCGAAAGCCTCCTAAGTCTCTTCTTGGGCTTCTCACCAGCAGTGCGTTTCTTGCTGCGAGATCTCTTTCTCTTCTTTGAAGATTACACTTCTTGGAACTTCAAGGATTCATCTCTTGGATTATCAGAAATTGGCATATGTCTGGTTCTCAGGTGGTTGCAAGACAAGGTGCTCTGGTTATACGCAGTAGGCTTGACGCCTCCTAAGTATATCCTTGAACTATTCTTCTTCGCATCGGCGGATTGCGTTAGTCCGCATTTTGTTAGGATGTGGTTTAGCATCAAACCAAACGATCTCTTTTGGGTGGCCGGTTGGCACACCTCCTCTTGCAGGTGTTTCAGGATTATTTGGCACCAATTGACCTTTTCACAGGTCAGAATAGCCACCATCATCCTAAACCTCAGGTTGGTACACATTTCGAACGCACCGGTTCGATTCTCAATTATCCTGCAGCAAAAATCATGAAGATACACATATGGAAGACAAAAATTTTTCTTGTGACATGTAGTCTGAACCATGTCAACAACTTTGGACCCTGTGAACAGTCCATAAAATTTAGTGATCAGCTCTTGAGACCCGAACGTCTCAAGTTGTTCCATAGTCAGGCCATCAGCGGGTAGCCTGTAGATGTTCTGGAGCAGATCGTTATTAATACAGATCTCAACATCCTGGATAGTAGCGGTGATGTCGGCAACATGACCTCCTTGGGCCAATGACAGAAAGCGTACGGCGACGTTGAGGTAGAATTCCTCAACCAGATGTGCATCATACTTATCAGCAGTCTGACTTCCAAAGCGATAAAGGCCTTGTTGACGAAGTCGAGTTATGATGTACTCCATGGGTTCTGCGTCGTTGGTTTCAGACATAATGTGCTCAATGATAACCGATCTCGAAAAGATCCGGCCATCAATGATGTTAGCAGTCTTCTTCAGAGCAGGAGAAGAGGTTTGTCCAGCCATTTGGTGATTACTTAAGAAAAAGTGCAAGAAAATAATCGAAATAAGCAGAAAAGTATGTAGACTGTTTTTGCTTGAGAACTCTTGAATTTGCAGAAAGCGTAAAGAGTCTCTAATGGCAGATTCAGTCCGTTTATAGTGGGCGGCGAAATAGGGTTTTGCAGAGTACGAAAGGTCAGATTTTAAGGGATGGGAACCGGTTTTTGAAATCAACGGTTAAGATGGACTGAGTGTAACTGGTACGCTAATCCATTAAAATGTTTAAAAAATGAGCGGGTCCCATTTCTGACATTATGTCACCCTAAATGCCTAAAACGGCGGTTTTGAAACAATAAACAATTTAAAACATCGCGGCTTTTGAGATTCAGTTGTCCAGATGTCGTGTAAGGCATTTAATGTACATGACGTTTGACATAAAAACAGGGCACGCGGACAAAAATCATTTTAAAAAGAAATAATATGATATTATATATATATATGCTGAATCGAAATCCTATAGTATGTGCTGTTTCCGCGTCGATACAGCGTTCCCCCTTAAAAGGTACATATAGGTTTTAAATTCCATACAGCAACTTAAGGATTAATGCTGTATTCATGGGTCCTACAGTATTCCCCCTTAATTATTGCACACGTCAGTTGTAGGATTCATATGTCTTCGCTCGCTACAGTGCTATATTAATGATTCTGAGTGTACAAATAATTAACGTTGGATACTGTATTCTTGGGTCTTACAGCGTTCCCCCTCAATTTGTTGAGTAAAAACAGTAATTTACTTACAGGGAGTCTGGCTGTAGCATTCCCAATTCTTGTCTGAGCATGTTGAATCTTGCTGTGTCGAGCGGCTTGGTGAAGATGTCGGCTAGCTGAACGTCTGTGTGAACTTTTTCAAGGCGAACATCCTTGTTCTCGACGTGATTCCTTATGAAGTGATGCTTCATGTTGATATGCTTAGTGCGCGAGTGCAGGACAGGATTGTGCGTGATTGCAATTGCACTCGTGCTATCACACATGATTGGAGTCTCTCTTGCATCGATTCCATAGTCTGACAACTGTTGCTGCATCCAAAGGATCTGCATACAGCAACTACCAGCAGCATAGTACTCTGATTCAGCCGTGGAAAGAGAATTAGCCAATTGCTTCTTACTGAACCAAGAAACGAGTCTAGGTCCAAGAAAGTGACAAGTTCCACTTGTACTCTTCCTATCTAGCTTGCAACCTCCGATATCCGAGTCGCTGTATCTAACTAAATCGAATCCGCCTTCATTAGGATACCAAAGTCCTGCATCGACTGTTCCTTTAACGTACTTCAGGATTCGTTTAGCTGTATTGAAGTGTGATTCCTTAGGTGCAACTTGATATCGTGCACACACTCCAATAGCAAACTGGATATCGGGCCTGCTAGCCGTTAGGTACAAGAGCGAACCAATGAGCTTCCTGTAGAGTGATTGGTCAAACGGCTTTCCGGCTTCATCAGCACTAATTTGCACGGAAGTGCTCATGGGGGTTGGCGAGGATTTGGAAGTGTTCATTCCAAATTTGTTGAGAAGCTCCTTCTTTGTATTTTCTTGGTTGATGAAAATACCTGTAGGCATCTGCTTTACCTGCAAACCTAGAAAATAACTAAGTTCCCCCATCATACTCATTTCAAATTTACTTTGCATGAGATGAGAGAACCTTTGACATAGAGCAAGGTTAGTTGAACCAAAAATAATGTCATCCACATAGATTTGCACCATAAGAAGGTCATCACCTTCCAGTATCTTGAACAAGGTCTTGTCCACGACACCTTTCTCAAATCCGTTGTTGGTTAGATACTGGGACAGGGTTTCGTACCAGGCTCTAGGGGCTTGTTTAAGTCCATACAGCGCTTTCCTTAGCCTATAAACTAGATCGATACCGTCTGTGTTGGCAAACCCTGGTGGTTGTTCAACATAAACTTCTTCTGCAAGGTCTCCATTCAGGAAAGCACTTTTGACGTCCATTTGGTATACAATAAAACTCTTATGGGCGGCAAAGGCAAGAAATATCCTGATGTCTTCTAGTCTCGCTACAGGGGCGAAGGTTTCATCATAGTCTATGCCTTCTTCCTGACTATAGCCTTGTGCTACTAGTCTGGATTTGTTCCATATGATAAGTCCATTTCGATCCTTTTTGTTTCGAAATACCCATTTGGTTCCTATAACCGATTGATGTGTTGGTCTGGGTACAAGATACCATACATTGTTTCTTTCGAAACCGTTAAGCTCTTCTTCCATAGATGTTATCCAATGAGAATTATTAAGAGCGTCTATGGTCGAAACAGGTTCGGATTGGGCTAAGAATACAGCAATAGTGCACATATTGAGTCTTCTAAGCTCGGATTGAGATTTCCATTCAGGAAACTGTGATATCTCAGCATTAGATTCTACTTGTGCACAAAGTACATTTCCTTGTGTACTCTGTATTCTCCTACGAGTAGAAACACCAGCATTTATGTTTTCAATGATCAGCTCTTGCGGGTGATCTCTCAACCATCTTCGGTCGGGTTCTAATTCAGGATCCCGTACTGTATCGAAAGATTCTGTGGATATAGCTTCAGCTTGTACAGCGTCGGCTTCATCCACATTGATTCTTACAGCTGCGGGGTTGATTTCTAAATCAACTACAGGTTCTATGGGAGTTGGAGGATCCAAGATAGATAGATGGTGAATGTTCTGAGTGATATCATCTACTCCTGTAGGGTCAAGGTGTGGTTCGTCAAACACTACATGAACTGATTCCTCGATCGTCAGCTTCCTTTTATTAAAGATTAAAGCTTTCTTGTGAGAAGTATCCTACGAATATTCTTTCATCTGATTTCTCATCAAAGGTTCTAAGTTGGTCTTTCCCATTATTCAATACATAACACCTGCATCCAAAAATGTGGAAATACGAAACTAACGGAGTTTTGTTGTTCCATACCTCATATGCTGTTTTGTTGTGGTGCTTGTTGACGATACAGTGGTTTTGAGTGTAGTATGCTGTATTGGTTGCTTCACCCCAGAAACGCTATGGCAATTTGCTTGCGGCAATCATTGTCCTTGTTGCTTCTTTCAACGTCCTATTCTTTCGCTCGGCAACACCATTTTGTTGAGGTGTACGGGCAGCTGAGTATTCGTGCTGTATTCCATTCTCCGAACAGTATTGCACTATAAAGCGGTTAGTAAATTCTGTACCTCTGTCGGAACGAATGCACATGATACTCGACGCCTTTTCATTTTGCAACTTTCTCAGGAGCTCGGGCAGCTTTGATGTTGTTTCCTTCTTCTTGCCAAGAAAGATCGTCCAAGCATACCTGGAATAATCATCAACAACAACCATGCAGTATTTCTTACCTCCCAAACTTACTGGGTCTACAGGACCGTAGAGATCCATGTGTAGCATTTCCAACACTCTTTGGGTTGAAAGGTAGGATTTGCTCTTCAGGGTTGACTTGATTTGTTTGCCTTTATGACATGGTCCGCAGACGCTGTCCTTCTTGAATGACACATTTGGCAAACCTCTAACCATTCCCTGTGTTGAGAGCTTGTTGATTGTCTTTAAGTTGACGTGAGACATCCTCTTGTGCCATAACCAGCTAAGATCTGCAGTGCCTTTGGCAACAAAGCATGGAATTGAGGAGCTCATAGGCTTCCAGTCAGCAATATACATATTACCTGATCTGCTTCCTGTAAGCACAACTTCCTTGGTTTGGATGTTCTTGACTCTACATCGATCTATATAGAACTTCACCGAGAACTGTTTATCACATAACTGGCTAATATTGAGTAGATTATACTGTAAACCTTCAACATATGCAACATCGGTGACCTTAAATTTCCCGACAAGTAGGTTTCCTTTCCCTCTTGTTCTTCCTTTAGATTTATCACCGAAGCGAACTTTTGGACCGCGACCTTCTACAAAATCTGATAGCTTGCTCCTATCTCCGGTCATGTGTCGAGAGCATCCACTATCAAAGTACCAGATATCCTCCTCGAGAATGTCCTGTAACAAAAAGATTAAGTAGATTTAGGTCCCCTTTGATTTTTGGGTCCATGATTGTTAGTTCCTCGTGGTACCCAAGTTTTCCTGGCAGCAATTGGTTTACTGTAGGACATAATTGGTACAATGTTTTGATATCTACGGGGGGCATATCCGTAGTTGTTATAACCATGATAATTATTATGCATGAAAAATTCAGGATTATTATTATTAATCGAGTACGAGTGCCGTCTTGGAGGTGGAGCCATTTTCTTAGGCCTAACAGCTTGCCTTCTGGGTCTCTAGTTGAATTCCCAATGCTGTTGTTGATACTGAACCGGCATCTGCTGTCTCGAGGGATAACGGGGCTCCTGTATCCAATACCTCGGCGTCTTTATCGATAATCGCCGTGCGGGCCTTTGGTGGTTGGATACTGACCTTCCTACGAGCATTGTTGGCGCCGTTGATATGCTCTAGGAGCATCTTTGTTGAGTGCGCCTCACGGGTTGGAATGGCTTATGATTCCGCTATGCGGAATAGGATTGCGGGGCGGAATAGCGACCTTCGGTTTTCTCGGTACAAAGAGTTCCTTCACGGGACTAGGGATTTCTTCCGATTCTGGAATGTGTTCCACACTCTTGACGAACACTATACTAGTTTTCCCTTTGTTTGAACATGAGCTATATCCTAAGCCACTTTTATCATGAGCATTTTGCCCAGTGCTCAGAATTTCTTCCATTCTTTTGGACGATTTCTCGAACGATTTCAGAGTGGTCTCAAGTTCAGTTTCTCGCTTTTCGAGAGTTGTGATTTTGGCTTGTAGTAGAACCAAATCATTTGTCTTGATCTCGTTGTGAGTTTTAGCCTCACTTAGTTCATGAGCAAGTTGATGATTGCTCTCCATGAGTTTTTCAAAATCGACCTTGCTGGTTTCACAATCAAGAGAAATATTTTTATAATTTATTTTCAGCAAGTCATTTTCATCTTTCAGCTCTAAATTAGTTAATTGAAGCTGTATATTCTCAGTTTTTAGAGTATCATGGGCCTTTTGAATATTTTTAAATTCATTCATCATATTTTCGAAAGTATGAGATGCATTTGATGGAATAGCTGAGGTTGAACTTACCTCATCGTCGCTGTCTTCACCTTCTGAAACATCTTTGGCCATAAAGCACATATATGCTTTATCATCGAACTCATCGTCAGATGAATCACTTTCAGTGACCACCTGAAGACATTCTGCTGATTTGGATGGTGTGGGGGAGGCTTCTGATTCTCCAATCAGGGCCTTGAGCTTGTCTTTCCAAGCACGTCTTCTTTCATCTCTCTCTTGTTGCTCGGCCTCCGGCAATCTTTAGACTTTGGGATGAGGACATTTATTTGCATAATGCCCTGGTTTCCTGCAATTATAGCACAAGTTAGCATCACCAGATGATGTTTCGGTACTTACCTTGTGGACAGGTTTGGGCCTGTAGGGAGTCTTTCCAGACTGTTTGATGAACTTTTTGAATTTATGCATGAGAAGCGCCATTTCATCTTGAGACAGGATGTCGTCGTCATCGGCATTCTTGTGACTAGGCTTGACGAGGCCGGGCATCTTTGTGTCGACGGTTCGTCTGGCTAGAGCTGTGACCTTTGAAGGAGATTCTTCAGCTTTCTCTCTTTTGTCAATATCGTACTCAAAAGCTTTGAGGTCAGAGAAGAGATCAAAAGTAGATATTTCATTAAGATTACAAGATACACGCATAGCTGTGGTCTTAATGTCCCATCGGGCTGGGAGAGATCTGAAAATTTTTAAGTTTTTCTCCTTTTGGGTATAAATTTTGCCCAACGCTTCAAGTTCACCGACAATACCAGTGAATCTGAGGTCAAGTTCCTCAAGTGTCTCAGTTGGTTTCATTTCAAAAGATTCAAATTGCTGAGTCAGTTTTGAAATCCTGTTTTCTTTTGAGAGCTCAGTTCCCTCACAAATTAACTTGAGTTTATCCCAGATTTCTTTGGCTGTTTTGCAGCTCTTTGCCTTCGAGAACGTGCCTTTGTCAAGAGTGACAAATAACGCGTTCTTAGCTACGTTGTCAAGGTTTTCCCACTTTCTTTCATCTGTGGTCCATTGCTCGCGATCCTTCTCGAGCATCTCCGCATGGGCTTGGCCTTCAATTCTTGCGGCCGTGTTCACCTTCATGATCTTGATAGGACCATCTTGTATAACAAAAATCATCTCTTCGTGCATTGCTGCAAGATGAGCCTCCATTCTAATTCTCCAGTCGTCAAATTCGTTAATAGAGAACATAAGGACTTTGTTAATCATAGAAGTATCCATGTGATAATACAGGGATGAAAGAGACTGTTTTGAAAATAAGTGATTTTGGATCTGATTCGGTTAAAAATACGACTGATTCTTCTTAGAATCAACCTCTCTGATACCACTTGTTGGCCACTAAGTATACTGGATACAGTTTGGGAAATAGTTTAAACAACAAACTGTATGGATTTTAAATCTGAGTGCGTAGCGGAAGTCTTGGATACAGTACGTTGCTGTGGATACAACAACTAAATGTATAGAGTATACTTACTTAATCACAGTAATTAAAACAGTAAAAGCTGAATGTAAATAACATAGTAATTAAAGTGGTTCGAGGTAAACCCCTCTACGTCCACTGGTCCTCCACACAGGAGTAAAAAGTTTATTATAATTACTACGTACACAACTACGTAATTATAACAACACACACAATCAATATATCGTTCACACAGATTGATATAAAGATCTTAGCTTCAACCGTTCACACAGATTGGTTTTGAGCTAATGCTTTGACTTGCTTCTTCACACACAGTTCTGAAGCTTCGTCTTCTTCAATGCAAATCCTTCACACGATTCAGGAGAAGCACAGTTGTTCGGTCCACCTGCTGTTTGTTCAAAGTATAGAAGGATGGTGAACAACAACTTTGATTTTAAGAGCTTTCGGTGATGAAGTGTTGTTCGTAATGATGAGCCTTGTATATCTCTTTTGATCCGAGTTGCGAAGCTTAGGAGATATGTTTTGCTCTGATAATGATTTCGATAGCTTGGGTTTTTGGTAACTGATCTTCAATGTCAAGATGAGATATATATAGTCTCTGAAATATATATCCGTTGAGATGTATCCGTTTGAGTGAGATTTCGTTCCAACGGGATTATGACACGATCCGGATTTAGCGGGATTTTGAAGATCTATTGAGTGACAGTATTTAAATACTTTATCCTTGAGTATTTAAATACTTCTTTATTCAACGGGACTTGACTTCTGGAGATTCCATCTTTGTCCTGTTGTGAGCTGTATGGAAGATAACTGTATTTGAGTTTCGAGACAGTTTCCATACTTGGTCTTTTATAAGACTTCTTGCTGTACTGAAGGGCTTCACAATATGCTGATTCGAGGTAGGTCTTCGATACAGGATAATGCCTCAATGCTTCGATACAGTTTCCTTTACTGTATGCGGATTGGCATATATGTCAAAACCTCTTTATCAAATACCATTCGATACAGGGATTGAATATCCCGGCTGTTTCGATACAGGGTTCTTGTTTTCCCTACAGATATCATTCTCCTCAAGTTCTTGGTGTGGATTAACAACATCAATCCGTGTTCTTCATCTTTGATTCGAGGTAATCATCTTGTAAACCCTTCCTTTATATTTCGTGAATCTTCAAAATTCGAGTTGTTCTTCGTGAATCGTGTTGTTGTATATCATCAATCGGTTGTATTAATTCTCTCCCTACGATTTGATTCGTGTCTCTTGTCGTATCCGGGTTAGAGTGATGTTCTTGATGTTCTTGGGGAAGTATCGAACCCCAAGTGTTCGATCTTTTGTTTCTAAGAATTCTTGTTGGGAATTTTCACATATTTTCCATCCTCCTTGCGATTGACTTCCTAGTAATTATGTTGTTCTTGTGTTTGCACCCTAGTTGGAGGATTCGAGGGTTTTCGGTCGAGCTTCCCGTTGCTTCGAGTGCTTTGGACTTGAGGCGAGTATCTCGTCTATATTCTTTATACTTTGAGAATGTGATGTGTCGTGAATTTAACGTGGACTTGTTAGTGTTGGTATATTTAACCGTAACTTACTTTTAAATGAATATGTGATTTCTATGAAAATAAATTCGAACGTAAACTTGAGTTTCGCAAAGAATGATAACAACCATTTCATGTTATTTTGTGTTCTAAACGGACACTAGAAATGAGTAGTTATCCGAGGAATTGTGGAATCGCGTAATACTTGTAGTGTTCGCTCGTTAGTCTTTTTCCTGAAGGATGGTGTGCTGTGAATGTTGTGTTTTTGTGGAAATTATGATGCGTTAACTTATGTGTTACGTGGTTGCGGTTGTGATTAATATTATACCGTTGTTATTGTGTATCTTATAGAGTTGAGATGTTATCCGGGTAGGGGTCCCGTCAAGGCCTCCGAAGGCACGTGCTTGCGAGTACGGCCAGACATTACGTTTTGACCATAAGGTTATCAATTCGGGTAGGTTTGGGGAGGGCTCCAAGAATCGGCACTTGCGAGTGCGATGTCATGATAACTCATGGGCATGCTTGAATGATGTTATCCGGGTAGGGTCCGTCGAGGCCTCCGGAGGCGCGTGCTTGCGAGTACGGCCAGACATTATGATTTGACCATAAGGTTATGTAATCGGGTAGGTCTGGAGAGGGCTGCGAGAATTGTCACTTGCGAGTGTGATGTCAAGATAATTTATGGGTGTGTTTGAGTTTATTTTCGATGAGCTAATCCGGGTAGGACCCTTCGGGGCCACGAAGACGATTTGACTGTTGATTTGATATTTTTAAATTGTTTATGTTATCTTGAATCCCAGTTAAATTGGTGAATATGGTTTTGCCCTTGAGGCTTGGTTGAGAATTGAAGCAATTATATGGTTTTGAAAGAAACCCCTTTTGAAAGGAAGAATTATAAATCTTTCCCTGATTTTACACTGAGACCCCTGAAGTCTCTAAATAAACTCTTACAGTGATTTCTGGCGTAATTCACATTATTTATTTTAAAGGAATTAATTTTCAAAAGACTTTAGACTCTGGGTCATGTTACTACCTTGTCGAAATGTTATTTTCATAACAGTTGTATTCTTGATGTATAATTGTATAGCTTGGTTACGTGCTAGCGATTTCCATCGCTAACCCCTCATTGAGGGATTATGTTATGTTTTTCAGGTATTCCGATTTGACAGAGAGAAACCATAGGATCGGCATGGAGGATGATGTAAAGCAACGATACTAGTCACAATTGTAGTTGGTTGTCCGGCAGTGATCTGTCAGACCAAGTATTTATTTATAGTTCTTTGTCATCCTTAAGAGGATGGACATGTTGTGTAAATTGTGACAGAGTTGTATTTTGGGTTTATCAGTTGTACTGCTATGTTGTATTTTAGGAGACCTAATCGGTCTATGGTTTTATGTTTTGGTCGAACCGACCACGTGTGGGTTTGTTTTCTGGTTTCTTGCCTAGTAGATCCTTGCAGAAAGGATCTACGGCGTGTAATGTCCCTAAACAGATTGGGGGTGTTACATAAATGGTATCAGAGCTTAGGTTTGCGAAAACCTAGGCAGTTGGGTCCAGTTGGGTGTTGTCGAGTCGTGTCTTCTCGTGTCACCCGGGTGAGCAATTGTCAACAAGTATGATCATTGTGATCCGTTGTGATCAATTGTGATTCATTGTGATTAGTATTGTGGTGCATCCATCATCTCCGTGCGGCCTGTGGATGTAAGTCTCCCTTCTTTGTGATTGTGCCTCGTCTAATGCGAGTTACTAGTATGATTATGTGTTAAGCGATGGAATCCTTATGTAGATTTTTGGTTCCTTGATATGTGTTTATTCGGCTCTCATATTTTGTTTATATGAGGAGTTTTGTCGCTGTTTATGTCTTTAGATTGTTGTTTTTATCTGCTGTTAATAATTTTCAAAATGATTTGCTCATTTTGCAAGTATTTTTGGAAACCTTTGTGCTTAATATGGAATAGTGATGTAATTGTGTGTGCTTTTCTCACCTCGGGAGAGTTCTACAAGGCCTCGAGGGAATCTATGACTTCACTCTGGATTCACGAGTTTGATTCGCTAGCCAGCTTGGGAGGGTCCTTAGAGGCCTCGAGTGGGACCAGTGGCTTCACACCGGTCCTAGGCAAATTGATTATTGACTATTTGTTTTCTGGAAAAGACATGCCTTGTTTTGATTTCGAAACGACTTGACACGTGTGCTATGAGATGTGTAAACGAATATTGTTACATGTGAGGTTTTGGGCATTCTAGCCTAATAGATTTTTGAAAACCTTGAGTACCGTAGAGAATAAATTTCCAGACATACTTTTAAATGGATTATATTTTCGAGGCGCCTACTAGCGCAACTATATGTTTCAAAATTCTTCTACTTTGAGGACCAAAATATTTTTAGATATTTCAGTAAGTTAGAAACGCATTTGCTTAGACTCGAAGATCGAATATTTATGAAAGTTTTTTTTCACTTAAAAGAAAAGTGTCCTCATTTTTCAAATGCAAGATGGTTTTTCAAGATCTCGATAACGATGTTTGTACTACTTTTTGAAAGGTGATACTCAAGATCAACCGTTGTTTCCAAATTGTTTTCAAAAAGGTGGTTTTCATTTTTAAAACCTATCATTCCTGTTTGCGGTCTGGGAATGTATGTATGATGTTCGGATTGTCGTTAGAATGTTAGCTCCCGAGTAGGATTGAATTGGTGGCGTGAATGTTGAGTCATTTGCCATGCATTTGTTGTGTTAGCCCTCTATGAGAGGTGAGATGTTGGTATTGAATATTGTCGCTTTGTGGTGATTTTCGTGTTATCGCACCCGTTTGAGCTGTTAGAACTTGAGTTTGTATGATTGTGTACATACGTGGTTGTTTCATGATGTTTAGTAATTGTATGCTGGTTATCGTTCGGGCCATTGTAATCGTCGAATGATGACGTTGTTGTTGTGATTTTTGTATCTGTTGATAAATTAAGCTGAGTTGGCATCCCCAGTATGTTGTTTTGCGATGTTATGTTCCATTGTATCTAGCATTTGTATATTCGATATGACGAGCCGAGGTGTTTCAACCGTGATGTGTTGGGCGCATGCACGTACAAATTATCCCTCCTCGCCAGTAACGCATTTCAAGTGCGGACTCAAGGGACACAGAATTGAGTGTTGCGAATTGGTTACCGAGTCTTTCGGGGTACGAGCTTCAGCACAGATATCAGGATCGGCTCTGAGAGGTCCATCAAAGATGTTTTCTGTCGGTTGCTTTTTGTGTTGTTACCTTGCTTCCGTTGTTGTGAGTTTCGGGGACGACATTTCTTTTAAAAGAGGTCGAATGTAATACCTGTATTATTTTTGACTTCTGCACTTTCTCTTTCTCAATTCTATCGACTTGCTCGTTTTCATTGATACCTTTTGAACTTGTTTGGTATCTCGATTGCCATCGTTCGAACTGGTTGTGACCTTGTTTTGGATCAATCTGTTTATCATTGTGACTTTTCCAAGTTCGGTTTGATTCTTGTGAACCTTATTCGAAATTAACATCCTTTAGTTTCTACAAGTTCTTTATTTTATCTTTAGTTGAAGTGTGAACTTCGGAGTCGTTGTTCGACCATTGTTATTCGATCATTGTTGTTTGATCATTGTTGCTCGATTGTTGTTGTTCGATCGTTATTGTTCGATCATTATTGTTCGGTCGTTGGTGTCCGATCGTTGTTGTCCGATCGATGTTGTTTGATCGTTGTTGTCCGATAGTTGTTGTTCGATCATTGTTGTTCAATCGTGGTTGTTCGATTGTTGCTGTCTGGTCTCATACTGCGAAGAATTATCGTTCACCGTTAGTCAGCTGCTTCGAGTGTGGCCAGGTGGGTCACGGAGCCCTACATTACGAGACGGTAGCTGAGAGATTTGGGGATCGAGGTTGCGTCTCTGCTCCGAAAGGACATGGAGATGCCTAGTGTTGTTTTTTGAGGATTTCGGCGTAGTCCGAACTATTTATGGTTGTCATTGTGGATCGTTTTGTGTTTATTTTCTGTTTTCTTGACTGTGCATATTTTCTTATATTGGTACCTCTTTCTTTGTGATTGTTCGGATAATTGACTCAATTGTACTATTTGTTTGATTACGCTTGTCACTTGTTGGTTTTATTATGTCTCTGCTTGTGGCGTTGTGATGGTCGTCGTGGAGCGTGTTTTCACGCCGTATGTTTCTTTGTGTTGCTTGTAACGTTTTGCTGTTGGGCGTTAGTTTTCGGTTCTTGTGTATCTCATTGAGTTTTCCTGGCAGAGTATTGCTTCTCCCTACTTGTTTTAAGTTTCGGGACGAAACTTCTTTTAAGGAGGGTAGTATGTAATATCCGCTATTTCGATTTCCAGTAATTTTCTTTTTGTTGGTGGAAGTCCATATTAGTGAATCTATTGTGACTGTTTCGTCATTCCGAGAATGATTAATTCTACACTTTTTGACATCCGAGTTCGTTTCGGTGTCGTTTTGTTGAGTTTCGTGTTCTTAAGCGACTTTTCCACGTGTGAGTTCAACTTTGTAAAATAACCATCAATTCTTAGAAACTCCAAAAGTTCTGAATCTTCTCAGTATTATAGATCATCAAGTTAGCTTTCCAATTATTCAAACGGTGAGTCAATCGGAGTCCGAACGAAGGAGTTATGGTCGAAATAGCTAAGACTATACAGTGAGCCTGGCACAGCTGTACCGCGGGCCGCGGCACTAAGCTGGCTGCTGCTCGAAATTTTGGCCGCGGGCCGCGGCACACTCAGTCCGGGCCACGGCACGCGAGTCAGATTAGCCCTTTTTGAGCGGATTTTTGGGAGAGGATTTCATTTCCTCTCCTCTCTTCTTCTCCCTCACGATCTAGGCGATTTAGGGGCGATTTTTGGGTGATTTATCTCAGTAATATCATCCTTCTCAAGTTCTTGGTGTGGATTAACAACATCAATCCATGTTATCCATCTTTGATTTGAGGTAATCATCTTGTAAACCTGTAACACCCCCAAATCCTATTGGGTTATTACAGTGCCGTAGACCCCACGCCAGGAGATCCACCAGGAGAATATGACTAAAATACATTAAATTAACCAACAAGGAAAATCATAGTCCCTACCATGACATCCGACACAATAGGAATTTGAACGACAATGATGAGCCTACATGGCAAAAAATGAAAATACAACCACACCCACGAGCCTCTCTCGGGTAATACATAATGACAATGACTTACAAACTGGAGAACACTCCAACTGACTGACCAACATGAACAACTCGGACTAGTATCACTCGAATGCCTCGTCGCCATCGTCATGCCCCTGTGTCTCAACTCTCTCCTCGCAAGCACCTAAAACATGAAAACATGTTCCGCCCCCACGGGGTCAGTCATCCAGATAATGAACATCAAATACATGTATAACATGATATGCATCCAAAGGCAAAATGAAACAATACAATGATAATAATAATATGAGATGCTCACAAACCAAGGTAAGAACCAAGCATTCATGAAACACTATGCCCACGGCATACTATTAATACCTGTTCAACAGATTAGAACATAAGTGCCCAACAGCGAATCATAATCATAGAGTACCACAATGAATTACACCAACATTAACAACAACAATCGATACATTGAAACCGCGAACCGGCGATCGACAATAACATTAACAACGAGTATCCCAATGCCTTGAACCGACCATTAATGAATGATAATAAACATTTGGCATAATTGCCGAAGAGTATCGTATCGAACGATCCCCTAATATCAATGAACTTATGAAGAGACTAAGTCTCGGGATGATATAACACATTCATACACATATATGATAATATTAATCTCATTGACTAGTACAAGTATAAAACTTGCCTCAACCGAAGGCGATGAATTCCTTCCACGAACAATGAACGGCGCCCTACGATAAACACAAGCGCTCGAACAACCTTGAATGAAATACAATTCATTCAATAATACAATATCAATCGAAAACAACACAACGACCGAAGGAAACTCTTTGAGACAATTCATCGAACACTAAATGCTCAAAGTTCCTCAAGAACCTAAGAATCATCAATCGGGTTGAACGAATGAAGATATGGATATACAATCCATAGAACATGTCTAAAAACATCTAATAACCTCAATTGATCCATTAAAATCGGACAAAAAATGAAATCAAAACCAAAACTCCCACAATGGACAATTCTAGAAAAACCAAGAGAATTACTTCGATTCGAAGAAGAAGAAGGATTAGATGTTGATATGATCACCTAGAGTCTTCTCAAAACATGATTAGATGGAGTAGAATCGATCATAACCAAAACCCTAGTCGGATAGCCCGACTACCGCGAGAATAAGGAGAGAAAGGGGAAAATGAGGTGAAAAACCCATCCGACCCCCTTAAATACTCCAGTGACGCACGACCAAAACGCACAACCAAATGTCCGTGTGTTTGGTCGTGCGCCAGGCCACTGCCCAGCCACTAATCTCACGCACGAGCAGCACGCACGAGCACCTGCTCGTGTGTCATGCTCGTGTGTCCCTGATGAACGCCAAAGTGCACTGCCCAATTCTGATGCCACGCACGAGCAGCATGCATGAGCAGCTGCTCGTGTGTCATGCTCGTGCGTCCCTGTTGAGTGACAAAACGACAAGGGAACACAATATGCCATGCCACGCATGCCTACACATGACCTGCATGACTTACACAATAATAAGTCACGTCCAATCGGTGAAACAATCATGGAACTCCCAACACAAAGCTACCAATCATGATGATGATGATGATGAAAATATTCTCGTATCGATCCCCGAACAGAGATGAGTGATGAATAAAAACTGATACACGACTCCAAGATATACCGAACGATGAACACGAAATGAATGATTACGAATGACGAATGATTATTACTGAGTGAAAAAAATTCTGAGTGGCAATTACTGAATGATAATTAATGAATTCACAACCGGGTATTACACTTCCTTTATATTTCGTGAATCTTCAATATTCGAGTTGTACTACGTGAATCGTGTTGTTGTATATCATCAATCAGCTGTATTGATTCTCTCCCTATGATTTGATTCGTGTCTCTTGTTGTATCCGGGTTCGAGTGATGTTCTTGATGTTCTTAGGGAAGTATTGAACCCCAAGTGTTCGATCTTCTGTTTCTACGAATTCTTGTTGGGAATTTCACATATTTCCATCCTCCTTGCGATCGACTTCGTAGTAATTATGTTGTTCTTGTGTTTGCACCCTAGTTGGAGGATTCGAGGGTTTCCAGACGAGCTTCCCGTTGCTTCGAGTGCTTTGGACTTGAGGCGAGTATCTCGTCTATATTCTTATACTTTGAGAATGTGATGTGTCGTGAATTTAACGTGGACTTGTTAGTGATGGTATATTAAACCATAACTTACTTTTTAATGAATATGTGATTTCTATGAAAATAAATTCGAACGTAAACTTGAGTTTCGCGAAGAATGATAAAAACCATTTCATGTTATGTTGTGTTCTAAACGGATACTAGAAATGAGTAGTTATCCGAGGAATTGTGGAATCACGTAATGCTTGTACTGTTCGCTTCTTAGTCTTTTTCCTGAAGGATGGTGTGCTGTGAATGTTGTGTTTTTGTGGAAATTATGATGCGTTAACTTATGTGTTACTGTTGAGATTCGGTGCCTAAAACGAAGGCCCAGCGGAAGCGGTAAAACGAAAATTAATTCGATCCGAATCCCTACGAGGATCGATCGAGCTACGTATATACGAATATATAAACGAAAAGCAAGAGTCGTAAGAAACTTACCCTCGAAGTCCGTTGCTTAAATGGTAACCTTCTCTTGAGCTATTCCCCAAGCTCTTGAATGATCCAACGCTGAAAGTACCGCGTCTCTACTTGCCACGCGCCGGAGAAACGACCGGAACGACGATCACCTTGCTATCCTCCGAGGATACGGATAGAGCTAAGTGATGAAGCTTCCAATATGAGATTATCACACTCTAAGTGTATAACTCACAACTCTCATTTATTTCTTGATTTTTCTCCAAGAATCACCAAGAACAAATTGAAGAAGAAGATGAAGATAAGTGTTTGAACTCAAAGTCTCACTTTCTCTCTCTCTCAATGTATCTCACGGATGGTTAATTCATCTTTTAAGAGAGTGACAAGTCTTCTCTTCTTATTCAATTCCTTTCCACATGAGAACAACTCATGTTTAACCCCACCTTGAAAAAGATATCAAATATCTATTCATTAAACACCTAATCAAGATTCCAATTGATTTAAAAATCAAAGTCTTGTCAAGGTGTGGGTAAGGGGGGCGGCTATGATGAAGAAATACGACGAGTTCGGTTCGTTTCGGACTCCCGTGAGTCCAAACAGATAAACTCCGATTCCGTTCCGATGTATTTATATCGATCAATTAATCCAATTAATTAATCATATCAAATACATAATAACATAATTAATTTCTCCAAGAAATAATTATATCCATGAATTAAATTAATCACCCAGTGATATATTTAATTCATTAGGCCGTAAATCAATTTATCCAATAAATCGATTTAGACATCTAATGTCCTAAATTTAGATATCCAATATCTAATATTTATAATGAGAGAATTAGCTTGATTCATTCCGTCGTCAATCCTAATGCGCGACTCGGTAGGTCCGTCTCAGTCAGCAATGGGAGGAACCAAAGAGTAGTAGCACCACCTAGCCAGCCTGGTGGCCTACACTGTACCCCGACTGAGAACGAATGATTGGGATCATTCAAGAACCATTCTGTCGTGAATACCAGTATACGTATAAACCCTTCTTTCAAATGTCCCGATCAAGTTATAGAGTCACGGTCAGTCAAACCCTATCTGTACTTGACGCTATGCATGCGTTAATGCAAATCCAGATCATCGAGCTCTCATGTATCTAATACAGCTAGCTCCAATGCTTTGGCCAAAGACTTATGATCTCATCTGCCAATAACCGCATAGGACATATAACCCGCTCACTAACGGGAGAAAGAATTCTATCTTGGTATTGATAGGACTGCTACTTGCCGTCAAGATGCACGTCGAGGTTGACCCCCACCTTAGGTTTACGAGGTCGAACTACTCTAATGAAAATCTTGACGTCACAAGCACATACCTACTAAATCCTCAAGTCTAAGGTTCACGAATACCTATCACAACCTTTCGATTCCGTCATTGACTGTCCCGGAGTGAAATCCATGTGACGAATCGAGGGTGAGTCGGTTCGAGTATACTAATCCAATTAGCATACCTATAACGTGTGCTCCCACTAACCATTAGTGTTCGACAGGCACTCTCCATGTCAAAGAACACGTCATACAAGTCTTCACATAAACTTAACGCCTGGTCAAGTTTCATCGACTTGCGACGATTAAGTATTTGAGCTATAACCTTTCCGGTGCGACCCCTTATCCAATAAGGAGTGGAACGTTTTGCTCTCAAATACATGGACTAGTTTCTATATGTTTATTTATGAGTTAGGAATGCGGTAACTCCCGGTAAATAAAGAAACATTCATTTGCCTTATATAAATGGTTTACATAATTACAAGTACAATGCCCTCACTCAACAACCTCTCGAGTGGCATTCGAGGGCATACTCTAACAATCTCCCACTTGCACTCAATGCCACACACTATGGTATCTAATACCCATGTTCTCCAGATGACGCTCCAAGCTAGTCCGAGAAAGTGGCTTGGTCGGTGGATCGGCGACGTTGTCGGCCGAGTCTACTCTGTGCGGACAATGTATCCCTTGCGAACAAATTCTCTTACGAGATGATACTTCCTCTCAATATGTTTGGTCTTTGTTGTGAAACCTCGGCTCCTTGGCTGCGCTACGAGATCCGTCGTTGTCGCGATGCAGTAGACAGCTCGGCACATGGTATCATTTGAAGTTCTCCCGAAACTTCTTAATCCAGAACCCTTCCTTGGAAGCCTCCGAGGCTGCTTGATACTCAGCCTGACAGGTGGAATCAGCAGTCGCGCTTTGCTTGGCACTACGCCAAGATAATGCTCCTCCATTAAGAGTAAATATGTAGCCAGAAGTGGACATCGAGTCGTCCTTCAGTCCTTGGAAGTCCGAATCAGTGAATCCCACCACATCCAAATCTCCACCGCCATACATAAGAACCATATCTCTCGTTCTTCTCAAGTACTTGAGAACGTTCTTTACAGCAGTCCAATGTTCCCTACCCGGGTTTACCTGAAACCTACTCACCACGCTTACATCATGCGCGATGTCAGGTCTTGTACACAACATAGCATACATAAGGCTACCCACGGCCGAAGCATATGGTATATTACTCATTTCCTTGCGTTGTTCCTCACTTTGAGGACACATCTTCAAGGTGAGTTTTATTCCATGTTGCATCGGTAGGAACCCTCTTTTAGAATCATCCATCTTAAATCGCTTTAAGATCTTATCTATATAGAGGGCTTGGGAAAGGCCTATTGTTCTCTTCGCTCTATCCCGGTAGAGCCGAATACCAAGAATATAGGTTGCTTCTCCCAAGTCTTTCATGGAGAAATTACTCGAAAGCCAAGCTTTCACAGAACTGAGCATTCCCACATCATTTCCTATTAGTAGAATGTCATCTACATATAGTACTAAGAATGGGATCTTGCTCCCACTATCCTTCTTTTATTCTCAAGGTTCATCTTCATTTTGCACGAAGTCAAACTCTTTGACCTCCTCTTCAAATCGAAGGTTCTAACTCTGCGACGCTTGCTTGATCCATAAATGGAACATTGAAGCTTGCACACTTTCGAATATCGACTTCAGACACAAAGCCTTTAAATTTGCTCCATATAGATTTCCTCCTCGAGGAATCCATTAAGGAAAGCCGTCTTTACGTCCATTGGCCATATCTCATAATCGTGGTAGGCGGCTATAGCAAGCATCATGCGAATAGACTTGATCATGGCTACGGGCGAGAAGGTATCGTGTGTCGATCCCTTCCTTTTGGGTATAACCCTTTGCCACAAGCCCGGCCTTATAGGCGTCAACCTTGCCATCACCATCGTCTTTCTCTTGTAGATCCACTTGTTCCCAATAGGCACTATACCCTTGGGGCGGTCTACTAGAGTCAGGACTGATTGACATGCATCGAGTCTATCTCGGCTTCCATAGCTTCACGCCATTTCGCGAGTCTACATCCACCATCGCTTGGTCATAGGTTGTTGGGTCGGTCTCTTGGCTATCACTTGGAACCTCATGGAGACCCAGCTCCTCCAAGTGCACAAGCCCATACCTCTCAGGTAAATGAGACACCCTACTAGACCTACGAGGTGGTTGTACTTGTGTTTCAGAAAGTTCGGTTCCAGTTTCTTGCACAGGTGTCTCCCGAGGAGTTTCATTGTATTCTTCTAAAGAAATACTTCTACCTGCTCCGCCTTCCTGAATGAACTCATCTTCCAGGAAGTGTGCTTGTAAAGCAACAATGATCCTTCGATCTTCGGGCATGTAGAATAGATATCCCATTGTCCCAGACGGGAATCCAATGAAACGTCCCTTCGCAGACCTAGCTTCCAACTTTTCCACCTTAGTCTTCTTGACATAGGCGGGACATCCCCAAATCCTAATATGATTAAGACTTGGTTTCCTTCCTTCCCACATCTCATGTGGAGTTTTAGGAACGGATTTGGAAGGACATCTGTTCAAGATATATGCGGCAGTCAGGAGTGCATACCCCCATAGGTAAATCGGCAAGTCAGTATAACCCAGCATGGAACGGACCATGTTCAACAGGGTCCGGTTCCTTCTTTCTGACACACCATTTAACTGAGGAGTACCTGGAGGTGTTAGTTGTGAAACTATTCCATGTTCCTTAAGGAACTCGTCAAACTCCGTACTCATATACTCGCCACCTCGGTCCGACTGAAGTGCTTTGATATGATTACCAGTTTGTTTCTCGACTAGGGCCTTGAATTCTTGGAATTTCTCAAAGGCCTCGGATTTATGTTTCATTAAGTATACATAACCATACCTAGTATGATCATCTGTAAACGTAATGAAATATTGATATCCGTCACGTGCTGCTTCCAAAGCACCACATACATCGGTATGGATTAATCCCGATTTATCGGCGGCTCTTTGAAATGTCCACTGTGAAGGGGACTTAGTCATTTTGCCTTTAAGGCAAGATTCACAAGGTGAAAGGGATCGATCCCAATGGACCCATAAGTCCATCTTTTTCCATCTTGTAAACCTTGGTCGACCAACATGACCAAGTCTAAGATGCCATTTCAAAACTTGATTGCTTTCATCCCTACCGCGTTTTCTAGTTATAGTATTCACAACTACTTTGTTCTTTGAGATTTAGATGATACAATCCATTCAACAATGTAGCGGTACCCACTAGTTTATTTCTAAAATAAATTTTGGGAACCATCACCAATGAAAAATGAAAAGCCTTTTCGGTCCATGACCGAATGGATACAATGTTTTGTGCCCTTGGGCAAAACAAGTACATCTTCTAAAGTCAAAACAAAGCCGGATTCTAAACCCAAAAGAAGTGATCCTATGTGGTCGCCTCGACACTATGCCCGCTACGATTGTGATCATAACTTCTCCGGCTCAAGCTTCCTACTTTGTTCCAGATCACGATTCACGGTACAAATATGAGAACTAGCACGAGAATCCGGTATCCAGGAAGTAGAAAATACGATGTGAACAATTTGTTTCCAAAACTAAAAGTTCATGCAGAAGTGCCATGAAGAATCGGACAGTCTCTAGCCCGGTGGCCCGACTCACCGCACTTTGAGACAAGCATCCTTCTTCTTCTTGTTCTTTGGAACCATCGGGGCCTTGCCCTTTCCCTTAAGGTCCTTAGCTTGTGGTCGATCCGCTTCTTGGTCTTTTTCTTCTTATTCTTAGACTTAGAAGTCGAGAAGAAATCACAAGTGCGAGACTCCTTCATCATGAGTCTTCATCGAGGCGAGCGGTCACCGGTTTGTTCATTAGCCCGGCTAAGTTACATGCAATCTCATTGCGGTTGAAGTTCATAACAAACGTGAGAAGGAATCGGGGAGAGGCGTAGGATAAGGTCGGTTTGGAGAGAAGTATCCATTTTAAAATCAAGAGCCTCCAATCTCTCGATCATGGATATCATTTTGAGGACGTGTTCCCCAACCTTCTCACCTTCCTTCATCCTAGCACCGAGCGATTTGCTTGGATATCTCATATCTAGCAGTTCTGCTGTGCTCACCATAAAGCTCGGTTAAGTGAGATAGAATCTGCCTAGCAGAAGTCATTTTCTCATGAGCTCTCTGAAGCTCATTAGACATGGACGCCATCATATAAGCACGGACTTTCACGTCATCCTTAACCCACTTTTCGTGGTTTTCAATCTCTTCCTAATTGGCTCGGGTCCGCACAGGAGGCGCCGGAATGTCCGTCTCCAAGACGTATCCCAGTGCCTCTATACTGAGGACAATCATCAGATTGCGGAGCCAATCCACAAAGTTAGGTCCCATTAAGGTGTTCTTTTCGAGTAGAATTGCGAGTGGATTCATTGTCATATTGAGATTTGTCTGCATTAAGTATAACAGATTAATTAGTGACTCATTCAATTATGTTCTGAGTATAGAATTTAAGGTCTTTTCTATTCTTGTTACCCAGCTCCCACTATTTTTATCGGAATAGCACACTCCCATGTGATATCCGGAAGTATCGTCGCTCTACTTCATAGTGGTGATCGAGTTCTTTATAAATCTTAATAGAGGGCAACCGAACAGGTTTCTAGTCTATTAATTTTCATAAAGTGGTGTCCAACACCAACCCATCTAATGGATGATTCGATCTTCTTTTTCCCCTTGTTCACTCCCCTCAACCTATACGGTTTCTATGGTTCGTGAACAAGTTAAGTTTATACCATCGACGCAAATCAGTTTCACAATTGAATCTTATCCGGCAACCTATCAGGTTTCTAGGGATAAAATTTGCTCCAACCGAAAGGCATCCAATGCGCTCCCGGTAATTTATCCGTCCTCCCCGAACGACTACCCCGATAACTCGGAAGCATAGCACATCCGGTTTGGATTTCAATTTCCCGAAAACTCGATGGAGGAAAGGAAAACCTTGAAACCTTATAAACTTAATTATTTATTGTGGGAGAATTTTCGCGATTAACGTTACACTTTGCACATTAATCATATTAGCGCGTTTGTGGTATTCATACAATATGAAAAAACCATTCACAACCTAGTTGCTACCAACATGTGGTTCATGGACCGTTCCTAGAAAACAAAAACTCCGTAATCTAATTACAAGTCTTCGTCTTGAATCTTCGTCTTCGCGAAATGGATCTTCCTCCGTTCTTCGTCATTACATATAAATTTTACATTGAAAATTGCATCCTAGATACAAATTTTTCTAGTAAAATAAATAGGCTCAAAACGGCCTTTACAACCCAATCGAATAAAACGGAACGATTCAAAAACTAAGTCCACGAACCACATCCCCATTCAAAAGCATTCATACAATAAATACTAAATAAATGGAAAGCGTAGAGATACATTGATCCAATCAACAATACGAACCGATCCAATCGATTCACACAATCGGTAATTTGATAACGTTCAAAATAATTCGGTCGACTATAAATATTCCAATTAATCAAATTTCCCTTATAAAATGAAATACCATAAATCATTTTAATCATATTAAATCTAATTTAATGTGCGGGAGATTAATTTTCAAGAATACACGAAAAAATCGAGCCGAGGCGAAAAATTTGCTGGCGAGTCACCCTCATGACTATCCGTGACAGGCTGGCATGGCCGAGTCACGCTCGGAAGGCTGCTTTGGCGGCTGCACGGCCGTGTCTCCCGACACGGTCGGGTCTGCACTGGCGATGGCACAGGGGGCTAGGACACGGCCCGTGTCACGAGACACGGCCGAGTCACCTGGCGACTTCACGCCTTTGTCCGAAAAGTCGTCAAATGACGATTCGAGCTCGATTTTCGACCGGATATCGATATCTATATTTTTCAACATTCATATCTTCAATATAAATCATATTTCCAAGAAATTAAGATTTATATTTAGACATAAACTTACGAAAAATATAACTACAACGAACGTAAAAATATATACCACGATTATGACTAAAATGATTCCAAATCATTCACCATCTAATCAAGCATTCCGAATGCCAATATCGTATATACGATCGCAAGACCTACGCTCCGATACCACTGTTGAGATTCGGTGCCTAAAACGAAGGCCAGTAGGCGGTAAAACGAAAATTAATTCGATCTGAATCCCTACGAGGATCGATCGAGCTACGTATATACGAATATATAAACGAAAAGCAAGAGTCGTAAGAAACTTACCCTCGAAGTCCGTTGATTAAATGGTAACCTTCTCCTGAGCTATTCCCCAAGCTCTTGAATGATCCAACGCCGAAAGTACCGCGTCTCTACTTGCCACGCGCCGGAGAAACGACCGGAACGACGATCACCTTGCTATCCTCCGAGGATACGGCTAGAGCTAAGTGATGAAGCTTCCAATATGAGATTATCACACTCTAAGTGTATAACTCACAACTCTCATTTATTTCTTGATTTTTCTCCAAGAATCACCAAGAACAAATTGAAGAAGAAGATGAAGATAAGTGTTTGAACTCAAAGTCTCACTTTCTCTCTCTCTCAATGTATCTCACGGATGGTTAATTCATCTTTTAAGAGAGTGACAAGTCTTCTCTTCTTATTCAATTTCTTTCCACATGAGAACAACTCATGTTTAACCCCACCTTGAAAAAGATATCAAATATCTATTCATTAAACACCTAATCAAGATTCCAATTGATTTAAAAATCAAAGTCTTGTCAAGGTGTGGGGAAGGGGGGCGGCTATGATGAAGAAATACGACGAGTTCGGTTCGTTTCGGACTCCCGTGAGTCCAAACAGATAAACTCCGATTCCGTTCCGATTTATTTATATCGATCAATTAATCCAATTAATTAATCATATCAAATACATAATAACATAATTAATTTCTCCAAGAAATAATTATATCCATGAATTAAATTAATCACCCAGTGATATATTTAATTCATTAGGCCGTAAATCAATTTATCCAATAAATCGATTTAGACATCTAATGTCCTAAATTTAGATATCCAATATCTAATATTCATAATGAGAGAATTAGCTTGATTCATTCCGTCGTCAATCCTAATGCACGACTCGGTAGGTCCGTCTCAGTCAGCAATGGGAGGAACCAAAGAGTAGTAGCACCACCTAGCCAGCCTGGTGGCCTACACTGTACCCCGACTGAGAACGAATGATTGGGATCATTCAAGAACCATTCTGTCGTGAATACCAGTATACGTATAAACCCTTCTTTCAAATGTCCCGATCAAGTTATAGAGTCACGGTCAGTCAAACCCTATCTGTACTTGACGCTATGCATGCGTTAATGCAAATCCAGATCATCGAGCTCTCGTGTATCTAATACAGCTAGCTCCAATGCTTTGGCCAAAGACTTATGATCTCATCTGCCAATAACCGCATAGGACATATAACCCGCTCACTAACGGGAGAAAGAATTCTATCTTGGTATTCAGTAGGACCTGCTACTTGCCCGTCAAGATGCACGTCGAGGTTGACCCCCACCTTCCGGTTTACAGGGTCGAACTACTCTAATGAAAATCTTGACGTCACAAGCACATCCCTCCTAAATCCTCAAGTCTAAGGTTCACGAATACCTATCACAACCTTTCGATTCCGTCATTGACTGTCCCGGAGTGAAATCCATGTGACGAATCGAGGGTGAGTCGGTTCGAGTATACTAATCCAATTAGCATACCTATAACGTGTGCTCCCACTAACCATTAGTGTTCGACAGGCACTCTCCATGTCAAAGATCACGTCATACAAGTCTTCACATAAACTTAATGCCCAGTCAAGTTTCATCGACTTGCGAACGATTAAGTATTTGAGCTATAACCTTTCCAGTGCCGACCCCCTTATCCAATAAGGAGTGGAACGTTTTGCTCTCAAATACACGGACTAGTTTCTATATGTTTATTTACGAGTTAGGAATGCCAGTAACTCCCAGTAAATAAAGAAACATTCATTTGCCTTATATAAATGGTTTACATAATTGCCCTCACTCAACAACCTCTGAGTGGCATTCGAGGGCATACTCCTAACAGTTACGTGGTTGAGGTTGTGGTGAATATTATACCTTTGTTATTGTGCATCTTATAGAGTTGAGATGTTATCCGGGTAGGGGTCCCGTCGAGGCCTCCAGAGGCGCGTGCTTGCGAGTACGGCCAGACGTTACGTTGTGACCATAAGGTTATCAATTTGGGTAGGTCTGGTGAGGGCTCTGAGAATCGGCACTTCCGAGTGCGATGTCATGATAACTTATGGGTGTGCTTGAATGAGGTTATCTGGTTAGGGTCAGTCAAGGCCTCCGGAGGCGCATGCTTGTGAGTATGGCCAGACGTTACAATTTGACCATAAGGTTATCTAATCGGGTAGGTCTAGAGAGGGCTCCGAGAATCGTCACTTGCGAGTGCGATGTCAAGATAACTTATGGGTGTGTTTGAGTTTATTTTCGATGAGCTAATCCGGGTGGGGCCCTTCGGGGCCCCGGAGATGATTGACTGTTGATTTGATATTTCTGAATTATTTATGTTTGAATCTTGAATCCCGGTTAAATTGGCGAATATGGTTTTGCCCTTGAGGCTTGGTTGAGAATTGAAGCAATTATATGGTTTTGAAAGAAACCCCTTTTGAAAGGAAGAATTATAAATCTTTCCCTGATTTTACACTGAGACCCCCGAAGTCTCTAAATAAACTCTTAGAGTGATTTCTGGAGTAATTCACATGATTTGTTTTAAAGGAATTAATTTTCAAAAGACTTTAGACTCGGGGATCGTGTTACTACCTTGTCGAAATGTTATTTTCATAATGGTTGTATTCTTGATGTATAATTGTATAGCTTGGTTACTTGCTACTGATTTCCATCGCTAATCCCTCGTTGGCGGATTGTGTTATGTTTTTCAGGTATTCCGATTTGAGAGAGAGCAAACACAGGATCGGCATGGAGGATGATGTAAAGGAGCGATACTAGTCACAATTGTAGTCGGTTGTCCGTCAGTGATCTGTCGGACCAAGTATTTATTTCTAGTTCTTTGTCATCCTTAAGAGATAGACATGTTGTGTAAATTGTGACCGACTTGTATTTTGGGTTTATCACTTGTACTGCTATGTTGTAATTTGGGAGACCTAATTGGTTTACAGTTTTATGTTTTAGTCGAATCAACCACGTGTGGGTTTGTTTTCTAGTTTCTTGCCTGGTAGATCCTTGCGGAAAGGATCTACGGTATGTAATGTCCCTAAGCGGATTAGGGGTGTTACAGTACGTAATACATACGTTGACTTGCTATAGTAAATATCCATTTAGCATACGTAATGTGAATTCTATAACGTACGTAATACAAGACATTGACTCGCCTATCCACATCCACGCCAAAAGCTGCCGACACCGGGCCCACCTGCCGACCACAGCTCGAACCTGTTCGATTCTCTTAATAACGTACGTTATCTACTCAACCTAACGTACGTTAAGCCCGTTTCATTACGTACGTTAGCTCCACTGCTTAGCATACGCTATACTTGCACCTTTACGTACGTAAGCTCCTACGCTTAACGTACGTAATGGCTTTTCTACTTAGCCATTTACACTGATCTTGCTCGTCTTCTCAATATACGGAATACGTATACATGACACATTATATCCTCAAATGCAATTGTCGACCAAGTACGACAATTATACCAATACAGACATCTCAGTCCTTCATTTATTTTATCCACACTGTACAGATTCCACACTGTACAACATAACTCGGATAAAATAACATTAAACAACAGTAGTAGAAATTCCGGATATTACATCTATTATTGCATTTGTGAATTATATCAATTTAAATTAAAGAAGGCACATAATAAATTTAATATAAGCTCGAGTATTTAAATTAAGTCATCCTAACCCTAGAATATAAAATTTAGCTCAAATTCATATTGATAGGTGTTATATAATAATATATATAGAGAGAGAAAACTTGAGAGAACTATATAATAGAGAGAAAAGAGACCATACTCATTTTATTGATATCTAAATCAAGTACAAGCAATGCTTTATATAGGCCATGAAAAGCATGTTACAATGACAATGAAAAGCCAAACACTAGTACAAAAATGATCTATGGTCACACCAAAAAAACGTGACCATATGCTTATAGCCACACTTTTTTTCATCCAAAGTGTTACCGAAGGTCTTGCCGTTTTAGGCAACATACGGCTACATTAAAACTTAGTGGCTGTATCATATGAAAATATATGTCAGTAGCATAAAAGTGTGGCTATTAGGTAGGAATTTTTGTTGTTCTAATCAATAAGTTTATCCAATATTGTGGTCGTAAGCCCTTTCTAGACACACATGTTTGTTATTTTAGTGACTGTGTCTCACCTAATGGGCACATGAAAGTTTATTCAGTGTGGCGTTTTGCTAATAATTTGTCATAAAAAATATTTATTATAACCATTGCCTATCTTTTAGATACACACAATTTAGCGAACCATTACCATGTTCACCTTTAAGTGTGGCGTTTTGCTAATAATTTGTCATATACCAAATTATTTATTGCGACTATTGCCTATCATTTAGAGACACACAATTAAGGGAAGCATGACCAAAAATATTTTAGTGACACACAATTTTTGTTTATATATGGTTATTTTATAACTTACAGACACATATATTTTATTTATCAGGCATTTATAAAGTTGTAAGTGTGATTATTTTATATCTTTCCGACATAGAAAATCGATTAAAAAATGACTGTAATTGATTTAGAGACACAAAAATATTTGTAACTGTGGCTAATATTCTCTTTATGACCTCAACAATTTCTTCCCCGTATGACATACTTTATCATTGAGACACTTAAAAATTGCTAAGTGTAACATAATGTTATTATAAATGTGGCTATTGCAGAACCTACAGTCACATGAAGGTAATAATACATGACGGTTTGTTATGAAATAGACACATAATTATCTATTATTGGTACTATTAATTAGCCTTTAGTCATGTATATTAAATTAAAACATGACCGTAAAATCATTGTAGACACACAACTAAAATTTATTGTCCCCATTCTTTAGTATTTTGACACACGAGCTTATGTTAACCATAATATTTGTTATTGTTTACAAACACCAATAGTTTTCAATGTGGTTATTGGTTATAATTTAGATATCGTGAACCAATCAAATCACAGCCATTAGTTTTGTATCGACACACAAATTCATTCACCATGACTATCATTTACACTATTTTCAAATTAATTACATTTTATCAAGTCGATTTAGCTTCGGACACACAAGTTATTTTAAACCTTGACCATATAGTAAAATTTAGTGACATGATTATTTAAAAAAAGTTACATATGTTATCTCCTTTGACACACTAAAATATTCAAAATTGTTATTGTTTCACTTGTAGTCACATATATTAAATTAACAAATGATCATAAAACACTTATACACACATTATGCTGAGTTTCTATCATGGCTATTGTTAACCCTTTATCCACATGATACATTTATGCGGAACAATTTCTATGTTTCAAACACACTTTTAGACACAAAATATGAAGTTAATTGTGACCATATGAATTTTATGAGCGCACAATTTTATTGTAAAGTGACACAGGACAAATTAAAACAACAACAACATCTAAGCCTTAGTCCCAAAATGATTTGGGGTCGGATAACATGAATCAAACTTTGAAACCGTCAATAATCGTTACATAAATAACATAAAAGGAAAAAAAAGAGGGAAAAAGTAGAGAAAAAAGCAAATAAAAAAAGAGAATGAATGTAAAAAAAAAAAAAAAAGATAACATGAAATAAAAGAAAATAGAAAAAAAAAAGGAATCAGACTCCATCCACCATCCATATTCTTTCCCGCCACATTTGCCTCTCCATCGCCATACTTTCTCCAATTCCAAGAAACCGCATATCATTTTCATGGCGAAAAAATATTATACACATATTGATTATTTTAAATGTGGTTTTTATTTAACATTTAGCCACATTAATTAATTTTGACTATTACATTTGCCATCGTTCAAACACATAAAAATATCAATGAGAACTAAATGTAATCATAAACCGACAATCTTAAAATGATAAAAGGATATAATAATTGTAATATCCAACTGTAATTTTTATCTATCGTTGTATTACTCGGATTATTTGAATGTCGTGGATCGTTGCATTTAGTATAATGACTATAATGTTGAGATGTTATAGATTTGAGTTACTTATCGTTGTTATTTCACTTCATGTTTGATGGTTCAATGTTAATTAGAGAGTTGCATTTTTCTGTTCTGGTGGCGTTAGCATACGCTACACAGTTAGATTAACGTACGTTAATCATGTCTTCTAACGTATGTAACATGACATCAGTTGCGTACGTTAAAAAGCGAATCAGACACCAGTTGACTTCCGCTTGTGAATCTGTTATCCGTTGCCATGCACGTGAAGGGTGTTGGGCTGTCACGATGGTCAAAGTCAACCATAATTAGCGTACGTAATGTCCTATTTTTAGCGTACGTAATGGCATGTGTTAGTTGAGACAGTAGCCTCTGTAAGTCGATTACGTATGTAACACCAACTGGTTAGCGTACGTAATAGGTGTTAACGTACACTAAATTCGTTCGATAGCGTATGTTAAGGCTTTATAGTCTATTTAAAGACATAGCCTGTCTTTCATTTCTGCACAACCCAACCCAATTTTCTCTCCATATATCCTCTCTCCTGCCTCCCTAGACCAATATTAACCTTCTTTAACTTGCTTTTGAGCCTTGTAACTTGGAGTGGAGCCCATTGATTTGAAGTTTAGAAGGTGTTCTTGAGCTGGAGTGTGTTTCTTGTAGTGTTGAGGATTGTTCTTCATTTCTGAAGGCATGTTAAACGATCCTACTCTACATTTTCGTAGTTATGATGTTAGTGTTATAGTATACTTCACCTAGAATCGAATCAATCAAGTAAAACATGTTGTAGTTAAACTTTCTAACACTTATTGGTGAAAATGGTAACTAAGGGTTTGGTATAAGGTATTCTTGATATTTTGTTGATGATGGTCATGTTTAAACGAATCAGACTCTTGCTACTAAGTTGTTAGCATCACTAATACAATAATAACCATCAGCTTTTTCATAGTCAAGTTTAATTGATGAAGTGTTCGTCTTAAAAATGTATGATAATACCTTGTTGAATGTTAGAAGGTTAGTGTGGTTATTCTTAAACCTAATCTAGGTGAATTCATAGATGATGTTAGTGGATCCTCCAGGTTAGTAAGTATGGTGTTAATAATCCTTATGAATATATTGTAATCTTATAACTAATATAACATTATTATAAGGTTGCTATATTCAATCTAGATGAAATGAAGTGATGAACATAGTTGTGCAGATTATTAATTTCAACATTGTGATGTTCTTGGAAAGTTTAATCAACGTAAAATGATATTGACAACGTAAGGGATTGTTTAACATGTTCTTGATAAATTCCTAGTTATAAAGAATCATGCGAATATTCGGTAATGTCTTGTGAACCGATTGTAAGGATGAGTTGAGGTAAAAAGAATTCTTGGAATAAGACTTCGATATTTTGAGATAGTAAAACTATTCAAATGGAATTTAGGGTGTCATCTTACTAAATTCAATATCGATGATTATATGGATGTGTTATTGAGTGAAATGTATTTCGTTCAAGGTTGATTGTTCGAGTAATCGATATTAGTCGAGGACCGTTCGTTCGTTTCGACAAGGGAGGACTATTCTCGTCTCCGTATGAGGCAAGTTATATTGCTTGGTTATAATGATGATTGAAATCTTGTGATGGTTATACGTTCGTGTATATGAAACACTTATGAATCTATGATTCATAATTTTATATTGTTCTTGATGATGTTTCCGTTTTTCATTGCGGGATTGCATTCCCAAGTCCATTACCTTTGAATCGTTGATCTCGTTGATCCTTATTGTCACTTTGGTGAGTTTCTCGATCCTTAATTGGATATGTGATTTATTGAATTCATTGTCATGTTGTATCGTGACATATCTGGAATCATATCTGCATGCCGTTTGGTTATTATGTAGGATTTTTAGCCGGGCACATATAAAGTCATACGTGGATGTTTCCGTATTGGACTTTGCACACGAGACGTAGTTCGTGAGGCTAATTAGGTACATTGTCACACGTATATTCTGGATTACGTATATGGGGTGGACATGTACACAGACACATTTCCGGATCGGACGTACTGTGATGTCCATCTTGAGCCATATTGTTTGGTCGTTCATAGTCCATGTATGATTGGATATGTTCGACGGTTTGTGACGGATTGTTCATACACCTGAGGGGTATGTTCAATAGTCGGGATGTTTCATTGAGATCTAATATGTGAATGGTATAATGTCTTGAGAATTATTATCATGCATATCTGACCTTATGGTTTGGGCGAAATACTTGTGTTGTATTTTAGGTTGAGGAAAAGTCAAGGCACGGGAAGAGCATTGTGACGACGAAGGGTTCGAGGGATGCTAGTTCGGGGGCCCCAAGTCTGTTGTTGTCCGGTTATGTTTAAACCGTGTAATGTTAATTTGTGCTTGATTTGAACTATTGTCATTTGTACTATTATTTGCAGTATATTCCATCTCCATATGGTTTATACTTGTATTTCGGATCCTGTGTATCATAAGGCCGTTGGCCATACCATTAATAAACCCCTAATCGGAGTATTGATTATTTAATGTGGTTCGGTATCACAAGATAATACTTATTTAATCTGTATTTTGGTATTACCTGGTGGGTCCCAGTGTGGGGTCCACGACACTGTAATAGCCGTCTTTTGGGGTGTTACAGAAGATGGTATCAGAGAGTTGTTTTCTCTTTAAAAGTCGTGGAATGAACTAGTATCAAGAGACCTTCGTGTCACGTATGACCTGTGCAAGCGCCTGACCTTACGAGCCAAATATTGTATGTACTTTACGAGCCATGATTTAATTACTGGCATGATATTGATATCGGAATGGATCTCTTTATTGGTCTTGTTATTTCGAGGATTTGTGACAGGATTTATCTGATTTGTAATTCGAGGTATGTTTTGGATTGATTATATGATTGAAATTGTTCGACTCAATGTTGATATGATATTCTGTGTGACACTCGTAGTATCGATAATTCATGGTGAACTATTTTCTTGAATATGTAATTCCTTGTTGCTGTTAACTTAGCATGAATTTTGATTGGTATCATGAACTATGCTTATGATTATCATTATGCTTGATTCATTCAGTATGGAAAGAAATCTGAGAGGTCGTGGTGGAGGGGGACGAGGCCGTGGAAGGGTCCGAATCCCGATACCACGAGCCAACAAGCGCGCGAATGCGGAGCATAGTTCCGCAGGCAGTGATTCACCTTCTAGGGACTAATCGCACCACACTAGGCGTGAGGATGCACGTGTCGATCCTTACGTTGTGATGGAGGGCATGATGACTCAGATGACCCAGATGGGTCAACTAATAGAAGCTATGTAGAGGGCTACTACTGGCCAGCAACAGGGACCTCATCCTCCACCTCCTGTGCTTGGCGGACCCGTGAGTCTGATCATTAGCGACATCTCTCGCCAGCGACCTCCGACCTTTGAAGGCTCCTCTGAGCCTGCTGATATTGTGCATTGGATTGAACACTTTGAGAAACTATTCGAGATGATGGACTGTCCCGAGGAGAATCGCGTCTCCGTAGTAGCGTACTATCTTAGCAAGGGCGCCCACACCTGGTGGCTTTCCGTGAGGCCAGCTGATGGTGTATATACTTGGGAGGAATTTAAAAATCTCAAGCTAGACCGTTACTACACAGGGCCACTCCTTGAGGCCAAGCTGTTAGAACTGCTGAACCTAGACCCATCCAAAGACGATGATGCACTATCTGTTGCCGAGAAATTTCAGGCACTTCTTCCTTTCGCCTCGTCGATTGTCCGAATGAAGGCTGATAAGATCAAATATTTTCTCAAGAGGCTTAAACCCCGAATGAGAATGCAGATGTTGAATCACCACTGTACGACCCTACCGTGGTTCATTGAGAAAGCTCTGGAATACGAACTCACCGCAAAGGAGATTTCCAAGAAGCAACCATAGTCCAACAACAAAAGATCCAGGAACCAGAACCAGACTGAGAGTAACCGGGGGACATTCAGGAAGCCCTAGTCATTTTCAAACCCTTCTAATCGACCACCCATGGCATCGAAATCAGCCGGATCGCACTCTCGAGCGGTCCCCTCATCTATTGTGTGCTATAACTGTGGAGACCAGGGGCACGTCAGCTCCAAATGCCCAAAGCCAGCCGTCGCATGCCATACTTGTGGGAAGAATGGGCATCGTGCTCGTTTTTGTAGGAATGAACCCGGACATGAACCAGTAGCGTCTCATGCTCCAGTTCAGTCTTCTGTCTAGGACCGTGTGCCTCCGTCCGCTTCTTATTAGACTACCTGGGCAAACAGGGGAATGGGCTATAAGAATCAAAGTGGTATGCCTGGTTCCGAAGCTACGAAACCCAAGATTTACGAGATGAAGAAAGCTGACGATCCCGAGGCTATCATGATTGCAAGTAGACTCGAGATCCACTCTCAGCCTGTGTGTGTTCTTTTTGATACCGGTGCTTTAAACTCCTTTATATCTACTGCTTGTTTAAGTTGTTTGCCTCTAGACCATGTAATTTTTATCTATCATTGTATTACTCGGATAATTTGAATGTCGTGGATCGTTGCATTTAGTATAGTGACTATAATATTGAGATGTTATAGATTTGAGTTACTTATCATTGTTATTTCACTTCATGTTTGATGGTTCAATGATAATTAGAGAGTTGCATTTTTCTGTTCTGGTGGCGTTAGCGTCTTCTACACAGTTAGATTAACGTACGTTAATCATGTGTCCTAACGTACGTAACATGACATCAGTTGTGTACGTTAAAGAGCGAATCAGACACCAGTTGACTTCCGCACGTGAATCTATTATCTGTTGCCATGCACGTGAAGGTTGTTGGGCTGTCGAGACGGTCAAAGTCAACCATAATTAGCGTACGTAATGTCCTGTTTTTAGCGTACGTAATGGCATGTGTTAGTTGATACAGTAGCCCCTGTAAGTCGTTTACGTACGTAACACCAACTGGTTAGCATACGTAACAGGTGTTAACGTACGCTAAATTCGTTCAATAGCGTACGTTAAGGCTTTACAATCTATTTAAAGACACAGCCTGTCTTTCATTTTTGCACAACCCAACCTAATTTTCTCTCCATATATCCTCTCTCCCGCCTCCCTAGACCAATATTAACCTTCTCCAACTTGCTTTTGAGCCTTGTAACTTGGAGTGGAGCTCATTGATTTGAAGTTTAGAAGGTGTTCTTGAGCTGGAGTGTGTTTCTTGTAGTGTTGAGGATTTTTCTTTATTTTTGAAGGTATGTTAAACGATCCTATCTACATTTTCGTAGTTATGATGTTAGTGTTGTAGTATACTTCACCTAGAATCGAATCAATCAAGTAAAACATGTTGTAGTTAAACTTTCTAACACTTATTGGTGAAAATGGTAACTAAGGGTTTGGTATAAGGTGTTCTTGATATTTTTTTGATGATGGTCATGTTGAAACGAATCAGACTCTTCCTGCTAAGTTGTTAGCATCACTAATACAATAATAACCATTAGCTTTTTCATAGTTAAGTTTAATTTATGAAGTGTTGTCTTAAAATGTATGAGAATACCTTGTTGAATGTTAGAAGGTTAGTGTGGTGATTCTTGAACCTAAGCTAGGTGAATTCATAGATGATGTTAGTGGATCCTCCAGGTTAGTAAGTATGGTGTTAATAATCTTTATGAATATGGTGTATTCTTATAACTAATATAATGCCCTAACCAGGGCCACTCCGTGAGGCCAAGCTGTCAGAACTGCTGAACCCGGACCCATCCGAATACGATGATGTACTATCTGTTGTCGAGAAATTTCAGGCACTTCTTCCATTCGCCTCGTCGATTGTCCGAATCAAGTCTGATAAGATAAAATATTTTCTCAAGAGGCTTAAACCCCGAATGAGAATGCAGATGTTGAATCACCACTGTACGACCCTACCGGAGTTCATTGAGAAAGCTCTCGAATACGAACTCACCGGAAAGTAGATTTCCAAGAAGCAACCATAGTCTAACAACAAAAGATCCAGGAACCAGAACCAGACTGAGAGTAACCAGGGGACATTCACGAAGCCCTAGTAATTTCCAAACCCTTCTGATCGACCACCCATGGCATCGAAACCAGCCGGATCGCACTCTCGATCGGTCCTCTCATCTGTTGTGTGCTATAACTGTGGAGACCAGGGGCACATCAGCTCAAAATGCCCGAAGCCATCCGTCGCATGTCATACTTGTGGGAGGAATGGGCATCATGCTCGTTTTTGCAGGAATGGACCTGGATGTGAACCAGCAGCATCTCATGCTCCAGTCCAGTCTTCTGTCGAGGACCGTGTGCCTCCGTCCGCTTCTTATTAGACTACCGGGCAAACAGGGGAATGGGCCGTGGGAATCAAAGTGGTGCGTCTGGTTCCGGAGCTGCGAAACCCAAGATTTACGAGATGAAGAAAGCTGATGATCCCGAGGCCAACATGATTTCAGGTATACTCGAGATCCACTCTCAGCCTTTGTGTGTTCTTTTTGATACCGATGGTTCACACTCCTTTATATCTACTTCTTGTTTAAGTTGTTTGCCTCTAGACCATGTTATAAATTGTGAGCCTTATGTGATTGGTCTACCTGATGGTAGAAGAATTATTGGAAACCGTGAAGTCCAGGACTGTCTGATTCGTATGAACGACCGTTAGTGGTTGTAAAATTTGATTGTGGTCGATTTGCCTAAAGCTGATATAATCTTGGGAATCGATTGGATGGATCGTCATGATGCCATACTTAGTGTCCGCAAGCGGATGGAAACCATCACTTCTGATGATGGTTTCGAGTGTATTTTTCGAGGTGATAATCCCAGCCGTTCCGGGAGAGTCATCAGCGCTATGAAAGCAGTGAAACTGCTTAATCAAGGGTGTATTGGTTATTGGTGCTACATGACCAAGACAACAGATCGACTAGTTGAATTGGCCGACATTACGGTAGTCCGAGACTGCCCAGATGTATTTCTAGACGAGTTGCCAGGCTTACCTCCACATCGTGAGGTAGAGTTCACTATTGAGTTAGAGCCAGGTATGTCCCCGCTTTCGAAAGCACCATATCGTATGGATCTGACTAAGATGCAGGAGTTGAAGAACCAGCTTGAGGAGTTGACTGAGAAGGGCTATATTCGACCTAGTGCGTCCCCTTGGGGAGCATCAGTGTTATTTGTATGGAAGAAAGACGGATCTCTGCGTTTATGTATTGATTACTGTGAGCTGAACAGGGTAACCATCAAGAACAAATATCCTTTACCTCGTATTGATGATTTATTGGATCAACTTCAGGGAGCTGCTGTGTTTTCTAAGATCGATTTGAGGTCCGGTTATCATCAGTTGATGATTCGAGAGTCTGACATTTCGAAGACAGCCTTTCGTACTCGCTATCTAACACTTTCTCTTTCTCAATTCTATCGACTCGCTCGTGTTTGTTGATACCTTTTGAACTTGTTTGGTATCTCGATTGCCATCGTTCGAATGGGTTGTGACTTTGTTTTTGATCAATCTGTTTATCGTTGTGACTTTTCCGAGTTCGGTTCGATTCTTGTGAACCTTATTCGAAATTAACGTCCTTTAGTTTCTCCAAGTTCTTTTTTTATCTTTAGTTGAAGTGTGAACTTCAGAGTCATTGTTCAACCATTGTTATTCTATCATTACTGTTCGATCATTGTTGCTCGATTGTTGTTGTTCGATCGTTATTATTCGATCATTATTGTTCGGTCGTTGGTGTCCGATCATTGTTGTCCGATCAGTGTTATTTGATCGTTGTTGTTTGATCATTGTTGTTCAATCGTTGTTGTCCGATTGTTGCTGTCTAGTCTCATACTGCAAAGAATTATCGTTCACCATTACTCAGCTGCTTCGAGTGTGGCCAGGTGGGTCACCGAGCCCTACATTGCAAGACGGTAGCTGAGAGATTTGGGGATCGAGGTTGCGTCTCTGCTCCGAAAGGACATAGATATGCCTAGTGTTTTTTTTGAGGATTTCGGCGTAGTTTGAACTATTTATGGTTGTCCTTGTGGATCGTTTTGTGTTTATTTTCTGTTTTCTTGACTGTGCATCTTTTCTTATATTGGTACCTCTTTCTTTTGTGATTGCTCGGATAATTGACTTGATTGTACTATCTATTTGATGACGCTTGTCACTTGTTGGTTTTATTATGTCTCTGCTTGTGGCGTTGTGATGGTCGTCGTGGAGCCTGTTTTCATGCCGTTTGTTTCTTTGCGTTGCTTGTAACGTTTTGCTGTTGGGCGTGAGTTTTCGGTTCTTGTGTATCTCGTTGAGTTTTCCAGGCGGAATATTGCTTCTCCCTACTTGTTTTAAGTTTCGGGACAAAACTTCTTTTAAGGAGGGTAGTATGTAATATCCACTATTTCGATTTTCGGTAATTTTCTTTTTGTTGGCGGAAGTCCATCTTAGTGAATCTATTGTGACCGTTTCGTCATTCCGAGAATGATTAATTCTACACTTTTTGTCATCCGAGTTCGTTTCGGTGTCGTTTTGTTGAGTTCTGTGTTCTTAAGCGACTTTTCCACGTATGAGTTCGACTTTGTAAAATAACCATCAATTCTTATAAACTCCAAAAGTTATTAATCTTCTCGGTATTATAGATAATCAAGTTATCTTTCCAATGATTCAAACGGTGAGTTAATCGGAGTCCGGACGAAGGAGTTATGGTCGAAATAGCTAAGAGTATACAGTGAGCCTGGAGCGGCTGTACTGCGGGCCGCGGCCCTCTGCTGGCCGGGCCGCGGCACTAAGCTGGTTGCTACTCGAAATTTTGGCCGCGGCACGCGAGTCAGATTAGCCCTTTTTGAGTGGATTTTTGGGAGAGGATTTCATTTCCTCTCCTCTCTTCTTCTCCCTCACGATCTAGGCGATTTAGGGGCGATTTTTGGGTGATTTATCTCAATGATATCATCCTCCTCAAGTTCTTGGTGTAGATTAACAACATCAATCTGTGTTCTTCGTCTTTGATTCGAGGTAATCATCTTATAAACCTGTAACACCCCCAAATCCTATTGGGTTATTACAGTGCCGTGGACCCCACGCCAGGAGATCCACCAGGCGAATATGACTAAAATACATTAAATTAACCAACAAGGAAAATCATAGTCCCTACCATGACATCCGACACAATATTCCGAGTAGGAATTTTAACGACAATGATAAGCCTACATGGCCAAAAATGAAAATACAACCACACCACGAGCCTCGCTCGGGTAATACATAATAACAATGACTGACAAACTGGAGAACACTCCAACTGACTGACCAACATGAACAACTCGGACTAGTATCGCTCAAATCCCTCGTCGCCATCGTCATGCCCCTGTGTCTCAACTCTCTCCTCGCAAGCACCTAAAACATGAAAACATGTTCCGCCCCCACGGGGTCAGTCATCCAGATAATGAACATCAAATACATGTGTAACATGATATGCATCCAAAGGCATAATGAAACGGTACAATGATAATAATAATACGAGATGCTCACAAACCAAGGTAAGAACCGAGCATTCGTGAAACACTATGCCCACGGCATACTATTAATACCTGTTCAACATATTAGAACATAAGTGCCCTACGGCGAATCATAATCATAGAGTACCACAATGAATTACACGACATGAACTAAACCAGAACTGAATTAATTATGAATCACAATGCCCGAAGACTCGAATGAAATTACCAAGACATCACAAAGGCCTGAAAGCCACTCAGCCGAAGCTGTCAAATATCACAAGCACCTGAAACCAAAACAGTCTGAAGCTGTATAATTGAGGGCCGAAGCCACGACACGAAGCCGTATCACAATAAGGGCCGAAGCCACGGCACGAAGCCGTATCATAATGAGGGCCGAAGCCACGACACGAAGCCGTATCACAATGAGGGCCGAAGCCACGACACGAATCCGTATCACAATGAGGACCGAAGCCACGGCACAGCGCCGTATCACAATGAATGATAGTATGCTGCCTTGAGTCAACCAACATACAATAAGGGCCGAAGCCAAGACACCAAGCCGTATCACAATGAGGGCCGAAGCCACGGCACGAAGCCGTATCACAATGAATGATAGTATGCTGCCTTGAGTCGGCTAACACGACAACAATGACTCACGGATGGGCACCATCCTTGGCGGTCCCAATTCAATACCTCGATTACCTTAGAATGGTCATTCGATAACAATGACAAAACAGATGGGAACTATCCTCGACAGCCCCAATTCAATACCTCGATTTCCGTAGAATGGCCAACCGATAACAATGATGCAGCGGATGATTCAATACCTCGATTGCCTTAGAACGGCCAATCGATAACAATGATATAGCGAATGATTGAGTACCTCGATTGCCTTAAAACGGACAATCGATAACAATGATACAATGAATGATTGAGTACCTCGATTGCCTTAGAATGGCCAATCGATAACAATGATACAATGAATGCCTCGACACCTTTAATCGGTTACCGATGATGAAGATGAGAAATGAATAAGTCAATGCCTTCAATCGGCCAAAACAACATCAAGGACAAAACTCCAACATTAATAACAATGATTACAATGACGTCTTAGATCGACATCAATATTAACAACAACAATCGATACATCGATAACACGAACCGTCGATCGACAATAACATTAACAACGAGTATCCCAATGCCTTCAACCGGCCAGTAATGAATGATAATAAACATTTGGCATAATTGCCGAAGAGTATCGTATCGAACGATCCCCTAATATCAATGAACTTATGAAGAGACTAAGTCTCGGGATGATACAACACATTCATACACATATATGATAACATTAATCTCATTGACTAGTACAAGTATAAAACTTGCCTCAACCGAAGGTGATGAATTCCTTCCACGAACAACGAACGGCGCCCTCCGATAAACACAAGCGCTCGAACAACCTTGAATGAAATACAATTCATTCAATAACACAATATCAATCGAAAACAACACAACGACCGAAGGAAACTCTAGAGACATTTCATCGAACACTAAATGCTCAAAGTTCCTCAAGAACCTAAGAATCATCAATCGGGTTGAACGAATCGAAGATATGGATATACAATCCATAGAACATGTCTAACAACATCTAATAACCTCAATCGATCCATTAAAATCAGACGGAAAATGAAATCAAAACCAAAACTCCCACAATGGACAATTCTAGTAAAACCAAGAGAATTACTTCGATTCGATGAAAAAGAAGGATTAGATGTTGATATGATCACCTAGAGTCTTATCAAAACATGATTGGATGGAGTAGAATCAATCATAACCACAACCCAAGTCGGATAGCCCGACTACCGCGAGAAGAAGGAGAGAAAGGGGTGAAATGAGGTGATAAACCCGTCCAACCCCCTTAAATACTCCAGTGACGCACGACCAAAACGCACGACCAAATGTCCGTGTGTTTGGTCGTGCGCTAGGACACTGCCCGACCACTGATCTCACGCACGAGCACCTGCTCGTGTGTCATGCTCGTGTGTCCCTAATGATCGCCAAAGTGCACTGCCCAATTCTGATGCCACGTACGAGCAGCACGCACGAGAAGCTGCTTGTGTGTCATGCTCGTACATCCCTGTTGAGTGCCAAAACGACAAGGGAACACAATATGCCATGCCACACATGCCTATACATGACCTGCACGACTTACACGATAATAAGTCACGTCCAATCGGTGAAACAATCATGGAACTCCCAACACAAAGCTACCAATCATGATGATGATGATGAAAATATTCTCGTATCGATCCCTGAACAGAGATGAGTGATGAATAAAAACTGATACACGACTCCAAGATATGCCGAACGATGAGCATGAAATGAATGAATACGAATGACTAATGATTATTACTGAGTAAAAAAAATTCTGAGTGGCAATTACTGAATGATAATTAATGAATTTACAACCGGGTATTACACTTCCTTTATATTTCACGAATCTTCAAGATTCGAGTTGTTCTTCGTGAATTGTGTTGCCGTATGTCGTCAATCAGTTGTATTGATTCTCTCCATATGATTTGATTCGTGTCTCTTGTCGTATACGGGTTTGAGTAATGTTCTTGATGTTCTTAGGGAAGTATTGAACCCCAAGTGTTCGATCTTCTGTTTCTACGAATTCTTGTTGGGAATTTCACATATTTTCCATCCTCCTTGAGATCGACTTCGTAGTAATTATGTTGTTCTTGTGTTTGCACACTAGTTGGAGGATTCAAGGGTTTCCGATCGAGCTTCCCGTTGCTTCGAGTTCTTTGGACTTGAGGCGAGTATCTCGTCTATATTCTTTATACTTTAAGAATGTGATGTTTCGTGAATTTGACGTGGACTTGTTAATGATGGTATATTTAAGTGTAACTTACTTTTAAATAAATATGTGATTTCTATGAAAATAAATTCGAACGTAAACTTGAGTTTCGCGAAGAATGATAAAAACCATTTCATGTTATTTTGTGTTCTAAACGGATACTAGAAATGAGTAGTTATCCGAGGAATTATGGAATCGCGTAATGCTTGTACTGTTCGCTCGTTAGTCTTTTTCCTGAAGGATGGTGTGCTGTGAATGTTGTCTTTTTGTGGAAATTATGATGCGTTAAGTTATGTGTCACATGGTTGCGGTTGTGGTGAATATTATACCTTTGTTATTGTGCATCTTAGAGAGTTGAGATGTTATCCGGGTAGGGGTCCCGTCGAGGCCTCCGGAGGCGCGTGCTAGCGAGTACGGCCAGACGTTACGTTGTGACTATAAGGTTATCAATTTGGGTAGGTCTGGGGAGGGCTTCGAGAATCGGCACTTCCGAGTGCGATGTCATGATAACTTATGGGCTGCTTGAATGAGGTTATCCGGTTAGGGTCCGTCAAGGCCTCCGGAGGCGCGTGCTTGCGAGTACGGCCAGTATTTACGATTTGACCATAAAGTTATGTAATCGGGTAGGTCTAGAGAGGGCTCCGAAAATCGTCACTTGCGAGTGCGATGTCAAGATAACTTATGGGTGTGTTTGAGTTTATTTTCGATGAGCTAATCCGGGTGGGACCCTTCGGGGCCACGAAGATGATTTGACTGTTGATTTGATATTTTTGAATTGTTTATGTTTGAATTTTGAATCCCGGTTAAATTGGTGAATATGGTTTTGCCCTTGAGGCATGGTCGAGAATTGAAGCAATTATATGGTTTGAAAGAAACCCCTTTAGAAAGGAAGAATTATAAATCTTTCCCTGATTTTACACTGAGACCCCCGAAGTCTCTAAATAAACTCTTAAAGTGATTTCTGGAGTAATTCACATGATTTTTTTTAAAGGAATTAATTTTCAAAAGACTTTAGACTCGGGGATCGTGTCACTACCTTGTCGAAATGTTATTTTCATAATGGTTGTATTCTTGATGTATAATTGTATATCTTGGTTACTTGCTACCGATTTCCATCGCTAATCCCTCGTTGGGGGATTATGTTATGTTTTTCAGGTATTCCGATTCGAGAGAGAGCAAACAGAGGATCGGCATGGAGGATGATATAAAGCAGCGATACTAGTCACAGTTGTAGTCGGTTGTCCGTCAGTGATCTGTCGGACCAAGTATTTATTTCTAGTTCTTTGTAATTCTTAAGAGATGGACATGTTGTGTAAACTGTGACCGACTTGTATTTTGGGTTTATCAGTTGTACTGCTATGTTGTATTTTGGGAGACCTAATTGGTTTACGGTTTTATGTTTTAGTCGAACCGACCACGTGTGGGTTTGTTTTCTGGTTTCTTGCCTGGTAGATACTTGTGCAAAGGATCTACGGCGTGTAATGTGTAACACCCCCAAAATCATCCGGGATATTACAGCGCCGAGGGCCCCCGCGCCGGAACCCACCAGGCTAAAAACCATTTACAAACTGTTTAAAAACGCCAAAAGGGTCGATGATGGTAATATTTTGCAAATACTCAAATATTTTCAAAAACATAATTTTGAAATACCGTCATAGAATACCATTTGAAAATACAAGGCGAAATGCCAAATCTCGACAGTTAAAAATGTACGTTAAGCCGCCACTTAAATGTACCGAAAAATAATTGGGAAAAAGAGTTTGACGAAATTACCCAAGTCCGCAAAATGCCAGAAGGCCATTTTGAAAGTACACACGAGTTGGTAAAGATACCGAAAACTCATTTTAAAATACACACACAGCGGATAAAAACACATTTCAAAATACACATTTGCAGCGGAAATAAAACAACCAGAAATAAATACTCAATACTCAAAAACATGCCACAACCAGTATCACCCGGGAAGCTCACCCCCTTCACGACCGCTACTAGCTCGATCTCCGGGTACCTAAAAATAAAGCCCACGGCGGGGTCAGCCACAATACTCAACAATGATATCGATCACATCAACGTAAATAATTACATACCAATGTAATAACAAAGTAAGAATACTACCAATGTAATCTTACCGTTATAACCTTACCAATTCATAGCAATCCATACTAAATCAATCCTTGACATATTCCACATTTTGTATTCTCAAATGACGAAATGAATTCAACAACAATCATCTCTACTGTATTCCAAAAATACCGATAATCCTCAAAACATCATCATAACTCACAAGTGCGGAAATAATCCAATATGTGCCAAATCCTGTCCGTCGGATTACACAATCAAATCTCAACATGTATAAACCAATAATACACAACATATCTGTAGATCAACTATCACATGATAATGATAACAAATCCCGAACATCGACGTACAGTCCGAATGCTCATACGATCAATAACAATGATCAACCAATACATCACTGAGAATATCATCGACATGATAACTCCAATACGACCAACAAAGGATCAACGATATCCGAGAATACCATCAACATGATAACTCCAACACGATCAACAAAGGATCAACAATAACCGAGAATACCATCAACAAGGTAAACTCCAAATGATCAACAAAGGACCAACAATAACCGAGAATACCATCAACAAGGTAAACTCCTAATGATCAACAATAATGGATCTCAAAGAAATAACCCCGACTGTCGAAACATACCCCTCGGGTGTATGAACTGTAACACCCCGATAAGGCGGCCATTACAGTGCCGTGGACCCCACACTGGGACCCACTAGGCGATACCCAAAATACAGATTAAATACACAATACATGTGATACTGAACCACAAAACATAGTACTTACTCCGATTTGGAGTTTACAGTGGTATGGCCAACGGCCTTATTATACACAAGATCCGAAACATAAGTATAATCCATATGAAGATGGAATATACCTTAAATAACAATACAATTTTTTCATACTTAAAATAAAGCGGAAAGATAACATTACACGGTACGAACATGAACGGACACAAAAGACTTGGGACACCCGAACTAGTATCCTTCAAACCCTTCGTCATCACCCTGATCTTCCCGTGCCTTTCCGTTTCCTCGACCTAAAATACAACAAAAGTATTTCGCCCAACACAGGGTCAGATATACATGATAAATGATTCTCAAGATATTATACAATTCACATATATAAGATTTCAAGAATAACACTCCGACTACCGAACATACCCCTCGGGCGTATGAACGCTCAGTCACAAAACGTCGAACACATACAAGTATATAAATGGACTATGAACGACTAAGATAGTACGGCTCAAGAGGGACATCACAGTACGCCCGATCCGAATATGTGTCAGTGCACATGTCCACCCCGTATACGGAATCCAGGATATACGTGGGACAATGTACCTAATTAGCCTCAACGAACTACGTCTCGTGTGCACAGCCCAACACGGAAAATATTCACGCATGACTATATATGTGCCCGGCTAAAAATCCTACATAATATCCAATCGGAACGTAGATATGACTCCGGATATGTCACAATGCAACATGACAACGAATTCAATAATTCATAAATCCGATTAAGGACCGAGGACTCACCGAAATGACGACAAGATCAACAATATCAAGGGTTCGAAAGTGACGAACTTGGGAATACAATCCCATGATGAAAACAGGACATCATTAAGAACAACCTCAAATCACAAGACACAAGTTTATAAGTGTTTCATATACACGAAATGCATAATCAACATAAGAATCCACACATCATTATAACCAAGCAAGATAACTAGCCTCAATACGGAGGCGAGAATAGTCCTTCTTTGTAAAACGAACAGACGGCCCTCGATTCAAAATCAGTTACTCGAACAATCAACCTTGAATGAAGTATATTTTACTCAATAATATGTTCATATGATCATCTATACCAAACTTCAACGAGACAACATCCTAATTCTCATTTGAGTAGTTCAACTTTTTAAGATGTTGAAGTGTTACTACAAGAACCTTATTAATACCATTCTATTCTTACAATTGATTACAAGATGTTACCAAATATTTGTGGGATTAAGAATCGTTCCATAATATGTTAAACATTAATCTCCTATCCTTTAAACTTATCAAGAACATCTCAATTGATTAAAAGTAAAATCTGCACTACAATCAATTACTTATGTTGAGTTAACTAGTTACAAATTCATATTATGATCATGAAGACTACCTCAAGTTTAACACCATCCTTATAATCTTCTAATTAACTTGGAGATTCAAATATTATTCCTATGAATTCACTTATCTTAGGTTCAAGAAGGTCATTTCATTCTTCTAATGATCAACAAGGGTTTCTTAAAATATTTTATGGTAATTATTCCAACAAGTTATTTGCATTATAATGAAACAAGAACTATTATTATTCCAATGGTTTTATTAGTTCAGCAAGAAGAGTGTGGTTTAACTAAACATGATCATCACCATTTAAAACACTAAGAACACATCATTACAAAACCCTTAATCATCATATTCATCACTAGGTTTGTTGAAAGCTTAACTACAAACATGTTTATTTTGATTAATTCATCACTAGGTGGAATATACTTAATCACTATCATTATAATTACGAGATTATAGGGTTAAATCGTATAACATACCTTCAGAAATGAAGAACAATACACCAAAGCCACAAGAACAAAATCTAAGCTTCAAGAATGTCTCCAACTTTCAATTAACAAGCTCCAAAATCAAAATGTAAAGCTCAAACACAAGTTGGAAGAAGGTAAATTTGATCTATGGATGCAGGGGGATGATTATATGGGTGAAAAATCAGAGTTTGGTCATGCAAAATGAAAGACACAAGTTGTCTTTTTATAACAGCACAGTTCGTTACGTACGTTATCACAAGAGGATAGCGTACGTTAACAGTTTTACGTACGCTACACGAAAAGTGTTACATACGTAAGCAAAGTCCAAAGGCTGCTGGACTGAAATACGAACATCATTACGTACGTTACCTCTGGAAGCATTACGTACGTAATGTAGGTTAACTAGGTTGCCTCCAAAAGATCAGATATTCGAATCCTGTCCGGCCCCACACGCCGAAAGTTGAGATCGGATATGATTACACTGGTTACGTACGTAACAGGTACCTCTTTACGTACGTAAAGGACTACAAATAGCGTACGCTATACCTAAGGATTAGCGTACGTTAGGCTCCGGTTAAACAGTTCGAAAATGTACTTATCTATACAACGTTGAGAATTTAAACATAGTGCGAGTGATAGTTTTTATTAAGTCTATTATGATATATTCTAACATCAATATTCATTCCACAAATGCAACAAGACTAACAACAGTATCAAATTATCCGAATAATACAACAGTAAGTAAAAATTTCCATCGTATATTACATACTCCCCCCCTTAAAAGGGGTTTCGTCCTCGAAACTAAGGGGTAAACAATTCAGGATACCTCTCTTGAATGCTGCTCTCCGTCTCCCACGTGGCCTCCTCGACCCCGTGTCGTGACCACTGAACCTTCAGTAGGGAAATTGTCTTATTCCGCAATTGTTTGATCCTCCTCTCAAGTATCCGTACGGGGCGCTCCTCATACGAATGATCCTCCGCTAAATCAATATCATCGAACTGAAGTACATGACTCGGATCAGCAACGTATTTCCTTAACTGGGAGACATGGAACACGTTATGAATCCGGCTCAGGGCTGGTGGTAAAGCCAGGCGATAGGCTAAATCGCCCACTCGTTCCAAAACCTCAAATGGCCCGATATACCTCGGACTCAGCTTGCCTCATTTCCCAAAACGAAAAACTCCTCGAGTAGGGGACACCTTCAGTAGTACATGGTCGCCGACCTCGAACTCAAGTGGTCGGCGGTGGTTGTCTGCGTAAGACTTCTGTCGGCTTTGAGCCGTCAATAAATGACTCCTAATCAGAGTGACCTTTTTATGGGCTGCTAACAACATATCGGGTTCCGTACCTAAGGTTTCAGATGGATCGTCCCAACACAGAGGGGATTTACAACGACGACCATACAACTGTAACACCCCAAACTAGGCGGATATTACAGTGCCGTGAATCCCCGACTGGGACCCACCAGGCAATGAAAATGATGAATTAAATAATATAATTGTAGTACCGAACCACATTATATTACCAAGTACTCCGATGAGGAGTTTAAGTACAACACACCAGGACAATACCGAATACTAGTATATTTTATATGAAGATAAAATACACCACCCTGAACAACTAAAATGACTGAAGATGACTACAAATGACGGAATTTGCAGCGGAAAATACAAATGACGGAATAACTAAAATGACTAAAGATGACTGAACAAACGGAATGACTGGGGCCCCCTACTAGTATCACTGGGACTCGTCGCCGTCAACATGCTCTTCCCGTGCCTTTGCCTTGCCGTGACCTGAAAACAAAATCCCCCAACGGGGCCATACGTAACAATCCTCAAGAGTTGAAATTACACAATCATGAATTAATCAAGTTATGAAATATCCTTAATTATGAATTACGCCAAGAGGAGTATCATAGTACGCCCGTAATGTTCTCGTGCAAGTGTACAAGACGAATGACCGACACACCCGTCCTTGTACCTAATTAGTCTCACGGAGGTAAGCGTTACTGTGTGCACGGTCGATGTATCGGTGAACCCAATACATGACCATCGTGTGCCCGACTAAAAATTCCACACCACACCCGCCACGCAATATGAACCCTAAGGTCACATGAACGAATGACCATGATGAATATCAATGAATAATAATTAGACAAAGCCAAGATGACTCACCGATATGAAAGTAATAGTGACGTGATTGATAACCCAATGAAATGATTTGGAACCGCTGCTCGTGAATGAAATGATTATTCGACAATCACAAGTCTCAAAATGATTAATATTATGATGAATGAATTATGATTATGAGCAATCAACAACAAAAGGAATGAGTATCCTTTTAACCGAGTAAGAATTAACTTACACAACAACGATGAAGAATGTCCGTCCACGAACAATGTCCTAACCAAGATACCGGTCGCTCGAACAACCTTGAATAACAATAAGTACCGACAATCGTTCAATACACGTATCAAACAACAAAACACGACTAACCCAAAGGTCGAAACAACGATAATCAAACTCATAGGGCATTCCAACGAATACATAACCGACCACACAACTTCGGAAATATCCAATCCCGAAATGTCGAAACCAACACCAAATTGAGTATTTCGAACTAACAAAACACTTCAATGATATCAATAATCCATTAGGAATCCATAATTCATGATTACAACAACATCAATCGGAAAATCCCCAATTAACCGAAGTCAACCCCAAGGGTTCTTGAAATAATTCCGAAAATAATCAATAAATCCATAGGAATATATTTATCCAAGGTAGATAATCCATATCTAACATATTCCAATGATAATCCAAGCTTACACGAAGAAATCGGAAGGAAAACCCAAAAATCCGAAATTCTAGATCCAAGAATCTAATACCTTTGATTCGATGTTTGGAGATGATGAAGTGATGATTAATCAAACTCAAAGTCTTGAAGATGATGATTGATGATTACACCTTGAAGAAAACTCTCTAAATCGCCCAAATCGCCAAGAACCGACGAGAGAATGAGAATTAGATGACAAATGACGAAGTCTGACTAAACTGTCCAATTTATAGTCAGTCCAGGTTAGCGTGCGCTAGCCCTTATGAATAGCGTGCGCTAACGAGTAGTTTGGGTAGTCCAGTACCCACTGTCCGAACACGGTAGCGCGCGCTACGTACCTTTTGTAGCGTGCGCTACGACCACACTACTAGCGTACGTAAATGCTCATAGTTAGCGTGCGCTAACGAATAATTTGATGCCCAGTATTGGAATCCGAAGCGCTCGACCTCGATTCGACTCGATAGCGTGCGCTACAACCATTGTTTAGCGTGCGCTAATATATCGATTGCGACGCTAACAACAACACATAGCGTGCGCTATGAATTAATCGATGGCATCCGGTAGCCACCGGACTCAACCTCGACCGTCCTTAGCGCGCGCTACACCTCATATTAGCGTGCGCTACTTCAACCCACTAGCGCGCGCTACTTACCATTCGTAGCGTGCGCTACTTATAACTCACCTGCAGTCCAGTACCTTCTGGACTGCAGTCAGGGTAACCTTAGCGTGCGCTAAAGCTGAGTGGTAGCGTGCGCTACCTATACCCAATTAGCGTACGCTAAAAGGAGTATGTAGCGTGCGCTACTCCTCACGCACAGCTCGCAACGAAAATGACAATGATGATAACACGGCACGAAACTCCAATCAGATTAGTGATGAATGACGATTGATACACGATACAATTACTCTGAATGATGAATACCATGACTGAATATGAGTGACAAATGATCAATAATGAATGAAATTACTGAGTATCAATTATTGAATGGTAAATACTGAATGATAATTACTGAATTACAACTGGGTATTACATAAACCCCCCCTTAAAAGAGTTTCGTCCCCGAAACTAAGGGTCAAACAACTCGGGATAACTCTCCCGCATACTATCCTCGGTTTCCCAAGTAGCCTCTTCGACTCCATGTCTAGACCACTGAATTTTAACCAAAAGAATCGTCTTATTCCTCAACTGTTTGATTCGTCGTTCTAAAACTCGCATAGGACGCTCCTCATATGAATGATCGTCGGCGATCTCGATTTCATCGAACTGAAGTATGTGACTCGGGTCGGCAACATACTTCCGCAACTGAGAGACGTGAAACACATTATGAATTCGGATCAACGCCGGAGGTAAAGCCAATCGATAAGCTAACTCGCCCACTCGATCCAAAATCTCAAATGGTCCAATGAATCTCGGAGTCAACTTTCCCCTCTTCCCAAAACGGAAGATACCACGACTCGGGGATACCTTGACCAACACATGGTCACCAAATTTCGAACTCTAATGGTCGACGACGGTTATCTGCATATGATTTCTGTCGACTCTGAGCGGTCAACAAACGACTCCTGATCAAAGCTACCTTCTCACGGGCGGCTATAAGCATATCGGGCTCGGTGCCGATTGATTTTGATAAGTCGTCCCAACACAACGGAGATCGACAATGACGACCATACAAGGCCTCGTAAGGTGCCATCTTGATCGAAGCATGCCAACTATTATTATACGTGAACTCGATCAATGGTAGTTGGGCTTCCCAATCGTCTTTCCAATCGAGGACGCATGCCCTCAACATGTCCTCTAATGTCTGAATGGTCCTCTCTGATTGTCCGTCGGACTGAGGATGAAAAGCGGTACTGAGATTAAGCTGGGTTCCCATATCACGATGAACTGATTTCCAAAAATGAGACGCAAACCGTCCGTCACGATCGGAAACGATACTTTTAGGAGTACCGTGCAGTCTGACTATCTCTTTGATGAACAGTTGAGCAAGTCTCTCGGGACCCCACGTCTCCTTGATCTCAAGGAAATGAGCTGATTTAGTTAGGCGGTCCACGATCACCCAGATCGTATTCATGCCACGACGACTCGTCGGCAAACTCGTGATGAAATCCATAGAAATGTCTTCCCACTTCCATTTGGGAATAGGAAGAGGTTTCAGCATACCCGCCGGTCGCTGATGTTCAATCTTAACTTGTTGACAGGTTAAGCATCTCGAAACAAATTCTGCGACTTCTCGCTTCATATTAGTCCACCAGTAATTTTGTTTCAAGTCTTTGTACATCTTGCTAGACCCCGGATGAACAGAATAAGGGGTAGCATGAGCTTCTTTCAAAATCGAGTTTTTCAACTCGTCATTCGCCGGTACGCACAACCGATTCTTAAACCTCAAAAGTCCATCCTCGTGGACCACAAATCCAGGGGCTTTCCCCCGAGCCACATCCTCACGGATGCGCAACAATGATGGGTCCGAACCCTGATTCTCTCGGATTGCCTCCTCGAGTGACGATGAAATCTCTAACATACAAAGTCGCCCGAACTCGCCGGACCTCGATCTCGGGTCTAAGGAACTCCTGCTGAAGCTCCTTCTGAACTGTTAAACGGGCAAGCATCTGCTCCTGAACGGACTTACGACTCAAGGCGTCGGCGACGACGTTCGCCTTGCCCGGGTGATAGAGGATCTCGATATCATAATCTTTGATTAATTCCAACCACCGTCTCTGACGCATATTTAACTCCTTCTGAGTAAATATGTACTTTAAACTCTTATGATCGGTGAATATCTGACAAGTGACGCCATAAAGTTAATGACGCCAAATCTTCAAAGCGAATACCACGGCTGCTAGCTCCAGGTCGTGGGTCGGATAATTAACCTCGTAAGGTCTTAATTGCCGTGAAGCATAGGCAATAACTTTCCCGTTCTGCATGAGTACACATCCGAGACCCTGTCCGGACGCATCACTATAAACCACAAATCCCTCCGTCCCCTGCGGTAAGGAAAGTACAGGTGCTGACATTAACCGGCTCTTGAGTTCCTCAAAACTCCGTTGACACGCGTCGGACCACGTGTATTTCTTATCCTTCCGCAAAAGGTTCGTTAAGGGTTGAGCGATTTTAGAAAATCCCTCTACAAATCGCCGATAATAACCCGCTAATCCGAGGAAACTTCAGATTTCCTTAACGTTCTTCGGAGGTAGCCAATCTCGAATAGCCTCCGTCTTCTGAGGGTCGACACGAACTCCGTCTGATGAAATTACATGTCCGAGAAAAGTCACTTCGGACATCCAGAACTCACATTTGGAAAACTTCCCATAAAGTTGTTCTCGTCTCAACACGTCGAGCACTTGATGAAGGTGAAACTCGTGTTCCTCCCGGTCACGAGAATAAATCAAAATGTCATCGATGAAGACAACAACAAACTGATCCAAAAAGTCGATGAAAACCCGATTCATTAACTCCATGAATACCGCAGGTGCATTAGTCAATCCGAACGGCATAACCACAAACTCATAATGACCATAGCGTGTTCGAAACGCCGTCCTCGCGATATCCGACTCTCGAATCCGCAACTGATGATATCCAGATCTTAAGTCGATCTTGGAAAATACTGAAGCTCCCTGAAGTTGATCTAAGAGATCATCAATACGGGGTAAGAGATACTTATTCTTGATTGTCACCCTGTTCAACTCCCGATAATCAATACATAAGCGGAAAGAACCATCCTTCTTCTTGACAAACAACACTGGTGCTCCCACGGGACGCACTTTGGTCGGATATAACCCTTCTCGAACAACTCTTCGAGTTGGTTCTTTAATTCTGCATTTGGTCGGGGCCATCCGCACGGTGCCTTCGATATCGGGGGCGTACGGGCTCCAACTCAATCGTGAATTCCACATCCCTCTGTGGAGGCAAACCAGTAACTCATGCGGAAAACATCGGCATATTCCCTCACTACGGAATATCCGTCAATATCTTGATGATTTCTCTGTTTTTGCCATATATCACCAATAACCGACACATCCCCGATTGAGTAACCTTCTTGCTTTCATCAAATTAATGACCTTACGAGCAGTAGGATTACCTCCACGAAACACACATTCAACCCCATAAATGCGAAATGATAGTGACCATACGCTACGGACACTAATGATGGCATCATGACAATCCATCCAATCAATACCCAAGATGATGTCGTCCCTCGGCAGATCTACCACGATTAGGTCTTTGGCCATACACGACCATGGCCCGAATCGGACAATCACGAATCTCACGGTTTAGATAATTCGTCTACCATCGGTAGGCCAATGACATAAGGCTCACAACTAGTAGCACTACCCAGACGTAGTCTACTCAAACATGACTCGGGAATGAATGAATGCGATGCACGGTATCAAAAAGGGTACACACAGGTTGAGATAGAATATCGAGTGTACGAGATCATTCGGGCCTATGGATCATCGGTCTACTTCATCTCATAAATCCGGTGCTTGCTAGTCCCAGACCAGGACGCTCCGTCTGGCGCTAAAAGCTCCACCTTTAGTCGCTCTGTCATTTTAAGCAGCCCGATTGAGTGGCACGATTACGAGCAGTGATCGCTTAGGGGCACGAGATGGCCTGAGTAGGTTTGGAGTCCTACGGCAAAACGGGCCTTATGCCCGGCAATTCCACAATTATGACATGTGATAGTCTGTCTCGGACACTTGGTACCGAGGTGACCGAGATCCCCACGATTAAAGCAGGTGATGGCAGGCGCGCTCGAGACCGAGATTCGCGGGTTTAGGCGACACGGGAGGTCGCTCGAAGCAGATCCGCACGGGTTTCTTGAAAGTTGTCCACCGCCTTGGTCGATTACGATTCTTCGATTTCTTGCTAGCGACGAAGGTTCCGCTTAGCAATTTCCTTAGCGATGGCTCGTAAGTGATAGCTTTCTCAATGAATTCGCCAACGTGGTGCAATTATGATTAAATGGCGAAGTCTCATACGGGGTTTGACCTCTTCTTTGAAATACTTGATCTTATCCGCCTCGAATGAATGATGGATGAGGCGAAAGGAAGAAGTTCTGAAATTTCTCGGCAATGGAGAGAACATCCTCGTCGATGAGGGTCGGGGTGAGCAATTCCGGCGGCTTGGCCTCTCGAGTGGGGCCGGATAATACCTCTCCATCATGAGAGTCTTGGGCGATCCCAAGTACAAGATCCTTCGGTGGGCTTCAACGATAACCACCAAGAATGTGCGCTCTTACCCGGGTAGTAAGCCAACGAAACTTTGTGTCCCTCGGGACACTCTACCATAGCAAACAACTTCTCGAAATGCTCGAGCCAATGAATGATATCTGCCGGCTCAGACGAGCCCTCAAAAGTAGGTGGCCTCTGGCGAGAGATATCGCCGATGATATTACTCACATTCCTCTCTTGCCTCTGAGGTGGCGGCAGAGGAGCCTGCTGATTTTGATTGACGGAGTTATGCATCATCTCCATCAACTAAGCCATCTGGGTCATTTGGGCCATCATGCCCTGCATAAAAGCGAGTGGGTCAACCCGGACACCCTCTGACTGAGCCGTGTCCCGGGTACGACTCCCCGATAGTGAATGATCGCGTCGAGGAGAATGAGTGGCAGCGTCGCTGCTCGATGAATTAGCATTATTCCTCGCGTTTGCACGTGTATTCACACAAGCTCTCGGGATTCGGCCCGCTCCACGGCCTCGTCCTCCACGTCCTCTGCCAGCCCTTTCCATACTGAAGTGGAAAGTCATATGATGATTATATATCTCGCATGAGTATCACATTATGATTATATTATGAAATGACGAAAATGAGCATACGCGCTCAAAAACAGCGATTACATGAATGATTAATTGACGTGACATGATTATCTGATGAAGTTACTGAAATGATTATCTTGAATGAGTTAACAAGATTAATGATTTGATCTTCCTGATCAACAACTGAATAATGAAATGAATTGACTGCTTAATGAGTTAACCTGACCGTCCTGGTCAAAGTGACAATGATGATTGAGGATTGTTAACTGATGAATTATGAATGAATGATTAATGCCAGAAATTATACCATGGCATTAGAAATCTTACAGTTCTTGGTCTGATTGGCTCGGCATTTGCACAGGTCACACGTGACGCGAAATTCCAATGATACTAGTCCGATGACGATGATTTCAAATGAGACATGACTTGGAGGGTAGTATTCAAAACCACGCTCCGATACCAACTCTGTAACACCCCAAACTAGGCGGATATTACAGTGTCGTGAATCCCCGACTGGGACCCACCAGGCAATGAAAATGATGAATTAAATAATATAATTGTAGTACCGAACCACATTATATTACCAAGTACTCCGATGAGGAGTTTAAGTACAACACACCAGGACAATACCGAATACCAGTATATTTTATATGAAGATAAAATACACCACCCTGAACAAATAAGCATCTCAAACGGAATTTGCAGCGGAAAATACAAATGACGGAATAACTAAAATGACTGAAGATGACTTAACAAACGGAATGACTGGGGCCCCCTACTAGTATCACTGGGACTCGTCGCCGTCAACATGTTCTTCCCGTGCCTTTGCCTTGCCGTGACCTGAAAACAAAATCCCCCAACAGGGTCAGTTACACAGAACAACAATCCTCAAGAGTTGAAATTACACAATCATGAATTAACTGAAGTTATGAAATATCCTTAATTATGAATTACGCTGAAGAGGAGTATCATAGTACACCCGTAATGTTCTGTGCAAGTGTACAAGACGAATGACCGGACACACCCGTCCTTGTACCTAATTAGTCTCACGGAGGTAAGCGTTACCGTGTGCACGGTCCAATGTATCGGTGAACCCAATACATGACCATTGTGTGCCCGACTAAAAATTCCACACAGCCACACCCGGCCACGCAATATGAACCCGGAAGGTCACATGAACGAGAATGACCATGATGAATATCAATGAATAATAATTAGACAAAGCCAAGATGACTCACTGATATGAAAGTAATAGTGACGTGATTGATAACCCAATGAAATGATTTGGAACCGTCGTTCCTCGTGAATGAAATGATTATTCGACAATCACAAGTCTCAAAATGATTAATATTATGATGAATGAATTATGATTATGAGCAATCAACAACAAAAGGAATGAGTATCCTTTTAACCGAGTAAGAATTAACTTACACAACAACGATGAAGAATGTCCGTCCACGAACAACGTCCTAACCAAGATACCGGTCGCTCGAACATCCTTGAATAACAATAAGTACCGACAATCGTTCAATACACGTATCAAACAACAAAACACGACTAACCCAAAGGTCGAAACAACGATAATCAAACTCATAGGGCATTCCAACGAATACATAACCGACCACACAACTTCGGAAATATCCAATCCCGAAATGTCGAAACCAACACCAAATTGAGTATTTCGAACTAACAAAACACTTCAATGATATCAATAATCCATTAGGAATCCATAATTCATGATTACAACAACATCAATCGGAAAATCCCCAATTAACCAAAGTCAACCCCAAGGGTTCTTGAAATAATTCCGAAAATAATCAATAAATCCATAGGAATATATTTATCCAAGGTAGATAATCCATATCTAACATATTCCAATGATAATCCAAGCTTACACGAAGAAATCGGAAGGAAAACCCAAAAATCCAAAATTCTAGATCCAAGAATCTAATACCTTTGATTCGATGTTTGGAGATGATGAAGTGGTGATTAATCCAACTCAAAGTCTTGAAGATGATGATTGATGATTACACCTTGAAGAAAACTCTCTAAATCGCCCAAATCGCCAAGAACCGACGAGAGAATGAGAATTAGATGACAAATGACGAAGTCTGACTAAACTGTCCAATTTATAGTCAGTCCAGGTTAGCGTGCGCTAGCCCTTATGAATAGCGTGCGCTAACGAGTAGTTTGGGTAGTCCAGTACCCACTGTCCGAACACGGTAGCGCGCGCTACGTACCTTTTGTAGCGTGCGCTACGACCACACTACTAGCGTACGTAAATGCTCATAGTTAGCGTGCGCTAACGAATAATTTGATGCCCAGTATTGGAATCCAGAAACTGCCTGACCTCTGATCTGACCTCGATAGCGTGCGCTACAACCATTGTTTAGCGTGCGCTAATATATCGATTGCGTACGCTAACAACAACACATAGCGTGCGCTATGAATTAATCCAGTGCAGTCCAGTAGCCACTGGACTCAACCTGATCTGTCCTTAGCGCGCGCTACACCTCATATTAGCGTGCGCTACTTCAACCCACTAGCGCGCGCTACTTACCATTCGTAGCGTGCACTACTTATAACTCACCTGCAGTCCAGTACCTTCTAGATCGGCCAGCTGTAACCTTAGCGTGCGCTAAAGCTGAGTGGTAGCGTGCGCTACCTATACCCAATTAGCGTACGCTAAAAGGAGTATGTAGCGTGCGCTACTCCTCACGCACAGCTCGCAACGAAAATGACAATGATGATAACACGGCACGAAACTCCAATCAGATTAGTGATGAATGACGATTGATACACGATACAATTACTCTGAATGATGAATACCATGACTGAATATGAGTGACAAATGATCAATAATGAATGAAATTACTGAGTATCAATTACTGAATGGTAAATACTGAATGATAATTACTGAATTACAACCGGGTATTACAACAACGCTTCATAAGGTGCCATCTGGATCGAAGTGTGCCAGCTATTATTATAAGTGAATTCCACCAAAGGTAGTTGGGCCTCCCAATCATCCTTCCAATCGAGAACGCACGCCCTCAGCATATCCTCTAAAGTTTGGATAGTTCTCTCAGTCTGACCATCCGTATGCGGGTGAAATGCTGTGCTTAAGTTCAATTGCGTACCCATCGCACGATGAACTGCTTTCCAAAAATGTGACATGAATCGCCCGTCATGATCTGATACAATACTCTTAGGGGTACCATGTAACCTTACAATCTCTTTGATAAATAGCTGGGCTAATCTCTCGGGTCCCCAAGTATCTTTAATCTCCAGAAAGTGGGCTGATTTGGTCAAACGATCCACAATCACCCAAATCGTATTCATCCCTCGACGACTCGTCGGCAGGCTGGTGATAAAATCCATCGATATGTCCTCCCATTTCCACTCGGGGATCGGAAGCGGTTTGGCATTCTGCGGGTGATCTTGAATCTTAACTTGTTGACAGGTTAAACACCTCGAAACGAATTCTGCAACTTCACGTTTCATACTTCCCCACCAATAATATTGTTTCAAATCCTTATACATTTTGCTAGACCCCGGGTGGATAGAGTACGGGGTAGCATGAGCTTCTCTCAGGATAGAATTCCTTAATTCGTTGTCTGCGGGTACACAAACTCGGTTTCTAAAGCGTATCAATTCATCCTCGTGGATCATAAATCCAGGGGCTTTCCCTTGAGTCACTTCATTCCGGACTCGAGATAAGAATAGGTCCGTAACTTGCTTCGATCTAATTATATCCTCAAGGGACGATGAAATCTCAAGTGTACAGAGTTGTCCTTGAATACGGTATAGCCAGACTTCAATCTACGGCCTCATCAATTCTAACTGCAATTCCCTCTGAGTTGTTAGGCTGGCAAGCATCTGTTCCTGTACTGTTTTACGACTCAAAGCGTCGGCAACTATATTTGCTTTGCCCGGATGATAAAGGATCTCGATATCATAATCTTTGATGAGTTCTAGCCACCTTCTCTGCCTCATGTTTAACTCCTTCTGAGTAAAAACGTACTCCAGGCTCTTGTGATCAGTAAAAATGTGACAGGTAACTCCATACAGATAATGACGCCAGATTTTTAAAGCAAACACCACGGCTGCGAGTTCTAAATCATGGGTAGGATAGTTGACCTCGTAAGGTCGTAGCTGTCTCGATGCATAGGAGATCACCTTCCCGTTTTGCATTAGTACACACCCAAGGCCCTGTTTAGATGCGTCACTATACACTACAAACCCTTCCGTTCCTTTCGGTAGGACTAAAATAGGTGCCGAAATCAACCGACTCTTTAGTTCATCAAAGCTCCGCTGACATGCCTCTGACCATAAATACTTCTTATCCTTCCTCAGCAAATTAGTCATTGGTTGGGCAATTTTGGAAAAACCCTCCACGAACCGTCGGTAATAACCTGCTAGTCCCAAGAAACTGCGTACTTCCTTAACGTTCTTTGGTGGTAGCCAGTCTCGGATAGCTTCTGTCTTCTGTGGGTCTACTAGGACCCCATCAGCTGATATCACATGTCCGAGAAAGATAACTTCACGCATCCAGAACTCACATTTAGAAAATTTTCCATAAAGCTGTTCTCGCCTTAACGCCTCGAGAACTAGATGGAGATGACGCTCATGCTCTTCACGGTCACGAGAGTAGATCAGAATGTCATCAATAAAAATGACTACAAAGCGATCCAGATAATTAATAAAGACTCGATTCATCAGCTCCATGAATACTTCTGGTGCATTCGTCAGTCCAAAAGGCATCACTACGAACTCATAATGCCCATAACGAGTACGAGAAGCGGTCTTCGAAATATTAGACTCACGAATCATCAACTGATGGTAGCCAGACCTCAAGTCGATCTTAGAAAACACAGCAGCCCCTTGAAGCTGATCCAATAAATCATCAATACGCGGTAATGGATATTTGTTCTTAATGGTTACCCTGTTCAGCTCACGATAATCAATACACAAACGTAGGGATCCATCCTTCTTTCGTACAAATAGTACTGGTGCTCCCCAAGGAGACGCGCTAGGTCTAATGTAGCCCTTCTCGGTCAAATCCTCAAGTTGGATCTTCAGCTCCTGCATCTCGGTCGGAGCCATACGATACGGTGCTTTTGAAAGCGGGGACGTACCAGGCTCTAACTCAATATTGAACTCTACCTCACGATGTGGAGGTAAACCTGGCAACTCATCTGGAAATACGTCTGGGTAGTCTCGGACTACCGGAATATCGATCAATTCAACTGGTCGATCCGTTGTCTTGGTCATGTAACACCAATAGTCAATATATCCCTGATTAAGCAGTTTCACTGTTTTCATAGCGCTGATGACTCTCCCGGAACGGCTGGGATTGTCACCCTGGAAAGTACACTCAACACCATCGTCAGATGTGACGGTCAATGTTCGCTTGCGGACACTAATTATGGAATCATGACGGTCCATCCAATCGATACCCAAGATCACATCGTCTTTAGGTAAATCGACCACAATTAAATTTAACAACCACTCACGGTCGTTTATACGAATCGAGCAGTCCTGAACTTCACGATTCCCAACAATTCTTCTACCATCGGGTAGACCAATTATATAAGGTTCACAATTGATAACATGCTCTAATTGCAAACGACTCAAACAAGAAGTATATAAAAAGGAGTGTGAAGCACCAGTATCAAAAAGAACACAGACAGGCTGAGATTGGATCTCGAGAGTACCTGCAATCATGCTGGCTTCGGGATCTTCAGCCTTCTTCATCTCGTAAACTCTGGGTTTTGCAGCCCCGGCACCAGATGTACCAGCTTGATTTCCACGTCCCATCTCTTTGTTTGCCTCGGTAGTCTGATAAGAAGCGGACGGAGGTACGCGGTCCTGAACTAAAGACTGTAGTGGAGCATGAGGTGCTGCGGGAATACGTACTGGTCCACTCCTACAATAACGAGCACGATGTCCGTTCTTCCCACAAGTGTGGCATGACACGGCTGGACTTGGACATTTCGAATTGATGTGCCCCTGGTCTCCACAGTTATAGCACACAACAGATAGGCTGATCACTCGAGGTTGTGATCCGGTTGGCTTCGATGCCGTAGTTTGCCGTTCAGAAGGATTTGGCACTGGTTGGGGTCTCTTGAATGTTCCCCGGTTGCTGTCTATCTGGTTCTGGCTCCTGAATTTCTTATTGTTAGACTGCTGTTGCTTCTTGGAAATTTCTTTCACGGTCAATTCGTACTCCAGATCTTTCTCGATAAACTCCGGTAGGGTCACACAATGATGGTTCAACAGCTGCATTCTCATTCGGGGTTTAAGCCTTTTGAGAAAGTATTTGATCTTATCAGCCTCTGTTTGGACAATCGTCGCGGCAAAAGGAAGAAGTGCCTGGAATTTCTCGGGGATAGATAGTACGTCATCATCTTCGGACGGTTCCGGATTCAGCAATTATGATAGTTTGGCCTCGTGGAGAGGACCTGGATAGTAGCGATCTAGCATGAGATTTTTAAATTCTTCCCAAGTACATACGCCATCAGCTGGCCTCAGCGAAAGCCACCAAGTGTGGGCGCCCTTGCCCAAGTAGTAAGATGCTATGGAAACGCGATTCTCTACTGGATAGTCTACCATATCGAACAATTTCTCGAAGTGTTCGATCCAATGCATGATATCAGCCAGCTCAGAGGAACCTTCAAAAATCGGGGGTCGCTGGCAAGAGATGTCGCTATTGATCCGACTCACCGGTCCGCCATGTACAGGAGGTGGCCCCTGATGCTGGTTGGTAGTATCTCTCTGCATAGTTTCCATTAACTGACCCATTTGGGTCATCTGAGCCATCATGCCCTGCATTACAGTGTAAGGATCGACACGATCATCCTCGCGTCCATTGTGGTGCGATTGGTCCCTAGAAGGCGAACCACAGCCTGCGGAACTATGCTCTGCATTCGCACATCTGTTGGCTCGTGGTATCGGGATTCGGCCCCTTCCGCGGCCTCGTCCCCCTCTGCCACGGCCTCTCAAATTTATTTCCATACTGAAAGAATCAATTTGTAAAGATAACCATAAGTACAGTTTATGATACCAATCAGAATTCATGCTAAGTTAATGGCAGTAAGAAATTATATATTCAATAAAACAGTTCGTAATGAGTTATAGACACTACGAGGGTCACACAGAATATCATATCGACGTTTGATTCGAACAATTTCAGTCATATAATCAATCCAGAATTTTATTCGTATCATCAATCAGATAATTCCTGCCACAAACCCTTAAAATGCCAAGAGTAACAAGGAGATCCATTCAGATATCAATATCATGTCAGTAATTTAATCATGGTTCATAAAGTACGTACCGCATTTGGCTCGTAGGATCGGGCGCTTGCACGGGTCATACGTGCCACGAAGGTCTCTTGATACTAGTTCAATTCACAAAGACTCAAAAGAAAGAGAACGGCCTCTAGCACGATCTCCGATACCATCTTCTGTAACACCCCGATAAGGTGGCCATTACAGTGCCGTGGACCCCACACTGGGACCCACCAGGCGATACCCAAGATACAGATTAAATACACAATACATGTGATACCGAACCACAAAACATAGTACTTACTCTGATTTGGAGTTTACAGTGGTATGGCCAACGGCCTTATTATACACAGGATCCGAAACATAAGTATAATCCAAATGAAGATGGAATATACCTTAAATAACAATACAATTTGTTCATACTTAAAATAAAGCGGAAACATAACATTACACGGTGCGAACATGACCGGACACAAAAGACTTGGGGCCCCCGAACTAGTATCCTTCGAACCCTTCGTCATCACCCTGATCTTCCCGTGCCTTGCCCTTTCCTCGACCTAAAATACAACAAAAGTATTTCGCCCAACACAGGGTCAGATATACATGATAAATGATTCTCAAGATATTATACAATTCACATATATAAGATTTCAAGAATAACACTCCGACTAACGAACATACCCCTCGGGCGTATGAACGCTCAGTCACAAAACGTCGAACACATCCAAGTATATAAATGGACTATGAACGACTAAGATAGTACGGCTCAAGAGGGACATCTCAGTACGCCCGATCCGAATATGTGTCAGTGCACATGTCCACCCCGTATACGGAATCCAGGATATACGTGGGACAATGTACCTAATTAGCCTCAACGAACTACGTCTCGTGTGCACAGCCCAACACGGAAAATATTCACGCATGACTATATATGTGCCCAGCTAAAAATCCTACACAATATCCAATCGGAACGTAGATATGACTCCCGATATGTCACGATGCAATATAACAACGAATTCAATAATTCACAAATCCGATTAAGGACCGAGGACTCACCGAAATGACGACAAGATCAACAATATCAAGGGTTCGAAAGTGACGAACTTGGGGAATACAATCCCATGATGAAAACGGGACATCATTAAGAACAACCTCAAATCACAAGACACAAGTTTATAAGTGTTTCATATACACGAAATGCATAATCAACATAAGAATCCACACATCATTATAACCAAGCAAGATAACTTGCCTCAATACGGAGGCGAGAATAGTCCTTCTTTGTCGAACGAACAGACGGCCCTCGATTCAAAATCGGTTACTCAGACAATCAACCTTGAATGAAGTATATTTTACTCAATAATATGTTCATATGATCTATACCAAACTTCAACGAGACAACATCCTAATTCTCATTTGAGTAGTTCAAATTTTTAAGATGTTGAAGTGTTACTACAAGAACCTTATTAATACCATTCTATTCTTATAATTGATTACAAGATGTTACCAAATGTTTGTTGGATTAAGAATCGTTCCATAATGTGTTAAACATTAATCTCCTATCCTTTAAACTTATAAAGAACATCTCAATTCATTAAAAGTAAAATCTACACTACAATGAATTACTTATGTTGAGTTAACTAGTTACAAATTCATATTATGATCATGAAGACTACCTCAAGTTTAACACCATCCTTATAATCTTCTAATTAACTTGGAGATTCAAATATTATTCCTCTGAATTCACTTAGCTTAGGTTCAAGAAGGTCATTTCATTCTTCTAATGATCAACAAGGGTTTCTTAAAACATTTTATGGTAATTATTCCAACAAGTTATTTGCATTATAATGAAACAAGGACTATTATTATTCCAATGGTGTTATTAGTTCAGCAAGAAGAGTGTGGTTTAACTAAACATGATCATCACCATTTAAAACACTAAGAACACATCATTACAAAACCCTTAATCATCATATTCATCACTAGGTTTGTTGAAAGCTTAACTACAAACATGTTTATTTTGATTAATTCATCACTAGGTGGAATATACTTAATCACTATCATTATAATTACGAGATTATAGGGTTAAATCGTATAACATACCTTCAGAAATGAAGAACAATACACCAAAGCCACAAGAACAAAATCTAAGCTTCAAGAATGTCTCCAACTTCCAATTAACAAGCTCCAAAATCAAAATGTAAAGCTCAAACACAAGTTGGAAGAAGGTAAATTTGATCTAGGGATGCAGGGGGATGATTATATGGGTGAAAAATCAGAGTTTGGTCGTGCAAAATGAAAGACACAAGTTGTCTTTTTATAACAGCACAGTTCGTTACGTACGTTATCACAAGAGGATAGCGTACGTTAACAGCTTTACGTACGCTACACGAAAAGTGTTACGTACGTAAGCAAAGTCCAAAGGCTGCTGGACTGAAATACGAACATCATTACGTACGTTACCTCTGGAAGCATTACGTACGTAATGTAGGTCAACTAGGTTGCCTCCAAAAGATCAGATATTCGAATCATGTTCGGCCCCACACGCCGAAAGTTGAGATCGGATACGATTACACTGGTTACGTATGTAACAGGTACCTCTTTACGTACGTAAAGGACTACAAATAGCGTACGCTATGCCTAAGGATTAGCGTACGTTAGGCTCCGGTTAAACAGTTCGAAAATGTACTTATCTATACAACGTTGAGAATTTAAACATAGTGCGAGTGATAGTTTTTATTAAGTCTATTATGATATATTCTAACATCAATATTCATTCCACAAATGCAACAAGACTAACAACAGTATCGAATTATCCGAATAATACAACAGTAAGTAAAAATTTCCGTCGGATATTACATGAACAACCAGTCGCAAACCGTCAAATATATCCAATCATTCATGGAACTATGAACGACCAAATGGTATGGCTCAAAGATGGACGTCATAGTACGCCTGATCCGAATATGTGTCAGTGCACATGTCCACCCCGTATACGGAATCCAGGATATACGTGGGACAATGTACCTAATTAGCCTCAACGAACTACGTCTCGTGTGCACAGCCCTTCACGGAAAATATTCACGCATGACTATATATATGCCCGGCTAAAAATCCTACACAATATCCAATTGGAACGCAGATATGACTCCAGATATGTCACGATGCAACATGACAACGAAACTCAAAGAAACACATATCCAATAAGGATCAAAAGACTCACCGAAGTGAACAACAACAGACTGACAATGAAAAGTCGACACGACTAATCAATATTCAAAACAACAATCCTGGGATTACAATCCCCAAAGGATAATCCATACGATCAACAATCTCAGACAACAGTTCTGGGATCGACATCCCTCAATGAACAACCAATATGAATCTCAATACATGAAGCCTCAACATACAACATATAGAACAACTCAACATAATAATTATCTCATAACCGAACAATACATAAATTACCTCAAAGTCGGAGACAACATCCTTTCCACGAACCAACATCCCTGAACGAACACACAGTTATACGAATAATCCCGAAATAGGTATAGTCCATTTATACCAACAAACCACCGTCCCGACATCAATATCGACACGATAACTATCCTCGATATCCGATATTCTATATCCTTGATGAAAGATAACTCACGTCTTCCTTGAACATAATTAAATCATATATATTATGATTTAATCCAAACTAGAGCGCGATATACCAACCATCATCCCGACAATTTACATTTCTAATAACATTGTGAAATGAAAACGAAACCATTCGTCAAATATTATAAACTGAACAAGTATAAACTTGCCTCGATACCGATACCATGAAGCCGTTACCACAATTCATTGCTTTCGTCCACGAGCTCCTCAGCCCCGACTAAGAGCAATATACGAACTCTTCGACCTCAACCGCAACACAACGGTCATAATCCACGATCAAACATATCAACCTATTGAAGTAATCAATCAACAACAATCCGATAACAATCAATAACCGACATAGCCAACCAACAAATTCAACGGTTCAACGAAACCTCGATCATATTCATAAAACCAAATAATCCAAATCAACAAATACGAACTCATATCCACAATACAAGCCGTAACTCGATGATCACAAATAACAATCCATAACCGATCAACAAATACAACGGTTCTACAATATCCCGATTAAATACAAATCCAAACAATCCAAACCAATCAATCACAAATTCAAAACCACAATACGATTCCACAATCCGAGTATCATATCAATAATCAATTTAAACCAACAAGGGTCTAACATTACCGATTCCAAATTCAATCTTAAATACGATTACAAGTTTCCTCCTTGTATAATCACAATTAAACCAATTACCGATTATCATCATCAATCCGGACGATCCGATTAATTCAACATTATAGATAATCATATTCCAAGAGTTTCAAATATTTCCATTATCCGAATTGAACACTTGTTCAGTACGTATGAATTCTCAAACTCAAAAGTGAATCATAATCTTATCAACCCGGAACCACATTCGTATTCCTATACGAATATTGTACCAAAACACATAACTTAGTTCTAGATATGAATATTCCATATTCATATCCAAAACACCAACACTTTAAAACGTATTCATCAAATCAATGATCAATTCATCTTGACATTAAGGATTTTATAACATATTCGATTTCAACTTCAACTCCAAATACGAAGACAAAATTCCTTCTTGTTCATACTTGTAAATTCGTAGAAAACAATTTACCGATTATTATCGTGAATAATCACATTCTAAAATTATCTGAAATCTTTCCAAAATCATAACATGTAACTCAAGGGTTCTTCAAGAACATGAATTATCCAAATTCACGTTCATAATCCATAAAACAACATAACCCGATGTTTTCTAACATCTAAACAACCCTTAATCATAATTCAAGGTGTATATCATCATGTTTTTCAACATATACTTCTCATAGCATCATGAGTCGCAACAACTACCAAGAACATCGAGAATACTACGATTCCATAATCATAACGACATAATCAAGGCACAAACCATCATATCATCATCTTCCTTCAACATATAATTCATATATCCTCAAGAATCATAACAACAGTACCATAATCATCTTCATACGAATCATTCATCAATAACAACATCAAAATCCGAAATTCAAGAAGGGATTATCCAACATACCTCTTACAAGATGGATTACACAAGAAATCACTTCAAGAATCAACAATAGCTCCATATCCAAGCTCCAATCCCATGTTTCCAAGCTCATAATCGACTTAGGAAAGTCAAAATTTCTCTCTCTCTCTCTCTCTCTCTCTCAGAGTTTGGAGACGAAAAATGAAGTGAAAAGATGAAGAGAAATGAAAGACGGGCGTCCCCTTATAAAACAATCCAGCTCGTTACGTACGTAACCTTCCTTGGTTAACGTACGTAACACACCCTTACGTACGCTATCTGACCTTGGTAGCGTACGTAACGACAGTCCAGAGTTAACTGACTTATTTCGTTCACTGCATTACGTACGTAACATTTCATCCATAACGTACGTAATACGTACCTTACAGTAAAACCTCATATTACGTACGTAATACATCCTGTATAGCGTACGTAATACGTAGTTGACTTGCCCATGCATGTTCTTCGCCGAAATATGCCGACCAAGGGTCCCACCTGTCGGCCACAAGTCTGATTCCCTTTGTTACGTACGTAATACATTAGCCATAACATACGTAACACTATCAATTTTTAGCTCTGAAATTTAGCATACGTAATGACCTCTATACTTAGCCAAAAATCCAATTGTTCCTGTCTGACGACTCGACATACTGAATACGAACATACGGCATACTGAATACATATATACTCAACCAAAAATATTCTCATACGATATACCTAATATCCAAATCAGTTCAACCTGATATAACAAATCCTCAATATAACTGTCAATCAAAACGTCAATTACACAAGTATAACTGTCTCGGTCCTCAATTTATTTTATCCATACTGTATAGATACCAAGCTATACAATATATCTCAGATAGAATAATGCGAAAAATTTATACTAAAAATCCGGGTATTACATAATGTCCCTAAGCGGATTGGGGGTGTTACAGTACGTAATACATACGTTGACTTGCTATAGTAAATATCCATTTAGTGTACGTAATGTGAAGTCTCTAACATACGTAATACATGACATTGACTCGCCTGTCCACATCCGCGCCGAAAGCTGCCGACACCGAGCCCACCTGCCGACCACAGCTCGGACCTGTTCGATTCTCTTAACAACGTACGTTATGTACTCAACCTAACGTACGTTAAGCTCATTTCATTACGTACGTTAGCTCCTATGCTTAGCGTACGCTATACTTGCACCTTTACGTACGTAAGCTCCTACGCATATGTACGTAATGGCTTTTATACTTAGCCATTTACACTGATCTTTGCTCGTCGTCTCAATATACCGAATACGTATACACGACACACTATATCCTCAAATGCAATTATCGACCAAGTACGACAATTATACCAATACAGACATCGCAGTCCTTCATTTATTTTATCCATACTGTACAGATTCCACACTGTACAACATAATTCGGATAAAATAACATTAAACAACATTAGTAGAAATTCCGGATATTACATCTATTACTGCATTTGTGAATTATATCAATTTAAATTAAAGAAGGCACATAATAAATTTAATATAAGCTCGAGTATTTAAATTAAGTCATCCTAACCCTAGAATATAAAATTTAGCTCAAATTCATATTGATAGATGTTATATAATAATATATATATATATAGAGAGAGAGAGAGAGAGAGAGAAAACTTGAGAGAACTAGATAATAGAGAGAAGAGAGACCATACTCATTTTATTGATATCTAAATCAAGGTACAAGCAATCCTTTATATAGGCCATGAGAAGCATGTTACAATGACAATGAAAAGCCAAACACTAGTACAAAAATGATCTATGGTCACACCAAAAAAACGTGACCATATGCCTATAGCCACACTTTTTTCTCATCCAAAGTGTTACCGAAGGTTTTGCTGTTTTAGGCAACATACGGCTACATTAAAACTTAGTGGCTGTATCATATGAAAAAATATGTCCGTAGCATAAAAGTGTGGCTATTGGGTAGGGATTTTTGTTGTTCTAATCAATCAGTTTATCTAATATTGTGGCTGTAAACCCTTTCTAGACACACATGTTTGTTATTTTAGTGACTGTGTTTCACCTAATGGGCACATGAAAGTTTATTCAATGTGGCGTTTTGCTAATAATTTGTCATAAAAAATGTTTATTATAACCATTGCCTATCTTTTAGATACACACAATTTAGCGAACCATTACCATGTTCACCTTTAAGTGTGGCGTTTTGCTAATAATTTGTCATATACCAAATTGTTTATTGCGACTATTGCCTATCATTTAGAGACACACAATTAAGGAAAGCATGACCAAAAGTATTTTAGTGACACACAATTTTTGTTTATATATGGTTATTTTATAACTTACAGACACATATATTTTATTTATCAGGTTTTTATAAAGTTGTAAGTGTGATTATTTTATATCTTTCCGATATATAAAATCAATTAAAAAATGGCTGTAATTGATTTACAGACACAAAAATATTTGTAACTGTGGCTAATATTCTCTTTATGACCTCAACGATTTCTTCCCTGTATGACATACTTTATCATTGAGACACTTAAAAATTGCTAAGTGTAACATAACGTTATTATAAATGTGGCTATTGCAGAACCTACAGTCACATGAAGGTAATAATACATGACGGTTTTTTATGAAATAGACACCTAATTATCTATTATTGGTATTATTAATTAGCTTTTAGTCATCTATATTAAATTAAATCATGACCGTAAAATCATTGTTGACACAACTAAAATTTATTGTCCCAATTCTTTAGTATTTTGACACACGAGCTTATGTTAACCATAATATTTGTTATTGTTTAGAAACACCAATAGTTTTCAATGTGGTTGTTGGTTATAATTTAGATATCGTGAACCGATCAAATCGCAGCCATTAGTTTTGTATCGACACACAAATTCATTCACCATGACTATCATTTACACAATTTTCACATTAATTACATTTTATCAAGTCGATTTAGCTTCGGACACACAAGTTATTTTAAATCGTGACCATACAATAAAATTTAGTGACATGATTATTTAAAAAAAGTTACATATGTTATCTCCTTTGACACACTAAAATATTCAAAATTGTTATTGTTTCACTTGTAGTCACATATTAAATTAACAAATGAGCATAAAACACTTATACACACATTATGCTGAGTTTCTATCATGGCTATTGTTAACCCTTTATCCACATGATACATTTATGCGGAACAATTGCTATGTTTCAAACACACTTTTAGACACAAAAAATGAAGTATAATTGCGACCATACAAATTTTATGAGCACACAATTTTATTGTAAAGTGACACAGGACAAATTAAAATATGGCGAAAAAATATTATAGACATATTGATTATTTTAAGTGTGGTTTTTATTTAACATTTAGCCATATTAATTAATTTTGACTATTACATTTGCCATCGTTCAAACACATAAAAATATCAATGAGAACTAAATGTAATCATAAACCGACAATTTTAAAATGATAAAAGGATATAATAAATATAATATCCAACTGTAATTTTTATCTATCGTTGTATTACACGGATAATTTAAATGTCGTGGATCGTTGCATTTAGTATAATGACTCATTTCATTGAGCTATCATTCATTTCACTATCATTTCATCTCGGTGAGTCATTATTGATTTCGATGTCACTTTGTTATCTCGTGGCATTCCGGGTCATACTGGCGTGCCGATTGGTATGTGTAGGATTTTCATGCCGGGTACATTTATGTCGTGTGTTGGTTGTTGGCCTCACATTGGACTGTGCACATGAGTTGATTGCTTCGTGAGATAGATTAGGTACAAGACCACACATGTATTCGATCGATACTCGCTGGTGGCTTGTGCACGGACACATATCCATCCTGGGCGTAGTGTGGCGCCACCCTTTGAGTCGTACAGTTAGTTGATTCATACAGCATGTTTGATTGCGTATGTTTTCAACAGGATTGGGTTATAATCTGACCGACTCACGTTTGATCGCATGTATTCGATGGTTGAGATTTTGATTGAACTTGTGGTTTATACAGTATATATGATTGTGTTTATTCAACTCTTGAGGATTGTTGTTCTGTGTAACTGACCCCGTTGGGGATTTTGGTTTCAGGCCATGGCAAGGCAAAAGCATGGGAATAGAACGTTGACGACGAGGAGTCCCAGTGATACTAGTAGGGGGCCCTAGTCCGTTTCAGTTATTCATGTCTTTTCATCTTTATTTCCGCTGCAGATTTCCGCTTGGATATTCATTTTTATTTAATGTTGTATATTTTATCTTCACATAAAATATACATGTATTCAGTATTCTTCCTGGTGTATTATACTTAGACTCCTCATCGGAGTACATGGTAATATGATGTGGTTCGGTACTACATTTATGTTGTTAATTCATTAATTTTCACTCGCCTGGTGGGTACCAGTCGGGGTTCCACGGCACTGTAATATCCGCCTAGTTTGGGGTGTTACACCAAGAACGTATACTGTATGAATCTAAGGACATATCAGGTGGAACACAGTGGTTACCTATATGAAGCAACAAGGCTTATACAGGCTTGGGAGCCTTAACCTTGAAAACTATGACAAAATTATCATCGAGGAGTTCTACTTGGATGTGAAATTCAAATATGAATCTTATAAGAAAGGCGCTCCTCTAACTGTCATTGTAAGTGTTGTGGAGGACAAAGAGATTTCTTTTGATAGGGAGCTTCTGGAGAAATTGTTTAAGCTTCCATCTGATGGCTTCACTCCTGAGAACTCAGAAACATATGGAGATGAACATATTGACGCATACTGGAAATTAGTTACTGAAATTCCAAATGCTGAGAATCTTTAACTTTCTTGAAACAATAAGAAATTTGCACTTCCATACTTCTATTGACATGAATTTTGTTGCCTGGTTGTTGAGAACTGGATAGGAGCATTTGAGATGTGCACTAACCTCCCCTTCCAGGTGATGATGGCTATCATTAGATGTCAGAAAGTCAATTGGGGCCGGATCGTGCTTAAACGCCTATAGAAAGAAGTTGCGAACCTGAGACCGCCAGGAAATCATTCAATCTGTTGATAAAATTCCTCAGAAACTCTGGAATCCAGCAATCATCTTTTCCAAGATTCTCATAGGAAAGTTCTTGGGAGGATCGAAGCCCATACTGTACAAAAAATCAAGCCTGATTGAGCACAGGCCAGAATTCAACTTCATGCCTATGCCAAGTGACCCACGTGATGAAAGTGGTTATTCGACTAGGGTTAAGGCAGGATATTTTGAGAGGAAGAAGACACCAGCCAGTAAGAAAAGAATGGTTCTCGCCAGCAACTCGCCTATATATACCGAAAAAGAGAGAAAGAAACATAAGTCTCAGAAGGAGACTAGAAAGTCGTATGCCGTTCCTACATCGCCTCAGCAAGCTAAAACGACTTCTGAGGTTCTGCCCACTGAGTCCACACCTACAATGGCTATCCTATTAGAAGACGTTCCTATGTAAGAAACACCAATTGTCCCAACAACAGTTCTCGAGCCATCCATGGCTATGACGACGATTAGGTGTTTTGTAAGCTAGAGGAAACTAGTGAATCAGCTGCCCCTTTGGAGCCAACAACTGCCTCACCCAATAGGCCACCCACCCCTATTCCGAGTCCTACTCCCAACAAAGCATCCCACCCTGTTTGGTTTCCATCTCCTCAACAGGCTCCCACTTATGTTGAGGATCCAAACCAAACATTAATATCCATGAATGATCGGAGTCTCTCCCCATCAGCCGTAATAATTCATACCATTTTTGCAGTTCAGATTGATGTTGCAATTGAGTGGTTCAACATTTGAAAGAGCTATAGAGTTGCCAATTATGGCACCGTATACAACTGGGAGGACACGAAGAACGAGGAACTATTTGACTAATATAGACAACGTCAAGGCCTTGATCAGATTGGATGATCCTTTCTGTCACAAACTGACTGTCAAATACTATGTATAGAAAGGAAGGCCCAACTAAAGGAAAAGCAACCTTCTCATGATAGCACTCGGAGCCCGAGCCATCACTCTGACACTATCTCTCCGTATTAGCGCACCACGGGTAGTGCACGCTACCTCTCCGTATTAGCGCACGCTAATGTGGTTCAGGCCTACAGTCCAGAAGGCACTGGACTGCAATCGAGTTGGAGTAGCTCACGCTACGAATGGTACGTAGCGCATGCTAGTAAGTTTGGATAGCGCCCGCTATGCAGTCAGTGTAGCGCGCGCTAAGGCCGATCAGGCAGAGTCCAGTGGGTACTGGACTGATCTGAAATAGTTCATAGCGCACGCTATGAGTAGATTTTAGCGTACGCTAACGGTGTAGTAGCGCACGCTGAAACTGAGGTGTAGCGCATGCTATTGCGGGCATACCTGAGGACAGATGGTTCTGGACTTCAGTTACTGGGCATCAGATATTCAGTCAGTGCACGCTAACATTTGAGGTTAACGCACGCTAAGTATATGGCTGTGGCGCATGCTACAAAAGGTACGTAGCGCACGCTACCGTTTCAGACAGAGGGTACTGGACTACCCAGGACACCCATTAACGCACGCTAAATATCAGGGCTTAGCATGCGCTAAAATGGAACAGTATAAATAGGACAATCAGCCCAGGTTTCGTCATCTCTCACTTCTCACTTCGTTTTTGGGCGATTCCGGGCATTTTCGGGCGATTTGGAAGAATCTCTTCGAGCTGCACTCACCTATCATCATCTTCAAGTTTCTGAGTTGGATTAACCCTCATTCTATCCTCTCCAACACATCAAATCAAGGTAATTATTTCTTGGATCTAGAATTTTGGATTTTGAGTATTTTCCTTCCGATTTCTTCGTATAAGCTTAGATTTATGTTGGAACATGTTAGATATGGATTATCTACCTTGGATAAATGTATTCCTACAGATTTATTGATATGTTTTTCGGATTTGATGAACATTTGGAGAATTAATCAAGAACCCTTGATGTTGACTTTGGTTATTTTTGGGGGTTTCCGATTATAGTTGTCGTAACTTCGAGTTGTGGTTTCCTATTGGAATATTGATATCATTGAAGGTGTTTTGCTGGATTGAACTACTCATTTTGCAGTTGGTTTCGATATATTTGGGTTTTGGTTATAATCAAGGGTTGATGTTCGCTAAGTGGTTGTTTGAATGCCTCAATGAGTTTGGATATTGTTGTATCGACCTTTGAGTAGTCGTAATTCATGCTTGATACGTATATTGAGTGGATTATTGGTAATTGTGTTATTCAAGGTTGTTCGAGCGACGAACATCTCATTTGAGGACGTTGTTCGAGGAAGGACATTCTTCACAGGTGTTGTGTAAGTTAATTCTTACTCGGTTAAAAGGATAGTCATTCCTTTCGTTGTTGTTCATTCATAATCATAATTCATTCATAATGTATTAACCGTATTGAGACTTGTAATTGTCAAATAATCACTTCATTCACGAGGAACGACGGTTCCAATCATTCTATTGAGCTCTCATTCATTTCACTATCATTTCATCTCGGTGAGTCATTCTTGACTTTGTCGGATTGTTTCATTAATATTCTTCATGGTCATTCTTGTCCATATGACCTTCTGGGTTCATATTGCGTGGCCGGGTGGGGATGTGTGGAATTTTTAGTCGGGCATGTGATAGTCATGTGATTGGGGTAACTGGCACATTGGACTGTGCACACGGTAACGTACCTCCGTGAGACTAATTCGGTACAAGGGCGGGTGTGTCTGGACACTCGTCTTGTGCACTTGCACATACCATTACAGGCGTACTATGATGCCCCTATTCAGCTTAATTTCAAAATTAAGATATATCATGATTGTGTTTATTCAACTCTTGAGGATTGTTGTTCTATGTAACTGACCACGTTGGGGGATGTTGTTTTCAGGTCATGGCAAGGCTAAAGCACGGGAAGAGAACGTTGATGGCGAAGAGTCCCAGTGATACTAGTAGGGGGCCCAGTCCTTTCAGTCATTCATGTTTTCTTCATTTTATTTCTGCTGCAGATTTCCGTTTGGATGTTCATTTTCATTCGGTGTTGTATATTTTATCTTCACATAAAATATACTCGTATTCTGTATTTTCCTGGGTGTGTTGTACTTGAAACCCCTCATGGGAGTAATTAATGATATACTGTGGTTCGGTACTACAATTATATCACTTAATTCATTAATTTTCATTCGCCTAGTGGGTCCCAGACAGGGGTCCACGACACTATAATACTCGCCTAGTTTGGGGTGTTACAGAGTTGGTATCGTAGCGTGGTTTTGAATACTACCTTCCGAGTCATATCTCATTTGAAATCATCGTTCATCAGACTAGTATCATTGGACTTTCGCGTCACGTGTGACCTGTGCAAGAGCCGAGCCCCTTAGACCAAAGAACAGTAAGATTTCTAACGCCATGGTATAATTTCTGGCAATAAAATTCACTCATTCATCATTCAACAGTCAACAATCCTCAATCATCATTTTCATTTTTGATCATGTCGATCATGTTAACCCATTAATCACTCAGTTCATTTCATTGTTCAATTGTTTATCTTGAGGATCATATCATTAATCTTGTTAACTTGTTCAAGATAATCATTTCAAGAATTTCATCAGATAATCACGTCACTTCAGTTGATCATTCATGTAATCATTGTGTTTGAGCGCGTATGCTCATTTTCATCATTTCATAACGTAATCATAATGTGATATTCATGCGAGATATATAATAATCTTGTGACCTTCCCACTTCAGTATGGAAAGAGCTGGCAGAGGACACGGGGGAAGAGGCCGCAGTGCGGGCCGAATCCCGAGAACTCGTGTGAATACACGTGCGAACGCGAGGAATAATGCTAATTCATCGAGCAGCGATGCCGCCACTCATTCTCCGGGAAATGATCATTCACTATCAGGGAGTCGTACCCGGGACACATCTTATTCAGAGGGTGTTCAGTTTGATCCACTCGCTTTTATGCAGGGCAAGATGGCCCAGATGACTCAAATGGCACGCCTCATGGAGACGATGCAGAACTCAGCTACTCAGGGGTAGGAGAGGGGTGTGAGTAGTATTATTGGCGACATCTCTTGCCAAAGACCACCTACCTTTGAGGGCTCGTCTGAGCCGGTGGATATTGTTCACTGGCTTGAACATTTCGAGAAGTTGTTTGCTATGGTGGAGTGTCCCGAAGGGCACAAAGTTTCAGTCGCTGCTTACTATCTGGGTAAGAGCGCTCATTCATGGTGGCGATCGTTGAAGCCCACTGATGGATCTTGTACTTGGGATCAATTCAAGACCCTCATGATGGAGAGGTATTATCCGGACCCACTCAGAGAGGCCAAGTTATCAGAATTACTGACTCTCAGCCTCTCAGTGGACGATGATGTTATCGCCATCGCCGAGAAATTTCAGGAGCTTCTTCCTTTCGCCTCATCTATTATTCACTCTGAGGCGTACAAGATCAAGTATTTCAGCAAGAGGTTGAATCCTCGTATGCGGATGCAGTTGCTTAATCACAATTGCACCACTCTGGCCGAATTCATCGAGAAAGCTCTTATTTATAAGTTTACTGCTAAGGAGATTGCTAAGCAACAACCTTCATCTGCTAGCAAGAAGTCAAAGAATCGTAATCAGTCTGAATGCAGTCAGGCAACCTTCAAGAAGCCTCGTGCGGGCCTTAGTTTTTCTGAGCGACCTCCTATGGATCCTAGACCTGCGGAATCTCAGTCCCGAGAGGCCAGTTCGTCCATCACTTATTTCAACTGTGACGAATAGGGTCATTTCAGCACCAAGTGTCCGAGGCAGACTGTCACGTGCCATAACTATGGGATTGCTGGGCATAAGGCCCGTTTTTTCCGAAGAGACTCTATACCTATTCCGGCATCATCTCAGGCCCCGAGACAGTCATCGGTTTAGAATCAGGCCACTCAGTCTGCGTCGTTCAAGACAACAGGAGAAAACAAAGGCGGAGCTAAGAGCTATCAGACGGGAGCGTCTGGTTCGGGGGCCGGCAAGCCCCGAAGTTATGAGATGAAGAAGACCGACGATCTAGAGGCCCGCATGATCTCAGGTATACTCGATATTCTATCTCAAACTGTGTGTACCCTTTTTGATACTGGTGCTTCGCATTCATTCATCTCCGAGTCATGTTTGAGTAGACTACGTCTGGGTAGTGCTACTAGTTGTGAGCCTTATGTCATTGGTCTACCTGATGGTAGAAGAATTATTGGGAATCGTGAGATTAAGGATTGTCCAATTCAGCTTCATGGCCGTGATTGTTAGCAGACCTAATCGTGGTAGATTTACCAAGAGACGACGTCATCTTGGGTATTGATTGGATGGATCGTCATGATGCCATCATTAGTGTCCGTAAGCGTATGGTCACTATCATTTCAGGCGATGGGGTCGAATGTGTATTTCAGGGAGGTAATCCCAGCTGATCCGGGAGAGTCATCAACTCGATGAAAACAGTGAAATTACTCAGTCAGGTGTGTGTTGGTTATTAGTGCTATATGACCAAGGCCGAGAAATCATCAATAATGTTGACGGATATTTCGGTAGTGAGAGAATATGCCGATGTATTTCCAGACGAGTTACCTGGTTTGCCTCCACAGAGAGATGTAGAATTCACGATTGAGTTGGAGCCTGGTACGTCCCCAATATCGAAGACACCGTACCGGATGGCCCCGACCGAAATGCAGGATTTGAAGAATCAATTAGAGGATTTGACCGAGAAGGGTTATATTCGACCGAGTGCATCCCCGTGGGGAGCACCAGTGTTATTTGTCAAGAAGAAGGATGGTTCGTTTCGCTTGGGTATTGATTACCGGGAATTGAACCGGGTGACGATCAAGAATAAATATCCTCTACCCCGTATCGATGATCTTTTGGATCAACTATAGGGAGCTTCAGTATTTTCCAAGATCGACTTAAGATCTGGATATCATCAGTTACGAATTCGAGAGTCGGATATCGCAAGGACGGCGTTCTGAACATGCTATGGTCATTATGAGTTTGTGGTAATGCCGTTTGGGTTAACTAATGCACCTGTGGTATTCATGGAGTCAATGAATCGGGTTTTCATCGACTATTTAGATCAGTTCGTGGTTGTCTTCATTGATGACATTTTAATTTATTCTCGTGACCGGGAGGAGCACGAGTTTCACCTTCATCAGGTGCTCGACGTGTTGATATGAGAGCAACTTTGTGGAAAGTTTTCCAAATGTGAGTTCTGGATGTCTGAAGTGACTTTTCTCGGACATGTAATTTCATCAGACGGAGTTCGTTTCGACCCTCAGAAGACAGAGGCGATCCGAGATTGGCAACCTCTGAAGAATGTTAAGGAAATCCGAAGTTTCCTTGGATTAGCTGGTTATTATCGGCGATTTGTGGAAGGATTTTCTAAAATTGCTCAACCCATGACGAAACTTTTATGGAAGGATAAGAAATACACGTGGTCCGACACGTGTTAATAGAGTTTTGAGGAACTCAAGAGCCGGATAATTTCAACACCTATCCTTTCTTTACCGCAAGGGACGAAAGGATTTGTGGTTTATAGTGATGCGTCCGGACAGGGTCTCGGATGTGTACTAATACAGAACGGGAAAGTTATTGCTTATGCTTCACGGCAATTGAGACCTTACGAGGTTAATTATCCGACCCACAACCTGGAGCTAGCAGCCATGGTGTTCGTATTGAAGATGTGGCATCATTATCTTAATGGCATTATCTGTCAGATATTCACCGATCATAAGAGTTTGAAGTATATATTTACTCAGAAAGAGTTAAATATGCGACAGAGGTGGTGGTTAGAACTAATCAAAGATTATGACATTGAGATACTTTACCACCCGAGCAAGGCGAATGTTGTCGCCGACGCCTTGAGTCGTAAGTCCGTGCAGGAGCAGATGCTTGCTCGATTAACAGTTCAGAAGGAACTTCAGCAGGAATTTTTGAGACCCGAGATCAAGGTCTGGTTACAGCGAGTACAAGGGCAACTTTTTACGTTAGAGATTTCATCGCCACTTGAGGAGGCAATCAGGGAGAATCAGGGTTCGAACCCATTTTTGTTACGCATTCGAGATGATGTGACTCAGGGGAAAGCCCCTGGTTTTGTGGTCCACGAGGATAGACTTTTGCGATTTAAGAATCGGTTATGCGTACCGGCGAACGACGAGTTGAAAAACTTGATTTTGAGAGAAGCTCATGCTACCCCTTATTCCATTCATCCGGGGTCTAGCAAGATGTACAAAGACTTGAAAAAAAATTACTGGTGGAGTAATATGAAGCGAGAAGTCGCGGAATTTGTTTCGAGATGTTTAACCTGTCAGCAAGTCAAGATAGAACATCAGCGACCGGTGGGTATGCTGAAACCTCTCCCTATTCCAGAGTGGAAGTGGAAAGATATTTCAATGAACTTCATCACGACTTTGCCGACGAGTCGTCGTGGCATGAATACAATTTGGGTAATTGTGGATCGTCTAACTAATTTGACCCATTTCATTGAGATTAAGGATACGTGGGGAGACTTGCCCAGTTGTTCATCAAAGAGATAGTGAGATTGTATGGTACTCCTAAGAGTATCATTTCTGATTGTGGCGGGCGATTCATGTCACATTTTTGGAAATCAGTTCATCGTGCTATGGGAACTCAGCTTAATCTCAGCACAGATTTTCATCCTTAGTTCGACGGACAATCAGAGAAGACTATTCAGACTTTGGAGGACATGTTGAGGGCATGTGTTCTTGACTGGAAAGATGATTGGGAAGCCCAACTACCCTTGATCGAGTTCACGTACAGCAATAGTTGGCATGCTTCGCTTAAGATGGCACCTTACGAGGTCTTGTACATTCGTCATTGTCGAGCTCCTTTGTGTTGGGATGACTTATCAAAATCAATCGGCACCGAGCCCGATATGCTTATAGCCGCCCGTGAGAAGGTAGATTTGATCAAGAGTCATTTGTTCACCGCTCAAGCTCGACAGAAATCATATGCAGATAACCGTCGTCGGCCATTAGAGTTTGAGGCGGGTAACCATGTTTTGGTCAAGGTATCCCCGAGTCGAGGTATCTTCCGTTTTGGGAAGAAGGGAAAATTGAGTCCGAGATTCATTGGACCGTTTGAGATTTTGGATCGAGTAGGCAAGCTAGCTTATCGATTGGCCTTACCTCCGGTGTTGAGCCGAATTCATAATGTGTTTCACGTCTCTCAGTTGCGGAAGTATGTTGCCGACCCGAGTCACATACTTCACTTCGATGAGATCGAGACCGCGGACGATCATTCGTATGAGGAGCATCCCGTACGATTCTTAGAGCAACGAATCAAATAGTTGAGAAACAAGACGATTCCTTTGGTTAAAATTCAGTGGTCTAGATACGGAGTCGAAGAGGCTACTTGGGAAACCGAGGATAGTATGCAGGAGATTTATCCCGAGTTGTTTGACCCTTAGTTTCAGGGACAAAACTCTTTTAAGGGGGTGTATGTAATACCCGGTTGTAATTCAGTCATTATCATTAAGTAATTATCATTCAGTAATTGTCACTTAGTAATTATTCACTCATTAATGATCATTCATCGTTCATATTCATTCATTGTATTCACCGATCAGAGTACTTGTATCGTACATCAGTTATTATTCATCTTCCTACCTGGTTGGAGGATCGAACCGTGGTTATCATCATTGTCATCCTCATAGTGGGTTGTGTGTGAGGAGTAGCGCACGCTACGTACTCTCTTTAGCGCGCGCTAATTGAGTACGGGTAGCGCACGCTACCTCTCTGTATTAGCGCACACTAATGTGGTTCAGTCCTGCAGTCCAGAAGGCACTGGACTGCAGTCAAGTTGGAGTAGCGCACACTACGAATGGTAAGTAGCGCACGCTAGTAAGTTTGGATAGCGCCCGCTATGCAGTCAGTGTAGCGCGTGCTAAGGCCGATCAGGCAGAGTCCAGTGGCTACTGAACTGATCTGAAATAGTTCATGGCGCACGCTATGAGTAGATTTTAGTGTACGCTAATGGTGTAGTAGCACACGGTGAAACTGAGGTGTAGCACACGCTATCACGAGCAGACCTAAGGACAGATGGTTCTAGACTTCAGTTACTGGGCATCAGATATTCAGTTAGCGCACGCTAACATTTGAGGTTAACGCACGCTAAGTATATGGTTGTGGCGCACGCTACAAAAGGTACGTAGCGCATGCTACCGTTTCGAACAGAGGGTACTGGACTACCCAGGACACCCGTTAACGCACGCTAAATATCAGGGCTTAGCGTGCGCTAAGCTGGAATAATATAAATAGGACAGTCAGCCCAGGTTTCGTCATTTCTCACTTCTCACTTCGTTTTTGGGCGATTCCGGGCATTTTCGGGCGATTTGGAAGAATCTCTTCAAGCTGCACTCACCTATAATCATCTTCAAGTTTCTGAGTTGGATTAATCGTCATTTCATCCTCTCCAACACATCAAATCAATGTAATTATTTCTTGGATCTAGAATTTTGGATTTTGAGTATTTTCCTTCCGATCTCTTCGTGTAAGCTTGTATTTATGTTGGAACATGTTAGATATGGATTATCTACCTTGGATAAATGTATTCCTATGGATTTATTCATATGTTTTTCGGATTTTATGAACATTTGGAGAATTAATCAAGAACCCTTGATGTTGACATTGGTTATTTTTGTGGGTTTCCGATTATAGTTGTCGTAACTTCGAGTTGTGGTTTCCTATTGGAATATTGATATCATTGAAGGTATTTTGTTAGATTGAACTACTCATTTTGTAGTTGGTTTCGATATATTTGGGTTTTGGTTATAATCCAGGGTTGATGTTCGCTAAGTGGTTGTTTGAATGCCTCAATGAGTTTGGATATTGTTGTATCGACCTTTGAGTAGTAGTAATTCATGCTTGATACGTATATTGAGCGGATTATTCGTAATTGTGTTATTCAAGGTTGTTCAGGCGACCAACATCTCATTTTAGGATGTTGTTCGAGGAAGGATATTCTTCACCGGTGTTGTGTAAGTTAATTCTTACTCGGTTAAAAGGATATTCATTCCTTTCGTTGTTGTTTATTCATAATCATAATTCATTCATAATGTATTAACCATATTGAGACTTGTAATTGTCAAATAATCACTTCATTCACGAGGAATGACGGTTCCAATCATTCTATTGAGCTCTCATTCATTTCACTATCATTTCATCTCGGTGAGTCATTCTTGACTTTGTCGGATTGTTTCATTAATATTCTTCATGGTCATTCTTGGCCATATGACCTTCTGGGTTCATATTGCGTGGTCGGGTGGGGATGTGTGGAATTTTTAGTCGGGCATGTGATAGTCATGTGATTGGGGTAACTGGCACATTGGACTGTGCACACGGTAACGTACCTCCGTGAGACTAATTCGGTACAAGGGCGGGTGTGTCCGGACACTCGTCTTGTGCACTAGCACATACCATTACGGGCGTACTGTGATGCCCCTCTTCAGCTTAATTTCAAAATTAAGATATATCATGATTGTGTTTATTCAATTCTTGAGGATTGTTGTTCTATGTAACTGACCCCGTTGGGGGATGTTGTTTTCAGGTCATGGCAAGGATAAAGCACGGGAAGAGAACGTTGACGGCGAAGAGTCCCAGCGATACTAGTAGGGGGCCCCAGTCCTTTCAGTCATTCATGTTTTCTTCATTTTATTTCCGCTGCAGATTTCCGTTTGGATGTTCATTTTCATTCGGTGTTGTATATTTTATCTTCATATAAAATATACTCGTATTCTGTATTTTCCTGGGTGTGTTGTACTTGAAACCCCTCATGGGAGTAATTAATGATATACTGTGGTTCGGTACTACAATTATATCACTTAATTAATTAATTTTCATTCGCCTAGTGGGTCCTAGTCGGGGGTCCACGGCACTATAATACTCGCCTAGTTTGTGGTGTTACAAAGAGCCTCGTGAGAAGGAGTTTGCCACGATACTGGCCACGCAAGGCCAGGGGACATCCAGGCAATCCTATTAAATGCCTAAGTCCCCCGTTAAAAAAGAATCCGAAATCTTACAGGAGGAATTAGTCCCTCTTGTACCCAAAACTGCCACAATATGTGAAATTTAACCGAAAGAATCAGTCCCTCCAAAGGAAGATGGAGTCCCATCTATGAGGAATTAGTCCCTCCGAAGGATCCGGAAGCTGCTGAGATCCAACAGGAGGATTTAGTCCCTTCTGTCCAATAGGTTGTAGACTACAAACTGAGACAGGACGAATCAGTCCTTTTTGTCTCCCAAATAGATGCACAGGCTGAACCCACAGAGGTTTCAGTCGCAGAACATGTACAACATCCAATTCTTATAGGCTCATCTAGGGGTGGTACACCGTACCGTACCGTACCGAATTTTTTTTCCAATACCGTATACCGTACCGAATGTTTCAGTATACTGAAATCTGGTATATCGAAATTTCGGTATGGCTTTCGGTCCATACCGATACCGTACCAAAATTTCGGTATACCGAATTTTATTTCGGTATCAGTATATACCGAACTTATCGAAATACCGAATTACCAAAATATCAAAAAAATCATGATATACCGACATATACCGAAATACCGAACAAGTAAAATATCAAAAATATCGATATATCGATATATATATTGAATACCGATTTTTTTTGGTATTTCAGTATATACCGAAATAACGAAAATAAAAAAGTTTCATACCGTTATCGTACCATACCGTACCAAAATTTTCGGTATTTTCGTTAATTTTTCGGTACGGTAAATACGGTATTTCGGCATTTCGGTATATTTTGCCACCTCTAGGCTCATCATATAATATCTGACGGTAATTTTTCATTTTTATACTGTTGCATTGTACGAGTATCGTTGTATTATAATTAGATTTGTACAATTTTAATTATATCGAGATATTTGATATTCAAACTATTTTAGGTTTGATATTCGTATTGTTTCTACTGTTGCATGGTAAGTTGTATTTTAGACCTAGCGTACGCTACTGTCAGCACCTAGCCAATGGTATCTCAACGAGTATTACGTATGTTAAGCCTGATAGATTACGTACGTAACTGAGGGTATCAGATTGCATCTCAACTTTCAGCATGTGGGGCCGTGCATGGCTGGAATTTTTAGCTCGATTGAGGCAGCCAAGTCAACAGAAATTACGTATGTAATGGCGGTGAGTTAGTGTACGTCATTTTTGTCAACATACGCAAGGCAAGGTATGAAATGAGGCAGTATCCTTTGGAGGAGGTTTACATATGTAACACAAAGGTTGGTAGCGTATGCGAAGGATGTTAACATATGTTAACCTTTGCAGGTGGCGTACGTTAGAGAATGTATAGGTCTAAAGACATGTTGTCTTTCATTTTTGCACGAACCAACTCTGAGTTTTCCCCCTAGAGGTCATCCTCCTGCCCTCTTAAGTGATTATAAGCCTCTTCTATCTTGTCTTCGAGTTTTATACCTTGGACTAGAGCTTGGGAACTTGAGGATTATAGTGGAATCTTGAAGTATATTAGGTTGTTCTTCATCTTCAAGAGGTAAGTTGTATAATCTTGTGTTAATTCCATATGATGATGATATCGTTGATAATTACTTCATGTGTTGTTGAATTATACAGAGATAACATGATTATTGTTGGTTAGTATGAAATCATGATAAATGACATGATGATTAGAACTTGTATATGAGTATGTTCCTAGTACTTAGAGATTCATGGATGTTATAATCATGTTTGGAAAGATTATTAACTTGTTTGATGAATTAGGATTGTCGAGAACATCATATTCAAATGTTAATAGTGTTCTTGGGAGGTTTAACTGATTCAATGTAAGATAATAATGAATTATGAGATAACTATCATAGTCTTTGATGAAACCGAGCTGATCGGTCACCAAGAACCGGGTTAATCTCAGAAGTTTATCTAAGAAAACCCGAAAATGTAAAGTATGGCTCTTTCTCTCTGTGCTTTTTTCTCTCTCTAGAATATTTCTCTATGTGATATTGAAAAATGTCTGGCCTTAAGAAGAGAGGCTTCTTCATTATTTATACAAGGGAGGAGTCGCCTTCTCTTGTGAGGCCCCTTTCTGATTCCAGGGAAGATTTGAGATATTCAGGGATTTAGACTGCAGCTTCCCATCCCTGGATATCGGGGTTTGGGTTGTGGCTTATCTTTCCCTAGATTTCTGGGATTCTGTCAGGTGGGTCAGATTCCAGTCGTTCGGGAGCCTGATCTTCACGAGCTCGGATGTTCCCGATCTCGGGTTGGAATTCGATAGGTTGGCCTACTCTATGGAAGGCCTCCTAGGTCGGGCCATTCCGTTATCCCATAAAGAGGTCGGTAAGTTGGTTCGCTGACCTAGGGGTGGTCTAGCCAGGTCGGACTATGCAACGCCCCGACTTTCTAGGGTAATTATTGGGGAAAATAAGTAAAAGTTAAATGTTGACGAAAAATAATTTTCTTGAGAATATAAAAATTCTCGCCTACAAAGTCGAGTCGCTACAATGACATAAAAATAAAACCTTTAAATAAGGTAACATTTCATAATAATTACTAAGTAAAAGTTTGCGGCGGTAGAATAAATCATAATTTATAAATTTCAAATCCAAGTTTCCCCAAAAAATTTCAAAACAGTTGACATAAAGAAAACAATATTTAATAAATTCTTTTTCATATGCTCCCTCGGCCCGCTCCTTTGTCCATCCGGCTCGGTTCAACCTGCGGGATCAATAAAGGTGGGGGTGAGCTTCCTTCAGCTCGTGGAAATCACACTGATCATAGTAATATACAATCTCATGGAAATCATAACATGAATAATCTATCACATTTTTCCTCAACATGAATGCATACTCACAATATTACGTACACCATGAATCGAGCATGCATAACACGAATATTGAGGTTGCGCAGGTGCCCCCGCAACAACATGAAACATACACGCAATACCACATATACATGAATCAAGCACGTATGTGAATACTGGGTTGAGCAGGTGTCCCCGCACAACATGAATCTTAAGATAACCTCTTACACGAATACAAGTGAGCCTGATTTACGATGTGTATCATAATTTATAAACATGAATTGAATATCACATATGCAGTCCAATTAAAGAAATTAAAGTGATAGTGAAAATTCCCACCTGAATAAATGATGATGTCTGACTGAAATGAATGTGCTCGACTCACAGTCCTAAACCCGTAAATCCTTGACAAGGTCTACATATAATAATAATAATTAAAATCCTTACAATTTATTATTTATATAATAAATGAAAGGATACGAATATCACTATATAATAACTCAAAATAAATTATAATTGCTAACTAATATTAACCGAAGAGTTAACATTATTAATGACTGAAATTAAAACACTTACATAATTTCAGATTAATTTTTAATATTAATTGGAAGTCAACATTTTAATGTTTGGGTCAAAATAGGACTGGAAGTGAAGGTTCTAAAATTGACTGGGGTCAAATTGTAGGAGTTGAAAAGCTGACTGGATTACAATCGAATTAATTAAAACTGTCTGGGTTAAAATTGGGTTAATTATACTTGTTGGGGCTGACTAGAAAGTTTCTGAAAACAGGGAGGACTAAAATGCAAAGCACTAATTTCTAGCGGGTATAAATACCCCTATCCTCCCGGTCAGCCAACAAACCCAACACACTTCTTCTTCTACTTCACCCGTCTCCCCCCATTTCTTTCTCCCTGCCCCATCTCTCTCTCTCTCTCTCTCTACCATCCACGAACCGGCCGGAAATCAAATTGCAGAAAGAAAGAAACACAATTCTCTCCTTTCTTCTCTAAGAGTTCATCTTCTCTCCAATTTCTTCTTCTCGACCGAAGCTAAATCGCAGCAAAACACACAAAACCTGGTTAATCTCCCCCCTTTATCCTATACACACACCGAAAACACACACCGGCTCAAAAGCTGATGAACAGCACGCGTTCGGCCCGCGGCGGACAAAAAGGGTGCAAATCGACGGTGGTTCGGCTCGGGTGCAGCAGCAGCTCGTGGCCAAGGTGAGGAAGGTCGAATTCGAAAGGGGTTCGGCCGATTTGGCTTCGGGCATTGCAGGAGTCGAAAAATAAATTTTGGCTTCAGGTCATTAAAAGGTAGATTCATGTTAAATCTCGTTTTCGATTTTTGGATTCCAATTTCGTTGGATTCGGGCTTGTTGAAAAGGTGGTTTCTATGATTGTTTGTGTTAGAAAAATCTGAGTTCCGATTTTCAGGCGAGCTTGTTTGGAGGATGAAATCGGGTTACAGTTGTTTTTGGTTTGATTTCTGATTCGATGATTGTTGAATTCGAAAAATTAAATTTTGGTTTGATCTGTGATAATACTGCAGATAATGAATTTAAGTTCGAATAAAAAAAAAAGAATAGAAGTTTATATTCGGATTCAAGGCAGGAGAAAAAGATGGTGAGATTTACCTCGGTGGATTGAATGAATGTTGGTTGAAACGCGACTGGGAATCTGATCAGACGAAGAATTCGATCGGATCCTGTTTTCTTCTCCTTCTTCTTTGTAGTAAATTCTGTGTTGTATTGTATATTTATATATATATATATATTGTTGTTGCTGAACGATGAGAATGACGGCTGGAAAGTGTATTCCGTATTGTGTATTTGTACTGCAGTGACAGTATATTTATACTGTCTGGGATTAGGGTTAGGGTTTAAGTTTTGGGCTTGCATTAATTTTCTGGGTCAGCACAATCTATTTGGGCCAATGGTAATAATAATAATAATAATGCTAAAAAAATAATGCTAATAATAATAATAATAAAAATAATAATGATAAAATTAATAATAGCAGTAGTAGTAATATTAATAACGTCGATAATAATAATAAAATCGAGAGTAATATAAATGATGATATAGAAATAATAAAGATAAAAATATTAATACTATTAATATTAATATGGTTCCTATTATAAATATTATTATTAATAATAATAATACCTTCAATTATCATACTAAAAAAATGACTAATATTAAATGTTCTGAAATTAACTTGAGAAATTGACTCGGGTTTAGAATATATGAGATATCATGAAAATGTCTGATCGTATTAAATGATATTACATGAAGTTGACTTGTACGTGCAGTGAAAGTAATTGTACAACAATTACTCACTCGGTAATGAAATGAGGTTAAATGAAATAAATGCATTATTAATATTATCAGTAGTAAATGACTACTAGAATATAACTGACAAACAAAAATGATTCGGGCTAGGACTTGTGATATGTCGAAATAAATGCTCATGATTCCCTAAATGGAATTAAATAACATGAAATGCATTATAATATTATTATAATTAATAATATTGCATAATAGAAATGGCGGGTATTACATCCTACCCTCTTAGAAAAATTTTCGTCCTCGAAATAAATGATATACCTAGATTGAAGAAATTCGAATAACGAGCTTGTAGTTCCTCTTCGCGCTCTCAAGTGGCTTCATCCTTGTTGTGGTTACGCCATTGGATCTTGACAAACACCTTTTCTTTATTCCTCAATTGCCGGACTGATCGATCGAGAATCTGTTCTGGTTGTTCTTCATAGGTAAGGTCTTTGTTCAACTCCACGGCGGTATAGTTGATGACGTGGCTGGGATCGTACACGTACTTCCTCAACAATGATACGTGGAAAACGTTGTGCACAGCCGAAAGCTCGAGAATTTCGAACGGTCCAATGTACCTCGGTCTCGACTTGCTCCTTGGACCAAAACGAACAATTCCTTTGGTAGGAGATACCTTCAGGAATACTGTAATACCCCGATTTTTCGGATATATTTTTCATTTATATATTGGATATCGTGGATGGTTAATTATGCTCGAGGACGTTGGGAACGTTTGATAATGTTATTAAATTGAGTATATGTATCGATTCTGCCGTATGTTCGTATTGGGTATGTCGTGATATTGGACAGGAATTGCTGAAATTGGCTAAGTATAGAATACTTAGCGTACGCTAATGTTGAAGACTTACATACGCTAAATCACAAGAGTTACGTACGTTATGGCCGAGACATTATGTACGTAACATGGGAATCAGATGATTGAGTCATGGTCGGCAGGTGGGATCCAGTGCCGGCAACTTTCGGCGGAGGATGTTGACAGGTGAGTCAACGTACGTGTTACGTACGTTATACAGGACGTGTTACGTACGTAACACGACCATTGTACTGTAGCAAGTCAACTGATATATTACGTACGTTATATGGTATGGGTTACGTACGTAATGGACTTCACGGAATGAGACAGTGAGTTTGTTACGTACGCTATGGATTTTGGATTACGTACGTTAAAGTTGTTACGTACGTTAAGCAAGGACACTTACGTACGTAACGAGATGCGCAGTTTATATAATAAGAGCTGGTCTTTCATTTGTTCACGAAAAGAAACTCATTTCTCCCACCCCAACTCGTCCCTCTTCACTTCTAAGAGTGTTCTAAACACTTCTAACATGATTGTGAGCTTGGAATCATGGAATTAGAGCTTGGTTATGGAACTATTGTTGATTCTTGAAGTGATTTCTTGTGTTATCCATATTCTATGAGGTATGTTGGATATTTCTCCTTTTCATTTCGGAATTTTGATGTTATAGTTGATGAATGATTCGTATGAAGATGATTATGGTGTTGTTATTGCGATTCTGGAGGATATATGAGGTTTATGTTGAAGGAAGATGATGATATGCTTTGAATATGTTGATTATGATTATGGAATCATAGAGTTTTTGATGTTCTTGAGGCCATATGATGACTATGATGATTTGATAATTCGTTTAAACGATTTAAGATGGTATTCTAAATCATAGTGATGATAGTGGTTGATTTAGATGAGATGAATCTTGATATGAGGTTGAATTCCGGATTGAATATGTTATGATCATTGTTACCAAGTTGGTTCGATTATTGATATGATTATTGTTATAGGTTGATTAACCAATAGGTATAATCGTTTTGCCGCGATGAAAGGCCGTAGATTCCGTCCAGTCGGGGCTGAAGAGCTCGTAGACGAGGGCGATGAGTTCGGTATTGGTTTTGTCATGTTGGTATCCAGGCAAGTGTTTACTTGTTCGGTTGTAATGTTTTGATGAGTAATTCCATTTACATTTCATAAGTATTTTATGTTGTATTGCATATTGACGAATGTTCAGTGATGTTCTAAAAGGATTAGAATGCACAGTTGATGATTGTTGAGATACTTGGACAATCTTGGGAAGATTGTAGTATTCGAATATTGTTGATGTCATTTGGATATTCTTGGTCTATGGTATACATTTCGGAAGGAAGTCCGGATAGAGGTATGTTTTGTGGTAATCGCGTACACAGAGAATTGTGTACGGGAAAGTATCGGTATTGAGGTATTATATGGTATTGTTGTGATATTGGGATTTTTATGGTATTATCGTGATAATGGAATTTTGACGAGAATCGTTGGATTAATCGGAAGTGGTAAGGTTATTGTTGTGGTTATTATTCTCATGATGCATGGCATGTATATGTTTATGTTTATGTACTTGCGGTTATTTGTCGGGCATTATTGCTGACCCCATTGTGGGACTTGTTTTTCAGGTTTTGAGAATTTTGATGGTAGCGGTCGTGAGGCGAGGATTCCGGACGATACTGGCTATAGCATATTGTTGGGGAATCGTGTATTTTGTTTGTATATATCATTATTGATGTATATGTATCCTGGACTGTGTTTCTATCCGCTGTGTGAGTTCTTTCAAATGGCTTTCGGCTTTATGCCAACTGAGTTTGATTTCGAAAACCGATTCCCTAAACCGAGTTTTTTGCCTTGATTGTCTTGACGGTAGTTGGTGTTTTCAAATGATTTTGTGAGTTTTGGAAAATACTACCGTCATCGGTCTTTTTGGGCGTTTTTGTAAATGGTTTTTAGCCTGGTGGATTCCGGCGCGGGGCCCACGGCGTGTAATACTCCCGTAAGGTTTTTGGGGTGTTACAAATATGGTATCGGAGCCCATGGTTTTGTGATAACCGGGCATGTGTGTTATGTGGCTCTACCAGTGTGCTAGTAGCGTGATTTTTGTATATCTGGATTTATGGCTATTTTGGACTGTGTTGTTTTGGTTTTATGTGATTTCTTTGAGTACTGTCGTGGTGATGTATGGGTTTAGGGATTGTTGGTGTTTCCGAGACCGACGAGGCAGGGAGTGAACGCCGGTGCTGTTGTCATGTGCAATGTGCGGCTCCAATTGGGAAGTGAACGCCGGTGCGAGGCACGTGCAATGTGCGGATTTCGATGTGGAGTGGAACGCCGGTGATATGTGCATGTGACAAGGAGCGGCTCATGCGCTTTAGGTGAGGAGACACAGCGTCACAGATCCCACAAAACTCGACAGTGCTCTAAACTTGTTGTGGTCTTGGCGGAGACCAATCGTTTTCAAATTGTGATTATTCCTATTTTGGCATTCTTGTTGTGTCGAGATTTTTGAAATGGTGTCATATGCTAGTATCACGGGAGATCTTCGTCTTCACTGACCTGTAAGTATGTTGTTCGGATTATTCGATAATTCTTGGTTATCTTGGTGATTTTGGATTTTTCGTTGAAATGTTGTTTGTGCGAGTGATTGCAACTTTCGAGGACGAAACTTATTTTTAAGGGGGGTAGAGTGTAATAACCTGATTTTTCGGATATATTTTTCATTTATATATTGGATATCGTGGATGGTTAATTATGCTCGAGGACGTTGGGAATGTTTGATAATGTTATTAAATTGAGTATATGTATTGATTCTGCCGTATGTTCGTATTGGGTATCTCGTGACATTGGACAGGAATTGCTGAAATTGGCTAAGTATAGAATACTTAGCGTACGCTAATGTTGAAGACTTACGTACGCTAAATCACAAGAGTTACGTACGTTATGGCCGAGACATTACATACGTAACATGGGAATCAGACGATTGAGTCATAGTCAGCAGGTGGGATCCGGTGTCGGCAACTTTCGGCGGAGGATGTTGACAGGTGAGTCAACGTACGTGTTACGTACGTTATACAGGACGTGTTACGTACGTAACACGACTATTGTACTGTAGCAAGTCAACTGGTATATTACATACGTTATATGGTATGGGTTACATACGTAATGGACTTCACGCAATGAGACAGTGAGTTTGTTAGGTACGCTATGGATTTTGGATTACGTACGTTAAAGTTGTTACGTACGTTAAGCAAGGACACTTACGTACGTAACGAGATGCGCAGTTTATATAATAAGAGCTGGTCTTTCATTTGTTCACGAAAGGAAACTCATTTTTCCCACCCCAACTCGTCCCTCTTCACTTCTAAGAGTGTTCTAAACACTTCTAACATGATTTTGAGCTTGGAATCATGGAATTAGAGCTTGGTTATGGAACTATTGTTGATTCTTCAAGTGATTTCTTGTGTTATGCATATTCTATGAGGTATGTTGGATATTTCTCCTTTCATTTCGGAATTTTGATGTTATAGTTGATGAATGATTCGTATGAAGATGATTATAGTGTTGTTATTGCGATTCTTGAGGATATATGAGGTTTATGTTGAAGAAAGATGATGATATGCTTTGAATATGTTGATTATGATTATGGAATCATAGAGTTTTTGATGTTCTTGAGGCCATATGATGACTATGATGATTTGATAATTCGTTTAACCGATTTAAGATGGTATTCTAAATCATAGTGATGATAGTGGTTGATTTAGATGAGATGAATCTTGATATGAGGTTGAATTCCGGATTGAATATGTTATGATCATTGTTACCAAGTTGGTTCGATTATTGATATGATTATTGTTATAGGTTGATTAACCAATAGGTATAATCGTTTTGCCGCGATGAAAGGCCGTAGATTCCGTCCAGTCGGGGCTGAAGAGCTGGTAGACGAGGGCGATGAGTTCGGTATTGGTTTTGTCATGTTGGTATCCAGGCAAGTGTTTACTTGTTCGGTTGTAATGTTTTGATGAGTAATTCCATTTACATTTCATAAGTATTTTATGTTGTATTGCATATTGACGAATGTTCAGTGATGTTCTAAAAGGATTAGAATGCACAGTTGATGATTGTTGAGATACTTGGACAATCTTGGGAAGATTGTAGTATTCGGATATTGTTGATGTCATTTGGATATTCTTGGTCTATGGTATACATTTCGGAAGGAAGTCCGGATAGAGGTATGTTTTGTGGTAATCGCGTACACAGAGAATTGTGTACGGGAAAGTATCGGTATTGAGGTATTATATGGTATTGTTGTGATATTGGGATTTTTATGGTATTATCGTGATAATGGAATTTTGACGAGAATCGTTGGATTAATCGGAAGTGGTAAGGTTATTGTTGTGGTTATTATTCTCATGATGCATGGCATGTATATGTTTATGTTTATGTACTTGCGGTTATTTGTCGGGCATTATTGCTGACCCCGTTGTGGGACTTGTTTTTCAGGTTTTGAGAATTTTGATGGTAGCGGTCGTGAGGCGAGGATTCCGGACGATACTGGCTATAGCATATTGTTGGGGAATCGTGTATTTTGTTTGTATATATCATTATTGATGTATATGTATCCTGGACTGTGTTTCTATCCGCTGTGTGAGTTCTTTCAAATGGCTTTCGGCTTTATGCCAACTGAGTTTGATTTCGAAAACCGATTCCCTAAACCGAGTTTTTTGCCTTGATTGTCTTGACGGTAGTTGGTGTTTTCAAATGATTTTGTGAGTTTTGGAAAATACTACCGTCATCGGTCTTTTTGGGCGTTTTTGTAAATGGTTTTTAGCCTGGTGGATTCCTGCGCGGGGCCCACGGCGTGTAATACTCCCGTAAGGTTTTTGGGGTGTTACAAATACCTTGTTGCCAACACAGAATTCGAGATCTTTCCTACGCTTGTCGGCGTAAGACTTCTGACGGTCCTGGGCTATCTTGATCCTCTCACGAATCTTATCCACCATGCCAACTGTCTGCTCGATCATCTCGGGACCCAAAATCCTCCTTTCACCTACCTCATCCCAATACAGTGGTTATCGACAATTCCTACCGTATAGGGCTTCATATGGTGCCATACCGATCGTCGACTGGTAACTGTTGTTGTAAGCAAATTCCATTAAAGGCAACAGTCATTCCCAATTATTTCCCATATCTAGCACACATGCTCGCAACATATCCTCAAGGATCTGGATGGTCCTCTCGGACTGACCATCAGTTTGAGGATGATAAGCCGTACTAAAATTCAACTGCGTTCCCAAAGCTTCTCGCAAACTCTCCCAAAAACGCGACGTGAAATGAGTATCCCTATCGGATACAATAGAGACTGGCACTCCATGCAACTTAATAATCTCCCTGATATACAGTTGAGCATACTGATCCATTCGAAAGTTCATCTTAACTGGGATAAAATGAGCTGACTTTGTGAGTCGGTCGACAAGAACCCAAATAGCGTGGTTTCCTGTTTCCGTTCGAGCCAAACCTACCACAAAGTCCATCGTAATGTGTTCCCATTTCCATTCTGGGATATGAAGTGACTTAAGTAATCCAAAGGGGCATTGGTGTTCTGCCTTCACTTGCTGACAAACTATACACTTTCTGACAAAGTCTGCCACATCTCTTTCCAAACCTTCCCACCAAAATGTCCCCTTAAGATCTTGATACATCTTTGTATTCCCAGGGTGTGCTGTATACGGAGTACTATGTGCATCCTTCAATATAGCTTCTCTCAACTTAACAACATTGGGCATACAAATCCTCCCTTCATAAGACATTGTGCCATCATCGGACACGCTAAAACCTTTATCCTCACCTAAAAGAGTACGTCCTCTCATTTTGACCAAGAAGTCATCCTGTCCTTGACCTTCTTTGATTTGATCCCTCAAGGTTAGTTGTACTACCAAACTAGCCAATAATGATTCAGCTGGTCTCGATGGTGTAGCCACCTCAAGGTTCATCCTTGCGAATTCCTTGACCAAGTTCTCCTCTTTGGTCAACAGACAAGTTAGGTCTCCTCTTGCCTTACGGCTTAGTGCATCAGCAACTACGTTTGCTTTACCGGGGTGATAATGAATTGTACAATCGTAGTCTTTGACCAACTCAAGCCATCTGAGCTGCCTCATATTCAATTCCTTCTGTGTGAAAATATATTTCAGACTTTTGTGGTATGTATAAATCTCACACTTACCTCCATAAAGGTAGTGTCTCCAAATCTTCAAGGCATGAACTACCGCTGCTAATTCCAAATCATGAGTAGGGTAGTTCAGCTCGTGCGGTTTCAACTGTCTCGAAGCATAGGCAACTACTTTGCCCTCTTGCATTAATACACATCCCAAACCTTGTTTGGATGCATCACTGTAGATGACAAATTCTTTCATCGGATCAGGAATCGTCAACACTGGTGCAGCAGTTAATCTTTGCTTAAGTTCTTGGAAACTCCTTTCGCATTTCTCATTACATAAGAAAGCTTCTCCCTTTCGAGTCAATCTAGTCATAGGTGCAGCAATCTTCGAAAATCCCTCGATAAATCTCCAATAATAACCGGCTAATCCCAAGAAGCTTCGAACTTCATTCGCATTACTCGGTACTTTCCAATCATTGACTGCCTCAGCTTTAATCGGGTCAACCTCGATTCCTTTAGGAGTGATCACATGACCAAAAAATGCAACTCGGTTAAGCCAAAATTCACACTTGTTGAATTTTGCATACAACTTCTCCTTGCGCAGTATTCCCAATACCATTCTAAGATGCTGCTCATGATCGACCTTGGTCCTTAAGTACACAAGTATGTCATCTATGAACACAATGACAAACTTATCCAAATAAGGTTGAAATACCCGGTTCATGAGGTCCATGAATACCGCTGGCGCATTAGTCAAACCAAATGGCATCACTATAAATTCATAGTGTCCATAACGAGTTCGAAATGCGGTCTTCGGAATATCATCACCCTTAATCCTCAGCTGGTGATATCTAAATCTCAAATCTATCTTCGAAAATACTCCCGATCCTCCAAGTTGATCGAATAGGTCCTCTATTCTAGGAAGTGGATATTTATTCTTTATCGTGAGTCGATTTAGTTCACGATAGTCAATGCACATCCTCAAACTTCCGTCCTTTTTCTTTACGAAGAGCACTGGTGCACCCCATGGCGAAACACTCGGTCGGATAAAACCAGAGTCGAGCAGTTCTTGGAGTTGTACCTTCAGCTCTTGCAATTCCTTAGGCGCCATCCTATAGGGAGCCTTCGATATTGGTGCCGCTCCTGGCACTAAGTTAATCGAAAATTCAACTTGACGATTCGGCGGGACTCCAGGCAAGTCTACAGGAAAGACGTATGGATACTCCTTGACGATAGGTACATCAGATACCATCTTCTCCGAAGTTTTTTTTCCCACCACATTCACCAAGAATCCTTGGCAATCACTCTTCTTCAGCATCTCCACAGCTTTCATGGCTGAAATCATCCTCGGGGTACTGCTGTGTCTAACTCCCTCGAATACGGTCTTGACATCAACAGACGGACATAAAGTTACTCTCCTTTCGGAGCATTCGACTACAGCTCTATGCTTGTCCAACCAATCCATACCCAAAATGACATCAAAATCGCTAAGTTCAACTATGTACAAGTTGGCTAAAAAGCTATGTTCGTTAATCTCTATCTCTTTCTCAGTGTAGGACATCCTCCCATAATCAGCAGATTGTGATGAATCTAGTCACGAAGTTCATCACGAACTTCTGCAGCTTCATCCCATCAGTCTTAACCATATGCAGTGTAAAACAGCACATGTGGTTGAATCTTCTCTCGTAATCCATCACAATTATGCTACCATGCGTCAAGTCTAAGAACTCCCTCTATATCTTAACCTTGTACACCCTAGGGTAGTACTTCTCCATGATCACATTCTCGTCTTCGCTACTGGACTCACCATCAGCCATCTCAGCATCATTTGAGTCTCCCATCTGCACCACATCCAACTCTTTCTCTGGTTCTAGCTCCTCTTTGGGTGATTCCTCTGGATTTTATTCACGATCTTCTTCAGGGGTCTTCTTCAGGATCCTACTCAGGGTCTTCTTCATCCATAGAGTCGGAACTCTAATTTGCAGCTGGTATCGCCTCTCGAGCGTACAAATCCAATAAGCGTCCAGCTATGAACTGGAAATCATCTACGGCCTCTCGCTCTTCTCGCGATCTCTTGATGGCCTTTTCCAAAGCCGGAAGATGCAGCAACTCCAGTCTTCGGATAACTTCTACCTCAGGTGCTCTAGCTGTCGCGTGACTGAACCTCGTTTCCCAGATTGCAGCCACTTGCTCAGCCTATTAATGACATAGTGTGGTGCATTTTCTGGTAAACTAGTATCGTCCCACTAGTCTTTGCGTGCCATAAGACACGAGTCAAAAGTAGCTGGGACCTTCTTACGTGGAGTCATTCTAGGTTTGGCCATTCTAATAGTTCGTACATACATAAATAATTATATAAGTAAAATGAAATGACATATGCATGATTAATGACTAAAATTCGGTACCTCAGGCGGAGTGACGAAGTGGCGAAGCTGAGAGCATATGATACTTTTACATTTTAGCGAGTCTACAGAAAGGTAAAACCCGCTCTGATACCACTATGTAATGCCCCGACTTTCTAGGGTAATTATTGGGGAAAATAAGTAAAAGGTAAATTTTGACGAAAAATAATTTTCTTGAGAATATAAAATTTCACACCTACAAAGTCGAGTCGCTACAATGACATAAAAATAAATACCTTTAAATAAGGTAACATTTCATAATAATTACTAAGTAAAAGTTTGCGGCGGAAGAATAAATCATAATTTATAAATTTCAAATCCAAGTTTCCCCAAAAAAATTTCAAAACAGTTGACATAAAGAAAACAACATTTAATAAATTCTTTTTCATATGCTCCCTCGGCCCGCTCCTTCGTCCATCCAGCTCGGTTCAACCTGCAGGATCAATAAAGGTGGGGGTGAGCTTCCTTCAGCTCGTGGAAATCACACTGATCACAGTAATATACAATCTCATGGAAAGCATAACATGAATAATCTATCACATTTTTCCTCAACATGAATGCATACTCACAATATTACGTACAACATGAATCGAGCACGCATAACACGAATATTGAGGTTGCGCAGGTGCCCCCGCAACAACATGAAACATACACGCAATACCACATATACATGAATCAAGCACGTATGTGAATACTGGGTTGAGCAGGTGTCCCCACACAACATGTATCTTAAGATAACCTCTTACACGAATACAGGTGAGCCTGATTTACGACGTGTATCATAATTTATATACATGAATTGAATATCACATATGCAGTCCAATTAAAGCAATTAAAGTGATAGTGAAAATTCTCACCTGAATAAATGATGATGTCTGACTGAAAATGAATGTGCTCGACTCACAGTCCTAAGCCCATAAATCCTTGACAAGGTCTACATATAATAATAATAATAATAATAATAATAATAATAATTAAAATCCTTACAATTTATTATTTTTATAATAAATGAGAGGATACGAATATCACTATATAATAACTGAAAATAAATTATAATTGCTAATTAATATTAACCGAATAGTTAACATTATTAATGACTGAAATTAAAATACTTACATAAATTCAGATTAATTTTTAATATTAATTGAAAGTCAACATTTTAATGTTTGGGTCAAAATAGGACTGGAAGTGAAGGTTCTAAAATTGACTGGCGTCAAATTGTAGGAGTTGAAAAGCTGCTGGATTAGAATCGAATTAATTAAAACTGTCTGGGTTAAAATTGGGTTAATTATACTGGCTGGGACTGACTAGAAAGTTTCTGAAAACAGGGAGGACTAAAATGCAAAGCCCTAATTTCTAGCGTGTATAAATACCCCTATCCTCCCGGTCAGCCGACAAACCCAACACACTTCTTCTACTTCACCTGTCTCTCCCCATTTCTCTCTCCCAGCCCCATCTCTCTCTCTCTCTACCATCCAGGAACCGGCCGGAAATCAAATTGCAGAAAAAAAAAACACAATTCTCTCCTTTCTTCTCTAAGAGTTCATCTTCTCTCCAATTTCTTCTTCTCGTCCGAAGCTAAATCGCAGCAAAACACACAAAACCTAGTTAATCTCCCCCCTCTATCCTATACACACAACGAAAACACACACACCGGCACAAAAGCTGATGAAGAGCACGTGTTCGGCCCGCGGCGGACAAAAAGGGTGCAAATCGATGGTGGTTCGGCTCGGGTGCAGCAGCAGCTCGCGGCCAAGGTGAGGAAGGTCCGATTCGAAAGGGGTTCGGCCGATTTGGCTTCGGGCATGGCACGAGTCCAAAAATAAATTTTGGCTTCGGGTCATTAAAAGGTAGATTCGTGTTAAATCTCGTTTTCGATTTTTGGATTCCAATTTCGTTGGATTCGGGCTTGTTGAAAAGGTGGTTTCTGTGACTGTTTGGGTTAGAAAAATCTGAGTTCCGATTTTCAGGAGAGCTTGCTTGGAGGATGAAATCGGGTTACAGTTGTTTTTGGTTTGATTTCTGATTCGATGATTGTTGAATTCGAAAAATTAAATTTTGGTTTGATCTGTGATAATACTGCAGATAATGAATTTAAGTTCGAATAAAAAAAGAATAGAAGGTTATATTCGGATTCAAGGCGGGAGAAAAAGAAGGTGAGATTTACCTCGGTGGATTGAATGAACGCTGGATGAAACGCGACTGGAATCTGATCAGACGAGGAATTCGATCGGATCCTGTTTTCTTCTCCTTCTTTGTAGTAAATTCTGTGTTGTATTGTATATTTATATATATATATATATATTTGGTTGTTGCTGAACGATGAGAATGGCGGCTGGAAAATGTATTCTGTATTGTGTATTTGTACTGCAGTGACAGTATATTTATACTGTTTGGTATTAGGGTTAGGGTTTAAGTTTTGGGCTTGCATTAATTTTCTGGGTCAGCCCAATCTATTTGGGCCAATGGTAATAATAATAATAAGGGAAAATTACATTTGCTAATACATTTAAGAAAAGTATTACCCAAATAACTCTTATTTAAAATAATTCCATATCTACCGTCTAAAATATATTTATATGTATTTTAGATTTATTTTATTATTTGTTTTCATATGTCAGTTAGATTTTCCCTTCAATATCGCTCCTTTCCTTATTTTTTTTTTCTTCTGCACTTTATCTATCTTGGTTATCTAGGTTTTCCTTCTCGTGCGGTTTTATTTATAAAGTTTCTCTCTTCTGTATCTTCCATAGTCGGTTCTCCATTTTCCTCTTTTATTTTTATTCATTACTTTTGCGATATGCGATTAGGTGTAAACAGTCGGAATTTAGAAGGAAGCCTGGTAAAGCTTGATTATCGGAAATTTATTGGAGATATTGCTGAATCCAATTTATTGGATGGATTTTGGAGGTTACAGTTCAACGTTGTTTTCATTCTGATATAATCTTGTTAATTTGTAATTTTCATGGAAGTACTGTTTTGTTACTAATTGTGTAGCAGTAATTGTTTTAATTTTATTTTTTTATTTCTCAATTTGTTGGAAATTTGCTTGTAATGTATTTTTTTGTTAAGTGGATTTTAATGTTTTTGTGTTTTTTTTTTGTAAAATTGAGATTTCTACTAGCATGAGATGAATTTTTCATGGGAAAGCTACTTATTGAAATGATTATAATATTCCTCAGTATATTATTTTTGGGTATCTCTTGGTGTGTAATTGGTTGATTGATTGATGATTAATTGGGGGTAATGTGTGTTGAAGACATTAGTTGGTTGGAAAACTGAACAGGAAGTTGGAGGCGGTCGACCATGATTGACTTTTGTTGTTTAGTGAGTGTATGAAACATGTTATCAACTTGAAATCAAGTTGAACTCAGTTTAGAAATTTATGTCGATACTGAAAGATATATGACTGGTTGCTCGATTACAAGATTATAGATACTTTACAAGAATATTACTGCCCAGATCTGAAAACTTAGTTGGTTACTTGCCCCAATCCATCGCTCATATTTTTATCTCTCTCTCTCTCTCTCTTTATCTCAATCTTCATTCGTTTTGTTTTTTTCCAGATCGGCAATATTTATAACATTTTTATTTTAAGCCATGTTTCAGAGTTTCTCAATCACGGTGGTTTTGGATGCGGTTCTGATTCGACACTTTCAAGATTCGCTGAAACCTACTGAATTTGAGGTTTTGTTGGATTTTGACATATGCAAGTCAGATTATGAAGGATATCAACATGGTTACTCGATTACAGGATTTTGGATACTTCTTCCCACTATTTTGTTCAAATGGTTGAAATAAAATTTTCATTTTATAATGCTTGTATAAATACTAGATCACATGGTTGTGTAACTCTGTTGTGATGGTTATATTATTTGTAAATTTCAATATATGTTTGTGTGCTTCATAACAATATCACTCTTTTTCTGGTTATGCTCCAATATTTGTTTGGTTACTGTCGGACAATTGTTTGGGTGCTTCGACTACTTGAAATGCAGATTAGGAAAATTGCCTCAGATTAACGTGCTAAACTGGTAACCCTCGTACAAAGTTAATGAATCAATAAGGGTAACTATACAAAATAAATAAGGTAATCAAACTATGTAAAAAGTATCCACCACGTCATAATGATAAAATAAATGGGATCCATTAACGAGCAATGGAGTAACCAAATAATAAATGGTAACCAAAATGAATAATTGCATTGAAATGCAATATTCACATCAGCAAAATATATATATATATATATATATATATATAGAGAGAGAGAGAGATAAAGAAACGTTTCTAGAGATAAATATGGTTTCTAGAGATAAATATGGTTGGTTTTTAGGGATTAAAAGGTGTTTTTTTAATTTATCATTATGAAATTATGAATATGTTACATATGTAAATACTTTCGTTCTATTTTATTCTTGTAAATAAAGTATAAAAGTTGTATAGTTATGTAAACTACCCTAATAATAATAATGCACGACATATTAGTGAGGTTAGTGAGGCTGCACGATGTAAACGTGTCAAGTATGAGGTTAAATGCGCAGATATCGGATACGGGTTCCTCCCCTTTTCTTTTTCTTCTTTTGGAGAACTTGAGAAAGATGCGGTAACCTTACTAAACCGTATTAGACGTTTCTCCTTGACTCAAGGCATTGGGGCTCGTGCTGCGGGTCATATTTTTAATCGTATTAGTTTCGCTATTGCTAGAGGAGTGGGGGCCCAGTTGGTTTCTCGATTTCCCACTAATTTCTTGTAAATCCTTTGAGTTTTTAATAAAATAATAATAAAATAATAATAATAATAATGACATGAGAATATTGGATAAAAAAAGAAAAAAAAATAATAAAAATAATAATGGTAAAATTAATAATAGCAGTAGTAGTAATATTAATAACGTCGATAATAATAATAATATCGAGAGTAATATAAATGATGATATAGAAATAATGAAGATAAAAATATTAATACTGTTAATATTAATATGGTTCCTATTATAAATATTAATAATAATAATACCTTCAATTATTATACTAAAAAATGACTAATATTAAATGTTCTGAAATTAACTTGAGAAATTGACTCGGGTTTTGAACATATGAGATATCATGAAAATGTCTGATCGTATTAAATGATATTACATGAAGTTGACTTATACGTGCAGTGAAAGTAATTGTACAACAATTACTCACTCGGTAATAAAATGAGATAAAATGAAATAAATGCATTATTAATATTATCAGTAGTAAATGACTACTAGAATATAACTGACAAAAAAAATGATTTGGGCTAGGACTTGTGATATGTCGAAATAAATGCTCATGATTCCCTAAATGGAATTAAATAACATGAAATGCATTATAATATTATTATAATCAATAATATTGCATTATAGAAATGGCAGGTATTATAGACTAACTCCGCTCGGGCCTTTCCTTTTTATCCGGAGGTCGGTTCATTTTGGGCTTCTCTAGATCGGGCTTTTAGGAGGTCTACATTTGTCGTCCTATCATTCTTGATATAATCAAGTTAAACTTGATGATTAATCCTAAATTCTTAATAGATTGATGGTTTAAGATTGTCCAGAACATCAATTGTTGATAGTGTTCTTGAGAGGATAATATTATCATAATAGGATGATTATTTGATGTTGTTCTTGATAATTCCTATCTGATGGATCATCATGGATATTAAAGAACATTACGAATATGTTCATCTAATTATAGAGATGAGTTGGGGGTATTAAAGTTCATAAATTAGGACTTCAATATTCATGGGAATAGTTTGAACTATTCTTGTTGAATTGTAGATGTCGATTTCAATGAATTCGATATCGGAATTATAAGATTGTTTATTGAATTAATTGTATTTCATTCAAGGTTGCTTGATCGAGTGAGTGTTATTTGTCGAAGTACGCCGTTCGTTCGTTCAAGGGAAGACTACTTTACGTCTTCAGAATTGAGGCAAGTTATCTTGCTTGGTTATGATGATAAGTGATTCTTATGATTCTTATACATTTCGTGTATGTGTAAATATTTATGAATCTATGATCCATATTGAGGTGCTGTTGTTGATCGTGTCGATCATTTCGTTGTGGGATTGTACTCCCAAATTCAATACCTTTGATATCGCTGGTCTCGTTGATTGTTGCGTCACTTCATTGAGTTCCTTGATCCTTGTTGGATATGAGATTACTTGCGTTTCATTATCATGTTGCATCGTGACATTTCTAAAATCATATGCGTGCTGATTGGTTATGTGTAGGATTCTTAGTCAGGCACATATGGTCGTGTGTTGATGTTTCCACATTGGACTGTGCACATGAGACGATTACTTTGTGAGACTAATTAGGTACATTGTCCCACGTATATCCTGGATTCCATATACGGGGTGGACATGTGCATGGACACATTTTTTGATCAGTCGTACTGCGATGTCGTCTTGAGCCATATTGTTTGGTCGTTCATACGCCATGTGTGATTGGGTATGCCTAACGGTTTGCGATTGATTGTTTCATACGCCCGAGGAGTATGTTCAATAGTCGTGTTTGTTTCATTGAGATTTATTATATGTGATTTGTATAACATCTTGAGAATTTATTATCATGTATATCTGACCCTGTGTTCGGGAAAAATACTTAAGGAAGGCCAAGGCACGGAAAGAGCATTGTCACGGCGAAAGGTTTGAAGGATACTGGTGTAATATCTGTACATTTCCATTTGTAGCAGTTTCTATTTTTGGTGCATGTCTATTTTTACGACTCACTTGTAGCCGTTTCGATGTTTTGAATCTATTTTGTTCTTGGAGTTTTTCCATTTGGACGAGTTTCGGAGATGTTTTTATGTAATTTCGTTTTATGTTATGTTTTGTCGTATGTACATTCGATTCTCGTAAAACTCATTTGATTTCGTTGTTTCTTTGCTTACATGAGTTCGTATGGTTGAGTTGTTCATGTTGTGAGTTTCGGTTTGTTAATCCGACGTTGTATCGTGATTTTCGGACATTTGGGCCGTTTTGTAATTTCCTATAAGTTTAGGGAATTTTATCTTCTTTGTCGTATTTTGGATTCCCCAGTAGTCAGAATTGTATTTTATTTCAGCATTTAGCTTCGTTGTCGCGAATCCTCGTATTTATGCTTTTGGATTCTGGCATTGCATTGCGTTTTGAATTCGTACCTTCCTTAGCACTAAACTGCACTCAGCAGTACTGGACTGCTGCATAAATAGCGCACGCTATTTATGGTTTCCTGCGTACGCTATCGGTGAGCAGTTAATGCAAGCTAACTCTTAGTTATAGCGTGATTTAACGTCTTCAGCGTTCTGGGCAGTAGGATTATGGACTCAGAATCCTGGGTTCTGACTATGAGGTAGCGCGCGCTAAGCTTTTGTAGCGCGCGCTAAGCTTTCGTAGCGCACGCTATCGACTAGTAGGTAGCGCGCGCTAAACTTGTATAGCGTACGCTAGCGACACCGGGCAATAGCTACAGGACTACTGGCGACCCCCGTTAGCGCGCGCTATCTTTAAAGATTAGCGCACGCTAATTATACCTGTTATAAATAGGACAACAGCCCCATTTTTCGTCATTTTTCCTCCTGTTCTCATCCATTGGGCGATTCCGGCGATTTTGGGGCGATTTGTGGAAAGTAATCCGCAGAGTTCTGTGATAGACCGATTTTTGTGCTCCAAATGTAGTACATCATCTTAATCCGTCTTCTCCACTTTAATCCAAGGTATTTGTCTTAGAACCCTACCTTTATCCATTTTGGGAGGTTTTCGGGATTTGTCAAGATTTAACTCGAATTGTTCATTTATGTTGTGATATTTCTTATCGATTATTGTTGTTGGGTGATTCCTAATCCATTTCGATCGTGTTTAGTCCATGTATTGTTGATTTGGGGAGGTTTTGTGAAAACCCTCGCCCGTATTCGTCGTCCGTGTATGTTTATGATTATTAGTCGGGGTTGTGGGCATTTTCCATTCGATTATTGTCATCATGTAGGACTGAGTTGTGTTAATCCTTCATTTAGGAACGGTCTTGTTCCCTTTGTGATACCCAAAATTTTCGTTTCCGATTATTTTTTAATGTTGTCGATTGTGCTGGTTATTTTGTTCTGTTGGCGGACAGTGGAATCATGCATTTAAGAGTTTGAGTTTTTTCGTGTTATTATTTGTCGCTCGTGCTTCATTGATTGTTGGAATCCATCGAGTTGTACCGTTCTTGACGTATTCGTATTTCGTGTTGTGTATGGAAGTACTAGTGCATGCCTGGGCTGAAGAATAGCGTATGCTAGATAGGATGTGTAGCACGCTGCTATCGGTTGGTAGCGCACGCTAAGTGGTCGGGCAGCAGAGACAGCAGGTTTAGGACGCCGACCAGGCCAGCAGTTAGCGCACGTCGGCCGGGCATTGCGCGTGCTAACTCGGTATATGTAGCGCACGCCAATTCTGCTGCCTAGCGTGCGCTATCGAGGCCAGCATCACAGAGCAGCAGGGTTTTGGGCTTCGGCCAGACCCAATAGGTAGCACACATTATCGGACGAAGCACGCGCTAACTCAGCGGGCGTAGCGCACGCTATTAGGCCGCAACGCGCGCTACTTGGACTGGTCAGAGGGTCTTACGGGGTTCTGGGCTGGACGGCTAGCGCACGCTAGCGTTCGGCCAGCGCGCGCTAAGCAAGGATCGGCCGAAACTTCTGGACCTATTCCAGCCCGATAGCACATGCTACCAGTACTTGGCTGGCGTGCGCTATTGCCTATGGGTATAAATAGTCGGACTTCACCCTAACTTCGTCATTTTTCTCCCCCAACTATTCTCTCCAGAGATTTGGCGACTTGGGATGGGGAAGAAGGCGAATCTATGCCAGGGACCATCATCCATTCATATTTTTGAGTGCATAACACGAAGTTATCAACATTCAAACATATTTCACCGTCCGGATCGAGGTAAATCGGCTTGAACCCTACTTTCGGAATAATTTAGGGGTTTGTCGTGATTTCGTGATTCCAATCCGAAGTGGTTGATTCCCTTCTTGTTATCTAGTCTTGTTGATCTTAACCCCCGGTTTGGAATTTCCTTTTCATGTTTTTGTCGGGTTGATTTTTGTTCATGAGATATTTTTGGGGTTTCCGTTGACTTTGCTATCTAAACCTAAATTGATGATTCGGTTAAGTGATTCTCGTTGTTTTGATTGTAATCCACCGATTACAATCTCGTTTGTCGATTTCGTTTCATCCGGAGCATGATTTCGGGTCTCTTGAGAAACCCCTTGATCCTTGTCGAGTTGGGTTTCGAGGAGTATTGTTAATTCGTCGTGATGTTGTTCTCGTAGTATTGGGGCTACCGCTTTACTCGTCGGAATTGGAGGCTCCGTGGTTGCTCAATTACGTCCGTTCATCGTCTCATTTCGATCATTATTTCGAGGCAAGTATCTTGTCCATACATTACGTGTTTTGTGGATTTAATAGTTGGTAATCGGCGATATATGCTGAATGAATGTCTATAATTTACTTTCAAAAGAATTGATATATTTCACAATAAAGAGTTCCTTAAATATGACTCATATGTATCGTTGTTGAATGTGCATGTATAAGTATGTGTATTAGTATTGAGTATAGGAATGCATTACTTTTGTACGTTATCGTTTTCTGTGATTGTGTCGTTGTAGATTTAAAGTCTAACCTCTTTGTCAAGAGGTGTGCGTGGAAATGTGTGTATTGATGATCATGTGTCATTGTGTAATAAAGATGGTAACTCCTTCATGAGGAGGTTGTGGTTAGTAAGGTACTGATTCTAATTGCTATGTGATTGGTACGTATTGCATCGTTGGATTTTAGTGTTAATTATATCATTACTTGGTCGTGAGTATGCGTTGGATGATCTCGCCATTCTAGTAAGGTACATTGACTATATTTATTGTGATTGACTTTCGAGGCTTGTGGCTTGAAACTATGAATTTTGGAACACGTCTGTGTGTGTGTTGTTGTTCTTCCACCCGGAGCGTTCGACGGGGCATCTGGGGGCCGATACTAAGGGGTACGACCGCGGAAGTGGTTTCCCACTCGGAGCGTTCAACGGGGTGTCCGGGGCCGATGCTAAGGGGCATGGCCGTGGGTTACCAAGTGTGGTTTCTGTGATATTGATGTTGATGTTTTCGTTAATTGTGATATTGTCCGGAGTATCAAAATGCTTTGTGCTCAGGGTCGAGATACATAATATATGAAGTCTTGGTATTTGACTAGAATGGCATAAGAGTGATGTATTATGTGTAATGTGTCCTTGTAAGTGAATTGAAGTGGATGATCGGGTCGTGGACCATGTGTTTTGTAACCGGAATGGTTGGGTCGTGGACCCCGTGTTTTGTTAACTGATTTGCATTTTGGGAAATGAACTTTGGGGGTGACCCTATGTGGCTTTCGAGCAATTAAGAACTTTTCAATTTCCAATGTTCTCAAAACTCTCGAGATTTGGAAGTGTTTTCAAAGTGCTTACTTGTTTCGTTTCTACTTTCAAGACTTGAACTATTTTAACTAAATGAAATATCTCGGGAAGTCTTTCGTTGTATTCTCGGAATGTGTTGTGTATGGTCGTATTTGCACTTTATATGTGTACTAGCAAAACAGTGAAGTTTTGCTAACCCCCGAAGTATTCGGGGGGTGGATGTTTGTTCTGCATCCAGGTACATGCAGGTTTTGGGAGCAAAACACAGGATCGGTGCGAAGGATGATGGAAGACAATGATACTAATCACATGAAGACCAGTTTTGGGTGCAGTCAGTCGGAGTTCGTTGTATGGTCTTTTGTATGGTCTTTTCCGCTGTCGTACTTTTTGTTTATGAGTGTATTTTACCCTTGCATGGGTATGAGTCGAGATATAAATGTATACTTTGATTGGTATGTTAGTGATAAAAGACCAAATCGGTCTATTAGTTCATTATTTTACTACGTCGGTATGTAGGTAATGTGTTGTTTCGATGTCTAGCTTGGTGGATCCTCACAGAGAGGGTCTGCGGCGTGTAGTATTCCCAGTTTGATTCTGGGGGTGTTACACCCTCCCGGTCATTCCTAGTCGTTGTTCATTCCCGTTTCGTCGAACATGTCTCAAAGGCAAGTACTTTACGTTTGTTTACATATTCTAGTATTTGGATTATGTCTTCCCGTGTATGTTGTGGATGTATATGTGTATGTTCACCCAGGGACGGTCCGGTGAGGCCTCTTGGGATACATAGTTCCGTGTGTATGCGTATCGCGAACTGGGGTTAACCACCCAGGGATGGTCCGATGGGGCCTCTGCGGGGTGCGGTGGCCGTGAGTCTCGTACCAACGGTTAACCTTTGAAGCGTTTTGTTAGAGAAATGTGTTTTGTGCTCGTGCACCGTAATATTCCGAAATATAAATGTTTTCTAAAATGATTTTTGGCACATATTTCATCTGATTAGAATGGTAGTTCAAATGGATTGTACTTGCACTAGCGGTGGTCGCTAAGCCCTTAAATAGTGGAAATACTTTTGTATTTCTGGTACAGGTCTTGGAGGCAAACGAGCATGTGGGCAGTACGAGGATGATGGGAAAGAATGAATCTGTTCAATGGTCATTCGTTGATGTCATGTCTTTTCAATTTTATTAATCATTTCGTTTGCTTCAGTACTCGAATACTTATTTCTTTTGGAACATTGTGATGTTGTGTACCCGATTTGGGTTTTGGTTGATGTCGTATTGCACTGTTGAGTCCGGTCTACTTTTTGTATGTCTTGGATTGAGAAATTGTTCGTATGTTGATGATGTCTATCATTGTTGTCATGCCGGGTTTGTGTGTTAGCCTGGTGGATTCCAAGGACTGGGGTCCATGGCGTTGTAATATGCCCTGAATGTCTTTCGGGTGTTACACAATCGGAGCTTAGGTTTATGGATACCTAGGATGTCGGTTTTTTGGGTCTAGTTGAGTGTCGTTTTTAAATAATATCACTACTACGCCATCATCTCAGTACGCCGGTGCTCGTATGTTTTTCCTAACTTGACTCGTTGTGTTATCCTGTTATGTTCCTTTCTTAATGTCGTGATGTGTTTTGCGTTTGAATTGTACTCACCCGTTACCTCTTTAGAATGTCTGCTAGTAGAGGACGCGGACGCGGTTGGGGACGTGGCGCAGCCGGTGGGGCGGCCATGTCGGATAGCTCAGGGGCTGGTTCGGCAACGCCTTCTTTGTCCAACAGTGTTCTGCCCAGTGTCGAGGGCCAGCAGGATTAGTCTGCTAGCTTCGGCAATGCTCATGGTGACGTTGGAGTTGCGAATATTCTGCAGCAAGTAGCGAATCCGATGACGCTACTGACTCAGGCCGTTCTGGTCAACCAAGCTAATGCTAACCCGGTTCTGCCTACTGGTTCCGGCACTGACAAGCTACTTAAGGACGTGATCCGTATGCGTCCTCCGCTGTTCGATGGTACTTCCGACCCTGCTGGTTGGGAGAGTTGGTTATCCGAGATGGAGAAGGTGTTCGAGGCAGCTAACTGCTCCGAGGAGAGAAATGTACCAATCGCTTAGTACTTCCACGCCAAGGAGGCGGCAACGTGGTGGCAAGCGGTGAAACTACATGACCGGGCAGCTACGTGGGACGAGTTCCGATAATTAATGGATGACGAATATTGTCCGTGGCCGGTGAAAGAGGTAAGGATTCAGGCCTTCTTTGAAGCAAAACCCCGGGATGTCCCCATTTCGCAGGCGATCAAAGACTACAATGAGCAACTATATTATGTAAGGAATTAGGTCCGAGATGAGCTAGATAAGATCCGCCACTTTGACATGCGTATGAAGCCGAAGGTTCGTTGTTACATGTCAGGCCTTGGGTGTACAACCTTGAAAGATTATCAGAACAAGGCGATGGCTTATGAGATGTCGTTTTCTGCAACAAAGGTGGTAACGGAGGGTAAGAAGCAGAAGACTTCCGGTCAGTTTTCGGGAGGTAAGTCTGGTGGTTATCAGAAGGCTCAGTCTAGTTCGCGAGTCTTCGAGAATCAGTCCCCATCATTTGGGAAAAGTAATGGTTCCAAGTCTGCTCCGACTGTTCCTCTTCGTGGCCCTACATGTTTTAACTGTGGTCGTCCCGGACACATGATGAGTGAGTGTGACAGGCCATCGCTATAGTGTCTTACTTGCGGTCGGATGGGGAATCGTGCTAAGTATTGTGGAGATGCGAGTCGGGCACCAATTACTCAGGTGTCTACCCCGGCTACGATAGAACCAAGTGTGAATCAGGCACCGACAGCTAGTCAGCCTCAGCAGAGTTTTGGCAGAGGTCGAGGACGTGGGCAGCCTTCGAGAGGGGTAGCTTCTAGTGCGGGGTTTGTTCCACTCCATGTGTATGAGATGATACGAGCGGGGGATCCGAATGCCACGGTAGCTACAGGTACCGTTCACATCCCTGACCATCCTGTTTCCGTGTTATTCGATTCTGGTGCTACACATTCTTTCATCTCTTTGGATTGTGTGCATCATCTGCATGTTGATTGTCTAGTTGCATGTGAACGAGTTTTTGTTAAACTGCCTAGTGGAGATAGTATTGTGGGGGATCGTGAGATTAGAGATTTTCCGGTGAGTATCGCGGTGAGGGATTGGTCTTCTAATATAATTACGGTAGACATTAAGGATGAGGATTTTATTCTCGGTGAGGATTGGGTAGATCGAGATGGGGCGATCATGAATCATAGAGCGAGAACCATTTCGATATTAGCTTCTGACGGTACCGAGCATTCTCTTGTGGGATGTAAGCGGAGTAGTCAGAGATTTCTGATCAGCACTATGAAAGCGGTGAGACTTCTTCGAGGAGGTTGCACTAGTTACTGGTGTTATGCTTTGAGATCGGAAGAAGGGGAGTCAAGCTCTCATCTATTCCGTTAGTGAGTGAGTATCCTGATGTCTTTCCAGACGAGTTGCCGGGTTTGGCACCAGACCATGAGATTGAGTTCACTGTTGATTTAGAGCCGGGTGCGGCTCCGATTTCGAAGATGCCATACCGCATGGCACCTGTCGAGATGCTTGAGTTAAAGAAACAGTTGAGAGAGTTGTTAGACATGGGTTACATTCGACCGAGCGCTTCGCCTTGGGGCGCACCGGTCTTGTTTGTGAAGAAGAAGGATGGGTCACTTCGTCTATGTATCGACTATCGAGAGTTGAACAAGGTGACCATCAAAAACAAGTATCCGCTCTCGAGGATTGACGACTTGTTTGACCAATTGCAAGGAGCAACCATATTTTCGAAGATTGATTTGAAATAGAAATATTACCAACTCCGAGTGAAGGATTTCGATATTCCGAAGATGGCCTTTCGGATGAGATACGGTCACTACGATTTTTGTGGTTATGCCGTTTGGGATAAACAACGCCCCAGACGTGTTCATGCAGCTAATGAACAAGGTCTTTATCGAATATCTAGATAAGTGTGTAGTCGTCTTTATCGACGATATCTTGATATACTCGAGGAGCGAGGAGGAGCATGCACGTCATTTGCATATCGTGCTGGGAATCTTGAGAACTCAGCGTCTTTATGCGAAGTTCTCAAAGTTTGAATTTTGGTTGAGGGAGGTTATGTTTCTCGGCCACGTAATCTCGGCCGAGGGTGTTCGTGTGGACCCACACAAGATAGAGGCAGTGTTGGATTGGGCGCCTCCCAAGAAAGTGAAGGAGGTCCGTAGTTTTCTGGGTTTGGCTGGGTATTATCGTAGGTTTGTCGAGGGGTTCTCTAAACATGCCCGACCACTTACTCAGTTGTTGCAAAAGTCAGAGAAGTTTGTGTGGACCGACGAGAGGCAGAAGAGTATCGAGGAGTTGAAGAAGCGGTTGATCACCACTCCCGTCTTGGCTTTACCGAGCGGTAGTGAGGGTTTTTCAGTGTGATGCCTCGGGCCAAGGACTTGGATGTGTACTCATGCAGCATGGGAAGACGATTGCCTATGCTTCCCGTCAGTTGAAACCATACGAGTTTAATTATCCTACCCACGATCTTGAGTTGTCCGCAGTTGTGTTTGCATTGAAGATTTGGCGTCATTACTTGTATGGATCGTCGTGTCAGATTTTCACCGATCACAAGAGCCTGAAGTATATTTTCACATAGAAAGAACTGAATATGATATAGAGAAGGTGGCTGGAGTAAATTAAGGATTATGATCTTGAGATCCTTTATCATCCGGGCAAGGCAAATGTGGTGGCAGATGCCTTGAATCGGAAATCGGTATCATATCAGGCACTTGAGTTACTCACGGCCCAGTCAGGGCTCCAGCAAGAGTTGATGGGGTTGAGCATGAGGTTGTGATACCAGGGAGTGCCAGGTAGTTGCGCACTCTTGAGATCTCTTCATCTCTGGTCAACGACAATAAATCGAAACAGTTAGAAGATCCGATGTTTATTCAACTCCATGAGAGTGTGGTGAAGGGGAAGTCCCCAGGATTCATGATTCATGGGGATGGGGTGTTGATATTCCAAGGTCGGTTGTGTGTTCCGAACGACTTGGAATTGAGGCAGGGTATTATCCGAGAGGCTCATGCGTCACCTTACTCAGTCCATCCGCGATCGAGTAAAATGTATAAGGATTTGAGGAAGAGTATCTGGTGGAATGACATGAAGAATGAGGTAGTACAATTTATGTCTAAGTGTTTGACTTGTCAGCAAGTCAAAAGCGAGCATCAGCGGCCAGCCGGGTTGTTGAAACCACTTCCCATTCTGGAAAGGAAATGGGAGGACATTTCTATGGATGTTGTCACGAATTTGCCAAGGACAATGAACATGGTGTGGGTTATTGTGGATCGATTGACTAAGTCGGCACATTTTCTGGGTATCAAGGACACTTGGGGCCCAGAAAAATTGGCTCGTATTTTATTGCGCAAATCATGAGACTTCATGGTATGCCGAAGAGTATTATTTCGGATAGAGATGGTCGGTTTGTATCGAATTTTTGGTAGGCGGTACATAAGGCATTGGGGAAACGTTTGCGTTTGAGTACATCTTTCCATCCCCAGACTGATGGACAGTCCGAGCGTACCATTCAGACGTTCGAGTATATGTTGCGCGCGTGTGCGATAGACTGGAGTAGTGATTGGGAGGAACATCTGGCCCTGATCGAATTTACTTATAATAATAGCTGGCATGCGTCGATTAAGATAACACCGTATGAGGCGCTTTATGGCCGACAGTGTCGATCACTGTTATGTTGGGATGAGCCGTCTGATTTAGTTGGCACCGAGCCGGATATTATGTTGGAGATGAGGAAGAAAGTCAAGTTGATTTGAGATAGGATGTTGGCGGCTCAGAGTCGACAAAAGTCTTACGCGGATGTTAGGCGTCGACCCTTGGAGTTTGAGGTAGGGGATCATGTCTTGTTGAGAGTTTCTCCATCGAAGAGAGTTTTCCACTTTGGGAAAAAGGGGAAGTTTAGTCTAAGGTATATTGGACCTTTCGATATATTGGAGAGAGAGTTGGCGAGTTATGTTGGGATAACAATACCCTATATCGAAATTGTTGGGATAACAATACCCTGTATCGAATTTGTTAGGATAACAAAACCCTGTATCGATACTGCCCTGTATTGATCGTAGTGTCAATATGTTTTGACAATATACCAATCCTGCATACAGTACGCGAACTGTATCGAAAAGCTGATCTATAGTGTCAACCTGTATCGAAGACCTCTCATAAGATCCAGCATATCTTTCAGTACAGCAAATAAGTCTCTAAAGACTAAATTATGGAAGCTGTCTCGAATTGTCAATACGTAATCCTTCCATACAGCTCTCAACAGGACAAAGAAGGAATCTTCAGTCTTCACTAAAAGTCAAGTCCCGTTGATAAAGAAGTATTTAAATACTAAAGGATAAAGTATTTAAATACTGTAAGTTAGAAAGATCTTCAAATCCCGCAATATCCGGATCTCAGTTGAATATCTGTTGTCACAGAATCTTGCCCAACGGATAAATCTCCAACGGATATATTTCAGAGACTATATATATCTCCAGAGTTCGAAGATCATCAGTTACAGACCAACTTACGAAGTTATCGTCAGAGCAAAACATATCTCCAAAGCTTACTACTATTCAGATACAAGAGATATACATTGCTCAAATCGTGAACAACACATTATCAGCTAGAAGCTCAGAAAGTCAAAGATGTTGTTCATACCCTGTTCTATCCTTTGAACAAACCCAGATCAGCCCTGTGTGGAATGAGTAATCTTTGCTACTCCGGAACTGTGTGTGAAGGAATTGCATCGAAGAAGACGAAGCTTCAGAATTGTGTGTGAAAAAGCCAGTCAAAGTGTTAGCTCAAACCAATCTGTGTGAACGGTTGAAGCTAAGATCTTTATATCAATCTGTGTGAACGATATATTGATTAAGTGTTGTTATAATTACGTAGTTGTGTACGCAGAAATTATAATAATAAAACTTTTTATTCCTGTGTGGAGGACCAGTGGACGTAGAGGGGTTTACCTAGAACCACTTTAAATACTATGTTATTTACCTTCTGCCTTACTTGTTTTATTTAACTATGATTATTTAAGTATACACTGCACATCGAGTTGCTGTATCTACAGCAACTTACTGTATTTAAGACTTCCGCTACACACTCAGATTTAAAATCAGTACAGCTTGTTTTTTAAAACACTTTCCAAGTTGTATCCAGTATACTTAGTGGCCAACAAGTGGTATCGGAGCGGTTGATTCTAAAAAGAATCAGTTGTATTTTTAACCGAATCAGATCCAAAATCACTTTTATTTTTAAAACAGTCTTTTTCATTCCTTTATTCTCACATGGATACATCTATGATCAACAAAGTGCCTATGTTCTCTATTAACGAATTTGATGATTGCAGAATTAGGATGGAGGCTAAGAGATGATTTTTGTCATACAGAATAGCCCCATTAAGATCATGAAGGTAAACACGGCCGCAAGGATTGAAGGCCAAGCCTATGCTGAGATGCTCGAGAAGGAGCGCGAGCAATGGACCACAGATGAAAGAAAGCGTGCCAACCTCGACAATATGGCTAAGAACGCATTATTTGTCACTCTTGACAAAGGCACGTTCTCGAAGGTAAAGAGCTGTAAAACAGCCAAGGAAATCTGGGATAAAATCAAGATGATTTGTGAGGGAACTGAGCTCTCAAAAGAAAACAAAATTTCAAAACTGACTCAACAATTTGAATCCTTTGAAATGAAACCAACTGAGACACTTGAGGAACTTGAACTCAGATTCACTGGTATTGTTGGTGAACTTGACGCTTTGGGCAAAATTTATACCCAAAAGGAGAAGAATTTAAAAAATTTCAGATCTCTCCCTGCCCGATGGGACATTAAGACCACAGCTATGCGTGTGTCTTGCAATCTTAATGAAATATCTACTTTTGATCTCTTATCTGACCTCAAAGCTTTTGAGTATGATATTGATAGAAGAGAGAAAGCTGAAGAATCTCCTTCAAAGGTTACAAAGACTAGTCAGATCGAATCGCCGACACAAAGATGCCCACTGGCCGAAGCCTAGTCACAAGAATGCTGACAGTGACGACGACATCCTGTCTCAAGATGAAATGGCGCTTCTCATGCACAAATTCAAAAAATTCATCAAGCAGTCTGGAAAGACTCCCTACAGGCCCAAACCTGTCCACAAGGTAAGTACCAAAACTTCATCCGATGATGCTAACCTGTGCTATAATTTCAGGAAACCAGGACATTATGCAAATAAATGTCCTCATACCAAAGTTCAAAGGTTGCCAGAAGCCGAGCAACAAGAGAGAGATAAACGAAGACGTGCTGGGAAAAACAAGCTCAAGGCCCTGATTGGAGAATCAGAAGCCTCCCCCGCACCATCCAAATCAGAAGAATGTCTTCAGGTGGTCACTGAAAGTGATTCATCTGACGATGAGTTCGATGATAAAGCATATATGTGCTTTATGGCCAAGGACATTCCTGAAGGTGAAGATAGCGACGATGAGGTAAGCTCAACCTCAGCTATTCCAGTAAATGCATCTCATACTTTTGAAAACATGATGAATGAGTTTAAAAATATTCAAAAGGCCCATGAGACATTGAAAAATGAGAATATACAGCTTCAACTGTCTAACCTAGAGCTGAAAGATGAAAATGACTTGCTGAAAATAAATTATGAAAATATGTCCATTGATTATGAAACCAGCAAAGTCGATTTTGAAAAACTCATGGAGAGCAATCATCAACTTGATCATGAACTAAGTGAGGTTAAAACTCACAATGAGAGCAAGACAAATGATTTGGTTCTACTTCAAGCCAAAGTCAAAACTCTCGAAAATGAGAAGATGAACTTGAGACTATTCTGAAATCGTTCGAGAAATCGTCCAAAAGAATGGAAGAAATTCTAAGCACTGGGCAACATGCTCATGATAAAAGTGGCTTAGGATACAACTCATGTTCAAACAAAGGGAAAACTAGTACAGTGTTTGTCAGGAGTGTGGAACCCATTCCTGTATCGAAAGAAACTTCGAGTCCTGTGAAGGAACCTGTTGCACAACGAACAGCAAAGGCTGCTATTCCACCACCTCAATCATACTCCAGACAGAGGAATCACCAGCCATTCAGACCTGAAAGGCGCACTCAACAGCATGCTCCCCGAGCACATCAACAGCACCAACAGCCGTTCAGAAAGAAGGCTGTATCCAAATACCAAAGGCCAGCACGGTAGTACTATCAGTACAGTACGCCGAGGTATTGGATACAAGAGCCCCGTTATTCCTCGAGACAGTAGGTTCCCGCTCAGTATCAACAACAGCGTTGGGAATCCAACTGGAGACCCAGAAGGCAAGCTGTTAGGCCAAAGAAAATGGCTCCACCTCCAAGACAGCACTCGTACTGAACAAATAATAATAACCCTGAATTTTACATGCATAACAATTATCATGGTTATAGCGACTACGTTTATGCCCCACATAGATACCGCAACACTGTACCGAATGTGACCTACAGTAAAGCAATTGCTGTCAGGAAAATTTGGGTACCTAAAGGCACTATCATACATGTACCGAACAATCAAAGGGGACCTTAATATACTTAATCTCTTTGCATACAGGACATCCTAGAGGAGGACACCTGGTACTTTGATAGTGGGTGCTCTCGGCACATGACCGGAGATAGAAGCAAGCTATCAGATTTCGTAGAAGGTCGCGGTCCAAAAGTTCGCTTCGGTGATAAATCCAAAGGAAGAACAAGAGGGAAAGGAAACCTTCTTGTCGGAAAATTCAAAGTCAGCGATGTTGCATATGTTGAAGGCTTACAGTACAATCTACTTAGTATTAGCTAGTTCTGTGATAAACAGTTCTCGGTGAAATTCGATATAGATTGCTGTAGAGTCAAGAACATCCAGACCAAAGAAGTTGTGCTTACAGGAAGCACATTAGGTAACATGTATATTGCTGACTGGAAGCCTATGAGCTCCTCAATTCCATGCTTTGTTGCCAAAGGCACTGCAGATCTAAGCTGGTTATGGCACAAGAGGATGTCTCACGTCAACTTCAAGATGATCAACAAGCTCTCAATACAGGGAATGGTAAGAGGATTGCCAAACGTGTCATTCAAAAAGGACAGCGTCTGCGGACCATGTCAGAAAGGCAAGCAAATCAAGTCAACCCTGAAGAGCAAATCCTACCTTTCAACCCACATAGTGTTGGAGATGCTACACATGGATCTCTACGGTCATGTCGACCCAGTAAGTTTGGGAAGTAAGAAATACTGTCTTGTTGTTGTTGATGATTACTCCAGGTATGCTTGGACAATTTTCCTAAGCAAGAAGAAGGAAACAACATCAAAGCTGCCCGAGCTCCTGAGAAAGCTTCAAAATGAAAGGGCATTGAGTATCGTGTCCATTCGTTCCGATAGAGGTACAAAATTTACTAACCGCTTTATAGAGCCATACTGTTCAGAAAATGGGATACAACACGAATAGTCAGCTACCCGTACACCTCAACAAAATGGTGTTGCCGAGCGAAAGAATAGGACGCTGAAAGAAGCAACAAGGACAATGATTGCCGCAAGCAAGTTGCCACAGCGTTTCTAGGGTGAAGCAACCAATACAGCATGCTACACTCAAAACTGCTGTATCGTCAACAAGCACCACAACAAAACAGCATACGAGGTGTGGAACAACAAAACTCCGTTAGTTTCATATTTTCACATTTTTGGATGCAGGTGCTATATATTGAATAATGGGAAGCATCAACTTAGAACATTTGATGAGAAATCAGATGAAGGAATATTTGTAGGATACTCCTCCATCAGCAAAGCTTACAGGATCTTTAATAAAAGGAAGCTGACGATCGAAGAATCAGTTCATGTAGTGTTCGACGAACCTCACCATGACCCTACAGGAGTAGAAGATGTTATTCAGAACATTCAACAACTCTCCATCTTAGATCCTCCAACTCCCATAGAACCTGTTGTTGACCTAGAAATCAACCCCGCAGCTGTAAGAATTGACGTAGATGAAGCCAACGCTGTACAAGCTGAAGCTGTATCTATAGAAACTCTCGCCACAGTACGGGACCCTGAATTAGAACCCGACCGAAGATGGTTGAGAGATCACCCGCAAGAGCTGATCATTGGAAACATTGATGCTCGTGTTTCTACTCGTAGGAGAATACAAAGTACACAAGGAAATGTACTGTGTGCACAAGAAGAACTAGATACTGAGATATCACCATTTCCTGAATGGAAATCTCAATTCGAGCTTAGAAGACTCAACATGTGCACTATTGCTGTATTCTTAGCCCGGTCCAAACCTGTTTCTACCATAGACGCTCTTAATAATTCTCATTGGATAACATCTATGGAAGAAGAGCTTAACGGTTTCGAAAGAAACAACGTATGGTATCTTATACCTAGACCTATGCATCAATCGGTTATAGGAACCAAATGGGTATTTAGAAAAAAGAAGGATCGAAATAGACTTATCATAAGGAACAAATCAAGGCTAGTCGCACAAGGCTATAGACATGAAGAAGGCATAGACTACGATGAAACCTTTGCCCCTGTAGCTATACTAGAAGCCATTATGATATTTTTAGCCTTTGCCGCCCATAAGAGCTTTATTGTATACCAAATGGACGTCAAGAGTGCATTCCTAAATGGAGACCTTGCCGAAGAAGTTTATGTTGAACAACCACCAGGGTTTGCCAACACAGACGGAATCGACCTAGTATACAGGCTGAGGAAAGCACTGTATGGAATTAAGAAAGCCCCTAGAGCCTGGTATGAGACCTTGTCCCAGTATCTAACCGATAATGAATTTGAGAAAAGGTGCTGTGGACAAGACGTTGTTCAAAATACAAGAAGGTGATGACCTTCTAATGGTGCAAATTTATGTAGATGATATAATTTTTGGTTCAACTAACCTTGCTTTGTGTCAGAGGTTCTCTCATCTCATGCAAAGTAAATTTGAAATGAGTATGATGGGAAAACTTAGTTATTTCCTAGGTTTGCAGGTAAAGCAGTTGCCTACAGGTATTTTCATCAACCAGGAAAAATACAGCAAGGAACTTCTCAATAAATTTGGAATGAACACTTCCAAATCATCGCCAACTCCCATGAGCACTTCCGTGAAAATTAGTGCTGATGAAGCTGGAAAGCCGGTTGACCAATCACTCTACAGGAAGCTTATTAGCTCGCTCCTGTACCTAACGGCTAGCAGGCCCGATATCCAGTTTGCTGTAGGAGTGTGTGCGAGATATCAAGTAGCACCTAAGGAATCACACTTCAATACAACTAAACGAATCCTGAAGTACATTAAAGGAACAATCGATGTAGGACTGTGGTATCCTAAAGAAGGCGGATTCGATTTAGTTGGATATAGCGACTCGGATCTCGGAGGCTGCAAGCTAGATAGGAAGAGTACAAGTGGAACTTGTCACTTTCTTGGACCCAGACTCGTTTCTTGGTTCAGTAAGAAGCAATTGGACAACTCACTTTCTACGGCTGAATCAGAATACTATGCTGCTGGTAGTTGCTGTATACAGATCCTTTGGATGCAGCAGCAATTGTCAGATTATGGAATTGAAGCCAGAGAGACGCCAATCATGTGTGATAGCACGAGTGCAATTGCAATCACGCACAATCCTGTATTGCACTCGCGCACTAAGCATATCAACATGAAGCATCATTTCATAAGGAATCATGTCGAGAACAAGGATGTTCGGCTCGAAAAAGTTCATACAGATATTCAGTTGGCCCACATCTTCACCAAGCCTCTCGACACAGCAAGATTTAACATGCTTAGACAAGAATTGGGAATGTTACAGCCCGACTCCCTGTAAGTAATTTACTGTTTTTACTCAATAATTGAGGGGGAATGCTGTAAGACCCAAGGATACAGTATCCACCATTAATTATCTGTACACTCAGAGCCCTCAATACAGCACTATAGGGAACAAAGGCATATGAATCATCCTACAGCTTACGTGTGTAAAAATTAAGGGGGAATACAGTATGAGCCATGAATACAGCATTAATCCAAAAGTTGTTGTATGGAATTAAAACCTATATGTACCTTTTAAGGGGGAACGCTGTATCGTCACGGATACAGCACATACTATAGGATTTCGATTTAGTATATATATTATAATATTTCATTTTAAAATAATTTTTGTCCACGTGCCCTGTTTTTATGTCAAACGTCATTTACATTAAATGCCTTAGACGACATCTGGACAACTGAATCTCAAAAGCCGCGATGTTTTCAAATTGTTTAATGTTTAATACCGCCGTTTCAGGCATTAAGGATAACAACAAATGTCAGAATTGGGACCCGCTCATATTGTAATATTCCATAGATAAGTGTACCAGTTACACTCAGTTCATCGTGACCGTTCATTTCAAAAACCGGTTCCCATCCCTTAAATCTGACCATTCGTTCTCTGAAAACCCTTCTTCGCCGCCCACTATAAAAGGACTGATACTGCCATTTGAGACTCTTTACGCTTTCTGCAAAATTTAAGAGCACTCAAGCAAATACAGCCTACAAGTTTTTCTGTGTTTTACTGCATATTTCTCTTAATCTCTTTCATATTTTCGTGAGAATCACCAATGGCTGCCCAGACATCTTCTCCCGCCCTCAAGAAAGCCTCGAACATCATCGATGGAGAGATCTTCTCCAGATCTGTCGTCATCGAGCGTATTCTCTCTGAAACTAAAGACGTCGAACCAATGGAGTTCATCATCACCAGACTCCATCAGTAAGGCCTCTACTGCCTTGGGAGTCACACCGCCAAGAAATATGACGTTCACTTGGTTGAGGACTTCTACCTCAAGGCTGTCGTTCGCTTTTTGTCGCTGGCCCAAGGAGGCCACGTCGCTGACATCACCGCTATCATTCAAGGAGTGGAGATCTGCATCGACCGAGATCTTCTCCAGAACATTTACAGGCTGCCCGGTGATGGCCTGACCATGGAAGAACTTGAGACTTTTGGATCTCAGGAGCTGATGACCAAGTACTATGGCCTGTTCACCGGCTCAGCTACGGTTGAAGTGGTTCACACCACCTGTCACAAAAAGAATTTTTGTTTGCCATACGTGTACTTGCATGACTTTTGTTGTAGAATCATCGAAAATTGCACTGGTGCATTTGAAATGTGCACTAATCTTAGGTTTAGAATGATGGTTGCGATTTTGACCTGTGAAAAGGTCAATTGGTGCCATATTATTTTGGAACGCTTGCAGGAAGAAGTGTCCAAGCCTGCCACTCAAAAGAAATCATTCGGTTTATTTTTAAACCACATTTTGACGAAATGCGGACTTCCACAATCCGCAGATGCGAAGAAAATCAGCTCCCGGATCTACTTAGGAGGCGTCAAGCCTTCGGCTTTTAACCAGAGCACTCTGGTCTGCAACCAACCATCCGTCTGAATTATGCCCGTGTCTGAAGATCCAAGGGATGTTTCTTTGAAGTCCCAGAGTGTGGAGTCTTCAAGAAAAAGAAAAAGATCTCACAGCAAGACACCTATTGTTGCTGAGAAGCCGAAAAGGAAACTAAGGAGGCTTTCTAAAGCCAAATCCACAAAAACCTCCGAGGAAGCTTCTACCGTGGCGCAACCCACTAAAAAACTACCCAGGGCCCAACCCCTGCGGAAGAGATGCCAATTACTGTATCGAAAGTAAATCCCGAGCCTTTGGCTGCAACGACGGATATGAGGACATCTGCCAACTTGGAAGACTCTAGCGAGTCGGCTGCCCCTTTGGAGCCAACAGCTAACTCTCCTATGCGGGATTCCACACCCGTACAGGATCCACCTTCCTTCGGGGCACCATCCCCTATAAGGAATCCCTCTTCCATATAGGATCCCACACCTGTAGAGGAAACCCTCGCTACAGCGGACTCAGACATTGTACGAAGTCCCTCCCCGGACATTATTATCAACAAAACCCTTCTCTCTGTGCAATTTGAGCAGGCATATGAAAAATTTCTTCAATGGGAAAGCTACAGGCTAGCTCTGTATGATACTCTGTACAACTGGAGCGAGTGGAGAAATGAAGAAAGATTCGTATTGGAAGTGACGGACTCCATAGAAGTTGAAGCCCTCATCCAATGGGACAATCTATTCTGCAAAGAGTTGATTGAAAGCCATCTCTTGCAAAAATCAGATGCCAGAAGAAATGGAAAAGATATGTCCGAGGAATCTCCCTAAAATCCAAAAGAATACCACGACTCAGACGACGACGACGATGCCTTTCAGGCAGGTCTGAGAATGAGCCGTGAGGAGGCTCACGAAAGAGAAGTCCCCCAGGTTCAACAAAATGATGAAGGGACATCAAGTCGCCATGACCCCCCTCGCAACATCCAGATATTATTCCCGAACAGGAGGAATCAGTCCCTCCTGTCACGGAGGAAGAAGAAAATATTTCGGAATAGGCACCCGAGCCTGCTGCTGCCGAAGAAGAAGAAGTTGTTGCTGAGAGACAACAGGAGGAATCAGTCCCTCATGTATCTATGTCTACAGAAATCCCTTCGACACAGGAGGACGTCGCACCCCCTGCTGCCGAACCCAAAACTGCTGCTCCCGCCCCATCAACTATGGAATCCGACGATGGTACTACACCTGAGGATGTCCAACTCACTTCACGTCCTAACGTGAATCTGAGAAGATTGAATGGATTCGAGGACTTCGCCAAGCCAGATTCTCCCAGCACTGCTGCTAGGAAAGAGCGATTGCATGCTCTTGGCCTTCAAACCGTCTTTATCCAGGATGCAGTTAATGCCTTGTATTCAGTGGAAAAAGCTCTGAACTGGATTCACACTTCTGTTGTTGAATAGATGACTGGATTACAGCATGAAGTCTATCGCGTAGTCGAAGCCTTCACTGTTTTGCCAGAAGTCTTCAAGCAAGCCCTGAAGAATCTGTAAGAGAAACAAAAGCAACTCCTGGGCAACGAGGAATCTAAAACTCGCATATCCGAGGCCAAGACAGCATCTGCAATGATCGAAATGTCTTCCCAGCTTCGAGCCCACGACAAAAGTATTAAAGATATGTCGCAGGTGCTCTCCTCCCTTGTCGAGAGAATGACAAACATTGAGACGAAATAGGATGCCGCACTGAGATCCTAGAACCTCTTGATGATGCCAAAAAGGGGGAAGAAGCAAGAGAAGCAGCGAGGAGAACAAGACTTCAGCACGAAAGGGAATTTAATGCTGCTCAAGACAGCATTACCGCTGAATTGAATAAATTAGCCCCACCCTCTCAAAGTTTCAGGATTTAAGGTTCTCGACTTGAGTTTCATGACCCCAATGTCCCCTGGCAAACCTTGATTCAAAGACCTTCTGAGATTCGTCTGCCAACCAACTGCCATCCCACTACTGAAGAAGTGAAGCAATGGAGGAGAAATGAACTGATGAGATATTTTGCAAAACTCGTCAGGGAATCCGCCATCTTCAAAGATTATAAAACATTAGTGTAGTCTGCAGACAAATTCACGAAGATGTTAGAAGAAGGAAAGCTTCCTCTCGATCAAGAAATGAAATCCAAGCATAGAAGAGGAGATCGGATCACCCATCCAGAAGACTGGATTCTTGCCTTCGACAAATCATACGATGGTAGAGCAATCTACTTAGATCGAGGCAATGACTCCCTATAGCACTGGTGGCGTGGAACCGAGCATGATCCAGAAAAGAGGCCATGGAGACATTCTGATTATAGGAGCTGAAATCCTTGTATTTCTTTGTTTGTAATTTTTCTTTCAAAACAGCAATCCTTGTACTTTATTTTTGAATATCAATAAAAATATTTGCCTATCTTGAAAGATTACAACTCGTAATCTACTGTGTTAATGTATGATTACATAACTTAAATTTTTGGGATAACAATCACAAGTATAGAAACTTGTTTGAAAATTAAGTTGTACGAACTTGTCTACGAGCAGTTCATAAATTCAGTTGTATGCATCTAGAATACATTGTAAGATTATGCCTGCGCGCCAATCATAAGCTTAAGTTGTAAAAACTCTTAGTCAGATCGAACTCACTCAAGGAAAGCGCTTATAAATTAGTATAAGTTACTGAAAGCCAGATCATTTGACAGAAGACCAAGAAATCTGCCCGAAGTCATCAAGAAAGTCATTCGCTTCATGAAGAAGGTTTTGGCATCACCAAGAAGGACTTGAAAGATTTAAAGTCTTGGCAAATTTTCAAAAAGGGGGAAATTGTTGGGATAACAATACCCTATATCGACATTGTTGGGATAACAATACCCTTATCGAATTTGTTAGGATAACAAAACCCTGTATCGATACTGCCCTGTATTGATCGTAGTGTCAGTATGTTTTGACAATATACCGATCCTGCATACAGTATGCGAACTGTATCGAAAAGCTGATCTATAGTGTCAACCTATATCTAAGACCTCTCATAAGATCCAACATATCTTTCAGTACAGCAAAGAAGTCTCTAAAGACTAAAGTATGGAAGCTGTCTCGAATTGTCAATACGTAATCCTTCCATACAGCTCTCAACAGGACAAAGAAGGAATCTTCAGTCTTCACTAAAAGTCAAGTCCGGTTGATAAAGAAGTATTTAAATACTAAAGGATAAAGTATTTAAATACTGTAAGTCAGAAAGATCTTCAAATCCCGCAATATCCGGATCTCAGTTGAATATCTGTTGTCACAGAATCTTGCCCAACGGACAGATCTCCAACGGATATATTTCAGAGACTATATATATCTCCAGAGTTTGAAGATCATCAGTTACAGACCAACTTATGAAGTTATCATCAGAGCAAAACATATCTCCAAAGCTTACTGCTATTCAGATACAAGAGATATACAATGCTCAAATCGTGAACAACACATTATCAGCTAGAAGCTCAGAAAATCAAAGATGTTGTTCATACCCTGTTCTATCCTTTGAACAAACCCAGATCAGCCCTGTGTGGACTGAGTAATCTTTGCTACTCCGGAACTGTGTGTGAAGGAATTGCATCGAAGAAGACGAAGCTTCAGAACTGTGTGTGAAAAAGCCAGTCAAAGTGTTAGCTCAAACCAATCTATGTGAACGGTTGAAGCTAAGATATTTATATCAATCTGTGTGAACGATATATTGATTAAGTGTTGTTATAATTACGTAGTTGTGTACGCAGTAATTATAATAAACTTTTTACTCCTGTGTGGAGGACCAGTGGACGTAGAGGGGTTTACCTCGAACCACTTTAAATACTATGTTATTTACCTTCTCCCTTACTTGTTTTATTTAACTGTGATTATTTAAGTATACACTGCACATCGAGTTGTTGTATCTACAACAAATTACTGTATTTAAGACTTCCGCTACGCACTCAGATTTAAAATCAGTACAGCTTGTTGTTTAAAACACTTTCCAAGCTGTATCCAGTATACTTAGTGGCCAACAAGTTAGCTTACCGTTTGGCATTGCCTCCATCGTTGAGCCATGTGTATAGTGTATTTGACGTTTCTCAGTTGAGGAAGTATGTTCTAGAACCGACTCATGTTATTGACTTAGGGGATGTGGAGATCGAGAACAACGTTACGTTTGAGGAGAGGCCAGTGAGGATTTTGGAATGTCGAGATAAATAGTTAAGGCACAAAACCATCCCCTTGGTTAAAGTGCAGTGGTCGAGGCATGGAGTGGAGGAAGCAATGTGGGAATTGGAAGAGGATATGCGTGCGAGACACCCCGAGCATTTTTATTCTTAAGTTTCGGGACGAAACTTCTTTTTAGAGGGAGAGAATGTAATATCCGTACCTTTCCATTTTTAGCAGTTTCCATTTTTGGTGCATGTCTATTTTTATCGACTCGCTTGTAACCATTTCGAAGTTTTGAATCTATTTTGTTCTTGGAGTTTTTCCATTTGGACGAGTTTCGGAGATGTTTTTATGTAATTTCATTTTATGTTATGTTTCGTCGCATGTACGTTCGATTCTCATAAAACTCATTCGATTTCGTTGTTTCTTTGCTTACATGAGTCCGTATGGTTGAGTTCTTCATGTTGTGAGTTTCGGTTTATTAATCCGACGTTGTATCGTGATTTTCGGACGTTTGGGCCATTTTGTAATTTCCTATAAGTTTAGGGAATTTTATCTTCTTTGTCGTATTTCGGATTCCCCGGTAGTCAGAATTGTATTTTCTTTCAGCACTTAGCTTCGTCGTCGCGAATCTTCGTATTTATGTTTTTGGATTCTGGCCTTGCGTTGCGTTCGAATTCGTACCTTCCTCAGCAGTAAACTGCACTCAGCAGTACTGGACTGCTGCGTAAATAGCGCACGCTATTTATGGTTTCTTCCGTACACAATCGGTGTGCAGTTAATGCACGTTAACTCTTAGTTATAGCGTGCATTAACGTCTTCAGCGTTCTGGGCAGTAGGATTCTGGACTCAGAATCCTGGGTTCTGACTATCAGGTAGTGCGCGCTAAGCTTTCGTAGCGCACGCTATCAACTTGCAGGTAGTACGCGCTAAACTTGTATAGCGCATGCTAGCGACACCGGGTAGTAGCTACTGGACTGCTTACGACCCCCCGATATCGCACGCTATCTTTAAAGATTAGCACACGCTAATTATACCTGTTATAAATAGGACAGCAGCCCCTTTTTTCGTCATTTTTCCTCCTCTTCTCATCCATTGGGCGATTCCGGCGATTTTGGGGCGATTTGTGGAAAGTAATCCGCAAAGTTCCATGATAGACCGATTTTTGTGCTCCAAACATAGTACATCATCATCTTAATCCGTCTTCTCCACTTTAATCCAATGTATTTGGCTTAGAACCCTACCTTTACCCATTTTGGGTTTTTTTTCGGGATTTGTCGAGATTTAACTCGAATTTTTCGTTTGTGTTGTGATATTTATTATTGATTATTCTTGTTGGGTAATTCCCAATCCATTTCCGTCGTGTTTAATCCGTGGATTGTTGATTTGGGGAGGTTTTGTGAAAACCCTCGTCCATATTCGTCGTCAGTGTATGTTTATGATTATTAGTCGGGGTTGTGGGCGTTTTCCATTCGATTATTGTCATCATGTAGGACTGAGTTGTGTTAATCCGTCGTTTAGGAACGGTCGTGTTCCCTCCAGGTCATTCCTAGTCATTGTTCGTTCCCATTTCGTCGAAGATGTCTCAAAGGAAAGCACTTTACGTTTGTTTGCATATTCTAGTATTTGGATTATGACTTCCCGTGTATGTTGTGGATGTATATGTGTATGTTCACCTAGGGACGGTCTGACGGGGCCTCTAGGGATACGTAGTGCCGTGTGTATGCGTATCACGAACTGGGGTTAACCACACAGGGATGGTCCGATGGGGCCTCTGCAGGGTGCGGTGGCCGTGAGTCTCGTACCAACGGTTAACCTTTGAAGTGTTTTGTTGGAGAAATGTGTTTTGTGCTCGTAAACCGTAATATTCTGGAATATAAATGTTTTCTAAAATGATTTTTGGCGCATATTTCATCTAATTAGAATGGTAGTTCAAATGGATTGTAATTGCACTAGCAGTGGTCGCTAACCCCTTAAATGGGGGAAATACTTTTCTATTTCAGGTACATGTCTTAGAGGCTAACGAGCATGCAGGCAGTATGAGGATGATGGAGAAGAGTGAATCTGTTCAATGGTCATTCGTTGATGTCATGTCTTTTAAATTTTATTAATCATGTCGTTTGCTTCAGTACTCGAGTACTTCTTTCTTTTGGAACATTGTGAATGTTGTGTACCCGATTTGGGTTTTGGTTGATGTTGTATTGCACTGTTGAGTCCGGTCTACTTTTTGTATGTCTTGGATTGAGAAATTGTTCATATGTTGATGATGTCTATCACTGTTGTCATGTCGAGTTTGTGTGTTAGCCTGGTGGATTCCAAGGAGTGGGGTCCACGGTGCTGTAATATGCCCTAAACGTCTTGGGGGTGTTACAACTGGTTTGGGGGACTCGAGTCTTCTTTTCTCCGATTATGATTAAACCGTATATTTACAATTCTACTTTGTAATATTTCTTTTGAATTGTATTATTATTTGGGGTATACTCCATCATCATATGGTTTATACTTGTATTTGAATCCTGTGTGTGTTGTCGATTATAGTTGTATGATGTATAAACTCCTCATGGGGGTGATGGTTAATATTCAGTGGTTCAGTGCTACAATTACATTACGATTGATTTATGTATTTGTATTGTCTAGTGGGTCCAAGTATGGGATCCAAGACACTGTATTAGCCACCATTTTCGGGGTGTAACAGATGATGGTATTAGAGAGAATTGTTTCTCCTTATGAGCCATTATTAATCGAACTAGTATCAAGAAACCTTCGCGTGACATGTGACCTGTGCAAGTGCGATGCCCTGCGAGCCAAATATGGTATGTGATCTTTGTGCCATGATTTAATTACTAGTAAGAAGTTTTGTTTGCGGAATTGATCCTTTTTGTTGATCTAGTGGTTTGTGATGGAAGTTAATCTTATTGATATTCCAATGAAGATGCGAATTTGATTATTTGATTAATCTTGTTTCCACCTTGTGTCGATATGATACTTATATAATGTAGGTCACAAGTACGTAAGGTACAAGTCTAGGGTGGTGAATAGACTTGTAAATATTTTCTGAAAATAACCTGTTTGAAAGCACTCAGCTGATATTAGTGCAGCTAGTTTAACTTGGCTGATTTTAAAGCAGTTAAGTTGTTGAGATATTGTAACACCCCAAACTAGGCGGATATTACAGTGCCGTGGACCCCCGTCTGGGACCCACCCGGCGAATGAAAACTGATGAATTAAATAATATAATTGTAGTACCGAACCACATTATATTACCAAATACTCCGATGAGGAGCTTAATTACAATACACCAGGACAATACAGAATACTAGTATATTTTATATGAAGATAAAATACACCACTCTGAATAAATAAACATCTCAAACGGAATTTACAGCGGAAAATACAAATGACAGAAATGACTGAAATAACCAGAAAGACTGGGGCCCCTACTAGTATCACTGGGACTCCTCGCCGTCAGCATGCTCTTCCCGTGCCTTTGCCTTGCCGTGACCTGAAAACAAAATCCCCCAACGGGGTCAGTTACACAAAAACAATCCTCAAAGGCTGAAAATACACAATCATGATTTAACTGAAGTTATGAAATATCCTTAGTTATGAATTACGCTGAAGAGGAGTATCATAGTACGCCCGTAGTGTTTTGTGCAAGTGTACAAGACGGATGACCGGACACACCCGTCCTTGTACCTAATTAGTCTCACGGAGTTAATCTTTACCGTGTGCACAGCCCAATGTATCACTCCCAATACATGGCCATCACGTGCTCGACTAAAAATTCCACACATCTGCACCCGGCCACGCAATATGAACCCAGAAGGTCATTTGAACGAGAATGACCACAATGAATATCAATGAATAATAATAATCTGACAAAGTCAAGAATGACTCACCGAGATGAAAGTAATAATGAAGTGATTGATAGTTTCAATGAAATGATTGGAACCGCCGTTCCTCGTTAATGAAGTGATTCTTCGACAATTACAAGTCTCAATATGATTAATATAATGATGAATGAGTTATGATTATGAATGATCAACAACAAAAGGAATGAAATCCTTTTAACCGAGTAAGAATTAACTTACACAACACCGATGAAGAATGTCCGTCCACGAACAACATCCTAAATGAAATGTCGGTCGCTCGAACAACCTTGAATAACACAATTTACCAATAATTCGATCATTACACGAATCAAATGACTCAAACGTCGATACAACAATATCCAAACTCGAATATATAGAAACCAACTCCAAGATGATTATTTCAAACCATCAAAACACTTTCAATGATATCAATAATCCCATATGAATCCACAATTTTAAGATTACAACAACGTCAATCGGAAATCCCCAAATTAACCGAAGTCAACCCCAAGGGTTCTTGATATAAATCCCCAAAATAGCCATTAAATCCGTAGGAATATATTTATCCAAGATAGATAATCCATATCTAACATATTCCAACAACAATCCAAGCTTACACGAAGAAAATCGGAAGGAAAACCCAAAAATCCGAGTTCCTAGATCCAAGAGATTAATACCTTTGATTTGATGTGATGAAGATGATGAAATGATGATTAATTCGAATGATGAGCTTGAAGATGATGATTGATGATTACACCTCGAAGAATACTCTCCAAATCACCCGAAATCGCCCAAAACTGCCGAAGGAGTGAAGTGAGATGAAGAAATGACGAAATGGACTGCACTGTCCTATTTATAGTCACTCCAGTTTAGCGTACGCTAGCTCTTGTGCGTAGCGTGCGCTAACGGGTATGTTGGGTAGTCCAGTACCCACTGTCCGGAAATGGTAGCGCGCGCTACGTACCTGCTTGTAGCGTGCGTTACGGCTATGCACTTAGCGTGCGCTAACCCCAAAATGTTAGCGTGCGCTAACGAATTATCTGATGCCCAGTACTGGAGTCCAGAACATTCTGTCCTCTGATCTGATCTCGGTAGCATGCGCTACAACCAACGATTAGCGTGCGCTACTACACCGTTTGCGTACGCTAAAAACCACTCTTAGCGTGCGCTATGAATAAATTCAATTCAGTCCAGTAGCCACTGGACTCAACCTGATCCGACCTTAGCGCGCGCTACACCGACTGTATAGCGTGCGCTACTCCGGCTCACTAGCGCGTGCTACTTACCATTCGTAGCGTGCGCTACCTACAATCCCAACTGCAGTCCAGTGCCTTCTGGACTGCCTGCTCAACTACACTAGCGTGCGCTAGTGTTGAGAGGTGGCGTGCGCTACCAGTACTCAATTAGCGCACGCTAAAGAGAGTACGTAGCATGCGCTACTTCTCACACACAGCACACTATGAAAAGACAACGATGGTAAACACCGCACGATTCTCCAACTAGATCGATGATGAATGACGATACAATTACTCTAAACGGTGAATACAATGATTGAATATGAGTGACAAATGATCATTAATGAGTGAAAAATACTGAGTGACAATTACTGAATGATAAATACTGAATGATAATGACTGAATTACAACCGGGTATTACATACACCCCCCCTTAAAAGAGTTTTGTCCCCGAAACTAAGGGTCAAACAACTCGAGATAACTCTCCCGCATACTATCCTCGGTTTCCCAAGTAGCCTCTTCGACTCCGTGTCTAGACCACTGAATTTTAACCAAAGGAATCGTCTTATTCCTCAACTATTTGATTCGCCGCTCTAAAACTCGTATAGGACGCTCCTCATATGAATGATCATCGGCGATCTCGATTTCGTCGAACTGAAGTATGTGACTCGGGTCGGCAACATACTTCCGCAACTGAGAGACGTGAAACACATTATGAATTCGGCTCAATGCCGGAGGTAAAGCCAATCGATAAGCTAACTCGCCTACTCGATCCAAAATCTCAAACGGTCCAATGAATCTCGGACTCAACTTTCCCCTCTTCCCAAAACGGAAGATACCACGACTCGGGGATACCTTGACCAACACGTGGTCACCTGTCTCAAACTCTAATGGTCGACGACGGTTATCTACATATGATTTCTGTCGGCTCTGAGCGGTCAACAAATGACTCCTGATCAAAGCTGCCTTCTCACGGGCGGCTATAAGCATATCAGTCTCGGTGCCGATTGATTCTGATAGGTCGTCCCAACACAAAGGAGATCGACAATGACGACCGTACAAGGCCTCGTAAGGTGCCACCTTAATCGAAGCATGCCAACTATTATTATACGTGAATTCGATCAATGGTAGTTGGGCTTCCCAATCGTCTTTCCAATCGAGGACGCATGCCCTCAACATGTCCTCTAATGTCTGAATGGTTCTCTCTGATTGTCCGTCGGACTGAGGATGAAAAGAGGTACTGAGATTAAGTTGAGTTCCCATAGCACGATGAACTGATTTCCAAAAATGAGACACGAATCGCCCGTCACGATCAGAAACGATACTCTTAGGAGTACCGTGCAATCTCACTATCTCTTTGATGAACAGCTGGGCAAGTCTCTCGGGACCCCACGTATCCTTAATCTCAAGGAAATGAGCTGATTTAGTTAAGCGGTCCACAATCACCCAGATCGTATCCATGCCACGATGACTCGTCGGCAAACTCGTGATGAAATCCATAGAAATGTCTTCCCACTTCCACTCTGGAATAGGGAGAGGTTTCAGCATACCCGCCGGTCGCTGATGTCCTATCTTGACTTGTTGACAGGTTAAGCATCTCGAAACAAATTCTGCGACTTCTCGCTTCATATTACTCCAGCAGTAATTTTGTTTCAAGTCCTTGTACATCTTGCTAGACCCCGGATGAACAGAATAAGGGGTAGCATGAGCTTCTCTCAAAATCGAGTTTTTCAACTCTTCATTCGCCGGTACGCACAACCGATTCTTAAATCTCAAAAGTCCATCCTCGTGGACCACGAATCCAGGGGCTTTCCCCTGAGCCACATCCTCACGGATGCGCAACAATGATGGGTCCGAACCTTGATTCTCTCTGATTGCCTCCTCAAGTGGCGATGAAATCTGTAGCATGCAAAGTTGCCCTTGCACTCGCTGAAGCCAGACCTTGATCTCGGGTCTAAGGAATTCCTGTTGAAGTTCCTTCTGAACTGTTAATCGATCAAGCATCTGCTCCTGAACGGACTTACGACTCAAGGCGTCGGCGACAACATTCGCCTTGCCCGGGTGGTAAAGGATCTCGATATCATAATCTTTGATTAATTCCAACCACCATCTCTGTCGCATATTTAACTCCTTCTGAGTAAATATATACTTTAAACTCTTATGATCGGTGAATATCTGATAGGTAACGCCATAAAGATAATGACGCCAAATCTTCAATGCGAACACCACGGCTGCTAGCTCCAGGTCGTGGGTCGGATAATTAACCTCGTAAGGTCTCAATTGCCGTGAAGCATAAGCAATAACTTTCCCATTCTGCATGAGTACACATCCGAGACCCTGTCCGGACGCATCACTATAAACCACAAATCCCTCCGTCCCTTGCGGTAAAGAAAGGACAGGTGCTGAAGTTAATCGGCTCTTGAGTTCCTCAAAACTCTGTTGACACGCGTCGGACCACATGTATTTCTTATCCTTCCGTAAAAGGTTCGTCATGGGTTGAGTGATTTTAGAAAATCCCTCCACAAATCGCCGATAATAACCCGCTAATCCAAGGAAACTTCGGATTTCCTTAACATTCTTCGGAGGTAGCCTACGTGTCCGAGAAACGTCACTTCGGACATCCAGAACTCACATTAGGAAAACTTCCCATAAAGTTGTTCTCATCTCAACACGTCGAGCACTTGATGAAGGTGAAACTCGTGTTCCTCCCGGTCACGAGAATAAATCAAAATGTCATCGATGAAGACAACAACAAACTGATCCAAAAAGTCGATGAAAACCCGATTCATTAACTCCATGAATACCGCAGGTGCATTAGTCAATCCAAACGTCATAACCACAAACTCATAATGACCATAGCGTGTTCAAAACGCCGTCCTCGCGATATCCGACTCTCGAATCCGCAACTGATGATATCCATATCTTAAGTCGTTCTTGGAAAATACTGAAGCTCCCTGAAGTTGATCTAAGAGATCATCAATACGGGGTAAGGGATACTTATTCTGGATTGTCACCCTGTTCAACTCCCGATAATCAATACACAAGCGAAAAGAACCATCCTTCTTCTTGACAAATAACACTGGTGCTCCCCACGGGGACGCACTCGGTCGAATATAACCTTTCTCGAACAACTCCTCAAGTTGGTTCTTTAATTCCTGCATTTCGGTCGGGGCCATCCGGTACGGTGCCTTCGATATCGGGGACGTACCGGGCTCCAACTCAATTGTGAATTCCACATCCCTCTATGGAGGCAAACCAGGTAACTCGTCTGGAAAAACATCGGCATATTCCCTCACTACCGGAATATCCGTCAACATTACTGATGATTTCTCGGTTTTGGTCATATAGCACCAATAACCAACACACCCCTGATTGAGTAATCTCACTGCTTTCATAAAATTAATGACCTTACCAGAACAGCCGGGATTACCTCCCTGAAACACACATTCGACCCCATCGTCTGAAATGATAGTGACCAAACAATTACGGACACTAATGATGGCATCATGACGATCCATCCAATCAATACCCAAGATGACGTCGTCTCTCGGCAAATCTCTTACGATTAGGTCCGCTGGCCATACACGACCATGAAACTGAATCGGACAATTCTGAATCTCACGATTACCGATAATTCATCTACCATCAGGTAGACCAATGACATAAGGCTCACAACTAGTAGCACTACCCAGACGTAGTCTACTCAAACATGACTCGGAAATGAATGAATGCGATGCACCAGTATCAAAAAGGGTACACACAGGTTGAGATAGAATATCAAGTGTACCTGAGATCATTCGGGCCTCTGGATCATCGGTCTTCTTCATCTCATAAATCCGGGGCTTTCTAGTCCCGGCACCGGACGCTCCCGTCTGCTGGATATAGGCTCCACCTTTAGTCGCTCCTGTTGTTTTAAACGACTCTGATTGAGTGGCCTGATTCTGAACGGCTGACTACTTAGGGGCCTGAGATGACGTCTGAGTAGGTTTGGAGTCCCTACGGCAAAAACGGGCCTTATGCCCAACAATTCCACTGTTATGACACGTGACAGACTGTCTCGGACACTTGGTGCTGACGTGACCAAGATCCCCACAGTTATAACAGGTGATGGCCGAACTGGCCACTCGTGACTGAGATTCCACGGGTTTAGACGTCACAAGAGGTCGCTCAAAAAAAGCAGAGCCCGCACGAGGTTTCTTGAAAGTGGCCTGACTGCCGTCAGACTGATTACGGTTCTTGGACTTCTTGCTAGCAGATGAAGGCTGCTGCTTAGCAATCTCCTTAGCTGTAAGCTCATAGGTAAGAGCTTTCTCAATGAATTCGGACAACGTGGTGCAATTATGATTAAGCAACTGTAGTCTCATACGGGGTTTCAGCCTCTTGCTGAAATACTTAATCTTATCCGCCTCGGAATGAATGATAGATGAGGCGAACGGAAGAAGTTCCTGAAATTTCTCGGCAATGGCGAGAACATCCTCTTCTGATGAGGGGTCGGGAGTGAGTAATTCTGACAGCTTGGCCTCTCTGAGTGGGGCCGGATAATACCTCTCCATCATGAGAGTCTTGAACTGATCCCAAGTACATGATCCTTCGGTGGGCTTCAACGATAACCACCAAGAATGAGCGCTCTTACCCAGGTAGTAAGCCGCAACTGAAACTTTGTGTCCTTCGGGACACTCTACCATAGCAAATAACTTCTCGAAATGCTCAAGCCAATGAACAATATCCGCCGGATCAGATGAGCCCTCGAAGGTAGGTGGTCGCTGGCGAGAGATATCGCCAATGATACTGCTTACACCCCTCTCTTGCCTCTGAGGTGGCGGCGGAGGAGCCTGTTGATTCTGAGTAGTTGAGTTATGCATTGTCTCCATTAGTTGAGCCATCTGAGTCATTTGGGCCATCATGCCCTGCATAAAAGCGAGTGGGTCCACCCGAACACCTTTTGACTGAGCTGTGTCCCGGGTACGACTCCCCGATAGTGAATGATCACGTCCAGGTGAATGAGTGGCAGCGTTGCTGCTCGATGAATTAGCATTATTCCTTGCGTTCGCACGTGTATTCACACGAGCTCTCGAGATTCGTCCCGCACCACGGCCTCGTCCTCCGCGTCCTCTTCTTGCTCTCTCCATACTGAAGTAGGAAACTCACATGATGATTATATTCCCCGCATGAATAACACGTTATGATTATGACGTGAGATGATGAAAATGAGCATACACGCTCTAACACAGTGATTACATGAATGATTAACTGAGGTGACATGATTATCTGATGAAATTATTGAAATGATTATCTTGAACAAGTTAACAAGATTAATGATATGATCTTCCAGATCAACAATCGAGTAATGAAATGAATTGAGTGATTAATGAGTTAGCATGACCGTCCTGGTCAAAATGAAAATGATGATTAGGATTGTTAACTGATGAATTATGAATGAATGATTATTGCCAGAAATTATACCATGGCGTTAGAAATCTTACAGTTCTTTCGGTCTGATTGGCTAAGATTCGCACAGTCACACGTGACGCGAAAGTCCAATGATACTAGTTCGATGACGATGATTTCAAATGAGACATGACTCGGAAGGTAGTATTCAAAACCACGCTCCGATACCAACTCTGTAACACCCCAAACTAGGCGGATATTACAGTGCCGTGGACCCCCAACTGGGACCCACCCGGCGAATGAAAACTGATGAATTAAATAATATAATTGTAGTACCGAACCACATTATATTACCAAATACTCCGATGAGAAGCTTAATTACAATACACCAGGACAATACAGAATACTAGTATATTTTATATGAAGATAAAATACACCACTCTGAATAAATAAACATCTCAAACGGAATTTGCAGCGGAAAATACAAATGACGGAAATGACTGAAATAACCGGAAAGACTGGGGCCCCCTACTAGTATCACTGGGACTCCTCGCCGTCAGCATGCTCTTCCCGTGCCTTTGCCTTGCCGTGACCTGAAAACAAAATCCCAAATGGTCGCCATACGTAACAACAATCCTCAAGGGTTGAAAATACACAATCATGATTTAACTGAAGTTATGAAATATCCTTAGTTATGAATTACGCTGAAGAGGAGTATCATAGTACGCCCGTAGTGTTCTGTGCAAGTGTACAAGACGGATGACCGGACACACCCGTCCTTGTACCTAATTAGTCTCACGGAGTTAATCTTTACCGTGTGCACAGCCCAATGTATCACTCCCAATACATGGCCATCACGTGCCCGACTAAAAATTCCACACATCCGCACCCGGCCACGCAATATGAACCCAGAAGGCCATTTGAACGAGAATGACCACAATGAATATCAATGAATAATAATAATCTGATAAAGTCAAGAATGACTCACCGAGATGAAAGTAATAATAAAGTGATTGATAGTTTCAATGAAATGATTGGAACCGCCGTTCCTCGTTAATGAAGTGATTCTTAGACAATTACAAGTCTCAATATGATTAATACAATGATGAATGAGTTATGATTATGAATGATCAACAACAAAAGGAATGAAATCCATTTAACCGAGTAAGAATTAACTTACACAACACCGATGAAGAATGTCCGTCCACGAACAACGTCCTAAATGAAATGTCGGACGCTCGAACAACCTTGAATAACACAATTTACCAATAATTCGATCATTACACGAATCAAATATGATCATAACCGACTCAAACGTCGATACAAAAATATCCAAACTCGAATATATCGAAACCAACTCCAAGATGAGTATTTCAAACCATCAAAACACTTTCAATGATATCAATAATCCCATAGGAATCCACAATTTCAAGATTACAACAACGTCAATCGGAAATCCCCAAATTAACTGAAGTTAACCCCAAGGGTTCTTGATATATATCCCCAAAATAGCCATTAAATCCGTAGGAATATATTTATCCAAGATAGATAATCCATATCTAACATATTCCAACAACAATCCAAGCTTACACAAAGAAAATCGGAAGGAAAACCCAAAAATCCGAGTTCCTAGATCCAAGAGATTAATACCTTTGATTTGATGTGATGAAGATGATGAAATGATTATTAATCTGAATGATGAGCTTGAAGATGATGATTGATGATTACACCTCGAAGAATACTCTCCAAATCGCCCGAAATTGCCCAAAACCGCCGAAGGAGTGAAGTGAGATGAATAAATGATGAAATGGACTGCACTGTCCTATTTATAGTCACTCCAGTTTAGCTTGCGCTAGCTCTTGTGCGTAGCGTGCGCTAACGGGTATTTTGGGTAGTCCAGTACCCACTGTCCGGAAATGGTAGCGCGCGCTACGTACCTGCTTGTAGCATGTGCTACGGCTATGCACTTAGCGTGCGCTAACCCCAAAATGATAGCGTGCGCTAACGAATTATATGATGCCCAGTACTGGAGTCCAGAACATTCTGTCCTCTGATCTGATCTCGGTAGCGTGCGCTATAACCAACGATTAGCGTGCGCTACTACACCGTTTGCGTACGCTAAAAACCACTCTTAGCGTGCACTATGAATAAATTCAATTTAGTCCAGTAGCCACTGGACTCAACCTGATCCGACCTTAGCACGCGCTACACCGACTGTATAGTGTGCGCTACTCCGGCTCACTAGCGCGTGCTACTTACCATTCGTAGCGTGCGCTACCTACAATCCCAACTGCAGTCCAATGCCTTCTGGACTGCCTGCTCAACTACACTAGCGTGCGCTAGTGTTGAGAGGTGGCGTGCGCTACCAGTACTCAATTAGCGCACGCTAAAGAGAGTACGTAGCGTGCGCTACTTCTCACACACAGCACACTATGAAAAGACAACGATGGTAAACACCGCACGATTCTCCAACTAGATTGATGATGAATGACGATACAATTACTCTGAACGATTAATACAATGATTGAATATGAGTGACAAATGATCATTAATGAGTGAAAAATACTGAGTGACAATTACTGAATGATAAATACTGAATGATAATGACTGAATTACAACCGGGTATTACAGATATCAACTCTAAAATGTTTAGCGGAAGACAGCTTGTTAGGAATATAATTTTAAGATTTTGATGATGTCATACCGGTATTCAAAGATTACTTCAAATTTATGCACTTGGCATTGTATAGAAGAACCATATGAGTATCTTCTGTAGGCCTTTAAAAATTAGGCTAAGTATTGGTCATGTTGATCAGGTAGAAGTTTGGCTAAGTATAGAACAGGCATATATCAGTTGGGCTTTGGTCAACGCAAGATATCGGCTAAGGTTTCCAATAAAACATCAGTCGGGTTTCTGTCAAAGGAAACTATTAGCCGGACTTGACCAAGTCAGAATTACAGCTGAATATCTCTGAAGACAATTTCGGCTAAGTACAAAACAGCTAAAATATCATCCGGGGGAAGAAGTTGCAACAGCCACGAGTTTCCATCGGTTGGAAGCTGTTGTAACTAAATTCATTGTAACACTAATTTCACTGGTTGAAAGTTATAATGTATTTATCTCCTACTAGTTTGGAGAAAAGTGGACTAGTAGGGGATTACCCCACCTCTGAAACCATTATAAAGTGTTGTGTGATTTACTGTATTTAACATCATACTTACTGTTGCCTTCATATTAACTGTTTCATTCAAAGTCAGTTGTCATTCCACAAAACCATTTTACAGTTAACAAAGGTTAACTGCATTTATATCAGGTGAGTAACCTTAGCTGCATTTACTACAACCGTGTTTATGTAACAGTTATTTGGAAAAGATTTTATAAGTCTATTCACCTCCTCCTCTAAACATATACCTGACTCTTTGTGACCTGAAAGTGGTAACAGAGCGGTTGGTTCACATTCAACGAACCATATCCATATACTTGAGTATATATATCTAAGCTCTCATTGAAATGGAACACATGCAACACATGCATTCTAGATTACCTATTTTCTCTGTTTATGGATATGTGAAAAACATATGACTACTTTAAACAATGAAAACTGAGTTTGAAAAACACTCAGAAAATAATGTGAAAACTCAGCTGAAACTACCACAGTTGAGATTAAGAAGTTGACTACTTTAAACAATGAAAAATCAACTGCACTTGCTCATATCAAAACTGAGTTTCTAAACTGACACAGCTGAGTAATACACAGGCTAAAGAAATAACATCCTTAAAAGCTTTTATAACCTTAGATGGATTTTGTATAAACCAGAGGTCACTTTATTTAAAATCAGGCCTTAGATATGACCCCAATACTCCCTTAAGTTCAAAAAACACTTTAATTAAGGGAGAACCACTTGTCCAGACTGCTGAGCCTATAAATAAACCTGTATCTAAAAATAGGCAGCAGCATAGTCAACAGTTTAGGCAGCAACCTAGACAAAAGACTAGGCAATGGCCAAAACAGCATCAGCAGTCAAAACATTATTCTGCTTATTACCAAGGACTCCCACAAAATAGATTTCACAATGGGAGAGGTAAATGAAAGCCTCAAGTTAATCCAAATTTTCAAAATTACCAGGTGTGGAGACCGCAAAACTTTAATAACTGATCAAGGCCAAGATTTAGGAATGGCCCAAATCAAAACCATTATTAGTCATATCTTTTATACAATCCAAATCAAGGATATAGACCAAGACACTATGCACCTTATAGAAATAACCAACACCATTTTCAAAACACCAGGAGAAATCAATTCTTCAGGAAATCAGCTAACCCTAAAGGACCCACTCAAATTTGGGTACCTAAATCTCTGCTTGTCTGATTGCAGAAAAGGTGGAAGGACTGCCATCAAGTCACCTCAAATTCAATAGTATGAGGTGAAGAATGGTTTCTAGACTCATGATGCTCAAGACACATGACAGGAAACAAGAAGGTTCTATCAAATTGCATCAAAGAAAGAGGTCTAGATGTAACCTTGGGGACAGTTCCCGTGGACAAACAAAAGGTTATGGGGAGTTGCACAGAGGGACCATTATCATCTCAAAAGTGCAGTATGTCAAAGGACTCAAATATAACCTGTTGAGCATAAGCCAGTTCTGTGATGAAAAGAATCTAGTAGTTTTCACTATTTGGAAATGCATGGTAATTGATCTCTTATCTGGAGAAGTGAAACTACAAGGCTACAGAAGAAGGGATGTCATAGATTGTAATACAGGCACTCCTAGTACCTATTTCATATCCAGAACAATAGCTGAAAATGGATGGCTATGGCACAAGAGACTATGTCATCTGAACTTCAAAGCTCTTAACAAGTTAAGCTCAAAAAAGTTGGTCATAGGGCTTCCAGAAGAAGTATTCAAGAAGGAGACTCTCTGTGATGCATGCCATAAGGGAAAGCAAACAAAATCGTCTTTCAAATCAGTTTAACCTACCACTTTTACCAACAAATTTTGGACCTACTTCACATGGATTTATTTTGTCCCATCAAGCCAAGAACTATGAGTGGAAGAAGCATGCCTTAGTAGTTGTGGATGACTACTCAAGATACACTTGGATAGTGTTCCTCTACAAGAAGAGTGAAACTCTAACCAAGTTACCTGAGCTGCGAAGAAAAATTCAAAATGAGAAATCCATATCAATCATAAAGATCAGATCAGAAAAAGGAGGAGAATTTCTCAACAAAGCCATAACCGAGTATTGTGATCAAAATGAGATTCAGCACAAAGTATCAGCTGCAAGAGCACCTCAACAAAATGGTGTAGCTGAAATAAGGAACATAACCCTCAAGGAAGCAGCCAGGACAATGATTGTTGAGACTGATCTTCCAAAAAGGTTCTGGGCTGAAGTTGTCAACACAGCATGCCATATTCAGAACAGAAGTATGATAGTAGGGAGACACAGTAAATCTCCCTATGAGGTTTGGAATGGCAGAATACAAACATTTCATATTTTCATATCTTTTGCTGTAAGTGTTTCATACACAACAATGATAAAACCCAACTAAATGCCTTTGATCTAAAAACTGATGATGGTCTCTTTATGGGATACTCACCGATAAGAAAGGCATAAAGAGTCTTTAATAAAAGAACATTAGTTGTTTAAGAAACACATCATGTTGTCTTTGATGAATCTACTGTTGACTACAGAAAACATGTGGAACAAATTGAGAAAAATCCCAAAACCACCTCTCTAGAAGAAGTCATCATCAAAGACACAAGGTTGATGGATCAAGCTGATGAAGACCCAACTGCAGATCAGCCAGGATCACCACCATAGCTGATCCAACTACAGCTGAAGTTGATCCAACCATAGCTGATCCAACCACAGCTGAAGTTGATCCAATCACAGCTGAAACAATCATAGCCGAAACTGAAGGACAGACATACTCAACAACTCCTCAGCCCACTCCCGAAGGAACAAGCCTTCAAGATCAACAACCAAAAGCAGAAGATGAAGATGAAACTCCCAAATAGCTAAAATATCACCCCATTCAACAAACCATTGGGAACTTAATTGATGGAGTCAAAATCAGGAAATCAAGAGAACCAATGGGAATGGCAATGCTCTCTTGCTTCATGTCCCAAATGGAGCCCAAAACAATAGAACAAGCCCTGGTTGACTACACATGGGTGATTGCAATGCAAGAAGAATTAAACCAAATGGAGAGAAACAATGTATGTGAGCTAATAGACATAGCAAGTCACAAAAGGTCATTGGCACCAAATGGGTTTACGAAAACAAGTGTGATGAAGATGGAGCTGTTGTTAGGAATAAGGCCAGATTTGTTGAAAAAGGATATGCTAAATGTGAAGGAATAGATTTTGATGAAACATATGCACCATTAAGAAGACTAGAAGCAACCAGACTATTCCTTGTGTAACACCGACCCCTACGTGGGACCCACCAGGCTAACTAATTTATACCGCTCGTCTAACCATCTCGATTAGCGAGAAAACACACATCACCAAGATGCAATTTAAAATAAAACACCCGGTACACCCAGTAAACCAGACATCATCGACAATCACACATGAAATTTAGTATACAATCCATCTTTTAAATTTAAAACGCCAAGTACTCGTGAGTACCATCTATCAGTTTAAAAGTTTGAAAAACAAACGTTTTAAAATGAACAACTGAAATAAAGGGACTGAATTGCACACGTCAACAACCCTGGCCAGCATCCTCGTACTACTCCAGTGCCTGCTCGACCGGCTAAACACAACCTGAAATTCATAACACGAATTTCCCCAAAAAGTGTCCCCAAAGGGGTTAGCAATTACGCTAGTACAAGTAATCAAAGCAAACCACTCGCTTACACATTTCATAGTAAATGCATCAAATTGTTTCAAAATCAAAACAAGACATGTCTTTTCCCGGAAAACAAACAGTCAATAATCACAGTTGCAAATCTTCCTAGGACTGGGGATAAACCACTGGTCCCATCTGAGGCCTCTATGGACTCTCCCGGACTAGCTATCCAAACAAGCTCGTGAATCATGAGCGAAATCACAGATTCCTCCGAGGCCCCCATCGGACCCTCCCGGAGTGAGCAAAGCACACACATATACATTACTATTTCATGTTAAGCATAAGGGTTTCACAAGAATACTTGCCTTGAGAATATTGACAATGAAATAGACGGGAAAATCAACTACGCTTGCTAGGAACCAACGACCACGAACCTAACCATTCAAAGAATACAATCACAATCAATTCTATACGAGTACGAAAACGGAATACACCCAAAAACCCACCTACAATTCATGTAAATTCGTACAAAAAATAACAACGAGGGCGGGTCGCAATTGAACCCTCTCGATTTCACAAATACCACGAAATTTACCATAAACTCGTAGGGAAAACATGAATACCACTAAGATTAATCACATACATCATGGATTAATCAACAATACGGAATGAATCGGACATTAAATCGAAAACCCCCATATTCCCCAAAAATAGGGTTCTAAGAGATTATTTTGGATTATAGACGAAGAACACAAGTAGATGTTGTTAATCTATAACAAGAACTCAAGGAAGATGATAGTTGAGGTGATTGGAAGAAGAAATCGCCTCAAAATCGCCTCTAGATCGCTCAAGCCGCGGGGAAGGAAGAAAAAAGAGAAATAGACGCGTCTGAGGTCAACTCTCGGGTATATATACCGGAACAGTTTAACATGCGCTAACGGATTATGGTTAGCGCGAGCTAACCAGCCAAACCTAGTCCAAAACCTTCGGTTCTGACCCGTTAGCGTGCGCTACCCGTAAATAACGTGCGCTAATAGCCCCCCGATAGCGCGCACTAACGAGCCATAGCATGCGCTACGTGTTCGTCTCCAAAGTCTAGAAACATTCTGCCACAACTGGAATACCAAATTAGCATGCGCTGCTACACACCTAGCGTGCGCTAAGCCTCAACCATAGCGTGCGCTAAGCCTCAACCATAGCGTGCGCTAATCCACGGACTTAGCGTGCGCTAAACTGTTCGTCTAGAGGGCAGAAACAACCTATTGTCACTGCTGTACTCGAACCATTAGCGCATGCAACTGGCGAAGTTAGCACGCGCAACTCAGTGAAATTAGCGCGCGCTACACAACAGAATTAGCGTGCACTAATGAGCGGAGACTGTAGTACAGACAACACTCAAAGTTGGTAAATGACGAATTCTCCCCCGGATGAAAACAACGTGCACCCGATACCAAACAACGGACTGAAGAAGACACACGCACGACGATTTCGAGTCCAAACTAGAGTACTAAAAGAAAACATGTTTCCAACTACCCAAGGGTTCAGAAAACGACAACGATAGTAATTACCCCATAACTTTGGGAAATTACAAAACAGCCCAAAACATCCGAAATACACGATACACGATCGAAACACCAAACAAAAGCTCACAACATGCATAATAACATGAGATGGATTTACGGCAACCCCGAAACGGCGGTTCTGAACAACGATTATGAGAATCGAACCAAATAGTGATGGGAATGATAATAAATGCAAAATTGGGTAAAACAAGTCTGAAACAAGCTCGAATGACAAAAAGTCCAGTATTAAATATTCTCGAAATATTAATACGGTTACAAATGAGTCACTAAAAACGAAAAATCCACCAAAATGAAAAATACCGAAAAAAGGGAAAATGCGGATATTACATTCTTCCACTCTAAAACAAGTTTCGTCCCGAAACTTAAGAAACAAAGAACTCGGGGTACCTAACTTGCATGCTATCCTCGGTTTCCCAAGTTGCCTCCTCGACACCATGTCTCGACCACTGCACCTTGACAAATGGAATGGTCTTATGCCTCATTCGCTTCTCACAGTGCTCCAAAATCTTAAAGGGACGCTCCTCGAAGTTAATATCCCCAGCGATATCGATCTCACCATAGTTGATGACATGAATAGTATCCGGAATATATTTCCTCAGCTGGGAAACATAAAAAACGCTATGGACGTGACTCAAAGTCGGAGGCAACGCCAAACAGTATGCCAACTCGCCGACCCTCTCGAGAATCTCAAAGGGCCCAATAAATCTCGGACTCAACTATTCCTTCTTCCCGAAGCGGAAAATTCCCCACATCGGCGACACCTTTAGCAGAACATGGTCTCCCACTTTGAATTCCAAAGGTCGATGACAAACATCAGCATAAGATTTTTGTCGACTCTGAGCAGTCAACATCCCCTCCCGAATCAATTCCACCTTCCTCCTCATTTCCAAAGCGATATCAGGTTCGGTCCTGACTAAATTGGACGTCTCGTTCCAACAAATCAGCGATCGACATCGCCGCCCACAAAGCGCCTCAAACGGTTCCATCTTGATCGACGCGTGCCAACTATTGTTGTACGTGAACTCGATCAATGGCAAACGCTCCTCCCAATCACTTCTCCAATCGAGAGCACAAGCACGCAATATATCCTCAAATGTCTGGATAATGTGCTCCGATTGCCCATCCGTCTGAGGATGAAAAGAAGTACTCAGACGCAAACGAGTACCCAGTTCCTTATTTTACGCCTGCCAAAAATGTGATACTAAATGGCCACCATGATCCGAAATAATAGACTTCGGAGTACCGTGAAGCCTCACAATCTGCGCAATAAATACAGGAGCCAACCTTTCCTGACCCCAAGTATCCTTGATACCCAGAAAGTGTGCCTATTTGGTCAGACGATCCACAATCACCCAAACCATATTCATACCACACTTCGCCCTCGGCAAGCTCGTGACGGAGTCCATTGAAATATATTTCCATTTCTATTCCGAAACGGGAAGCGATTGTAATAACCCGGATGGTCGCTGATGCTCGATTTTGACCTGCTGACAAGTCAAACATCTCGCTACAAATCGTGCGACCTCATCCTTCATATCATTACACCAAAATTTCCTCCTCAGGTCCTTGTACATCTTACTCGAACCAAGATGAGCTGAGTGGGCCTCACGTAAAATGCTCTGCCTCAATTCCAAGTCATTCGGTACAAAGACGACTCTGGAATCTCAACACACCATCCTCGTGAATCACAAATCCAGGAGATTTCCCCTTAAGAACATTCTCTCGGATTTTAGTAATCATCGGATCCTGCAACTGCTTCAGTTTAATTTCATCGATTAGCGACGACGGAATTTCTAAGGCACAAAGTTACCCGACAACTCCTGGCAACAAAATCTCAACTCTCAACTCGATCAAATCATGCTGAAGATCATATTGAGACGAGCATCGGCAACATAACCAGTTTCCGAATCAAGGCGTCTGCCACGATGTTCGCGTTGCCCGTATGATAAAGGATTTTGAAGTCATAATCCTTAGTCAATTCCAACCACCTCCTCTGCCTCATATTCAACTCCTGCTGAGTCAATATGTGCTTCAGACTTTTATGATTGGTAAAAATCTGACATGAATAGCCAAAGAGATAGTGACGTCAAATCGTGAGCGCAAAAACAACTGCCGCTAACTCTAAACATGAGTAGGGTAGTTGAGCTCATACGGCCTCAACTGTCTCGATGCATACGCAATAGTATTGTGTTGCTGCGTCAATACGCACCCAAGACCCTGACCCAAAGAATCGCTATAAATAGCAAAACCCTTGTTACCACACCGCACGCAAGAATCGGGGCCGAAGTCAAACGCCTCTTCAGCTCCTCAAAACTCAACTGCCTTTCGTCATTTCAGACTCTTCTTGGATTTCTGAAGCAACGATGTAAGTGGCCGAGCCAGTTTCGAGAACCCCTCGACGAACCTACGATAGTAGCCAACTAAACTAAAGAAACTATGGACCTCCTTCACATTCTTAGGCGGTGTCCAATCCAGCACTGCCTCAATCTTCAGTGGATCCATACGGACCCCCTCGGCTGAAATCACGTGACCCAGAAACATCAGTTCCTTCAGCCATAACTCACATTTCGAGAACTTCGCATAGAGTCGCTCGGTCCTCAAAACGTCCAACACCATATGCAGATGATGCGCGTAGTCCTCCTTATTCTTCGAGTAGATAAAGATGTCATCAATGAAGACAATGACACACTTATCCAAATACTCGATGAAAACTTTGTTCATTAACTGCATGAACACTGCTGGCGCGTTGGTTAACCCGAAGGGCATAACCACAAAATCATAATGTATGTATCTCGTCCGAAAAGCTGCTTTTGGGACATCAGACTCCTTCACCCAAAGCTGATAGTACCCCGATCTCAAGTCGATCTTCGAGAATACCGCAGCTCCCTACAACTAATCAAACAAGTCATCAATCCTCGGTAAGGGATACTTGTTCTTGATGGTCACTTTGTTTAGCTCGCGATAGTCGATACATAAACGCAATGAATCTTCCTTCTTCCGTGCAAACCGGACTGATTTACCCCAAGGCAAAGCACTCGGTCGAATATACCCCGACTCAAGAAGCTCACTCAACTGCTTCTTCAACTCAGCCATCTCTGAAAGTGCCATGCGATACGGCGCCTTCGAAATCAGAGCTGCACCCGGCTCTAACTCGATAGTGAACTCAACCTCACGATCCAGTGGTAACCCCGACAACTCGTCAGGAAAAACATCTGGGAACTCACAAATGACTGGGATCGATGAAACCTCGACTCCACCATGCTCCGCCTTCAAGGTGTAACACCAATAACCAGTAGACCCCTTCCGCAGGAGTCTCATCTCCTTCAAGGCGTTAATTACAAACTTATGGTTTCCCCTCTTTCGTCCTGCGAAAGAGTGCTCGGTGCCATCCTCGGCTAACATGGTGATGATCCTCGTGCGTTAGTTCATGATCACACCATGCCGCTAGATCCAATCATCCCCGAGAATCAAATCCTCACCCTCAATACCCACAACAATAAGATTAGAGGGCCAATCCCTCTCACAAATAACCACAGAACAGTCTCGGATCTCCCTATCACCAACGATCCTATCACCTCTAGGAAGTTTAACAATGAAAGGCTCACAAGACGACAAACAGTCAAGACTCAAACGGCGCACACACTCTAGAGAGATGAACGAATGCGTAGCACCAGAATCGAAAAGCATACTGACAGGATGAGAATGAATATGAATGGTACCTTTAGCCACGGTAGACGCTGGATCATCGACCCTCCTCATCTCATATACACACGGATGGGCGGAGCCGACACTAGAAGCTCACCCTCTAGCGGTCTAGCCCTGACTTCTCCGTTGGCCGACACTCTGCGGAGACTGCGGAGCAAATGACCCTTGGTTCACACTCGGCTCCTTAGGCATTGGGAAAGAAGCCTGGGCACCAAGAGTCTGCTCTGAACGATCACAGAAGGAAGCCTTGTGGCCCACTTGGCCACAAGTATGACAAGTCAACGGTGGACGGGGACACTCCCGGTTCCTATGGCCTAGTTGGCCACATTTAAAACATATGAACCCACGAGTGGGGGCACTGGCAGTACCTCGGAAGCCCCCAGAAAAATGAGCCGAACCACCCACAAGAACGTTAGCAGACTGAGACTTCTGCTGAAGTCCGCCCTTGTGACCCGAAAAAATACCAACAAATTTCTGTTTCTTACTTTCTCGAGCCGCCTCACTGGCCGTCAAGGACATATCATAAGTAAGAGCTCAACTGTGATAGTTTTTTAGGGTGGTGCAGGTGAGCCCAGACATGTAATCACGAATCCTCGGTTTCATTCGCCTAGAAAAGTGGCAAATCTTGTCACTCTCCTCCTTAACTTGGGCCTTCACGAAGCCCAATTTCCGGTTGAAATCTTCAACGGCCTGAGAAACCGAAATATCTCGAGGCTGAGCATCATAAAAATCATGGACCCGCGCCTGACGAACTGGCCACGACAGTACTCAGCTTCCATGAGGTCCCTGAACTCGGCCCACGAATCATCATGATCCTGAGGCCCGACAGCCTCCCACCAATCAGCAGCATCCCCAGTGAGAAAATACTGGCAATTGGGACCTTGCGATCCTCAGGACAATTTGTGGCAACAGAGACCTTGGACATCTCTTTGATCCACCGCTCCCAACAAATCGGGTCTGAAGCCCCAGAAAACTGAGAAGTATGCATCTTGGTGACATCCTGAAGCCAATTATCCAATCCGTCCCGAGCAGCATGAGCCGGAGTTGGGTTTTGAACCTCCTGGACTATCGCAATCATTTGGTTCACCAATTGTTGTATCACAACAGCAACACCAAAGTCGGCGCCATTACCAGTTGCGCCATCTTGAGTGGTAGTATGACCTTGACGGCCATCAGTACTGCCGTCTCCAGAAGAGTGTGACGTGGCCGCCCCACTGGCTGCCCTACATCCCCGGCCGCATCCACGACCACGACCACGACCTTTGCCTCGACCTCTCCAGCATCCATACTGGAGATAGAAGGTATTAAAAGCAACTCGATGATAAGTATGGGAGGAAAACAATCACAGTTCAAGAAAGGAAAGTAAAATACGAGAAAATGAAAGAATTGAGTAAGGGAAACTTACGAACCCTAGAAGTACCGAGATGATGGCAGCATGGTGACGATGTGCAAAATAAAACTCAACTATACCCAATTAACGGACAAGCCTAGGTATCCACAAACCTAGTTCTCCGATACCATTTTCTGTAAAAACCCCCAAGATATTCAGTGTATATTACAGCGACGTGGACCCCTATGTGGGACCCACCAGGCTAACTAATTTATACCGCTCATCTAATCGTCTCGGTTAGAGAGAAAACACACATCACTAAGACGCAATTTAAAATAAACATCCAGTACAACCGGTAAACTAGACATCATCAAAAATCACACATGAAAGTTAGTATACAATCCATCTTCTAAATTTAAAATGCCTAACTACTCGCGAGTAGCATCTATCAGTTTACAAGTTTGAAAAACAAACATTTTACAATGAACAACTGAAATAAAGGGACTGAATTGCACACATCAACAACCCTGGGCAGCATCCTCGTTCTACTCCAGTGCCTGCTCGACCGGCTGAACGCAACCTGAAATTCATAAAACGAAGTCCCCCAAAACGGGTCCCCAAAGGGGTTAGCAATTACGCTAGTACAAGTAATCAAGGCAAACTAATCGCTTACACATTTTATAGTAAATGCATCAAATTGTTTCAAAATCAAAACAAGACATGTCTTTTCCCGGAAAACAAACAGTCAATAATCACAGTTGAAAATCAGCCTAGGGCCGGGGCTAAACCACTGGTCCCATCCGAGGCCTCTATGGACCCTCCCGGACTGGCTATAGTTAAAAGTCACACACATGACTCGCCTAGGACCGGGGCTAAACCACTGGTCCCATCCGAGGCCTCTATGGATCCTCCCGGACTGGATATCCAAACAAGCTCATGAATCAGGAGCAAAATCACAGATTCCCCTGAGGCCCCATCGGACCATCCCGGAGTGAGCAAAGCACACACATATACATTACTGTTTCATGTTAAGCATAGGGGTTTCACATGAATACTTGCCTTGAGAATATTGATGACGAAATAGACGGGAAAATCAACTACGCTTGCTAGGAACCAACGACCACGAACCTAACGATTCGAAGAATATAATCACAACCAATTCTATATGAGTACGAAAATGGAATACAACCAAAAACCCACCTACTATTCATTACATTCGTACAAAACAACAACGAGGGCAAGTCGCGATCAAACCCTCTCGATTTCACAAATACCATGAAATTTTCCATGAACTCGTAGGGAAAACATGAATACCACTATGATTAATCACATGCATCATGGATTAATCAACAATATGGAATGAATCGGCCACTAAATTGAAAACCCCCATATTCCCCAAAAATAGGGTTCTAAGAGATTACCTTGGATCAAAGACGAAGAACACAGGTAGATGTTGTCAATATACACCAAGAACTCAAGGACGATGATAGTTGAGGTGATTGGAAGAAGAAATCGCCTCTAGATCGCTCAAGCCGCGGGGAAGGAAGAAAAATGAGAAATAGACGCGTCTGAGGTCAACTCTCGGGTATATATACCTATACGGTTTAGCGTGCGTTAACGGCTTATGGTTAGCACGCGCTTACCAGCCAAACCTGCTCCAGAACCTTCGGTTCTGACCCGTTAGTGTGCGCTACCCATAAATAACGTGCGCTAACAGCCCCCGATAGCTCGCGCTAACGAGCCATAACGTGCGCTACCTGTTCACCTCCAGAGTACAGAAACATTCTGCCTCAACTGGAATACCGAATTAGCACGCGCTGCCACACACCTAGCGTGCACTAAACCTCAACCATAGCGTGCACTAATCCGCAGACTTAGCGTGCGCTAAACTGCTCATCAAGAGGGTAGAAACAACCTATTGTCACTGCTGTACTCGAACCATTAGCGCGCGCTACTGGCGAAATTAGCGCGCGCTACTCAGTGAAATTAGCGTGCGCTACACAACGGAATTAGCGTGCGCTAACGAGCGTCAGACAGTAGTACAGACATCACTCAAAGTTGGAAAACGACTCATTCTCTCCCGGATGAAAACTACGTGCACTCGACACCAAACAACGGACTGAAGAAGACACACGCACGACAAGTTCTAGTCCGAACTAGAGTATAAAAAGAAAACATGATTCCGACAACCCAAGGGTTCGGAAAACGACAATGATAGTAATTACCCCATAACTTTGGGAATTTACAAAATAGCCCAAAACATCCAAAACACACGATACACGATTTAAACACCAAACAAAAGATCACAACATGCATAATAACATAAGACGGATTTACGGCAACCCCGAAATGGCGGTTCGGAACAATGATTACGAGAATCAAACCAAATAGCGATGGGAATGACAATAAACGCGAAATTGGGTAAAATAAGTCCGAAACAAGCTCAGATGACAAAAAGTCCGGTATTAAATATTCTCAAAATATCAATATGGTTACAAGAATCAATAAAAATGAAAATACACTAAAATTAAAAATACCAAAAAAAGAAAGAAAAATGCAGATATTACACCTTGCAAATGAGCCTTCAAAGATTTTGAAGTTTACCAAATGGATGTGAAAAGTGCACTTCTCAATGGAGTACTAGAAGAGGAAATCTATGTTGAGCAACCCCCCGGATTTGTCAAAGGAGACAAGGTATACAAGCTGTTAAAGGCTCTATATGGACACAACCAGGCACCAAGGGCCTGGTATGAGACTCTATCCATAATTCTTGAGAAGAATGGAATTTGCAAGGGAAAGGTGGATAAAACTCTCTTCAGAATTTAACATGGAGTCCACATACTACTAGTTCAAGTATATGTCGATGATATTATATTTGGCTCAACTAATCCTAAACTTTGTGAAAAAATTTCAAACCTCATGCAAGGAGAATTTGAAATGAGCATGATGGGCAAACTAAACTTCTTTCTTGGTGTGCAAGTCAAACAAGTTGACAATGGAATATTCATCAACCAAGCAAAATACCCAAGGGAGCTGATCAAAAGATTTGGCATGGAGTTAGCCAAACCCCTGAGAGTACCAATGAGTACCTCTCTCCACATTGATGCTGATGATGGAGGCATTCCAGTGGATCCAACCACAACAGAAGACTAATTGGATCATTACTCTATCTCACTACAAGCAGGCCTGACATTCATATGCAGTAGGAGTGTGTGCAAGATTTCAGTCGAAGCCAAAGTAATCTCTCTAGGAAGCAGCAAAAAGGATAATCAGATACCTAAATTCTACAATCAGTGTTGGATATGGTATCCAAAAGATGACACTTTGAACTATCCGGATATTATGATGCTGACTTTGCAGAATGCAAAATCAACAGGAAAAGCACCAGTGCAACGTGTCAATTCCTTGGAACCAGACTAATATCTTGGTTCAGTAAGAAGCAAGTGTCCGACTCACTATCCACAACTGAGTCAGTATACCTAGATGCAGGTAGCTGTTTTGCCCAAATTCTATGGATCAGACAATAACTAAGGGACTACAACATCATTACAAATGAAGTCCCTATTTGGTGTGATAATAATATCGCAATTGCTATACGAAACAATCCAGTCTTATATTCGAGAACAAAGCACATAGACATCAAGCATCATTTCATAAGAGACCATGTGCTCAACAAAAGAGTAAGGGTGGAAAGAGTCAGCACAGAGTACCAGATTATTGATATATTCACAAAACCATTACTAGAGTAAAGGTTTATCGAACTAAGCAGGGATCTTGGACTTCTAGATTGGGAATCTAGTGCCTAGCTGAAAATCTAAAAATGAAGAATGTCAATTGATCCAAAGCACAGACGACGAACGCCAGCTGATCAGAACCACGGATGAGGAAAGTCACATGATGAAAATCACCTACCAAATTGTGATGGGGATGTCAGAAGCTATGACAAGTTGTCTTCTTCAAAAGACATTGACATGGGCGCCATGATTCAAAGTCAAAGGATTAATTGGCCTGAATACATCTACAGACAATTAGTCAGAGAGGTAAAGTCAGCTGGGATACTGTGAATAAGAAGTTTGTACATAAACTGGCTTTAGGAACTCAGATAAGTTGGATTCTGGAGTTTCTGATCAAGGCTAGGGGGAAGGCAGAGAACTTTCACAGTAGCAAGAGACTCAGTCACATGGACCAGGCTGCCCTGGAAAAGTATGCAATTGACCAGCCCAGAGCTTTGGAATTTCTTCAACGGATGAAGTCTGGAACATCTTCATACAAAGCAGCCACAAACTCTATAGAGAAGAACAAGTTGAATCAGTTGCAGTCATCCCAGGTGCATCTGAAAAAACTGCAGCTGATATTTCACCTGTTTCGACCGTAGTTGAAGAAACTGCAGCTAACATTCCATTAGAAAAGTTAGCTGCAACTGAAGCAACCCCACCTGCACTTGCATCTGCACCTGCAGATAGTATAGACAGTGACAATCTCCCCCTCTCCAAACTATTAAAAAAGAGGAAGTCACCTGAGAAATAAGAAATCGTTCAAATCACATCATCTCCAGAATCAGCCCCCAAGAGACATAAGGGACTGGTGGACTACTCATTTGAGTCCTCAAAAGAAAAGACAGATGAGATCTCTGACATCACTACCACCCTAGCTGCACCTCTACTTATCACATACGCAGCTCAACCAGCTCTATCACCAAGCTAATACCAGAAGAAGAAGAAGTTGAAGAACTCCTTGAGGAGCACAATATTCGTTACTCCTTCAACCTGAGAGGGAATAATCCACTAAATCTACCAAGGTGCAATTGCAAATGGTAAAAAAACAAGCACTTAAATTTTCCTTTGTAAATATCTATAAAAAATGGAAGGGTTTAAAGAATCTTAGCTTTTCTGAGCTAAAGGAGTTAGTAGAGAGAAGTGAATGGGACTACCCCGTAGCCACATAACACCTGATAAAGTGTTATACCATGAGTCTGATATGATCCTACTTCTTGATGATAACTGGTTCATATCCAACTTCAAAAAGAATATGGATCAAATTCATATTTGACATCATAGAAGGGGTATCCCAGGGCAAATCATTTGATGATGAAGGAGAAATTGTCGGAGTAGAAGAAGAAAATAAGAATAAAGTCAGAGAAGGAGAAGAAAAAGATGAGAAGAAGGATGATGAGGATCATGATCAGGATGCAACTGATCAAGGTCCCAGATCAACTAAACCCTGACGAGCTGAGAAATCAAGGAAACAGGGGGAACAATCTGCAAACACTTCCTCTGCTCAAAAGTGAGCTGACAGAAGAATATCCACTGAAAAATCTACAGCTCAGAAGTCAGCTGCACAAGAAAACACAGCTGAAAACATTCCTCAGGTAGAGGCGCCTGAATTTCAGCTTCCTCAAACATATCTGCTGAGCTTATCCGCACCATGGTAGACGATACTGTTGCAAAGCTTCTGGCAACAAAAGTGGAACCACGCCTTCTATCCCTTAACAGCAAAATGGACTCCATTCTTAACAAAAAAGAACCCTTTCCACCACCAACATCTTCCAGAATGCCACTTAGCATGCAAGATTTCATGCATGAGGTGGATGAGCAGTTGGCACAAATTATTGATGCTGGCAAAAAGGGGGAAGAAATGAGATCCAAGTGGAAGCAGGAGGCATTATCCATATTCCGTAAAAGCTCACCTGAACCTCAAATCATCCATTATCCTGAAGCTGGAGTTTCAAGTTCCCTAAAAATAAAAAGTATAGCTGCACCTTCAGAAGCCCCTGCAGCTAAGAAGAAGAGAACTAGGCAAGAACCAGTTGTGCCTATGAGCTGGGAAGGCAAAGAACTATACTATGTTGAGGAGTTTCTTCCAGAAGAAGCTGGAAATAATTGGAGGATTGCCATGAATGATTTCATCAAAAAATATTATTTTTGGGAAATCCTCCAAGACCCCAACTGCACTCCTCACCACACCTTCATTGACTACATGGAAATGAATTGGACAAATTTGTGGGAGATTCTGAATAGGGTAGCTAAAGAGGATTTCAATGCTTATCCACAAATCCCTGATTTCAGACCACGGGATCCTTCAATTGACATAAATGGAAAGTTGGATGATGAAGCACTTCAGAGGGAAATAAAGAATCTATGCATAAAGAACAAGTATACCTCCCCTAAAGATCAGACATTTGCATCCATTGTAGTCAAGAAGTATGGGCTAATCCCAGTAGTTCAAAGGCCTATTGGATCAAAGCTATTGAAGTCTCTCCCTCCAGCAAGGATCACAGAAAGAGGGAGAACTTAACCTTTTTGTCAATCACTTGTAATCTTTACTTATATTTTTGTAATCTTTCATTAAGGACTATATTGTAATCTCAAATATTGAAAGCTTATTACAATCGGCCTGAATGACAACCTCTAGTTGTCTCAAATAGACTAAGTCTTCACATTTTAAGTTATTTTACTTATCTGTGTGATGATTTTACTACATTTGAACATTAAGTTTGGCCATCATCAAAATAGGGGGAATTTATTATAATTTTAGAATTTTGATGAATGTCGCACCTGCATTCAAAGATTACTTCAAATGTATGTATTTGGCATTGTAAATAAGAACCATATGAGTATCTTCTATAGGCCTTTAAAAATTAGGCTAAGTATTGATCATGTTGATTAGATAGAAATTTGGTTAAGCATAGAACATATACCAGCCGGGTTTTGGTCAATACAAGATATCAGCTAAGGTTTGACCGATAAAGCATCAGTCGGGTTTCGGTCAAAAGAAAATATCAGCCGGGCTTGATCAAGTCAGAAGTACAGCTGGATATCTCTGAAGACAATTTTGGCTAAGTACAAAACATCTAAAATGTCAGTCGGGTTTCGTCAAAGCGAAATATCAGTTGAGGTTGACCAGACATACATCTGCCATGTTTGGTCAAAACATAATATCAGTTGAGGTTGACCAAGGGAAATAGCATCCAACTTTCAAGACGATATATCAGGTAGCTTTTGTCCAGCTTTTGACCAACATATCAGCCGGGTTTGACCAAAAGGAAATATCAGCTGAGCTTTATCAAAGGCGGAATATCAGCCAAGTTTTGACATCAACTGTCCACGTCAGCAAACGTTAGAAAATCAACAATGATGGCAAAACACATGCAGACATAAAATCCAAGGAGACAAAGTAATTTATTCCCAAAAGGAATAGAATATTCGTCGAGACTCGCGACCTAAAGACGTTCTAATTACAGTAATCACAGAAAAGCGGTGCAACGGCAACATGCATCTACAAACAGACAGATTTGAAGAAGAGACAAAGCCCTGCAAATAGAGGAAAAGCAAAATAATGAAGTCGACTCTCCAACGGATGGATTTGTTCCATATGCAACGGCTATGAAGAGCTCAAAGATCGTACTATAAATATCCGAAGAAAGCTTGAGCAAAAGTACGATGCGAACAATACTTACAAAGAAATCAAAGCAAACACAAAGCAAATCTATAGTATCGTGAAGAGCAAGATCCTAAAGCAAATACTGAGAAGCTCATAAAGTTGGAGAAGACAACACTCTTGTCTTTAAGTTTGAGTACGGGGTTAATTTATTGAACGAGGTTCTTGAGAGTGAAGACGTTGTAAGACATCCACGTGTTCTTAGTTGGAAGGTGATAGGCAACTTGAAAGTTGTTGAGGCATCCACGGTTTTTCGATCAAGAGGTGTTAGGAAACCAAGGGAAGGAGTTGCAACGGCCACGGGTTTACTGGTTGGAAGCTGTTCTAACTGAATTCATTGTAACACTAATTTCACCGGTTGAAAGTTATAGTGAATTATCTCCATCTGGTTTGGAGAAAAGTATACCAGTAGAGGATTACCCCACCTATGAAACCACTCTAAAGTGCTATGTGATTTACTGTCTTTAACATCATACTTGACTGTTGCATTCATATTAACTATTTCATTTAAAGTCAGCTGTCATTCTGCAAAACCATTTTACAGCTGACAAAGTTTAACTGCATTTATATCAGTTGAGTAACCTTAGCTGCATTTATACAACTGTGTTTATCTAACAGTTATTTGGAAAAAAATTATAAGTCTATTCACCCCCTAGACTTATACCTGACGCCTAGTAACCTACACAACTGACTTTTAAACAGTTAACATGAATGCAACAGTTAAGTATGACATTAAAAGCGATAAATCACACAGCACTTATAGTGTTTTCAGAGGTGGAGTAATCCTCTACTAATTCCCTTCTCTCTTATCCACTTGGAAATAAATTCACTATAACTTTCAACCAGTGAAACTTAGTTACAATGAATCTAGTTGCAGTAGCTTCCAACCAGTGAAAACCTGTATCCATTGCAACTCATTCCCTTTGTTGCCTAACACCTCTTGACGAAAACCCTTGGATGCCTCAAAAACTTGAAAGTTGCCTATAACCTTCAAATCAAGAACCCATGGATGCCTTACAACCTTTTACTCTCAGGAACCTCGTTAAAGAAAGTACCCCATACTCAAACTTTGAAACAAGAGTGGTTTTCTTCTCCAACTTCAAAGAACTTCTGATGATTTTTGTCTTTAAGATATTTGCTCTTTTGCGATGCTTAGCACAAAGTGTATTGCTTCTGTTTGATTTGTTAGCTTGAAAGTATTAATCGCATCGTGCTTTTGCTCAAATGTTCTTCAGATATTTATAGTATGATTCTTGAGCTGTTCATAGACGTTGCATCCTTGAACAAATCAGTTCGTTGGAGAGTGGACCTCATTGTTTAGCTTTTCATTTCTTTACATGGCTTTGTCTCTTTCTTCAATTTCGACCGTTTGAAGATGTATAGTTTTCGCGCCGTTTTCTTTGATTACTATAACTAGAAGTCTTATTGGCGCGAATCTCAAGGAATATTTTATTCCTGAATCTCCATTAATTAATCAAGTTGTCTCCTTTGCTTTAAATACATATGCATGTGTTTTTCCGTCTTTGTTGACTTTTCAATGTTTGTTGACGTGGACATAGCTGATGTCCAAACTTGGTTGATTATTCCGTGTTGATCAAATTTGACTAATTTTATGCCTTAGTCAAAGCCAGCTGATGTATTGGTCAAACCGGGCTGATATTTTGTCTCGGCAAACTTAGCTGATATTTGCCTTTGACCAAACCCGACTGATATTTATCTGGTCAAACTTAGCTGATATTTGCATTTTGACAAACCCGGCTAATGTTTGACTGTTCTATACTTAGCTAAAATTTTATCTGGTCAACATGATCAATACTTAGCCTAATCTTTTAAGTGCCTATTTAAGATACTCATTTGAATCTTCTTTATAATACCAAGTACTTAAACATATATTTGAAACAAACTTTGAATACAGGGATGGCATCATCAAAATCTCAAAAAGGTATTCCTAACAAATTCCCCCTATTTTGATGACGACAAAACTTAAGTTTCAAATGTAATTCAGTCATCACACACAGAAACAAAATAAAATGAAATGAAAAAGTCAGTCTATTTGAGATAACTAACGATTTTTATTCAGATCGACTGTATATACGTTTATACTCTGAAGTTCATTACAATATAGTATTTGAATTTTTCAAACTCATAAAACAAAAAAAAAATACAAGTAAATGCTATAAAACTAATTAACTCCTTTGTCTCCCTCTTCCTCTTCCGTTGAGCTTTGCTGGAGGGAGTGATTTCAATGGTTTATATCCAATAGGTCTTTCCACTACCGGAATCAGCCCATACTTATTTTTCACCACGATGGATGTAAATTCTTGATATTCAGGAGAAGTATACTTACTCTTAATGCAAACTTCCACTACTACAAAATACCCATTTAACAGCAGACATTTAACAGCGGTTATGCCAAAACCGCTGTTAAATTTGTGCGGTGGCACAAATCATAAATATTATGAAAAATTAACAACGGTTAATATATAAACCGCTGTTAAATTCGGAAAATTAACGGCGGTTGCCTAAAAGCGCTGTTAAATTCAGAAAATTAACGGCAGTTGCGGTTGTTTTTCCCCTGTTAACAGCGGTTGTCGGCATAACTGCTATTAAATTTTTTTTTATTATTAACAGCTGTTTTCTATAACCGCTGTTAATGTTCAATTTAATTACTCCTGGTCTTCTTTCTTTCTTTCTTTCTTCTTTCTTTCCTTTTTTTCTTCCTGCAGCTTCTGACTCCCCCGACGCTTCACAATTGGCCCGCGACCTCCGGCGACCTCCCGAACTCCGCGACCCCCGCAACCTCCCCGCCGTTTCGCAATCGACCGCGGTCCTCTATATTGAAATCAAGTAACTATTCCCAACTCTATTCTTTGTTTCTATTTGGTAATTTTATCTAGTCTTTTAAGGATTGTTGTGTGCTGCGAGTGTTTAATATGTGTGTGTGTTGTGTGTATGTGCATGTATAGGTGTGGCAGTGTGTGTGTGTGCAGTGTGTGTGTGTGTGTGTGTGTATTGTGTGTGCGTGTGTATTGTGTTGTGTGTATATTGTTTGTGTGTGGCAGTGTGTACATGGTGTGTATGTGTGTGTATTGTGTGTGTGGCAGTGTGTGTTGTGTGTTTGTGTGTATTGTTTGTGTGTGGACTTTTAATTATACCGAGATTGTTTTGGAGAACAATGTTAAAACCTCAATAATCACAAACTTAGTATTCGGGTGCATATAACGGACAAAATATGTATGTGCATGTGCACTATGTGTATGTGAGTGTGTAATATAGTTTTACGTGTTATTTTCTTCTTGTTTGTAGTATAATTTAATCGATTTAGATGAGTGTATGTTTAATTGTGTGTGTTGCTTTTGACAACACTATTTTGTGAAACACGAATTATTTTGGGATAGATGTGGTTAACTTCTTAAGGATCTTCTCCCTTTGGGATAGTTGTTAACTTTCGTCTTAAGGATCTTCTCCCAACAGTTCGTGCAGATAGAGTTAGCAATCTTGACAAAGCCATAAGTTGACGTAGGACAACCATACAACAGTTATAGGACAACCATACCTTTGTCATTCTCGGTCAAAACAATTTTCAAAATGTTAGTAATCATATAGAAATGAAATTATTTCCCTTATACAAAATAATAGCAAATTGAATTTCATAGTATGTGTAACAGAAAAGAAGAAATGGATCGAAGTTGGATGAATGCAAGTCGTGCGAGTGCGGAGTATGACAATTGGAATTGAGCAATTTCTTAAATTTGCTCGACAACATCGCTCGGAACCCGATGAAAGATACTTTTCTCCTTGTGTGAGGTGTATGAATGGGAGACGACATGAGGCTGACACAATTCATGAACATCTCGTTTGTGAGGGGATAAACACCAACTATACGGTGTGGATATGGCATGGCGAAATAGTAGATGTTCCAACTGGAAACACTCATGTAGTTGTAGATGGTGATCAATTTTAAGAAATCATTTATGATGTCAGACAAGAATCCTTTCAAAGAGCTCATGTTTATGATGCATTGAAAAGTGATTCAGAGACTCCATTGTATCTGGGGTGTGAAAATTTCACACGACTATCTGTCGTGTTGAAGCTGGTTAATTTCAAGGCAATAAATGGGTGGAGTTACAAAAGTTTCACCGAATTGCTCCAATTGATGAATGAGATGCTACCAAAAGGCAATACTTTGCCTAAGCATACCTATGAGGTGAAGAAGGTTTTGTGTCCGCTGGATATGGAGTATAGAAAACACATGCTTGTCCCAATGATTGCATACTGTACAGAAAAGAGTTTTAAGAATTGTATAAGTGTCCTAGGTGTAGGGTATCACGATACAAAGTGAAGAGTGATGGAGAGAACACACAACAAGGACCTCCCGCGAAGGTGTTATGGTATCTTCTGATTGTTCCAAGATTCAAGCGATTGTTTGCTAATAGAGATAGTGGATATAGTGTGAAGGGACATCATGCATGTCCTATATGTGAAGAAAACACAATCTACATCCAGTTGAAACATGGAAATAAAACAGTTTACACTCAACATCGGAGGTTTCTCAATCGCCATCACTCATATCGTAGATTGCGAAAAGCTTTTAATGGATTCCCATAAAATGGACTTGCGCCGATGCCCCTAACAGGTGAGCAAGTATACGATTGTGTGAAGAACATAAATACTATATTTGGAAAAACTAAAAAGAAGGCCGCTATGACAAACATTTGGAAGAAGAGGTCACTATTTTTTGATCTTCCTTACTGGAGACATCTAGATGTTAGACATTGTATAGATGTCATGTCGAAATCAATGTATGCGATAGTGTGATCGGCACACTTCTCAATGTTAAACACAAAATAAATGATGGTGTCTAGGCTCGATAAGACTTAGAGGAAATGGGTATACGTCCTCAGTTGCATCCGCAAGTAGTTGGTAAACGAACTTATCTTCCCCCAGCATGTTATACTTTATCCAAAAGAGAGAAAATCAGCTTTTGTAATTGTTTACAAGGCATTAAAGTGCCACAAGGTTATTCGTCGAATATTAAGAGTCTTGTATTGATGCAAAATTTGACATTGTTGGCTTAAAGTCTCATGACTGTCATGTCTTGATGCAACAACTTCTAGCTGTGGCTATACATGACGTCTAGCCTAAAAAAGTGAGAAATGCCATAACTCGCTTGTGTTTTTTCTTCAGTTCTATATGTAGCAAAGTGATTGATCCTTTGGTTTTTGATGAGTGAAAAAACGAGGCTGTTGTTATCTTGTGCCAATTGGAGATGTATTTTTCTCCTTCTTTTTTTGATATTATGGTTCACTTACTTGTCCATATAATTAGAGAGATTGAAGATTGTGGCCCCGTTTATTTGTGATGGATGTTTTTGATTGAGCGATACATGAAGATTTTTAAAGGGTATACTAAAAAACCATTTCGTCCAGAAGCATATACTGTTGAGAGGTATATTGCAGAAGAAGCAATCGAGTTTTGCACAGATTACATGTCACAAACACCATCTGTGGGGCTTCCAAAGTCTCGACATGATGGGAAACTTAATGGAAAGGGTACATAGGGTGTTAAAATATTAACCAAGAATCGCGATGAGGTGCTTCAAGCACATTTGTACATTTTGAATAACACTGATGAGGTTCTTCCGTACTTGTCTGCTCACAAGAATCATTTGAAGACAAAGATTTCCCAAATGAGCGATAAATGGTTGTTGATTGAACATAATAAGACTTTCTTGAGGTGGTTTAAAGTACAAATCTCCAAAAGTGATAGCGCATCTGAAATGTTAAAATGGCTAGCTTACGGGCCGAAGTCCGATATCGTAAGTTGGAATGGATATGATATCAATAAGTACTCATTCTATACAAAGTCACAAGATGACAAAAGTTCGGTTCAAAATAGCGGAGTTACTCTTCAAGCCGAGTCCATGCACTTTTCAAGCTCGAAAGATAAAAATCCAGTTATAGCATCGACAAGTTACTGTAATATCCGGAATTTCTACTACTGTGGTTTAATATTATTTTATACGAGTTATGTTGTACAGCGTGGAATCTGTACAGTATGGATAAAATAAATGAAGGACTAAGACATCTGTATTGGTATAATTACTATACTTGGTCGAAAATTGCAGTTGAGGATCTTGATATTTGGATCATTTGTTGAGAATTCGTCCCTTTGGCGTTGTACTCAAGACTTCGTGATAATTTGGAAAATCGTTCACTGTGATCCGAGACGTCAAGTCTTGGGGACTTGGGCGTGCGATTGATTTGGTCCCGAGAACTATTTGGACATTATTGTTTTCAGATCATGATGGATAGTTCATATCCCGAGTTGTTTACCCTTAGTTTCTAGGACGAAACTCTTTTTAAGGGGGAGGGTATATAATACCCGGTTGTAATTCGATCATTGTCATTCAGTAATTTCATTCGGTAATTTTTATATTTTTCGCAGAAGTCCATCTTAGTGACTCTATTGTTACCTTTTCGTCATTCCGAGAATGATTAATTCGACACTTTTTGTCATCCGAGTTCGTCTCGGTGTCGTTCTGTTGAATTCCGTGTTCTTTAGCGACTTTTCCACGTATGTGTTCGACTTTGTTAAATCACCATTAATTTTTGGAAATTCCAAAAATTCTGAATCTTTTCAATATTATAAAGCGTTGAGTTAGCTTTCCAATGGTTCAAACGGTGAGTCAATCGGAGTCCGAACGAGGGAGTTATGGTCGAAATAGCTAAGTCACTCTCATTTCCAGTTTTTGGCTGAGTACTCTATACCTTGTGCCGCGGCACATGCCGACGGGGCCGTGGCACACTGCCGAGTCACTGCTGGCAGATTTGGCCCTGTGCCGCGGCACACTTCGGGTCAAGGCTGCACAAAGGCAACAAGACAGTAATTGTGTTTTTGAGCGAGAACAACTCATTTCTTTCCCATTTCTTCAACCATACGAGAGAGAGAGGGCTTCAGGGGGGAGATTTCCCATCATCTATCACTTGAGTATTTTATTTTCTTCATCTCCTTTCGATTGTGAAGCCCGGATAGTCAATCTAACGCGTGTTCTTCGGATCAAAAGTGCTTGGATTTTCAAGAGGTAATTTCTTCAACATCTTGGATTTCAATTTTGTTTTGAGATATGATGTTTTGGATGTTAAGATCATGTTGTATGAAGTGATATACACATGATTATGGACATGTTTGATTATTCATTGTATTATTGAGGGATTATTCAAGAACACTTTAAATATTGTGTTGGATTTGGGGGTTTTCGATTAATTATTGTTGAAATCACGATTATGGATATTTATAATGGATTATTGATCGTATTGAAGATGTTTTGTTGGTTTGAAACACTTCTTGGGGATTTGATGTTGGTATTATTGAGGTTTGGTTTTAAACAATCAAAGTTGGCCACAAAGTGTTCGATATAATGCCCCAATGAACTTGGTTTGATCGTATCGACGTTTTGAGTTCGTTATATTCATGTTTGATTCGTATATTGATTGGATTGTTGGTAATTGTATTATTCAAGGTTGTTCGAGCGGACGATAATTTCATTAAGGATGTTGATCGTGGAAGTACCTTCTCGCCTTCGGTTTGAGGTCCGAGGAGCTCGTAGATGAAAACAATGAGATTAGTGACGGCTTCATCATCGTCGTATCGGTATCCAGGCAAGTTGTTACTTGATCAGTTATAATGTTTAATGAATGGTTTCGGTTTCATTTCGTTTATAATGCATATAGCAATGAGTATATGTTGTCATTCCGATTCCGGGAGTTTCATCATAATGTATATGATTTATTTCGGTTATTGGCATATTCGGGTATTGAGGTTACATTATGGTAAAGACGAGGATATGAGTATCTGTAGTCCATGGTACGTTTGGATCGCCGAGCATTGCGAATAATCGTCGGTAATGGTTTGATATCGAGATTTCTCCCGAAGGACTCGGGGCAAGTATCTTATATCGATTCAGTTAGTGTTAGTGATTTGATCATGCATATTGTCATTCATGTTGTCGAACATGAGGTCGTCTTAGTTGAGTTGTCATATTATCGTTCATGTTGCGTTGTTCATATTGATGAACATTTTGATTTGCATATGTGTATGCATAATTGTGTTGTTTGTGTTGTGTTGATCCGATGGGATCGTGTGATCTATGTTGAGGGCGCTGGATCAGATTTCCACCATGCGTTGGTCCGACGGGATCATCATGGGAATCTATAGTTGTGTGCGCTGGATCGCTGGACAGGTAATGCGACCATGCATTAGTCCGACGGGATCATCATGGGAATCTATAGCTGTGTGCGCTGGATTGTTGGATTACCATATGTGTTGTTGTTGTGCATATGTATATTATGGGTTTGCCATAAGTATACATTGTCGTTATTGATGTGATCATATTGACGTTGTCATATGAGTATGCATTTGTAGGTCTTGTGTTAGGACCATGTTCGTATGTTGTGTTGATCTGATTTTGGATTAGACTGACGTGATTTCGTCATGGTATTTCGTATCTTGAGGTACGTTCTGTATTTCCTTGATACTTGTCTTTGTTGGACAATCGATTATCGTATTGGAATTGTCGACGTCATCCGATGGATTGAATTGGCCAGAGTCGGTATAATTTCCATATCTCGAATTATGATAATGTTTATTGAGAACCTTGAGTATTGTTAAAATACCGTACAGATATTTCAGTATTATCTTATTGTGTTGTTAAGGATACAAATCGTGGATTTTCGTAAAGTTACGATTGTAAGATTACATTGGTCGTATTCTTACTTAGTATTTCCATTGATATGTAATTATTGACGTGATGTGATGGTTATCATTGTTGGATATTATGGCTGACCCCATCGTGGGCTTTCTTTTTAGGTTCTTGGATTATCAAGCTTGTAGCGGTCATGAAGAGATGAGCTTCCCGGAGGATACTGGCTAAGACATGTATTGGTGTATTGAGTTTCTGATCTGTTGTTGTATTCCGCTGCTAGAGTATTTTAATTGTTTGTCTTTATCCACTGCGTGAGTATTTTTAAATGTCCTTTTGGTATCTAGTAACTTAGGTTACTTTGGCGATCATTTTCTAAATCTATTTTGTCGATACGTGTAAGCGATAGCTTAACGTATGCTTTTAAACTGCTGAGTTTTAGCATTTCGGGCCTTGTGGTTTCAAATGAGATTTTACGACGGTTTTGATAAACGAGTTTTATAAAGTCTTAGAATATTTTAAAGATAATACCGTCGTTAACCTCATGGGCGTTTGTAAATGTTTGCAAAAATTTCTTTTAGCCTTGTGGGTTCCATCTCGGGGCCCACGGCACTGTAATATTTTCGGTTAAATCTGGGGGTGTTACAGAATATGGTATCGGAGCTTAGGTTGTGAAAACCTAGGCAGTCGGGTCGAGTTGGGTCGTGTTTTGTCGCGTCATTCGAGCTGTCGGTTGACGAGTGTTTGAGCTCTGAGTTTTTGTTGTTCACTCGGGCTTGTACGTTATGTGATTTACCAGTGTGGTACTGGGATTGTTGTAACTTTTCCAAATGGTATTAACGTGTTTCTTCGGATAGAGATGTGTGGTGTTCTCGAGTTGAACTGAGTTTGCAAAATGTGTGTTTTGAAAATATCTGTGTCGAGTATTTCCTTGAGTCGAGACATGTGCCAGTATCACGGGGAATCATCGGCTTCACGATCTGTAAGTTTTTGGATTTTTGAATTGCATTGAGATTTATTGCCGAGCTAAGTTGATATGCTTTGGGATTCAGTAGAATATTATGTGTTACAGTATGAGATGACAGATTTGGGACAGGATTGATGATCTTGAGAAGTTATGATTTTGGAAATCAATATGTCGATTAAGTTTTGGAACGGAGTTTTGCATTTGGGAGAAATATTGTGGATTGTTCAGGAGAACATATAGTCATGTTAGTTCATTTTGAGATATGCGAACTGTTTTGAGCATTTGAAAATGATACTTTTCAAAATGAATGTTTCACGAATGTTTTACCGTAAATGATTTTTGGGGCCGATACCCAATAGATTTTTGAAATTGTTTTATAACTCGGGACTTGGGGTCCGAAAAAAAAAAATTCCTACTTTTTAAACTTCTTGTAATGCGGAACGAGATACGGGCTGAGACCCTAATGTTTCAAAAGGCTTTTTTGTTTTCTTAAAACTCCCGAGATTTGTAAAACACTTTATCAATCGTTTATCTACTTTATCACTACCTTTTCGGGTTTTGATCTATTAGTTCAAATGAAACCTCTCGTGAAGTCTTTCGCTGTGTTGATTTGTTTCAATGCATTGTCATAGCATAATTGAGGTGATCCAGGATGGAAAATGGTCGACGTTGCGAGTCATATGTGGAAAAGGAGTTTTTAGTCGGAATTTATATATTGAAATGTTGGAACTCTATCGTGTGGTTTTCCGATGGAATAGCGAACCGAATTAGTATACAGTAGTATGGTTGAAGTCAAGCATTTGCATAGTTTTCATTTTAAACTTCGAAATCGTGTGGAATCGAAGGAAACCGTTATCGAATACTTGGCACCAGCGAGCCAATTTAATTTTTCGAACATTGATTTCGTGGTCTTACGAAAATTTATGTTTTGATTTTTAAAATTTTTGAAAAACTTTCGAAAATTTGTCTTCTTGATAAGACTATATGATTTCAAACTGGTTTTGAAAATATGATCGATATACATACGCATTTAGTGCATAATGCATATCATGGTGAAGTTCTGAGTGAGACTCACAAACTGGATAAGACATCAGTATGGAACGATGAATAGAGATTCGAACTTCAGTATGGTAGTTTGGTTATCTAGGGATGATCGGTTGATTTATCGGATAAGAGCAATATGCTGCGTGTTGTAGATTCTTGCACAGGATGTAATTTTGGAACTTTGGATTTTGCGAAATCGGGGCATATGTGCTATGTAATTCCATTGGTATGGTAGTAGCGCGATTTGTACCATAGCGATTTCTCAATGATTTCTTTGTAAGTGTAGATTTGGGGATGGTGACCCCATACTGGTTGTTTTGGATATCGAGTGGTCATTCCCACTCCACTTATGATTGGTATGTTCATCGATTTACGATTGGTTGTTCGTATGCCGAGGAGTATGTTCACTAGTCGGGTATGTTTATTGAGATCCATTGTATGTGATTGGTGTGTCGTTTTGAGAACTTTATTCGTTCGTATATCGGTTTCTGTGATTCTGTGTTGATCGTGTTGGAGCTTACCGTGTGAAGATATTCTCAATTATCGCTGATCGTTCGTTGGTAATATTGGAGTTTATCATGTCGATGATATTATCGACTGCGTTTTGACCTTTGGATGGGTCGTATTAGAGTTTATCATGTCGATGATATTCTCGGTTAATTTATTGGTTGATCATTGCTAGTGACCATCTAAACGTTCAGATTTTGTGTCGATATTTCGAGATTCGTTGCCATTGTGTTGGGCAGTTGTTTCACAGATGTATCGTGTATTATTGATTTGTATCAGGATTTGGACCTGATTGTGTAATCAGGCAGACAGGATTTGAAACGGATAGATTATTTCTTCCGAAGATGTTATATTTTTGTTGAGACTCATGGAATTGTGATCGTAAGCGTGTTGAAGCTTTACAGTGAAGTCACTTGCTAGTATCTCAGGGGATCGTCGACCTACGTATTGGTAAGTGTAATGCCCGGATAAATTGTGTATTTACCTTGTACTCGACCTTGTATGATCTCGACTTCATGATGTTATAAATCGTAGTTTGGTTTCCGTATTTGTGCCCTTATGTTTTTATATATCTTCAACATTTCATGCATGATTCTGCACGTACTTACGTATGCTATCAGGCGTCCATAACGTACGCTAAAGATTCAGTATTACGTACGTTACATGATGTTCTTAACGTACGTAAGCTAAGTCAACTTGGGTTCGGATAAGGGTCGGCGTGTGGGGGCCGAGGAAGGGGCCAGGGGAGATTCGTGTGATTTCCGCGTGAACCTGGACATAGGTGTTACGTACGCTGTGGTGCATGTTTTACGTATGCTAAGGACATGGATATTACGTACGTAAATCCCGTGTGATTACGTACGTAAGGAAATGGCGAAATCAAACAAGTGAACTCTGGTCAGACGATTACGTATGCTAAGGCTAGGGTATAACGTACGTTAAGTTTGTTATGTACGTAAAGGTGATTGCACAACGTACGTAATGCCCAGAAATCTATTTATAGAACCCGACCCTCACTTCATTTCCCACTCTTGCCTTGGCCGATTTTTGTGTTCTTGAGACTATCCTTCACCTCATATCCCTCATATCATCATCTACATCCGATTTTGGGAAGCCTAGACCGTGTGAATTGGTGATCAAGCTTCCGGTGAAGAGTTTATTGAAGATTTTCTTATTCTTACATCTCTTAAGGTATGTTACGATTCACCAAGCTAGAGTTTACATTCTTAGCTATACTTTGAGCTTGTTTTGGAAATCATTAGACTAGATAATGATCTTTTGAGTCCAGCACCATATTTTGAAGTTTAGAACCCGATTATACCTTGTATTTCTTCCATTACGTAGAGTATTGATTTAGCCTTGGTGGATGAAAACCTTTACATGAAGTATCCTAAATTCGTGAAGTAATAAGCATGATTTCCGCTAGATTTTCTGAACCCTTTTTATGTTCCATTGGAGTAATTCATGTATGTTAGAAGAATTTGTTGTGACAATGTTCTTCATGTTCTTGAGGGTAATATATCGACCAAGTCCTTGAACTCAAACCGAATCACCATAGTGTCGTTATCCTTGCGTAATATTCAAGCATACTTGTCGTCTTGAGTAATATTGGGGGTAGAATCTTAATAGCCGATCATATGAGGATTTGGCATTTAATCCCTTATTAAAACACGAAATATTCAATACCTTGTAAAACATCGAACTTTTAAACATCGGTATTTCACCTTCGAAATGATCGTTCAACTCTCCTGTAGTGCCTTATCGTTTCCGGTTCAGTTCTTATCTAGTGTTATAACCGTGAACCAACCTAGCGTCACTACTTTACGATCATAATATAAGTATTCGGTGATCGTATGTTAGTATCGAGTAGTATGTTAAGTTCCTTGTATCTCTTTTTGAACAAGGTCCGAGCCTTGCATAGGGGTCGGTCGTGGGGCGGTGACATACGGACGCGTGATGTTTGTTGGAGTATTTCATTCTTGCCATTTTCGAGGCAAGTATCATATGTTGAGTTTGATTTATATTGGAACTTTGATTATGCATATGGTTTTGTTCATGTTGTCGAATATGAGATTTATTTCTGTAAATTCTCGTGGTATTCGTTGTTAATCGTTCGTATTGATGAAAATATTGAAATGCATATATGTATGCATAATTGATTGGTTTATGGTATAAATGATCCGAGGGGGGGTCATGAGGATCTATGCTGAGGGCGCTGGATCGAATGTCCACCATGCGTTGGTCCGACGGGATCATCATGGGGATCTATGCTGAGGGCGCTGGATCGCTGGACGGGTTTTCCACCATGCGTTGGTCCAACGGGATCATCATGGGGATCTATACCAAGGGCGCTGGATCGCTGGATTACCCTGTATTGTGTTGATGGAATCATGAGGATTCACATCGTCGGATTCCGATAACGGAAGTCCGTTTTGCATGATTTATGATTCACTGATGATTTATGTATTATGATACTTGTACTAGAATTGCTTTGCTAACCCCTTTGGGGGTGGACATTGTTTTGATGTTCAGGTAGCCGAGGAGCGGGGAAGCAACCACAGTACCGACAGGACGATGAAATGGCTCAGTGATGTGGTTGATGTTTATTGTTATATTGTCTTCTTGGTTCACTTTAGTACTCGAGTACGTGTGTTTTAATAATGTCATTTTCGATATGGTTGTATAAGTAAACTCTTTGGATCAGTTGAATCAGTTCTATGTTTTGAACTTCAGTTGTACGGTTGGATTATATTTACTTTCCTTTTTAATTAGCCTTGTAAATCCTTACTTAAAGGGTTTACGGCGCTGTAATTATTCCGAATATCTCGGGGTGTTACAGAATATGGTATCAGAGCCAGGATTCATGGATATCTTGGCAGTCGGTTTAGTTGGGTCTATTTACATTATTTGATTTTTGGTCGTTTGTAACATCACTGCTCAGCCAGCATCGTCGTGTGGACCGTGGTTGTAAGTTTCCTAATCTCAAACACTACCGTTTTATTTAATTCATGTTTTGTGAACATTGATGGACTTTTTTTTAGAAAGTTTGCCCTGGATATTGAGTATTTGTGTTTACAGTATGTTGAGAGGAGGTCGTGGACGCGGACGTGGTCGTGGTCGCGGACGTGGAAATGCGAGACAGGAAGATTCGGTGTCTACTCCAGAAATAACCGCTAGTCGAACGGATTCCCATTCTGGAGGATGCAGGATCGGCAAATAATAATGCAGATCCTAATGTGCCGGAGTGCTTCAACAGTGTGGTTGCTCGATAAACCGATTCGCTCAAGTTGTTGATCGCATGCGAGACGGCGATGGGACAACAAAGATAACGTGGATAATCGGGAGACAAATGGCTTACCGAGGTGGTCAAATTGCACCCTCCGAAATTTGACGGTTCTCACAAACGCTTTCTTGGGATCACTTTGTCAAGGAGTTAAAGAAGATTTTGCGGGGATTAAGCGTCCCAACGACGAAAGGTTCCTGGCCGCCAAAGATCTTCTCGACGGGGAGGCTTTCGATTGGTGGGAGGCCATTCGACCTGAGGAGCATAATGTTGACTGGACGGAGTTCAAATTAATGATGGAAGCGCAGTATTGTCCTCGCCCAGTTAGAGAGGCCCGAGTCCGGGAGTTTTTCTCACCACAAAATTCAGAAGCATCTGTGACAGACGTGATTAAGACTTTTAATCACCAGTTGACTTATGTGCGCCACTTGGTCAGGACCGAGGCAGAGAGGATTTTTCATTTTGATATGCGGATGAAGCCGGAGATTCAGCAATATATGTCCAGATTTGAATGCACCACCCTGCGACAGTATCAGGACAAGGCGCTGGCCTATGATATGAAAGAGGCGGCAGTAGAGAAATCAACGGAAGCAAAGAAACAGAAGGTGTCTGGCAACTTCACGGAGAATAAGGGTAGTGGGCCTCGCAGGGGCCAGTTCTCTTTTCATTCATCCAGGAGGCCTCCGCATCCTTCTCGAGGTGGAAAGAAGTTCCGGGCAGCACCAACCGTTTCAGACGCGGGGAAGAAATGTTATAACTGTGGGAAAACGGGGCATGTTCGACGTGACTATTTCGCGCCTGCTGTGACCTGTTTCGAGTGTGGACAGGAAGGGCATCGCGCAACATTTTGTGGAAATGCGACTCGATCTTTTGGTACTCGCACTCCTGTACCGGTTCCGAAGGACACGAGTGTAAACCAGACGCAACAAAGTGGGTTCCAGCAGCAGAATGCTGGGAAAAGAGAGGCATCCAGCACTGGGTCCGTTCCTCCACGTATTTACGAGATGAAGAAGTCAGACGATCAGAACACGGCTGTTGCATCAGGTACGATTCAGATCTTTTTGCAACCAGTTAGTGTCTTGTTCGATTCCAGAGCTACGCATTCTTTTATATCTTTGAACTGTGTTAATCGTTTGAAAATATCGTGTTTGTATGATTGTGAACCTTATGTTGTGGGATTACCGAGCTGAGAGAAACTTGTGGGAACCCTAGAAACTAGAGATTTTCCAGTGACTATAGGAGGGAGAGATTGGCTATCAAATCTTATTGTGGTCGACATCCTTGGTGACGATTTAATTCTCGGAGATGATTGGCTCAATCGTTATGGAGCTATTTTGAATTACCGAAAGAGAGTCATTTCTATCATTTCCGATAACGGGTCTGAACATTTATTTAAGGGGTGGAGACCGGGAAGCTCAGGAAAATTAATCAAAGCGATGAAAGCAGCGAGATTGCTAAAGCAGGGTTGTTATGGATACTGGTGTTATGCCATGAAGAAAGAAGAAGGAGTAGAGCTCTCATCTATTCCAGTTGTGAATGAATTCTCAGATGTATTCCCTGACGAACTACCTGGATTACCTCCGCAGAGAGAAGTGGAGTTCACTATCGAATTAGAGCCTGAAGCTGCTCCTATTTCCAGAGCACCATATCGTATGGCGCCCACCGAGATGTATGAACTAAAGAAGCAACTGGAAGAATTATTGCAGAAGGGTTACATTCAACCTAGCGCTTCTCCTTGGGGAGCACCCATTCTCTTTGTCTGGAAGAAAGATGGATCCCTCCGATTATGTATTGATTACAGGGAATTAAACAAAGTGACGATCAAGAACAAGTATCCGATACCTCGGATCGACGACTTGTTTGATCAATTGCAAGGGGCAAGGGTATTCTCAAAGATTGACTTGCGATCAGGATACCATCAGTTGAGAATTGAGAAATTGGATATACCGAAGTCTGCTTTCAGATCCCGATACGGGCATTATGAATATGTAGTGATGCCATTTGGACTTACCAATGCTCCTGCGGTATTTATGCAATTGATGAATCGGGTATTCTTAGAATACTTGGATAAATTTGTGGTCGTCTTCATCGATGACATCTTGATATATTCGAAAGACACAGAGGAGCACGTTGAGCATTTGCGTGTGGTTTTGAGCATCTTGAGGAAGGAACAGTATGCAAAGCTTTCCAAATGCGAGTTCTGGATTAGGGAAGTAACTTTCCTTGGGCATGTGATATCAGCTGACGGAGTTCAGGTGGACCCGAAGAAAGTCGAAGCAATCTTGGAATGGGAAGCTCCTAATAACGTGAAAGAAGTCCGGAGTTTCTTGGGACTTGCTGGATATTATCGCCGTTTTGTAGAGGGATTTTCCAAAATTGCTCGTCCGCTCACTCAGCTGTTACAGAAAACTCAAAAGTTCACGTGGGATGAGAAATGCCAGGCTGGTTTTGATGAACTTAAGAAGAGACTGACGATAGCACCTATATTAGCATTACCAGATGGGACGGATGGATTCATGGTATACAGTGATGCTTCAAATCAGGGTCTGGGATGTGTGTTGATGCAGAGGGATAAGGTGATCTCCTATGCTTCTCGGCAACTGAAACCGTATGAAGTTAATTACCCGACTCATGACCTGGAGCTAGCAGTTGTGGTCTTTGCTCTAAAAATTTGGCGACATTACTTGTGCGGCACTCGTTGTCAGATCTTCACCGATCACAAGAGCCTCAAATATATTTTCAGTCAGAAGGAATTAAATATGAGGCAGAGAAGGTGGCTGGAATTGATCAAGGATTACGATTTGGAAATCCTTTATCATCCAGGCAAAGCAAACGTGGTAGCTGATGCACTAAGCCGAAAACCTGTTTCTCTTCGAGTGTTGGAAGCGTTCACATCCCAAACCAACATTCAACGAGAGCTAATCCATGAAGGAATTGAAGTGTGGTTGCAAGGAGTCCAAGGGCAATTGTGTGTGATGGAACTAACTTCGTCGTTGGTTGAAGAAGTCAAATCTAAGCAGTTGGATGACTCTCTGATTCTTCGATTGTGTGACGAAGTGAACAAAGGGAAAGCCCCAGTATTCGTGGTACAAGATGATGGAGTTCTGATATTTCAGAGTCGACTTTGCGTTCCCAATGATGATGGTCTGAGACAGACAATTCTGAAAGAAGCTCACAGCGCGCCCTATTCTATTCACCCGGGCAGTAGTAAGATGTATAAGGATCTAAAACAAAACTTCTGGTGGGGGAATATGAAGAAGGATGTAGCAGAATACGTTTCAAAGTGTTTGACTTGTCAGCAGGTTAAGATTGAACATCAGCGACCTGCCAGAATGTTAAAGCCGCTTCCTATCCCTAAGTGGAAGTGGGAGGATATCTCGATGGATTTCATCACCAGTATGCCAAGGACCAGGACGGGAATGAACATGATTTGGGTTGTAGTTGATCGACTAACCAAGTCGGCTCATTTCCTAGGAATTAAAGACACTTGGGGACCCGAGAGATTGGCGCGAGTATTTATTGCAGAGATAGTCAGATTGCATGGGACGCCGAAGACCATTATTTCAGATCGAGATGGCCGTTTTGTGTCGCACTTCTGGAAGGCAGTTCACAGGGCTTTGGGTACCGAGCTAAACTTTAGCACGGCTTATCATCCTCAGATGGACGGTCAGTCCGAAAGGACTATACAAACAGTAGAAGACATGCTTAGAGCTTGTGCTTTGGATTGGTCAACTGATTTGGAAGTCCATTTGCCATTGATTGAATTCACCTACAATAATAGTTGGCATGCTTCTATTAAGATGGCACTGTTTGAAGCTTTGTACGGGAGGAGATGTCGATCACCCCTGTGCTGGGATGATTCTTCGGATTTGATCGGGATGGAACCGGAATTGATAGTTCAGACTCAAGAGAAGATAGCTTTGATTCGAGAAAGACTGTTGACTGCCCAGAGTCGACAGAAGTCTTATGCGGACATACGTTGTCGCCCTCTATAGTTCGACATTGGGGACCACGTACTATTGAAGGTGTCTCCTACATGAGGAATTTTCCGTTTTGGGAGGAAAGGAAAGCTAAGTCCAAGATATGTCGGACCATTTGAGATCCTCGAGAGAGTTGGTGATTTAGCATACAAGTTGGCCTTACCGCCATCGCTGAGTCACGTTCACAGTGTGTTTCACGTATCCCAATTACGGAAGTATGTACCAGATCCCAATCATATTATTGATTTCGACGAGATCGAGATAGCTAATGACGGCACCTTCGAAGAGAGACCAATCAAGATACTCGAGAGTCGAGTCAAACAGTTGAGGAATAAACCGATCTCCTTGGTAAAAGTTCAGTGGTCTCGACATGGAGTCGAAGAAGCAACTTGGGAGATAGAGGAGAGTATGAAGTCGAGATACCCGGAATCATTTTCGTTTTAAGTTTCGGGCCGAAACTTCTTTTTAGAGGGGTAGTATGTAATGCCCGGATAAATTGTGTATTTACCTTGTACTCGACCTTGTATGATCTCGACTTCATGATGTTATAAATCGTAGTTTGGTTTCGTATTTGTGCCATTATGTTTTTATATATCTTCAACATTTCATGCATGATTCTGCACGTACTTACGTACGCTATCAGGCGTCCATAACGTACGCTAAAGATTCAGTATTACGTACGTTATATGATGTTCTTAACGTACGTAAGCTAAGTCAACTTGGGTTCGGATAAGGGTCGGCGTGTGGGGGCCGAGGAAGGGGCCAGGGGAGATTCGTGTGATTTCCGCGTGAACCTGTACATAGGTGTTACGTATGCTATGGTGCATGTTTTACGTACGCTAAGGACATGGATATTATGTACGTAAATCCCGTGTGATTACGTACGTAAGGAAATGGCGAAATCAGACCAGTGAACTCTGGTCAGACGATTACGTACGCTAAGGCTAGGGTATAACGTACGTTAAGTTTGTTACGTACGTAAAGGTGATTGCATAACGTACGTAATGCCCAGAAATCTATTTATAGAACCCGACCCTCACTTCATTTCCCACTCTTGCCTTGGCCGATTTTTGTGTTCTTGAGACTATCCTTCACCTCATATCCCTCATATCATCATCTACATCCGATTTTGGGAAGCCTAGACCGTGTGAGTTGGTGATCAAGCTTCCGGTGAAGAGTTTATTGAATATTTTCTTATTATTACATCTCTTGAGGTATGTTACGATTCACCAAGCTAGAGTTTACATTCTTAGCTATACTTTGAGCTTGTTTTGGAAATCATTAGACTAGATAATGATCTTTTGAGTCCAGCACCATATTTTGAAGTTTAGAACCCGATTATACCTTGTCTTTCTTCCATTACGTAGAGTATTAATTTAGCCTCGGTGGATGAAAACCTTTACATGAAGTATCCTAAATTCGTGAAGTAATAAGCATGATTTCCGCTAGATTTTCTGAACCCTTTTTATGTTCCATTGGAGTAATTCATGTATGTTAGAAGAATTTATTGTGACAATGTTCTTCATGTTCTTGAGGGTAATATATCGACCAAGTCCTTGAACTCAAACCGAAACACCGTAGTGTCGTTTTCCTTGCGTAATATTCAAGCATACTTGTCGTCTTGAGTAATATTGGGGGTAGAATCTTAATAGCCGATCATATGAGGATTTGGTATTTAATCCCTTATTAAAACACGAAATCTTCAATACCTTGTAAAACATCGAACTTTTAAACATCGGTATTTCACCTTCGAAATGATCGTTCAACTCTCCTGTAGTGCCTTATCGTTTCCGGTTCAGTTCTTATCTAGTGTTATAATCGTGAACCAACCTAGCGTCACTACTTTACTATCATAATATAAGTATTCGGTGATCATATGTTAGTATCGAGTGGTATGTTAAGTTCCTTGTATCTCTTTTTGAACAAGGTCCGAGCCTTGCATAGGGGTCGATCGTGGGGCGGTGACATACGGACGCGTGACGTTTGTTGGAGTATTTCATTCTTGCCATTTTCGAGGCAAGTATCATATGTTGAGTTTGATTTATATTGGAACTTTGATCATGCATATGGTTTTGTTCATGTTGTCGAATATGAGATTTATTTCTGTAAATTCTCGTGGTATTCGTTGTTAATCATTCGTATTGATGAAAATATTGAAATGCGTATATGTATGCATAATTGATTGGTTTATGGTATAAATGATCCGAGGGGGGTCATGAGGATCTATGCTGAGGGCGCTGGATCGAATGTCCACCATGCGTTGGTCCGACGGGATCATCATGGGGATCTATGCTGAGGGCGCTGGATCGCTGGACGGGTTTTCCACCATGCGTTGGTCCGACGGGATCATCATGGGGATCTATACCAAGGGTGCTGGATCGCTGGATTACCCTGTATTTTGTTGATGGAATCGTGAGGATTCACATCGTCGGATTCCGATGACGGTAGTCCGTTTTGCATGATTTATGATTCACTGATGATTTATGTATTATGATACTTGTACTAGCATTGCTTTGCTAACCCCTTCGGGGGTGGACATTGTTTTGATGTTCAGGTAGCCGAGGAGCGGGGAAGCAACCACAGTACCGACAGGACGATGAAATGGCTCAGTGATGTGGTTGATGTTTATTGTTATATTGTCTTCTTGGTTCACTTTAGTACTCGAGTACGTGTGTTTTAATAATGTCATTTTCGATATGGTTGTATAAGTAAACTCTTTGGATCAGTTGAATCAGTTCTATGTTTTGAACTTCAGTTGTACGGTTGGATTATATTTACTTTCCTTTTTAATTAGCCTTGTAAATCCTTACTTAAAGGGTTTACGGCGCTGTAATTATTCCGAATATCTCGGGGTGTTACAGTAAGTATGCTGTTTCGGTTATTCGTGAATGATGATGATTGATCGTTGTCGTGATGGTTTCGAAATATTTTGGTTGAACGGTTTGTTTGTTTTTATGACGGATTGCAAGTTTCGAGGACGAAACTTATTTTAAGTGGTGTAGTATGTAATATCCGGAATTTCTACTACTGTGGTTTAATATTATTTTATACGAGTTATGTTGTACAGCGTGGAATCTTTATAGTATGAATAAAATAAATGAAGGACTAAGAGATCTGTATTGGTATAATTACTGTACTTGGTCGATAATTGCAGTTGAGGATCTTGAGATTTGGATCATTTGTTGAGAATTTGTCCCTTTGGCGTTGTACTCAAGACTTCGTGATAATTTGGAAAATCGTTCACTGTGATCCGAGACGTCAAGTCTTGGGGACTTGGGCGTGCGATTGATTTGGTCCCGAGAACTATTTGGACATTATTGTTTTCAAATCATGATGGATAGTTCATATCCCGAGTTGTTTACCCATAGTTTCAAGGACGAAGCTCTTTTTAAGGGGGAGGGTATGTAATACCCGGTTGTAATTCGATCATTATCATTCAGTAATTTCATTCGGTAATTTTTATATTTTTGGCGGAAGTCCATCTTAGCGACTCTATTGTTACCTTTTCATCATTCCGAGAATGATTAATTCTACACTTTTTGTCATCCGAGTTCGTCTCGGTGTCGTTCTGTTGAATTCCGTGTTCTTTAGCGACTTTTCCACGTATGAGTTCGACTTTGTTAAATCACCATTAATTTTTGGAAACTCCAAAAATTCTGAATCTTTGCAATATCATAAAGCATCGAGTTAGCTTTCCAATGGTTCAAACGGTGAGTCAATCGGAGTCCGGACGAGGGGGTTATGGTCGAAATAGCTAAGTCACTCTCATTTCCAGTTTTTGGCCGAGCACTCTGTACCTTGTGCCGCGGCACATGCCGACGGGGCCGAGGCACACTGCCGAGTCACTGCCGGCAGATTTGGCCTTGTGCCGCGGCACACTTCGGCTGGGCCGCGGCACACAGTGCAGTCAGCACTATAATTGTGTTTTTGAGCGAGAACAACTCATTTCTTTCCCATTTCTTCAACCATACGAGAGAGAGGGCTTGAGGGGGGAGATTTACCATCATCTATCACTTGAGTATTTGATTTTCTTTATCTCCTTTCGATCGTGAAGCCCGGATAGTCAATCTAACGCGTGTTCTTCGGATCAAAAGTGCTTGGATTTTCAAGAGGTAATTTCTTCAACATCTTGGATTTCGATTTTGTTTTGAGATATGATGTTTGGATGTTAAGATCATGTTGTATGAAGTGATAAACACATGATTATGGACATGTTTGATTATTCATTGGATTATTGAAGGATTATTCAAGAACACTTTGACTATTGTGTTGGATTTGGGGGTTTTCGATTAATTGTTGTTGAAATCACGATTTTGGATATTCATAATGGATTATTGATCGTATTGAAGATGTTTTGTTGGTTTGAAACACTTCTTGGGGATTTGATGTTGGTATTATTGAGGTTTGGTTTTAAACAATCAAAGTTGGCCACAAAGTGTCCGATATAATGCCCCAATGAACTTGGTTTGATCGTATCGACGTTTTGAGTTCGTTATATTCATGTTTGATTCGTATATTGATCGGATTGTTGGTAATTGTATTATTCAAGGTTGTTCGAGCGGCCGATAATTTCATTAAGGACGTTGATCGTGGAAGTACCTTCTCGCCTTCGGTTTGAGGTCCGAGGAGCTCGTAGACGAAAACAATGAGATTAGTGACGGATTCATCATCGTCGTATCGGTATCCAGGCAAGTTGTTACTTGCTCAGTTATAATGTTTAATGAATGGTTTCAGTTTCATTTCGTTTATAATGCATATAGCAATGATTATATGTTGTCATTCCGATTCCGGGAGTTTAATCATAATATATATGATTTATTTCGGTTATTGGTATATTCGGGTATCGAGGTTACATTATGGTAAAGACGAGGATATGAGTATCTGTAGTCCATGGTACGTTTGGATCGCCGAGCATTGCGAATAATCGTTGGTAATGGTTTGATATCGAGATTTCTCCCGAAGGACTCGGGGCAAGTATCTTATATCGATTCAGTTAGTGTTAGTGATTTGATCATGCATATTGTCATTCATGTTGTCGAACATGAGGTCGTCTTAGTTGAGTTGTCATATTGTCGTTCATGTTACGTTGTTCATGTTGATGAACATTTTGATTTTCATATGTGTATGCATAATTGTGTTGTTTGTGTTGTGTTGATCCGATGGGATCGTGTGATCTATGCTGAGGGCGCTGGATCAGATGTCCACCATGCGTTGGTCCGACGGGATCATCATGGGAATCTATAGCTGTGTGCGCTGGATCGCTGGACAGGTAATGCCACCATGCGTTGGTCCGACGGGATCATCATGGGAATCTATAGCTGTGTGCGCTGGATTGTTGGATTACCATATGTGTTGTTGTTGTGCATATGTATATTATGGGTTTGCCATAAGTATACATTGTCGTTATTGATGTGATCATATTGACGTTGTCATATGAGTATGCATTTGTAGGTCTTGTGTTAGGACCATGTTCGTATGTTGTGTTGATCTGATTTTGGATTAGACTGACGTGATTTCGTCATGGTATTTCGTATCTTGAGGTACGTTCCGTATTTCCTTGATACTTGTCTTTGTTGGACAATCGATTATCGTATTGGAATTGTCGTCGTCATCCGATGGATTGAATTGGCTAGAGTCGGTATAATTTCCGTATCGCGAATTATGATAATGTTTATTGAGAACCTTGAGTATTGTTAAAATACCGTACAGATATTTCAGTATTATCTTATTGTGTTGTTAAGGATACGAATCGTGGATTTTCGTAAAGTTACGATGGTAATATTACATTGGTCGTATTCTTAGTATTTCCATTGATATGTAATTATTGACGTGATGTGATGGTTATCATTGTTGGATATTATGGCTGACCCCGTCGTGGGCTTTCTTTTTAAGTTCTTGGATTATCAAGCTTGTAGCGGTCGTGAAGAGATGAGCTTCCGGAGGATACTGGCTAGGACATGTATTGGTGTATTGAGTTTCTGATCTGTTGTTGTATTCCGCTGTTAGAGTATTTTAATTGTTTGTCTTTATCCGCTGCGTGAGTATTTTTAAATGTCCTTTTGGTATCTGATAACTTAGGTTACTTTGGCGATCATTTTCTAAATCTATTCTGTCGATACGTGTAAGCGATAGCTTAACGTATGTTTTTAAACTGTTGAGTTTTAGCATTTCGGGCCTTGTGGTTTCAAATGAGATTTTACGACGGTTTTGATAAACGAGTTTTATAAAGTGTTCGAATATTTTAAAGATAATACCGTCGTTAACCTCTTGGGCGTTTGTAAATGTTTGCGAAAATTTCTTTTAGCCTTGTGGGTTCCATCTCGGGGCCCACGGCACTGTAATATTTCCGGTTAAATCTGGGGGTGTTATAGTTACTATGGAGTTATTGAAGATATATGGGAACTTGATTATGTTAAGTTTAGAGTGCCTATTTTTAAGTGTAAGTGGGTTTATAATAACACGGGTCTGGTAATCGATGAACTGGGCTTTACATTGGTAGATCTTCATATGATAGCTTACACTGACGAGCCTTTTATCATGGCATATCAAGCTAAATAGGTGTTTTATGTCAAGGATCCATGTAATGAAATATTGTCAGTGGTCATTCCGGGTAGAAGTGTGGATATTAATGAAACTAAAGAATCAAGTTTTGACATTTGTGACTTTATTCCTTTATCAACACGGATGCCCACTATCGTTGAAGAAAATGAAGCAGACGACATACATGCTATTAGAGATGATCATGATGAAGGCATATGGGAAAACGTTATAGAGTCAAGTTAGATAGTTGATGATGAAGGCATAATCGATTATGTTGAATTGTAGTATTAATGCTCAATTTTGTGACATTGTTAATGATAAAGTTGGTTTTGTTGAATTTTAGTATTAATGTTGAACGTTGTGTTGGTTTATGAGTTTTTATATTTTAGTATTTGTTAGGCATATTTTTATACGCTTATTTATCATTATCTTGTATTCTTTTTATGATTAAATCTGCATAAATGAGCTTCTAATGCACTATTATTATATGTTTTGCAGGAAATTGGAGTCCGGAAGCCGAAACGAAGAAAAACGGGCGAAAACGGCGATTTTTGGCCTGGGGCCGCGGCACGTACCAAGTGGGCCGCGGCACACGAAGGTAACCAGCAGGCACAGAGCGCACTGTACTATGAGCCGCGGCACGCAGAAGCTGAGCCGCGGCCCAAAAGAAATAAATAACGCCCAGGCATCCCGCTGTGCCCCGTGAGCCGCGGCACAAATTTAGTGAGCCGCGGCCCACGGGGCGGTTTTGGTGTGCTCCGCGCGGGTTTGGGCCGTTTTGAAGCCGGTTCTCGACCTAATCACACGAACGCGTTTTGGAGGCTGCTAGGGAGTTATAAATAAGGGTTTAAGGTCATAAGGAGATTATCTGGGAATCAGACGATTATCGCGGAAGAGAGGAATCGGTCATAAGAAGCAGAAGACACCAAGAGCATAGGGCGGAAGCCAGAAGAACGGAGGAATCTGAGTCTTCATCTGCATTTGATTTCAATGCTTTCATTCATTAATTCTGTATTTTTATCTTTCAGCATGTCAGGCTAAAACCCTGTTCTAGGATTTTGATGAAACCAAAGTTTCGACGGATTTGCTTTTGATTATCTATATAATTCCCTTTTCTGTTGAGTTTTCCCAATCGATTTTAATGCTTTCAATTGTCTGGCCAATAATTGGATTGTTTTAATTACGCAACTCGAATCGGGAGAGGAGAGTTGGTGAGGAACTATTGGTGAGAACCGTTTTATCTTGTGAGATAGGAATATACTCATAGGAACTACGTGGCCTTTTGAAGATTTTGTGCTTTTTGCCTATTGTCGAATTAATTCACCTAGGGATAGAGTGCGTTATTCGCCTTTAGAAAAATCCATTGACCTCGGGAGAGGCGGTAGAGTATTTTAGCAATCTTCGCCTTCAATAAATTGGGGAAATCATTAACTTCAAATAATCGAGAGTAAATTCGGATAAACCGAGGTGGATTCACAATCCTAGACTTTTTCATCATTTGATTTTCTTTCTTCGAGCGATCGTTTTTCTGTTTATTATTGATTTTCTTTAGTCATTAATTGCAACCCAAATTTCGACTGTTCAAATAAAATTAGAATACATATAAATCGGTACTTAGTGATTCAGTCCTCGTGGGAACGATACTCACTCATCACTTTATTACTTGTCTACGATAACGTGCACTTGCGTTTAACGAAATATTGCAACAGTATTTAAGATTTATTTCATTATTTGTTATTAGAAAAACGTGTGTATATGTGTATATGCAGTGTGTAGTGTGTATAGTGTGTGTGTGTGTGTATGTGTGCAGGGTGTGTGAGTGTGTGCATAGTGTGTGTATGTGTGTGCAATGTGTGTGAGTGTGTGCACAGTGTGTGTGCAGTGTGTGTGTGAGAGTGCAGAGTGTAGTGTGTGTGTGTGTGTGTGTGTGTGTGTGTGAGAGAGAGAGAGAGAGAGAGAGTGCAGTGTGTGTGGGCAGTGTGTGTAGTGTGTGTGTGTGTGTGTGTGTGCAGTGTGTGTGATTATGTGCAGTGTGAGAGTGCAGAGTGCAGTGTGTGTGTAAGAGAGTGCAGTGTGTGTAGTGTGTGCGTGTGTGTGCAGTGTGTGTGTGTGTGAGAGTGCAGAGTGCAGTGTGTGTTTGAGAGTGTAGTGTGTGTGAGAGTGCAGTGTGTGTAGTGTGTGTGTGTGTGTGTGTGTGTGTGTGTGTGTGAGTCTGTGCAGTGTGTGTGTGTGTTTTTTATGTGTGCAGTGTGTGTGTGTGTGTGTTTTATGTGTGCAGTATATATTGTAATTGATGATTAAATTTATTTGTTTATGCAAGCACATGGCGTCTCCTTCTCGTTCCCCACACACTCCTCCTCCCGCTCGTTCTACTCATTCCTCCCGGTCTCCCGATGCTCATACACGTAGTACTTCTACATCGAGAAATCCCACGCGATGTAGAAGTATGTCGAAACGCCGTGTTGTCGAAAAAAATTACCTCTTGACATTGATTCAGTACGGGGAAAGATCCAATACGAACACAAATTGGAGTTAAGTACGTACTTGGGAAAACTTGCCAAAGATCATGTCTCGATACTGTACAAGAGTTGGAAGAAAGTACCCGACAAGCCGGATAAAGAAATGTTGTGGCAAGATATATTGGTACATGGCTCTCTTTTTGTATTAAGAATTGTGGGTGCCGTGTTTCTTTGTGTGGCAGTGTGTGTGTGTGTGTGTGTTTGTGTGTGTGTTGCAGTGTGTGTGTGTGTGTGTGTGTGTGTGTGTGGCAGTGTGCTGTCTGTGTGTGTACTGTGTGTGTGTGTGTGTGTGTTTATGTGCTCTGTGTGTGTGTGTGTGTGTGTGTGTGTGTGTGTTTGTTTGTGTGCTGTATGTGTGTGTTTGTGCGTTGTGTGTGTACTATGTGTGTGTTTGTGTGCTGTGTGTGTTTGTTTGTTTGCTGTATGTGTTTGTGTACTATATGTGTATTGTGTGTGTATGTGTGTTTTTGTGTTGTGTGTGTGTATGTATGTACTCTCTCTGTGTGTGTGTGTGTGTGTGTGTTTGTGTGCTGTGTGTGTGTGTGTGTGTGTGTGTGTGTTTGTTTTTGTGCTGTGTGAGTGTGTTTGTGTGCTGTGTGTGTGTGTGTGTGTTTGTTTGTGTGCTGTGTGAGTGTGTTTGTGTGCTGTGTGTGTACTCTGTGTGTGTGTGTGTGTGTTTGTGTGCTATGTGTGTGTTTGTTGTGTGTGTGTTTGTTTGTGTGCTGTGTGTGTACTATGTTTGTGTGCTGTGTGTGTGTGTGTGTGTTTGTGTGATGTCTGTGTATGTTTGTGTGTGTACTGTGTGTGTGTGCTTTGTGTCTGTGTTACTATGTGTGTGTGTGTGTGTTTGTGTGCTGTGTGTATTTGTGTGATGTGTGCATTTTTTTCTTTGTGTGTGTACTGTGTGTGTGTGTGTGTTTGCTGTATTGTGTGTCTGTGTGTGTGGCAGTGTGTGTGGCAGTGTGTGTGTGTGTGTGTGTGTGTGTGTGTGTGTGTGTGTGTGTGTGTGTGTGTGGAAGTGTGTGTGTGTGTGTGTGTGTGTGTGTTTGTGTGCTGTCTGTGTGTCTGTGTGTGCAGTGTGTGCAGTGTGTTTGTTCATGTTTGTGTATACTGTGTGTGTTTTGTGTGTTGTGTGTGTTTGTGTGTGTGTGTGTAATGTGTGTGTGGCTAACTCTAGTTTTTATTGTCAATATGTAGGCCAATTTTGATGTTAGCCAGATTAGCAATCTTGGTCATTTTCAAAAGAAGTCTTTACAGTCAATTGGCGTAAAATGGAGGCAATTTAAGTCTGATTTGACCAGTGAGTACATATATGGTCCAAGCAAAGGAAAATCTCCTTGTGAAAAGTATGGTATCTCCGAGGAGAACTGGAGAGACCTCAAAAATATTCATGTGTATTTCGCTTGCGAGGTATAACAGAAAAAAATGTTTCAAGCTTTTTTTTTAAAGTTCAATGCTGAAAATAATGAACACACAATTAAATAAAATAATTTCTAATTAATAACATAAAATCTGAAATAAAAAAAATGTTTTAAATTTGAAAATATTTATAATATATATATATATATATATTACAGTAATCATAAAAGGATTGTACAATAATCTGAAAATAATTTTACAAGAATCAAATAAAATAATTTCTAATTAAGAACATATTTCTAATTAAGAAAATAAAATCTGAAAAAAAATGTTTTAAATTTGAAAATATTTATAAAATTGTTTATGGATTATTTGATACTTGTAACAGGAACAAACAAGTAAGAAATGAGAATTAGAAAAAATGAACATTCCACATTATATGGCTCGAGGAGGGTACGACTTGGTGGATATATGGGAAATGGAGAGGAGGATGAAGGAGCGTCGAGAAGCATCTAAATCTGAAGAAGATATTGTTATTGATTCCCTCTCTCCACCTACGCATCATCAAAGGTGGAAGCTTGGTCATGCAAAAAGACGGGGGGGTACGTCATCTGATGCTGCATGGGAGATTGCCGAGAGGATTGTAAGTTCTTTTTTAAGAATTATTTTTTCTTGTAAGAAAAATAAAAAACTCCACTTTTTGTTGCTAAGTGTTAGCAAACACTAAAAATTTAAGGTAAATTATTTGCTTTATTAAATGTAAATAACCATTTTTCTACCAATTACTTTTATCTACATTCTTGTATTGTTTTTTCTCCTTCATCGACTTGTATTAGTTGTCTGCATATTTTAAAATTTTGTTGTATGGTGCCAAATTAAATTTTTGTAGGATGATTTAGAGGAGCAGTATACGCAAGGTACCTACATTCCTGAGGGACGACAGGATATATTGGTGGCTGCCATTGGGAGACCCGAGCACCCTGGTCGTGTTCGTGGCATTGGTTCTGGTGTGGGTATTCGCGATTACTTTGGATGATCATGTGGACCGATGTCTTCCGTAAGTGAAGATGTGTTGGAGCATCTAAGGAAGAAGATCACCCTTGATGTCACACAGACTTTGATGAAAGAGTTCGGACAGACAATGGGTGCTAGTTCCCAGCGGCCTGTTGACATTCATACACCTGATGAGCTTACTCATGTCAGCACGAAGGGGAGTTGTGCTGATGCTATTTCTGGCCGTTCCGGAGAGAGGACTTCGACTGGAGACACTCATCGAGTTGTATTTTATGTGGACGAGCATCCTCCCCGTCTAGTTGCTATCGGTAGGGTTATTCATGGCGATTCGACCCTACATTGTGCTCTTTTACCAGCTCATTTGGTTAAGGTAGTTGTTGAGGAGGCCGTAGATGCCAGCGCTGAAGTCCCTGTGGCGAGTGATGAGGTGAGAGTCGTGGGGGAGGCTTTAAGTGGATTTATTGCATGGCCACGAGATTTTGTTTTCTCCAATTTTTCAAAGGTAAATATTTTCTTTTTCTTTTTAGTAACTCGAACAAAATAAATTATTTCAAATGTACTTGTATTTTACACTAAACTACATGAAATAGGATATTCAACGACCAAGAAAGCAGGCTCGTCACAATGACGGGTCGAGGACCAAAGATGACATCATGAAAGACTTACTTAGTGCTGCATCAAGTCTTTACAATAATCCGTTATCAGTGTCGTGGGATGCAGCTATCTTTGGCTGTGGTGGTGGTGATGTTCCATTGTAAATCGCTCACACTGATATTTTAGAGATCGTTCAAGGAAACTAGTGGCTTAGCTTATCAATTGTACATCTTTGGACTATGTGAGTAATTTCCTTTAGAATTTTTTTACATTCGTAGTATGTGTCTGTGTATAGTGTGTGCAGTGTGTCTGTGTGCAGTGTGTGTGTGTGTGTGTTTGTTTTACTGTGTGGTAGTGTGTGTTTTTTACTGCGTGCAGTGTGTGTGTGTAGTGTGTGTGTGTGTGTGTGTGTGCAATGTGTGTTTGTGTGTGTGCAGTGTGTGTGTGTATATGCAGTGTGTGTGTTTTATTGTGTGGCAGTGTGTGTGCTTGTGTGCAGTGTGTGTGTGTGTGTTTTTATTGTGTGGCAGTGTGTGTGTTTGTGTGCAGTGTGTGTGTGTGTGTGTGTTCATTGTGGCAGTGTGTGTGTGTGTAGTGCGTGTGTGTGTGTGTGTGTGTGTTTATTGTGTGGCAGTGTGTGTCTGTGTATAGTGTGTGTGCAATGTGTGGAGTGTTTCTTTTTTTTTATATTAATATTTTGCTTAATAAATTAGGTATTTGTCTAATATGAATGTGGGAACGATGGACGAGGATTTGTATGGATATTTTGATCCTCAATCCATACAAAATATGGGACAGAGGGGAGAGGAGATCTCGAGATATATATCGACGCGTATGCTTGAGTCGAAGAAGCAATTATACATGGGGACTTACCATCATAAGTAAGTTAAAGATTGTAAATTTCAAAATATTTTCTTTTTAACAAAACTATTTCTTTACTTTTTTACAACATAGTTTTTTTTTTCCAACATAGTTTAGTGATATGTTTTTTCTTCCAAATGCATTTATCAATGTAGGCATTGGCAACGCCTGCTCATTATACCAGCAAGAGGAACTATTATATGATTTTTCTCATTACATAGTAAGCCTGACTCTCGCATTAAGGCCATACTCCAGAAGTAATATTTTATTTATAGCATATTTGGTTGAAAATTTTATATCGATGACTCAATATATTATTGTTACTTTTAAGCAGTGTCGTGACCGCATTCAAGACCATGGATGGTATGCATACAAGTAAATCGAAGCAGGCGGTTAGTTGGATATATCCCAAGATAATACATTTAATTACATGAGTGTAAATATGTGTGTTTGTGTGTGTAAATATTTGAGTGTGTACGACAATATTATTTTTGGAAACACGAATTATTTTGGGATAGACGTGGTTAACGTCGTAAGGATCTTCTCCCTTTGGGATAGATGTTAACTTTCGTCTTAAGGATCTTCTCCCAACGTATCGTGTATGAAGTGCCCGTTTATGTGTTGGTGTTTTTTTTATGTGCAGTATGTGTGTGCACTGTGTGTGTGTGTGTGCAGTGTGTGTGTGTGTGTGTACAGTGGCAGTGTGTGTGTGTGTGTGTGTGTGTGTGTGTGTGTTTGTGTGTGTGTGTGTTTGGGTGCTGTCTGTGTATTTTTGTGTGTTGTTTGTGTGTGTGTGTGTGTTGTGCTGTGTGTGTGCTGTGTGTGTGTGTGTGTGTGTGTGTGTGTTTGTGTGCTGTTTGTATGTGTGTGTTTGTGTGTGATGTGTGTGTGTGTGTGTATGTTTGTTTGTGTACAGTGTGTGTGTGTACTGTGTGTGTGTGTTGTGCTGTGTGTGTGTGTGTGTTTGTGTGATGTGTGTGTTTATGTTTGTGTGTGTACTGTGTGTTTGTATGTTTGTGTGTGCTGTGTGTGTTTGTGTGTTGTGTGTGTTTGTGTGATGTGTGTGTTTTGTGTGATGTGATGTGATGTGTGTTTGTGTGTGTTTCTCCCAATATATCTTGTATGAAGTGTCCGTTTGTTTGTGTTGGTGTTTTTTTCTGTGTGTGTGTGTGCAGTGGCAGTGTGTGTTTTCTATTTGTGCAGTATGTGTGTAACACCCCAACCCAACAAGGGTATAAGTATCACATTGTGGTGGCATATTAGAACATACATAATAGAACACAAGCGGAAGTCTAATCATAAATACCAAAATGTAAGTCAACATGACTTAATAGAAATACATAAGTTCCATAATCCAAAATGAAGGAAACATAATCCAATTCTAAATAATGAAAACATAGTTCAAAAGCTATGAAGTCTAGGGTAGATAAGTCCACACACAGCTCCTACTCTCATCCCAAAGATAGCCCAGCTCCCAGCTTAATAACCTGCCGCGGAAGAAAAGAAAAAGCGGCTGAGCTTAAAAAGCCCAATGAACAGATATATATAGCAAAGTACTGAAACTAAATTGAGAAATACAGAATATGGTGCAATGGGAAAATATCAGAAGGTATAACATAAGTGTAGTAAATGGTGTAAGGGTTACAGTTTTCTACCACGAGCACAGAGACATATCATCATAACATCATATCATCATAAGTAACATAAATATCATAAATGGAGTAGCTAACTCCCATAGTGTGAATGACGTGTATGGCACACAATCACCATTCACCAGAAATATACATATCAGATTAGATCTAGGATGCATCCATACGCCCCTGCAGAAATCAAAATGGCCAGAAACATAATACTTGAGATTATAATATATAATAGAAAGGGACACAGTGGGTCATCACTCGCCCACCGTGGAGTCATGTGCCTCAATGACATGGTCATGGAACCCCCATGACTAGTGAAAGATCGGGTAGCAAACTGAAGGGACAAATAGAATGTCATAGCAATGACACAGAATAAATAAGTCATCAGAAAAGTACCATAACATGGGTTCATATAAAGGCTCATAGCAAAGGCTCCTATCATAAGTGTCGTATCAGAAGTGTCATAATAGAAGGCTCAAAAGCAAAGGTATCATAATCGGAAATAACTAATAATCAAAAGATGTGTGAGAGTCACGAGGAACCATAAGAGAGAGGTTATAATACTTGTACCTTATGAAAAGCAAGCAATGAGAAAAAGGATCACAAGAGGATGAGTCACTCCTCCTTCGGGGAATCTACAGAATTTATAATCATATATTACTTATACATTCATTAAAGTCATAATGGATTTTAAATACTTATTAGCTCATTCATTAATGTGTTTTATTAAGTATTCATAACATATGTTTAAAAGTATCTTGGATTAGTGTTTCAAATGAATTAGGAGCAAAATATGTTGGGTTAAACCAAACCCTTAGCTTATGTTAAATTCAGATTTTTATCACATTCAGATCCCTTAGTTTATGAATTTAAAATCATAATTATGTACTCATTGAGGTGCTCAAATAATTATCATAAATACTTATACGCGTTAGGTAATTAATGTAATTTTTCTAGATTTTATTCCAAAGGGTAAGTACCATATCAAAATCATCTTTCTAGACCTACCCAGGAAGTTAACTGCACATACATACAGAAAGCTTGCCTTTAATTAACCCATTTAGAAACTTCAGAAAAGTCCACAAATATTTTGGGAACTCACAAATAACCTAAATATCACTCCTGTATGAGGAGAGCTCTTAAATACTTGTGGTTTGAAAACTAAAAATCAAAAATATCGACTGATTTTCAGACTCGATTTCCCAGTTTTGACACTTGAACTCCCAAAAATCAAAAGACCATCTTCACGACATCCAATGACCATAAAACTTGATATTCAGATAGTATACATCATGAACTTTGTTTTAGGATCATGAATTATGCAAAAGCATGTCGTTATCATTAAATTACACCTTGTGCAAAATAACCCAATTTTTGGACAGCTTGAAATTTCTGGACAGCTTGTAATTTCTGGACAGCTTGTTCACATGAAATTACAACCAATTCCTAAACCCTTTCAAATCCTACGTCTAACTTAATTTAGATCTGATTAATAAACAAGTTTCATGATGCATAAGTCGAATCAAAAAGAGCAAAAGGAGAACATCAAGAACCTGATATCGACTAGGGCGAAAGAAACCGAATGGAACAAGGACTTTGGCTCGAATCAAACACCACCAACACTCCAACGTTTAGCACATCACTCTCGACGCCGAGACCTGCTTCTCTTCTTCTTCTTTGGGAGCAAAAATATGATGTAAAATTGTGTTTGTTTCGTACGTATGGATGGGGGAGAGACAAAATGAAGCTGCGTTATATTCTTAGGGTTTAGGGAGGGGCGGGGTGTTAAATAGAAGGTATTGAAAGCTCATAATTGGGTTTGAATGGGGTGTAATTTGAACGTGTGATATGTGATACAATTTAGGAAGGTCTTATGGATGTGCAATATTTATTTATTATAGGTATAAACTTAGGTTAGTAAATTTTAATTTAATTTTAATACATAACACATAGTTAGGGTTTAAAATAAATCATTACAAAATTTAGGAAAAAATTCGAAATTAGACGTAAATTAGGAATTCGAATTTTTGGATTTTACAGTGTGTGTGTGTGTTTGTTTGTGTGTTGTGTGTGTACTGTGTATGTGTGTGTTTGTGTGCTCTGTGTGTGTGTGTTTGTGTGCTCTGTGTGTGTGTGTGTTGTGTGTGTGTGTTTATGTATTGTTTGTGTGTGTACTGTGTGCGTGTGTTTGTTTGTGTGTTGTGTGTCTCTCTGTGTGTGTGTGTGTGTGTGTGTGTGTGTGTGTTTGTGTATGTTTGTTTGTGTGCAGTGTGTGATGTCTGTGTTTTGTGTGATGTGATGTGTGTTTGTCCCAACATATCGTGTATGAAGTGTCCGTTTGTTTGTGTTGGTGTTTTTTTTCATGTGTTGTGTGTGTGTGTGTGTGTGTGCAGTAGCACTGTGTGTGTGTGTGTTTCCAATTTGTTTAGTGTGTGTAGTGTGTGTGTGTGTGTGTTTTACTATTTGTGCAGTGTGTGTGTGTGTGTGTGTTTATGTATGTTTGTTTGTGTGTACTGTGTGTACTGTGTATGTGTGTGTTTGTGTGCTGTGTGTGTGCTGTTTGTGTGCTGTTTGTGCGTTGTTTGTGTGTTGTTTGTGTGTGTGTGTGTGTGTGTTTATGTACTCTGTGTCTGTGTGTGTGTGTGTTGTGTGTGTGTGTGTTTATGTATGTTTGTTTGTGTGCTGTGTGTGTACTGTGTATGTGTGTGTTTGTGTGCTGTGTGTGTGTGTGTTTGTGTTTGTGTGTGTTTGTGTCCTGTGTGTTTGTATGCTTGTGTGTTTGTGTTAGTGTGTATGTTGTGTGTTGATTTTATTTACTGAAAGCGACTCATATAATTGTGTCTTATTTTGTTTTAGTGTAATAAACAAAATGGAGGTTAGGAGTGATTATTATGTTATGCACTGGATGTCGACTATCGTCCGAGCGCGTATTTTGGATGGTTGGATGGAGGTAGTATATTTTTAACTTAAATTGGTGATAAAACTGTTTACTCGTTTACATTTAAAGTTTGTTTATTATACATTTATATGTGCAGATGTTTGATGATATTGGAGCACTGTCTCATGATGTTATTAATAAAATTCGAGCTGATTGGGGACACTATTTCTTGGAGGTTCGAAATCGTCTTGCAACATGATTTTGGTGTTTTTATGTGAATTGTTTGTATGAATTATACATTTGATATTTGTATGAATTATTTAGATTAATTGGTGTTTTTTTTGTATTATATTTTTCAATGAATTGGTGGTTAAATGAATTTAGTGTTGGTTAGTTCTTTTCGGTGTATTTGGATTCGATGAATTGGTGGTTTATTGATTATTACAGTTTGATCCGAGTTCAGGTACTGGATTGTGTAAAATAATTCCAAAATCTGGACAAAATAACAGCGGTTCAGCAAAACCACAGTTAAACTTCTTTAAACTTCAACAGCAGTTCCGCCAAAACCGCTGTTAATCTGCATAACTAACGGCGGTTCCCGAACCGCCGTTAAGTATCAGCTGTAACAGCAGTTACCTAAAACCGCTGTTAAATGGCATGTTTAATAGCGGTTACAATGAACCGCCATTACTTGTCAAATTCAACGGCGATTCGAAAAACCGCTGTTAAAATTAACAGCGGTACATATAACAGCGGTTTCAGCCATGTTGGAAGGTAACTGATCTCCGGGTGCTTTTTATGAAATCGTAGCTGGGTCCTTAGAAGTGGCCGACTTTTCACTAGGGGGAGACTTAGCTGAAGAATGTTGACTCTATCTCTCTTCCTCCAAATCAGCATTTGGTTCAGCTATGTTCTGCCCTTTATCAGGTCCATCCTGATCATGATTAGAGTCATTCTGATCATCCTCCTTCACCTCTTCTTCTTCTTCTTCTTCCTCCTCCTCCTCCTTTTCAACAACCTCATTTTCTTCTTCAACAACTTCTCCTTTTTCAACTCCAACCTCTCTTTCAACTACACCTTTTTCTACTCCTTCACTTTTTCATTTTTCTTTATTTTCAACCCTAACAGATTCATCCTCATCAAATGTTTTACCTTGGGCTACGCCCTCCATATTATCAAAAATAAATTTGACCATATTTCTCTTAAAGTTATTGATGAACCAATTCTCATCCAGAAGCACACTTATCTCAGTTTTTTACAGAAAACCTTGATAAGTTGCTCCGTGGTCAGGGGGTAGTCCCAAATACTCCACTAAATGAAATCTTTCAGACCAACAAAACTCAGAGCCCTCAAATTTCCTCAGTCCATATAAGCATTAATAAATGACAACTTGAGGATCTGCTTCTTTACCAGTTGCAGTTGCTCTTTGCTTAGTTGGAAGGGATTGTTGTCCTTGAAGTTAAATGGGTACTAGACATCATGTTCTTCCAGGATTCTACTTCTTCTTCAGCTACTGCAGCTTCGACTTATTCATGTATGTCTCGAAGCTCAAGAAGTGGAACTAAAGGGAGATTGACTTGTTCTTCAACTAGGATCAGCTCTGTTACCTGAGCTGATGTTTCTTCAGGTGTTTTGATGAGTGGTTCAGCTAGAATTTCAACTGTGTATTCTTCTGAGAACTCAGTTGGATAATCGACTAGTCCTTTGACTATCTTTATTGGAGATTCAGGTGCTGAATTGATTAATGTAGTGGCTTCCTTTTCAGGAGACTTCCTCTTCCTGAAAAATTTGGACAGTGGAAGATGGTCACTATCCTCTTCTTATTGATTGGAAGGTGCAGCTGGGAATTCTTTAGGTACAGCTAACTTTTTGGACAAAATGTTAGCTGCAGTAATTTTAGCGTAGATCAGTTCAGGCGGGGAAATCTCAACTGCAGGTAAGATGGCTACAACTGAGTCTACTTCAGTTTCATCCTCAGATTCAGATTCGTCTTTGTAAGATGTTGTGTCTGACTTCATCTTTGCAAGCATTTCTACAGCCCTCGATTGCTGAGATGAGAATTGAGCCAGTGTAGCTAGGTCCAAGTGGCTAAGGTGTTTGTTGTTATGGAAGTTTTCTGCTCTGTCTTTAGCCTTTCCCACATGTTCAAGGATCCAGCTAACTTGAGTGCCAAAGGTTAATTTCTGGCCGAATTTCTTGTTGATGGAGTCCTCACTGACTTTATTTACTTCCCTTACTAGCTGCCGGAAAATATAATTAGGCCAGTTAATCCTTTGCTTTTGCAACATTGCCCCCATCATTATGTATTTTGATGTGGACATCTGATCAAAGCTTCCTGACATGCCCATGACAATTTTACTGGTCATGTCCATCATATATATAAACTCCTCCTGAGCTTCAGATTTCTTGGCAGTATTCTTCATCTTGTTAGGTTGATCAGGTAACTTGATCTACTACCAGATGTCCAGATGATTCTGTTTTAGTGCTTCAACTGCTATTCTATGGTTTTTCAGTCCAAAGGCATCAGCTACGGTCTGTTGATTTATGATGTGTTCGCCAAAAATCGAGCTCTCAATGCCCCGTTCAGTCACTTCAGCTTCTTTGTAATAGCAGATAACTGCTTCTTTATAAAGCTCAAAGGGATTGATGTCGAGGTAATGGTAGATGCCATGTTTCTTCATTTTGAGAATTAAGTCTGTCATTAATAGAGAATTTTTCGACTCCAGGAGTCCAAGAAAGTCCGCCACTATGCTAAAGATTATCTGCTCCTTCACGAACTTCAGGTTGATGTTCTTGAAGTCAGTTGTGGTGTCCATTTCTGCAATTATTTTGAGAGTTTTTAGTGTAGAGAAATTCAAATTTTTGCTTTTCGGAAAACTATGGTTCTTACTTGAAAACTTTTGAAGATGGTAAGTTTTTGTCAAGTAATTTTAATCGCTTCAAATAGCTGATTTTGAAGTCGGTTTTAAAATACTTAACTGTGAATGGCGGTTTGTGGCTTGATTAGGTAACATGGTGAAGACATGATGTCACTGGGATCATGCATATTTAATCCAAATGTGATATTTAATAAATAAATATTTAAAGAGATTAGAAACTTAGTTGGTTGACCGTTTGACTTCTGATCAGCTGTGTTTTGATCTCAGCTAAGTTCTTGTATCAGACATGTAATCGTGGCTAAGATTTGGGTCAGCTAAGTTCCTTCCATCCTGGCTGAAAATTTGGATCAGCTAGCTTCCTTCCATCCTGGCTGATATTTGGATCAACTAGGTTCCTTCCATCCTGGATGAGATTTGGTTCATCTAGGTTGTTGCATCAATTAGGTACTTGATTCCCAACCTAGGAGTCCAAGCTCCCTGCTCAGTTCAAGAAACCTTTTTTCTGCAAAAGGGCTTTGTGAATATATCAGCTATTTGGTATTCAATGCTGACTCTTTCCACCTTGACCTTTTTATTTATCACATGGTCTTTGATGAAATGATGCTTGATATCTATATGATTTGTTCTAGAGTGCAGGACCAGATTGTTTGTGGTAGCAATTGCGCTATTGTTGTCACACCATATTGGAACTTCATTTGCAATAATGTTGCAGTCCCTTAGTTATTGTCTGATACATAGAATTTGATCATAACAATTATCTGCAGCTAGGTATCAGTCTGGTCCCAAGTAATTGATATGTTCTACTAGTGTTTTTTCTGTTGATTCTATAGCCTGCAAAATCAGCATCCGAATATCTTGATAGTTCAAAGTTGTCATCTTTAGGATACCATAATCCAACATTGATTGTGGATATTATGTATCTGATTATTCTCTTTGCTGCTTCCTGATGGGACTGCTTTGGTTTGGATTACAATCTTGCTCATACTCCTACTGCGTATGATATGTCTGGTCTGCTTGCAGTAAGGTAGAGTAATGATCCAATTAATCCTCTGTAGTGGGTCAGATCCAATGGAACGCCTACATCTGAGTCCATATAAAGCTTTCAATAGCTTGTCCAGGAGATTATTCAACATACACTTCCTCGTCCAGTACTCCATTGAGGAAAGGCACTTTTCACGTCTATTTGATACACCTCAAATTTCTTGAAGGTTGCATAGGTAAGAAATAACCTGATTTCTTCTAATCTTGCTACTGGTGCATAGGTGTCATCAAAATCTATTCCTTCATATTGAGCATATCCTTTTGCAACTAATCTGACTTTATTGCTAACAACAGCTCCATCATCATATTTGTTCTTGTAAACCCATTTGGTGCCAATGAACTTCTTGTGATTTGGTGTGTCTATCAGCTCCCACACATTGTTCCTTTCCATTTGGTTTAGCTCTTCTTGCATTGTAATCACCCATGTGTAGTCATCCAGAGCTTGTTCTGTCGTTTTGGGCTTGATTTAAGACATGAAACAAGAGAGCATTGTCATTCTATTAGTTCTCTTGACTTTGTGATCTTGACTCCATCAGATAGGTTCCCAATTATTTATTGAATGGGATGATCTTTTAACCATTTGGGAGTGTCATCTTCATCTTCTACTTTTGGTTGATGATAATCATTGCTTATTCCTTCTTTTAGATTGAGCCGAGGATTTGTTGAATCTGTTTGTCTTTCCGCTAGGTCTTGTTGGATTGCAGCTATGTCTGGTTCACTTGTGATTGGATCATCTTCAGTGATGATAGGATCAGCAATGATAGGAGAACCTGATTGATCTGCAGTTGGGTCTTCATCAGATTGGTCCATTAACCTTGTGTCATTGATAATGACTTCTTCTAGAGAGGTAGCTTTGATCTTTTTCTCAATTTTACACCTGTTTCCTGTACTTAGCAGTAGATTCATCAAATACAACATGAGATGTTTCTTCCACAGCTAGTGTTCTTTTATTAAAGACCATATATGCCTTGCTTATCTGTGAGTATCCCATAAAGTGACCATCATCAGTTTTTGCATCAAAGGCATTCAGTTGGGTTTTGCCATTGTTGTGGATATAACACTTACAACGAAAAATATGAAAATTTGAATGGTAATCTGCCATTCCAAACCTCATAGAGAGTTTTACAGTGTCTCCCTACTATCATACTTCTGTTCTGAGTATGGCATGTTGTGTTGACAGCTTCAACCCAGAAGCTTTTAGGAAGATCAGTTTGAACAATCATTGTCCTAGTTGCTTCTTCGAGGGTTCTGTTTCTTCTTTCAGCTACACCATTTTGTTGTGGTGTTCTTAAAGTTGACACTTCAGGTTGAATCCCATTTTGATCACAATATTCAGTTGTCTTTGGTGAGAAATTCTCTTCCTTTGTCTGATATGATTTTTATGATGGATAGAGATTTCTCATTTTAAATTTTTCTCATAAGCTCAGGCAGCTTGGTTAGAGTTTCACTCATCTTGTAGAGAAAAACTATCTAAATGTATCTTGAGCAGTCATCCATGACTACCAATGCATGATTGCTTCCACTTAGAGTTCTTGGCTTGATAGGACCAAAAAGATCTATGTAAGGTAGATCCAGTACCCTGTTGGTTAGAGTGGTAGGTTGAACAGATTTGAATGAAGCTACGATCTGCTTTCCTTTCTGGAATGCATCATAGAGAGTCTCCTTGAAAATTCCTTATGGGACCTCTCACTAATTTTTGTGAGCTTAACATGTTGAGAGCTTTGAAGTTCAGGTAACTTAGTCTTTTGTGCCAGAGCCATCCATTTTCAGCTACTGTCTTTGATATGAAACATGCATTTTGTGTGCCTGTTTTATGATCTATCATATAAACATCCCTTCTTCTGTAGCCTTGTAGTTTCATTTCTTCAGATGGGAGGTCAATCACCATACATTTCCATTTAGTGAAAACTACTACATTGTTCTCATCACAGAACTGGCTTATGCTCAAGAGATTATGCTTAAGTCATTGACATACTGCACCTTTGTAATGACAATGTTCCTTCTTAGCAGCTTTCCGTAACCTTTGGTTTGTCCACTTGTGCTATCCCCGAAGGTTTACATCTGGGCCTCTTTCTTTAATATAGAAAAAAACTTTCTTATTTCCTGTCATATGTCTTGATCACCCAGAGTCCACAGAGCATTCTTCACCTCCTATTGGTGATTTTGAGGTAACTTGATAGTAATCCTTCCATCTCTTCTGCAATCATTATGAAAATATTTAGGTACCCAGATTTGAGTGGGTCCTCTAGGGTTAGTGGTTTTCCTGGAGAAGTGATTTCTCATGTGTTTGTAAAACTCATTTTGATATGCATTCTTTTGTTTTCTATATACCTGGTTTAGATTGTATATATGATATGACTGATAATTTGTTTGGTATGAGCCATTGTTAACTCTTGGCTGAGACCTATGATTAAGATTTTGGGGACTCCATACCTGATAATTTTGAAAATTTGAATTTCCTTGAGATTTCCATTTTCCTCTACCATATTGAAATCTATTTTGTTGGAGTCTTTGGTAGTAACTAGACTGATAACGTCTTGACTGCTGATGCTGTTTTGGCACATTACCTAGTCCTTTGTCTAGGCTGCTTGATAATCTCGGCTGTTGCCTAAGCTTTTGACTGGATTGCTGCCTATTTTTAAATACAGATTTGTTGATAGGCTCAGTAGTCTGGACAATTGGTTCTCCCTTTATAAAAGTGATTTTTGAACTTGAGGGAGTATTGGGATCATATCCAAGGCATAATTTTAAATAGAGTGACCTTTGATTTATACATAATCCATTTAAGATTATAGATGCTTTCAGAGATGTGATTTCCTTAGCTTGTGCATTGCTCAACTGTGTTAGTTTTGAAAACTCAATTTTAGTATGAGTGAGTGCAGCTGATTTCTCATTGTTCAAGATAGTAAGCCTGTTAATCTCAGCTGTGGTTGTATCAATTCGAGTTTTCAAAGTTTAGTTTAGAAAGTCTTTCATCAGCTCTATTGTTTTCAATCTTAGCTGACTCTTGGCTGAGATTGTCTAAGTCATTTTTCAACTACTTTTCTCATTTTTCAGATGAGTATTGTCACCTCACAAAGCTATGTATGTTGTTTTAGGAAGTTCAAAATCTTCTAACAGTTGGTTTAGGGACTTATATTAATCAAGATCTTCAGACATGTTTGAGCTAGAACATTATGAAGCTTGGGGTTTAGAACATACTCTTCATCAGCTATGTTGGCCATTAAGCAGTTGTAGTCATCTTCTTCTTCAGAGAAGAATCCACTGCTTGATTCCACAATCTCTAGCATCTGGTCTTCTCCAATCAGGGCTTTCCTTTTATCTTCTATTTTGCCCATATCCTTCTTTTCCTCATCTTTCTTGAGGTCGGAACAGTCATATTGTATATGCCCTATCTTATAATAGTTATAGCATTCCACCTTCTAGTTCCAAGCTTTTTGCTTCCTTCTAGGATTCTACTTGTAGTTCTTCTTGGGTTAAGAACTCAAAATCCATTTATAATTTGCCTATATCCATGTAAGGGGAAGTTGTTAACTTCATTCTCACCTTTCTATAGATATAAAGTTTGTTACATTTGGTGTTCATATGAGAAAGTTATGACCAAAATAAAATAGGTAAAAATCAGGAGAAAAACGACGATATGGCTAAGTGCTGGACCACAGCATACATGCCCAATGTTGGGGTGAGTGTGGGTGCGTGCGGGGGTACCAGGGGCTTAAATTTTGACAGGAAGCACAAGACATGCATACTCACACGTGGTAAAAATTTCAGCTCAATCGGAGGTGGTTTAAATTTTCTGATAACAGCATTTCTATCCCACTAACTCCTTCTCTATACCAAGAACATTCAACATCCAAAAACTCTCTCAACCTTCTCTCACATAGATGAACACTTTCTGAAAAAAAATAGCAAGATTAAGAAGGAGATTACAACATGCAATTAAGGAGTCTTAACCATCAAGCTTAGATGATTAAGGTAATATAGTTTTTTCATGAAATCTTGTAAAATTTTCAAGAATAACCATGGCACCACAAATGGTGTCTGAAATGTGTGCATCTCATGCTTCAATGGCGTTTTTCTTGGTGTCTTAATGGTTTAAGATGAAAGCTTAAACCAGAAACTAAGAACTATGGTTGCATGTAATGATCTAAGTATTTGCACCATTTTGGTGAAAGATATTAACCCCTAAAGAGGACCTTAACATGCATGCAAGTATTTCATAGTCCAGATCTGATGTCTTAATGGTCTAATGAATAAAAGCATTTTTATTAAGTGCTTAATGAATGAGAATGAAGTTGACCCATAGCTTTAACAAAAATCAGCATAGTGTCCAAACAGTCCACTGTGCTGTAAAAATCACCAAAAATAGTGCAAAACTAATTGTGGGGCAAACCAAGGGGCTGTATTCTTGTGAATGAATCTAGTTTAATCCCCTAAAGTTTGTTGATCCTATTCCAAGTAGATTAATGGGGAAATAGCAATCGTTGCTGAGTGGTCTATGCAGTCCACTGCATGCATCACTCCACTTTAAAAATTCATAATAAATTCACAAAGAGCCCAAATGAATTGATTCTAGGGACTAGAGCTTTTTATGGATGTTTCATTTCTTCCATTAAAAGGGTTTAATCATATTCCATTCCTAAGTATGGTGAAAAGTGAAATATTTATAGACTGGTCCAAATAGTCTTTTGATTTCATGCTGATTTCATGGCTGAATTAGGAGATATTTAAATAAATCTTCAGAACTTCAAATGACATGAGACCAAAGGCCATAGTTTAGTATATGGGTCTAGTTTACTGGATAAATTTTACTAAGGCCTTATTTATAACACCCCCAGCCCATTTGAGGATATTGCAGTGCCGTAGACCGTCTTGAGAGGATCTACTAGGCTGGATTCCAACACAAGGCATCATATCTAGTGTCAACATGGCTAAACAAATGAAACAGTAGACCGATTTGGTCTTTCATCAATATATATAACGTAAACGTCATACAAAACTCTGTTTCAAAACTCATAGCCGCACAGGGGTCAAAATACAACGACACTCCCATAAGATGGGAGAACAATACAACGGAAAGAATAATACAATTCGACCATGTCGAAAACCCAATACTGGCCCTCCTGTGATTAGTATCATTTATCTTCCATCATCCTTCGTACCGATCCCGTAGTTTGCTCCCCAAATATGCACGCACCTGAATGCAATACAGACACCCACCCCCGATTACTCGAAGGTTAGCAAAATTCCACTATTTTGCTAGTGCAAGTATATAAGTGCAATTACGAGCCATACACATCATATTCCAAGAATATAGTGATCTTGGATAATCAACGAATCAAACACCACGAAAGACTACCCGAGATGTTTATTTGCACAAGACAATTAAAAGCCACAGAAGGCAGTAATAAAACAAGTAAACAACTTATCAAGCGTTTGGAAGAGTTTGGGAGTTTTTAGAAGAATACATTTAGGATTAAATAATCTTTATCTTTTCAAAAATTACTTAGGGGCACAGCCCAATGGTTTATTTTTCCAAAATACTAATCGTCGAGATATTCAATCTCATACTACCAATCATCGAGATATTCAACCTCACATTACCAATCATCGAGATATTCAATCTCATATTATCAACCTTAAGATTAGTATTCCGCAATAACTAAATCTCATAGCATTTCATTTCAATACATACATGATCGACCATGGAACCGCACCAATGGCAACTGAACCCTCTGAGGCCCCGTCGGACCCTCCCAGAGTGGTTAACCCCAAAATATTTGTGAAACCACATCAACGGCAACGGAACCCTCTGGGGCCCCGTCGGACCCTCCCAGAGTGAATATATACAATCATACACCACAAGGGGATATATATACTTCTCGAACCACACTGAATAGTATCACCTCCTCACAAAGGAGTCAATAAACATTTCAACAGAACATTACAGACAACATATTCCAATTCACAAGCACGATACAACATATCCCTTATACTCATTTGTTCCCAAAACACACACAAGGGTATTAATGAAGGACTCTTTTGAATATATATTACTTCTCTTGAAAGTTCATGTTAAATACTCAAGTAACACACATAATCGATTACCAATTTGTTATATCCATGGAACATAAAATGTATGGGCAAGATACTGCCTCGATAATTGATACCAAAAACTCCGACGAACGAGGCTCGACCAGAAAACCTCGAACACCTACAACTTCTGCAAGACACAATAAAAACACGATCACAACGGGGATCAAGACCGATAACAATGGAAATCGCCTCAAACCAAAGAAGGAAAACTTATAGGAATATTTAATCAAACATTAAATGTTCACGGTTCCTCAAGAACACTAAAATTACCAGTCGGGTTGAACGAATCTAAGATATGGATATACAATCCATAGAACATTTTTAACAACATCATTAACACCAATCGATTCGTCAAAATCAGATGGAATACGAAATCAAGAACAAATCTCTAAAAAGTCAACTCTAGGGAAATCAAGGAAATTACCTCGATCCGACGAAGAACAATGGATTAGGTGAGGTTACAATCACTTAGGATACTCCAAAACATCTTGGAATGGAACAAAATCGGCTAAGACCATGAACCATAGTCACCCTTGACTCACATCCGCGGAGGCAGAAATGAAGAGGAAATGAGAATATAAGCCTACTGTCCGGTTTATATACTATACAGACTAGCATGCACTAATCAACATGTTCTAGCGCGCACTATCGAAGCTACAATACAAAGTGTTTTGCCAAACATATAGTTAGCGTGCACTAATAGCTAAGTATTAGCGTGTGCTAACAAGTCCCAATACCAGTCCAGTGGCTTCTGGACTTCCCAAGAACTACTAGTTAGCGTGCGCTACCCTCCCGTAGCGTGCGCTAACTGTTGCATCTTAGCGCGCGGTATAAAGTTGCATAGCATACGCTACCAAACTCCCAGTCGAATGCAGTAACTTCTGGACAGTCTCGGCCTATCCCGGTAGCATGCTCTACTCACGAATATTAGCGTGAGCTATGCCTACTACACAGGTATGCAGGACAGTTCTGAAACATCGGGAAGAAATTCCAAATAATCATAAACGGAGCAAAATAACCAGTACAACCGACAAATAATTCAAAGTGACCGGAAACGAAACATCTCGGGTATTACATTCTACCCCACTAAAAAGAAGTTTCATCCCGAAACATAAAACATGAAACAATCAACGCAAGGCAACTTTAGACAACATATGTTACCTACTGCAATAGATCCCATATAGTTCGATTCGCTATGCCAGAGCGTTAACAAAAGCAACGAAGAAAAATCACTTCGGTTGATTTCTCCGAACCGCACGATAACCAAACCATGAGCCTAATGCTGAACAAGTATGAAATTCCGATAGTCCAAAGGTTTGGAAGATCAACTACGAAGACAATTTCCTGAAACTTAAGAAAATTATGAAGTGGCCCAGACGTTCAAAAGCACGATACGAGATCGAAAAACAACGATCCAATAACAATTCCAGAGTTCACACCTCAACTCAAGACATTATACGAACTTGTAAGAACTACAAGACGTTCATTAGCATATGGCTCATGGGAAACGAACCAACCTCGGAACGGTCACAATGATAAATGGGTTAATTCGAAACAATATCACCACTCGTCCGAACAACAAAAAGCGAAGAACAAAACAAGTTCAGAAAGTATCAACGAACACAAACGAGTCGATAGCAAGAAACTGGCAGACTACTCCTTTAAGGGACTTCTCAGAGTCGATCCTGATATCGGTGCTGGAGTCGGTGCCTCGAAAGACTCGATAACCAATTCGTAAAACTGAACACTATGACCCTAGGCATACTGAGCGGACACCCATTCAACACGATGAAACAAACATCGCTAGTTAATATACCAAAGTGCCAACTCAGCATAATATATCAACATAAGGCAACAATTAGCAACACGATCAAAATACCCAATTCGGATAATTACTCGAATACAAAAATTAAACTTGCAACAATTGAAACTACGATCGTAACATAACCGTATCAACAAAAAATTAACGACCATTTTCGTTATAATCAGGGCCATAATATACCACACATGGTATCCAATCATTTCACACTACACCAACGAAGTTCGATATTCACGCAACAAAAATGTAGTATCTCCGGATTACTCTGGGACAACTTTCAAATTTATCCGAAAATAGGAGGGTAGAAAGAAATATAGCTTATGTTGCGCAACTCCGATGGACATCCATTCGGGATACAAGAAAATGGGTTCCAAGGATAATTATACTAAGAATGACCAATATAGTAAGATCATGGAGTAATTAAAGATGATCATGAAACTCGTTCGTTTCATAAAATATGAGAAAGAGAAAATATCATAATAATCATGACAATCACATGGCACATAATAAAACTCTGAATTTTAGGAAAACTTACGACCAATATCGATACAACCACAGCGTAACGAACTACACATCGTTGTAGTGAACCATTCGTAATTTTTTTTAAAACTCCATGAGGTATCCATTCGAATAATATCATTAGAAAGTCCTTGAATTCATATATTTTTCTGAAATAAAATTTGGAAATACTTATGACACCTCGGGCTGTATTACCAAATTCATGAATCATAAGTTTTAACCATCACCCTTTGAAAACAATTGCAAACCAATATTCCGAAATATCACTTTCTTCAGAAACAACATCATCACAATTATCAATACATAGGGTAATCACATGTTACCGCCCAATATCATCACAATTAACAACAAAAGGTGGATCCCGTGGTCATGCTCTCTTGGCATCGACCCCCAGAGGTTTCATCGAACCATCCCTGGGTGGGAAAACACTCATACCGTACTAATCATTCCCACGGGTCCACAACCACGTTGGGAAAACATCATAGAAACCACAAGCAAATCAAACTATGTCATCATAACATTCAGCTATACAACCATAATTATCCAACGAGAATGGTAACATGATAATAAATCAAATCATTCGGTCTCACAAGCAATCACTTTAGTCCAGCTCTAGCATATCTCCTTAAGCGATAAATCCATTTAGAACGCACACTATAAATGCGATTAGCATGCGTTAACCGACTCAATTTAGAAAAGTTTCTGAATTCGAATTCAGAGTTTAAATCGAGTAAGATTTTTCTTCTTTCACTATTTAGAAAATAAAACCGATAAGTAATAACCATTTTCAGAACCCCTTCAAACATGACAAGGGATTAATGATGGAAACATTTCTCAAAATATCCCAAGACACTTCAAAACATAATTCTCAAATGCCGTCGAAAGGTTTCATTTAAAATACAAGACTCGCTTGCCAAAATTCATATAAATTTTCAAAATCCACAATACGCCGCCATTTGACCGCATCGTCAAAACATTTTCGAAAGATGATTTTCCACAATACACTCAGGTCTAAGAAACTTTAGGAAATCATTTTCAAACACGCACGGAGCGAATATAATTATTAATAGAAACATATTGTAGGTCACAACACTACTACAAAACAGACATTTAACATCGGTTTTTTTGGACATTTGACATCGGTTTTGGAACCGATGTTAAATGTCGCGATGTTAAAATTAACATCGGTTTCTAATAACCGATGTTAAACTTCAATTTTAACATCGGTTGTTATAACAACCGATGTTAATTTTAATATCGCGACATTTAACATCGGTTCTGGGACAACCGGTGTTAAATTTCGCGATTTTAAAAAATTTTCGGACCGCGGCTAACCCAGCTAGCCCAACCCAGCCCCAACCCAGACACTCGCCCCAACCACCCGCACCAGCCCCCCGCACCAAGCCCCACCAACCTACAACAAATACCATTAAATTTTGTTGTTGGTGGGTTTCGAACTCACCACCTCTTGCTTGTGGAAGTGTGATATTACCACTCCGCCAAATGAACTTCTTGTATATTTTTGGCTATGTGTTATATTTATATACTATATACATTTATAAATTTATATAAATATAAGATAATTTTATATATATATATATATTAAAAAATCGAAAATTTATTTTTTTTTAAAAAATCTAGAATATTAATATTAAAAGTCGGATGTTTTTATTTAAAGCTCGAAAATAAGAAATAATAAATTAAAAAATCTGGATCAGATTTATAATTAACATTTAATTTGTTATTTATTATTTTTAGATTTTTTGTAAAAACATAAAATAGTTTTTTATGAAAAGTAAAAAAATTACAAATAAAAAAACTAGCAGGTTCTTAAAAATATATATAATAATTCAGTTTTTATTTATTTATGGAAAATAATATTCCATTTTTTTCAAGACTTTAAATAAAAACATCCGATTTTTATTTTCTATTTTCTAACTTTAAATAAAAACATCCGATTTTTATTTTTTATTTTCGAACTAATGTTCATTTTTTATTTTCGAACTTTAAATAAAAACTTCCAATTTTTACCTTTTATTTTTGAACAATAAATATAAGCATCCAATTTTTAATATTAATATTCCGAATTTTTTTTAAAAAAATAAAGTTTCTATTTTTTTAAAAAATTCCAGATTTTTTTAAAAATTTAACATCGGTTATACAAAAAATCGATGTTAAATTAACCGGTTTTTTTAAATAAAAGGTAAAAATTAACCGATGTTAAATTAAGTGGTTTTTTTAAAATTTAACAACGGTTATACAAAAAACCGATGTTAAATACAAAAATTTTTAATTTAACATCTATAACCGATGTTAAATTTTTAAAAAATATGGATTTTTTTAAAAGAAAATCGAAACTTTATTTAAAAATTAACATCGGTTTTTCTAAACCGATGTGAAATGGATTAATTTAACATCAGTTTTGTTAAAAACCGATGTTAATTTGTTTTAAAATTTTCAATTATGCCACCACGTCTTTTTTAACATCGGTTTTTACAAAACCGATGTTAAACGAGCGATGTTGAATGTCTTTTTTGTAGTAGTGCAAGTCGTCAGGAATAAGTCTAGGGGGGTGAATAGACTTATTGAAACTCTTTTCCTGAAGTCTGGTGAGTTTCTCAGCTGATAGGTACAAATGACTTAGAGTCGTCTGCAGACAAGTATGTGGATGACAGCTGATGACGATACCAGATAACTAAATGCTCTCTGCAGATAACTAATCAATGGAACATTTTAATATGTATGCAGCAGGTAGATATGATGTTCAATGCAGTAAAAACACACAGGCACTTATAGTGGTCTCAGAGGTGGGGTAATCCTCTACTAATTCACTTCTCTCCAAACCAGTTAGAGATAAATTCACTATAACTGTCAACCAGTGATAAATGTTACAATGAATTTTCCCTAGTGACAACAGCTTCCAACAAGTGAAAACCCGTGGCCGTTGCAATTCCTTTGACTGCCTAGCACCTCCTTATTGAAAACCCGTGGATGCCTCAACAACTTCTTGAGCTATCTATCACCTTCCAATCAAGAATCTGTGGATGCCTTATCAGTCACAAAATTTCTGAAAACCTCGTTCACAAAATTACCCTGAACTCAAACTTTAAAGAAAAGAGTTTTTGTCTTCTCTAACTAAAGAGGTTCTTCGAATATGATCTTTTAAGCTTGCTCTTTCACAATGCTACTGATTGCCTTTAGCTTTGATTGCCTTGATTGCTCTGTTCGCTTGAAAGTATTGTTCGCATCGTACTTTGCTCAGTTCATATCTTCGGATATTTATAGTACGATCCTTTGAGCTTTCTTCATAGCTGTTGCACTACTGTAACAAATCCGTCCGTTGGAGAGTGGACTTCTTTATTTATCTTATCAATCCATTACAAGGCTAGATTCCCTTTTTAATTCCGACCGTTGTGAAGAATTTCTTGTTGTAGCATCGTATTCTTTGATTAGAATAAGTATAAAGTCTTCAAAGCGCGGATCTTGATTAATATTAAATTCCTTGCTTTCTGGGAATCTTTCCAGTTTGTCTCCCTACGTCCGCATGTGACTTTCTGTGTTTGTTGACTTTTCAATGCTTGCTGACCTCGACTGAGTTACTTGGCTGATAACTTTGACTGAGAACTTATTTGATCTCTCTTGGTCAAATTGCAGCCAACCTTCTCTGATGTCGGACTTCTCTGATATATCTTCTCTGATATGAAGTTCTCTATCCTGATGAATCTTCTCTGATCTGACGATCTATTTGAAGTCTTCTGATCTGATGAATGTTATCTGATCTGATGGTCAAACTTCAGTTGACTGGACTTCGTCTGTTAACTTGACTGCAGATTGGTCAAACTTCTCTGATATTCCTGTTGACCAATTCTTCTCTGATAATAAGTTGCCCGATGATAAGTTGTTTGTGGTCAACCTTCTCTGATCAGTTAAGTTGACCAAGACTCGACTGATAAACACTTGTCTGAAACTCGGTTGCTACAGTGTTTTGGTAAAACCTCTCTGACGTTTATATCGACCAAAAACTCACCTGATATTTGAAATTTCCTGAAGTCTATTCTATAGTTAGTCGTTTCAACACTTAGCCTAACTTATAAGGCCTACAGAAGATACTCATTTGGTTCTTTTTTACATTTTTCCAAGTATTAAACATACATTTGAATAATCAATTTAATACAAGGATGACATCATCAAAATCTAATAGGTGTTCCTAACAACTTCCCCCTATTTTGATGATGGCAAAACTAAAGCATTCGAATGTAAGCAAGTCTGCACATGATATAGTGCAAGACATAAATCAAAACTCAGTCTTTCTTTGAGACAACTAGTGGTTGTCATTCAAATGACTGTTATAAAATTTTATGGATGTTACATTAAAGTCAAAATACAAGAAAATTACAAGTGTTTGCAAAAATTACAAGTAAATTCTAAAGAAAAGATTACAAGTAAATAAAACTATAAATCTAGTCTATCTCCCTCTTCCTCTGGAAAACTTCAGCTTAGAGGGAAGGATAGACCTCAAAGGTTTTGCACTGATAGGCCTCTTGGAAACTGGGGCTAACCTATATTTCCTCCTGATAATCTGCGATGAAAACTCTTGTTCTTCGGGGGCATAAAGTTATTATCCACGCACGGCTTCTTAATTTCCTCCTGAAGAGCTAATTCCTCCAACTCATTATTCATCAGCAGAGGGGCTTCTTCAGGACTAAGGCTGGGTGTCATGGGATAGGCACCAAAATTGTTGGCATGCCTTTTCATAGCGTCCCAGAGCTTTGGGAAGGTTGAGGACATCCAGTTTATGAATGACTGCTGTGGGGAGCATTCCTTATCCTGGAGCAGCTCCTAGAGATAATATTTCTTAATAAATCTCTTCTTTACAGATTCCCACAATGGACTTATTTCAGCAGGTAGGAATTACTCAACGTACCACAACGCTTTTCCCTTCCATTCATATCTTTGCTCATATCCTTGCCTGGTCCTCCTCCTCTTGGTTGCAGGTTGATCATCAGGTGGTGCGGCTGCCTCCTTTCTCTTTTGGTGAGAAGTTCCAGCCTGTAGGAAAGGGAGGTCATGTCTTTTCTTTGTCCTGACTTCTTCTCTGACCTCCTCCTCAGAGTCTTCCCCCTCTTCCCCCTGTCTGAATGCAGGTGCTCTGACTTGCTCTTTTTCTTCTCCTTCCCCGTTTTTTCCAGCATCAGCGATCGCTGCTAGCTGCTCCTCCACCCGGTGCATAAGATCAGACATGCCAAGAGGCATTCTGGAATTTGTGGGTGTTGGAGAGGGTTCCTTCTTATTAGGCAATGCATCCATCTTCTGATTGAGGGTCTGGAGATCCAGCTTCACTTTAGTTGCTAACAATTTGGCAACTGTCTCCTTGACAAGCTGTCTGATCAGCTCGGTCAGCTCAGGTGAGATTGGGACAGCAGGGACTGCTTGTGGTGAATTATCACCTGAGTCTTCAACTGAGGCAGGTCTCTTGGCAGTTGACCTGTCAGATTGCAAACTCCTGTCTGCTGGTTGCTGATCAGATGGGGTTTTGTCTGGGGTCCCCGATTGTAACACCCCCAATCCGCTCAGGGATATTACACGCCGTAGAACCTTTCCTCAAGGATATACCAGGCTAGTAACAACATGAAACATATCGACAATGCCTTTAAGGCCAAAATGACTCAGTAGACCGATTTGGCCTTTCAATAAAAACATACAACTCGATTACAATATAAGCCCACGCAGGGGGTCGAATACAACACAGTCCCGTACAACGGGAAAAGAATACTGCAGCGGAAAATAAAATACAACAAAACCAATACACGATGTACGGTTCCTCATGTGATTAGTATCGATCATCTTTCATCATCCTTCGTGTCGACCTGGTGTTATGCTCCAAAACCTGAATGCAAAAACAGACATCCACCCCCCGAATACTCGGGGGTTAGCAAAACTCCACTGTTTTGCTAGTGCAAGTACAAGTGCAAAAATACAAGCCATACAATTCAAGTACCAAGAAAACAATAATCAGAAATCCTCAAAGATTAAAATACAACGAAACGAATGCTTCCCGAGGCAAGAATTTGAGTAAAACTTTCCAAATTCGAAAGATCACAAATAACGAGAACGGTTTGCAAAATGGTTTAAAATACCCTCGGGAGTTTTAATAGAAAACAAATTAGGATTATCAAATCCTTATCTTTCCAAAAATCAACAGGGTCACAGCCCCAAAGGTTTTATTTTCGCAAATAGAAAACCGACAACAATTCGCAGGGCCAAAACCCAAGTCACGTGTCCTCGACGAACATAAAATCAATACAATATAATCGCCCAAGATACGTAAACCTTGGTCACCAAAAATACAACACCAACTCGTGAATCCAGGGCTATACCATTGGATTCCCTTCGTGGCCCCGTCGGACCCTCCCAAGGTGAGCAGAATGCGTTTTCGAAGTCATATACACCAACTCGTGAAGTTTTACTCGTGGATCCAGGGCTATACCATTGGACTCCCGTCGTGGCCCCGTCGAACCAACCCACGGTGAGTAAAATACATTCACCAAACAAACAACCGCACTCATGAATCCCGGGCTATACCATTGGACTCCCGCCGTGGCTCCGTCGGACCAACCCACGGTGAGCGAAATACATTCACACAATTAACATGTCACAACAAGGATATCCAAACGATTCATTCAGAGGTATCAAACACTTAGCAAAACACCTCGTCAAACCACAACGCACCAAAATGAAATAATATACGTCCACAAGCAAATACCAAGTGCATCATCAACACCAAACATATCCATAGGATTCACATAGTCACTTACAACCCACACAATTTACAAAACACGCGTGTTTGAAAGTGAGACTTTAACAAGGCTAGCCAATTCTTTTGAAAACTCGTTTCAAACCATCAAACAAACATATAAAAACGATCACCAATTATCATATCCACAAAACAAATATAGTATGGACAAGGTACTTGCCTCGCATAAGAACAACACGGAGAATCGACCGAAGTAGGTTGGCACGAACCGACTACGAACCCGCCGACTCCACCGATCGCCAACTCGCGATAATAAACTACGAAGGACAATAGCAACAATGAAATGAATTCCATAGTACGACTTAAAGCCGTTGAATTCAAAGAACGAACGACGAAAGTTCAAGTGTTTCCCCCAAAACGGCCAAGAACACGATTCGTCCCGTCAAAACACAAAAATGGAATTCCAAGTTGAAATATGGATATACAATCCATAGAATATGTTTAACAACATCATTTAACCACAATCGATCCATTAAAAACGGATGAAAAATGAGATCGGGAACAAATCCCCCAAAAAGTCAATTCGAAGGAAATCAAGAAATATACTTCGACTCGACGAAGAACAATGGATTAAATGATGTTAAACACAAGAATACTACCAAGATTAATCATACCCATCATGAATTAATAAACAACACGGAACGAATCGGACAAAAATGCAAAAACACCCAAATTCACGAAATTAGGGTTCTAAGAAAGATTACCCTGATTCGCTGGATCAAAGGATGATATAAGATGATTGATTGATGTTATGAACTCAAGAACTTCGTGGATTTCTTGTCAAACAGCATGGCTTCGCCACTCTCGAATCGCCAGCCGCGGATAGAAGAGGAAGGAAGTGAGAAATGAATGAAAATGTGACTACTCTGTCACATTTATACTGGGCCGGAACTAGCGTGCGCTACCCTTCCCGGACTAGCGTGCGCTATCGACCGGTATCGGCCGAGTACCCTCGGCCAGGGCCCGCACGACCCGGCACCACCGACCAAACCTGCCGACCCGACTACCGCTAGCGTGCGCTACGGTCGGAAGCCTGCGCGCGCTAGCCGACCTGTCCAGTAGCCTCTGGACTAAAAAGCTCGCCCAGGTAACGTACGCTAGTCGTCCGACAGCGTGCGCTACCCCTGCCGGTTAGGGTGCGCTACGGCCAAGCGATGGCGTGCGCTACTGCCGATCTGGCCGAGTCGAGAACCCGGAGACTCCACCGCCCGATCCGATAAGCGTCGTTAGGCGGTGGTAGCGTGCGCTACACTGCCGGTTAGCGCTGACCTTCCGGCCGTGGCGTGCGCTACGCCGGTTCTCGCCGCGCCGTCCGGCGGTGCCGCAATTGTCCGGCCCGATCCATAGCCGTCCGGCCAGTGCTCGAACACCAGGGCTCGATGACTCGATTTCCGAAAACGTACGGAACGAACACGACGAAAAGTTCGCTGACAACATCAACGACCCGAAACGAAAACATAATACCATAATTAATCATACGCGGCCAAGAAACGGGTCGAGACAATAATTACAAATACGGATACCCGTAACTTTGGGTAAATTACAAAATGACCCAAAACGCCCGAAAATCACGATACGTGATTGAATAACCAAACCGAAGTTCACAACACGTCTAACAAAGTTAAACGGACTTACGGGAAACTCGAAACAGCAGTTTCGACCGAGATTCGCAAGATTCGAACTCAAGTGCGGAAAAGTCGCTAAAAAACACGGAACACAACAAAATGACACCGAAACGAACTCGGATGTCAAAAAGTGTAGAATTAATCATTCTCAGAATGACGAAACGGTTATGATCGAGTCATCAAAACGGACTTCCGCCGAAAAAAAGAAATTACCGGAAATCGAAATTACGGGTATTACATTCTACCCTCCTTAAAAGAAGTTTCGTCCCGAAACTTAAAATAAGTAGGGAGAAGCAATATCCCCTGCCAAGAAAACTCGAAGAGATACACAAAAACCGAAAACTCGCGCCCGACGGCGAAACGCTGCAAGAAACACAAAGAGACATACGGCGTGAAAACACGCTCCACGGCGACCAACACAACGTCGTCGTTAGGGATATAATAAAACCAACAAGTGACAAGCATCATCAAACAGATAATACAACCAAGTCGATTATCCGAACAATCACAAAACACAACGAACAAAAATCAATATGATCGACCACCCCAACGGTACATCAATCAAAACGCGAGCCAATCGCTGAAGAAATACGGAATTCCACCGCCCAAGGGTTGGAAGATCAAAAACGAGACAAATTTCCCGAATATAAGGAAATTAGGAAGGAGTCTGAACGTTCAACAATCACGAAACGAGATCAACAAAAATCGAACAATCAAATGATCGAACCACAACGGTCGAGACAACAAAAATCGAACAATCATGTTCGAATCACGAAGAACAATAAAATTCAAACAATAACTCCCAGGTTCACGTCTCGGCTCGAGAAAATATTTGATCCGGTAAAAACAACAAGATGTGATTCACATAAGATCCATAGGAAAGGGAATAGCAATTGAAAAGTCACAACGACAAACGAGTAATTTCGAAATACCACACTCGTTCGATCAATAAAAGCAAGGGATAAGGCAAGCTCAGAAAATGTTAACGAACATAAACGAGTCAACAGAGTCGAAAATACAAAAGTTCCAAATCCTATCCACTTCGAATAAAAGAACTAGTAGAACCAAAAGATGTTACTTCCGAACAAGGTTCACAAGAATCGAACCGAACTCGGAAAAGTCACAGCGATACCAGATCGACCCAAAACAAGATTACAGCTCGTTCGAACGATGAAACTGAAATACAGAACAAGTTCAGAAAGTATCAACGAACACGAGCGAGTCGATAGACCTGAGAAAGAGGAAATGCATAAGCCAAAAATAATACGGGTATTATTTTCTACCCCTTCTAAAAGAAGTGTCGTTCCCGAAACTCACAACACGAAATCAAGGTGACAACACAACAAGCAACTGACAGAAACATCCTTCGAAGGCCTCTCAAAGCCGATTCTGATAACTGTGCTGATGCGCGAACTCCGAAAGTTTCGGTAGCCAATTCGTAAAACTGAATTCGGTGTCCCTCGAGTCCACACTTGAAATGTGTTACCGACGAGAAGGACAATTTACACGTGCATGCCCCGGCACATCACGGTTGAAACGTCTCGGCCCGGCATACCGAAAATACAAATGCTAGATACAATGGGGCATAACATCGCAAAACAACATAGCGGAGATGCCAACTCAGCACAACAAAGAATCATGACACATATCATATACAACGATTACCATCGTAAGGTAATACACACACAAACAATACAGCAACGACGGTATCGTTCGGGACCTTAACGGCCCGAACAATAACCAGCACATAATTACAAACATCATGGAACAATCACACATGCACACAAACGTACAAACCCAAGCTTTAACAGCTCACACAGGTGCAATAACATGCAAGTCACCGCGAAATGACAACATTAAAGATTGTCATCACACCTCCCACAAAGGGCTAACAAAACATATGCGTGGCGAATGACTCAACGTTCACACCACCAATTCAATCACAAATCGGGGTTAACACCGTAACGAAAGTTCGAAAACCATACATGCATTTCCGGCCTGCAAACAGGAATAATAGGTTTTAAAAACGAAAACGACCTTTTGAAAACAGTTTGGAAACACCAGTTGATCTTGAGTATCATTTTTTTCAAAAAGTACAAACGTGAAACATCATTATCGAGACTTTGGAGAACCATTTCGCATTTGATAAAAATGGGGACACTTTCTCTTAGTGAAAACTTTCAGAATATTCGACCCTCGGGTCTAAATAAAAGTGTTTCTAAAACATTGAAAATATCTCAAAGCATTTTGGTCCTCGAAGTAGAAAATTTTTGAAATATATTATGGCACCTAGGATGTACCACAAGAAAATAACTCATTTGAAAAGTATGTCTCGAAATTTATTTTTCTAAGATACTCAAGGTTTTCAAAAATCCAATAGGCCAGAATGCCCAAAACTCACACATGTCGACGTACGCTAAAACACCTCCTAGTACACGCATCAAAACGTTTAAAATCAAGACAATACATGTCTTAAATTGGGAAATAAACGGAAAAATACCACATTCAGAACAAAACCACTGACCCCATTTGAGGCCTCTAAGGACCCTCCCACCCTGGCTAGTGAACAAGTCGAACGCGTATAAGCACAAAACTTCCACAAGAGAACTTGTAAAACGTGCAAATCGATTCGAAAATCATCAGCAACGGACAAAAACAACAATACAAAAACATCACAAGTGACGACACTCCTCGTATAAATCAAATACGAGAGTCGACTGAATACATATCGTGAAATCAAAATCCACAGAAGGATTCCACCACTTAACAAATAATCATAAAATAGCTCGTGTCACACGAGGCACAACACAAAGAAGGGAGACTTACTTCCACATGTCGCACGAAGATGATGATCGCCCCACGATACTAATCACGACCAACAAACTCAAACGATGCGTCGCGACACGACTCAGTCAGATAAAATCCGACGAAACAAGACTCAAACAACACGACTTGACCCGACAGCCTAGGTTTCCTCAACCTAAGCTCCGATACCATTTATGTAACACTCCCAATCCGCTCAGGGATATTACACGCCGTAGAACCTTTCCTCAAGGATCTACCAGGCTAGTAACAACATGAAACATATCAACAATGCCTTTAAGTCCAAAATGACTCAGTAGACCGATTTGGCCTTTCAATAAAAACATACAACTCGATTACAATATAAGCCTACGCAGGGGGCGAATACAACACACTCCCGTACAACGGGAAAAGAATACTGCAGCGGAAAATAAAATACAACAAAACCAATACACGATGTACGGTTCCTCATGTGATTAGTATCGATCATCTTTCATCATCCTTCGTGTCGACCCGGTGTTATGCTCCAAAACCTGAATGCAAAAACAGACATCCACCCCCCGAATACTCGGGGGTTAGCAAAACTCCACTGTTTTGCTAGTCCAAGTACAAGTGCAAAAATACAAGCCATACAATTCAAGTTCCAAGAATAACAATAATCAGAAATCCTCAAAGATTAAAATGCAACGAAACGAATGCTTCCCGAGGCAAGAATTTGAGTAAAACTTTCCAAATCCGAAAGATCATAAATAACGAGAACGATTTGCAAAATGGTTTAAAATACCCTCGGGAGTTTTAGTAGAAAACAAATTAGAATTATCAAATCCTTATCGTTCCAAAAATCAACAGGGTCACAGCCCCAAAGGTTTTATTTTCGCAAATAGAAAACCGACAATAATTTGCAGGGCCAAAACCCAAGTCACGTGTCCTCGACGAACATAAAATCAATACAATATAATCGCCCAAGATACGTAAACCTTGGTCACCAAAAATACAACACCAACTCGTGAATCCAGGGCTATACCATTGGATTCCCGTCGTGGCCCCGTCGGACCCTCCCAAGGTGAGCAGAATGCGTTTTCGAAATCATATACACCAACTCGTGAAGTTTTACTCGTGGATCCAGGGCTATACCATTGGACTCCCGTCGTGGCCCCGTCGAACCAACCCACGGTGAGTAAAATACATTCACCAAACAAACAACTGCACTCGTGAATCCAGGGCTATACCATTGGACTCCCGTCGTGGCCCCGTCGGACCAACCCACGGTGAGCGAAATACATTCACACAATTAACATGTCACAACAAGGATATCCAAACGATTCATTCAGAGGTATCAAACACTTAGCAAAACACCTCGTCAAACCACAACGCACCGAAATGAAATAATATACGTCCACAAGGAAATACCAAGTGCATCATTAACACCAAACATATCCATAGGATTCACATAGTCACTTACAACCCACACAATTTACAAAACACGCGCGTTTGAAAGTGAGCCTTTAACAAGGCTAGCCAAATCTTTTGAAAACTCGTTTCAAACAATCAAACAAACATATAAAGACGATCACCAATTATCATATCCACAAAACAAGAATAGTATGGACAAGGTACTTGCCTCGCATAAGAACAACACGGAGAATCGACCGAAGTAGGTTGGCACGAACCGACTACGAACCCGCCGACTCCACCGGTCGCCAACTCGCGATAATAAACTACGAAGGACAATATCAACAATGAAATGAATACCATAGTACGACTTAAAGCCGTTGAATTCAAAGAACGAACTACGAAAGTTCAAGTGTTTCCCCCAAAACGGCCAAGAACACGATTCGTCCCGTAAAAACACGAAAATGGAATTCCAAGTTGAAATATGGATATACAATCCATAGAATATGTTTAACAACATCATTTAACCACAATTGATCCATCAAAAATGGATGAAAAACGAGATCGAGAACAAATCCCCCAAAAAGTCAATTCGAAGGAAATCAAGAAATATACTTCGATTCGACGAAGAACAATGGATTAAATGATGTTAAACACAAGAATACTACCAAGATTAATCATACCCATCATGAATTAATCAACAACACGGAACGAATCGGACAAAAATGCAAAACCCCCCAAATTCACGAAATTAGGGTTCTAAGAAAGATTACCTTGATTCGCTGGATCAAATGATGATATAGGATGATTGATTGATGTTATGAACTCAAGAACTTCGTGAATTTCTTGTCAAACAACATGGCTTCGCCACTCTCGAATCGCCAGCCGCGGATAGAAGAGGAAGGAAGTGAGAAATGAATGAAAATGTGACTGCTCTGTCACATTTATACTGGGCCCGAACTAGCGTGCGCTAGCTTTCCCGGACTAGCGTGCGCTATCGGCCGGTATCGGCCGAGTACCCTCGGCCAGGGCCCGCACGACCCGGTACCACCGACCAAACCTGTCGACCAAACCTGCCGACCCGACTCCCGCTAGCGTGCGCTACGGCCGGAAGCCTGTGTGCGCTAGCCAACCTGTCCAGTAGCCTCTGGACTAAAAAGCTCGCCCAGGTAACGTACGCTAGTCGGCCGACAGCATGCGCTACCCCTGCCGGTTAGGGTGCGCTACGACCAAGCGATGGCGTGCGCTACTGCCGATCTGGCGAGTCGTAACCCCGAGGACTCCACCGCCCGATCCGATAGCATGCGTTAGGCGGGTAGCGTCGCTACACTGCCGGTTAAGCGCGCGCTTCCGGCCGTGGCGTGCGCTACGCCGGTTCTGCCGCACCGTCGGCCGGTGCCCGCAATCGTCCGGCCAGTCCCGCAACCGTCCGGCCAGTGCTCGAACACTAGGGCTCGACGACTCGATTTCCGAAAACGTACGGAACGAACACGACGAAAAGTTCGCGGACAACATTAACGACCCGAAACGAAAACATAACACCATAATTAATCATACGCGGCCAAGAAACGGGTCGAGACAATAATTACAGATACGGATACCCGTAACTTTGGGTAAATTACAAAATGGCCCAAAACGCCCGAAAATTACGATACGTGATCGAATAACCAAACTGAAGTTAACAACACGTCTAACAAAGTTAAACGGACTTACGGGAAACTCGAAACAGCAGTTTCAACCGAGATTCGCAAGATTCGAACTCAAGTGCAGAAAAGTCGCTAAAAAGCACGGAACTCAACAAAACGACACCGAAACGAACTCGGATGTCAAAAAGTGTAGAATTAATCATTCTCAGAATGACGAAACGGTCATGATCGAGTCATCAAAACGGACTTCCGCCAAAAAACAGAAATTACCGAAAATCGAAATTAAGGGTATTACACCGATCTGTCATCTTCATCTGGCTGATGTGAGCAAAGCTTGATCAGGTGCTCCATGCTCATCATCATCATCATCCTATTTCCGCTCTTCCTCCTTCTCTTCTTCTTCTTCTTTTTCTCCTTCTTCATCTTCTTCAACTACTTCTGTTTTCGCTTTTTCGACTTCTGCCTCTTGCTCTTTTTCAACTTATTCTCTTTCTTTTTCTTCAACTCTTTTTTTCAGACTCCTTTTCAACTTCTTCAATTCTTATTCCTTTCTGTTATTCAACTTCTTCTCTTTCTTTTTCTTCAACTCTTTTTTCAGACTCCTTTTCAACTTCTTCAATTCATATTCCTTTCTGTTTTTCTTCTTCCCTCTCTCCATCATTTTCAACTTCTCCTTCCTCTCCATCTAAAACACTCTCCATGATAAATAGGACGAACTAGTTCATATTATCTTTAAAATTGAAGACAAACCAGTTCTCTTAGAGCATTAAAATAATGTATGTCACACGACAGAAGCTCATATATTCCCAGGTACTTTTGTCAACAGATATTTGCAGTTGAGTGAATGAAAGGGATTTCAAGTTCTTCCATTCCTCATAAATATTGACAAACAAAACATTTAAAGATTGTTGCTTTACCAGCTTAAGTTGTTGGGTTGTCAGATTCAAAGGGTTATTCTCCAAACGGTTGAGAGAATATCCTGCTTCAGGAATTTCGATGGTCAATTCTTCCTCTTCCTCCTTAGTCATGCTAGGAAGGGTCAGAAGGGGGATCACTTCAGCCATCAGAATGGTCTGATCAGGCTGATCCTCGTCTTCAGAATGTTCCTCTCATCATTGACGTACTAGGATTCCAACCACGAGGTTCCAACGATAATATCATAAGTATAATTATTCCAATCTTCTAAACATGATATTTGTTGAATAATTCACCAATGGAACTCAATATCTTGCTAGCATGATCATCTTATTCTTCATAACACGAATCTAAAGTTGGAGATAGAATTAACATACCTTTAATGAAGAAATCACTGATCCAAAAAGGTATAATCCAGCTCCGGTTGCTTGAGTGTCACTTCAAAGTGAGTTCTTCTTCAATGATCAAGTATAAGCACTCTATAATATTTAATGATCAAGTACAGCGGATTTGTATGTGCTTAAGGAGTAGGAAAAGCTCTCTGGACTTCCGAGGGACGAAGAACAAATGAAGAGAATAGGTAGAAATGGAGTGTTGTCCTTTAAATAAAGTTTCTGCACAATAGCTGATTAGCGCACGCTACATACCATTCTTAGCGCACGCTAATAAGCATTGACTCCAAATCTGTCCAGGTTCATCCGCGGGAATCTTATCTGGACCCATGTCCTGGCTGGCGCATGTGCTAGCCGCCTAGCTCAATAATTGACTGCCTAGCGCACGCAAATCCGACATTCGTAGCGTGCGCTAGTTGTAGCCGATAGCGCGCGTTAAGCTACATTCTTAGCGTGCGCTATCACGAGTTTGCATGAGAAATTTTGCATGACGATATACTTATGTACAAAGATACCAATGTGAGAAATATCATACTCCAATTATCGAGATCACAATTCTGAATAATACAGGGTTCGAATACAGATGAAATACACCATAATAAATCTGGATATTACAGTTTCTTTCCAGGGGCCAGTTACGGCCGTAAAATAACTTTCTTATGGCTGTAATGTTCGTGAGTTACGGTCGTATATGGATGATGTTACGGCCGTAACACCTGCGAGTATATAAACTAGTAGCGGCCGACTTTTCCTCATTTTTCATCTTTCTCTCTTCTCTTCGCGACAGGAGCGACTTTAGAAGCTAGGGTTCGTCCGATTTTCACCCAAACTCCATTGTAGAAGTATATTCAAGCATCATAACATCAATATATCACTAATAATCCGTTGTTCGTCTTTGAATCAAGGTAAAATCTCTTAGAACCCTACTTTTGGGAAATTTGGGGATTTTCGATTTATTGTCCGTTTCGTTCCGTGTTGTTGATTAATCCATGATGTATGTGATTAATCTTAGTGGTAATCATGTTTCCCTATGAATTGATGGTAAATTTCATGGTATTTGTGTTGGAGCAAGATCGGTATTTGCGCTGTGTTGCGGAAGCGTAAATTAAATGAGCAGAAATTAAACGACACACGGATTTATAGAGGTTCGGCCAAACGTGCCTACGTCCTCTCTTGATGTATCTTTTTCAATAGGTTGAAGATCAAAACATCTGCGCCTCTCTTTTATCGGTCGAGGGTTTACCATTACAAGCTCGTCTTCTATCGGTACGAGTAAAACCGTTCTCTTACTTGTCTTTTTGTCGGTCCAAGTTAAACCGTTTTCCTTTTCTAATGGACAAGGAATCAACCACTGTAGCTTTCTATCGGTACTAGATAAACCTCACTAAGATAGCGATTGCGATTCTAACAATGATGGATCCTTGATCCTAATAACACTGAATCCAATCGTATCTTTTCTTTTTCTCACTCGTGTATGATTTTGTGTATAACACTCAATCACTCTAATTTAAGCTCAAGAACAATAACTATAATAATTACAATGATATCTCAAGTGTATATGAATTGCTCAATGTTGTTGTGTGGATTAATACCTGTAACACCCCCCGAGATATTCGGAGAATATCACAGCGCCGTAAATCCCGACCTGGGATTTACTAGGCTTATCTCACTCACAACGTATTGAATTTAATAAAATCCACTTGGGAAACAATAAACTCGATACAACCAAGGAAGTTCACCCACGGACAAACAATACCATGAAGAAATACAAGAAGTTGTACGACAATGGAAAAGGACTTTCCTAAAGTACTCGAGTACCACTTATTATTACAAGGATAAAATGGACCGAAGAGAACAACGACCAAACAAAGTAGAACACAACTAGCCATAGTATCACGCCTCGCCATCCTCATCGTATCTTCCCGGCGCTCGCTCATAAGGTTCCTTAGGACCTGAAAAAAAACACAAAAGTAATTTTCCCCAAACGAGAGGGGTTAGGGCAAGTATTACAAGTGAAATGTCAAGTCTTATACATAAAATCATATGCACCAATTCAAAGCCATGATAATGATTTTCCGGAAAATACAATTATCCAAACATATTTGGAAATGATGATATCTCTTGATTAACCGTGGACTCGACAATGCGCGAATCCCTCCTCGACCCCGTCGGATCATCTCGGAGTGGCTAACCCAAATGTTCACGGAACCGACATAAGCGTAACCCTCCTCGACCCCGTCGGGTCCTCTCGGAGTGAACGAAAGCAACTCTCACAATCACATGCATTACTTTTCACATTTAAGAACATAACTTTCACAAGAATCACTTGCCTGGAAACGAGAGGAGAGGGTACAAACGACAAGGTACCAAGATCGAAGGATTCAACAACTCCGAACCTAAACAAGTTCGTAATTCAATTATAAAAACCCCATCGGTATGAAAATAAGTTGGAATCACCCGAATTTACTACCCCGATACATGTGTTCCGGGAATAATTCTCTTGGATAGTGAATCGCAAGTCAAATATCCCAAACACTCAAGAACCCCAGAAATTGACCGTTAAATCCATAGGAAAACATGTATCCAAGGTAGATAACTCGTAATCGATATATTCTAACATCACAACAAGCTGGATCGAAGAAATCGGATGGAAAATCCCCAAATCCCGAAAATCTAGGGTTGTGAGAACTTTACCTTGATTTGGAGCGGCGGAGAGGATTAAACGTTGATAAATCCGAACTAGAAACTCAAAGATGTTGCTAGATAATTGCAGCTCGAAGAACTCCTCACAAATCGCCCGGAATCGCCTAGAATCGCCCAAGGAGGTGAAGGTAGGTAGAAATGACGATTTGGGAACGGAAATGTCCTATTTATACTAAATAGGGACTAGCGTGCGCTAGTCATGAAAAATAGCGTGCGCTTCTCGGACTCATCGAGGCAATCCGGTAGCCTGCGCGATTGTTAGCGTACGCTAACACCTGCTCATAGCGTGCGCTAGTGACTTCAATTAGCGTGCGCTAATTATTTCTAATAGCGTGCGCTACCTGGTAGTCAGTGCCCAGTCCATAACCTACTGTCCCCAGCTCTGCTCTCTTTAGCGCACGTTACTCTAGTAACGTAGCGTGCGCTACCACCAAAATCTAGGGTACGCTACCAGTCACACCTAGCGTACGCTAGGAATTTCCTTTTTCCAGTCCAGTAGCTACTAGACTGTCCGCCTCCAATACATTAGTAGTGTGCGCTAATGATAATGGATAGCGTGCGCTACCCTCGCTAAATTAGCGTGCGCTACACTGTGTGCGTAGTGTGCGCTACCCATTACACGAAGGTAGTATGATCGCATCAAGGATCCGAAAACAGCGACGATCCGAACAAGAAAAGGGGTAAATCCAATTGACAAGAGTTCCAAGATCCATATAAGCTTACCAAACACTTATACGAGCGTAAAAATTACAAAGTACAAGAGTAGAAGATTTACAAAAAGTACGGGTATTACATCCCCCCCTCTAAAATGAAGTTTCGTCCCGAAACTTAAGAAATGAATAACTCGGGGTATCTAGTGCGCATGCTCTCTTCGGTTTCCCACGTCGCTTCCTCAACTCCGTGTCGTGACCACTGAACTTTAACCAACGGTATGGTTTTGTGCCGGAGTTGTTTTACTCGATGCTCTAGTACTTTCACTGGATTCTCTTCAAATGTGACATCCTCTGCAATCTCGATGTCCCCGTAATCAATGATATGACTCGGGTCAGGGACGTACCTCCTCAGTTGGGAAACATGGAACACACTGTGAACATGGCTAAGGGCTGGAGGTAAAGCCAATCGATAGGCCAGTTCCCCAATTCTGTCTAGAATCTCAAAAGGTCCAATATATCTCGGACTAAGTTTGCCCCTTTTTCCGAACCTGAAGACTCCTCTAATCGGTGATACTTTGAGTAGGACATGATCACCCACATCAAATTCCAAGGGCCGAAGACGATGGTCAGCGTAGGATTTTTGTCGACTCTGAGCGGTTAACAGTCGGTCTCGGATGATGGAAATCTTCTCTTTAGTTTCCATCAACATATCGGGTTCCGTCCCGACTAAATCTGAAGCTTCATCCCAACAAAGTGGAGATCTACACCGCCTACCATACAATGCCTCAAAAGGTGCCATTTTGATCGATGCATGCCAGCTATTATTGTAAGTGAACTCGATCAACGGTAGGTGTATTTCCCAATCGGTACTCCAATCCAGGGCACACGCCCTCAGCATATCTTCCAATGTCTGGATCGTCCGCTCAGTCTGACCGTCAGACTGAGGGTGGAAGGAAGTACTCAACTTCAATTCGGTGCACAAGGCTTGATGGACCGCCTTCCAAAAATGCGACACGAAACGGCCATCACGGTCGGAAACAATAGACTTTGGCGTACCGTATATTCTCACAATCTCCGATATAAAAATCCGGGACAATCGCTCCGGTCCCCACGTGTCCTTAATGCCAAGAAAATGTGCCGACTTAGTCAATCGGTCAACAACAACCCAAATCATATTCATCCCCGACTTAGTCCTCGACATCCCGGTGATGAAATCCATGGTAATATCCTCCCATTTCCATTCGGTAATAGGGAGAGGTTTCAACAGCCCGGCCGGCCGTTGATGCTCAATTTTGACCTGTTGACATGTCAAACACCTTGACACGAACTCGGTGACATCTCTCTTCATATTATTACACCAAAAACTCCTTTTAAGATCCTTGTACATCTTACTCGTCCCAGGATGGATCGAGTAAGGTGTAGCATGGGCTTCTCGAAGTATTCTCTGTCTCAGCTCTGAGTCATTCAGAACGCAAATCCTACCTTGAAATTTCAAAATGCCATCCTCGTGGATCATAAAACCAGGGGCTTTCCCTTTTTCCACGTCCGCCTTCAGTTGAACAAGCATTGGGTCATTCCCCTGTTTTTCCCCGACGTCGTCAATCAAGGACGGAATAGCCTCCAGAGTACACATCTAACCCTGAACCCGTTGGATCCGTACTTCGACTCCCTGCTCAATTAACTCCCGTCTGATCTTAACTTGAGGCGTAAGGGCCTCAAGCATATGAAGAGATATCGATTTCCGGCTCAACGCATCAGCTACAACGTTAGCCTTTCCTGGATGGTAAAGGATTTCCAGATCATAATCCTTTATCAGCTCTAACCAACGTCGTTGTCTCATATTCAGCTCTTTCTGGCTAAAAATATACTTTAGGCTCTTGTGGTCGGTATAAATTCGACATGAAGAACCGTACAAATAGTGACGCTGAGATCTTCAAGGCAAACACTACACAGACTAATTCCAAATCATGGGTAGGATAATTCGGCTCATACGGTTTAAGTTGCCGTGAAGCATAGGCAATTGTCTTATCATCTTTGCAAGAGTACACACCCAAGTCCTTGTCTGATGCGTCACAATAAACCGAATACCCACCGACTCCCGAGGTAGGCTAAAACCGGCGCGGTAGTCGGGCGCCTTTTCGGCTCTTGAAACTCCGTTGTCTCTCTTCATTCCATTCGAACCTTTCGGACTTACGGAGTAATTGAGTAAGTGGTCGAGCAAGTTTGGAGAACCCCTCGACGAACCTCCGGTAATATCGGCCTGGACCCAAAAGCTACGAACCTCCTTCACGTTCTGGGTGGAGCCCAATCTAACACGCCTAAATTTTACGGGGATCTACGAACCCCTTCATTGAAATCACATGTCCGAGAAACATGACTTCCTTGACCGAATTCACACTTAGAAAACTTTGCATAGAGGTCTTGAGTCCTCAAAATCTCGGCCAATCGCAAATGTCGAGCGTGTTCCTCTTCATCTCGAGAGTAAACTAAAATATCGTCGATAAAAGCGACTACACAATTATCAAGATGCTCAATAAATATCTTATTCATCAATTGCATAAATATCGCCGGTGCGTTGGTTAACCCAAAGGCATAACCACAAACTCATAGTGTCCATACCTGCACGGAAGCGCTTTAGGAACGTCGGATTCCTTAATGCGAAGTTGATAGTAAGGACCTCAAATCAATTTTCGAGAACACCGCGGCTCCCGCAATTGATCAAACAAATCATCGATACGCGGAAAAGGGTATTTATTCTTAATGGTCACTTTGTTCATTCGATAATCAAAACACAAACGTAGAGACCCATCTATCTACCAGACGAACAATACCCGAGCACCCCATGGCCAGGCACTGGGTCTAATATACCCTTTATCCAACAATTCTCCCAGTTGTTTCTTCAACTCTTGCATTTCTGAAGGTGCCATACGATACGGTGCCTTAGAAATTGGGGTTGCTCCTGACTCCAAATCAATTGTAAATTCAACTTCCCATCCCTGTGGTAGTCCCGGTAATTCGTCTGGAAAAACATCCGGAAAATCCCTTACAATAGGAATCGAGGGAAGTTCAACTTTCCCATCTTCGACTTTCATGGCATAACACCAATATCCAACACAGCCCTTTCTAATAAGTTTTGTCACCTTCAAGGCACTAATCAAAAATTTCTGACATCCCCTCTTGTACCCCACAAAATGGTGTTCGGTACCGTCTTTGGCTAACATTGATATGATCTTCGTGCGATAATTCATTACCGCACCGTGTCTATCGAGCCAATCGTCACCGAGGATTAGATCTTCATCAACAATGTCTACGACTATCAAATTCGAAAACCACACTCTCTCGGCCGATTAACAGGACAATCTCTAACTTCCTTGTCTCCCACGATTCTATCACCACCGGGTAACTTAACCACAAAGGACTCACAAGGAGACAAGCCCTCAATATTCAATCGACGCACACAATCGAAAGAGATGAGCGAATGAGAAGCACGAGAATCAAAAGCACTCTAGCTGGATGAGACAAAGAGAAATGATACTGTCGCCACGGTAGCCTCGGGATCTCGGCTTTCCTCATCTCATAGACACGAGGTTGCAGAACCCGGCCTCAGGAGCTCCCCTCTAACAGGTGACCACGGCCTCTGCCTCGGCCAGTAACTCGGGAGGGTTGACCCATGGATGACTTCGATTAACACTCGGTTCTCCAGCGTAGGGGCTATTGCACGAGTTCCAAGTGGGGTTTCTTCTTCCGTGCAGTACATGGCTCTGTGGCCTTCAGCCGCAATTAAAACACCTCAATGGGGGTAGACCACAATCACGATTAATATGGCCTGGCCACAATTAAAACATGTCACAACCGGTTGGACGCATTAGCACCGACTACGAAATTCCGTTTACCTCCGATGCACGGAAGACCCTTTGGTTGTATAGCTTGCCGATTGCGATCCCGCGGGTTGCCACCTCTACCGCTAGAAAACTTTCCGGTGGTCTTACGCTTCTTACTCTCACTTGTCGTTTGGTAGGTGTGAAGGACATATCATAGGCTAGTGCCCTATTTTGATACTCCTTCAATGTGGCGCAAGCGAAGCCCGACATATAGTGCCGAACTTTTGGCTTCATTCGCATGTCAAAGTGACGAATTCTATCTCTCTCTTCCCTCACTTGATTTTTCACATGGTTGAGTTGACGGTTGTATTCAATGATTGCACGAGATACGGGGACATCCCGGGGTTTAGCTTCATAAAGGCTCGAATCTGGCCTCCCAGACAGGCCACGGCGTAACTCGGCCTCCATCAATTCCTTAAACTCGTCCCATGAAACCTCACGATCCCGAGGTGCAACGGCTTGCCACCCGGCTAGCCGCATCCCTTGATAGGAAGTCTTGGGCAACCGGCACCTTACGTGCCTCGACAATTCACGGCCGTGAAAACTTTATTCATCTCATTAATCCAATCCTCGGCCCGATCGGATCATTTACACCAATAAATTGGGAGGCCACATACGAATAACATCTTGTAACCACTTCTCGGCCCGATGTCGATGTAGGAGGTGGTTGGTTAATTTATGCACCTGGGTTAAAGAGCCATTTGGTTCGCCACTTGCTGTGATATGGTGGCAACACCCACATCCGGTTGGCTCCTGTAGAAGTTCCCAGACTGGCTGATGGTTCCTGATGACTACCGGTGCTAGGTTGAATAGAGTCCGACAAGCTAGGCGTAGCTGAGCCTTCTACCGAGCTGAGGGACATGGCCGCTCCACCGGCTGCGCCACGCCCTCGGCCACGACCACGACCACGGCCGCGTCCACGTCCTCTACCAGTTGACATTCTAAAGAAAAATGTAAGTAAAATCATAAGAATAGCTCAAAGCAATGCCATATAGAATATGGACTTCTCATGTCCCATAATCGAATGATAGTGAGTGAATGAAGAGGGTAAATAAGATAGGGAACTTACGAGTACCGGTCGTACGAGATGACGGCAGCGCGATGATACTGTGTCCTTGGAATAGTACATTTAGACCCAGCAATCCGGCGGCTAGGTATCCATAAACCTAAGCTCGATACCAAATTGTAACACCCCGAGATATTCGGAGAATATCACAGCGCCGTAAATCCCGACCTGGGATTTACTAGGCTTATCTCACTCACAACGTATTGAATTTAATAAAATCCACTTGGGAAACAATAAACTCGATACAACCAAGGAAGTTCACCCACGGACAAACAATACCATGAAGAAATACGAGAAGTTGTACGACAATGGAAAAGGACTTTCCTAAAGTACTCGAGTACCACTTATTATTACAAGGATAAAATGGACCGAAGAGAACAACGACCAAACAAAGTAGAACACAACTAGCCACAGTATCACGCCTCGCCATCCTCATCGTATCTTCTCGGCGCTCGCTCGTAAAGTTCCTTAGGACCTGAAAAAAACACAAAAGTAATTTTCCCCAAACGAGAGGGGTTAGGGCAAGTATTACAAGTGAAATGTCAAGTCTTATACATAAAAGCATATGCACCAATTCAAAGCCATGATAATGATTTTCCGGAAAATACAATTATCCAAACATATTTGGAAATGATGATATCTCTTGATTAACCGTGGACTCGACAATGCGCGAATCCCTCCTCGACCCCGTCGGATCATCTCGGAGTGGCTAACCCAAATGTTCACGGAACCGACATAAGCGGAACCCTCCTCGACCCCGTCGGGTCCTCTCGGAGTGAACGAAAGCAACTCTCACAATCACATGCATTACTTTTCACATTTAAGAACATAACTTTCACAAGAATCACTTGCCTGGAAACGAGAGGAGAGGGTACAAACGACAAGGTACCAAGATCGAAGGATTCAACAACTCCGAACCTAAACAAGTTCGTAATTCAATTATAAAAACCCCATCGGTATGAAAATAAGTTGGAATCACCCGAATTTACTACCCCGATACATGTGTTCCGGGAATAATTCTCTTGGATAGTGAATCGCAAGTCAAATATCCCAAACACTCAAGAACCCCAGAAATTCACCGTTAAATCCATAGGAAAACATGTATCCAAGGTAGATAACTCGTAATCGATATATTCTAACATCACAACAAGCTGGATCGAATAAATCGGATGGAAAATCCCCAAATCCCGAAAATCTAGGGTTGTGAGAACTTTACCTTGATTTGGAGCGACGGAGAGAATTAAACGTTGATAAATCCGAACTAGAAACTCAAAGATGTTGCTAGATAATTGCAGCTCGATGAACTCCTCACAAATCGCCCGGAATCGCCTAGAATCGCCCAAGGAGGTGAAGGTAGGTAGAAATGACGATTTGGGAACGGAAATGTCCTATTTATACTAAATAGGGACTAGCGTGCGCTAGTCATGAAAAATAGCGTGCGCTATCGGACTCATCAGGCAATCCAGTAGCCTCTGCCAGTTCCGTTAGCGTACGCTAACACCTGCTCATAGCGTGCGCTAGTGACTTCAATTAGCGTGCGCTAATTATTTCTAATAGCGTGCGCTACCTGGTAGTCAGTGCCCAGTCCAGAACCTACTGTCCCCAGCTCTGCTCTCTTTAGCGCACGTTACTCTAGTAACGTAGCGTGCGCTACCACCAAAATCTAGCGTACGCTACCAGTCACACCTAGCGTACGCTAGGAATTCCCTTTTTCCAGTCCAGTAGCTACTGGACTGTCCGCCTCCAATACATTAGTAGCGTGCGCTAATGATAATGGATAGCGTGCGCTACCCTCGCTAAATTAGCGTGCGCTACACTGTGTGCGTAGCGTGCGCTACCCATTACACGAAGGTAGTATGATCGCATCAAGGATCCGAAAACAGCGACGATCCAAACAAGAAAAGGGGTAAATCCAATTGACAAGAGTTCCAAGATCCATATAAGCTTACCAAACACTTATACGAGCGTAAAAATTACAAAGTACAAGAGTAGAAGATTTACAAAAAGTACGGGTATTACAATACCAACTCATTTGGTATTGATAGCCTTCTTCCACAAACTAGCCGTTACTGCCAGTTGATATTAGCACGCGCTAGGCTTCTTCCTTAGCGTGCGCTATCGCGCATATTTGCCTTAACGTACGTTATGTAATGCATGCTATGCACGTTAATGTCTTCCAGTTTCAGTCTAGTGGCTACTGTCTCTGACTGTTAGTGTGCGCTAATACTTCCATGTAGTATGCGCTAATCTTGCATCATTGTATGCGTCATATATCTGTTTATACTTTTTGACTTGCATCAGATTCTTCCCAACGGATTGATTGACTTGATTCAAACTTGATATTTAGCGTGCGCTAAATATCACTTGTTGCGTGCGCTAAGCTGACTTTACTGCATACGTCATTTTGTGTTTGAATCTCTTCACAATGGTAATATGGGCTCGATAGCGTGCGTTAATTATAATGTGTTGCGTGCGCTATCCTCATTAGGTGACTTCACTTCAGGTTACTTCGAACTCGTCTGATCTGCAGATAACTCCCGTTAGCATGCGCTAACCTTCAGCTCTTGCGTGCGCTAAGCATGTATTTTGTTCAGCTTTTTGCGTCTTCGTCTGTTTCGATGTTTTGCTTCGCCTCGATGTTGTTTTGCTTTGTTTAGCAACTTAATCATCAAAATACTATTTATTAATATGTGGAATAAATATTCCAACAATCTCCCCTTTTTGATGATTACAAAACAACTCTTGAATTTGATAAAACCTGCAAAATATATATATATATATATATATATGAACGTTTCAAAGTTTTCGGCTTTGATCGTTTCGTTAGTTTCACCCATTTTCTTTTCTTTTGTCATTTTTGACTTCTTCGTTTTTCATTTTTCAACTCCTTCGTTTCTCCCCCTTTTTGTATGCGTTGTTCCCTTTTTCGACTTCTTTGATTTTTATTATTTTCTCCTCCTTTTTACTTTTTATTTTCTCGTCATATCTTTCATGACGCTTTTATCCGATTCAACTTCTTCTCCCCCTTTTTGTATTCAGCAAAAAGTATAAAAAAAATATAGAGGATACCAATTTGAATATGCATGATACTAAATGATGGATATAATTATGCATAAGTAGGAAATAACTCCCCCTGAAAATATTATATCCCCCTTTGTAAAATATCAATTAGTTTTTGGGGATCCAACCGATAGTTGGTTTTTGTTTGGAAACATAGACGATATATGAAATAATTGTTCCTTTAAGAACCCAAATTTTCTTAACTTTAATCGTCCGTCTTGGGCTCTTACAGTTTGAAATATGATGCCCGATTTTCAAACATTTTTCACAATGGGGTATTTTGAAATTTACGGATTCGTTTTTAAAACGTGGTTTGAATCCTAACCCCTCTTTATTTAACGTGTATTTTTGAATCGAGAGCATATTTTCAAATTTCTCGTTTTCGAGAGAAAATTTCTTCGTTAAATTTTTGAGCTCGGTTTGGATTTTAACAAGATCATCCTTTAAAATATTTTCATTCTCAATACATTTAGAATGATCGATTTCAACAAATTTTCCCTTCTCAAGAATTTTGGAATTTTCAATTTCCAAAGATTTATATTTAGATTTGTGGGATTTAATCTCATTTAAAGCATTTTGATAATCGGTATGTAATAACCCGAATGCTTCAAAAAGTTCGTCGTAAGAATTACTTACTTGGCTTTCGACATCGCTATCGTCGAATGAACTCCGGGCCATGAGAGCGAGATTATTTTGATTGATAAAATCATCATCTTCGATATCTTCGTCACTCCATGTTGCAATTAAAACCTCTTTTGGTTTTACCCGACAATTCTTAGCAAAGTGACCTGGTTTACCACATAATCGACAGGTGTTGTCGAATTTCTTAGATTCGCCCGCTTGGATGTCCTTCTTTCTCCGGTTTAATAAGTGATTGAACTTATTAATATTTTTGGCATAATATGCCGATTCTTCGTCGCTTTCGTCCACCGATATTTCTTCCTTTCTAGACATCTTAGCCTTCATGGCTATTGATCTTTCCTTTGGCTTCGGTTTGGCATTCCGAGATTTTAGGACAATCTCGTAGTTGATAAGAGAACCAACGAGAGCACTAAAATCAAGAGTATTTAAATCTTTTGATTCCATTATGGCCATCACCGTACTGTCCCATTCTCGAGGTAGTGATCGGAGAATTTTCTTTACTTTCTCACTACTCGAAAGTGGTTTCCCGAAACATGCTAATCCATTTGTGATGACCGAAAAACGGTCAAGCATTATCGTGATGGATTCATCGTCCTTCATTTGAAATAGTTCGTATTCGTGAAGGAGCATGTTTATTTTCGTCTCATTGACTTGAGACGTACCTTCGTGTGTTACCGCAAGCATTTTCCAAATTTCTTTGGCACTATCACACGATGATATCCGGTTGTGTTCTTCCGGATTTAAGGCACAATTTAGGAGTTGAGTTGCCTTACAATTGTAGTGGTCATTTTTTCAATCGGAATCGTCATATTCTTCGAAAGTTTTTAGCGTACCGTTGGAATTCATTGGAATTTTCGGACCAAGACAAATCACCTTCCAAAGCTCGATGTCATATGGTCGGATGAATATTGACATCTTTTTCTTCCACGTCATAAAGTTCGAGCCATCAAAAAATGGTGGTCGGTTAAGAGCAAGGCCTACGACTGGAGCAAGTTGAAACGCCATTTGGATCGACTCCTCGGATGTTAAGTCGTGTATTGGAGGTACTGATCCGATAACAATTGTTGGAGCAAGATCGGTATCTGCGCCGTGTCGCGGAAGCATAAATTAAATGAGCAGAAATTAAACGACACACGGATTTATAGAGGTTCGGCCGAACGTGCCTACGTCCTATCTTGATGTATGTTTTACAATAGGTTGAAGATCAAAATCTCTGCGCCTCTCTTCTATCGGTCGAGGGATTACCATTATAATCTCGTCTTCTATCGGTCCAGAGTAAAACCGTTCTCTTACTTGTATTTTTGTCGGTCCAAGTTAAACCGTTTTCCTTTTCTATTGAATAAGGAATCAACCACTCTAGCTTTCTATCGGTACTAGATAAACCTCACTAAGATAGCGATTGCGATTCTAACAATACCGGATCCTTGATCCTAATAACACCGAATCCAATCGTATCTATTCTTTTTCTCACTCGTGTATGATTTTGTGTATAACACTCAATCACTCTAATTTAAGCTCAAGAACAATAACTATAATATTTACAATGATATCTCAAGTGTATATGAATTGCTCAATGTTGTTGTGTGGATTGATACCAACTCATTTGGTATTTATAGCCTTCTTCCACAAACTAGCCGTTACTACCAGTTGATATTATCATGCGTTAGGCTTCTTCCTTAGTGTGCGCTATCGCGCATATCTGCCTTAACGTACGTTATGTAATGCATGCTACGTATGTTAATGTCTTCTAGTTTTAGTCCAGTGGCTACTGTCTCTGACTGTTAGCGTGCGCTAATACTTCCATGTAGCGTGCGTTAATCTTGCATCATTGCATACGTCATATATCCGTTTATACTTTTTGACTTGCATAAGATTCTTCCCAACGGATTGATTGACTTGATTCAAACTTGATATTTAGCGTACGCTAAATATCACTTGTTGCGTGCGCTAAGCTGACTTCACTGCATACGTCATTCTGTGTTTGAATCTCTTCACAACGGTAATATGGGCTCGATAGCTGCGTTAATTATAATGTGTAGCGTGCGCTATCCTCATCAGGTGACTTCACTTCAGGTTACTTCGAACTCGTCTGATCTGCAGATAACTCCCGTTAGCGTGCGCTAACCTTCAGCTCTTGCGTGTGCTAAGCATGTATTTTGTTCAGCTTTTTGCGTCTTCGTCTACTTCGATGTTTTGCTTCGCCTCGATGTTGTTTTGCATTGTTTAGAAACTTAATCATCAAAACACTATTTATTAATATGTGGAATAAATATTCCAACAATTTGTGGAATCGAGAGGGTTCGGTTGCGATCCGCCCTCGTTGTTGTTTTTATACGAATTTACATGAATCGTAGGTGGATTTCCGGGTGTATTCCATTTCCGTACTCATTTAGAAATGGTTGTGATTGTGTTCTTTGAATTGTTAGGTACGGGTTTGTCGGTTCCTAGCGATCGTGGTTGATTTTCCTTTCCGTTCGTGTCGTCGTCAAATTACCCAAGGCAAGTACTCTTGTGAAACCTTTATGCTTAACATGAAATGGTGATGTATGATATTTGTGTGCTTTGCTCACTCCGGGAGGGTCCGACGGGGCCTTGAAGGAATCCAGTGGTTTAGCCCCAAATTCACGAGCTTGTTGGCTAGCCAGTCCAGGAGGGTCCATAGATCTCGGATAGGACCAGTGGTTTAGCCCCGGTCCTAGGCGATGCGTGTGCATGATTTTGATTTTTGACTATGGCCAGTCCGAGAGGGCCCTTAGAGGCCTCAGATGGGACCAGTGGTTTAGCCCCGGTCCTAGGCAAATTGATTTTGACTGTTTGTTTTCCAGGAAAAGACATGTCTAGTTATGGTTTCTGAAATAATCTGATGCATGTACTATGAAATGTGTAAGCGAATGGTTTGCCTTGATTACTTGTACTAGCGTAATTGCTAACCCCTTCGGGGACCCGTTTTGGGAAAATTCTTGTTATGAATTTCAGGTTATGTTCAGCCAGACGAGCGAGCATTGGGACAGTACGAGGATGCTGTACAGGGTTGTTGACGTGTGCAGTTGAGTTTCTTTATTTCTGTTGTCTATTTCGATATGGTTGTTTTCCAACTTGTGAACTTATAGATAGCACTCGCGAGTACTTAGGCACTTTTGATTTGGGATATGTTTTGTATGTTAATCTGTATCTGTGAAGTCGGGAGATGTACTGTTTACCGGTTGTACCGGGTGATTTCATTTAATTATTGTCGTGCTATTGTGTGTAACTCGCTAACCGAGAAGGTTAGACGAGCGGTATTGTTTATTTAGCCTGGTGGATCCCACGTAGGGGTCCACGGCACTGTAGTATACCCTTAATATCTTGGGGGTGTTACAGACATGTTCAAGGGGCGGCCAACATAGCGGAGTGAACGCCGGTACACAGGTGTGCAAAAGAGGCGCATGGCAGGCTTATTGGTTATGGATATTCGAGTGACAGCTAAGACCCCGATACCGAATAATTTTCGTACTTCAAAAGTTCTTTTCAACTCGTTTTAAATATTGGTCTCGATAAAGGCTGAGTTTTGTGCTTCTGAAAGTTTGTTTCAACTCGTTTTAAATGTTGGTATCAGGATTAATTAACCAAAGATATATGACGAGATTTCCGAGGGTTAATTAATCAAGGGTCTTGAGCAGGATTTGTCGAAATGAGAGGTTGTGGCATCGATTGTGCTGCGATGACATTCTGTGGATTAGGTCGAGGACCCCGTGAGATGTTGAGATGATTGTTCTTGTGATAATATTCTATGGATTGGATCGAAGACCCCGTGAGTGTTGAGATAATTGTTCTTGTGATAGTGTTTTGTAAATTGGGTCGAGGACCCGGAATGACGTTGAAATGATTTTCCTATGAAATTATTTTCCGCATATTGGGTCAAGGACCCGAGAAATTTTGAAGTTATTTTCTAAAGTATTTCCATTCGATTTTTCAAACCCCCCAAATCATTCAAAGTGGCCCAAGTAAACAATACCATTTTCAAACCATCTTATCAAAATATTTTTTCAAAGTATTTATTTTAAAAAGGGTTTTCGAACTAGTTCTTTTGACTCATCTGGGCTCTCCCAAAGTGTCTTTGGTTTTTATTTTTCATGGAGAAAATGTGACTGTGTGAATGTCTTTCACCTTGTGTAAGTGAATGCATTTATGTGCTGGTTGTGAGAGTGTGTAATTCGTGTTAAGGCTTCGCAGTTGTTGAGTTTTGTGTTGATATTTTTCGTATATTTTACATATTATGTACTTGCACTAGCAAAATTCCAGTTTGCTAACCCCCGAGTTATCAGGGGGTGGGTGCCTGTTATGCGCTCAGGTTTTGCAGCTCGGGAGCAGTCACAGGATTGGCTTGGAAGGAGATGGAGGAAAATGATGCTAATCACACAAGAGTAGGAGTCTTTTCTTTTGTTTTATTTTGGTCAATATTTCCCCTTCAGTCGAGTAATCACCCTTGCACGGGTGTGGTTTGTAATTGAGATGCCATTCTTTTCGGTTTTCAAGTTAAGTATTGTCGTTGAGTTGTGGACTGTATTGGTTTTGAATTATTTAACGACCTTGTTGGTATGCTTTGTAATTAATTTGACTCTGGTCGGTCAGTGATTGAGCAGTCTTTTGGAGTTTAGCCTGGTAGATTCTTGTGAGAAGGGTCTACGACGTGTGACATTTCCCGGTTAAGTTCTGGGGGTGTTAAATTTATGGTATCTGAGCAAGGTTTGCGAAAAACCTAGTCCGTTGGGTCAAGTCCATGTCCTGTGTAAGTCGCGCACATCAGAGTTGTGATTAGTATCGTGGTTCCGACATCATCTTCAGGCGATCCGTGATGGTAAGTCTCCCGATTGTAAGTCCCCTTATATCCGTATTTGATTATGTTGTGCTAATGTGTTTAATGTTGAACAAGGGGCTGAAACTTGTTTGTAATATTATTGTTTTAGGGTATAACATGCGTATACGGTCCGAGTGAAAATGGTTATGTAGTATGCTTCGGAAATCGAGTATATTTATCGATTTATACATTTCATTAGAATGAATTTTTAAGTGTTAATCTTATCCACTGCATGAATATTTTAAAATGACATTTTGAAAATTTTCAAACATTGTGAAAACCTACAATTTAATATCGTCGTAACAAATGGTTACGTATTTCAGTGAAAAATATTTTTCGATTAAACATTTTGTAGAAGAGGAAAGACTTTAAAATTTTGGTATTTGAATTTCAAATTAAATTTCTGAGAAATTTCAAATTAGTTATGACGTCCTTGAAATTTTAAAAACATAAATTATTTTGTGTATTATTCAAAAACAGTTTTAAAGTCGACATATGAAATAAAAACTTCCCCTTCTAATTAAAGAATAGTATTTACAAGTTTTGGGCGAAACGTGACTCGCCCTCTTAGTCTCAAATGATTGTTTTTCATAAAGTGCAGACATAATATTATCGCCCTCGTCAGAAGACTAAACTTTGATTTCAAAATTTTGCACTATGCGAGCTCTAGTTATTCTGCGGCTCGTATAGTGTTATTTTTGGGTATGATAAGAATACTCGGACTCGTATATAGTACGCATACTTTCCAAATTCTTTTTTTTTTCATTTTAGTATTGCCTACTTTGTGCATTCGGGGATGCCTACTGAAACATGTGTGGATGATTGTGGTGTTACTAAGGGATTGTTTTCTTAGTTTGTTCTGCTACTCTTTGTTTTAAGTTTCGAGGACGAAACTTATTTTAAGGGGGGTAGTATGTAATATCTAAATTTTAGAATAATATTTTATCGTTGAATTTGTTGGAAGATTGATGATGTGATTTTTTCGGTAATAGATGTGATATTGAGTATACGAGAGTAAGGTGTCGGGTAGTATTTTCTAATATCATCGAATAATTATTAGTAAGAATGTGACGGTGGAGAACGTTGTATTCTCCGATAAATTAATCAATGAAAATTAGAGAAAATTATCTGGACTATATATGAGCTTGTAAATTTACCTGGATGTATTTAAGATGCATTTGTGGTCTTGGACCATTTAAAATAAGAGAGAAGCACCGAGAGTGTAAATAATAGTAAAATTGGACATTTTCTTGGAAGTATCGCGGATAAGTATAAACTTTGAAAAATCACCACGGATTTTTGGGAAGTTCGAAAATTCTTAAAATTAATAGTGTTATAGATAATTGAGCTAGCTTTCCAACGGTTCAAACGGCGAACCAATCGAATTCCAAACGAAGAAGTTATGATCGAATTAGTAGAGACTGTCGGATGCCGAGCGCCGACGGAAGACCGCGCGCGCGAATCGCGCGTCAATGCTGGACGGGCCCAACAGCGTGCTGGGCAGGTCAGTAAGCGGGTGCCGAAAGTGGCCGGTAGACTTCTGCTCCACGTGGTTTTTGACTGACTAGCGGAATTTGAAACCATAAAGTGTAGCCTTATCGCTACGTTTGTCTAATACCGTTTATCAATGCCTGTAGAAAACGTACTCCTATTCCGTCGAGTCTTTTTATATCATAGTCTTAAGAATTTAATGTCCTAAAAAACGCACAAAAACCCAGCGAATCTGAGCAGCCTTGTCCAGGATACGTCCGGTAGGTGTTTAACAAAATTCCCCAGAGAGTTTGTAAATTCCAGACTGGGTTGCCCTCTTTCAACTCGATTATCCCACAATAGGTAAGTTATTTTACAAATACATCTCGAGTATTTTGTAAATAAAATAGATATGTGTATAAATGTTATTTGGACCGTAGGTATTGAGTCATAATACTTGGATAATATGAACTGTTTTCTAGTGAGTCAGCCATGCTATTTTTCAGTCATTTCCAGCAACATTTCTTTTGAAGTTGATCGAGTTGCCTTCTTTGAATATGTATATGTTTTAACACGAAAGTTATTTTTCGATGAAATTTTAAGTATTTTGTAACTGAGTGACATATTTAAATAAATCAATTTTTGTTTTGATATTTCTAGTCATTCAAATTACTGTATTTATCGAACTATAATTGAGATAAGTTTTCCTAAAATCTTAGTTTTCAGAAATTTGGGGATTTTGAACGATGTCCGTTTATTCCGAATTAACTTAGATTATTGAATGATCATCAATAGTCTAGATTGTATTCTCCCCATTTCTATTGTTTTTCCATGGTTTAATTGCTAGAAATTTGTCGGTTTATTGAGTTTTTTTTTACGCCTTCAAGCTGTCCGGTAAAATGTCGTAGAGGGAATTTCGGCGTTCTACGATGTTTTTCCTCGTGTGATCGTTGTTTGACTGATGATAGGATATTAGGATCGAGTTCCCTGCGAAGAGCTGGTGTCGAACCCTTCCGTTCGTCGTTTTCATCGGAGTTTCGGAGTTTTGCCGATCGACCGTATTCTTCGGAGTATTCGCGAGAAATTACCAAGGCAAGTACCTTGATATACAAATTATATCTACATAAAACCACCGTTGCCGAAGTGTATGTATTATTTTAT